>CAVLGL010000148.1:39212212-40578879 GCA_963668995.1 Parnassius mnemosyne | reverse complement strand
ACCTAATGACCCAAACACGACAAAGATTACACAAAAAAAACAGAAGTGTGAGACCAATCGGGCGGTAAGGCAGGTACGGCCTCCCACCATAAGCGACTCCGCCTCGGGAGTCGAGCCGTCCGCTTGTCAGACGTTACCGTGCTACGACCGACCGCGCTCATGTGAAGGTACGCGGGGTCCGCCCATCGCAGAATGAAGTGTCTGTGGTTGTTTGTGCTCACTGTTCTGTGTATAAGGTGCGAAGCCGCAGGCAACAAGCCTCGGAGAGGACGCGGCAGCATGTGGTGGTAAGGAGTGCTACTTGTCAATTCTGCGTGATACCTGTCTTTGGAATTTTGACTTTAACCCACGTATATTTATAATCTAATTTCGAATGACTGCAAACAGTATTTTCATAAAGTCAATCTTGTGCATTGTAATGCGTAACGTGAAATGATGTCTTAAAATTTCATTCATTTCTCGAAATAAAACCTAGATAGTAATGTTACCCATTATAAGAATACAGGTTGTTTTATGCTATAGATTTCTGTTATCTTTTAATAAGTTAAATGTTATAATGGCCTTTAAGAAACTATTTATAAGTTAACATTTGCATTAAAGTCGAAGAAAAAGCATGCTCTGCTAATAATACATAAAATGATATAAATATATATGTTAAGCTATTATTTGTACGTGTATGATAAAGTGTATAGTAACATGGTATGCAACATAGTTCCCACTGTGTTGTATTTGAGCAGATGTGGATTCTTTCTTTTATAAGACGAGTGCAGATATTTAGCGAATCATTAAACGAGGCGTTAGTATTCTCGCGAGGTACCGATAATGGTGTAGTAAAGATAAATTCTTGAAGGGCATATAGCACAAGATTTTATTATGGTACGATGTTTAGGATGCCGTTGTACTTGTACTAGATGCTACAAAAAGTAAATCTCTAGCTTTGACATAATTTTTTCTCTTAGCATGATGTTATTAAATAGAATTTGATGCCATTTCTGTACTTATAAATTCAATAACTTGAACTTTTGTTTTTTAAAAACCCTATTTACCGACCTTACGAAAAAATCTAACACTAATTGGTCTTTAAGTTATAGATCACGAAATATTTTATTAATTTAGAAGATATACATATTTTGAGATATATTCAAAAGTACAGCATACTTTTTATCACACACACTTGCTTAAAAACATAAAGAAATTAAAGTATATTTTTTAATATAATACAAAAATATAAACGTAAGTCGTTTGTCTAAATATGCTATAATTTAACAATCTTAACATAGCTTTTAGCATTCTACATTAATTTAGAGTGACCTAGATCTAGGTATTTTAAGATTTCCTTCACTTATTAACCTTATACTTCTAATGTTCTTTCAATGGAAAAATATAACGAAACATTTTTAAGATTATAAACTGAAATGCTACTTTTAAGGCGTGTGTACAACGTTTCCCGGGTGATGGACGGGAGCGTCAACTTTATATTTGCGCTTACTATCACTTGGCTCCTGGTATGCGACCTACCTAATCCCTATTTTATAGAGTCTAGAATCTATCAGAATCACTGTTAATTTTACAAACTAAACAGGCTGGAAAATATAAAAAATATTAAAATAAATAAAAATATAATTTCTACAATTCCAGAATTAAAATTGTATCAAACTTAATGATTAAATTTTAATGTGGGCATAAATTAAATATTATTTATTTAGTTCTTAATTTAAAAATTCGTTTTAAAATAATAGTTTATTTAATTTAAAGTTAGAAAACATCGATCTTAGTTCCAAAACCATATTTTACCTTCCTAATATTATATCTCACTGAATACGCCTCAACTGACCAAATTGTTAACTTAGAGTAATTTACTTATGTATAAATGTGCATGTGTGCTTAAGCTTAATTAACGATCGTGATGAAAACAGAAGCTAAAACATAAATGTTTCTTGTCGCTTTAAAAAGTTTACTGCTTAAATTACTGCAATTTCTTTTTAAAACAAACATAAGCTTCAGTAGTTTTTTCTTAAGTTTTAAAAACATAAAAGACATACGAGTTAACATTTTATCAGATGGTAACTGGCTCATGTTGTCTATAAACACCTGCGACGAACTTTAAATGAAAGTAAAAAGATAAGATGAATTGTCACGGCTGAAGACTAAGTTTGAATCCCATACAGCCTGGATTTCTCTATTCTTTTAACTGAGTAATAATTGAAATGTCCAGTTATTGAATTAATATTCTCATTTATAATTTAATCGTTCAGTGGTTATTAAATAGTAGTTTCTACAACATATTAAACTAAATTTAAACTAGTCACATGTATTGTATAATACGCAGTAAAAAATCTCTATATAAATAAATTAATAATAAAAGTTTTTAATAAAAAAAAAACTAGTTATTGTAAGAATATAATATCTGTATTATACTAAAACAAAAACCATTATTAAAAATAACGAAAAGTTTACATTAAGTTATTCAATTACAGTATTCAAAGTTGAAGCTGTTTTCGGTGGCCGTCGGCGGCATACAAATTGATAGTTGAAGTTCTCGTTCGTTATATAAATGTACATTTGATTGAATACGATAGTTATAAATAAAATACAAATTAATGAATGTAAAATACTTATTTAAAAATAAATAAAACTATAAGACTAGAATATGTATGGATCGGTAGCTAAAAAGCTTAAACGAATATTCAATTCACGCTAATATTTGTACTTTTTCTTTTCGATTCTCTATTAATATATTTTTCAATGCACATATACCTACTTAATAATTTTTAAGGCGTAGATACCCTTTTATATATCTTAATTTTTATTTCTACCTCTATTTTAAATTGCGCAGTATTTCGTTGTAGTAATAGGCATCTATATGAAATGCCAAAAAAAATATGATGACGGTATAACCGGCGACGGGCAGTAAAGTCAAAGATGCTAGAAGTTTGGTACAGCGCTTGTCAAATCCTGTTTACAACAGGAGACGCTTATCACCATAGAGAATTTTACAATGTAGCGGAGTGGATTATTCTTATATCCAATCGCCTGTTGAACCGACATGCACACATAAGCACGCACACACGCCACTCGAATTGGGGCAGATACTTCTTGGCTTAAAAATTCCTTCATAAATGAGAGATCTACGCCCAGCTGTGACATTTATGTAGGCTGTTAAAATACTTCCTTAATATTTAGGTAACATATCTGCATACTAAACAAAACCGTAATATACAATAAAGCACATTAAAAATAATTACATCCAAATAAAATAATTATAATAGTTGAAGAAATATATGAAATAATTTGAAAACCGTGTCTAATAAATTTGTAAGGCACAGTAACACTTATCATAATCACTCAGTATCATAGTGGCTCGTGCTCATTGTATTAAACAAATATATTTGTACTTGTATACAAAATCAACTTTCGTGACCGTCGCCTAACGTGCCTAGGGTATACCTACTTTCCAATATAATTGTCATTCAATTATATTGGAAAGTAGGTATACCCTAGGCGTCAAACGTTAAATAAAAAGCTTTATGAAATATAATATAGGTATATGAATACTTACATCACATTACATCAGACTACATTGCTAATTCTGATAATTAGAAATTAGATTTCCAAAAGTAAACTGGACTCTTTTTACTACAAGAAAAAATGCTTACCTTTTTAGTTATTATAGTCGGCAATTATTGATGTAACTAGGTTTTATTATTGATATTTGAATCTGAACACAAATCGCAGAAAGATATAATGACTACTGACTTTCGCCACCGTTTGTTTTATGAGTAGTTCCATATTTTTAATATATTAATAAGAAGAAAACTTCAAATTAGAAAAAAGTTTAGTTTTAAGGCAGCGAAGATAAAAATTGAAAAGAAATTCGCACTTGTTTTAGGCGTGTTAATAACAATTTATTATTAGAACTACCAAATTTAGATCTACGTAAATCTATAAGTCTATAACTCTTTCAACTCAGTTACAATAAATCTTTCCGAATGTTACAATCACGAGTTAAAAAAAAATTGCCACTCCTCAGCTAATTCGTATTCATCAGGCGTAGTCCATATTACATTACGTCCGAAATCGCGTGCCGGCGCGGCGTCACGATAGAATTGATAACAGTGTCCAATATAAGATGAAACCCGGTTTCGCTTTATAGCGCTTGGTTGCTTAAAATTTTAAAGTCGAAATTAGCGAAAATCTGGTATACGAAACTTGGTCCAACCAGTCTAATATTTTGACGCCTCGTAAGATGCCAACAAATTAAATAAAAGGGTTAATTTGTATGCGAATTGCGTGCTACGAGTCAAAGCAAACTTTTAAAAGGAAAATTCTTTTATTTATATGTATGTAGATAACAAGTGGCTAATATCTTAATAATATAAATATTTACTACATATTGAAAAAAAAATTAAATACTTTCATAATAATTTAAAACATAAAAGGTCCTAGTAGTTGACCCAGTTTAATACCCGCCGGCACTCGGCACCAATGAAACTGTTCATTGAAATATTAATTGTTTATTGAGAAAACTTCGTGAGGTAACTTGTGCGAACGGGAAGAGTTTTAGGAATAAAAAAATTATTTAATATGGTCTCAAATGTTTCTTTTCTGCTCCGGTATTACACAAAGCATTGCTAAAAGTAGGCTCTGTCATAGTTAGAAGAACTTGTTGATATCGAGAAAAATTTCAGGCGGATTTGTAATCACAACATCAGACGTTTCGCCTTAAGTGCGCTGCTTTTCATCCTGATCTCCTAATATATATATAGTCTGTTATATACGATTGGTTATCTGATATCTATTGGAGTTCACAAAATCTTTTTATATTAACGTTATACTACTCATAAATATATTAATGAGTTCTATGTGTTCCGTGTGTTCCGTGCCAGGCAAGGGTATTGCGTTCCGATTTTCCAGGTTCCATTCTGATTGTTTCTTCATTTTTAATCTTAGTTTTACAAAAATCACTATGATAACACTTTTATAATTAATTAATATAATTTACAGCAATTTTAATAATATCTTAGTATCAGATAGACCTTGCCTTTTATTTCGATTGATTCATTTAGCCTATCAAAAGTCCACTTCTGAAATAGGTCTCCCCAATAGAATACCTTATACAGGAGATATTTTCTGTAGCTGCTAAACTTGCCAGGCGTGTTGGCAACATCATTTTTTTTATTTGAGCTGTTGTAAATGGGTAGTGGAATATCTTACGCCGCTACTATACCGCGGCCCTTTTTTATTGAGGGTATAAGTAACCTGGAAGAGATGTTGCTCCAAAGTGTCTGTGAGCAAAGAGTAATATACACTCTCAACTTTTTCATTAATGAACTCTTAAAACTGCAAGTAATTATAAACGAATGAATCTTAGATATTCCGCTGGTGAACATAGGGTTCCGCCATAGATTACCTTATAACAGGGATATTTGCTATAGTTACTACGCTTGGCAGGCGTATTTTATTATTTTGGAGTTGTTATTAGAAAGATGCTGTTGCCAATATTCTGTTACGTTTCTCTCAATCAACTCTTACGACAGCCAAAGGATAGTATGGAGTGGTGGATTCACTTAAGCCGTCACTACACTACTAACTACTTGTAAATAACTTATTGATTCTATAATATATATATATATATATATATATATATATATATATATATATATATATATATATATATATATATACATATATATATACACATACATATATATATATCATATTTATAAAATTTATGCTGAATATATATATACATATATATTCAGCATAAATTTTATTATTTGGTCGATAAACTTCCGCCTAGGGCGACCCTTTATTTTTTTTATCGACCAAATTGGTAATATATTAAAAATGGGCCAAATCAAGAGTACCTTTAACCGATGAGCGTGTATGCGTAGGTATATGGATGTGGAGGAAGCGAGAGAGGTGTGTCAGGATCGTGCCAAATGGAAGTCCATAATCTCTGCCTACCCCTCTGGGTGACAGGCGTGAGTGTTTATGTATGTATGTATGTATGTAAATTTTATTAATAAATGTACAGTCAATGCTACTCGTAGTTTTTTTCTTAGAAGTAAGGGGTGATAAACGAGCTCACAGCCCATCTGGTGGTAGATAAACCAGTGGTTCATTGACAACATATATCTTAGATTAAGAACCAAACACTCATCTGCAGCGTTGTTACCACAGGGGGGTTTATTTTCTCACGATGTTTTCTTTAATCTTTTTCCTTAATTGCCGATTACGTGGTGAATAAGTAGTTAAAGTCGCAATTAACAATTTTATTGGTAATGGTAATATTTACTGTGAACGTTAAAAGCTCCTGATTTACCACGACGTATTTATAATATTTATTTGATACATAAGTTATAAACGTCGCAAAAGACCTTAATGACCTGAATAGCAAGTGCCATAAGTCTCCACCTAAGACAATATTTGTTATTTTGACACATTCACACAGGCTTTATCTTTGTGCAAACATCACGTTTGCTTGTGAAAGCTATTCACGATTTTTTCCCGGGCATCTCGTGTCTTGTATTTGGTTTCCTACCAAAGTGACAAGTGTAAAGGACTTTACTCATCGACAGACAAATATGGACATCCCTGGCAGTGTTTCAAGAGAGATAAACGTTTATAGTAAAAAAAAATCATTTGTCTTTTATTTGGAAAATAATTTTGTTTTAAAGCACTAATATTATTAGTACGTTGGGTTTAAATACTTCGTTTTTTATTATTTCTCCAATATTAATGAAATATTATTGAGGCTTTTCACAAAATAGTCATTTAATTTAATCAAAATAGTTGTTTCATGCTCTTTAAGATAGTAATCAGTATAAAAGTATAACAACGCTAAAAAAAATACGTTTTCTATACTTTTACATACCAGTAGGTGGGTTTGTGGTCAAGCATAGATTTATAATAAGTAAAAAACGAAACAAAAATGTTTAAATATAGAAACGAGATTACTTTGTGTGTCAAATAAAATTTTATTAAGGATTTATTGTTTTTAACTTTAACTTACTTTTCATTCCCAAATATCCAGTAATTTAGAGCGATAATACTTACGAGAGATGAGGTCTCGGACATCCGTATAGCCCAGATTATCTCATACTTTATATTAAAATTAATAGTATTTAAGAAAATTATTTAAAGAAAGATTTTGTTACAAAATAATATTTACTTTTTGAAATAACAACTAGTCTTTTTTTATAGGATAGAGTGACAAACGAGCACACAGTTCACCTGATGGTAAGTGGTTGCTGTGGCCTATAGACATCTACATTTATCCTCGTTTGCGAATCAAAATGGAGATGCGTTGTGAGGACTAAGATGGAAGGCCTCTTTGCCAGTAAAAAGGGTCTCCGGTTCTCTACACTCACCATACGAAACACACCAGTGTCAAGCTGCCATTTTACGCTGGTATTATTTGAGAGCATGGTTCTTCCCCGGTCGAGCCGACCCATTCGTGCTACAACTATACTACTAATATAGCTGCAGCATGGCTCTACCACGTAGAAAAGATATAAAAATAGTCTATTCAAAAATATAAAAAGTCTATTTCTTTCGCTAACAAAGTTTTTTGCTTCTTTAACAACGCAGTACATAGGTCGTATCATAACTTTTGAATAGCGGTATTAAACTCCAAAACTGCCGCAGCGTCTCCATGAATTCTCGAAGGAAATGAGAATTTCCGACGAGCGTGTTCATATTTACGTTACACTTGACTACAAAGAAAGGCAAATAGAAAAGTAATACGATTTCCAGAGCGCTTAGGCACCGCGTGGTGCGAGAGAGCGCACGTATTTTTAAACTCTTTGCCTTTAACACGAAACTTAAATCTCCTAAAACTTCGGCTTAGAAATTAATGAGCAGATACATCGATTGTTCTCTAAGTATAAAATAGGCAATACTATTTACGAAGCTGTGAATGTATAGTGCCGTTGTTCGAACCTTGAGCGATATAGAGGTAATAATATATACTCAGCATACTATGGTGAAGCCGACGTTTACAGGGCCGAGATGTCGATCGCTCTTGGCCTATGTTTACCCGCTCGGCCCTCGACGATTAATGCGCGGCGCAAATATTTATCTAAACGTCTGCAGATTGACATTTCGGTCGTCAATTGTTTGTTGTCTTTGCCTTCTCAAATGAGCATTTCATTTCGAGTTGCACCCATTGCCTTAAGTGGCGTTCATGTATTGTTTGTTTCATTTTTTTTTAACTCTCAGACGCACGGCCGGGGTGACGATCTTGGAATTGTTTTTCATTATGGTGACAAAAGGCAATCTCGATTGTTGACGAATGTACTAGACACAATAGTTTACCTTTTGTTAATAATTTAAATGTAATCAAAACTTTTAGTGATCGTGTGATCCATACGACTTGTTAGATTGAGGTCTTAATCTCACTTAAGTTTTTAAGAAATGATAGTCCATTGCTATGATAGGATCCGCTAGGTGGCGTTGTATTCAATTTATTAAGAAATTATAAAAAAATTATGGCTATTTTTTACAATATATAATGTTTACATAGCGTCACTAAACCAACGTAAAAATCAGGAAATCTAAATCCGCTTGTTAGTGGAGTTATTAATAAGCTTTATATTCACCCTGTTAAAAGTTCGGTGTTAATTTGGTGTGAAAATTATCGCGCTACCTACCGGAAAGGGCAGAATTGCAAAGTTCATTATGGTTTATTTTTTATTTTGTAGACAAACGAGCACACAGTCCACCTGATAGTAAGTGGATGCTGTCTCCCATAGACATCTACATTTATCCTCGATTATGAACGAAACTGCAGATGCGTTGTCGCCCCTGAGGACTGCGATGAAATGCCTCGTTCGAACACGGCAGCATTAAGTTGCTATTTTACGCTGGTATTCTGCTCGATCGTGGTCCTACCCCGGTTGAGCCGACCCTGTTATAAGTTTTAATTTATCCTAAACCTTTCAAACTATCATTTTATATAGGAGTGTTAGCTAATTTCGAAATAGATCATTTCTTTTGATTGCTATATTTGTAACAATAAATACCATTTGTAAATAACATATGACATTTTTTTTTTCAACAGGGGCATAGCCAAGGCAGGAGAGCCAAATAACATTTCACCAATGTCACCTGGAGTTTTATATATGGACGCTGGAGTCCATTCAACATTAAGGCGGAAGCAACGCCGCCTTGCTAGAGAGAACCCAGGGGTGTTAACAGCTGTAGCGAAAGGTGCCAATATGGCCGTGTCGGAGTGCCAACACCAGTTCAAATACAGGAGATGGAACTGCACAACGAGAAATTTTTTACGTGGTAAAAATTTATTCGGCAAAATTGTCGACAGAGGTAAGAAGCTTTTAGATATCCTATGTGATATAAAATATATTAAATTCAATGTTTCAAAATATTTAATTCCAACAAATTATTCGATAAGCATAATGGAAACTGAATATTAAAATTATTTATTAGAAGCTTAATTAGGGCCTAACATTGATATAGGCTGACAATTTAATACCTGAGTCACGTTTATCGCTCCGATAATATATTTAAAGAAGTGGACAATAAAAAACTGAACGCTTAAATTGCGAATTTAAGAACAAGCGTCATTCGTTTGTCTCAATTTTAGTATTGCGAAACAAAGTTAACAAAACAAGAAAAAGGAGCATAAGAAGATAAGCTCAAACCCCTTTGCAAAATAAAGAAACAGATTATGTCTTTAGTACTTCAGTTATAATCTTTAAAAAATGAAATCAATAACTTGTCACTAAATCTAAAATTCGTATGTCGTAAAAAAAGTAAACGGCAAAACCGGCTGTTTTTTTTTTTTACAACAAGTCCCCTAATCCCAGTTACAAAGAGTAGCTACAAATTAAGTGATATCTTTAGTTGGCAACCCTTTTAAAAGATTTTATCTGTATTCTACGGGAGGGTAGCGCGTCGGGGGCACACATATAAAGGGCTCATCAAGATAAAACATCCCGGATCAATTACATGCGACGGAGTGACGTTCCAATTCCCGGTTATCGATGTCTCTTTTTATTTGAATTTTCAATGTTTCGTTTTAAATGAATGGAATCGTTTTAATTTACATGCTTGAAATTTTTATAAGTACGAAATAGCAGAATATACTGTTATTTGTTATTTTAAAGATATTCAGAGGTAGTTAACCTGGCAATGAATATTAGATTCAGATCTTAATCCATATTAATTTCGCTTCGATAAGTCAAAGAGAAAAAGCTAAAACATGTTTTATCCTGTTAACACCGGTTCACAATTGCGCCATCGTCGACTCCATTTCGACCATTTCAATAGCATTAGATTTTATCTGTAGATACAAATCGCGAACAGATCCCCATTAGCTATACAATAAAGGTTTGGCTACAAACTTGAATACGTTTTTTGTTTGGTAAAAAGAGTGTATGTTTCTTTAACGCTAACATCGCACAAGATTCAGGACATAATAAGGGCGAGATTAATTCATAAAGCACTCTCAAAAATTAAAATGTTTACAACAACATTTATTTGTCCTGTAATGTTTTAACGATTTTCATATGACTCCTAATGGTTAGAAATAAGATTCAGATTTGCTTAGAACTTTAGTTTGAGGATGAAGTAATTATTTTGTCGTGGGTCAGGCCTGCCCTATCTCCGGTGTCCGATTTCGATGCTTTGTACGCGATACACCTTATTATGGTCTCGCGAACATCTGGTTTGTACATTGCATATTATTCTCCATTACGGCAAAAAGGCCAGTTTGGGCAATCATTCATAATTTTTAATCGCTTTACTTTTTACTGACTAAAAATATTAATGCTACCTTTTGTTTGGATAACAGATCTAACATATGCAGACCTAAGAGTTAAAAGAGGGCGCTTTTAAAAATAAAAATTGTCTTACGATGGCTGGATGGATGGTAGCTCCAAAATACTCAAGAAAATATTAGAGATGTGTAAAATATCGTAATAATAATTTTTAAAGATCAAAAACTAATCAAACTCGATGTTTTATAAATATGTATGTAAATACTTACATGTAATTTGACCTACTTCGTTGACATAATAAAGCCACCGACTGAAATAGATGAGCAATGCATCCAGATCGATAAAAGCGAATAACACTAAAAGGCGTTTCTTAGATCGAAGTTCAGCTCACATTAAAGGGTTATCTACAAAATTAAGAGCATTCACTCCCGTATCTCGGTCTAATTCGATCTCATTTTGAATTTGGTATGCATGATATCGGGATTGGTTTGTACTGATGTACCATGCGGTCCGGTTATTGACCTTCTCGCTTCTTAGACGTTAATGACATGCGCAAACGCTTTCGGTAAACGATGTTTCTATTAACTTGAACACTCCGAAATGTCTCTCCGCTACAGAAAAGGGCCTAGGGCTCTAATAAAGACGATGCGTAAAAGAAATCGACGCGTCTAATTTTTTTGTAATCTAAACGTAAGTAATTTATCTATGACAAGTTTAAAATATATCTTTCCTATGTAGGGTTACTTAAAATATAGACGGCTAGTGCAGTAACTGTGGTACGCGGGTTCAAATCCGTACGAGAACGGCTACAAATTAAAGCTCCGTGTATGAATGTTTCATCATCATCATCATCATCATCATTATCACAGCCATTCACAAGTACACTGCTGTACATTGGCCTCGCCCAGGGAATGCAATAAAGCACAGTCATGAGCCACCTGCATCTATCGACTTCCTGCATCTCTTACCAGGTCGTCACTCTACTTAGTAAGGGCCAAGACCGCCAGTCTAGAAAATTTCTTACAGTTTTATTTTAAATCTTTATAATGAATTAATTATAATCCCATTATCCCTCATACGACCTAATATTTCTAATTGAATAAAATCCGAAGTAAAAATATGAAATAAAATTGTTACAAATAAAACAATATTTTCTAAAGTGAAGTCTAATGCTATTGCTAAGGGTAAAGTTTCTCTTATTTGAATAGATAAGAAAAATTACGCCCACAGTGCACTATTACAACAAGAGCCGATCAGAACGATTATGCCTAGAGCATGAACAAAAGTTAAAAATATATTTAAGCGGCAACAAACTATGAAAGTCGAGTAACATTTTTCTAAATTAAAAGGCAGATACAGAACTGGGAGGCCTCGGACCACCGTCGTTAATAATTTCAATTTATAAAAAGAGCAAAAGGGATTATAAAATGTATGCTGTATGCTGATACATTTAGAGCATATTGCTTTATTAAGGGCAGACAAGGTGGGCGAATCACGCAGGTCGGTCGCAAATATCCCCGATAAACATTTTTTAATAAATTGTAATTATGTCCATAAAAATGCAAAAGAAAAAACAACATGAGAACTCCGCAGGGGCCTGTCACAAAGCTACTTGTTTAAGAAAAAAAAAAAGGTCATATATTTCATTACGCGTCTCCACAGTTCATCGTTATTCACAATCTTTGAATAGAGTTCCATTTCCTTAATTATTGCTTGTAAATACAAAGCCCCCCCAAACGGAAGACCAACGATTACTAATATAGATGTCGACACACCATTGACGTTTGTAGCTATGTCGTCAATTCATTGTAATAAACCTCAAGGATCGTATTAACACTGTCGATGACAACGGTACAATAGTTACACTTTTATGCTACGGGTCTTTGTTGACCTGAGAATAGAAAAATATATGGTCTGGATTCCCGCGGCGAGGCCTCCTGCCGCGTAGTTTAGCGATGTGACAGTAAGCGTACACGCTCCACGGAAGCCCCGTTTACACCTATCGCAGGCCCTAATGGCAGGTAACTCGGCCAATAAAACGACCTTTCTCAAATATTTCCTGTTTTGAAGGTTTCTCATGTCTGCCCCCGAGATTCTATCGTCGTGGGTGGATAAAACGTATAAAATGTTCCACACCGAAAATAAAACGGATATAAAATGCCCTCGACGAAATATTTAATGCTCAATTAGATAAGCGTTTTAGGTTCGTGGCGTTTGAATTGTTTTCGAGATACGAGCGATTTGTGAATCCGAAACTGGACGACGTTAATGAGATATCGGTGATCATCACAAATATGCTGTGATTTTTGCTCGACCTACTGATATTCATGATTGCATTTTGTTGTAAGAGAACTTACTTAAAACGTAATTATTATCAGTGCTTTTTTCCAGAGAGTTTGAAAACAAATGTCTTTGTGTTTGGAATGAATGGATTTCGAAGTGGTAGGTGGTAGCGAGTGGTAGCTCCGGATGCTTTGTGCCTCTCACAATGAGTGATATATGACCGGCGTAATTTTGAATTGTCACAAGAGTTCTCCGGTCTTGGAATTCAATGCTAAATTATCACCCACACGCAGCATGACGAAAAATGAATTACTGCACTTTATTACCTCTATTCTGGAGGTGTCTTTATATTAAAATTACCTTTATCTATTATTCCACGGTTGCTATCTTATAAAAAAGCAATGACGATATTTCGCGTTAAATTAAATCCTTTCTATACTTTTTTTTAATGATCTAGCGATTCCCATCATTGTTGCACTGACGCGTTTCATAAATATAGTGTTAACTTTTAATGATATAATATGTTTACTTAAAATATTCATGCTAAAAGTTTTAGTATTATACACCAAACTTCCTTAAGAACTTCTTTAATTGATGGTGAAGAACGCATCGATCTTAATAAAGTAGTTTTAAAATTTCAAACGAATAAATAAACAAATACGGTTAAGTGACTTTGTTTCAATATTTTGTGAATTATTAAAATTATATTAATTTTGTAGTAGATAAATTGTCCTTAAATTATCGTGAATAAAATTTAAAAGCAAATAACACGACTATAATGACCTCATACGATAAAGCGGTCCTCGATAGGATGGTCTAAGCCAGCCAAACGGGTGATTTATGGATGTTTTGAGTAATCACGTCTCATCAAATTTGAATAATGCGAGTCTCCATAAATAATAAAGTACAAGCGGACCGAGGCGCGAAACCATCATAAGTCAATCTTTCAAATTAATCTCACCGAAACACCTCTTCTTGACGACTTAATGCGGACGGAAACATATTTAATTAGTGCATTAATTTTGAATTATTTAATGGCTCGCTTTGTGGGCCCGGGTGTTCGTCAAATGTCAACAGTGATTAAGTTTTATTTTACAGTGCGGCCGGGAAGACGCACGCTTGGATTTACGAGTTTCTGACTTTTATAAATTCTCAACGCCTCTCCTTAACTGCCAATCCACTGGGATGGAATTATCGCTCGATGCTCGCGTTGTAAACCGACTTCGGGATCATTTATTATCCGCACAGATAATCTACCGACAGCACTTTATTATCAGTTATAATAATAATTTACTTTTATTGGTTCACATTACTCATATTTGTTTTTATTTGACCACGGGTTGATGGGGTGAAATTGCCTTCATAAAATAATAGGATTTTATTATTAACTCCTTTAATGACACCCTGTACTATTATTATAGGCAAATATATACACATCGGAGTCTGATAACCGTTTTATATGGTCGGTTAATTAGGCCTGTACAATATATTTACCTTTTATTAATACTGTGACTAATGCGCCGCCTCCGATGGAGCCTCCTTACATCTGTCATAATTTTTCTACGTCGCGATTAATTTGCAAAATGCGACAATCGGCTTTGTTGTCGAGAAAATCGATGGGCAACCGCGGCAGCAAAATAAATTATTGAATTATTTATACGGCCAGGGACTTTTTGTTTTATTTATTTTTAGAATTAAATTTGAAGAAAAAAAAAACAGAATAAATTAATGTGAGCATTATATTGAACAATTTAATATTAGACAACAATACACACATTTTTCAATAATAACATTTTTCATTGATTCAATAAATATGATGGTGATTACACACTAGTCAATTAATTACTGCCTTTTACGAACGCTATTGCTTCGGGAATTGTTACATGCAGAGGAACAATCATTCCCACAGGACACGAAGCCTGGCTAACTCTTGCGCAAAGATCGAACGTAGGTTTGAACGCTGCGAGGAATCTAGAAATAAAACAACATTTGATTTGTCCAAATTTCGACTCGGCCGTCCTCAAAGCCACTGTACCACGGGGCTTATTGGGTATGTTTTACGTTTGTGTCCTAATAATACAGAGGCGTTATGACCACTAGAGTTTCTTAAACGTTTTATTATTCGTAAATAAAAAGTATTATCAGTTCTCGATTTACTAAATAAGGATGGTTTAGAAGAGCAGTGGCTTAACGCTTTTCGGGGCTGCGGGTTCGATACAATTAGAAGGCCAAAATTTGTTTTTCCATGTGCAATTAATGTATGTAAAAGGCTTTCACGACAATTTTTTAATTGTAAAAATTAACATTTTACGTGTAAGTCTACTAGCACTTTGATGAATGATTGGTTGCGTAGGCGTCGCAAGCCATGGCATCATTATGACCCTGTCTAAACAACTACAACTTTTATTCGTCCGTTAAGACGTCAACAGTAAATAGGATTAGCCGAAAGCTGTTATTTTACGAGCGTAATTTACGCGTGCCATATTTAATTGGTGCGCACCTATTTGTTATAGTTAATGCGAGAGAACGTTTCCAAGTCATTACAGAAGATAAATGTCCAACTCTGCGACCGCTCGCATTCGTATCTTGAATTAATTTCGTCCGAGCATTGAATGATGGCGAAATTGACATTAAAATTCCCGGTCGAACATCTCAAGTAATTGCTGAATAAAATACTTTTGTGTAACATCCCAAAGGAAAGCACAAAAAGCGAATCCGAAGCGGACTGCGGCGATGTGCGCTCACCGTAATTTATATCGGTGCACGATGACAACTCAATAAAAAAATGATTTCATTTGCTTATTGAGTCCTTAATAACGCTGGCGCGGTCGCCGCGTTGTTTTCATATTTTATTATTATAAATATTAACAAATAAAAGTTTATCGTTTTTATCTTATTTAATTGTTGATATACGGGATTTGTAAATGTCAATTGGACCACCAAAGGCGTCCATGTTGAAATAAAACAATAGACTGTTCCTATATTTTACGGTTCCTATATGTTTATTGAGTAAATGATGTTGCTTAATACAAGCCTTTGCGCCAGACTAACGACCACAACATCATCGTCATCGTTATTACAGCCCTACAGAAGTCCACTACTAAACATAAGCCTCCCACAAAGCACGGTCCTGGGCCACCTGCATCCATTGACTTCCTGTATGTCTTACCAGGTCGTCACTCCATCTAGTCTCCCGCTACGAGGCTGCCATTTTTAGAACCTTTTTTCCCCATCGGTTGTCGGTTCTTTGCCCATTGCTACTTCAGCTTACTAATCCGTTAATAACGACCAGAGGAGTTAGGTATTAATTGACTGTATGCTGTAAGATGAAATTGTCCGAATTTATATAATAATATTATGTTTTTTCTTTTAATATAAACTTATTATTTACTTGGACGCAGTTCGACGTCACGGAAACAAAGACCTTGAATATCGATATTAATCGTTAAAAAGTACGTAGGCTATTAAATTGATATTAAGGGAGAGAATTCGATGCGCGCGCCGTACCACTTGTAATGATCAAATTTATAATCTCTCGTGTAGGTAAGAGGCACTCCTTTTATTTTCAATCGTCGAGATATACCCTCTCTCTCTTTTAATTGTATTTTATGAGTATTTGATTCTAATGCCGAGCCATTAATTATTTATAGTATTCGATACAAGACGAGCCCATCGATTTATGTGTGCGATGCGATGGTAGATGAATGAACTCGATTTTATGATCATATCATTGTTGTGTGAACTTCGTTGAAAAATTCGAAAACTTATAATTAATTATTACTTCATGTCAAAACGCACGTAATAAATGTTCTCCTTTAATTTCAAAATCAGAAAATGTTAAAATATTAACAGTATTATAAAACGTATTATAAAAGGGAAATAATCTGCTAAATACCAATTCAATGAAGGTTAGGGTCCGTTGACTTACCCATTGCAATTTACCGATGTGCCCGAATGTTTTGAATTCAAAAAATGTTATACCTATCGAGTTAACGATATGGTTGAATTTTTTGCTCTCGTAACCCCAAGCAATAATAAAATTTGATTAAAATATGGGACCCTCGCATGTTGATATGCATTAATTATAAAAATGCCAAACATGCCTATGTGAAAAATGCCATAAAATATGCATTCTTATTATCAAAACAACAATATTAAGATAGAAGGTTGTTTCTTCACGCCCACGCAATTAATTCTCATCAAATACTGCTTAAAATTCTTATGTAATTAAAATTTTATTATAGCAGACTTTATATTGATTTTAAGTTTTTTTTTTTTAATTGAGCGTTATAAATCGATATATCTTAGGCGTAGATTTTTTAGCAATAAAAACGAGCTATCCCAAAATAAATGTAGTTCTAAAACCACAGGCAGCATATGGTTATCACCATGTAAAATAGTTCTTATAATTAGTGATGGAAATGGTGAAGACAAATTTGTTAATTATGTTTGTTTCTTTATCACAGGATGCCGTGAAACCGCATTCATATATGCTATAACGAGCGCCGGTGTGACCCATGCTGTGTCACGCGCCTGCGCCGAGGGCTCCATAGAGTCCTGTACTTGTGACTATTCGCACTTAGACCGCACACCGCATCGAACACGCGCTGCAGCAGCGGCTAACGTGAGAGTGTGGAAATGGGGCGGTTGCAGTGATAATATCGGCTTTGGATTTCGATTCAGCCGCGAGTTCGTAGACACGGGGGAACGAGGCAAAAGCTTGCGAGAGAAGATGAATTTACATAATAATGAAGCAGGCAGAGCGGTAAGTTGATACAAAAGTAATTAAGTTTGTTTAGTTATTAAGACTACAAAAATGAACATTCAGTCAAATTGACAACCTTCTCTTTTTATGAAGTCGGCTTAAAACAATTTTGAACATTTATTTAAGAAAGTAAGCCGGGCAATAAATCCAATTAAACTTCCATTGCGGCAAGTCAAGTAGGTTTGCAAACAAAAACCAAGGCAATCAGCGACTAAAAGTTTCAGAGTGATGATTGGATATCAATAACTCGAACAGTCAACACTTTCTGTCCAATCACTGCTTGAATGGGAGCTGCTTATAAACATCCATAAAACAATCGCACTCGAACGCTATCGCGACATGTCGTCGCTCCGTGTTTACATTACCATTACGGGTGCCGATCGAGTGTCAGCCACTTGACATGTCGCTTAAGTCTAAAATTAATTATTCGTCAGGCGGCTCAGCCCATCTCGTGGCGACGTGCATCGGGCACCCATTCGTTGCGCTCGCGCATCTCCCTCCCACTGCACACCCACATTTGCATACCCACTGTCCGTTCCTGCCTAAAATTCATCAAAAGGGGTCGTCGGACGCCTTGAGCCACCCAGACACATCATTAACTGATGAACTTAATTCCTGTCACGACAGACGCACTGGGTGTTCGTGCGTTGAATATTCACTGCATTCCGTCGATTGTTTAACACATATTTGGACACTAGACCGCACGACACAGCTATCTACATGTGAATGAATAAATACTGCCCGCTTTCTACGAAGCGCATGCGCTTGGGTCTCGTAAAATATTTACAGTCTCCAACCCTGCGTCATTTATCTACCTTCTAAGAATGATGAATGTCCCTCGAGTATGATTTATGATCTGTCTTCGCGCGGTGACGACCGGCCCACCACCCCACGATTTGTAACAATTTGCTCGATCGTGAGATGCGATCGATGGAGTGCCCCCAATAGATCATCGATCACTTGTACCTACACTGTTATCAAAAGAATTTATAGATATCTGGACATCATTATAGATCCCCTTATAGAACTGTATAAATTATTTTCTCTTTGTTTAAATTTTTAATAATTACTCAATTCCTTTTTGTCCACAGCACGTGCAGTCGGAGATGCGACAAGAATGTAAGTGCCATGGCATGTCCGGATCGTGTACAGTTAAGACATGCTGGATGCGACTACCAAGTTTTCGTTCTGTAGGAGATGCGCTTAAAGACCGATTTGATGGTGCATCGCGAGTCTTAATGAGTAACACCGATCTCGAAACTCCTACGCAACGGAATGACGCGGCGTCGCACAGGGTACCGCGAAGGGACCGATATAGGTTTCAACTTCGACCGTATAACCCTGATCACAAGGCTCCCGGGACGAAAGACCTCGTGTACTTAGAATCTTCGCCCGGATTTTGCGAAAAGAATCCGAGGTTAGGTATTCCCGGTACACACGGTCGTGCATGCAACGACACTAGCATCGGCGTAGACGGCTGCGACCTAATGTGCTGCGGCCGCGGTTACAAGACTGAGACCAAGTTTGTGGTTGAAAGGTGCAATTGTACCTTTCACTGGTGTTGCGAAGTTAAATGTAAAACATGTCGCACGGAAAAAGTGGTTCACACATGTTTATAAATGTTCGAACGCTAATGATGTGTACACGTATGTGATCAACGAGAGAAACTTCACTAAGTGTCGGACGGTTGTGACTCGGATACGAGAGCGGACCTGTTTTTTCATAAGCAGATAACAAACGGTGTATATAATCGCGTCACTTATTTTCTTCTATCGAAGACTTATGTAAATAGTTCTATGTTGCTATTGATTATTTTATTTTATACGCTTGTAAATGATCCGACCTAAAATAAAAGTAAACGGTTGCTCGTTTGGTTAATTTATTTGGCTATTAAATGCGAACATGTGATCTAGAAAGGTTACTTTTTGTAGACACTGAGTTGGGATTCTAATGAGACCAGTTTTACGACAATTAATTTCTGTCAAATATATTAACTTTGGCTTCAAATTGAAATTGGTCTTATTGGTTTCCCTACGCAGTTTGGAGTTGTACAAATAATTTATTTTAACTATCGTATTTACTTTATCGACTGATCATTCGAGGAAAAGAGTCAAATTAAAAGAAACTCTGAAGACTACTTTAAGTGATATTTAATAATATCATTTCAAAGTTAAATCCTAAATAATAATTATAAAGATATACGTCATTATATTACGAGAACAATAATAATATCGGTATTATAAATATTTTCTGTTTTATCGACGCATGTGCGTCGGGTGCTCGGTCGCAATAACCGTTTTGAGTCTCGGGAGCAAACTTATCATGTAATTATAATTTTGTATTAATTATTTTCCAAGCTAATGAAATATGTGACTTAACTTCATTTACATAAAGTGACTTCTTGGGTGTTCGTTCGCTAAGGCTACATTCGGCCCTTATCGGTCAGTAAGTAGCGCCATCGTAAAAGTGTCCCACATTACGAGATAAACGCTCTCGAGAATTTTAATTAAATATTAAACGAATTAAATAATCAGTATTATACGTATAATATTGTATGTGTGTTGCGTCCGATATGTCAAGATAGATATATGATAACGTGTAGTCATTTGACACACCGCATTCATTTTATGCAACCATGCGAGTGCTAAAATTATCCATAAAGTACAGAAGCATGTTTAATAACTTTATTTTACTTATTATAGCGTAACTTACTTTTACTAACATGTATTGCGAACTGTTGATTGCAAATTTAAGCAGACAATACCATTGTGAATTTCTTAAATACTAAAATTCTTTGACAATTTAACAATATATTCGAGTGATGTGCACGAATCATTCGATACATCTAAATTAACGGCAGGATATATCGACAGTTTGCAAGAGAAGCTTTATTAATAATTAATGTATATGAAGAAGATTGATATTTCAAATGTGATATAAAAATAGGTTATGAATTTACTGTTTGGTAGATAGTATTGCACTATTGAGCTTAATTATGTATGATATATATTACGTAATAAATCAATCCCTACGTATTTTAATAAGATATTTATTTTAAATTGTTTTAAATTTAATTATACTTTTTTCTCTAATTTAATGTTAGAGTAAAATTAATTTTAATTCTAAAAGATTCCAATGCTGAAATAATGTTGTATTATTTTTTATTTAACGCAGGCATTTTTAACACATCTATTTAAATTAAATGTACATAGGTGTTCTTTTAATAGATTGTGTTCAACAATGACGCAGTCTATGTTCTGAAGTATTAAGTACCACGTCGGAGTTAAAAGACTGAAGCGTTTTTAATCGTAGTTCTAACATCCATGACTGGATTTATAAAACCATGATTAAGTTTGTAAAGTGGAAACGATTGTGATAAAAAAGTATTTTATTCTATTTTTAAACTTTCTCTTTTCGTTAATCAACAACAGTGCCATTTTAAATCAATTTTAAAAACAAAATAAACAGTATCATTTTTAGTTCTGACAGTGTTTTAATGAAATACCTTGCCTTTATAATATTGCCATTTTTAAAATTTAATTTAATGCATGTAAATATTGTGTTTAATTCAATCTTTTAAGTTATTTATGTGAATTTAGTATTTTATTTGTTAATATTAGGTAAACAATACAATTGAAATCAGCTGAACTAAACTGAATCTCAAATCCTATTGTTTGTATAGTAAATGTACCTTTTTTGAAATTATATTTCGTCCAGTGACCGTATTGAGGTTGACGCATTATTGTAATGATATTGGTTGTACATTAGCATTATCTATTTATGATTAAAATATTGATTAGTTGTTACTAAAAATACAAAATTGATCAAAAATATGTTGTTTTAATTGAATTTCCTAAAATAACAATACATTGTGCTTGGTCGGTTTCGATCAAGGTAACTCCTGAATATTATTGCTGCGAAGGATGTATTTTAGGGCCGCACATCTGGGGTTTTAAAGCAAATGCCTTGCTTATCATCTTTTCCAAGGTCAACCATATTTGCATTACTGTATGAATTTGCCCGATTGATCAACAAACGAGGCTCTGACGACTGACTTACTGAAAGTGAAGATGACTACTAAAGTAAGGTAGTAAAGCAAACTCCTTTAATTTTCCAAGGAGCGTTATGTAGTTATTAACACGTCGCGCCAAAATTGGCGGATCAAGAAGTGATTTGGTAGCAAAGGCATCGCAAGCCATAGCATCATATCCCTAACCAAACAACCGTCCGATTCATTCGTTGAGACGTCAACGGTAAATAGGATAGGCAGAAAGCTGTTATTTTACAAGTCACGTTAACGCGTGGTTTCCTCATGATGTTTTCCTTCACCGCCGATCGTAAATCATCCCATTTAACTGAAATTATAATCCACTAGATGGAGTAATGACCAGGTAAGACATGCAGGAAGTCGATGGATGCAGCTGACTCGGGACTGTACTTTGTGGCATTCCTTGTGGGAGGCCTATGTTCAGCAGTGGACTTGTGAGAGGCCGTAATGATGATGATGATGATAATCTACAGACTGGCAGTGGGAAGCAGCATTACAAGTATAGGTTATTGCGCTTATAAACTCAAATGCTCATCATGGTAAGCGTGCGCACACGTTACATGTACCATCAGGCATATAACCGGTTATGGATAAGGTTGATAATAAATGTATATTTCCTAAAATTGCTTCCAAACTGTGTTAGCTTATTTAGGATATTAAGTATCTAATACTAATATTATCTTTTTATATATTTATATATTTGTGTATATGTTTGTATAGTGTGTTCTATGTTTATATATTAACGTAATTTCATTATGTTGGGTTTTATTTAGATATGTTTATATTTTTTGTAACCACCTTCATAGTGCTATCACTGCCCTAAGGTTGACTGGCGGAGAACGTATTTAGCATTGAGTCCGCTTTTTAAATTAGTTTGTAAGGTTTAATAAATATTAAATTAATTAATAATTAGCTTATCGAGCGTCAGTGGCATAACGATATGGCGCGGACTGCAAATTCGAAAGGTCGTGGGTTCGAATCCGCCATTCGACTACTGTCGTGAACCACTCCTAACAAAGCATTATAAGCTTACCAGAAGTGGTTAAAGGAAATACGAGTATTAGTAATGTTTAATACCATTACTAGTATTTTTAGAAAAAAAAATATATATATAGATAAACAGAAATAACCACTCGTCTTTACATAAACGTTTGTGAAATAATCAAACTTTTAATTCCCCCTTTTCCCTTCTATCACCATACAATTAGACCAGTCTTCACTTCTTCGTTGTCGACGTACCATGCATTCGAACCAAATGATTTTCTGGGTTGTTCGTTTTGCGTACAGCAAATGAGTGGAGTAATCTGTCAGCATCTGCCTTTTCATCCGATTACAATGTGGGTGTCTTCAAGGCAAGAGCGAATAACCTTTAGTCAAATTAAGTCAGTGCACTTTACAATCTTTGACTGCATCACCACTTACCATCAGTTATAATAGTCAAACCGTTGCTTAAGTGGTTATCATCATTACCTTCATTACAGCCTATAAAAGTTCACTGCTGAACTTAGGCCCCCCACAGACTGTCTCACAGAAGCGATTTTTCCAAAGTTGCCACGGTTGGCAGGTGGGTCGGCAACCATAATTTATTATTATTTTGAGATTTTATCTGGAAGAGCTGCTTCCAATTCCCTATCACAGTATCCCTCTGTCGCCTCTTAAGACACGCACGGGCACTTAAGACACGATATATGGAAGTGGACATTCTTACACGGCTTAAGTGGCACTACTTTAACGGCGCTGCTTACCAAACACGGAGAAATATAAACCATTACATTTGATGATGGAAGACTCAGATCATTATATTATATCTCATCATTATATTCTTCAAGATATTGTCAGTTGTTAATACGTGGCAGAACCATGCTGCAGCTATATTATTGTTATAGCACGAATGCGTCGACTTGACCGGGATAGGACCACGCTCTTACAAAATACCAGCATAAATAGTAGCGTTATGATGCTGTGTTTTGTATGGTGAGTGTAGAGAAGAACGGGATACATTTTTTATTGAAAAAGAGGCATTCTATCTTAGTCCTCAGGGGGGACAACGCATCTGCTTTTTCACTTTTAACTGAGGATAGAAGTAGATGTCTATGGGCCACAGCATCTAATTACCATCAGGTGGACTGTGTGCTCGTTTGTTACCCGTATTCTTTGAAGATTTATCGACGCTGGGTAAACGGATTGGTGAGAGCAGAGCAGTCAAGTATGACGTCCTTATATCTTAATGGCGCAGAGTCGATGCACTTATTATATTATGCCGTGTGAAAATAACTCATAAAATATGTGTTCGTTTCGTGAAATTTAATTTAATGTAATTTTTTTAATATCTATAATGCTAGTTTCGAACGACTTTATTTCCTCTAACAGAACAATAATTACGTATATTTATTCAAATGCAGCATGTTCACATGCACACTTATTATCCATTAAGATCATTTAATTCACCATATAAAAATGAAGTAAAGAATATTTAATATCTATATGTTATTCCTGTCTGTTTTAAAGCTTGCAATGCAACTTACCAATTTAAAATATTATCTTAAAAATACATTACATATTCAAAATTTCTGTTTCTTTTTCACTAGTGACAAAATTAACTTTACATGACTGTTTATAATCATTTAAAAATAATACTATTAGAACAAGATCTGTAGTACCACAGTTTATTTAAAAGCGGTTATTTATTATTATCGTACATAAATGAGGGTATGCATAAGTGTACTTATTCGTGCTACGCTGTTTTAAATACTTTGTCTCACTTACACTTCCAAACATAAATAAACGCATGACAAAACGATAAGGCTTAAAGCCTTTTATTGGCAAGTCAATAATTTAATATGGGATTATGTTTAATAAAAACCTAATAGTGTATGTTGTGGATATGATCAGGTTTCAAAACGAAACTCGGTCCTAAATTCTCTATTTTATTTTATTGCTAGGACAATCATTGAACATGCTTTGATAGTACGCAATTTTCTGAAACGGCTTTATTTTCTTAGCAAATATTACAAAACTATATGGCAAAAGCAGCTTTATTTCAATAGCATAAAGTTTATTTTAAGCAACACTTAAACGTTGAAAGTGAAAAGTCGATCAGTGTTGGTGGTCGGCGGAGCCCTGAGGCCTGTTCCCACGAGTATCGCGCACGTTGGAAAATTTATGGTTATGAACTGAGAAATCTGTCATAAGAGATACGAATGGCGTACCTGAATCTGAAATAGCGTGAATAATTTTTCATAAAGAGGATCTCGCTTTAGAAGGCTTGATACTGCAAATTTCCCTAAGAAAAATATCATTGCATTAATCCAAAGCGAGAAACCGGGTTTATAATATAATTTTATTTAATGAATAAATTTTTACTAGTTGCACATACTCACTAGACCAAATATAGTTATGTAACAACATACATTTCAGATTTATTTCTTATTGAATTTTATTTAAAGTTGTATTTTAAACTATATCGCTGGTTCTGATATTTTCGCAATAAATCGACGAGAGTATTACGATATTTGCACTTACATTTGGACATGCCCGGACGTTTGCAGAAATGTTTTCGTTTATTTTTTTTAATTTTAATATGTTCGAAAAGCAGTAAGAAATTTTACATTATTTTTCTATTTTTAAATATATTTTTTCTTATTATCATTATCAGTTTGTTAATAAATGTTATATACCATACTAAAATTTGAAATCTACAAATTTAATATAAAACATAATACTAGACAAAATTTTCTGGCAAATTATCGATACTCGATATTCAGTATGTATTCGTGTAATCGCAAGGTTTGAAAGGTTTACGCATCCAAATCTGTTCGATATAAAGCACATTGGAGGTAGATATCGATACAATATCAAAGGGACAAGATTTTAGTTTCTTCGTTTTAACCCCGAATTCGATTAAGGTGTCGTGTGATGGTATGATGGTCAACAAATCTGCTAAAACGAAGACCTGACTGCATATGAACCGTTACTGTTGCCGTTTCAGTCTATCAAAGTCCACTGCTGAACATAGGCCTCCCCAATAGATTAACTCATAGGGGGGATAATTTCCATAGTTACCACGCCTGCAGGCGGGGTGGAAACCGCTGTTTTTATTTTTAGTTGTTATTAGGAAGATACTGCTGCACATCTTCTGATTTGTTTTTTTGCTGTCGCTTCTTACGATGTCAACGAGACATAGTGTAATGAATATTCTTACACCGCCACTACACGGTGAGCATATGACATATGAACAGTTCTATACTAATATGCTACTTTTCGTCTACTTCTGCTACCGTTTCTTCATAATAATATGTATCTGCCGTAAAAATTCATTAACACAAACGTCTAGCACCAATAACGCTGCTACCCGTTGTCAGTTTAGATATTTAATAGCTGGCATAAGATATGGTATATCCTCATCTATCGAAAGCTTTGAGATCTTTCTGGCCTCTACCATAATCGCCTATCACGAGACTTATGGGACGAAATGATGTAATCGGTTCATAAGAAAATACTGCCTTTAAAGATTTTAAAATAAAATAAATAAATAAGACATAATAAA
The DNA here is from genome assembly GCA_963668995.1 of Parnassius mnemosyne. Classification (NCBI taxonomy): domain Eukaryota; kingdom Metazoa; phylum Arthropoda; class Insecta; order Lepidoptera; family Papilionidae; genus Parnassius; species Parnassius mnemosyne. The sequence continues at coordinate 40,552,495 of CAVLGL010000148.1, read as the reverse complement.
TTCTGAGTTATGTTTGTCTAAAAAGATAAAAGTCCAGCGTTCTTTTCCCTCACAAAATAATTATTTTCCGTAATCAGCACAATTAACAGTTGGCGTTGATTTTTTTATTCATTCATTACAGGCTATCATAAGTCCATAGCTGAATATAGGAATCCCCCATGTAGTGGCAGTGATATGCCCAAATACTCCAATACTACTTAATTTTAAGATGCTGTTAAGTCGCGCGCTGTCTCTATCACATCAAGTCATATTGACTGTGACAGCACGAGACTTAACGACATCTTAAAATTGAGAAGCGTTTGATAATCTATTACCCCCTATTATTTGCGACCCACTTGCCAAACGTGGTAGCTATGGCTAATTTGCCCCCTATTAGGTGTTCTTTGGGAGAGGATTACTTTAAAGGTACATAGCAAATATAACTACATTTATAATAATTTTTATAGCCTATAGTAAAATCCACTGCTAAACATACGCCTCCCCCATAGAAGTTGTTTCTTTTAGTTATCACCAGGAAGATACTACTGGCCATCTTCTCTTTCAGTTTCCCTCTGTTGCCTGTTACGACACCTACGATATGGTATAGGATAGTGGATTTTCTTAGGCTGCCGCTACACTGCACCACTAAACCTATAATACCAAATGTAAATGCATGTTGTTAACATATTTTGAGTACTTTTCTGTTAAATAAATATACTGCATACGCAATATTTACGATTGTATTGCACAACAACTAAACGGCGAACGATAAAATAGTTTCATTTTCGGATAAATTACAACACTTCCTGTACGTCTAAACAATTTGCAATTTAAATTTTAACTCGTATCCCACGGGAACCAGTATCGAATGTAAAAAGTTACAGATAACATGGTCAGATCATAAGCCTCTTTCCAATGAAAAGGCTTTCTTTATTCATACGCAGTAGGAAGCTCGACAGCGTATAGAAATTCTAAACACTTAAATAAACATTTATTTTGAAATAACTCAAACGACCGGCATGGAATAAAATTTGTTATATTTTTTACTTCTATCCATTCATTTACTACAGCCTATGAAATTCCACTGCTGAACATAGGTCTCCACCATAGATGGCCGGGAAGGATTTTACCATAGTTGCCACGCTTGGCATACGGGTTGCCAACCGCAGTTCTTTATTATTTTGAGTTGTTATCATGATGCTGCTGTTTGATTCTTGCTTCAGTTTCCCTCTATTATCTCTTACGACATCTATAGCACGATATGGGATAATAGATATTCGTGCACCGCCACTATAAGGTTTAGTGGTTTTGCAAGAATCGTTCACAACTATTTTTTACAGGATTATTTGTTCTTCTTCATCGGTCCATAAAAGTTCACTGCTGAGCATGAACCTCTCTAGAAAGCATTTGCCATATACACTAATACTTAGTGCAGTAAGACGTAGACCTAAATGATTTGCGAGTTATGAGTTCGAACTTTAGACTTATCCAATATTTGCAATTTTTAATTTGGATGTATTGTAATTAAACCTACTTTGTGCCTACTAACTAGTAGACACAAAAAGAGTCTGATAAGTTTGCCGAGAGCTTCAATAAAACACAATTACAATGTATAAGCGTTTTATTCAGATTGGTTGATATAAAGGCCGCACGCAGGAGGCCGTGTACTATAATTTTACAAAACTAGCCTCCCAAGATTTGTTATAAGAGAATATAAATAAATGACCTACATTACAGAACCCTATAACTTATTTTAATTTACTGAGGAAATTAATTTACTTGCTCTTTAAATTTTAATATATTACGTGTTTTTAGAATTTCAGGTACAAGCAAGTCCTTCAGGCGCCCCTTTCCCATTCGATGTAAACCACAACCTTAATTATTCTCCAGCACCATGGTCTACGAACGTCCTCAGAGACAAGAGCAATTTGGGTCAAGAACTTGCTCACTCTGAACCAGGATTCGATCTGACTGAAGAAGAAATAAAAAAGTTTAAAATCTGGCCGCAAGGAATCATTCCATACTTCATTGACACCTTCTCTTTTGGTAATATTAATGATTGAAAGTAAAGAAAGTAAAGTCATAAGTTTCGCTGTTCCGCTAGTTACTACTACTACTGAACCGGTTATAAAGTAAAAATATTTTGCCGCGCTGCAACAGCGCGGATTGCTCCACATCATGTGTTCTAACAATGTTTTCCGTTTTTAAGACGTGTAGATTTCTTCGCGATGTTTTCCTTCACAGGTGATAAATCAGTACTTATTTTTCGAATAATAATTTTTGTTTTACCATCTAACACCTATAATAATCGTTTCAGCTGCTGGTTTCTGGTTATTAGATACGAATTCTAGCAAACAACAATTTCTTCATTTGTATACATTACTATTTAGAAAATACATCTGCCAATACTGTATCCGCTAATACGGTTTCCATCGTGATCGCTCAGCTCGTGATCTTACCTAACTCATAGACAGGCGGGAGAAGTAGAGTCCAAGTGCGAGGCCTTGGCTGTCGGGTTTGACACAACGCGCTTCTTTCGAAGCATCATCCCTATGGATTTTCCAAGAAATTATGCAATTCAATCACCAGTATTTTTGCAGATCTAAGATTGAGGCCATGGTTGTGAAGTGGACGGTTCATGCTACGACAAGCTTATTTACTCACAAGACTAGGTGCTATCACCTACGATATTTCATCTGCATATCAATGATATGGTGCAAGCCAGTAATATTTATTGCTTTGCGGATGACAGCACTCGTGATGCTTCTTACACCTGCCTTGCCAATATTTTTCAGGAACACGTCAAAGAATGTCGGCACAAACCTGTGTCTGAAGTCGAATCTTTGTTAAACAAAGTCTCAAATTGGAGACAATTAAACGCTACGGTAGAACCCGTTTGTCAAGTATCGTCATCTTTACTGCCTCAGCCAGCATTGAAAGCATTGGCGTTGACATATCTAGTGACGTTCAGTTCCGCGGTTACTTGGAAGGGCACATGCACAGCATTTTATTACAGCATGCCGCTTGCAACTTTACAAGGCGCAAGTTCGGCGTCATATGGAATACTGTTCTCATTTCTGGGCTAGAGCATGTCAGTGCCAGCTCCTTCGATTAGACCGTATTCAGCGAAGAGCACCCGAATCGTGGCGAACGTGTTGCAGTCCTAACAAGAAATTCAAACAAATTCGTCCACCGAATTCCACCATTAAATACACATCGCGACAGAATTCGCGACACCATCAATACCATCTAGACGCTTAGCGGTCCATCATTGTATTACCAGAATATTCCTTTCTCACTTTTATCTACTTTCTTTCTGCTTTCGCCTACTATTTTTTAAATGGCCGACAACGCACCTGTAATTCCATTGGTTTTGCGGTTGTTCATGGGCGGCAATAGGCATTTAGCATCAGGTGAGTCGCAACATTCCCCCAAATGCTCATCACATCGCCAGTCTGGGACTTGAGTTAAATATTTTTGAATGAATATACCGCCAGATGCGGTTGGATTGAATTTGACGATGTTCTTCAATACCTGTTACATACCAAAAAGTAAAAGTGCATATTTCGTTTAATAGATAAAGTACTCCGCGATAGAATTCGCAACTACCTTGATCTTACAAACCGCGTAACTGGTCTAAGATTTATGGAAGTACCAAGACCACCCACCGACGAGAAAACTAGGTGGGTGCTTTTCATAAATCGGCAAGGCCTTCTTAATTGCGCAGATCATTCTATAAAGGATTTTACAAACGAAGGTGCACAGGTGAGTTTTTAATTTATACGAAGTTACTGTAGTCTAATAAATGATGCCTACCTGACTGCTTTGTAAGGCTAGTGCTGATCATGAGGACCGGAGTCGAATCCCCCGTTCTACTGAAATTAGTTAGTAGTAGTGATCCCATAGTATATAGATAGAATATATATGTATAGTATATAGAAGTCCCATCGGACATGAGAGTGAGGGAATAGAGAGAGTACCTGTGTTTTTGCACACACTCGTACACTATAAGCCTGTGCTGCGAAGATGGCTGGTCTCCGTTGAGATTGGCTGCCGTGGCCGAAAGTTTCTATTCGACTTATGAATACTTAAAAAAATATTATATAGGCACAAAAAATATTCGAAACGGACGTTTGAGTGGGTAGTAGTGCTTGTGTTGGGTGACTCTGCTCATCCATTGGACCGAGTATACAATATTTATTTTTAGTGTTTTTAATAACTAAACTAAAATCTTGAGATCGGATAATAATCACTAGATTTTATGTCAAAGTTGTATGTGTTTGTGTGAGTGTGTGTATGTGTTTGTGTGTGTGTGTGTGTGTGTGTGTGTGTGTGTGTGTGTGTGTGTGTGTGTGTGTGTGTGTTTGTGTGTAAGTGAGAGAGAGAGAGTGGGTGTGTGTGTGAGAGGAGGAGAGAGTGTGTGCATGTTTCTGAGAATGAGTGCATGTGTGTTGATAAATCATTAAAATTTGAATTGTCTACGATTCGTACTTAAATAAAAAGTCCTCCAAGTCATGGTACCCTAGCGTCTCGAGCTAGCAAACTATTGTTTTTTACATTCATACAATTGAAGGATATCTATTGAATATTTATTGTGAAGATTATTGTAGAGATAGGCAGAGTGAGCTTGAAACTGACGCCTGGCAAAAAGAGTTCTACATGGAGTAATAGGAGCCACTTTTACACACACACTTCCTTCTACCTGTTTGAATTTATGTTCATACGGCAAGGATTTATGTAATTTAAGTACAGAGTTGACAATATAGTTTTCTTAATGACAATATTTTATGATGTAGATATAGTTCATCAGTAGGAAATCTAAAAGGCTTAAAAACATTGTCTTAAGTAGGCATCTCTGGGCTTTTTCAGCCTCGAGGAATTTAGTTTTAATATTTTCTACATTATTTATCTTGTTGACTGTAGAAAGTGGTTTTGGGCTATGACTGCTTAGCCTTCGGTGGAGAACTCACCCAAGCAATTATGGCCCTACTTGGAGTGCCGCCTCAACATAACTCTCCTGATCGTGATAAATATATCAAGATAAAGGACGAAAATATAATTCCAGGTAAATATTCCATAAAGTAGGTATATTTTCTTCATAATATGTATTATTATTATCATCATCGATATACTCATGAAATTATGTACGAAATCCTTTCTAAATAATTCTTTTACGCGTCCTTCTGAGCAATGTCTATGTCCGATTTCTTACACAAACGGTGCCATTACAAAATAAAAATTATTGATCATAAATATTACATTATTATGACGCACTTACAAATAAATTTTATCTGAATGCTGGACTTGAAGAAAGTGACTTGGCCCGCGATGGAAAAAAAATAATAACTTAATCATTCCATTTGTTAATTTTTTTGTACGCATTCTGGTAGTGACAATGATAATCCAATGATAGTTGTAAGTAAATATAGATTAGTATCAATAATGAAAATCACATTGAACTACATAATATTCAAGCCTTCATCATAATCAAAAGCCACAATTTTGTCAATATTTTTGAATTAATACCAGTAATAGTGTGACAAATTGTCGTCGCTAATGTCAGATTCACATTCGATCATCTTAGTGTATCGTATTTCGATCGCTTGACGCAGACGTGTATCCTAATCGCTAGTTCTGGCGCAAATATTACATTTTACACGATCATGTAATACGTCCCGTTTCGCACAAAACCCTGTATGTGGTACACCTTGTATCAGATACTCGTACGTGTGTTATACCGATACGCTGACATGATACATTATGGTTGACTATGGACGCGTTTTTTGACATGATACTGCTAGTGATATTTTTATATCAGTGAAGTGACAAATGAACTTACAATCCACCTAATTGCCCATGGCCACCTGTTGTCTATGGCCATCTGCAGCCAACTATGGCCATCTGCATCCAACTTCAAACAAATGTAATACCATTGGAAGAAAATTATGTCTGTTTTTGTGGAAATATTATATTTTATAAAATGTATTCTGTAATTTATAAAAACCTATCATTATAATGTTGTAATTCCAAACGATATGTCTGATAGCGCCGTTAATACTCGTCAGTTTGGTCCTGTTCTATTGCAAACCCCCCCCCCCCCCCATTCCCTCTCATATAATATCATATCACTCCCGCCTAGTTCATCCCAGTAATCGCGAAAGTCGGTCGGAGTTTTTAAATGATTTAGAATAAAGGAGGAGGATCTCAATTCGAGTACTTGTTTGTATGTTATGCTACTCGATATTAGTTAAAACGGTTTTAAAATGTATTTTAAAGGCACGGTGACCTAAAAATATACGTTACCAAATACTTAATAACGTTATAGTCTATATATACGTCACACTCCTGGTTGCAGGGCTTCTCTCATTTCTAAGAAGGTTTATTGCAAGGGAGTATCGCCACCTTGCCCCAATGCATGTTGGCGAATTTTATATTAATTTTCATTGCCAGGGGGAATTGAACCCATGTTGCTCGACTGCTGAGAAATGTGTGGGCGAATGCCTAGCTCCTGAACTACCAACTATTATATACACAAATACTTACGCACCGATAAATTTATTGATCATAACATTATAACAGCGTCATCTTGGCAATCGTTAAAGCCACCTATTATAATGTGTGTTAAAACTTCTACATTAGTTTTTTTGTATATTTTGCCGATAAATATTATGTTAGTGTTAGATAATTTTGAATTGGTTACAGAGAAGAAGCATTTGTTTGTTGCACTGAAGGATAATGAGTGGTTATTTCACGATATACCTTATGATTTTGCAAGCGCTAGTCATTATAATTTGTACAAGCATTCAAAGAATGGGTTTGCTACTATAGAATTAAAGGTAAGATAAGAGAGCCTTATTATATTACAGATTTATCATTTAAGTTATATTTCTCATTTATCAGCTCGTAACAATCCATTTCTGGTCTGAATAAATATCTTCTATTTTATGGAGGATGTTCTGTAGCTGACACGCTTCTTGCACCTTTGATGCTATTCCGTCATCAATTTGGATATTTTACATCTGGTGTTAAGAAGATGAAGAAACTGCCATCTATAGAAGGCAATGAAATATTTCTATCTAGCGTTCGCCATAGTTGTCTGTTAACGACATCAATGGAATGAAATAGTGATCTTCTTAAGTCGCCATCACACGAAAAGTAAGTTAGTACTGTTGTAAACATGTTGTATCGCTTTCAGGAACCAACAAATATTCTTGTTGGAGAAGGTAAAGGGTTTAGTTACAGCGATCTTTGGAAAATAACAATGCTTTATAACTACAATGTCAAGAAAAAAGCTAATTCTATAAAGGCTTCTGATTGTGTTAAGCTTTTTCAACCTGGTGCTAATTTTAGTAATTACGAACCGCTCGTCGATGATGAAATCGAACCACGAAGTAAGCCTAATAAATATTTAGGAAAGTTACCAACGTTACCTGGTAAACCAAACGTACATAAGTTACCAACGTTACCTGGTAAACCAAACGTACATAAGTTACCAACGTTACCTGGTAAACCAAACGTACATAAGTTACCAACGTTACCTGGTAAACCAAACGTACATAAGTTACCAGTGTTACCCAGTCAGCCTAAGAATAAAAATAGTGGTAAGAAAAATGATAACGATGACGATGAAGAGCAAGAAGTTGGGGAAGATAGCAAAAAAGAAGATTCACGCGAAGACCGTAATTCGGACAAAGAAGAAAATATCAGTGACGAAAAGTTCCCAAAAGATCTGGTTAACCCTACTCGTAAAATTTGGAAGACCACAAAACATTTGAATAAAATATTTACAAAAATGATGAGTTGATAAACAGAGGAAAATAAAGGAATGAAAATAAATAACTTATTTATTACTTTTTTTTGCAATAACCATTTAATAATCTATCACATTATAGGCATGTTTGTATGTCTCGCTTTATGTAACATGTTTCACAAATTACTTCGCAGCACCATTTAAATTGACAGTTACAATTTTCTGACTCTCTTATTGTATTTTGTACATATCCTCGTCTGCAGCAGAGTTGATCACAACTATCTGTTCCCGCAGAACTTATATTACATTGACGTCCTTCTGTACCAAGAGATCCAGTCTTCATATTGGGAGTACAAAAATCCGGGGATTCTTCTGAATAAATGATGTCCTTTTTGCCAGGATTCTTTAAATTTGGACTCTCTGGCATAAACCCTTCACCGTTGTTGTTCGAAATTACCTAGTAGGATAAAATTTAGTATTTAGTCTCTAATACCTTTGATTAAGTCGAAACTAGCCTGTGAGTAGCCACTTTTTTAAATAGCAATTTTTGATATATGATCACAGTTGATTTTTTTTATTGACCGGAAAGTTGGTAGTTCCGCATTAAATTATATTCTATAGACGCTATTCCCCATGAACTGGACGATTAGCAGAATTTGATCATCTGTTAAATAACATCTAAATTTTCCGTTATATCCTTGAAAAAAATTTTACGATTATCAGAATCAATACAATTAAAAATCAGAATGCGCAATCATTCTTAAAATACACAAACAAAATTGAAAAATTTAAAAGCTTGTATAGGAACGTTTAATAAGTTGGTATGCGAAAAATTCATTGTTATATTTTTTATTAGTAATAAAGTAAGTATTATCTCTCTGCATGTTATAGGTCTAAATAAATATTTTTTTTTCATAAAATACGGGTGACAAACGAGCACACAACCCAGCTGATAGTAAGTGGCTTCTGTGGCCCGTAGACGTTTTCATCCATCCTCGATTAAGAATCAAAATGCAGATGCGTCGCCACCCCTGAGGACTTAGATAGAATGCTTTGTTTCCTGTAGAAAGGGTATCCGGTTCTCAACACTCATCATATGGAACACGTCGTGTTCCATATGATGATTGTTGAGATCGTGGACCTTCCCCATTAGAGCCGATAATATAGCTGCAACATGGCTCTACCACGTAATATAACATGCGGGAAGATACAGGACTCATGAACGTGCTCTGTGGCATGCTATGGGAGAGGTCAGCGGACTTGTGACGCACTGTAATGAATGAAAAAAGTAGGATTTTTCTTAATGCCGAGACGAGGAGATTTCACCGGTCTGCTTAATGGGAGACTTGCTCACGTACCATGCTACGATAACTAGAGATGAGCGCTTAACGTCCTCTGGAGATAATAAGGCCTCACAAAATGTAATATTATTATGTTAAAAATACCTTCGAAGCACCTTCAAATCTGTCGCGCAGTCGATTACCAACTTCTCTAAAAGCTGGCATCCTCCACCAGCAAGTACGAAGAGTACATGAACCTGATAGTCCATGGCATTTACATTCAACTCTCATGTTATTTTTGATTGCCTAAAATAAATAAAATATCACTTACTGTTCATGAATTTTATCTACTACCTGACATTTTTAGATTCAGTTATTTTTAACATAAGTTACATTGTTAAAATAGTTACTAACCAACCTCCCAGCGTTGTGGTTGTGAAGTTTAATCAAAGTCTTTATATTATCACTTCGTTTCCTGTAACGACTGTCCATAAATTCCCTAGACTTTTGCAGACCAAAGCGTATATTGTCACTACAACCGCCCCATTGCCATCGGTCCGTCTCGACTGAGGACGGGGGGAGCGGAACTGGAGAAATCCTCCCGCGACGGGGTTTAGTAACATCCTGAAAACGATGAAAAAACATAAAATTGTTTCTGTATCATTAATTAATTACTGTAAAAACCGGTATATAGTATAGTCAAATCATTTATAAAGACTTAACAGATGTAATATATTATATGAAATATAACTTCATTTTAGATAAAAATACTGTTCGCATCGGTATTCTAATTGAATTTAAAAATAATTAGAATTTATAAATTTCATATCAATAAATTACCTTTTCACATGAACATTCTAAAAGTGCTCCTGCAGTACAAGCTCGCGTTATAGCATATGTAACTCCAGCAGCAGTGATTGCATTTACAAAGCCTGTTTCCCGCGTATCTGTTAAAAACAATAATAATTGCTGTAAAAAGTTAAGTAATTGCCTATATAAACATCCTACAACTGATCACGGGCCTCCTCTCATTCTCGCGAGGGTTATAGGTATTGCAGTGCGGTAGACTTTTCCTTACTCTAATATCATGTGCTGACATAATTGAAAATAGATAATAAGATATTTATTAGAATTCGCTCTTAAATTACTGATATCGCATTGCAACTAAATAAATACTTTTACCTTCACTCCTCCCAAAGTAAAGTTAATTATGAATTCGTTTATGTTTTAGTATTATATAGTTATTGAAAAAAGTAAGATAATAGCTAATCTAAAGTAAGTTAATAAATAGCCTGCTGCTGAGTTTATCACATTGCCCCTACACGCATTGACAGGCTTCTATACACAATGTAAACTAACATTTGTTAGATACTAAATCTATGATGTAAACGTGATACATTGGCAACATATACTAAAACCTAGAATTGTCAATTTTTTTAATTTCTCAGACATACTGGTTTCTTGACGCTTTTTTCTGCTGAGTGCGTGGTAAATCAGTGGCGTTGTCAGGAATAGATTTTTTTTTTGAAATTTTGAGATAAGCTATCATACCCTGAGCTACTATTACTCATCTTCCAGAACGATAACAAATTTTTGTTGTAGGATTTTTATGTTGTAGAGCCATGCTGCACATTAGTTGTTGTTGTAGCACGAATCGGTCGACTCGGCCGGGAAAGGACCAAGCTCTCACTGAATACCAGCGTAAAATAACAGTTTTATGCTGCTTGTTGAGTGTAGAGAACCGGAAACCCTTTTTCTGGAAATGAGGCATTCCATCTTATTGCTCAGGGTGTCACGCATCCGCATTTTAATCCTTAACTGAGGCTAGATGAATATATCTATGAACCACAGCATCCACTTACCATATGCTGTGTGCTCTTTTGTTAACCTTATTATATAAAAAAAGGTTTTAAGAGATCGATATCGTGTGAAAGGTGCAGATGAAGGTAACTGATATTGGTGGGGTAAAACGACGAAAAAGAAGAAGAATGCAGTACTTTTGTATTAAAGTCCGTGTGACTTCTATTGGTTGACATTTTTATATAACGTTTGTGTCACACGCAATATCAAAAAAAAAATTATACGTTATTAAAGTTATATTAGTGCTTGTAATTTATTTTATAGATTCTGTTTATAAATGTCTCTCAAACAAAAAGCCATGTATATGTATATAATAGTTTACGACGATTGTTAAAATCTTCTCTTCCCATCCCTTCAATTTCAAAGTCTATTAAGGAAATTAGTAGTGGCGGTGTAAGAATATCCTTTACGCCATATCGTACCGTTGGTGTCGTAAGAAACAACAGAGGGAAACTGATATAGGCAGGGTAGAAGCATGTTCCCGATAGCAGCTCAAAATTAAAAAAATGCGCTAGCAAACCGTCTGCCAAACGTGGCAACTATAGCAAAATTCTCCCTATTAGGATAATAATCTATGGGGGGAAACCTATGTTCCACAGTGGCATTTTATAGGCTGTAATGGAATAATAGTAACGGATATAAGCGAAATCATCGACAAATTATTAAGTATTAAATAGATCCTTAATTTATTAACTTCCATTTTGTTACCATTTTATACATCAATTTGACGTTTTACAAACGTACTCAATTGCAAATGTATTTACTTCAACTACATTTAAACCCACGATAAAATCTATTGAAAACGACAATTTTATAAATTTTCATGACGAATAAGGAGTTCTGTGTTTTGCAAGGACTGCAAACAGGCGCTCATTAATTTGATTTGAAGTGATATATATAAGTAAGAAATACCTTGATTTTATTTTCCAAGGCAAGCATTTGTTATGTCACAAGCAATTCACCACGTAATAAATGTTTCGACTACGTATTCACTGTGGTCATTGGTACGCCTCAAGGCATAGAAATAAAATGCAAAAGACGGCACATAAAGCACCTACACAATGATACAAAGTGAAGCTGTTGACCCAAAAATCAATATTCACATGACTGTTGTAATAAACATCGATGAGCTTTACGAATCGAAGGTTTCATCCATAAAACATTTAAGCGTGAGACACGGCCGCTTGTTTCGTTGAACCTAGTTAATGAATATGGACAAGCAAACAAAAGCAGACTAAAATATTTTACGAAACACATGAATTTTGTTGATATAACTACATACTTGCAAATCGCTTGCTACATATGTCAAATTTTTTAGAGTATTAAAATGTAGATATCAATTGATATCAATGTCAGTAAGAAATAGAAAAAATTCTAAAATTTACTTGCACTACCATTATTGTGCTTCTACGTTTGCCTTTTATGATTATCATTTATATAATCATAAAAGGTAAACGTAGAAGCAGATGTTGCATTTTATAACAGATAACGGTGAGACAACTACTCTTTAAGATTATTATTTATTCTATATGTATTTATTATTTTAGCAAGTTGTAATTCAACATTAATGTGCCTTGTTCTTCGCGTCAATGAGTTAGTTCACGGCACCTGGCTATAACAATTAATGGTGGGTCAACCGATGTTGGATGAATATTCAGACGGCATGAATAATGTGAAAATTGCTGCGCCAGTCATCTACTGAATATGCGCCGGACATCAACTGTATGGAGTCTGTTTTTGTTTAGGTCGATGACTTTATATTGATGGCTTTCAATTATATTGCCGGGGATTAGTTTCGTATAAACTTGATTTAGCTCATCGATAGGCATGCTTTCTTTGCTTTGATTTACAACCGTTTGATTAGCTTCACGAAATATTCCGGGTTCATTGTTATTGCTTCCATTATATTGTGAGTTTATCTTTATTCGGGTTTTAAATATTTTTAACCACGGAAGAAAATATTTTTATCTAAATCTTATCTAACATTATTTATTCCAAAAATTTATTTTATTACCATACAGTATATCGTAGTAATTTTAATAACTGTACTTTTAACTCAGTGTTTCATTTAAGTAATCATCATCATCATTACAACCTTTCATAAGTCTACTGCTGAACATAGGCCTCCCCCAAGGAATGCCACAAAGCACGGTCCTGAACCACCTGCATCCATCGACTTCCTGCATGCCTTACCAGGTCGTCACTCCATCTCGTGGGGGGTCGCCCTACACTTCGCCTACCGGTACGAGGCTGCCACTCGAGAACCTTTCTTCCCCAAGGTAGTCGGTTCTTCGAGCTATATGGCCGGCCCACTGCCACTTCAGCTTACTAATACGTTGAGCTATGTCGGTTACTCTAGTTCCACTGAGGATATCCTCATTTCTAAGTTTATCACGCAGAGAAACTCCGAGCATAGCTCTCTCCATAGCTCGCTGAGCGACCTTGAGCCTCCTCATACGGCCAGCTGTGAAGGACCACGTCTCAGTTCCGTATGTCATCACTGGCAACACGCACTGGTTGTACAATTTCGTTTTAAGGTTTTGAGGTATGTCTGACGAGAAAATGTGTCGTAGCTTCCCGAACGCTGTCCAGCCGAGTTCAATCCGTCGATTGACCTCTCGGTCGAAGTTGGACTTACCTAGTCGGACTATTTGTCCCAGGTAAACATACTCGTCAACAACTTCGAGCTTAGTGCTCCCAACAACTACCGGCATAGGTGTGACATGGACATTAAACATAATCTTTGTTTTGTCCATGTTCATCTTAAGACCTATCCGTTAGGAGACACTATTGAGGTCATTGAGCATAGTGCTTAGGTCCTCCAGCGATTCTGCCATAAAGACTAATCGTCGGCAAATCGAAGGTGAGTGATGTACTCGCCATTGATGTTGATACCGTATCCTTTCCAGTCCAGAAGCTTGAAAACGTCTTCCAATGCAGCGGTGAAGAGTTTCGGGCATATGACGTCACCCTGTCTTACACCTCTCTGCAATTGGATAGGTTTCGTACTCTGGTTCTGTACTCGGATAGCCATCGTAGCTCTACTGTACAAACACTTCAACACTTCGATATACCGACAGTCAACTTGGCACCGCTGAAGGGACTGCAGCACCGCCCAAATTTCGACGGAATCAAAGGCTTTCTCATAGTCCACATACGCCAGACATAGTGGCAAATTGTACTCTTCGGACTTCTGTACAATTTGCCGAAGGGTATGTATGTGGTCTATGGTGCTAAAGCCCTTTCGGAAACCGGCTTGTTCGGGAGGCTGGAAGTCGTCAAGTCTGCACGCGAGACGATTCGTAATGACTCTCGAAAACAGTACGTTGACGCGGCTCGGTAGGGAAATCGGTCTGTAGTTCTTCAAGAGAGCGTTGTCACCTTTCTTGAAGAACAAGACCACCGCACTTCTGCTCCACGCCTCCGGTGTAATGCCACCATGGAGGACGGAATTAAAGAGCTTCTGAAGGACTTCAAGTACCGGTCTTCCACCCGCTTTCAGAAGCTCCGCTGTAATTCCATCCTCGTCTGGGGCCTTACCGTTTTTAAAGTGCTGGAGAGCCATTCTAATCTCGCTCAGACTGACGTCCGGGATATCTTCGGAATAGTGTCGGATGAGACTCGCTCTTGGATCGTTACTCACACTTGCGTGTGGCTCCAACGATGACGTGTACAGGTGCCCATAGAACCTCTCAATCTCACTCAAAATCTCAGGCGTCCCGGAAACGATGCTGCCACATTCTGTCTTCAGCTTTGACAGTTGGCTCTTTCTGGCAGACAGATCTCTGGCAAAGACTTTGGAGCCTTGGTTCCGCTCGATCGCTTCTTCAATACGAGCTGTTTTGAAGTTGCGTAAGTCCCGCCGCATGCATTTGGAGATCTGTCTGTTTAGATGCCTGTATGCTGTCAAGTCTGTTGAAGAATGTAGCTTCATCTCCGGTCTAACAGTCATGAGATTAAGAGTGTGATCGGAGAGTTTTTGTGTTCTTCTGCGGCGGGTCTTGCAGACCTTAGCTCCGACCGCATGGACAGTTTCCACGAGCTTGTCATTCATATCGTCCACTTCATTGCAGTCTTCTAGGCACTGAAAACGGTTTTGTAACTCGAGCTGAAAGGTTTCGGGACTTTGGAACAGAGCACGAGGGGGACGGAGCGTTGACTTCATTAGACGAGACCTCTCCAGCTTAAGGTTTAGGTTCAGTGTGCCTCTAACCATTCGGTGATCGCTACCAGTTTTCACCCTCGCGATCACGGAGACATCACTGAACAGTTGTCGTCTGGTCGTCATAATGAAGTCAATCTCATTTTTGTCGAACCGTCGGAGCTCGATCAGGTCCACTTCCTGTAGGGCCGCTTCTGGAAGAAAGAGTTCATCATAAGGAGTCCCTCTTTCTCCATGAAGTCGGCCAGCTGCTGGCCCCTTGGGTTCCGTTGCCCTATTCCAAATTTTCCTACTTTCAGCTCATCGTTCTCTCTTGTGCCTAGTTTTGCATTGAAGTCTCCCATTAACACCGTATATTGGGTTTTGGAGGAATGCATGGCTCTAGAGATATCCTCATACATTTCCTCCACCTCCTCATCGGGGTGTGCCGAGGTTGGTGCGTAAACCTGTATTACCTTCAGCGAATACCGTTTTGTGATTCTGAGTATAAGGTACGCAACCCTCGTCGACACACTCCCAATCTTTACAACATTGTTAACGAGAGACTTGTGGACGATAAATCCGACACCTCCTTGGGACAGATGGTCGCCCTCCCGGTGATAGAGCAAGTTGCCGGATTCGAGGATTACCGTGTCCTCCCCCTCTCTTCGGACTTCGGATAATCCTATAATATGCCAGCGCATTTTGTCTATCTCTTCTTCCAGCTCCACGATCTTCTCGTCAGTCCTCAGGGTGCGTGCGTTGTACGTTGCCAGGTCGAGTCGTCTAAGGTGGCAACCAAACCTCCACCGGAGATTCTTAGCACCCCTGCCCCGCCGTTACCATGGTCGCCACCGTAGCCAGGAATAGCGGGGCCGCCGGGGACTGGGGGCCGTCTGTTTGTTGCTTTAATCATTGGAGGGTATTTGCCATAGTTGCCACGCTTGGCGAGCGGGTGGGCAACCGCAGTTTTTTTATTGTATTTTTGCCGTTACCAGGAAGATGCTGCTGCCCATCTCCTGCCTGTTTCCCTTTGTCACCTTTTACGACACCCACGGGAGGATATGGGGTAGTGGATATTCTTGACCGCCACTACACGGCAAGTAATAATTGTCGTTTTCTGGCAATTTAAAAAGTAGACCCATAACAAAAATTGTTTAACTTCCATTCAATTTCACACTTTCCAAAATATAGTGAGCTCCAACAAGATTGACATAGAAAATCGCATAAACATGAAAGTATATAAATGTCACTTTTGATGCATTCATTTTCTCTGCAGTTACACGGATATATTAATTTACACCATAAAACGTCATCATAGTGCTTTGTAACATTCTTTAGAGGAGGCCTATGTTCAGCAGAGGACTTGTGAAGGGCTGTAATAACAATGATGATGAAACCATAAAACTTTTTTGAACAATATTTAAGCAAATAATATTTTTTCAACTTACAAATTACAAATTAGTATTTATAGAACAAGTATATTACATTTTTTGTGCAATTTTACAACCAGTAAGTTATGGTATTGTATGTATATATGAGTTTTTGTGCTAACACTTTAATTAAATTTATGCAGTTAAAGACTTGCCGTTTCACCATATTAGTTTTAATGGCTTTCAACGCGAAGATCATCTTTCACAAGAATTTGTTTTCCATCAAATATTAAAGAAAAGTAAAAAAATGCAAAATTATTGTCTGTATACGACTATACTTACGTCCCATAGTTGGTCATAGGCCTCCTTGCATTTAAAAGGGAAAAAGAGTAAGCCTTTCTGAAATGAGAGTAGATTTATACTTAACAGTGAGACGTATAAACGCTGCAACTTTAATTTTATAGGGTAATCACACCGTCGCGTTGCAAGCGCAATAGACTCTACATGTTCTTGTAATATTTTATTCCTCATACGTGCAGGTTTACTTACGATATTTTCCTTTACCGCCGAGTATGTCACACTTGAAGCTGTATCTAACAACGTGAAGATCAAAAATCATCTAAATTATTACAAACCCTCACAAGTCCACTGTTAAACATAGTCCTTCCCATGGAACGCTACAAAATACGGTCGTGAGCCAACTACATCCATCGACTTCATGCATCTTTTACTAGGTCATCACTCCGTCTATTGGGGGGACGCCCTACACTTCGCTTACCTGTACGTTCCGGTGAGAATCGGACCCGGGTTGTTTATGTAGTGTAAAATTTACGCCAAGCTTTATCCCCTGAGCTACCACGGCAATATTTAAAAAATTTAATATATGAAGTTTATGGTAAAGCTGCGGATGAAATATTTCAGTGTAAAAATAAACAACAAATACAAATGTACAGTAACAGTGGTAGAGCCACGCGGCGGCTTTTGCTGTCGCACGGATTGGCCGGCTCGAAAAGGGGTGGTACCACGACCTCACAGAATACCAGCGTGAAGTAGAGGTTTACCTCTGCGTTTCGCTTGGTGAGTGCAGGTGGCCGGAGGCCCTTTTTACTGGAAATGAGGCATTCCATCTTACTCCTCACGGGTGACAACGCATCTGCATTTTGATTTGTAATAGAGTATAGATTTGCCGTGTAGGCGGTTAAGAATATCCACTACCCCATATCTTCCCGTGGGTGTCGTAAAAGGCGACAAAGGGAAACAGGCAGGAGGTGGGCAGCAGCATCTTCCTGGTAACGGCAAAAATACAATAAAAAACTGCGGTTGCCAACTCGCTCGCCAAGCGTGGCAACTATGGCAATATGGGTATATTGAAAGTGAATGATGAAAGTTACGAAGAGACGGCCCCCAGTCCCCGGTGGCCCCGCTATTCCTGGCTACGGTGGCGACCATGGTAACGGCGGGGCAGGGGTGCTAAGAATCTCCGGTGGAGGTTCGGTTGCCACCTACAACGACTCGACCTGGCAACATACAACGCACGCACCCTGAGGACTGACGAGAAGATTGTGGAGCTGGAAGAAGAGATAGACAAGTTACGCTGGCATATTATAGGATTATCCGAAGTCCGAAGAGAGGGGGAGGACACGGTAATCCTCAAATCCGGCAACTTGCTCTATTACCGGGAGGGCGACCATCTGTCCCAAGGAGGTGTCGGATTTATCGTCCACAAGTCTCTCGTTAACAACGTTGTAAAGATTGAGAGTGTGTCGACGAGAGTTGCGTACCTTATACTCAGAATCACCAAACGGTATTCGCTGAAGGTCATACAGGTTTACGCACCAACCTCGGCACACCCCGATCAGGAGGTGGAGGAAATGTATGAGGATATCTCTAGAGTCATGCATTCCTCCAAAACCCAATATACGGTGTTAACGGGAGACTTCAATGCAAAACTAGGCACAAGAGAGAACGGTGAGCTGAAAGTGGGGAAATTTGGAATAGGGCAACGGAACCCAAGGGGCCAGCAGCTGGCCGACTTCATGGAGAAAGAGGGACTCCTTATGATGAACTCTTTCTTCCAGAAGCGGCCCTACAGGAAGTGGACCTGATCGAGCTCCGACGGTTCGACAAAAATGAGATTGACTTCATTATGACGACCAGACGACAACTGTTCAGTGATGTCTCCGTGATCGCGAGGGTGAAAACTGGTAGCGATCACCGAATGGTTAGAGGCACACTGAACCTAAACCTTAAGCTGGAGAGGTCTCGTCTAATGAAGTCAACGCTCCGTCCCCCTCGTGCTCTGTTCCAAAGTCCCGAAACCTTTCAGCTCGAGTTACAAAACCGTTTTCAGTGCCTAGAAGACTGCAATGAAGTGGACGATATGAATGACAAGCTCGTGGAAACTGTCCATGCGGTCGGAGCTAAGGTCTGCAAGACCCGCCGCAGAAGAACACAAAAACTCTCCGATCACACTCTTAATCTCATGACTGTTAGACCGGAGATGAAGCTACATTCTTCAACAGACTTGACAGCATACAGGCATCTAAACAGACAGATCTCCAAATGCATGCGGCGGGACTTACGCAACTTCAAAACAGCTCGTATTGAAGAAGCGATCGAGCGGAACCAAGGCTCCAAAGTCTTTGCCAGAGATCTGTCTGCCAGAAAGAGCCAACTGTCAAAGCTGAAGACAGAATGTGGCAGCATCGTTTCCGGGACGCCTGAGATTTTGAGTGAGATTGAGAGGTTCTATGGGCACCTGTACACGTCATCGTTGGAGCCACACGCAAGTGTGAGTAACGATCCAAGAGCGAGTCTCATCCGACACTATTCCGAAGATATCCCGGACGTCAGTCTGAGCGAGATTAGAATGGCTCTCCAGCACCTTAAAAACGGCAAGGCCCCAGGCGAGGATGGACTTACAGCGGAGCTTCTGAAAGCGGGTGGAAAACCGGTACTTGAAGTCCTTCAGAGGCTCTTTAATTCCGTCCTCCATGGTGGCATTACACCGGAGGCGTGGAGCAGAAGTGCGGTGGTCTTGTTCTTCAAGAAAGGCGACAACACTCTCTTGAAGAACTACAGACCGATTTCCCTTCTGAGCCGCGTCTATGTGCTGTTTTCGAGAGTCATTTCGAATCGTCTCGCGCGCAGACTTGACGACTTCCAGCCTCCCGAACAAGCCGGTTTCCGAAAAGGCTTTAGCACCATAGACCACATACATACCCTTCGGCAAATTGTACAGAAGTCCGAGGAGTACAATTTGCCACTATGTCTGGCGTATGTGGACTATGAGAAAGCCTTTGATTCCGTCGAAATTTGGGCGGTGCTGCAGTCCCTTCAGCGGTGCCAAGTTGACTGTCGGTATATCGAAGTGCTGAAGTGTTTGTACAGTAGAGCTACGATGGCTATCCGAGTACAGAACCAGAGTACGAAACCTATCCAATTGCAGAGAGGTGTAAGACAGCGTGATGTTATATCCCCGAAACTCTTCACCGCTACATTGGAAGACGTTTTCAAGCTTCTGGACTGGAAAGGATACGGTATTAACATCAATGGCGAGTATATCACTCATCTTCGATTTGCCGACGATATAGTCCTTATGACAGAATCGCTGGAGGACCTAAGCACTATGCTCAATGACCTCAATAGTGTTTCCCAACGGATAGGTCTTAAGATGAACATGGACCAAACAAAGATCATGTTTAATGTCCATGTCACACCTATGCCGGTAGTTGTTGGGAACACTAAGCTCGAAGTTGTTGACGAGTATGTTTACATGGGACAAATAGTCCGACTAGGTAAGTCCAACTTCGACCGAGAGGTCAATCGACGGATTCAACTCGGTTGGGCAGCGTTCGGGAAATTACGGCACATCTTCTCGTCAGGTATACCTCAAAACTTGAAAACGAGACTGTACACCCAGTGCGTGTTGCCAGTGATGACATACGGAACTGAGACGTGGTCCTTCACTGTTGGCCGGATGAGGAAGCTCAAGGTCGCTCAGCGAGCTATGGAGAGGGCTATTCTCGGAGTTTCTCTGCGTGATAAACTCAGAAATGAGGATATCCGCAGTAGAACCAGAGTGACTGACATAGCCCAACGGATTAGTAAGCTGAAGTGGCAATGGGCCGGCCATATAGCTCGAAGAACCGACAACCGATGAAGAAGAAAGGTTCTCGAGTGGCAGCCTCGTACTGGCAGGCGAAGTGTAGGGCGTCCCCCCACTAGATGGAGTGACGACCTGGTAAGATATGCAGGAAGTCGATGGATGCAGGTGGCTCAGGACCGTGCTTTGTGGCATTCTTTGGGGGAGGCCTATGTTCAGCAGTGGACTTGTGAAGGGCTGTAATGATGATGAATGATGATGATGATAGATGTAGATGTCTATGGGCCGCAGCAACCACTTACCATAAGGTGGACTGTGTGCTCGTTTGTCACCCTTATCCTATAAAAAATATATATAATTGCAACATTGAAGCTTACGTGACCTAGTTATAACTGGTTACTTGTTTCCGAGTACCGGTTGCCAGCGTTTGATAGTGTCGTATTTGTTAAAGTATTTTGACGGCAAGGTATTTAGCGTTAGAAACACAGCCTAATACTGTACAGTAGTTTTGGATAAGAGAAATCTCCTACATAAAAGTACAATTCCGTAGCAGACTGCAGGAAGCAGCAGCAGGCGACGTGTCGTCGCGACACTACTGGTTTCTATGTACTCGTAGTTCTATGAAATACCTTCCGTAGCTAGTGACACGTCGTTTGCCGCTACGGGCCGAGCGGCAGATGACACAGTAGCCCGACCGCAGATCAGTAGTGCTGCTCACGCCCGAGCGACAACACGTTGAATTTTTCTCAAAAAATGAGTTCCCGAGAAAGAGAAACTGATAAACCAGGTGGCTCAATATCCCGCACTGTACGATCCATCTCACAATAATCATTTAAACAGTGTGATAAAAGATAATATTTGAAAAAATATAGGAAAAGAGTTAAATAAAAGCCTATATATAAAAATAGTATGTACCTAAATTTTTTTTTTATAGTATAACGAAACGAGCATGCGGCTCACCTGATGGTAAGAGACTACCGCCGCCCATGAACAACCGCAATACCAGGGGAATTGCAGATGCGTTGCCGGCCTTTTAAAAAGGAGTAGGATCTTTTCTTGAAGGTCCCTAAGTCGTGTCGGTCCGGAAAAATCGCTGATGGTAATCGATTCCACAAGGAAGTCGTGCGAGGAAGAAAACATCTTCTAAATCGCATAATGGTGGACCGCCAATCATCCAGATGGTGTGGATGGTATCGGAAGTTCTGCCGCGATGTGCGTTCGTGAAATTTGGCGGCTGGGATTAATCCGAACAATTCTTCAGAGCATTCCCCGTGGTAAATACGAAAGAAAATGCAAAGATGCAACATATCTTCGCAGCGCCAATGAGTCGAGCCGATCGGAAAGGACTCGGTCGTCGACGATTCGAGCCGCTCTGCGCTGGATGCGGTCAAGTGGAAGGAGCTGGCACTGGGGAACCCCTGTCGAGAGATGGGAACAGTATTCCATGTGAGGCCGAACCTGCGCCTTGTAAAGTTGCAGGCGGTATGCTGACATGAAATACGGTCCCGCTGTGCTGAGCACGCCAAGCTTTTTAGAGGCCAATTTGGCCTTCTCTTCCAAGTGAAACTGCAACTGCACGTCACTCGATATGTCGACACCGAGGATTCCGATACTGGCTTTACATAAATAGAGAACCCACAGAACATTCGGAACAGATTGGAACACGGGCTGCTGCCGCCTGCAGTCGGGTTCGGAATTATGACTGCAGCGTCATGTCGCGACGACACGTCGCCTGCTGCTGCTGCCTGCAGCCGGCTATGGAATTGTACCTTTAATCAGTCATAACTGCTGCGTAGTCATTAACTTTTTACAGCGTTCGGATGATATATGTGGTTGAATTAGGCTAAACAACTCAGCTTTAAATAAATAAAATAATATTTTACTCTAAATAAATTAACTTTACTCTATGTTATATTTTGTAAATTATCTCTGACAATGACATACTGGCGTAATAATGGTATAAAAGACTGTCATTAGCAAGATTAAACGCCCATAATATAATGATTAGGTCGTTCAATTGTGTCTCATACGAGGTATTAATTCGTCACAGCCGAACATCTGCTATAATTGCGCACGCACGCTAGTAATTCCAGCCTATTACTTTCTGAATATTAATAATTCTTTGACGATGAGCGTATTTGATTTAATTAAAAAGTTTACCGTGGCGGCGTAAGAATTTCCACTATCCCATATCATCCTGTGGGTGTCGTAAGAGGCGACAGAGGTGAACAAATCAGGAGATAGGCAGCAGCGTCTTCCTAATAACGACTAAAAATAAAACTGCGATTACCAAACCGCATGCCAAGCGTTTCAACTATGGAAAATATCCCCCCTTATGTGTCAATTTATCGGGAAGGTCTATGTTCAGCTTTAATAGGCTGTAACGTTAACGGTGAAGTTTGTACGATGGTTTATGGTTAAATAATTAAAAATTAAAAATTTTGTACAGCCGACTTCAATATAAGTTATTAAGAATAACTCAAAAACTATTGGTCTGACTTTGATGAAATTCATGCGGGACTACGAGAGAAGTATCAGCTTTCAAATAAAAAAAGAATCATCGAAATCGGTTCACAAAAAAGAAACATACAGTCGAATTGAGTACTGTTTCCTTTTTAAGTCGGCAGAAAAATAGGATTGATGATCTTATTATTGATACAAAGTTATTTAGGCATAGATAACCGACGAGGGTTCTCAAGTGGCAGTCTGTATGCCGTTAAGCGAAGTGTAGGGCCCTCTAAATGGAGTGGTGGACTGGTAGAAGATGCGGGATGTCGATGGATGCAGGTAGCTCAAGACCGTGCTTATTGGCATTTGCTGTAGGAGGCCTATGTTCAGCAGTGGACGAGAAGACGATGATGAAGATTGCAGAATAAAAATGTGAGAGTATTTAGAACACAAAAACATCAAGTCATTATTTAATTTTACCCTTTTTTATATTTTTCTTGTCGTGTATTATAAACACGGGTAATAAGCTCATCATGTGTGCGTAATATTGGTAAACATAGTTAATAAGATTAAATTTAACTTTAAACTTGCACTAAGTGGCAGGAGTGCTTTATACCTGGGTGTCCATTTGTGTTGGTTGCTACCACTTTTATTAATTTCTATAGCTGAAACAGCAGCGTGTCTACTGTTTTCCAAATTTAAGGGTAAGAAAGTTAATAAAATAACAGGTATTCAATATTATTACTCGAATATTTGGTTACAGAGACCACTTTTTGTTAGATGTACAGTTAGCTGAGCTATCTGTCAGACCTTGAAGGTTGTATTCTATAATATTACCGGAACACACTGGTGACCGGTAAGAGTTCACTAACTGTCCAGGTGGAACTAAGTTTTCTTTTTACACTTAAATGTTCAGAATTTTAATATTATTTCAACTCTCACAACACCATAATAGTCAGGGATGTCAAACTAGATTTTCTATAGAGTCATTTACAAATTTGGAGGTAAGGTTTAAAGGTTTAATACATTAAAGTATAATACTTAGTGCTTAATATCTCAATGGCATGTTTGTAAGCCTTAATTTACGCGAAAAATAGGTATGATAAAAATCTTCTGTTTGATATAGACCACTTCAAAAATGTGCTAGATGGTAAGTTATTTCAAAAATTAGCCCATTTATAGAAATAGAATATGGCTTTTCAGCTTAGTTCTTATGGTTGGTAAGAACAACACTTCTGCATAGATGAAGGTATTAAACTATCTACATACCAACAGGTGGACAGCGTGCTTGTTTATAACCGCTATATCTATGCAAAAAAAAAATAGGTCCGTGAAGCCTATGACAGCTTATTCTAGAGGTGAACGTGGTTTGGTGATAGTAGCGAGGCATTCATTAAATGCAGATTAGATAACCCAGTCGCTTATGCAGTGCGCTGCAGTTGACAGGAGATCGAATCGGCCGCGCCGATCGATCCCATGCTAATTGGGCCCGTATACCGTGGAGCGACGCCGTATCGTCCTCGCATTCCGCCAGCCCGCCACCCGTCCCAAGAGATACAGGGAAATTTATTGCACAAACAATTTATATAATTGACGTGAGACAAAAAAGCGAGAGTACACACCCATCCGACGCAGAATTCAGTCGGTAATTACATCGCGTCACCGCTTGTCGTCCGCGATACACATAGGTATTTTTATCAGACAGTGATTAAATTTTGCAAGACGACGCCAAGGATGCGTCCTCGGTTGGAATTATGAGAGGAATGTCAATTTCGAGATATTTTGCTAGTCGTTTAGGGGTAAAAAAGTGGCGACGCGAGCAAGCGAGGCGGGGAGGCATGGGAACACGTCCGCCCCGCGCGGATTCCACGGGCGCCTTGCTTTTTCCCCGACGTGCGCTCCGCTGTCGATAGGACAGCGCGGTCGCGACACTCGACCGTCATTATAAATCCGTGGCGATGGCGGTGCGCTCAGAGCGGGGCATTCCGCGCGCTCCGCTCGCGTTATGCGCTGTAATTATCACAAAACTCAGCCCCGACTCGCAAATATGTCGTCGGAAACGAGCGACATGACGTTCTCATCACCAAACTTTAGGCTTTTTTAGCACCCTCGTTTCGAATTGAATCCGGCGCGGAGGCACTTCCCACGACGTCCACCGCTGATTATTTTCAGGGCCTCATGGCGATCACTTTTTGCCTCCACTGCCACGAGCGATCGCGGCATGTCGTCAATCGTGTCTCCTGAATAATTCAACGAACTTTTCAATCGATCAATGAAACCGATTGAATCAAATTGATTCACACTTGAAGGTTGTATGGCTTCCATAATGCGTTGATGACTTGCGTTTTTGCCGAGTCCAAATACTTTGGAGTCGTTACCACTGTTCGCACCAATCAATCATGGAAGCACGTGCGGGGAGCTCATGAAAATGCTGTTCGTACTTTTCTTAAATTGGATAATTGAAAGAGGCATCCCACAGGGGCTTATTTAAGGAATAGGTGTAACAGTAGAACCAGTTATGGTCGGAACTGTCAATGCAACTACAAAACAAATATACAATCCAACTACAAAACAAATACTTAAAACATTAATGGCACACATTTTTGATGTTTGTCTTTTAATGTGTGGAATTTAACTTCATTTTGTGCGCTTTAATTATTTATACATCCTACTACATTTAAATTTAGTTAAGGATATTTATGATATCGGTGGAAAAATAGATAAAATCACGCGCAACATTTTTTTTTGACAGATAAGCTGTTTTTATTTCGAAAATTTGTTAATTACCGCAAAATAAATTTGAGTCTTAAACGGTTTAGTTCATGTGTGTGATTTTATCCTAATTACGTTAACGGGACGCACAGCGCGCGCTGTTGGATAAATGACGTCTTCAAATTTAAATGCAACAATTACGGACAAAGTGTATAAATAAATTCAAGTACAATTTAATAATATCTTATGTAGTATGCAGCCTATTACAACATTAATCAATTGCAATGGCGACATAAATTATTTCGATATAAAACAGTGCGAATGGTTCGTGAAGCGTCAAATTGACGCGATAAGGTGGAGACCGACGTCCGCGAGATCATCTACCGCTCTGCCCATATGTGAAATTGTTGGGGATTTTGTAATTTTAATTTTATTTATAAGGACGCAATTCAAGGCATGAGCGAAGTGGACGCGAGAACGGAAAATTTATTAAAATGTTGGTATTTAATTTAAAATGATATTCTGTGATTTAAGCAGTTAAGATCGAGTTAATTATACCCAACTTTTTGACAGTTGCATATTTCCTTGTCCTTATTTGTCGGAATTCACGTACCCATTTTTTTTCTTTTTATATTATTACAACACGATATGTTAAGAGTTCGTTTTTACGCATTTATTATAGGTGTGAGTGTGACGGGTTGTGATAATTTTTTTGTCTAACAACAACCTTACTATAGGTCGTGTATCCGCTAATTAATGAACAAGATTTCAGAGACAGAAAAATTTGGTATATTAATTTAATAATGGATCCAAATTCCACGATTGGTGATGGAAGTTAGTATTCTTGCCAGCTTACTTTGTCAGCTCAGTAAGAGTGACAAACGAGCACACAGTGCACGTGAAATTAATTGGACACTGTGGCCGATAGGAACCTTCACTTATCATCAAGAATCAAAATGCAGATGCGTTGTCATCCTAAAGACCAAGATGGAATGCCTCGTTAATAGTAAAACGAGTTTCCGGTCTCTACACTCACCACACGAAGCATGGCAACATTATGCTGCCATTTTACGCTGGTATTTTGTGAGAACATGGTCCTTCTCGAGCCGACTATGCAGTTGTAATACAGCCGTAGCGTGGCTCTACCACGGATAGAAGTATAGGTATGTATGTACAAATTATGCATGTATGCGTATCATGATCTTAAAATTGAGAATCTAACAGTGAAAGGCTACTGCCTGCCATAATTATCTTATTATCACTTAGTAGCAGATCCTATGAGATAATTATGGCATACAGTAGCCTAGTATAGTATAGCAGACGTAGCCGTCACACGTATCATTTGAAGCCGGCCGATATCAAAATATGAGGGCTAATACGAATTGTTAATTTTGAATGCGGTTGTGTTATCAATGTCTCCTTACTCGGATTGCATATGTTGCACGGCTTGGATTTCTTTATAACATTAGAAGTAACGAATTTGCTACCAGTGCATCTAATGGTAACTATCTACTACTATGTACATATAAAACCAATAGATAGAAGCGATATATAAAAATACATTAGCGTAAAATATCTCTATAGTTATCAAAATATAAAATCTAATATATATATATATAAATAATTTTTGTTTGTTCTTATTTTATGCGCTGCCATACCGTCCATCAGATTGCAGTAAAACTTTGTCAACGTATTGCTTGCAATTACGCGAAGGTTATAGGCATAGTACAATTAATTTACAGTAGGTGGCGCGCATGTCGTACGAACAAATTTACTTGAAAGTTATATATCATTAAATTTCAATGAATGTATTATCATTCCTAATTAAACAATATATGTACCTAACTCTTCCAAATTTAAAATGATATTTCGATAATTATTTCTTCTGTGGCACCTACTAGCAAGTAATAAAGGTTAATGTAAACAATTATGTTAGTTTCTAATATCTCGCCGTATCTTTTACCTACTGTAGAAAAAAAACATTACAAATCAAACTACTATACACTAAAGTTTGTATGTGTAACAATGATTAAACCATCTTTAAAGAAAAATAGATAGCGAAATGAACAATCATGAAATTACAAACCTATCAACCTTATTGTTCCCCAATCAGGTAATGATTTCATTTTTTTTCTTTTAAAAACGTTACCCCCACACCAGGATTTTCTGCTGTATCGTGGAGGCAGTATACAAACATAAATAGCACGAGGACAAACATCCAGACCCGGAACAATTATTTGTAGGCCATACTTGTTCCGTGCGGGATTCGAACCCGCGGCCCCCAGCGCAAAACCTGTGTAATAAGCAAATTTACAGTCCACTTGATGGTAAGTGGCTACTGTACTGAACCCCAAGGACACCTGCAGCCATCTTCAAACAAAGAAGACTACAGATTCTTTGGCCTTCAGGGAGTGTAGATGGAATTCCTCACAGTCTATTATTTCACTGCTTCTCTTTATTCTTCATACCAGAAAACAACTGACACCTACACAGACCGACTCCTAGGCTAAAAAGGTGTCCTGCCAGTCCTACCATCTTGTATAAATATTATTACAGCTTTATCCGTCACTTTAAACTATCATTACATTAAGGTTTAAACCATCATTTATTATTCTGAAATCACTACAAAAGCATCGTATTTGGACCACAACATGAATCGGCCGGACGTTCCCGCTAGAAACTGATAAACTGAAACTCGCTCCCCCGATACAGATCGCAGTTGCATTCGCTCGTCTGAGGCGACTTTAAATTAACCGTTCACGCACTCCCGTACAGGAATTTTAGATTTGATACGGAGGCGATGTCAACGTAACACTTGTTGCTTGATCTTCGCTATCAACACAAGCTTTAACTGCACCTTAATTATTTGTGAGGTTATATTATCGATAGTTTGATCTAAATGTTAGGCAAAATAGGTTTTTAGTAAATTGTATACAGTTACACAAAAAGGAGCCTCAAACACCAAAGTGTACTGGTATATTAACGTATAACTATTATGATATTCAAATTTTAAAGCTATGTTAATAAAGTTATTACTTTCATACCTAGAACGGTTTCTCTCCTTCCTAATCTCCATATTATACAATTAGCCACTAAATTGCGGTCATGGCGCCAGTGTCAAAGGAAACTAGACATTTGGGTAGAACAGAATTATAGTGCACGAATGTGTGCGCTAACACCAAGTGCACTCTATATACCCTCACTCTCATAGTCCGATGGAATGGAAATTCAACAATACCGGAGAGAGAAGATCAGGCGCAGGGCAGGCTTCGCGTACTTTTCGCGGCACGGAGGTGAAACACCGCCAAAATTCTGACTCTGTGCTGCTGCTAAGACTTTCTTGTCAGAAAGAGACAGTAACTAATTTTGGCCCAATCCATTTTTCGAACCTGGGACCGCATTCTCAGTAGTCGCGCTCGCGACTACTAGATCAACGAGGCAGTCAACCTACAGAAAA
Source organism: Parnassius mnemosyne (assembly GCA_963668995.1). Lineage (NCBI taxonomy): Eukaryota > Metazoa > Arthropoda > Insecta > Lepidoptera > Papilionidae > Parnassius > Parnassius mnemosyne. The sequence goes on along the minus strand of CAVLGL010000148.1, from coordinate 40,523,390 downwards.
TAATTTACTCTTGCGGGCAATATGAACCCTGACACAATTTGAATTCCTACACGTAACAACTCCATCCCCATTCCTTATTGCTTGAGTGAATCATACGTTGCAATGTTTTCTTGCCAAGTATCGTATGTCGCGAGACGTCGTGTGTCATAAACACGTATGTCACAAACGCTACCTACACTGTACCTCGGCTGACTCGTAAAGATATCATAACGTGTTACGATTAGTCCAAACAGGATACTTGGTAAAGAAGAATTTCTTGTTTCGGATACTTATTTCAAGCTGCTATATATTTTATTTTAAATAGCAGTATCACATGTCTAATTGATACCACATGCACGTGTGTACAGGGTTATTTTTCAAATAGTAGCCAAATATTAAACTTAAGTTCAAATATATAATAATATAACGTACAGAAGGTTTCGAGATGTGAGCATATAGACGTATGTTGGTTGGACATTAGTTGGACTCAAAAGATCTCGAACGTATAACATAGTTATATATAATATAACATAGAAGTTCTGCGACACGTCAACTAGAATCGGCAACTTTTGGAGACTGTCAAGAAAAGAAAAGTTGCATATCTCGGACACGTGCTTAGGCATGAAAGATATGAACTTTTGCTACTCATTATGATCGAAAAGGTTGCAGGAAGGACAGCTGTTGGTCGCAAAAAAAAAAGTCTTAGATGTGCAACATCCGGGAAACTCACGATTCCCGTCCATAAAGTATCATCACATAAAAAAAATAAGTCGAAATGAGTACCTCCACCTTTTTGAAGTCGGTAGAAAATAAATTGCGATTGCCGACCCGCCTGCCAAGTGTGGCAACTGTGGAAAAATCCCCTCTATGAGGCAATCTAATGGGGAGGCCTATGTCCAGCAGTTGACTTTTGATAGGCTGTCACGGTAACGGCAGAAGAAAACTTATTATCCCATATTATCATCTCTTAATAAAATACCCTCTGCCGTCTCTTACGTCGGTTTCGCAAGACACGATAGAGGCTATATATTTATATTTATTTACCTATTTATTTATTTATACTATATTGTAAAACGCCTTAATAAAAAGGATTAGAAACTTAATGTCTATTTGGTATTTTGTCCCAGCCCTGAGTGGATTCTCTTAAAAAATTTAAAAATTTAATGTATGTTCACAAAAACAAAGATAGTTTTAGTAAAAAAAGTGATATACATTCTGTAAGCACTAGGAACAAACACAAGCTAGTGATGCCAATTTCTCGACTCCACAGAGTCAGTAATTCATTCTTGGGGCAATGTATACGCTATTACACCAAGTCCCGGAAATTGTACAGGTTCTCTCTTTTACCAAGTTTAAATGTTTTATTAAGCTGAAACTGTATAAAAAGGGTTATTATAGTATAAATGAATACATGGTTGATAATAACCCCTGGGAATGAGGAGGTCGCTTCCAAGCAGTTTCTAAAATAAATTTTGTAAATAGTTCGTAATCAATTATATTGTAAAATTTATTTAAAAACAAGTCCCGCTGGGTTTCTTGCTGGTTCTTCCCAGGACAGAGGGCTTTTTTTCGAACCAGTGGTAAAGTAAAAAATGACATTCAATAAGAATTACACATGTAATGTATATTGAATAAAAAATATTCTATTCTATTCTATTCTATTCTTACACTACAGGGCTGCTGCTACAGGTTCATTATCATCATCATCATTACAGCCCTTCACAAGTCCACTGCTGAACATGGGCCTCCTGCTTAGTTTAACACGATAATATTTTTAAGATTATGCCTATTTCACATTTAAAAACGTACATCCGGACTTGAATCTTCATAATTAGTGATCGAAGGCCGGAACCAACATTTGATCAAATACAGTACTTATTTGGCCTGAAACGTTAATAATTTATAATTTAAAAACAATTAATTGGAAGACATTACCATATTCAAATTCGGTGAGGTAAATATCTTAATCATAATGCACTGAGATAATAATATTATTTATTTATACCCTATTTATCATCGTATCTCTCAAATTAACCGAACATCAAAGTCATATTCTGGAAATGACGAATAATATTATTGTTTTATTTTAATTGAATGATTATAACACAACTACAGAATATATAACTTTGAGGTTGGTTTTTTTTAATTTGATTTTTAAGAGGTTGTTGAATTACATACAATGTTTTGAGACTGCTTTTCCAACAGCCTGAGTAATTAAAAACAAATGTTGACTTAAAAGCAGATAGTAAATTGTCCTCTTGAATAAACGGAGCAGCGCAAAAAGACGAAAGATGACTTCTTTAAACTTGGATCAGTTCAATACGGGGACAATACATCGGGCTGTCAACGCGACCGCAACGGAATGTTTAAACGAACGCGAACGTTTTATCTCATCTGATTAATTCAAATATTTAGCGCAATGAATACAGTGTTGCGGGGATGACTATGAAGTATGAATAAAACCAGAGATTGTAAACTGCCGGAATGAGATCCTCCAAGAATTTTCAATGTCTTGTTGAAAAGCAACATATAAGTTTATGTTCTAAAATGTTTACAGGATTATCTTTGAAAGTGAATTTGCATTATATCATGTTAAAATTTCGTTTCGATATTGACTGGCTTTACCTATATAATAAATTATATCCTTTCAAAATGCATCTCAGGAAGGAAATAGAACCAGCGGAACCTGAATCCCGCATAGAGTCACCTTCAATTGCCTAAATTTAATAAAAATAAAATACTGAGTTTATATTATGTAAATTTGTTTTTCAATGTGACAAAAAGTTATATTTATATATATTTAATTTTATTATTCATTACCGTTAAGTTGCTGGACATTTAGCATTCCTTTGTATTAAATTGAAGAACCCTGGATTGCGCAGAGCAACCCGTAACGTTGTCGCTGCTGTCGGTGTGACGGCGGACGGCGGACGGCGCATGCGAGCAATTGCGTCAGTGTCATCGTGTCAACGCGGGACCATTGTGGCCTCTTTGGCCGATATATGAGCGTCTCGCTGCTGCCGTGCACCTGATTTATCGACATCCCGGCCCAGCTCGGCGACGCGGGACGTGCTGTCGCCGCCCGAATAAAGCGCATTCTCACGCTACCGAACGCACGCGAACGCTCCCGTCCCTTACCCGTATTTAAATGGAACGATCGTTTCTCATTCCATTCCCCCAGATATTTTACGTCGGGTAATACGATACGACACTGTCCGGCTCTTTCTGTCGTTTTCGCATTCGTTTTTTGCCTCGGCCCGCTATTGTTCACTTGTCAATTTCTTTAGCTAATGCGAGTAAACGTCTCATTATGCGGTGCGTTGCGTCCGCGACGCGCATTGCGTGTTGTGACAGCAACCACCCACCGGAAGAGGCTGAGCGTCATTCAGCCGCGCACAAAACGCGAATACTTCATTCAATGTACGTCTGATGCCTAATTTGAATGGATTTTGTCCATTAAATAAGAATAATTAGCTCTTTCATCATGCTTTTAACCGGATAGTGACAATATGTCTCCGTTTTAAGTCATTATGGTCAGTTGCCACCAAGACTTTTCTTTTGTTATTGGTTCTTTTAAGACACTCTTAATTTTGCGTGTTTTCGTTGCAATTATTTTGGGGCGGCTTTGTAAATTCTTGTGTATATTTAAACACAAGAATTTGAAAGAAAATAATTGATCGTTAATTTCGCTATCATTAAGGCAGGTTCTTTATTGTTACTATAACACTGTAATTGCGTTCTCCAAGTTGACAGAGAGTGATGACGCTAAATGTCTTTTTCCAAACCACTTCCCTCAATTTATTTCATTGCCAAAGGAAAAACTGAACACAGATGCTGCAGCGATTTAATGATTCGTCGAATCCCCTATTAATATAAAAAAGTAACTTATGGTTTGATCCTGTACTGTGTCGTTGTGGAATTTCACTTAAATTAACTTTGGCAAAGGGGTGACTGTGATAAGTGCGGGACGAGTCCCGCGCGCGTCTGTCACTCGTGACGGACAGACGGCCGGTTGTCCTCAAAAAATAAAAAAAGTCGATTTAACTCACAGAACACGGCAGTGAGCGAGAACAAATTATCGGTGTCAGTATATGCTAAAGCAAGACAGTCGAATTTTATGTGGAACAATCTCGTGGCTTTTCTAACGTGATGGTCGGGAGATATCGCCTCCACCAACAATTTTGTGCTTGAGACGTCGATTACTCGTGGTTGATGTTTGACTTTCAAATAACTTAGAAGAGCCATTGTTTATTCCAGTAAGAGGCAACGAGCTGACATGTGCTATATTAACCACTTATAAATATGTAGCTAAGCTTTATTTGTCGATCTGCAAATTATTTATAAGGTCGAGATCGAGAACATAAATAAAATATTGATTAATGGAATCGGATTAAATAATTTAATAATAATCTTGCGTACTCTTTATTTATGACTCGAAAACGTTTCTTTATATAATAGAAAACAAAGCAAATTACTTTGTTTTAATAAATTATTAAAGGACAATTGTTAATTAAAAAAAAAAAGTTTCGAGAATTATTTAGTATTCGTAAGTATTGTATAATTTTAATTCGATGTGTCCCTTATCTCATAAAACCTAAAGTTAAAGCTTGTCCGTATCGAATTTCCAGGTTAGCTCGGTTTAAATAATTTACATAATAAAATACTTATTAAGATGTAGGTACCGAAAACTTAAGTATTATAAGTGGCTGAACCCAAACCAATAATCGATATCGACAAAATTACGACCATTATCCGCATTGAGAGAAGCGAGGCTGGATGGACATTGGCCATAAGAGTGAGAAGATTAGATATAACGAAATGCTCCCCGGAAATTACACTATAATTAAGAACATTTACGTGTTTGGGGCGCCAAATTTATCGCCGAGTTTTTTGTCGATATGAAGCCATTCTTGAGTATTTATGTGAGGATCTCGAGGTATGTGTGAGGTCCAAATGCTGCAGTAGTCGGGTTATCGTGTGGTAATCTTTATGGGCCCCCGGAGACCCCTCGCTGCGACCTGTCGACACTTAATGGCCCGCTGAGATTAGTATAAGGCCTTAGACCCCAATATTTTGGGAGCCCGTGTTTGTGGCTTTGTTTATAGCTTAATTAGGCTGTTTTGTATAAGTGGAAATTGGTACCGGCGTCGAGTCTAGCCCGATAAGGTGTCGAGGTATTTACGATTGGATATCGTAGTGCTGACTTTGATTACGAGGTTTTATGTAGTCGTTTTGTTTAGAGTTTTACGCTTCGTTTGAATTAATAATGACCCAACCGATTCCGTATTTCAAAGAATTAACTTTTTTTTCCACTGTATTGTTATTATAGTAAGTGACAGAAAGTGTAAAAGATACCGAAAAAGACATATTTAACGCAAATTATAATATTACAAAAGCCGTGAGCCGTTGTAGCATAAGGGATGACGCTATGAATTTAAATGTATGCGAGTAATCCGGATTCGATTCCCGGATAGTCTGCTGATGGGCTGAAGCATTACATGTGCGAAGGTATACTCAATGCGTTGAATATGAGCGAATCATACCAATAATATTTGGCAGCAAGCACAGCTTGAAAATACCTACATCGAGCGACTTTAAAAAGCTACTGTTGTAGTGTGATTTTTGCAATGTGTTATTATATATTTGACGGCCCTGTGGCAAGTTAAGCGTTTGGCTGTGGCGCTCTGCGGAAAATTCGAAACCCGCACAGAATAAATGTTAAAGCAAATTAATTGTTCCGGATTTTGATGCTTATCTATGTACAATTCTTATACGTAAACCTTATGTATCTCCAACACGTCCTTTAAAAAAAGTAAACGTAGTTTTTATATTTTTGTACGGTTACTGTGACAACTAACATTAATTACAGCTCCGAATTTTTAAGTATATATTTTTTAATTGCGTCATAGAAAATGCTTTAGTTACCGTTAGGGAGATCCTCTAGTATTGTTTTTCATTGTATATAATTGTGTTATATAATATCAATTGTAGAAAAATTACAAAAAGAGGAATTCTTTCGCTATTTTTTTCCAATCAGAGGACCTTATTTCGAAACGGTTGTAGATTTAGTAAATTTAAAAAAAAATACATTCGACAAGCGAAATTTGAGGATTTTTTTTATTTTATTTTGATTGCACATGATTGATGATGATGCACATGATTACACATTCGACTACTATTCTCAAAAATATTATAACTACCGACTACATATCCTTGTCTTGGTTTTATTTTATCAAAGTAAATTATTAATACACGCACTCAGGCTATTTAGGTCTCCACTTTCTTATTGGTAAATACGAGAACTCATTAAATTAAATATTACTTACGGCCAGCAATCACTGGACAGTAAGTACGTGTATGATAAGACTCTTTAAATAAGAATGAAATCCTTTTTTCATTGATAAAGATTTGACACCGAAAAACAACGAAGTTAAGAATGCACCGACTTACTAATGAACGGGACCAATTAACGATGATTATTTTTTCTCATGACTCGCTGTATACAGGCGGTTTCAAAAGTAAGTGTAAATGACAATATTTGTATTACAAATTTTATTGAAATTTTATTAACATATTTTTAATTTGAATTATTAAAATAACACGCGTGTAGTGACGGTTAATATCCACTAACCTATACTATCCCACTGATGTCGTATGAGACGACGTAAGGAAATGAAAGAGGATCTGGACAGCAACATCTTCCTAATAAAAACAGAAAATAATAAAAAACTTCGGTTGCCCACACGCCTGCAAAGCGTGGCAATTATGACAAATATGACACAATCTATGAGTTCAGCAATAGACATTTGATAAGCAGTAATAATAATACCTTGAACTGTGATGTTTCAGGTAGTAGGCAATAGGTGTATATGCTGTAACTTTACTTGCTTGGATGAGTATCCACAAAGTAGACGTTTACTAAATAACTTTGAATTGGTTGAACACGTGGTAGAGCGCTGCTGCAGTTATATTATTGTTGCATCACTAATGGGTCGGCTCGATCATATAAGAAGAGTTTTGATAGAATGTAATGAGTGAATGAAATAAAAAAAATAATTGTAATTAATTAGGAACAAAAATTGGAACACTCTGTATGAATTTTTTTCCTGTCACCGAATGATAAAAAGTCAGAAACTAATTCAGTTCTGTATGCCGTTGCTCCTTTGCCACCCATTGCTCTCAATTTATAGGCTTTTAACCTAATTTGTTACCCTCTCTACACCTTCACTGTCCCCAAGTAAATAAATACCTTTAAAACCAATGACATCAGTTACTCATCTAAAACGATTTAGTAATTAAGGATGTAATTTGTATATAAGACTTTACAAAGAATAATTACATAATTTAAGAATAAACAGAGAGTAATGTTCAATCCTTAGGTACTTATGAAGTATATATGTTTTCTAATATTGGTATTTAAGAAGTTGAATATTGATCTGGAAATAGAAACTCTCAGAACGTGAAATAGTTATTTTGGACTTCAAGTAAAAAAAACGAATTAATAAATGGCCAGAGTGGCATTGGCACACATTTATTTTAAATCCGAAAAAAAAGTCGCAGACTAATTGACGTAAAACAATGTAAAACAATGGAGAGTATCAAAATATGAATGTGTCATACGCGAAAAAAGCAGTCAATTAAAGCACCGTTTACGCAAAGATGATAGCTAACATCGACAAGTGTTTTTTTTTTAATTTTGTACTAAAACAATTAATATACCACTTTTTTATAGGAGAGAGGATTATAACGAGCAAACGGCTCACCTGATGGTAAGTGACTACCACCGCACATGAACAACCGCAACACCAGGGTAATTGCAGGTGTGTTGCCGGGCTTTTAAAAAGGAGTAAGCTCTTTTCTTGAAGGTCCCTAAGTCGTGTTAGTCCAGAAAAATCGCCTGTGGTAAACTGTTTCACAGAGAGGTCGTACGCCGAAAAAAACTCCTAATGAAACGTACCGTGGTGGACCGCCAATCAACCAGATGGTGTAAGGTATCGGGAGTTATGTCGCGATGTACGTTCGTGAAATTTGGCGGCTGGGATTAATACGAACAATTCCTGAGAGCACTCCCCGTGGTAGATGCGAAAGAAAATGCAAAGGAATGCAACAACTTTTCGCAGCGCCAGCGAGTCGAGCCGATCGGAAAGGACTCGGTCTCCGACGATTCGAGTTGCTCTGCGCTGGATGTGGTCTAGTGGAAGGAGCTGGCACTGGGGAGCCCCAGCCCAGAAATGTAAACAGTATTCCATGTGAAGCCAAACCTGCGCCTTGTAAAGTTGTGCCGGCATGAATTGCTGTCCCGCTTTGCTGAGTACGCCAAGCTTTTTAGAGGCCAATTTGGCCTTCTCTTCCAAGTGACCACGAAACTGCACGTCACTCGATATGTCGACGCCGAGGATTCCGATACTGGCTGAGGCAACAAGGGGAGTGCCTTAAAAATGAACAGATACGACAAAAGGGTGCTTTTAGCGGTAAACGCGCAAACTTTTATCTTCTGAACTGGACTATATTTAGTCGCGCCCAATACGGATCTTTGTTCAGCAAAGACTCAAATTCAGACTCTAGTTTGTTCCGGTACTCGGCGACGTTTTCCCGAGAAATACTGGCACGGCCGGTGTATAGAGCATCACCAGTGCTGTCATCCGCATAGCAATTAATGGTACCAGTTAATTACGCAGCTTTGAGGAATACCAGCATTATTAGGATTGTAATCGGAGCATGCACCATCTACAACGACCGTGATGCTCCGATCTGCAAGAAAGCTGGTGATCCAATTGCTCAATTTTTCGGGAAACCCATAGGAAGGGAGCTTTGAAAGAAGCGCTTTTTGCCAAACCCGATCGAAGACCTTCGCAATGTCCAATCTAACGGCCAATGCCTCACCCTTGGACTCTACTGCTTCCGCCCATCTATGAGTCAGGTAGACCAGAAGATTAGCGGTCACTTCATATTCCTACATTATTACCCGATTCTGAACTTTGTTAAAAATTTCAAAACTCTAGCTCATCGGGAAGTGCTCAAAATTTGTGTTGCAAGATTCCACCCGGAACGACAGATAGATAGACGGACAAACAAGAAAGTGACTTAATAAATTAGACATGTTAAAAATGTGTCAATATAGAACATAAATATAACTTTAAATTTCTTTGAAAATTGTATTTACAAGTAAGATAACGCCTTCAAAAGATCGATGTTATAGTCGTTTATTTATTACTTTAACAACTTTTGACTTTAAATCAGGTTTTGGCCTATGCGAATTAGGCGATCTTAATTTACTGCAATTTAATGGACTCTCTTGTATAATCTTAGACAGTATTTTATCGTAACCGTATCTTAAATAGTTTAAAGTTATAGAACAGGTTAATACGTTTTCGTATAGTATTTTTTATAGGATAAGGGTGACAAGCGAGCACACAATCCACCTGATGGTAAGAGGTTGCTGCGGTCCATAGACATCTACATGTATCCACGGTTACGAATCAAAATGTAGATGCGTTGTCACCCGTGAGGATTAAGATGGAATGCCTCGTATTCACATAAAAGTTTTCCGGTTCTCTACACTCACCATACGAAAGACAGCAGTGTTGAGCTATTATTTTACGCTAGTATTCTGTGAAAGCGTGGTCCTTCTCCGGTCGAGCCGACCCATTCGTGCTACAACTTTACTACTAATATAGCTGCAGCATGGCTCTACCATGTAATGAGTGTACTAGTATGTTTGAGATTGTTATCATACACGTGGCAGCGTATCATTTTTACATTTTATAGCCGGATCTAATCTAACATATGATAAAAATGTTGGCAAACTTTGTTAAAATATTAAATGTCTTTCATAATTCCATTGATTTATTCTACACAAGCAAACTTCACTATTATAATGTTTTTAACGTAGAAGAATAATAATGTCCTCCAAAACGAATTTCAGTTACGTTGCCCAGTCTCAACGGAGGTTAGCCATCAGGACAGGACAGGATTGCCCAGATTTATATTGCCCAGGTTCTCACTCTCTATTCCCTCACTCTCTTAGTCCGATGGGACGGCAAAACGATACGACTGGAGACAGATCAGGTGCAGGACTATCAGCTGCCAACTTTCTGACTCCAGGTGACCACTGAGAATTTCTTGACAGAAAATCTGACAAACTGTCTAACTGTTTTTTTTTGCCCGACACGGGGTGCGACGCCGGGACCCCTTTGTTTACAACCACTAGACGAACGAGGCAGTCGGAGGCAACAAAGAAGAATACACAGAACTTGACGAGTTATATTTGTAGAAATTAATTGTTTTTTTTTTTAAATTTATTACAACCAATGGAAAGGCTACTGCTGAACATAGGCAAGGACGGTCTCATAGCGACATATATGCCAGGAAATTTTTTAACCCCAGTTTTTTTTCATCATTGAGTTGTTATCAGGAAGATGAGACAGAAAATGTGCAGCATATCTTCTGTTTCATTTCCTTCTATCGCCTTCTATGATACCCATGGGATAACAAGGGGTAGTGGATTCTCGCATACCGTCAACACGCGGCAGTTCGTGGGTACATAATTAAAATTATAAAAGAGTTTAACGATTTGATCTTAATCAATCCGTGTTATCAAAGACGGCTTTACAGCTTTGTGCACATGAAGCTCACTGTTTCGGAGAGGCGGCTAGAACTTCCTTTTTACTGAGCACCAGATGATGAGAACTTTAATGAGGAATGTGTTGAACAATGAAATTGTAGGTTACAATAATGATGAATTTTTACCGTCTTTGTTCAAGCGCACAATTTGATTAATTTCGCGACCTCAATCAAGCATAGTTATCAAGAACAAATTTATATTGCCTTAAATATATTTCATAGCTTGAGAAATTTATCTTAATTACTGTTTCTGACGTGGTTCTATTAAACTTTCACCGATTACTTCCGTTGATGTAAGTTTTTTATGTGTTAAATAAATAAATCAAAGTCTAACTGGTTATTGCAATGAAATTTAAAAACACACATAGACAATGTTAAGGTAAATTTTGCATTTTAAAATTTTGAGGCGTCACTTAAAATGGTTTAATAAATTTAGTCACTAAACTAAACTCTCAGAATGAGAAGAAGCTTGAACCAAGACCAAGGAGTGGAAAGTTGAGCCAAAAGATTTTATAATTTTTATATATAAATAAATGTAATAAAGATAGTATTAAAAACGCCCACTCAAAAATTTTAAAGTAAGATATTACCTATTGAGCCATAAAACTCATAATTAATGTACACTTATATTACTCGAATGGGTAATGATAACCCAAAATTCAAGTCGTAAAAAAGTGCTGACATTTAACGTTGTCGGGTAAAATACTGGACAAATATTATATACCGAACTATATAAGCTTACTAAAAAATGTGCCCACAAAAGCAGAAAAAAAACCTTTATAAATATTTTGCACTTGCGACTGAATTTTTGACAAATACCACTTAATTCACACTAATGAATCTGAAATGAATGCACGTCGACAACGAATGGTGGTCGTTCCTAAATTGTTAAGTGTTGTGGTGTCTGTAAAATATCGATAAATGTCGATTCAGTTTATCAAATATTACAAATTTGACTTTTGTAGTATATTATTATGCTCTATACACCTCACAAATCAGAGGTGTCTTTTTCTCAGAAGAGGGACGTATATTGGCTGGAAATTTGCTAACTATACTTTTTACTGCTTTTTGACTCTATATACATTATATAAACGTAGGTATCTTCTAGCAAAAAGGAGATAATCAAATAAAAATACCGCAAAATATTTTTAAAGGAATAAAGACTTTACAATTGTAAATGGGATGTACCAATGTCTTTTTGCTAACTAAGAAATTAGATTTTTGCGACCACAAACACGTCATGGAACACATATGCTACTACTCATGATAGGCCATAGCTCTACCAGTGCGAGTGCAAGAGTATTAATGTTGCCCTCAACAACCGTCTGACCTACATGGTAAATAGTTTAAAATATTTTAAATTATTTATTCTTCTAATTGTCAAAACATCGATATGTATTTTAGAATCCCATCTCTATAAAGTGCGCATTTAGATAAACGAGCGGTCGCATAAAAATCAACTCTTTTGGGCTAATCGAATTAGGCTCCGATATCCATCTGTGCAATTTAACATGTTTTGGATTCTTTTGTGCATGGACTAATAAACCTGGCAGGTAGCAAACCCCTGCCCACATTTTACGACATCCTAAATGTTGATGAACTCATCGAGGCAATTCCGATAAATCTATTGATTGTTGAACTTTTGTGTTGATTGCTCGTAAATAGAATATTTGATACAATAAATAATTTTAAGAGGACAAACTCGCGCTTTTATGAATATAGGTATGTGTTATAATATTATCATATAATTTGTTATCCGTTAGCATTGAAAATTAAGGTCAACACAGCGGGAGGCATGGCCGCGCGAAGGCAATTCTTAAATTTACTTTTGCGTTTTCTTCTATAAGCGTTTTGGGGAATTTTATACTCTGTTAAATTAAACAATAATGTGTTTTTCTGTAGTCTGTTCGATTATTAGAATATCATTTTACTAATAAAATAAACCAATCCATTTTAGATTCCAAATCCTTTTTTGCGAAGAGTCCGTATGGGTAGGTACAACACAGTTATCGCACTATTTCTGACAACAAGTAGCAGTGTTTTTAGTGTATAAAACAAACTTATGCAGATACTCAGCATTGTTATTGTTCTAGTTTCTACACAATTGGTAAAATTTCAACCACAAGTGTAACTAGGCGTATTAAACCTGGGAGAGACCCGTGTTCAGCAGTCAACCGTTTATGGCTTATTAAATGAAATATACAATATTAAAAACTATAATAATAATAAAAAAACTAAAACTAGAAACTTAATTATCATATAGTCCTACTCCCCGCGGTATCGTACCAAGAACGCTGGCTGCGTTTCCCCTCTGAATGGCTATTAAAATAACAAATCTCACTAGTATATGCCCTAAGTTTCCCATGACATTTCATCATATATATATATATATATATATATATATATATATATATATATATATATACAATATACATACAAGTATAAATAAAATTGAAGTGTCTGTTTGCAATGTCAAAATAACAGCTTTTTACTAAATGTATATACGGTACTTATAACGAAAACACAATTTTTAAAATTTTTGTCTGTCGGTTTGTCTGTCTGTCTGTTTGTTCCGGCTAATCTCCGAAACCGCTGATCGATTGTGATGGGATTTTCACTAGCATATAGCTGATGTCACAAGGAGTAACTTAGGCTACTTTTATTTTAGAAAAAGGGTTCCGCGTAAAAAAATAAAACTCTAAATAACACGCGGGCGAAGTCGCGGAGAACAGCTAGTATATATATATATATATATATATATATATATAGAATGTGAGGAATTGTGTCTTACTCCAAAGAGGTGATAAGTCATCTAAATAGCCTTTTATGGTAGAAATTGGTTGCAGGTGTCCATGTACTGCTGTAGCCAGTAACGGTCAGGTGGACTGTAAGTTTGTTTATCACTTCTTACTAAATCGAAATTTGATAGACTGGTGATAAGAAGCATAGTCACTCCGCAAATCTGATAAAAATTCATAGGTGCATTCCTGGAACTGTCTGTGTAAAAACTGAGGATGTGATGATTCTCATATGGATCGTTATGGCGATGACTATGATGGAATTGTAGCTATGGAATTTCTATAAGAATAAAATCAAGTGATCGCAAATAAACGCGTATAATCTATATTTTTTAAGGAAACGTTTATTCCGTTAAAATTAAATAAGTGGTAATTAAAATGGTTTTCCATTAAAATTATTTGGGATTAAAAAAACAGTATCCCCATAGTATGATTTTCTCCTGTATAAAGCATTTTACATACGTCACGGATAAACTAATTATGTGTGTGCTATACAAATACTTGTATCGTGCGCGATTCGAACCCACGACTCCGTAACGCCACAGTTAAATGCACAGTTATCGCGCTGTTATATTTATTTATTTATTATTTAATAATTAATTATTCTGTCTTAGTACAGTTTATAGTTTAGCAGACAAACTAATTTGCGTTACATAATTTATTTAATTGACAATCTATTAAAATCATTATTTAGAAGACATATCCGGGCTTACTTATAATCGTTGATTATCGCTTATACGTATTCTTAAATTAAATATTAAATATCTCTTTACCTGTCTTTTTCTATTGTCTTTTAGCGAAAAGAGAGAGCAACTTTAAGCATTTCTTATATCAACGTCGACTTTTTGAGTAGGGCCGTTAATGTCTTGTCGTTAAACACATTCAAAATAAACCATGAGAAATATTAAAATTAGTGATTTCCATAAGGCATACTAACCTCTCAACAGTATTTTCCTCATACTGCGTCTCTGAGTGGTGCAGTTCCACCTTCGATTCCTAAACTGATATGCGCACTCTGTGGCTCCTAGGGTCACGCCCTTGGTAATTTCCTTCAACAAACCCGTCTCGTTCTTGCAAATCTGCGCCAAGCGTCCCCGCGTCCGTCGATTTTTCTTGCAAACCATGCGCGGGTCTAGAATCACTGCGCTGCCGGACGCCCTGTAATTAATAACAGATTAAAAACAATTAACGTAATTAAAACCAGAATAACAACAATTTAAAGAATACGTAGGAGCTAAGGATATGCATATGAAATATACCATCATAGTAATGTATGTTTTCAAATTAATATATTTTGAACACAAACATTATTTTGACCAGAAGGGTCTGTCCATGTTAGTTTTACTTAATCTTAAAGGTCTTCAAGATTTTTCAGTTTTTTTGTGATATAGAAAGAACAAATTTATCGAATGAGTACTGTTACAATTAAAACGGCCAGCATTGAAATTTCTAAATAATTTTTTTTATTTTTTATTTTATTATCTAAGCCCATGAATTTTGCCCTACAATACAATACTAACATGCCAACCACTGGGGCAGATGTCACCAAATGTGGGACCGCCGAGCCATTTTGGGCGGACCCATAAGAATCTAAGTATAATTAAATTTTCTTCTGTTTTAAAACACTAAAATTCGGAAGTTCTTTGTCGATAATTTTAGATAAAATTAGTATATGGTAATATATAACTAGAACTAAAAAAAATTGGATCAACGTATATTTGTGAAGCAGCGTTTTCAAGATGAACTTCATTAAAAATAAAATTCGATCTCGTCTTACCGATGACCATCTCCAAGATTTAATGGCAATAGCTTGTACCAACTTAATTCCAGTCTTTCAGACATATTGTTCAGATTAAAAAATGCCATTTTTTGCCTTTATATTGGGTACTACTACTTTGTTATTTTTTAATTAGATGTATCCTGAATAAAAAAAATATTCTGATTTCGATTTGAAACGAACCGCGCCAGATATATATTTTTAAACAGACACGAAATTATACAAATTGGTGAAATGGTACGCTAGAGAGTTGTCTTAAATAAAAAGCCACGTATTGATATAAAATATTATCGTCTATTACTACTATACAGTGTATGGTTTATTTAACACTACAAATAAGTACTAATTCCTGGATTTTTTAAATTTATTTTTTATTTATTTATTCCTCATTGAATTTCCTTTACAACAAATAAAATAAATACAAAGAGCGGGTTAAGTCATGAATACCAGCGTAACATAGTTTAGAGAAATGGAGACCCCTTTTTTTATAGAAGAGGGGGGCAAACGAGCATGCGGCTCACCTGATGGTAAGTGATTACCGCCGCCCATGAACAACCGCAACACCAGGGGAATTGCAGGTGCATTGCCGGCCTTTTAGAAATGAGAAAGCTCTTTTCTTGAAGGTCCTTTTACTGGAAACAAGGCATTCGGTATTAGAAACTGTAAAAATGAAAATGTCTACTAATAATTATTAATCTATTTACTCTCCTTGATATTAACAACAATAAAACTAGATCAATGTTGTAAGAAGTTGATAAAAAGCCAGTTTCCTTTTCTTGCTTTTACATTTGTTGATTCTAAACTTAAAATTTCCTAATTACAAATACGATCGTTAAATTCGACTAACTTACTACAACTAGTGTTGTACTTTAAGCCGGTAAATATCGATTTACGATCCGCCGCGGCGAGCGTTGAGAGACGAGCGCCAGGTCGCGTTGAGTGATCGATTGTTTATTCGATAAGAGTTCATTGTCAGAGAATCGAGTGCGAAGCTAGTTCGAATAAATTTAGACGTGTCTGAATACTTTACCGGGAACTGGGTCTCTCTTGATACTGATAGATTACATTTGTATTAAGGATCCGACAACTGTTCTTTAATAGTATATAATTGACTATATCCAAAATATCGAATATAAGCTACGCTAGCTAGTCAAACTAATGGTTTTAAACTTTTACCAATCTATTTCATGATTTCGATATTTACATAATGAATTCCTTAGTATAAATAATAAAAGTTAAATTTTTTAAAACTATAATATGTAGTTAATTTTCTTTTGTATTTTATTGATTATCTCTTTATATCACCTTACCGTTAAGGTTATATCCTATCAAAAGATCAATGCTCAATATAGGATATTGATGGCCTCATAGGGTAGATACTTGCCACAGTTGCTATACTTGGCAAGCGGGTTAGCAACCACAGTTTTTATTATTTTAAGATGTTATCATGAACATGCTGCTGCCCATCCCCTGTCTCAGTTTCCCTCTGTCGCCTCTTACGACACCCACGAACAGTTCTCAGAACCTTAATACGAATGATTAGGCGCCATAAAAATTTACATTGGCCTGGGAAATAACCAGAATATTCTAGTTAATTAAATAAACACAACCCCTGTGAAAGTATTCTCGAAATAATAATATATATATGTGAGTGTGTGTGTGTGTGTGTGTGTGTGTGTGTGTGTGTGTGTGTGTGTGTGTGTGTGTGTGTTTACATAAAGGAAAATGCATTTGACTTGTTAACGTTCCTTTATTATTAAAATTATTTAAACTGATTACCCACTGTTGACAAGATGCGTCTATTCATCAACTATAACCATAATGATAAGTCTTTACTTAGTAAAGTGGAATAAATAAACAAATAATAAATACATACCCATTTCGTTATTATATTTATTGTGATTTTTATATTCCTTTTTTGTTATGTTTCACATACTGTATACATAAATTAAGCATCTCATGTGGGTGCTTCTGCAATCGTTATTATTTTATCTTCACTTTCTATTGCTTTGACTCCAAAAAGATGTCTGTGATTAAACTCTTTGGGATCTTCAAATAAAACTTATTTTAATAGAAGTTATAAAGTAGTAACCTAAATGCAATTTAAATATATAAAAATTACATGTAAAGTATAAGCTGTTCTGTATTTTTTTTAACTTTTTAATAAACTAACGATCATCAGTCAATAGCTTTGCAAGCAATTACATAATGTGTAAAAAAGTTACATAATGTGGTTGTTAAATTTATTTTTTCTGAAAAATTTCTCATAAAAGTGATGGATATTTACTTCATGTAAGCTTAAGAATGGCATAATTATCCCCATTATCAACAACGATTAATCTTTAACATTCATACGTGTAATAAAAATTTCACCAGTTGTGAAACAACTTACTTTTCGCCTTGTCAGACTGTGATCTACAAAACTTGATTTACAAAAAATCTTACATCCACACATAACGCATCTCTTAAAGAGAGAGTTTAAAAGAGGTTGATTTATGACTGTAAAATAAATTTAAACATAAAAGTTGAGAGTAACTCATAATGGCAAATTTCATGATCATGAATTCATTTAATATGACTTATTTTACAGATTTTATCGTGTTTAATTATAACTTTTTAATTCCCTACGCATTAGGTGTTTTATAGCACGCATGGAAATGTTTTGCAGTAGTAGGGTCGAGCTTGGATTTAATTTTATTAATTATGAGACTTCAAGAAGATAGGTACTAGCCATCTTTTCTATCGAAATTAAGATGTTTCTTTTTAATTTAAATAGCTAATGAGAGGATTAGTGGTATAGCGAATCTGCTGTTGATGGTTGAGCCGATCCTGATATGTTCGATCCGAATATGTTCTTCCCGAAACGTCGGTTATATATTAGATTTTATAAATATTTTTGTTTCTCCTTTTTAAGAGAGACCTTACTAACTATCGAGCTTGTACACGCTTGCCTCTAGTAGATGTAAAGTCGCGAGTTAAAAAAGTTGAACTTAGTTACATTTAATGTTTTATTCGCGTTAATATAAGCAATGATTGTATAAAAAATTTCATTAGAATGAAATGTAAAAATCTGATAAAAAAAAAAGAAAATTGCACGACAAATTAACAATGCCCAATTTTTTTGTTTGACTAATGTTACTTGCCTTTAAGTTTTACTACGTGAGCAAAGTGAGTTCGATTCCCTTCGACACCAACGAAATTGTTAACTACAGTTTAAGAATTTACTGACTTTTCTTTTCTTATCTTTGAATAAACGTTATAAGGTATCCTTTTGAGGTTAGTTAAAATCTCATTAAAGCTATCTTCTAAAAGCTATTTCCTTTCCATTTATTGGATGTCGGAAAACGACTGAATTTGGATAAAATTTTGGATATTGTTTGTGTGCAATTTTGTAACTCTGGCGTAATTTTGGTTTCATTGTATTGGGTAAATGTATAAATTTGGTCTTTTTAACATGCTTTTTATATAAGCTTTAACTGTATGTTTGTATGTATAAATGTAATAGATTTTATAAATTCAGTTTTTACTAATTCCGCCGTATGAATAATATAAATTCTGCAGACTTATTTAGTACCAATGGCAATATAATAATTTTTTGATTAAGGCCTAGTACTATCACAAGTATCCACACAGTCCATCAATGTGCGTTTTTTTAATTTTTAAAATTTGATTTGATTTATAACTAGCGACGCGCGCCGGCATCGCCTGAGTAGGATCTATTAATACGGCGTGATTTAGATTTAAGATAAAAATTATAAAACATAATATTTTTTTATAAATTTTTCGTTTAAAAAAATATTTCCAAGTTTTTTGGATAAAACATAGTCAAGATCACTCCTGATATTCCTCTATATCTGTTTGTGAAGTTTCATTTTAATCAGTTTAGCCGTTCCGAAGATTAGTTTAGAAGATATAGATGTTTTAATAGCATGCAAACAACCCCCGAGCTTAATAGAAGCCAGCTATTTCAATATTACAGACAGACACTTTAATTTTATTCATAAGTATGTATAGATGAATATGTATAGTTGATTCTTGTACACATGGTGGTAATTGGCGATGAAAACTTAATTAGTAAAAGGCACATTCTTAGTGTAACTAAAACCTACAAGTGTATAAATAAATAAAATAACATAATGCCATTGTGAAGTTAATCTTTACCGCGACGTTTCCTACCAGTACCAGTTTCGCACTGCAGTTCGCTTTTATCCAACACATATTTTTTTCAGCGCACTTGTATCGCTCTACGGGAATCTCTACTCCGTGTAGTCACATAAATTTTGTTATTGCGTTATCTTTATTCTAAAACAATTTTTTACTTATGAAGTAAAAAGATATAGATTTATTTCCAGTAACACTATGTACCAGCTTGTTGAACAGAAGGTATTCCACCAGTCTGCCGGCCGTATGCTCGCCAGCCATAAATTTAGCGCGAAATTTACTGGTAAAACGTTTCCGACAATTATTAAATTCATGCAAACAACTAGTGATTGGCCTTCGCGGTTTTACTACAACAGTAAAAAGTCAAGTACAACAGTAAAAGTCAAGATGCTCTAAATTATGGCCACAACACGCCTGCGTAGCGCAAGCCGAACGCACGAAATGATTTTATTAACCCCACACACTGGGAATGTTTACTGCATAGTAATATACTGGTGTTTGTTTCGTAATGCATAGTCGAAATTCGGGATACATTTTGTTTGGTCTTTGGCAGAAATTTGCGTTTGTTAATTATCTTCGTCGTTGATTTAGCAATAAACATGGTTTTTTTTTTTATAAAACTGAAGTGACAAACGAACTAGTCCATTTGATAGTAAGTGGCTACTGAATGTTCTCCTGCAGCCGACTGCAAACAATGAAGGCTACAGATACGTTATCACCTCTGAGGAATAAGCTGTAATGCCTCACAGTCTGTAATTTTTTCCAAACGTTACCCCACACTAGGATTTTTTCCTGTATCGTGGAGGTAGTTTACAAACACAAATTGCAAGGACAAACATCCAGACCCGTAGACTATAAAAATACTTGTTCCTTGCGGGATACGAACCCGCGGCCCCAGCGCAGTAACTCATTGCTAAGCCAAGCAAGATTTTTGGTAATAATTACCGACCAAGCAAAACATCCTAACCTACCTTCCAATATAGGAAGCATAGTATGCTCGATTGTTACTTTGTGTTCCCAACGCAACACTAATGTGGTTACGATAAACGTTAAGTTAAAATGCCAAAAGCACGTGAATATTAACAACGTTGGTTGCGTTCCCTTAAAACTAACTATTAGTTTTTTGCACACATTTGGGCTGAAGGTCAAAACCAAGATCACTAGGCCTAGGCTATGCAGTTGTCTCTAAATCGATAGTGAATGGAACTGAATCGGTAGGTATTGCAGGTCCTTGTTTCATGGCAACTTTTATAATGACGTCTATGATTTTTTATTCATTCTTTCATTCAGTTTTTTTAAGTCATCCTTACTAGAGTAAGGGTGACTTAAAAAACTGAACGCCTCTTATGTCTTGGAAGACGTTTTACATACATATTTTCGTAAAGACAGACACCAGGACCTATTAGAAGTTAATTTGAAGTAAATTATTGATTAATAAACTCGAGCTCATTCAAAATTTATGTACTCGTATTAGATTTATATTTGGGCTTCGAAAATATGATCATATTTCTGAATTTCGCAAACAGCTCAAATGGCTCCCAATCCGCTTTCGCAGGAATACTCACATTCTCTCCACTTTGTATGGCGTGCTGTTTAATCCTCATTATTTAAAAGACCGTTTCCAGTATCTTTCCCTTACCCATAATCGGTTCCTTCGATCCTCTGTCAATTTTTCCCTCTCTACTCCTTTGCACTCTTCCTCCTTTTTAAATAAATCCTTTACTCTAACTGCTGTACGTTTGTGGAACTCTTTACCTCTCCACATTCGTCGTGCTCAATCTCTTCATTCTTTCAAAAGTCTTGTTAAATCGTATTAGAACGCTATTAGATAAATTAATTTTCCTTTTTCGTACTCTCTTCATTTAATTTTCATTCTTCACTTATCTTTATTTATATGTATTTTCATATTTTCATTTTTATTTTGTACTCCCACCTCTATTTTTAACTATTGTTTGCATCAGTTCTCTACGCTAAGGTTGTCTGGAAGAGATCACTTTGAGAGTGATAAGACCGCCTGTTGTACATGTTCTACTTTAGATTGAACTGTACTCGCTATTTTATATTTTGGTGTACAATAAAGAGTAAATAAATAAATAAATTATTTGTAGACCTTACAGACATGTTGTTGTGTCCCGTATTCGAACCTGAGGTCCGCAGCGTCAGAGTCAAACGCTTACAACTGTATTGCTACTGCAATACAATATTAAAGTTCAGGTGTTGACGTAAAAAAGCCTATGATGTGCAATATACAAGAGAGTAGCTCATTACATCAGAATGAGTACTTTTCCACATATTAAAAATATTTGGTGTGCTGAAGCGCACTTAAACGATATTAAAAAGGGTGATGCATTCACTTCTCTTCTCGCCACCTTCATTGGACGTGACACATGTCGCTCGCCATGGCTATTTGTACGGAAAAAATGGAATAACAAGTTGGACTTTAAAAAATAAAAAGTGCCACCGTTCGATGTAATTTGAAAGTCCCTCGCTAAGTAAATATATACGATGGTTTAAATTGTAAGACAGCGCGCAAAGCGAATCGAGGCGTATCATCATTACCAGTGCTTACATTAGCTGAATCAATCGGCAGCGGACTGGCACTTCAATGCACCTCGTCTGACACCTGTGGACATGCGTCGCTTGAAGTTTAAGAAGTTTAGTCTCACAGTATCTTTGGAGTGTCAACTACTCTATTATAATATCCTAAATTATAAGTAAAGTAGAAATGTAAGGGATTTGCTAAATTAAGAATTTATGTATCTAATTTTGTATACATTATAATTATCAACAACATCAATATCCTATTTAAGTGCACTTCTTTATAAAAGTTTTTGTTATCCCATTTTAAAGTCATTTAAGAACTATAACTTAGTATTACAGGAGAGCGACGAATCATAAACTATTGAAAATATTTGAAGTTTTAATTATTATGCATACATTAAAGGATTCCGATTGTTTTATCTATTTATTGTAGGTGTTTTTCTTTTTATCTTTGTAGAGTCAGTATGTAAGTATGATTTTCAATTTAATCATTTTTTTTTTAATTTATAAAATTTAGATATTTCCTTTTACACATCTCTATAATTATTAACACATTTGAGCCGTGATAGTTTAGGGACTAAGCGCTCGCTGTAAATTTTACACACACACACACGGTACGCGAGCAACCCGGGTTCAATCCCCGTCGGCACCAATGAAATTGTTACTTGCAATTTTAAGTGTTGACATACCACGTGATTGGCGGTGAAGGAAAACATGGTCAGGAAACCCTCATGTGCATGAAATAAGAAAAAATATTTCGACGACATGTGGAGTATGCCAACACGCATTGGGGCAGCGCGGCTTGCCCTAAAACCCTCTTAGAAACGGAAGGAGTCCTGTGCCCCGCAGTGAGACGTATATAGGCTGTAACTTTAGTTTTTTTCCCCGTTATGTAATTTAAAATATTAATAAAAGTGTAAGTTTGCATGATAACATTTGTGACGTACGAGTACACGAGGATATGAAATCTATACTCTATAGTATATTATACTCTTTATACTCTTTTTATTTGTATAGAGTCTATACAAATAAATAAAATTGAAGTGTCTGTTTGTAATGTCAAAATTACAGCTTTTTACATTACATTAGATTTGATAGACCACAAATCCTCGCTAAAGAACACCGATTCCTTCCAAGGATGATTCGCGAGGCTATTGAAATCAAAAAACATCCTAATTTCAATAGAGAGGATGGCTGGGTGCTGCCATCTGCTTGGGATCCCATAATTAATAAAATTAAATCCCAACCCAAGCATACAACTGCAAGACTTCATGATACTGTAAGTTCATACTGCGTAGATCGGAACAAAAATTAAAAAAAATTAATAATTTTTAATCTGGAGGTAGCCGTGGTTAACTATGACATTGGGACGTCATACACCTCAGTCCCCCCCGTGACCATGGGAGCTGTAAAGTGCTTGAAACGTCGGGAATGTAAAATAAGTTAATATACGCGATAAAATCCGTAAAATTAGTTTTATTTAAATATATAGAAAAAGAGTTAGGGTTCCGCGCAAAAAAATTAAAACTCCAAATAACACGCGGCCGAAGTTGCGGGGAACAGCTAGTAACAAAATAATAATTATTTGGGAACCAAAGATTTCACATTATACACAATTATTTAGGAGACCACTATAGAATACAAGCAATATAGGAGAAAAGTAGCTCTGTAAGTTTTTTTTTTTATATTTAGATCAATAGAACGTTTCCTGACACATAGTTTGGCAGCTACTCGTATGAAAGCCTGAAATTACATTTAAACTTATATTTAATTTTGTTCCTTAAAACTATCGGTTTTGTTTCATTTTTTGTGTGCATAAAATTGCAATATATCTGCTAACGGTAAGCGCATACATACAATTTTTTATCGAACAACTGATTAAATGTATATGCAAATTATATTATGGGAATGTATGGAGATTCGCATATTATCCACTTGATAGTTGCTGATTTTTTTAATATTATAACAAGCAGATGAACAGTTATTGAACCGTTAGCATAAGCTAACAGCAAATGTTTTCTATAATAATTATTATTACATATCACATCCGGAGTGCTGTTACGAAATACGTCTTAGAAGAGGTTCAGTTTATTTTGGCTTCAATTTAACTGTTCCTTACTGACAGCAGCTTTTCAGTGATCTAAGAAAATACCAGGTTGCCGATAATAATCGAAAAAGAGCTTTGATTTCAAGCAATAAAGGCTATGTTTCCATGAATAGTGGTTTGATGGAATTTTGCCAAACTGGCGACAAACTACTGTCCATCCAGACGAATAAATTAGCTGTGATAAGTTGTATGTCAATTAATTATTCTTCAAAGCACCATCTGGTGTGAAAGTCGGTTAAGCGCGAAAGGAAGCCTAACCTAAATGATAGACAAGGATATTTTAGAATGATTAGGTGCTTCTTAATATTATATATTGATAAATTCCTTTTGAATAATATTTGATTATGTCAATTATATAATATATAATCAAACAATATTATATAATATACATCATAAAAAGAAGACAAAATTAAAATTACATATATTAGTCCCAGTACTGGGCACAGGCATTCTCTCATTTTTGAGAGGGTTTTTAGGGCAAGGAAGTATCAGTCGCGCTGCCCCAATACGTGCTGGTTGGTTGGACTTCACGTGTCTTGAAAATATATTTTCGTTCCTGAAACATAAAGGGTTTTTTCACGATATTTTTTTCACCGAGCACGTGGTAAATCACTACAATATTAATGATTTTACATAGCTATTATATATATTATAACAATTTAAATAATGGCACTGAAGAGGATTGTATCCATGCTGTTAGCATACTGTCTATAAATGTATTACAAGCGCTTAGCCCATCAGCCACGGCTCCGACTTATCTTTACTCGTCGGTGAAGGAAAACATCATAAAGAAACCTATCTGAGAAAAAAAAGGAGGAAATGTCAATTTGTCAACACGCATTAGGGTAGCGCGGACTATTCGTTTCTCAAAATTCTCTCAATAATGAGCGAAACAGACTTGTTGCCAGCAATTGGACGTAAATTAGCTACTATTATGTTTTTTTATATTATGAATTAAGGATTGAAGGTTAGGATAGCAGGAAACATTTACACCAGGTGTAAAAAAACCCGACGATGGGTAATAGCTTTAAAGGTGCGAGACATCCGATACTGCGATCACCAATCGTCAAGCCAAGCGTGGTGATTACGCAAATCCATCCAACATTGGAGGTTAATGTGCAGCAGAGAAATTTTATCTGTCTGTTTTAAATGTCTGATATTTTTCCATACCTTTAGTGGCTGCAAAATAGAAACAAATCAGGAGATAGGCAGCGGCGTCTTCCTAACAACGACTAATAAAACTGTGGTTGTCAACCAGCTATACGGCAAATATGGCAAATACTCTATACGTGGTAGAGCCATGCTGCAGCTATATTTCTGGTGTAGTTGTAACACGAATGGGTTGGCTTGACCGGGGAAGGACCACGCTCTCACAGAATGCCAGCGTAAAATAGCAGCTTAATGCTGCTGTGTTTCGTATGGTGAGTGTAGAGAACCGGAGACCCTTTTTACTGGAAACCGAGGCATTCCATCTTAGTCCTCACGGGTGACAACGCATCTGCATTTTGATTTCTAATCGAGGATAAATGTAGCTGTCTATGGGCCACAGCAACCACTTACCATCAGGTGGACTGTGTGCTCGTTTGTCACCCTTATCCAATAAAATAAACCCTATAAAGCAATTTATGGGTGAGTACTATGTTCAGCAGTGGACTCTAATAGGTTGCAACGGTATTGGTAACGGATTTTTACTACATATTTAATAATATGTCACAAGAATCACAACTAAACTGTCACTGTGGCCATGACCTATGTTAACAATACGTTACACTTGGCACGGGTACAATTGCAACGTACATTATACCGCACTGATGTATTTACGGCTGGTTCTCTTAACTACGAGACAGTTTATAACGTTCCAAAAATAAATGTAGGAAATATAATCGTACTTTGAATTAGTTGACAATAAGTTTTGAACGTTGCTCAATAAAAGTAATAGTTTACACAAAGTCAAAGAACACGCATTAATCATGAACTGTGAGGATTATTGTAAAAACCAAAAACTAGCTGTTCTCCGCGACTGTGTAATTTAGGTTTTTAATTTTTTTCTGCGGAACCGTAATTCTTTTTTTAAAATAAAAGTAGCCTAAGTTACTCCTTATAAAATCAGCTATCTGCAGGGAATATCCCATCAAAATCGGTCCAGTCATTTTGGAGATTAGCCAGAACAAACAGACAGACAGACAAAAATTTTAATAAATGTGTTTTTGTTATAAGTATATAATTTTTATATACCTACATGTAGTATAAAGCTGTTATTTTGACATTACAAACATACACTTCATTTTATTTATTTGTAGTATAGGTTATTTGTATAGGTTACTAAGTCTACGTATGCGAGATGTATACGAGCACGAGTAGCAACTGAATTCCAAAAAATACACAAGTATTGCCTTATTAAATTAGATATTTAGTTCTAGCAACTTTAGCTACAATTGATAAAATTCATAAAAATAGTAAACTAAGTTGATTATATAATTTTACGATTGCCTATAGGCTAAGCGCGGGCCGGGTTCAATTGCTGGCACCAATGGAATTGTCAATAGCAATTTTAATGTTGATTTACCACGTGTTTGACGGTGAAGGAAAACATCGTGAAACCTACATGATTGAGAAAAAGAAAAATATACATGAATGCGCATTGAGGCTACATCACCTCTCCCTAAACCCTTATAAACAAAAATGAGAGAAAAGCGGAGACCCAGGAGTGAGATGAATTGTAACATTGCTTTATTTTACTGTAGAATTATTCGTCTACAAAGTAAAACAAGCCCATTTTAAGTAAGTGTAAAAACTGCAATTATTCGACACCAATTTAAATAGTGTATGCGGTGCTCACTATGACCACCCCTATGATGCATTACGATCGTGAGAGAACGTCATATATGTGCGTGCATCAGGAAGGACTGAGCCTCATTCAGCAAGGGTGACAATGAATGACGCTGTTTGCGGACACCGGGCGAGGCGCTAACGCGCGACTTCGACGCGATTAGCAACTACATGACGACTTAACTGTAAACATCATTACCATTACTCTTTTAGCGTAAAATGCATGGCCCAGTCGCTCCGGTTTTGAACGTTGTTACCACGTGATAAGCGCCAATTCAAGAGTAGATATAAAGTGGTTGGCCACATTTGTCAACATCAACGATCGTCAGACTAGATCGCTCTGTCACAGCGTATGTGAGTAAACACTTTTAAAATTTTATGTGACGATGAGCGGTGTTGTCATAAAGTTTTAGTGGGCGCATCATGGATGCTCATGGCGGCTACGCCATGTACCCGTGTTTGCTGTGGCATTTCGAATTGGGTTTAAGTCGTTCACGGCATCATTGTTAAGTTTTTTCTTAGCTTTCGAATTTCTATTATAATTTTGAAATGTGTTACTGCCATTGAATTTGACTTGTGGCGTCACACAACATTTGCAACTACGTCACAAAATATAACATACTTTTATATTTTCAGCTTTGTAAAAATAACTGTCATGGTGGTGTCTTTTGACAAACATTTATTCATTCATGAGGGCCGTGGTAGTTTAGGGGCTTAGCGCTTGCTGTTAATTTCACAGTCTGACAAAAAAATCGAAGACTTGTGAAGTCTGCTAACACGCATTGGGCAGCGCGGCGGACACTTCCTTTCCCTAGAACCCTTTCAGAAGTGAGAGGAGGCCTGCGCCCAGCATTGGGACGTATATAGGCTGTAACTTTAACTTTTATTCATTCATTCATTACAGCCAATCCAAGGCTACTGCTGAACATTGGCCTCCCCTTATATTGCCTGATAATGGGAAAGTTGCCATAGTTGCTTGGAAGTCGGGTTTTTCATGTTCTAATTGTTATTAGAAAGACGCTGCTGCCTATCTGCTAGTTAGTTTACCTCTATCTCCTCTTACAACACCCACGGGATGATATGGGGTAGAGGATATTCCTACGCCGCCACGCGGACTCAGTTTGCTCAGGTACTCTGAAATTTAATTCGAGTGATAATTTCCTGAACTACTACGACTTTATTAATCCGCGACGCAAAAAGAGAAGTGTTATAAGTTTGACCGCTATGTGTGTCTTTTTGTGTGTCTGCCTGTGTCTTAAACTGGTAAACCGATTTGGGTGCAGTTCTTTTTTTATTTAAAAGCAGATTTTCTAGCGATGGTTCTTAGACTTATGTTTTATCAAAATCGGTTCAGCCGTTTCAAAATCATCAGCTGTTTTTTTTTTCGAAGGTTTTTTAAATTTTAAATTTGAATTATTTCAATTTTTATTTGATTTTGCGTTTATGTTGACGTTATGGTGACGTTAGAGAATTCTATTTCATTATATGGTAGATAGTCGTAAGAGGCGAAGGCCACTGGAAAAGGCCAGAAAGATACCGTCGTCTTCGATAGGTGACGGTGGGCTACTTTTCCTGATGTATAACAGCGTCGAAGGTGCGAAACTTGGAGAATTACAAGGTTTGATCAATCTACATCCTCCAAGCCTGTCTTTAAGTCAAACCTTTTCTATAATGGGAGAGATCAATGGCAATTCAAATGTGTACTTACAGCGAGATAAGGAATAACGACTTTACAATATACTCATTTTAAAGTTGAATAAGGGATCTATGTAATATGGTAATGAAGCATATGCCGCATACGTGTCAAAAATATTTGACTAACTTTAAATGTCTTTCGTAGTGAACGTAGGTAACTTTATACCATTAGCCCATCTCTGATAACATCATTGTAGGTATATTTTGAATTTTGAACTCAAATTGCTCAATTTCTATGAAATGCATTCCTATCCTAGGGTTTTATATCTAATATTATGAAATAATAACTTAAATTTTAAGTAATAAGTTAGATACACAGTCTATTTAAGAAATCTCTAGCAGTATAAGTTAAACTTTGTTCACAATATTTGGTTGATAGGATTAAGAAACGTTTCCTTCTTAAACGGTTTGTTATCACATGCGATTTTAGCGCCACCAACAATTGTGCCCATAATGGGTGCGAGATGCGATAATTGGTGAAGCTCTACGCACAATAACGCGCTCTGTACACTGAATGTTACCAAGACAAAGATTAAGCAAGCCTATAATATAAATTGTAGAAACCATATACGTTAGCTACTAATAAAAATAATTTTTAACACAATGCACTCGAATAGAGTTATAATTCACATAGAAGTGTTATATGTGGAAACTACCTACTCATTGATGTCTACCATGTGATACCATATCATTAATTAAAATTTTAGGTAGAAAGTTTTTGACAGTACATATCTACCATATTTATTTTATAATGACTTTATAGGTTAAGATATTGTAGCTATGGAGTTTCTGATGGATTTATCAAGCGAATATATATATATATATATATATATATATATATATATATATACATATATTAAGCATAGTAATTTTGATAAATATTAATATTATCTTAATAATATAATTAGCCATATAATTATATAATTAGCCATGGCATCATACCATCGCAAAGTTCAAACACAGTGATTAATATATATGTATAGGTATATAAATATAAGTAACTTTATAAACTAAGTAACTACTGCAGTCCATGGACAGCTTTAGCCAACTTCCAACAAAGGAGGCTACCCATATATTGGTAATGGTACACTTCAGAAAGAGACACAAAAAAACTACCTAGGCGCACTCAGGCAGAAAAGAAATCCTATCCAATATTGTTCCATCTTACTCGTAGTCCTCAGAAGTACGATCCCGATTCTTCATCGTTAATGGGTATGTGAACGAGTCGTGCCTGAACACGAACAAACGAACCTCAGCAGTTGTCGTTTGAGACCCTTAGCTTTTTAAACGAAATTCATTCAAAACCGTAGCATGTCTGCTAATATCATACGTTCATTTATTACCTAATGCTGGCTCTGTATTTTAAACTGTATTCTCTAATGCAACGACAACGTTGGTTAGCGGGGCTCAGCTAAGCGCACCGCAAACAAGCGCGGGCGGCCGCCCGTGTGCTTGCGACAGGGCATCGCACTACTGACGGTGCTAAATGAACTAGTTCCACTCGCTTGATATGTCGAGAGCGTGTATATTACGTCGAAATTTTTGACGTTCCATAGCGTATATGTAATGTGTGTCATTAAAACATTGAAATGAATGAATGAAAACATTGCTTTCGCTTAAACTTTGCATTTCGGAAATTATTACTGGGATAATATAAAGATTAATTAAGAAGATTATTATTTAATCGAAGCACCAATCATGTACAAAATTATGGAAAGTTATGAGTTATATAATGCAAAAAATATAAATTTTGCATATGAAATATATAATTGCAATCTTTCATGAATCAAAAACGTGTAGCGACTAGGATGTTGGATTAACAATTTGCTTTCGCGTCTATTCGTAAAACTTAAGCTTTTCGAGACTGTCTGTTTAACACGTTATAGTAACCCATTTCTGATTTTTAAGTCCTAGTCGCTAGACAGCACTATAGTGTTGTTCTGAATGTTCTGCAACCTGTACTATTGCAAGTTGTGAGGCACCTTGGTCCGCAAGAGTGACAACGCATCTGTAGCTTTCTTCTTTTCTTCTTATTTTAAGTTGTATGTTTTATATGTCAATATTATTTAAAACGTACGTACGTTACATAGTACCAATAATATTGCATGGCTTTGGGGAGACAGCAATATAATCATCTCGTTTGCGCCACATATAACGCTAGACTAACGGTGCTGTGATTGCCAAATAGCCAACAAAGCAATAATGGTGAACCCAGCCGACCAAGCGTGAGGTTGGAGCTGTACAGCAGTTGACTTTATAAGGCTGATCAAAGAGAAGAAGTTACTTAATCTTTGTAGTACACCTAGCGAGTAGCACTTAGATTCTCGAGCGGAAGCTACGTACTTCGAGCTTATTCCCCATCGTTTGTTGGTTTTACTTCTAATGGATTTTTTATATTTTTTTTTACTTATTATAAGCCAGTGCTTGACTACGATCCCACCTGGTGGTAAGTGGTGATGCAGCCTTAGATGGTAAACCGCACTGTCTCAGCGTAACAAAAGCCTATTCACTCTTGCCTTGAAGCCCAGATTGTATTCGGACGGAAAGATAGACGCCGGCAAATATTCCGTTCCTTTGCTGTACGCATTACAAAAGACGAAGCAAACCGTTTGGTTTAAATTCGTTTAATATCAACAACAAAGGGATGAAGACTCGCCGACCGCCTGGTTGTCCGATGGTGGTAACAAAAAAAAACTAACTAACTTTGAAAATTGTTATTCAATGAAACTACAGCCCACGTGATGGAAAATTACAGTTCGTTGAAAACTGCAGCAACTTCCGACGAAGCTACGTCGAACGTCGACGATACGTCCTATATTTTTTTATAGGATAGGGTGACAAACGAGCTTAGAGCTTAGAGAGATTTTAAGTGGTTGCTGTGGACCATATACATCCACATCTTTCCTCGTTGCCAAATCAAAATAAAGACGCGTTGTCAGCCGTGAGAACTAGGCCTCTCTTCCAGTAAAAAAGATCTCCGGTTCTCTACACTCACCATACGAAACACAGCAGTGTTAAGCTGCTATTTTACGCTGGTATTCTGTGAGAGCGTGGTTCTTTCCCGGTCGAGCCGACCCATTCGTGCTACAACTATACTACTAATATAGTTGCAGCATAGCTCTACCACGTATACAATACGCATACGTATTGTCTGCTCTGAGGGATAAGATGGAAAGTCTCACAACCTGTATTTATAGTGGCTCTCGACACCCTCCAGACCGGGACGTAGCAATCCAAGTACTACTATTTGGCGGCAGCTTAACACTGCTGTGTTTCATATGGTGATTGTAGAGAACCGGACACCCTTTTTACTGGAAAATAGGTATTCCATCTTAGTCCTCACGGGTGACGACGCATCTGCATTTTGATTCTTTATTGAGGATAAATGTAGATGTATATGGGTCACAGCAACCACTTACCATCAGGTGGACTGTGTGCTCGTTTGTCACCATTATCCTATAAAAAAAAAGATATAGATAAGAGGGTGGTACCTCCTCTGACGGACTCGTATGCATAAAAGGAGTCCTAGCACCTAGTAGTGTGACAAGAATAAGATGAAGTACAACATGTAATAAAGCTTGCCTCACCTTTCCAATCGTACACATTCCCTACCTGGAAAACGTTGTACGTGTCCAATTATCACTTAACACTTAGATATTATCTATTTCCCTGATTCTATTTCAGATATCCTTCTATGAATTCCATCATACAGTAAAAATGTGTTTAATTTTTTTTTAAATATTATACGGTTGATGTGCACACAGTTTATATGATAGTAAGTAGATGCTTTGACCTGTACACACCTAACCGTAGACACCTATATATCTATCCTGGATTAAGTATAAAAATAAAGAAGCGTTGCCACTCCTGACGACCAAGATGGAAGGTCTCATTACGAATATAATACGGTATCCGGTTTTCATCACTCACATTTCAAAACAGGGCATCGCTGTTATTTTCACGCTGATGCATTGTGAGAGCACGGTCCTTCTCCGTTCGAGTTAAACCATTGTTCTGCAACCATAACACTGCAGCATGCATCTTCTACATATTTATTAACCACATTTGGTCTCAAAAAACGGTGCCTATTGTGGTGTATTTTGAAGTCCTTTGAAATATAATATGATAGAGCCATGCTGCAGCTATATATATTATTGTTATAGCATGAATGGGTCGGCTCGACCGAGGAACGACTACGCTGTCACAGGATACCAGCGTGAAATTCTGCTGTGTTTCATATGGTGAGTGTAAAGAACCGGAGATCCTTTTTACTGGAAACGAGGCATTCCATCTTAATCCTCAGGGGTGACTTAATCGAGGTTAAATGTAGATGTCTATGAGCCACAGCAACCACTTTCCATCAGGTGGACTGTGTGCTCGTTTATCACCCTTATTCTATAAAAAAAAATTAAGTGACTTTTAATTAAAAATACAGTACAACGGCTCCGTGGCCCAGTGGCTTGGCAATGAGTTATGGCGTTGAGAGCCGTGGGTTAGAATCTCACACGGAACAAGTATTTGTACGGCCTACAAATAGTTCTTCCTGGTATGGATGTTTGTACTTGTGAAATTTATATATGTAAACTCCACGATACAAGAAAAATCCTAGTAATACCAGTTTCAAAAAAAAAGACACCTTTCGGCTACAAATGTGGTCAAACTGAAGTTAAAAATAATTAATACAAAAGGAGAGATATTTAGTCTAGTTGACTAGTGCTAATAATGACAGATCATTTAATACTTTTAGATATTAAAACAGAAACATGTTATCTAGTGATTTTTGTCGAAAAAAAACCTATTTATACAAATTCAGTTAGCGGTACTAACATAATTTACGACCATCGTTGTAAGAAAAAAATGTAGTTCGATTTCTCATTACTTTAACGAGATAACGAGCCATCAAAAGTAAAAGCTAGAACTATTAACGAGTATCGAAATGTATCGAGTAATTATGGAATCGACAAAAAAAAAATAAAAAATTAGCACACACTACGGATAGGAAAGCCGTAATGGTCGTAGCTAAACCTGATTTAATTGATCGCCTACGCGCTCGTACAGAAATCATGAATGTAATAAAATTTTAATACCCATCCATGTTTCAATCTGTCCCACAAATACGATAATGTTTTGTAACAAATATAAACACGTTTTTACGGTTTAATCACACTACCGATGGTGAATGCGACTACAAAAAGCTTTCATGTTTTTGAACATTACAATATTGCTACTACCATAAACGTGAAAATGTAAGTGAACGGTTAATTTTATTTGTACATAATGAATAATTCACTTAAGTGTTGTTTCACAAATAAGAGTAAATATTTGCTAATATTAACACATTAAACTTCGGCCAATTTCGACCAAGGTAACAACTTCTATTTAATAAATTATGGAGAGAATATCACCTAACATAATAACATTGTAAAGTGGCGTTGCAAAGAAATCAGTCACCCCATATACCGTCTAACTATGGAAAATAAAGAAAGATATCACGGCTGCTAACATGTGACGGTATATACACATCTGGTATTTAACAGATGTAAAATACCCAGACCGACGACGGAGACCAGGGTCAAAGAAGAGAAACCTCTTTGTAGAGCAATCGCCCAATCCACTTGCGTGACACCAATAGTGGCATTTTTATTTTATTAAATATAATTCTTCTTAGTAAAACAGAGGTAAAGTCTAGATTAGAGGATTCTTACGTACTGATGAATAATGAAAAAGAAGGAAACGTACAAACAAAATCAAAGGAACTCGCTTGGTTTTTTTTTTTGCGGATGGAAAATCATCAAATGACGCCTTTCGCTCTGGGTGGAGCGGAAGGGAGTGTCAGACTTTTACTGACTAAAAACCATCCGTGTTCCTTCAGTGCCGTTACGTTCCGGAGCCGCGGTATCTCTTTCGAATAGCCCGCAGCCTCGCTTGGTTACCACATACGAGTAGCATCCAATGTAATGTTTACACGCTTACGTCAGTTATATGAACACGTACAATGGCAACCAAATTGCAGATGAAAAATCCAATATCATACTCAGCACATTTGCCTTAGGCTACTACGAGTATTGCTACTATGTATTGCCTTATACTTTTCTTTTAACTGATATAAGCCAGTACTTGCTACTAGTCAAAGATGGTAAAACGCACTACTTAGACTTAAAAAAACCTTTACACTTGACTTGAAAACGTTTACATTGTAATCGGATGGAAAGATGGATGCTGACAAATTATTCATCCATTTGGTTCGAATGCGTGGTATCTCGACTGATTGTATGATTGTCCGAAGGTAGAAGGGATGAATTAAATCAAGCGATTATTGTGTACATTTACGTAATATATCCTGATTCCTGTAGAACAACAAGAGGCTGGATATTTTGCGCCTGTGATCGAGACTAACCAGATTGAGAACATAAATATCTTAGAACGACTTTTCTTTATGCCTAAAACTCTTAGATGGCAGCACCAGCCCCTATATGGCTTTGATACTCTCTTCACTACTACTACTACTTTATTAACCTCCATGATTATCAAAGAATTTTAGGCCGTTGTTACGTTGTTCATTTTAAGAAGGTTTATATACCTTCTAATGTGTATACATAAAACTCTGTTAATAACTAAGATATAATATATTGGTATAGATTATTTGACGTGCTGCCATGTAGTTGGTGGCCGTGGGTTTCGTAACAGGAAACGGGTAGTAGCATCTTCCCAATAACAACTGAAAATAATATTAAACTGCGGTTGGCAACTCGCTTGCCAAGCGTGGCAGCTATAGCAAAATACTATATAGGGCAATCTAAGGGGAACACTATGTTCAGAAGTGGGCTTTTGATAGACTGAAACGAATGAATGTATTAATTTGAAGTGGGTTTCTTACCCTTATAATTGGAACTCACTGCTTCTTATCGACAAAATTACCCAGAGTAGAAAAAGAGCTCTAACACCTAGCAAAAGATTGAACAAAAACTATATTTCATAACTTAACAACAACATTAACAAACATAATAATATGATTTCTCATTAACATACTTAGGAAACTGACAGAAGTTCCTAATTAGACGTGAAAAGAGAAATGATACCTCTGTTTAAAGTTATCTATCAAGTTTTATTGTCGTCGGAAACCGGAATTAAAGCATGTTTGACTGCTTTGCCGAGTCAAAACCAGATGTTTTTTTTTTATTTGTGTTTGATTTAATGTCCAGTGTTAATATTAATGTTGTAAATTGACCATTATGATATCCGAATTTTAATAAAAACGAGACTATTTGACTATTAAAGCTTTTATAGTTATTACGAAATTACTATTGTAATTTAAACTAGGACGGCTCGACCGGGGAAGGTTCTCAAACAGAATATTAGCGTAAAATAACAGCTGGATTCTGTTCTTAATCGAGGATAGATGTAATGTCTAGGGGTCATAGCATCCACTTAAGTGGTTTAAAGTAAAATAAAAGATTGTAATATCGGGTGGACTGTGTGCATGGGTGTCGCCCTAATTCTTAAAAAATCACTCAAAAAAAAATTGCAAGCAAATTTCCACTTTCATATGGTATTTTAGTAAGTCTTAGTGGTCACTTTTGCGCGGGAGACCGTATGAATTGGCGCACCCCTTATGTATTTCTGTCACCCAATATTTTTATCCACTTTTGTGGTATCTTTGGTATAGAGTGATTGATATAGTATAATGGTGACTAGTATACGCCGAGGTGTAATCCATCTTAGTCGAAAGTCTAGAGGAGGAATCATTATCTACCATCATTACTTGTGATTAGGTGGTTGCTCTTTTCTCATAAAAACACAAGTCAAAGAAGGATTATGTGCGCATCTATAATCTTCTTTGCTTGAAACTCATGGACCAGTTCTACAATAGTTACTCACCACTGTAACTATGAATTGTTTGCTTATTTTTCACTTGTGTGGAAATGTATAGTCTTCTTTACTTGAAACTTATGGCCCCGTTCTGCAATAGCTACTTGCGAGCAGGTGTACAGTTCTCTTGTTTGCCACTTTTGTTGACATACATCTATAGTCTCTTGGCTTGAAACTCAGAACAGTATTACAATAACTACTTCCGATTAGTGGTTACTTTGTCATAAAAACACAAGTCAAAGAAGAAATAATATGTTTAAGAAACACAAAATTTGAGGAGTTGTTGTTTAAAATAAATTTGAAAAATAATAAATCTAAGCTTACGTTCAAATTATAATAAAAAGTCAAAATAATGACTGTACTATGTAACGTGAAATATTTAAGGAGGCAAGTAAGTAATTAACTCCTATTTAGCCACTACCTGGCAAATATGTAAATCACGATATCAAACTCAATACAAAAAACAGCAAAAACCATTACCATGAAGGTAAAGACTGCCGCCAAATGATGCAAGTCGTGTTCTGGTATGATGTTATGTGAAACCCATTTCTTCGGGAGAATGGGTCTGGACAGTTGCGTAGCGCATAAAAACCGGTTGCGACGCGGTCGTTTTTTAGTGTCAGGTGCCTAGTTATGGAGTTTAGCGGGATCCGAAGCACGATTGCACCGCTGGCCGACCGTAGATGATTGGGGCCCCTATTCATGACCCAGCCACTCATGAAAGGCTGCCCCGCAATCTTTCTAAAAATCCCGGAATGCCTCCACCATGCTGGTTGGCGACCGGAGGAGAGGGCCTGGTGGAGATTTCCAGGGGGGTTCGGGCATCCCTGTGATCTCCATGCTAGGTACCATCGACGCTATGACTCTGTTTGCGTCCCTAGGTTATATGTGTGACGTCTAGTCCAACTGTCATTCTCTCAACCTATTCACTCCACCATTTATGAAAAAAAGGAAAAAGAAGAGTAAGTTTGTATTGCGGTTGCATTTCCTCTCCCAAAGTGCAGCTCATAAACATCCGAGGCCTGCACTGTAATGTCAATGTAGTCACTACCACGTTGAGACTGACAAGTCGCACTTACTCTTTTTGACTGAGACGTGGATCAGATGTCCTCTAGATGCGGCGTACCTTGGCTATTGATAGACATAGTAATGGATAAAATTATTTATTCTTGTGTCTACCGATAGCACAGCGGTGACCAGGAGACAATTAGGCTATTTAAACACCTCAGAGAAACCTTTGGTGTGGCTTTAAATCAGTTTTTCTGGGGGACTTTAATGCCTGTCATCAGGACTGG
Source organism: Parnassius mnemosyne (assembly GCA_963668995.1). Classification (NCBI taxonomy): domain Eukaryota; kingdom Metazoa; phylum Arthropoda; class Insecta; order Lepidoptera; family Papilionidae; genus Parnassius; species Parnassius mnemosyne. The sequence continues at coordinate 40,485,716 of CAVLGL010000148.1, read as the reverse complement.
CTGTTCCCATACCAGAAGATCAAACACGCTGGGACAGAGGCGTGGAATTCCACGCCTCTGTCCCTTGGTCTTCGTCTTGTCCCTTGTCTGTAGCCTTGTCGCTAGGGCTCTCCCAGCTGGTACAACAAGCGACTAGGGTACCTGATGTGGATGGGCACACAGCCAACTGCCTCGACTTTCTGCTGACGACCGATCCAGACAGGTATGATGTTCAGGTTACCTCACCCTTGAGAACTTCTGACCACTGTCTGGTGAAATCTGTGTCATTATATTCCCCATCTAACTACGATTTCCACGATGTGCTTCGAGTGTGGCAATACAAGTCAGCAGATTGGTACGAGATGCGGCATTTCTTTGCATATTTTTCTTGGCGACAGGTCTGCTTCTCGTCTGAAGATCCGACGAGTTGCGCGGGTGCCATAACAGATGTGATACGTCAAGCGATGGAGTATTTCATCCCCTATGCTGACGTGCACACTGGCGGTAAAGCTCGCCCATGGTTCAACGCTGAGTGCGCTCGTGTGCTGAGTGTGCTCGAAAATCACAAGCATATGGCGTACTTATCCCGCTCGATGCTCGCGACCGCAAAGCTCCGGGTGTTAGCCTTAAGAAGAGAGCCTGTAACCAAGCCGTCAAGTTCTACAAAAAAGCATTACGGCAAGACAGTTTTGACGGCATTAAACGCATCGGTACAAAGCTCTCTGACAAACCATCTGGCAGTAGAGCTTTTTGGTATCACGCCAAAGCGGTCGAAACAAACTTCTGTTGGTCCTCTGATAAAACCAGATTGCTCACTGGCGCATGCGCCTAAGGAGAAAGAGGACTTATTTGCTTCTCTTTTTACTTGCAATTCACGTCTGGACAGTAACAACAGCGTACGATCTCAATTACCTCACTGTGGTACCTCTATGTCAGAGGTCCGTATCACCAACAAGGAGGTTTTTATACCAGCTATAGTTCTAAAGGTCTGTACACCTGAAATGTCTCCTGTGTTGACGCGCTTGTTCCGCCTCTCATTCAGGACTGGAATAGTGCCGAAATCTTGGAAGCTGGCCAATGTACAGCCTGTGCCTAAAAAAGGTAGCCGTACCGACCCTGCCAACTATCAGCCAATTTCAATTACCTCCATGCTCTGCAAGATTATGGAGCGTATATTGAACGCCCACCTCATGGCGTACCTAGAGCAGAATGATTTCCTTAGGGAACGCCAGTACGGGTTTCGCCAAAATCGATCAACTGGGCGCCTTCTAACGTATGCCACTCACATATGGGGTGAAGTACTTTCTGATTCCCTCGATGTTTCGAAGGCTTTTGACAGGGTTTGGCACGCTTGTCTATTTGGCAAGCTTTCAGCGTACGGCTTACCCCCTGGCAGTGTAGGACTCAGTGGAGAGACAAGCTAAGAGGCTCATATGTGACCTTGATTTGGTTGTAACCAATCTTGTCAGCCTCGAGCACCGACGCAGAGTAGCCAGTCTCTCGATATTCTATAGGATGCAATTCGGTGAGTGTGCGCAGGAATTACACGCTTTAATTCCTCCCTCTCCTTTCCACCATCAAACAACCAAGCGGTTGGCGGGTCTTCACCCCTTTGTTGTCGATATTCCACGCATTCGAACCAAACGATTTGCATCGTCTTTTGTAATGCGTACAGCAAAGGAGTGGAATAATTTGCCGGCGTCTATCTTTCCGTCCGAATACAATCTGAGTATCTTCAAGGCAAGAGTGATTAGACTTTTGATACGCTAAGACAGTGCGATTTACTATCTAAGGCTGCATCACCACTTACCACCAGGTGGGATTGTAGTCAAGCACTGGCTTGTAATAAGTAAAAAAAATGATTTATAAATTAAAAGTTGCACACATCCGTAACTATTTTTCGCTAAACGTTTTTAGTAAGCGTCACTCCGATACCTTCATTATTGCTTCCTCTGATTCATGTGTTGAGATTAAAAACCTACGGGTGCATGCACCACTATCTGCAAAATTGATTTGTTCTTTTATATTTGCGGTCACTAAAATAAAACAAACTGACACATAATCTAATCGCAACCACAAATCAATGTAAATATATTTACGAGGTATTTTAATTACTATTCTGATACAGATACCTAAATTGATGTAACATTTTAAACAAATTAATTGTATTCTCCTTTCAAAAGCGTAATTAATTTTGTTTGACTTAATTACTACTTCTTTTTGACGCAGTTTGACGTTGTTCAATATATTAGTTATTATAGGAATTTGCATTAAATATGTTTCTATAGAATAGAAACATACTGATCAGTATACATATATATTGTACTTATCGCTTTGTATGGGCCAAAGTCGACCAGCGAGCTATGGAGAGGGCTATGCTCGGAGTTTATCTGTGTGATAGGCTAAGAAATGAGGATATCCGCAGTAGAAACAGAATAACCGAGATAGCCCAACGGATCAGTTAGCTGAAGTGGAAATATAGCTTGAAGAACCGACAGCCGATGCGAAAGAAAGGTTCTCGAGTGGCAGCCTCGTACAAGCAGGTGAAGTGAAGGGTGTCCCCCCACTAGCTGGAGTGACGACCTGGTACGGAGACGGTATGGAGACATGCATGAAGTTAATGGATGCAGGTGGTCGTATCGAAGTGTAGCGGCTCGTCACTGGATGGTGACGACCTGGAAGTCGATGAATGACTTGCATCCTGGATGAGGACCGTGCTTTGTTACAATCTATGAGGGAGGCCTAAGTTCTGGAGTAGACTTGAGATGGGTTGTTGTGATTATAGTCATATATTATACCACTTTATCTAAGGTTAAGCCATCTTTAATTTTATGAGTTAGTTAAAATGTCCACGTAAGCAAATTCTAATATAGCGATTGTCTAATAGGTTTAAATTTGCCATAGTTGCCACGTTTGGCAGGTGGGTTGGCAATCGCAGTCATTTATTATTAAGTTGTTATCCGAAAGATGCTGCTATCTATTACCAGTTTCAGATTCCCTATGTCGACTTACGATAACCATGGGATGATATCGCGTATTGATACTATCCTTTTTACATTTTATTGGTAGTATTCTAATATCTTCAAAAAAATACAAAAACAAAATTAACGATGAAATTGTAGATAATCTTTGGTTAAATGTAGTAATGCGAAATGGAAACACCAGAAATGATATATCGCTCGTCATCTACTTATTGTGTCTATGATTTTATCTAATGATAGTTTAGAAATTAAAATAAAACGTAGTTAATTAGTTAATCGTTGCTTTTGGCTCCAAACTGTGCCGTGGGCGCATGGGACCGGCCACACCTACGTTGTCCGCTGTCATCGATTTTTATGGGCAATGATTTCAATCAAAATCTTGGTTGGTAATGGTTGAGTTACGTATTATAATCCGCTCCTAAGAAACTAGAATCAAGGTCAGTGTTCATTACCGGCAGACGATGTCTCTCATATATTATACAATAAGCGATATTTCTGGTCGCTTCTGGAGAATTTATTCAGTCTTTTTAATGTAAACAAACAGACAGTATTTCAAACAAGAGAAAAGGCTTTGGAAAATGCAAAATATATTGTATGTGCCAAATAAACGTATTTCTTGCTTCTTTCTTTCTTTCTTTATTTTATTATATTATTGGTGGCCAAAAAAGTATACTTTTTATTGTAAAGTAAAAGTTATTAATAATTCGCGACAGTTGACTATAATAGCCTCGCGAATCAGCATCGATAGGAATTGGTCGTTTTTTGCAAGTGTTGGCCATAATTTCAAAATAATTTGTATTTTATTTATTCGGTAACTTGGTGTAAATATAATTGGTATAAGTTGAGATATTCTCAATAAAATAAAAAATATATATATAAAAAATATCAATAAAAAATAATAAAAACTTAATTTTAAATTTGTCAATGAGGCAGGTAACAGAGTGTGTGCATTTTTCTTTGGTTATCTACGGAATAAATACTCTAAGTGACTGCCTGGTTAATTCAGTGGACGCAAGCGCGAATACTGGAGTTCAAAAGTAATTGTAAAAATTTTTAATTTACAACCAAATTATTACAAGGATAATCATTTGTATACTGCCGACGACTACGACACATCTTCTCGTCAGACATACCTCAAAACCTGAAAACGAAATTGTACAACCAGTGCGTGTTGCCAGTGATGACTTACGGAACTAAGACGTGGTCCTTCACTGCTGGCCGTATGAGGAAGCTCAAGGTCGCTCAGCGAGCTATGGAGAGGGCTATGCTCGGAGTTTCTCTGTGTGATAAACTTAGGAATGAGGATATCCGCAGTAGAACCAGAGTAACCGACATAGCCCAACGGATTAGTAAGCTGAAGTGGCAGTGGGCCGGCCATATAGCTCGAAGAACCGACAACCGATGGGGAAGAAAGGTTCTCGAGTGGCAGCCTCGTACCGGTAGGCGAAGTGTAGGGCGTCCCCCCACGAGATGGAGTGACGACCTGGTAAGACATGCAGGAAGTCGATGGATGCAGGTGGCTCAGGACCGTGCTTTTTGGCATTCTTTGGGGGAGGCCTATGTTCAGCAGTGGACTTGTGAAGGGCTGTAATGAATGAAAAAAAATACTGCCGGATTGCATAGAAAAGAAAGAGAAGCCCGATTACAATTAATTACTTAGAAATGTAACAAGACAACAGCCCTGTATTCAAATAAATACGTAATGTTTATTAGTTTAACAATTTTCGGTGTAGAAAAAAAAACAAAAGCGTATTTTGGAAACCACCGTTTTCTCAAATACAGAAGGTACAGAGTAAGTAATATAGGCAAATGGTAAAGAAAAATTAATTTAAAAAAATCTCAAACACTCCGTCGTTTTTATCTTTTAAATTCAAAATGCGTGGTAATGCATTTCGTTAACTGATTTTACTGCGCACGCACACATTCTTAAAGGTCGATTGGTCGACAAAAACGTTGTGAATTGAATCGCACACAGAGGAGCGCGCGTACGCATAATTGTTGCGCATAAATCAATTAAATTTAGGATAATTTCAAATAAAAGTAGAAGCCTTATTTACTCGTACTTTCATAAACTGCAATAACGGTATATTATTATTTATATTTTTGAACTTAAGTTTTAAAATTGTTTCAATATTTCAGATTTTGCACAGTAACCTTCGGGTGGTATTCGAACACAAGGTCCGCGACATCAATACTCTGATCACTAAGCCACGCTGTTGTTATACATGTAGTTCACGGTATCGCCTTAAATTTCTGAAGACAAACGTAGTTATCACGTCGGCAAATCATTGCCGTTGCTATGAACCTTGGATATTATCAAAAAGCTTATCTTTTTGAAAATTTACGTGACCGCCTTATTTCGTACCAAATTATTCTACTTATTCGCGTGATGTTATTTTTTCGCACTTACGTCCATTGAATTTGGCAAACTAAGTCCATGGCTAAGTATATCTAGGAATAAGTTTTTATCTGCAATTTTGTCTACATTATTTCGACATATAATGTATTGGGAGCAATTTAACAATAACTAACAATAACTGTTAATTACCAGTATTGATAATAATAATAAAATATCCAAACAATTAAAGTGAGAACAATCCAATCAATATAATATTATAAACGACGCTGACTCAAAAATTATAAATGATAAAAACTAACAAAAACAACCCACCAATACGTATGCTAGGGACCCCTGTCCCCTGGCATACGTCTGCCAAATATTTAGGCGTCACCCTTGACACGAGGCTCACCTTCGGGCCCCATGTCAAAAGAGTAAACCGTCACGCACGATTCTATCTGAGTAGGCTCAACAGTATGTTAGGCCGATACAGTAAAATGTCCCTCCGTAACAAGCGAACCCTTTATAAGGTCTGTATAGGACTAGTCATGTCTTACGCGGGCCCTATTTTTGCTCACGCTGACCCCAAAATTATTAATGAACTCTAAATAGTTCAAAATCTCTTCTGTCGTCGAGCTACGAACGCACCTTGGTATGTCCGTAATGCCGACCTCCATCGGGACTTAGAGCTCCCTACAATCCAACAATTTCTAAAAACACTCTCTGAGAACTTCTTCAAAGCCTCAGAGTCTCATTCCAATCATTTTATTCCTGAGGTAGCTACTTATGCAGCCCCACTCCCCTCTCGCTATCGAGTCCGAGGAACTCACTCTCGGACCCGCCAAATAAAATTTCAACTGACCTGAACTGCCTCCTGGCGGCTTAGGCCGATTCTTCTTAAATTTGCTTAAGTAGGCTCTCCCTCAGCGGCTCGCAGCCGCCTGCGCCCTCGTCTCCCAAAAGAGGGTCGTTTCCGATTCGGCAAAGAGGCTTAATCAGCCAATTGCCAGTCCCACAGGTTTTTAGTGGGTATCACTTAGGGTCCCGGTTAGGATAGTCACAGTGAGTCCCACATAACCACGACAGACCGGCTGTCGTGGTATACATAAAACATTTACCACCTTCTCGCGTAACGGGGTAGCCCTTTCCAATTGCTTCTGGGCGCAAAAAAATCAATATAATAAATATCCACTAACCCATACCGCCCCATGGGTGTCGTAAAACTCGATAGAGGTAAGCAAACCAGAAGATAGGAAACAGTGTTATCCTAATAACAATAAAAAATGAAAACTGTGGTTACCAACTCACCTGCCAAGCATGACTACTACGACATATATCCTCCCTATGAGGCAATCTATGGGTAGGCCTATGTTCGGTAGTGGAATTTTGATTGATTTTGACGGTACGCTATACTTTTTTTATTTTATTGTATACGGTACACAAACAGACAGTAGTTATATACAGTTTCAAAATTAAAATTATAATGTGATATGATATGATATTAAAATATGATTTAAATTACAATCAAAAAAAGTGTACGCAGCGTAATAATATAACTGCAGTAGAATAGCAGAAATAAATGAGATAAAATAACCTGACAAATAAAATAACCTGTCTACAGTTCACTAGGTCTTGTCCATGTATAAATACTTAGCTTAAATTAAGTGCTTTAAGATTTTTATTCAATGATTTTCCTATATTCAAAAATATTTGAATGTATATTATATTTACGTGGTAGAGCTGCCCTGCAGCTATATTATTAGTATAGTTGTAGCACGAATGCGTCGGCTCGACCGGGGAAGGACCACACTCTCACATAATACCAGCGTAAAATAGCAGCTTAATGCTGATGTGTTTCGTATGGTGAGTGTAGAGAACCGGAGACCCATTTTACTGGACAAGAGGCATTCTATCTTAGTCCTCACGGCTGACAACGCATCTGCATTTTAAGTCGCAAACGAAGATACATGTAGATGTCTATGGGCCACAGTAACCATTTACCATCAGGTAGACTGTGTGCTTGTTTGGTACCCTTATTCTATTAAAAAAAATAGCAACATTTTATAACTTATTTCCAATACCGCAACATTAAGGTAAATTGAGGTTTTACCATCATACTATTACTTCAACAACCACAGCAAGCTACATCGTATAGTCACTTTTGCAAAAGAATTAAAGTAACATTAATGACTGTAAATCATTCTTAAAATAACGCCAACATGTCATCAAAATCAATCTATCATGTGCCAAAATGAGTTATTAGTTATCCAACATCAAAAAGGTTTATGTAGTGACATCAGCAAATTTGGCTGTCAAGGCGAAAGTCATCGAATTCGATAAGGTGGTAAAAACTGCGCTTAGGTGGCAAAAAATAAAAGACATCCTATTGAAAAGTCGCACACTAACTATATTATTAAAACACGTTATATAGATTTAAAGAAATTAAGACCAAGTTGTAATAATAATTATAATTGTTTATGACATTATAGTCCGGTACAGCTATAACAGCCTCCTGGCGGCGATAGGGAGTCGCTATTGCTGCCCTATCTTGAGGCACTGGAACAGCGTCCATATCGGCTTGAGACCTGCTCTGGTTAATATAAAGTAGATAGAGTAGGTAATATGTAAATGTAACTTTTTAACGTTATTTATTTACTAACTCTAGCTTATAAGTACATTTTGTAATTACTAACCCACTTTATGGAAAGAAATTGCTGAAATAAAGAATAATAATAATAATATAGTTAACATTATATACTAGCTGATACCCGCTCGCTACTGGGACTATCGTAAGATCCGTTCTTATTAAGCGTCTACATTGCAAAATGAGTAACTATACTAAATTTCAAGTCAGTCAGGTGTACATATATAGTACGCCGAAACCTCAAAGTGCGGACACAATTAGGAACTAGGTTTAGCCGGGTAGAATAAGTAAGATGCAGCCAAATTTGGGTTGTTAAATTTAGGTGTTCTCGATATTTTCATGACATGTAGGTGTCCGAAAAAAACTGGTAAATTTAGATTTACCCAGCATTTTTGGTAAAGTTCAAGAAATGTATAAATTAGATATATACATCTTCCTGATAAGAGCTCAAAATAATAAGAAACTGCGGTTGCCAACCCGCCTGCCAAGCGTGCCAACTATGGTAAATCCCCATCAGGCACTTTAATAGGGGAGGCCTATGTTCAGTAGTGGAATTTTGAAAGGCTGTGAACTACTGTCGTGTATTTATTTTTCGGACTCCATTAAACCTAATTTTATTCGAAAGCAACCTGACAAGCTTAGTTTTAGCCAATAAAATAGATTATTCCTAAGTTTAATCAACTGCAATCCGCTGGTTCTAGTTTTAGCTGTCTAATCCTAGGTATACCCGCACTTCGTCTTTTACCCATGACATATTATCTATACCAATAAATAAAATTGAAATGTCTGTTTGTAATGTCGAAATAACAGCTTTTTACTATATGCATATGAAAGTATATACGGTACTTATAACAAAAACACGATTTTTAATAATTTTGTCTGTCTGTCTTTCTGTCTGTCTCTCTGTCTGTTTGTTCCGGCTAATCTCCGAAACGGCTGGGCCAATTTTGACCTGACTTTCATTGGCAGATAGCTGGTGTTATAGTAATTTAGACTACTTTTATTTTAGAAATATAATTAGGGTTCCGCGTAAACAATTAAAACTCATGAAATCCAATCGTAATAAATTACGCGCGGGCGAAGTCGCGGGGAACAGCTAGTATAAAAATAAATTCGATATGAAATTTTCATAAAATAATAATTAATAATTTTTTTCATGTAAGATTTTGTTACCAATAAAACTTATAAGTAGTGTTCCATTGTATTTTATAGAATATATTACAATAAGTATTATAATTTAAGTTTAAAGTAATTTACTCAATGTGTTATCTTTAGAAAGTTAATCGTAAGCTCGAATGGAACACGTTCCGAGTTTCTCGTGATATTGTACCCCAAGCTTTACCCACGGCATCAATTTTTGTTGATCGTGGTCGAATCTCCTAATTTAAGCCCGTGCTTGATTAATTGCAAATTAAACTCCCCTCCGCGGTGGTTGGCCAGTCGGTATGACTTTATTGAATTTCATGCTCAGAGATTTATGCCTCGAAACGCGAATTTATTATGATCAGACTCTGACCGCGAAAAAATTACAGAGCGTATAACACAAGGAGATTAAACAAACGCAATTCACTTTGTGTAAAGAAATGTTTACATGGTTCTAACCAAATTTTGGCAGAACTATATATATAACAAATAAAAAAAAATTATATTGGAAATTCTTATGATCATAGGTTAAAATTTGGTTTCAAATACAAATTTTAATTATAATTGGTATTGGGTCACTATAGTGATGACTATTCAATCATCAATCACCATTATTCATAGAAGGAATATATTGATAACTGCCATTTTGTGGTAAATACAATAACAATTTGTCCTGTCTATTTTTTATTAATTCTATGTACTAAGATGAATACCTAGCGATTAACAATATGGACTTTTTGTGAAAATGTCCAATAAACAGGAAAATTTATTTTCAAGTCCAATTACCAAAATGTATTTTTTCGTAATCAGATTATCATTCCCATACAGTTTCTTGTTAATTTATTGAAAGTGACGGTCAATCTACAAAAAGAAAATATTTTGGAGCATACATATTGTTTTGGAGCAGGAAATGTCATCCAGAGTATGTTGGCTCCATATATAAAAAAATATATAAGATATATTCTATTATTAAAAAAATTGTATTTCTATATAGAGAAAAACTCTTTTTTATAATTTATTTGACGGATTTCTTAAGTACTTTTATGTTTTCTCAACGGCAAAAGAAAACTATTCATCGCCTATAAAATTAATATCAGTACTTAAAATATCTTGGTATCTTATTTATATACGCATCATATGCCAAGCAACATCTTTGTTTTTTTTGATTACTATGATCAAATATTTAATTATTAAAATACAAATTATTTCCATTAGACAATCAGAATCTATATCACCATAACCTTACCTGTGCTCTCGTTGTTTAAAAGGTTTTAGATGAGTTTGGGCTGCAGGAGTCACTAACGAATAAGTAGGCAATTAAGTGAATAGCCACTTATGTATAACACTGAAATGTATAATTAGCATTACAACAAAGAAGCCATGTTAAGTAGCCATTGTAACCTAGCGACACTTTCTTTCACTAGAACTGTGTTGTCATCCCTAGGCACTATGGTGTCCTTAAAGTCTCTAATAATACTAGTATTCTCCCACTAGTACCCACGAACCCGTACGTACTTCTGAAATAGGTGATAATAATTTACTCAGACGGATGCGAAAATTTAGTTATAACTCCGTACATTTACTTACAAGTACGAATACTTAAATGCTCTAGATTTACAAAAGTCTCATTAATTTTTCATTGGAAAAAAGTGAAAAATGAAATGACATACCCCATATTTTAAAGATTTTCATTTATTTTTAGTTTTTATCAAGTATTTGCTCTAAATATTTTTGTTTTATAAATATTCCCCATCAATGCTCAATTTGAGGACTAAAGTTTCTTATCATTAACACATAAACATTCGCTGCTGGACATGGACTTACTTCACATAGCCACTACTCCAAAATCACCTCGCTAAGTAGCCGGATTGAAGGTCATATTGCTGGAACTCTGGTACATTTCACGTCTCTTGTCTCAGTCTGGGAATATTAGGAATGGCATATACAAAGTGATCTTCTTACCGAACTTACGGCATCGCGCATTCTTTAAATATAAGTATCTGGACGACCGAATCGGAACCGAAATGGAACCGAAATTTATTTGATCAAAGCTCGGTGTTCGAATTGTTTACTCAATGATAAATGATTAGATAAACTTGGACAGTAAAACAAAAGTTCATCCAAACCATTAGAGCCGTGTCCGCGAGAATCAGTTACATATAGTTACATACATGCGAACATTGTGAATTCGATCCTCGCCTGCAGCACTGACATTGTAATCTAAATATTAAGGACTGATTTTTTCACGAGTACGTCGGTAAAAAAGGTTTGCCGTCCTCAGCCTGTGTTATGGAGCAATTAATCTGCAGCACTCCTTCAGTCCACTTTGGTGAAATTTACGTGTCTTCGAAATATTAACATTTTATTTGTAATAGATTTCCTCAATATGTTTTTCTTCACCTCTGAGCACTTGATAAATAGCACTCTCGCGTTGAAAATTATGCAAAACTATGGGAAGACCAGAATTTATATTTTATACGAGACAAAGATAACTCTCGGTTGTTCATTAATTCCAATCTAAATTAGGCCCACCGTGTTCTGCATTTGGCACGTGCAAATAAAGGTGAGACGAATAAAATTCGTTTAAAATCGCCTTTATTACACTTCCTCGTCATAAATCTCATCTCGCAATTATATCGGCTACTACATTATGTATTCCCTTTTTTTCTAATAGAGAGCGACGATTTGTTACTGGTTATCGTAATTCGTCTACTTATATGAGACACTTAGATTAGGCATGTTAATAAAACTTGATCTTTTAAAAGTATATCAAAAACTACGTAATTTATATTAAATCCACATCAATTAAGTCATAAAATTTTCAAAAGTTTATGACTACCAAAAAGGTAGACTGAATGGAATAAAATTAAACTCAATTTTTTATTTCCAACTTGTTTGATTTAAATTGAATAATAATTGATTTATTTAAATAGTATCAATTTTAGAAGAGAAATAAGCGTGGTGAGCCAGCCAGTCAGCTCAACCGAGGAAGAACTACGTTCGTAGAGAATATCAGCGTGAAATAGCAGTACGGTGCTGTGTTTTGTATGATGAGGTACGAGAACCGGAGGGCCTTTTTACTGGTAAAGAGGCATTACAGGAGTGACGCATAAGAAATTTGGTCTAAATCGAAGATAAATGTTGGTGTCCAAGAGCCACAGTATTCACTTACGACCAAGTTGATTTTTTGTTCGTTTGTCACCATTATTAAATCTATAAAAAAGTGACTGTATGAAAAAGTGGCTCTATGAGTATATAAAACATGTAACAAAAACCCTGTGGTCCTCATTCAGTGCGTTATTAGAATAATTATTCAAACGTATAGAAATAACTCTAATTGAGAAAACTAGACTTTATTTTTTTTAATTAATTTTAAATAAATGTTTATTTGCAAAATGTATGTGGTTTTATTACCTCTGCATTAGCCGGGGAGTAAGAGTACCTACAGTCAGTCAGTTAGTACAGTTAGATGTAATAAAACCACAAACAATTTGCAAAAAGAAATTTATTCTTATTTAATTTAAAATTTTTATGGTCGAGTATTCTGTAGTAAAGTTATTTCTATAGGTTTGAATACTGATTCTGATAACGCACTTTACGGGAACCACGGTGGTTTTTGTTACATGTTGCATATCGTATAACGGCATACTGATAGTTAAAATTTTTATAAATGTTAAAGAGTACGCAGTACACAGGTGTGTTTGAATGTCACATGTAAATTAATATGAAGTCTAAATATTTCTGATGCCATGGTAATATCGATATTTTTTTCTGAGTTTGATTCTCTTAAACCATTGTTTATCTTTGCAAACTTACCATAACATCTTACCATACCATGCCTATCTAAATATCTTCTATAAATTGCCTCATAGGAAGAATATTTGCTATACTTGGCACGCTTAGCAGGTGGGTTGGCAGCCGCATAATTATTATTGTATATATATTACATATTTTATTGTAATTTAATAGAATAATTTTGTCGCCTTTTATGGCATCCCCGCTACGGGGTAGTTGGTATTCTTAAACCGCTACCATATGTTTTTTACAAACTTACTTTACACTAAATCTAATTTCATGTCAAAACTTGTCCAAAAATGAGAAGCTCTATTTCATATTTCATGTATGGTTTTTGTAATTTTTTCAACTTTACTCTCTTATTACTACTTTAGGGACGATTCAAAGTAATATTATACTTTTATACGTCAAGCAAAGCGATTATATTACGTTCTCCCAGTTTTGGTAAATCCAATGCCCATCTTCAGAAATAAAGTGTTATGATATTTTTTTTTATAGAATGGTGGTGACATACGAGCACACAGTCCACCTGATGGTAAATGGATGCTGAGGCCCATATACATACATTTATCTACATTTATCCTCGATTAAGGATCAAGTGCAGTTGCGTTTTCACCCTTGAGGACTAAGATGGAATGCTTCGTTTCTAGTAAAAAGGGTATATCGGGTTCTCTAAAATGGGTCGCCGGTTTTTTTTATAATTTTAATCTATAAGTACTTTTAAAAGCCCTGTATTTAATATACTTGGTAAAAACTTTTGAAAACTTTTGTAAGTAATATTAGTATCTATATATATATATATATATATATATATATATATATATATATATATCTCTTTAAATAATATTCAAAGCTTGCAAATAAAAGCGTACCTTAAAGCTTCATGGAAAACGAAAATCCATTACCATTAAATAAACCAGAAAAATTTGTTCAAAATTTTGTGTATCTTGTTCAAACGGTTGTTATTTGTAATAGAGCCCTGTTCAGCGAAATCAACATACAGTTTACTTTGGAGCCAAGCCACCCACTGTTAAAGCTCTGATTCCCCGTATTAATTCGAATACAAGTAACTAACCGAATGAAAACCGATTTACATTAATAGCTTACGATCGACTTTATAATATCCCACATTTAGCTGCTATAATAAATAACAGAAATAGTTTGTTTATTTTGTTTTGTTTTAATTTCAACGTTACCTTACTTATACATTCACATACTTGTACATAGACAACATACAGATAGTATTTAAATAACGTGGAAGCAGTTTAATAAAAAATTGATTGGAAATAAAATTTTATATCTTTATTGGGGTATTTTTTTTTCTCCAAATATCATCCTATCATGCTCTGTGCGAACATGGTGCTTGACGGTTTGGTCTCTGATGACGGAAAATCCATATGTAAACTAAAATACTACAGACTAAATAATCAAGCATACTTTCATTTTCAGTGTCTCTGAACTCATTAATCCCCAGCGAGTTTGAGGAACTCTTCTAGGCAATGTATGCTTAATGGTGCATATTGGTGGAAATAATGATAATAATAATGCGTTACCTTTTTCATGTAAACAATTTGCAAGCAAGGCTTTAATCATGAATCATATTAGTATTCATTTCTTATTTTACATATATAGTATTATAACAACAAATAAGGTAATGGTCTATAGGCTATTGCATTCAACACATACCTGTAGCCAACCTTGAAAAAAAAAGTCACAGGATTATCATCCCTAAGAACAAAGATGGAATTTCTTACGGCCTAGCCGGAGCAAGAATATTATATGTACTACTACTAGGCGAAACAGGCGTAACTCTGGTGCCAACCCGGACGGACTCCCCGGTAGGAAAGAAGTCCTACCAAAAAGTACATGAATTACAAATACACGTAAAGTAATGTTTAATACAGTTCATTTTAACCTAAATCACTAGTAAGTACTAGAGATCATTACATGAATTTAGCAACGTTAAGAACAACTTTAATTAATTGTGGTCAAGATGTATAAAAAAAAATAAAATTCAAATGTGTGTTGGATCAAGCGTAAAATAGAGTTCGGCTACATAGATTGTTATTTCTTAAATTTTCTGAAGTAGCGTTCACTAAATTTTCAATTTAAATTATTCAACAGGACCTATTTTTCCATTTTTCCGATTTTTAGTTGATTTTGTTAGTTGTTTATAAAGTTTAAGCAATACAGATTAGTTTGATATTTCGTCATCAAAGCTTATTTGCCAAAAGCGATTTTCGAAATCTCGTTATTTAAGTTAAAAAATCAAATTATACTACGCCCCATAAACAAAAAAAAAATTGTCGAAACAAAAAAATACATCGACTGATTAACGAGTAGTGAATAAAAACTATAATATAATATGACGAATATTATTATACCATAAAATTAGGACCTATAAATCGATAGAAACTCTTAAATTTTTATCTCATTACGTCGAAAATTCTCATAAGAGGTTATCATAAGCTGCGACACATTAGGGCAAACGAACAGAATGAAATTAAAGGTTTCATTTTATGGCAGCGGAACCCTAGAAACGATCGAATAGGTTAAAAGTAAAAGTAAACTGTGACGCATATACCTTGATATACTTATCATGTCGTCTTGTTACTTCATAAGACTCTACTCTACTCTTTGCCAAAGCATTTATATTTAATTTTGACGTATTTATATGAAGTATTTTACTGCAAAGGGGCTTAACAATAAATAAGTGTAATATACAATGTGTTAACTCATTTATATATATATATATCATATTGCCAGTATCATATTTCAAAATACTTTGTAATAGGCCTGGGAAATAAATATAAAATAAAGGATATTTTATATCTTTTACAGTAAAAAATTATACTTAATACTTTTTACTTCAAAATGTATAAAGCAACTCTACTAAAACTTCTGATATCTAAAATTAATTATTAAAGGTACATTAAATTAGAGAATTAGCTAAGTCCTCTGTAAGAAAAACAAAGTATCCATAAAAAAAGTTTCGTAGTTTCTATTGCCCATTAACACTGTAGCAATATGAAAGTCGGTGTTGTGTTTACATTTTTATCTCATCGATTTCAACTCACCACCAAGAATCGGTGATGGGCGCGAGCAGCAGCAAGCATGCGGCAATGACGACCGGACGCATCTTTCGAAGGACATCACTGCCCCAGCATCCCACCCCTAACCATGGCCTGTCCTTTGAACCTTACTACGCACATACCAGTCCCATTAGAACGTTTAAAATTATTTTGTAAATAATTTTTTCCTGTAATTAGTTTTCGTTTAAGTTGTTATAATATGTCTCGGAAACAGTACCGAAATTTCGCGGCGTGTTGCGTGAGTGGATCCCTGTCGGCAGGAGCTCCCAGAGCAGACTGACTGACGTTCACCTGTGCGCCCACCCCGACGCACGCGCAGCGCAAAACGATTTTCGCGCTATTTTGACTAATATATTACTACAATTTAGGCTTTATGTTAGTAGAAATGTAGAGCCTAGTACTTCACAATCAACTAGTAAGAGGACTGGTGTGGGCGATTTGATTTATAAACGCTTTCGAGCGATCAACAAACGGGGCCCCCAATAATCAAGTTTCGGGGTATAATTAAATACGCGACTTGTTGATCTTTTAACAACGCATGTTTGTAATACCAATTTAAAACTGATCGAACTTCTAAATTCTGTTAATTATCTGTCCCGGGGCTATATTTGGCATTTATATCGAAGCCGTGGGCTAAAATTGTTTTGATACAAAATTTTGCAAGCACAACTATATTAGTCGGTGTATGATGTATTTTGGTGTGGTTCTGCAAGTGATATTGGGCTTAAAATCATTTAGAGAAGATCGTTAGTCGTGAATACAATTTGGACTTTTTGTGGAATGAATGGCGTGCAGGGATATGCATAGATTTTGGTTGCAGCTCTTTGACTTTCAATACGGCAACACTTATACAAAACAGACTCACTGATTGGGCGCGAGTGATGGACAGTGAGGCGTACGGTACACATCTATTATTAGAACACACGTGCGAAACGCTAATTGTGTTAAACAAACAATTGCGTGTGCATGCACCTGACAGAACCATACCTGCGTCGGAGCTTGACAACTAGTCTGAATATTTATATATTAATCAATTTATATGATTCGATAAAAGTTGCGGATGCCTGTATGTATTTTAAACACGCTGTACTTGTTAGCAGTCGTTTGGGACGTTTAAATATCTCTCGTTTTATATAGTATATAACCGTCTAACGTATAAATTTAATGAGCCGTGGTTGCCTAGAGTTCTGGACTAGATTTACATGTTTCATTACACGTGAGCAATCAGAGTCAATCCCCTCTGTAACATTTGAAATGATAATCTTATATAGAATGAGGGTAATTAACGAGCACACAATCCACCCGATTGTAAGTGGATACTGTGGCCAATAGACACTTTCATATACCCTCGATTAATAATCAAAATGTATTACAATATACAATACCGAAGAAACACGGTTCTAGAGGTTATACTAGAGTTCTTTCTTTGACATAAAAATCACTTGAAGTGGTAATCTTCATTCGATTACCAACTAAACTATCAATTTTTAAATTATTCTCTAAATAAAAAGTGTTCTATATACAGAACAAATGTATTTAAATGCTTAATTTCTCTAAAGTTTTATATGTATAATATACTGCCCAGATATTAAGAGTTTTTCATAAAAATCAATAATCAAGCCTAGCCTTAGTTTCGATTGGATTGAATAATAGTCTAATCAATAACTGGTGATGGGCAGCAGCATCTTCCAAATAACAACTTAGAATAATAAAAAAACTGCGGTAGCCAACTAGCTTGCCAAACGTGGCAATTATGGCAAAATCTCTCCTGTGAGGCAATCTATGAGGTAGGCGTATGTTCAGCAGCGGACTTTTATAGCATGTAATGGATGATTGTGCTGATGTGTGTACCTCTGGTGCCAAGTTGCTACCTACTTCTCTGCAAATTGGATCGTCTTCTTAACAATTGCTTTAGTTTTATTTTCGGTCTTCGCAAGTACGTACGCATATGTATATACAGGGTTATTTTTCAAAGAGAAGCCAAATTTTAAACTTAAGTTCAAATATATAAATAATGGCATACCGATATTGCATTTTTTTTGGAAATACGAGTAAATAAGGCTTCTACTTGTATTTATACGTGGTAGAGTCATGCTGCTGCTATATAAGTAGTACAGTTGTAGCACGAAGGGGTCGGCTCGACCGGGGTAGGACCACGCTGACATAGAATACCAGCGTAAAATGGCAGCTTGACACTGCTGTGTTTCGGTGAGTGTAGAGAATCAGAGACCCTTTTTACTGGAAAAGAGGCATTCCATCTTAGTCCTCATTGCACACCTGCATTTTGATTCTTTATTGAGGATAGATGTAGATGTCTATGGGTCACAGCAATCACTTACCATCAGGTGGACTATGTCCTCGTTTGTCACCCTATCCTATTACAATAAAAGTACAATCACGTATTCTTTTGCCGTTCTAAACTTAAATGGCGTTCTATCCATCAACTTAGATGTATCAGAAATCTTTGCAACCGATTTTCAATGATATACGATCCATGTACACCCTAATAGCTGTAATACAAGTTTCAGTATTTGAGTTATTCTTATGAACGTAACTGAGGGATTTTCTTGAGATCCTCCGAAGGAATTACTTTGTGTGTTCTCTTCGCAGTACCAAATTGATGTCTGTCTTTCGTCGCTGAGTCATAAAAAAAAACGACTTCTTATATTACTTTTCTTTTTCTAGTAGCTAAATTTTTTAAATATTTTTGCTTGTACATGGGTGATAGTATATTTTGTTTGTATATTAGTATGTTCAAAATGTATGTATTTTTATAGGATAAGTTTGACAAACAGGCACACACTTCACATGATGGTAAGTGGGTACTGTAGCCCATAGACATCAACATTTATCCTCGATTAAGAATCAAGATGAATAATGATTCCAGTAAAAATAATCTCCGGTTGTCTACACCTATCATACGAAACACGGCAGCATTAAGCTGCTATTTTACGCTGGTATTCTGTGAGAGCGTGATTCTACCCCGGAAGAGCTGGCCTATTCGTGCCACAACCACAATATAGCTGTAGCGTGGCTGTACCACCTTTACGCCTTGTCACCACTGAGGCCTAAGATGAAATGCGTCGTTTCCAGTAAAAAGGGTCTTGAGTTTCCACGCCTACCATACGAAACACTGCTGTGTTAAGAATATCCACTTAAAATAGCTGCATTAAGCAGCTATTTTAAGTGGATATTCTATGAGAGCGTGGTTCTACCCCGGTCGAGCCGACCCATTCATGCCATAACCATAATATAGCTGCAGCATGGTTCTACCACCTATAAACGTATTATATATTATTTAATTACGCGTATGCTATATAACACATTGAGAGTATATTATATAGTTTATTAGTTGTAATAAATGTTTATGAGCGATAATATGTATGTTATAGTACATGTGTTATTATTAATATTTATGAACATTATATATTTAAATGTTTTTATGGCTTCCCTGCGAAGCTCTTGGTTTACTAGTAAGCATTATTTTACAGAAACTATATTGACGCTACAAATACACGTTTTTACAGACTTTACATAGGGACACGCCCCAGAACAACAGCCTTTATTATAAGTTAACAGATTCATAATTTAAAATTAAAAATTTTGTACTGCCTGCTTCAATATAAGTTATTAAGAATAATTTAAAACTTTAGTCTGACCTCGATCAAATTCATAGGGACCACACGAGAAGTACCAGCTTTCAAATAAAAAAAAGAATCATCGAAATCGGTTCACCCAGTAAAGAGTTATGAGGTAACACACATAAACAAACATACAGTCCGATTGAGTACCGTCTCCTTTTTGGAAGTCGGCAGAAAATAGCTTTATGTGTCGCAGATCGGCTTAGACGGTTACTACGATCTGCACAGTGCTTACCACCAGCGCGCCTTGATCTTTTTACCGATTTCAAAAAAAGGAGGAGGTACTACATTCGACTGTATTTTCTTTTAATGTGTTACCTCAGAACTATTTTCTAGGTGGGGAAAGGGTAGGATTATGATGATTCTTCTTTTATTTCATCTCTCTTATGGGACCACCATATAAATTTGATCTGACTAGTAGTTTTTGAGATATCCTTAATAATGCGTATTAAATTGACTTCAACTACACTGATGATGTTCTCATTTTATTTATATTGAAGTGGGTTGTACATAATTTTTATTTTACCACTTGTTGAATAATATTCTGGCACAAAAGTCTCTATTAGGAGTAAGTAGACTACTTCTAAAGAGAGCTTAAACGGTAAATGTGATCTACACAGTAGTTTCTAATAGCGCGCTGACTCTAGGTATATCTTATCTATATCTACTTTTCAACGCCACTATTAGCTCTTATATTGACTTAGCATTGCTTTAGTAGTGACCTGATGTGAAATTCAATTAAAGCGATTTGTCGTTAAGTTCTTTAATTAGTGTCGGATCGGTTGAAACCAACTTTACGTGTTTTATCAAGTTGCTTTTAAACTTATATTGAAATACCGATGTTTCTACTGCTTTGCTGCCTCAATAGTTGGGAGAGGGATTGCGTTGAGGTTTTAACACCTGATGTCCTGATGTCATAGTTAGTCAGTTAAACTTTACTTTAAGAGCTCGGACTTTTCCTGAACAAGACTACATTTTCATGCAATAATATAACTTCAGTGTGGCTCTATCACGTTTTAAATAAAAATAAGACGATAACATTACCTAATACAAATATATATGTTCACAATAAATAAATAAATAATATCGAAAAGTAATATTTAATCGTACTTCAAACAAGTCAGATAGGTCTAATTAAAATAACAAACAAAAACCTAAGCGAAGCTTAAAATACGGCTAAAGCAGTCGTTAAAGTGATAAATGTATTTTATTGAACTGTTAACGTCAAAAGCGATGTTGCTTGTAAACACACCTGTATTTATAGCGCCACAAATATGTAGTGAATTCGCTTGCACCCGACTACTTTTTGAAGTTATAC
Organism: Parnassius mnemosyne; assembly: GCA_963668995.1. NCBI lineage: Eukaryota > Metazoa > Arthropoda > Insecta > Lepidoptera > Papilionidae > Parnassius > Parnassius mnemosyne. Next base: position 40,464,785 of record CAVLGL010000148.1, on the reverse strand, counting down.
TTCTTTTGGGGAGTTTGGAAAAAATGATGAGAGTGAATTTTTTACGATGCACGCGCACACCGACACCTAAAAATGACACTATAAAGTTGTTACGATGCGCGCGCACACTGACAACAAAAAACACTAATATACAAAAAACGCGTAATAACAAACTTACAACTTCGGTAGGTAATTGTCTCTCAAGTTTTTTCGTTTTGTTATGCTAAAGAAGTATAACTTCCTACGTGTGTACATAAGTACACATACACACACACGCACACACACACACACACACACACACACACACACACACACACACAATTTTTTCAGCCATTCAGCTATTCTAACAAATTTATGGTATTAACACAATCGATTCATTATGATAGCAAAATAAATTATATACGAGTACGTATGAACGTAACGTCTTATTAACCTCGCTTATTAAATCTGTATTTTTAAATTACCTAACTTTTATGCATAATAGTGCATATGTAGAGACTTAAAGTCTTAAGGCATTTAAAAACACTCTCACACTAGGATTTTCTCCTAAATCGTAGAGTCAGCCTACAAACTGGACTGCGAAAACATCCAGACTCTGAAACATTTCTTTGTGGATAGTCCACACTCCATATACTAGTTCCATACTCGTATATACTAGTTCCAAGAGAGATTTGCTTTAGAAGGCTAGGCTCTCAGCCACGGGTTCTAAAGCTTTAATCAATTATTCCTTCATCATCGTTTACCATGTGGTGGCGGTGAAAGACTATCTGATTAAAATTATTTCGGCACGAAGGCCCAAAATGGTGAATAAAATTAATTATCCCGATCTGGATGAGGAAACCTATAGATTATGTGATGCGATGATTTTACGTAGGTTATGTACTGTATATCTTATTTTGCGATACTACAAATGTCCCTAAGTTTGGGCTACAGGAATGGTATGTGCACTCACCTAGACCTCCGTTGAGCTGCTTCGTGTCTCCGTGAGCTGCATTGCACTTTGGTTGGATGACGGCTGTCTTCCCAAATAACTTTCACTGATTTTATGAAATATTACATTATTACAAATGTCTATACGATTGCTGTTTTCTTGTGCAGTTCAATATCTAAATTACACCATGGCGTGAGCAATATAGCGGTGGCATCCGTTGAGTAACTTGCGAGCTTGTGTACCCTGCTTTACACGAGTATACATTTTGGGCTTAAAGGCAGTAGATAGGAAAACCTGGCAATGGACATTTCAGTACTCTTATTGGATAATGATTAATAAATTTCCTAACAGTTAGGCGACAGTTGCAAGTGGCGCAAACATCCCCCTGGCCTTGAGATATCCTCAATAGCGAAAGAAAATATAAAATATATATATTGCGGATAAATACTTATATTATAACGAAGCGAAGCAATATTATGACCTAGAATTTAAACTAAATACAATAAACAATAATGCAAAATTAACTTATAATATTTTTAGTGTGTTTAACTATTGTGTTTTTAAAGACTACCCCGTTTCAGTATACTTAAACCTGCGACGGTTTGCAGTGTCAGAATCGCAAGATATCCGACCCTGCAATCGTCACCCACCTGCCAAGCGTAACGATCAAGTCAAATCTTCCCTACGCGCTGATGACGAATTTGAAGAGGAACAAGCGATCTAACAATTCTATCGTAACTCATTGACTTATGCATGCAACTGCAAACATAGAATACACTTATTCGTTGTTACCCTTAAATATTTAAGAGTGGATCCTCACAGATTGTACTCTCCAATTGATCCTTAGTCCAAAAAGGAGGTTTACAATATGCTAAATTAAAAAAAGAGTCGGACGACAATCAGGCACACAGTTCATCTAATGTTATGAATGAAACAGCAGCACTAAGCTGCTATTTCATGTTGGTAAATTCTGTAAGAGCGTGATCCTTCCTCGGTCGATCCAGTCATTCGTGCTACAAACATTAGAGAGATACAGCGTAGCTCTGCCACGTGAAACCACTACGAACTACCAGGTTTTCAAGGATGCATCAAATAACATGAATAAATTTATATAATTGCCCATTCTCACTACTCAGCTATACCAATTTGCGGTCGTCAACCCATTTTCACCAACCAACGGGTTGTTCTGGATATTGATGATGCTTCTCTTCATCGCTTAAATTGTTCGTGGAGCATTTTAAAATGAATATCTGCACCGTCATTTACTGCCCTTACGATCTTAGCTTGTTAGGATACATATAACGAGCGAGTAAGGTTGGTAAGTTCGATAGTGATGTAATATTTTTTTTCATACCTTTATCACAACTCTTCACAAATCCTTTGCTGAATCCAGGCCCATTCCAAGTAATTCTAAAAACATGGTCCTCAGTTACCTTCATCGACTTGCATATCCAGGCCGTCACTCAACGTTATGGCGAGACTCTCTTTCCTGACTCTGGGCTACTACTGAGAATTTCTCGACAAAAAGCGATCTTGCTATATCGATTTATATCTATAATATATATTACGCGGTAGATCCATGTTGCAGCTATACAGGTTGTTTGGTGATTATGAATGTACTACAATGAGAAAGGACAACGCTCTCAAAGAATACCAGCGTAAAATAAGCTCAAAGGTGCTATATTTCGTATGGTGAGTGTAGAGAACCGGAGTAGTTGTAAATCCTTTTTGGTGGATACAAAACATTTTATCTTACACCTCAGGGGTGACAACGTGACAACAAATCTGCATTTTGATTCTTGTATGTGTTGTTTAATACTTGATAGATGTAGATGTCTATAGTCCACATCATTCACTTACCATCAGGTGAACTGTGTGCTCGTATGTCACTCTATCTTATAAAAAAGAATTGATGGTAGTAGTGAATAAATATCAGTATCCTATTACAATCAGGTGGACAGTGATCTAGTTTGTCACCTTTATTTTAATTTATAAAGATAAAAGCCTAGACTACGATGAATGCCTAGACTACGATGGAGCGCTTCTCACAATAAGAATAATAGCAGCATTATACTGCTTTTCTTTCGCTGGTATTCAAGTTAAGCGCGCCAATCAGCCCGTTAAGCATTACAGGTATTGTAAATTCATAAAATTCTAGTCGCGAATTATTTTACTTTATTATTAATATTGTCTTCACATGGGTGATTTCTGGATCTCGACAACAACGCCTTCTACGGGGTCGAAATGTTTCTAAACAATCTACGGACTCTATCAAACACACACAAAAAATTTCATTATAATCGGTCGAGTCGTTTTTGAGTTTTAGGGAGACTAACGGACTGCAATTGATTTTTATATATAGAGATCATAATATATGATTTGTTTTTTTTTATTTATTATTATTTTAATTATTTTATGGCTGTAAATATATTATGGACTATGAACACTACAAAAAACTTGAACTGAACTGACTGACTGAAAATACTATCGGTATATTTTTTTAACCCCCGACGGTGGTTAAAGAGAGGGATGTTGTATGTTTGTAGTGTGTATCTGTGTATCTGTGTATATGTTTATCTGTGTATCTATGTATCTGTGTATTTATGTGTCTGTCTGTGGCATCATAGCTTCTGAACAGATGAACCGATTTTTATTAAGTTTTTTTTTTGTTTGAAAGGGCCTTAATGGAGAGTGTTCTTATCTAGGTTTCAAGAAAATTCAGCCGTTTGAAGATCATCAGCACTTTTTGTTTCGGGGGTTTTGTATTTTTTGAATTTTAGTTATATATTATAATGAGGGTGACAAACGGACACACAGTCCGCCTGATCGTAATCATCTATCCCCAATTAAGAATCACGATGCAGATGCGTTATAACCTCTGTGGACTAAGATGGAATGCCTCGTTTCCAGTGAAAAAGGTCTCCGGTTCTCTACACACACCATACGAAACAAAGCAGCATCAAGTGATATAAAAGTTAGTTATCATATTAAAGTATTATAGTGTTTATTATACAAATATACGAGTACAAGAATCCAGAGTACTAAAGCTATCAGACTGCTAAGAGATATATTTCCGAAACTTTAAAATGAATATTGTAAATCGATTTTAAGCTAGACTGGAAAGGATACGGTATCAATAACAATAGAGTGAATACATAACTCAACTTCAAATTGCAAATAAATATATATATAGGACGAATGAACTTGGGATGAACATAGAACGTATGTCACGTGTATCGTGCATGTCGCTCCAATGCCGGTAGTTGTTGACAAGTGTGTTTACTTCAATTCTCCGACTTTAATTTAGAGATCTAACATGTCTAGGCAACTTCCTAGAGATTACGTCACTTTTTCTCGTCACTTAGTATATCCACAAATTTTAAAAGACAAATTTTCACAACAAGTGCATTGTGCCAGTGATGACATATGGATCTGAGACATGATTTTACACTACTGTCAATATAAGGATTCTTAAAGGCACTTAACAGACAACGGAGATTTTTTTATACTTGTGGTCTTCTGATGTGATGGTCTTTGAATATCTTGTTTTAATCTCTGATCTAGACTTTTGTCCCTAACTTTTTTGTTATTTTCCTGTTGGTCATGATGTAGGTCAACTACTTTTTTTTATAGGACAAGGGTGACACACGAGCACACAGTCCACCTGATGGTAAGTGGTTTCTACAGCCCATAGACATCTACATACATCCTCTCATACAAATCAAAATGTAGATGCGTTGTCACCCGTGAGGACTAAGATGGAATGCCTCATTTCCAGTAAAAAGGGCCTCCGGCCACCTGCACTCACCAAGCGAAACGCAGAGGTAAACCTCTATTTCACGCTGGTTTTCTGTGAGGTCGTGGTACCACCCCGGTTCGAGCCGGCCCATCCGTGCGACAGCAAAAGCTGCCGCGTGGCTCTACCACTGTTAAAACTTATTTCACATCATCTTTATTTTATTTATGTTTTTGCTTTATTATCTATTCTTATTCTATTATTTTATGAAAATATCTGTACTGATGTCAATATATAATATTGTTATTTATTTATAAACTAATACTAATACTAATATGTGCTTATTTTTACGCGGTAGAGCCATGCTGCAGCTATATTACTGATATAGTTGTGGCGCGAATAGGTTGGCTCGACCGGGGAAGGACCACGCTCTCACAGAATACCAGCGTAAAATGGCAGCTTGACACTGCTGTATTTTGTATGGTGAGTGTAGAGAACCGGAGATCCTTTTTACTGAAAACGAGGCATTTCATCTTAGTCCTCAAGGGTGACAACGTGTCTGTATTTTGATTCGTAATCGCGGATAGATGTAAATGTCTATGTGCCACAGAAACTACTTACCATTAGGTGGAATGTGTCCGCGTTTGTCACCCTCATCCTAAAAAAAAAACTTTACAATAATATTTAATTGTTTTCTTTTTTCATGGCGCTCTTACACTCTAATTTTTTAGTTGCATTTGTCTTATATTGTTTCGTACGTATGCCTAGATGATATATTCGTCCTATATATATATATATATATATATATATATATATATATATATATATATATATATATATTACGTATTAATATATATATATTACGTAGTAATATATTCTATCAATTTTTCTTACTATATGTTTACAGAATTTAATGAAATCATTTCTTTCAGTTTTTCTTGTTAGAATATTCAAAATATTTCCTTTTGTAATTTTACCTTTATTTTCTTACTACTTTCTTCTACGCCGTTTCGGCATTTTTGAAGAACATTTTGGTGGTCGTAGCTGTTTCACTATTAATGTATCGTTGGTTCCGCTCCTGTATTGATCTTATCATTATCGTTGGTTTTATGAACGATATGAGGCATCTGTCATATTGGGATGCTGTTTTTTTGTATAGTGCCGCTTCCCTTGCCAGGTGATCTGCTCTTTCATTTCCTTGATGGGACATCAGCATGAGCCTTAATCCAAAATAACTTTACTGTTTTATTATTATCCTTTAAGATCTTTAAATTTTCGGTATCTGTGTGAATGGATAACACTAAAATTTTAAGTAAAAAAATTAAGCTGGAATTCTTCTGCACAGTTTACCTAGCCGAACTTTACGCATTGTACCAAGTCTCTGAACTTATCATGAAACATAACGACAGTATCATTAACATCTACATCGACACAACCCGTTGGTTGGTGAAAATGGGTTGGCGAACGCAAATTGTTATAAGTGAGAGATGAGAATGGGCAATTATATCAATTTATTCATGTTATTTGATGCATCCTTCAAAGCCTGGTAGTTCGTAGTGGTTTCACTTGATAGAGCCACGCTGTAGCTATGTTATGTTTTTAGCACGAATGACCGGATCGACCGAGGAAGGATCACGCTCCATCACTACCAGCGTGAAATAGCAGCTTGATGCTGCTGTTTCGTATTATGTATGTAAAGAACCAGAGATCCTTTTTACTGGAAAAGAGGCATATATCTTAGTCCTCAGGGGTAACAACGCATCTGTATTTTGATTCTTAATCTAAGATAAATGTAGATATCTATGGTCGATATTATCTACTTACCATAAGGTGAATTTTGTCCCTGTTTAGTTTGTCACCCTTAACCTATAAACAATATATATCTAGCAGTGGTATTAAAAAGGTATAAAAATAGGTCAAAAGTAAGAATAAGTGTATTATATAATAATAATCGACACGCTTAGGATGAATTTGCAACTGTTGCTTTCCATTACACGTAAAAAAGGTATTGCAGTAAATATTACAAGTGTAATATGTTTTATATTAATGACAGGTACACTGAGCTTTAATTTAACATTGTAGATATAAAATTTATGAGGTTGGTCTTTTTTTTTTTATAGGAGAGGGGGCAAACGAGCATGCGGCTCATCTGATGGTTGGTCGGTCTAAAATACCGATGCTGATATTACTTAAAAAAAATTAGGGACAGAAGTTAGGGATGCGGCAAGGACTGATAGAACCCCAGAACCATGGACATCTAATTTATTATTTCGTGCTTAGGAAAAACTAGTTAAGCGAAAAACTAATTTGTTTTTTTTTTTTTTTTTTTTTATAGGAGAGGGGGCAAACGAGCATGCGGCTCACCTGATGGTAAGTGACTACCGCCGCCCATGAACAACCGCAACACCAGGGGAATTGCAGATGCGTTGCCGGCCTTTTAAAAAGGAGTAGGCTCTTTTCTTGAAGGTCCCTAAGTCATATCGGTCCGGAAAAATCGCTGATGGTAATCGATTCCACAAGGAAGTCGTGCGAGGAAGAAAACATCTTCTAAATCGCACAGTGGTGGACCGCCAATCATCCAGATGGTGTGGATGGTATCGGGAGTTCTGCCGCGATGTGCGTTCATGAAATTTGGCGGCTGGGATTAATCCGAACAATTCCTCAGAGCACTCCCCATGGTAGATGCGAAAGAAAATGCAAAGAGATGCAACATCTCTTCGCAGTGCCAATGAATCGAGCCGATCGGAAAGGGCTCGGTCGTCGACGATTCGAGCCGCTCTGCGCTGGATGCGGTCAAGTGGAAGGAGCTGGCACTGGGGAGCCCCTGCCCAGAGATGGGAACAGTATTCCATGTGAGGCCGAACCTGCGCCTTGTAAAGTTGCAGGCGGTGTGCCGGCATGAAATACTGTCCCGCTCTGCTGAGCACGCCAAGCTTTTTAGAGGCCAATTTGGCCTTCTCTTCCAAGTGACCACGAAACTGCACGTCACTCGATATGTCGACTCCGAGGATACCGATACTGGCTGAGGCAAGAAGGGGAGTGCCTTGAAACTGAGGAGATACGACAAAGGGGTTCTTTTTAGCGGTAAACGCGCAAACTTGTGTCTTCTGAGGATTAAACTGGACTAGATTTAGTCGCCCCCAATCCGAGACTTTGTCCAGCAAAGACTCGACTTCAGACACAAGTTTGTTCCGGTACTCGGCGACGTTTTCCCGAGAAATATTGGCCCGGCCGGTGTATAGAGCATCACCAGTGCTGTCATCCGCATAGCAATGAATGTTACCAGTTAGCAACATATCATTGATATGCAGAAGAAACAGCGTTGGTGATAGCACACAGCCTTGTGGAACACCAGCGTTAATAGGCTTGTAGTCAGAACATGCACCGTCTACAACGACCTTGATGCTCCGATCTGCAAGGAAGCTGGTGATCCAATTGCACAATTTCTCGGGAAGCCCATAGGAAGGGAGCTTCGAAAGAAGCGCTTTGTGCCAAACCCGATCGAAGGCCTTCGCAATGTCCAGACTAACGGCCAACGCCTCCCCCTTGGACTCTACTGCCTCCGCCCATCTATGGGTCAGGTAGACTAGAAGATCACCAGCTGATCGACCCCGACGAAAACCGTATTGGCGGTCACTGATCAGCTGGTGATCCTCAAGGTACCGGATGAGCTGGCAGTTAATAATGGATTCCATTATTTTGGAGAACAAGGAGGTGATCGCGATAGGCCTATAGTTGGACGGGTCTGAGCGGTCGCCTTTTTTAGGGATCGGGTGGACAAAAGCTGTCTTCCATGAGTTCGGGACAACGCCATGGGAGTAGGAGTACCGGAAAAGACGCGTTAGAACCGGTGCCAACTCCGGAGCACACGTCCTCAGCACAATTGGGGGGATTCCGTCAGGCCCACTCGACTTGTGGATGTCAAGGGAGAGGAGTGCTCTGCGAACCGAGCGCTGTGAGAATAGCACATCCGGCATAGAGCACTCACACCGCGGGATGGTCGGCGGTGTGTTCCCCCCGTCATCAACAGTCGAGTTGGACGCAAAAAGGGAGCCTAAAAGGTCGGCCTTCTCTTTTGCGTCGTGGGCCAGTGAGTCGTCCTCCCTGTGCAGAGATGGTAGTGATGGCTTACAGAAATTCCCTTGGACAGCCTTGGCGAGAGACCAGAATGCACGGGTTCCCGAAGGAAGGCGAACTAGTTTCTCGCCAATTCTGCCTATGTGCTCTGACTTTGCCTTGGCAATAACTCTTTTGAAGGACCTGGAGGCGAAGTTATACTTCTTTTTAAGTGTGCTGGTGTTTACATCCCGAGTCACCGAAGCCGCAGCCCAGGCTTGATAACACTCCTGCTTTCTGCGCAATGCAGTCTTACAGGAGCGACCAAACCAAGGCTGAGACCTGCCTCCGATGGGTACCACAGATGATGGAATAAATAGTTCCATTCCCTGTAGCACCACATCAGTGACAGAGTCAGCAACAGCGCTGGGATCATCCGGCGAGAAGCAAACCCGCCCCCATGGGTAGGATGCAAAGAAAGACCGCATTCCGTCCCAATCCGCCGACCTGTAATGCCAAACACGGCGGCAACCTGCAGAACGCAACCGCGAAGGGAGCGTGAGTGGCACCATACTCCGGATCAGACAATGGTCCGAAGAGCCGAGAGGGGCATCGACGGAAACCTGATATCCGTCCGGATGAGAGGTCAGCAGAAGGTCCAACAGGGAAGGTGTATGATCCTCCACATCTGGAATCCGCGTAGGCGAAGTAACCAGTTGTGTCAGACCATATGCCAAAGCAAAGTCATAAACAGATCTCCCCGCATGATCGGTTAAACGTGAACCGAGCCATTCGGCATGGTGGGCGTTAAAATCGCCAAGGATCACGATCTCTGCGGATGGGACCTGTTGTAGCAAGGAATCTGTAGCCATTTGGACGTGGTCGATGAGTCGGTCTGTTTCGGCATTACCGCTATGGGACCTATAGAGGCACCCGTAGACGCGCGGATGGTCGTCGCTGTCTACGCGTAGCCAAAGGATGGACAGGTCCGAACCTTCAAGACTGCCGAGGCGTCGAGAACAGATGTCCTCTCTGACATACACGCAAACTCCAGCCCGAGGCACAAAGGAGTGCTCCAATTTGTACCCCGGGCAGGAGAGATACGAAATATCAGCCGGAGAGGAAACCTGCGTCTCGGTCAGAAAGAGCAAGGCCGGCTTCGCCGTCTCGAGATGGTAGTGGACGGCGTTTAGGTTAGAGTGAAGTCCCCTGATGTTGCAGAAATTCACGGATAGCGTGGCAGGGGTCGCCTTGGTATTGTTGCTCAGTTTGCCCCAAGCAGTTTTGTTTTTGAGCGGAATTTTGCCCCCCCCAGAATACGCGGGGCAGCCTGAGCACCCACGCTCAGGATTGGAATAACATGGTCGTGGATGCTCAGCGAGGGATTCTCCAGGGGTACTGGTACCCTCCTGGGGTAGTCTACTTTGTAATTCCGCTACCATGTTGATGGGGGGGGGGGGAATTGGGCCTCCGGCCACCTGCACTCACCAGACGAAACGCAGAAGCAAAGCCTCTACTTCACGCCGGTATTCTGTGAGGTCGTGGTACCAACCCGGCTCGAGCCTGCCCATACGTGCAACAGCAAAAAACTGCTGCGGGGCTCTACCACCGTAAAATTTGTGTTGAAAACGGGCTTGGTCAATCTGAAAAAGTCTAATTTTCGCCGGAATTTCAGTCAAAACCACTTTTGACTACTTTCGTCGGTCTAAAGTAACTTTGACCGGGAAACAGTTCTAACTGTATAATATACAAAAATAATTTAAGACTTCAAAGAATATAACATAATTAAATAACTTTACATTCTGAAGTCGGAGCTTTAATTATTTTATACACTACGAGTACGATATCACAGCCCTATCGATTGGACTAGGAATATTACTATTACGGATCGCCGTAATGCCGTGCGAAAAATGGAATAAAACGCGCTGGTCTTGCTTTTAACTGGAGGCAAGCGGCGGTGAGGAGGAACTTGTACTTTTTCTTTTCTTGCTGGTGCCTTTTCGGTGGCTGGAGAGCGACTGCTGACCCTAGCGGCCGGCCCGTCTTTTATATGATTTGGCCGCTGCTGGCCAGCGGACCCTTGCCTCACCCCCGCGCCTATCTTTATTTATTTAATAACCTTACAAACTAATAAACATAATTCACTATATAATATTCTTATAACTACTTGTTAGACTAGGGTGTACATATCAATATTTTTACTTATTTACAGGTTTACATTATAATTTTCAGCTGCTTTAGGCGGAGAATCCTTCCCCCCGCCTCAGCACTATAAATATAAAACGTCGTGGCGCGGTGCGCGTGGCTTCATTTGCTCCGCGGCCGCGTCACGATAACATGCTCTTTGGTTACACTACTACTATTATTTTATGTGCCTAACGGCCTAATATATTTATTATATAATAAAGTAAACATTTATTATATTTAACAATTACAGTTTTCATTAGAAGACTATGCTAACTCTCCCTGTTCATACGGTGCCTTTATTTGGGAGAGTTATTGCACAGTTACAACTCAACCTTAAACTTAGTTATAATACAATCATTATTTTTTATCGTTCGATACAAGTAATACAATTATTTACACAAATTATAATTTAAATTCAACATAAGGTTGCGCTAGTCCCGCCGTATAACCCTTGCTAGTTGTCGAACCAGAGGCGTGGCCTGATAATTACACCGTCGTCATGGCTCCGCCCACCGCTCCTAGGTTGTTCAACTAGCGCCGGTTACAATAAGCATTTTCTTTCGTTTGTTTAATATTGTTGCGTCGTGCACATTCTCCCGCCGTCGCCACGCTGCGATCCCTCTGGTAGCACGACGATCTTCTTCGTTGGTCTTCTTAGTATGTGCCCACTGCCGGTGGTTACGTCCACTACTCGTACCTCTCCGTCGACGCCAGGATATACCTTACTTATTTTCCCTCTGGGCCAGGTGTTGCGTGGTAGATTGGAGTCACAAATGATGACTAGGTCTCCAATCTTCGGCGATACTCCTATGCTGCTGGGCTCCCGCCGGTGTTGGAGTAGGGGCAGGTATTCTTTAACCCATCTTCTCCAAAACACGTCGGCTAGGGCTTGAGCTCGTTTCCATTGCTGGCGGGCCGTCACGTCATTCTTGCTGAAGTGTCCCGGCGCAGGTACGTGCGAGTTGGGACCGATGAGGATGTGATTCGGCGTGATGGCTTCAGGGTCTCCTGGGTCGACTGAGACGTGTGTGAGAGGTCTGGAGTTTACAGTATTTTCGACCTCGGCGAGCAGGGTCCCCAATGTTTCGTCGCTGGGATAGCGCTCGTTGAGGGTGACGCGTAGGGCTTCTTTTACGGAGCGAACCATTCGCTCCCATACGCCGCCCATGAACGGTGCTGATGGCGGTATGTACTTCCACACAATCTGTTGACACGTGGTTTCGTGCTCGAGGGCTGCAAGTGCTGCTTCGGCCATCTCCTTGTCTGCTGCCTTGAAGCACGTAGCGTTGTCACTCCATATTTCTTTTGGGCATCCTCTTCTGCTCATAAAACGCCTAAGTGCCGACACGGCTGAGTCTGCGCTCAACGAGTGGGCTACTTCTATGTGTATTGCTCGCGACGTCATGCAGGTAAATAACGCGCCATAGCGCTTTTCGCGATGTCGTCCTACTGTGACTTCTATTGGCCCGAAGTAGTCTAGTCCGGTGTATGTGAACGGACGTGCGTGATGAGCGAGGCGTGCGGACGGCAGGTTTCCTGTAGACGGTGATGCAGGCTTGGCTTTTCTTAGACGGCACGGCAGGCATCCTTTGACGACAGTTTTCACTACTGGACGTATTTTTCTTACGTACAATCTCTGTCTTAATTCATTCACAACTGTTTCTACGCCTCCGTGATGCAGCCTCTCGTGTACGTGTGCTATGTACAGGCGAGTGTATGCGTGCTTCCCGTCTAATATGGGAGGGTCGTACATGTCGTCCTCCACTTCTGATGCCGCTTTTATTCGACCTCTGAGGCGTAGGGTCCCCTCTTCATCAATGTATGTGCTCAGGTGGCCTAGTTTGTCGTCGCCTCCCGGAACACTTCCGCTGGTGATTCTCTTGAGCTCCTTCGTGAAGCTTTCCCGCTGACTGGCTTGCACCCACAGTTGTTCGGCTCTCATATGATAAGCGGCCGGTATTCCTACAAGCGATGAGGCAGTAGGAGTCGCCTTTTTCTCCTTGGCGGGGGTGTTGCGTTTGTTTGTTCTCTGCCAGCCAGGGTCGCTACCTTGTCTTGCTTTGTTGCGTTTACGCCCAGCCTTCACTACGTGCTTGTTTGGTCTGCACATGTCGATGAATAGGAGGACTCTCGCTGTCGCCCTTATGAGGCGAATCCATTTAGAAAATCTTCCTATCTGTGGAAGATGTGTTGTTGTCGAGTCTTCACTTTTAACAGCGATGTTACATATTTCTCGCTCTTCCCCGGTGTCATATTGTGTCGTTTTCTCTTCCTGCGGCCATTCTGCCGGTGGACGCTGCAGAAACGGGGGCCCTCGGAACCATCGGTGCGACTCGTCGAACCCTTCTGGTGTGGCTCGGGTTGCGTCGTCTGCCACGTTTTCTTTAGACGGTAGCCAACGCCATTCGTTCTTTTTGGTCGTATCTTCTATCTCCGCCAGGCGATGAGCGACGAAAGCTTTGTACGCGCGAGGCTCCGATCTTATCCACACCAGTGCAGTACGGGAGTCGCACCAGTATGTCTTGCCTGCTATGTCGCCATCGTGTTCATCGATCACGGTCTGCGCAAGACGAGCTCCCAGCAGTGCCGCTTGTAACTCGAGCCGTGGTATGGAAACTGGTTTCAGTGGTGTTACGCGGCTCTTGGCGGCGGCCAATGATATGTTAACGCTGCCGTCTGCTCGCTCCGTTCTCCAATACACTGCTGCTGCGTAGGCCTCCTCGCTTGCGTCGACGAATGTGTGTAGTTGGCGCGTCGACACCGGGTTGTAATCGTAGCATCGCGGTATTCTTAGTTGTTCTATGGCGTTAAGTGAAGTAATCCAGCCTTCCCATTTTTCTTTTAATTCTGTTGGCAGAGGGTCGTCCCAGTCCGCCTTGTAACGCCATGTGTCTTGAAATATTCTCTTCGCTGGGGTGGTCACCGGTGATATTAACCCCAGCGGATCAAATAATGCCATTATGACGCTCAACGCTTCTCGTTTAGTTGGCAAGCGTTGTTTTTCTTTTACGTCGGCAGGCATCTTCATATTGTTAGTATTGAATCCAATATGATCGCTTTGTACATGCCAGAGCAGCCCTAGCGTCTTCTCAGGTTCTTTTCCGCCCAGGCACACGGTCGCGTCGTGTTGTCTATGCTCTGTCGTTATTTCTTCTATTGTTTTTTCTTCGTTCGATGTCCACCCGCTGAGTACGAATCCCGCTTGTTTGTGGACGTGATCGACTGCTTTTACTGTTTGCTGAGCTTCCGTGACAGAGTGGAAGCTCTGCAAGTAGTCGTCCATATAATGGTTTCTTTTTATGGCGACCGCAGCTTCTGGGTACGCTTCTGCATGTTCTTCAGCATTTTTATTTTTGATGTATAATGCTGTGCATGGTGATGATGTCGCTCCAAAGATGATTGACGTCATCCTATATTCCTCCGGTTGGTCCTCCCGCCGCTTGCCTCTCCACAAGAAACGTAAAACGTCTCTATCTTCTTTGCGCACTTTAATCTGCATGAACATTTCTTTTATATCGGCGCTCACTGCATACGGATACTGTCGGAACCTCATGATCACTCCGGGCAGTGATTGTAATAAGTCGGGCCCCGAGTGAAGCATATCGTTGAGACATATTCCGGCTGTCTTCGCTGCGGCGTCGTGTACCAATCTCGGCGGTTTGTTCGGTTTCGCAGGGTTGATGACTGGGAAGTGTGGCAGATACCATGTCCTTCCTTGCGGCGGTGGCATTGGCGCGCGCTCTGCGTAACCCGAGTTGAAGAGGTTCTCGATGCGTTCTTCGTACTGTAGCTTGAGATTGCTGTCTCGGTCGAGCCTCTTCTCTAAGGTGTGCAGGCGCCTTTCCGCTTCTTTATAATTATTTGGTATTTGGAAGTCCTTTTGTTTCCACAACAACCCTGTCTCGAATCTGCCGTCCGCTGACCTCTGGCTGGTTTCGTCCAATATTTGCATGGCTCGCTGCTCGGGATCTTCTTTCGGTCTTCTCGGCTCGATGCACAGCGACTCCAATTTGAAATAATTTTTTATTTCTTCTTCTATCGGTGGTGCATCTTCCCTCTGATGTAGTCTGCCGCAGAAGGTGACCGTCGACGTCAATGAGCTATGACAGCCATGCAGAACCCAGCCCAGGTTGGTGTATGAGGCGACTGGTTGGTCTCGACGGCCGACGCGCAGTTTTCTAGACACTATGAGGTGCCAGTTATCTTGCCCGATTAGTACTTTCGGTGAGGCGCGTTCGTAGGTGATATCCTCTTTGATATCCAACAGATGTGGGCAATTCCCCAAGTGATCTTCATTCACGGATTCTGGCGCGAAGTCCAACCGCTCTACAGTACGCGCTGCTTCTATGTTGTGTTCTTCTTGCGCGTACGTTCCTCTTATTTTAAAGCTGACGATCTTGCTCTTCTCGTGTTTCACCTCCGAGCCGACCCCTTGTATCCACATTGTGTGGGCTGGGCCGTCGGCGCCGATGACGTCGGCGATTGAGGCATCGACTAAGGTGACCGTGCTCCCTTCATCCAATAATGCGTATGTTTCGACGCAGCTTAGCGGCCCCCTTATTGTTACGGGCGCAATCTTTAGGTAAGCGCGGCGGTGCTTGTACGGTCGAGTCGCTGTGTTGACCTCCTTTGCCGATGTTGCGGTTTCCATAGCGGGTTCTTTTTCCATTACTGCTGTTCTGTCGTGATGCAACAATTTATGGTGTTTCATCATGCATCCGCCTTTTCCGCACGGTGGAGCTTTGCACAGTAATCGACGATGTTTGCCTCGCAGACAGCGGTAGCAGATATTGTACTTCTTTGCTACTTCCCATCTGTCATTTGTGGACAGAGCGGCGTATGACTTGCAATCGGGCAGTTTGTGTTCTTGTTTGCATTGAGGGCAGCGTTCTTCATATGGTTTCTTGCTGGTGGCGAAGGCACGTTCTATTTTTCTCGGTCTTCGCTCTCTCGTTTCGCTGTCCTCTGCGATGAACTCCGGCAAGGCATACGCGCTGCATTTATCCGCTTCTTCGTTTAAGAACATTGATATCTTCTTAAGCTCTGGGATATCTTCTTTCTTTCTGGCTGCATAGTCGTACCATTTGCTTTTCAATATGGGCGTGAGTTTGTCTGTGATAACTCGCGTCATTTCTGGACTATGCAGATAGTGTGCTTTCTTGAGTGCTTCCACGGTGCCCACTACGTTCGCTATGCGATTTGCGAATATGCATAGCTCCCTGGGATTGTCCGTAACTTTGTTCAGCAGCTTCAGCTTCTCTATTTCCAAGTGAATTAACGCTTCTGGTCGTCCGAATCTCCTTTCCAAAGCTTCTATTATAATTCTGGGATCTGGTTGGCTTATAAGTAGGCAACCTGCGGCTTCTTTTGCTGTCCCTTTTAAGCTTCGGCGTATTCTCGCTATGTTTTCGTTCGCCGTGAAGTACTTTGAAGATTCTTCGTACATTGTCTTGAAGCTGAGCCACTCCTTGCTGCTACCATTGAATGAGGGCAGCTCTTGTATATATTTCGGCGGCTCCCTTGTGCTTCGTACTGCTTGTGATAGAGCAGCGGCTAAGGTAGCGACGTCGATTTGCTGCTGCGCCTGTCCATAGTCTTCTTTCTGCGGCGTGGTATGTTGCGGAGCGTATTGCGGCGCACACTGTTGAAGTACGGGTGGTGCGATCTGCAGTGCTGGTTGCGGCGCGAAGTACGACGTGGGTTGCGGCGCGGGCTGCGGCGCGGGTTGTGGCGCGGGTTGTGGCGCGGGCTGAGGCGCGGGTTGCGATGTAGGTTTTTCTTGCAACCATGTACTAATGCGCACTGATGCCAAATCGTCTTCTATTTCTTCATCTTCATCGGTTGATCCGGCTTCTGCTTGTAGTCGCTGCACGTGTATTTCTTGCAATTCTGTTCTTGCTTGCAACTGAGCCTGCTCGAGCTTGAGTTCGGCTAACCGCTCTTTCGCCTCTAACTCCGCGAGGAGTCTCTTGCGTGAGGCTACGGAGCGGCGTGACCTAGTCTCGCCGGGCTTCAATGTGCACTGCGATCTTTGATCACCCTCTTGCTGGGTTTCTTCCGTTGCGGTTGTTCTATCGGTTGCCGAGGTAGCGGTCGTATCGCTGACCGTTGTGGTTTCGCTAGTGGTGTTTGTTGAACCACTAGCGGCTGAGTCGCCCCCGGAGGCCTCTTCTGTGGCCCCCTGGGTTGTTTGTTCATCCTTGCGACGCTTCGATGATTCTCCGTTGTTACTACGCGTAATCACCATTTTTCTTCACAATAATATTTTTTCGTTCTTGCGGTTTGCTTCTTTCTTCCGGCAATACCAAGACCGATATTGTCTTTTTCTTCTAGTAATCCGGCTTCTCGAAGGACCATTAATATTACGGATCGCCGTAATGCCGTGCGAAAAATGGAATAAAACGCGCTGGTCTTGCTTTTAACTGGAGGCAAGCGGCGGTGAGGAGGAACTTGTACTTTTTCTTTTCTTGCTGGTGCCTTTTCGGTGGCTGGAGAGCGACTGCTGACCCTAGCGGCCGGCCCGTCTTTTATATGATTTGGCCGCTGCTGGCCAGCGGACCCTTGCCTCACCCCCGCGCCTATCTTTATTTATTTAATAACCTTACAAACTAATAAACATAATTCACTATATAATATTCTTATAACTACTTGTTAGACTAGGGTGTACATATCAATATTTTTACTTATTTACAGGTTTACATTATAATTTTCAGCTGCTTTAGGCGGAGAATCCTTCCCCCCGCCTCAGCACTATAAATATAAAACGTCGTGGCGCGGTGCGCGTGGCTTCATTTGCTCCGCGGCCGCGTCACGATAACATGCTCTTTGGTTACACTACTACTATTATTTTATGTGCCTAACGGCCTAATATATTTATTATATAATAAAGTAAACATTTATTATATTTAACAATTACAGTTTTCATTAGAAGACTATGCTAACTCTCCCTGTTCATACGGTGCCTTTATTTGGGAGAGTTATTGCACAGTTACAACTCAACCTTAAACTTAGTTATAATACAATCATTATTTTTTATCGTTCGATACAAGTAATACAATTATTTACACAAATTATAATTTAAATTCAACATAAGGTTGCGCTAGTCCCGCCGTATAACCCTTGCTAGTTGTCGAACCAGAGGCGTGGCCTGATAATTACACCGTCGTCATGGCTCCGCCCACCGCTCCTAGGTTGTTCAACTAGCGCCGGTTACAATAAGCATTTTCTTTCGTTTGTTTAATATTGTTGCGTCGTGCACAATTACAATCTCAAAGTATTAAATAGTATATTAAAAACTTCATTCTCTATTTTGTGGGATGAATTTTTCTTCTTATTTAATAAAAAAATATCATTCAAATCGGTTCACAATTGAACAAGATATCGCGTAACATACCAACAAAAGAAAACACAATCATATTGTTGACCTCTTCCTTTATTTGAAGTCGGTTAAATACTCCTCAAATCTAAATAAAAATCTAAATAGCGAAAACTCAAAAGACCGGCTGATGAGCCTCACGTTGTATCGTGAGGCTGATGTACTGACTAATGAATGTGACAGTTTTTGGGACATCAGAGACAATGACAAAGGCGAGTTGAGATATCTTAATATTCAACTATTCACAGTATACTTAATAAAAATAAATTAAATGTGAAACTTTATTAGAAACCAACGAACGTTGAGAAAAATCATTGTTTTTACTTCAAATTCAGTTAAGTCTTCAAAGAAATACTTACAGTGATCTTCTTTAGGGCACATCAAAGAAAAATGAGCACAAAGCATTGTTTGACAAGAATTCGACAAAGGATATTTTCACACCGTGTTGAATAATACGCACAAGTTATGTTGTTTGGATCTTGCGTTGTATTTTCACAGAGCAACGGGTTCTAGAGACTTTTAAGGAGACAAGGTATAATGAAATATTAAATTAATATTAATTTGTTTATATCGTTTTGTCGTATCTCCTCAGTTTCAAGGCACGCCCTTTTTTGCCTCAGCCAGTATTGGAATCCTCGGCGTCGACATATTGAGTGACGTGCAGTTTCGTGGTCACTTGGAAGAGAAGGCCAAATTAGCCTCTAAAAAGCTTGGCGTGCTCAGCAGAGCGGGACAGCATATCATGCCGGCACACCGCCTGTAACTTTACAAGGCGCAGGTTCGGCCTCACATGGAATACTGTTCCCATCTCTGGACTGGAGCTGCCCAGTGCCAACCCCTTCCACTTTACCGCATCCAGCGCAGAGCGGCTCGAATTATCGACGAGCGAGTCCTTTCCGATCGACTCTATTCACTTGCGCTGCGAAGAGATGTTGCATTCCTTTGCATTTTCTTTCGCATCTACCACGCGGAGTGCTCTGAGGAATTGTTCGGATTAATCTCAGTCGCCAAATTTCACGAACGCACATCGCGGCAAATATCCCGATACCATCCACACCATCTGGATGCTTGACGGTCAACCATTGTACGTTTTACTATGAGTTTTCTTCCTTGTACGACCTCTTTGTGGAATAGTTTACTACCGGCAAATTTTCCGGACCGATACGACTCAGGACCTTCAAGGAAAGAGCCTACTGTTTTTTAAAAGGCAAACGCATCTGCAATTCCACTGGTGTTGCAGTTATTCATGGGCGGCGGTAGCCACTTACCATCTGGTGAGCCGTATGCTTGTTTTCTTTTTTTTTATAGGATAAGGGTGACAAACGAGCACACAGTCCACCTGATGGCAAGTGGTTGCTGCGGCCCATAGACATCTTACATCTATCCTTGTTTGCGAATCAAAATGCAGATGCGTTGCCACCCGTGAGGAATAAGATGGAATGCCTCATTTCCAGTAAAAAGGGCCTCCGGCCACCTGCACTCACCAAGCGAAACGCAGAGGTAAACCTCTACTTCACGCTGGTATTCTGTGAGGTCGTGGTACCACCCCGGTTCGAGCCGGCCCATCCGTGCGACAGTAAAAGCTGCCGCGTGGCTCTACCACTGTTTATGATATTTTTTTCCCCCCTCTCCTATAAAAAAAAGAATTTTTTTGCTCTTCCACGAAGAAATTATTCGGTCAACATGTTGATAGTGCGAGATACACAAACATGCGGCTGATGCCTGCTTCTAAAGCGTCTTGAAATGACTGAAGGCTTCCAAACCACTTCCAAATCACAGTGAAAAGTAATATACGAAATAGCGACAAATTAATCGAAGTTGTCTTTACTAAATAAATGCATTTCTAATCTGATTTTGAAAGGAAAGAAAATAGCTTACGAGTATACTGTCATTCGACACTGAACTAAATTCATCTGTATATAATTGATGTATTTATTTGTTCAACGAGCGCTTTATACTAGAATTTTTGTTTGAGGATCATCTTTGAAAATTCGCAGCTGCCTCCGATTGGTTTAGTTTATGCAATTATCCGTATGCTACTGATGATTGAATTGTTTACAACTGCGTTGCAACAAAAAGCAATGAAGTCCAATAAACGTGAAAATTTTTCAGATGTAAATAATTTCAAATATAAAAATGTTGTATGCTATCAGCAATATACAATCCATTATTTCGTATCCAAGGGTGTTTCAACACGCTTTTATTAGTTTGACCTTTATCTATATAGGGATCTATGTATGAATATAATGGTATTTTGATTTATCAAAATATACGATACAAGGCAACTAAATGCTACTGTTTAGTTCTCTATGATATTAAGATTTTACCTATATGTTCGAACAATGACTTGCTGCGGCAAAGGAGATTAACCACTTTTTAAAATCTCAAAATCATCCAATTCTTCAAAAATCACTTACCTGCTATCATTTAAAATCAGTGCCAAGATTGTTATTTAATGTTGGCAGTGTGCATACCTCCAAACATGCAACTCTCTACAATTGTCCGAACATGAGGAACTACTTCAAAACTTGCTTCTGTGTAGATTACACAAAATTAAAAAAAAAACTCTTTCTATTGCCATATCCCATTCACGTACAGGAACTTGAAAGTTTGACTTTGCACGTCATAAGTTGTCCCAAAAAATCATAATAAAAATATATGTCATCTTTTTTTAAAAGTCTTTACACCTTTGAAGAACTGTGCAAAAAGTTAACCCTTACAAACGCAAAAACGCTCGGCGACTATATAGTGCAAAGTATGTGCTTGACTGTGCCTGCCTAGATTTATGTCCAAGCATGTGGTGCGGTCCAGCTAATTCGCAATATTGTGAGGACGCACTGGAACGGGAACTCGCCTTTAGAATGCTAGCTTATATTAGCAAAGTTTTTTTTATAAGTATTATTGATACAAATATTTTCATTTGTCGTAATATTTCATGTGGCTTTATTACGTACGATATGATTGAGACCTTAAAGAATTAATACTATCAAACATTTATGTAGCACTCGGTAAGCTTAAAAACTGGCTTGTTGTCCACTCGTAAGACCCATATAAAGAAGCTGGCATAATAAATAACAGGAGAATGTAGCTTTAACAGTTTAAAAAAAAAGAAATTTACCTTAAATAAGCAGAATCCGTTAAATAATGAATAAGTAATAATTTTCGATGTTTAAGTTATCAAAATTTTAGCAACTCATTCTGATCTATTATCTTTAATAGCCTATAAAAGTCCACTTCTGAACAGACCGGCAGGCTGCCTCCATAGACTGTCTCATAGGATCTTGCTATAGTTGTCACGCTTGGCAGGCGGGTTGGCATCCGCAGTTTTTTATTTTTATTCAACTGTTATCAGGAAGATGTTGTTGCTCACCTCCTGTTTAAGTTTCGCTCTGTCACCTCTTACGACACCCACGGGATGATAAGGGGTAGTGGATATTCTTAAACCGTCACTACACGCTCAGTAATTGTTATAAAATATTTTTAATGTTATGATATTAATACTAAATATTGGTCTGGTATTATTTTACTCTTTAATATTATTGTCTCTTTTAATCTTAAAATTTATGAACACTAATTTATAATTTAATAAAAGTGACTTCTTTTCTTTTTATTTTTATGAAAATTGATGTTTTTCCACGTAATGGTAAGTGGATGTCGTGGCTCTCTAGTCATCTACATCTATCCTCTATTAAGAATAAAATGCGTTCCCAGTAGAAAGGGTTCTCGGTATTCGTTACTCGACAGCATTTTACTGCTAGTTCACGCTAGTATTCAGAGCGTAGAGGAAGCTCAAGGGAGCTATGCAGTGGATTATACTGAGCTTTTATGCGTGATAGAATTCGAAATGAAAATATCCGCAGTTAGATCAGAGTAACCAACATAGTCTAACGTATCAGTAAGCTGATGGACCGGCCTCGTATACCTCGAAGAACCGACAACCGATAAGGAAGGAAGGTTTTCGAGTGACAGCCTCGTACCTGTAATTGTAGGGTAGGGCAGTCCTCCACTAGAATAGTGTGACGACCTGGTAAGAAATGGAGAAATTCGATGGATGCACTTAACTCAGAACCGTATTTTGTGGTATTTGTTGGAGTAAGTCTATGTTCATCAGAGAACGTGTATAACATGGTCCTTCTCTGGTTGAATCGTCCTATTTGTGTCATACCACAATACGCTACAGTGTGGCTCTACCATGTTATAGGAATAGTCAATGTCCGTATGCTCGTTTGCCCCCTCCCCTATAAAAAAATAAAATAGTATAACAACTGGGCTATGTGGTTGTATAATTCTCTATTTCGTTAAAAGGAAGCATATCGAATACAAAGCGGGAGATGTCGTGTACTGCTGCTATATCCACCTGCTGCCAAAGTCCATAAAGCAACTATATTTAGTGAACCATACTTAATTTCGATGGTCATGATGAGTCTCAAAAAACTTCACATCGTTTGTTATATATACAGAAGTCGAATACGAGCGATTAATGTAAATTTAAAGCATTTTTGTAACAACCCGCAAAAACTAGATAATCGTATATAGGCGTCATTAACGGGTACTAATTATCTTTAAATGCCAACATTCATTTACACACCTTATTTTTAAATAAGCTCTAAAATAGTTAAGGCACAAAAACGAATGCTGCATTTAAAAATAAAAAGGTTTTATAACAACTTTATTTAAATTATATTATTCAAATCTCATCAAACAAAAGACGGCGTTTGTGTTAAATTTAATAAAAATGTAGGTATACTTCATTATTGTCATAAGGTATATATGTAAATTTTTCTTCTCTTTCTTCATCGGCCCGTAAAAGTACAGGAGTGGTCTTGAGCTGTCGTAGGTAGGCTTCGTAAGGTCTAGATAGATAGATAGATAACACTTTATTGTACGCCAAAAAATAACATAAATATTAACAAAAAATTAGGAAAAGAAATGTGGTACAAAGGGCGGACTTATCGCTAAGTTCTCTTGTACATCATCGTCATCATCATTACAGCCTTTCATAAGTCCATTGTTGAACATAAGCCTACCCCAAGGAATGCCACAAAGCATGGTCCTGAGCCACCTGCATCCATCGACTTCCTGCATGTCTTACCAGGTCGTCACTCCATCTCGTGGGGGGTCGCCCTACACTTCGCCTACCGGTACGAAGCCTCCACTCAAGAATCTTTCTTCCCCATCGGTTTTCGGTTCTTCGAGCTATATGGCCGACTCACTGCCACTTCAGCTTACTAATCCGTTGGGCTATGTCGGTTACTCTGGTTCTACTGCGGATATACTCATTTCTAAGTTTATCACGCAGAGATACCCCGAGCATAGCCCTTTCCGTAGCTCGTTGAGCGACCTTGAGCTTCCTCATACGGCCAGCAGTGAAGGACCACGTCTCAGATCCGTAAGTCATCACTGGCAACACGCACTGGTTGTACAATTTCATTTTAAGGTTTTGAGGAATGTCTGACGAGAAGATATGTCGTAGTTTCCCGAACGCTGCCCAGCTGAGTTGAATGCGTCGATTGACCTCTCGGTCGAAGTTGGACTTACCTAGTCGGACTATTTGCCCTAGGTAAACATATTCGTCAACAACTTCGAGCTTAGTGCTCCCAACAACTGTCGGCATAGGTGTGACATGGACATTAAACATGATCTTTGTTTTGTCCATGTTCATCCTAGGACCTATTCGTTGGGAGACACTATTGAGGTAATTGAGCATGGTGCTAAGGTCCTCCAGCGATTCTGCCATAAGGACTATATCGTCGGCAAATTGAAAGTGAGTGATGTACTCGCCATTGATGTTAGTACCGTATCCTTACCAGTCCAGGAGCTTGAAAACGTCTTCCAATGCAGCGGTGAAGAGTTTCGGGGACATCACCCTGTCTTACACCTCTCTGCAATTGGATAGGTTTCCGCCCAAATTTCAACGGAACCAAAGGCTTTCTTATAGTCCACATACGCCAGACATAGTGGCAAATTGCACACCTCGGACTTCTGTACAATTTGCCGAAGGGTATGTATGTGGTCTATGGTGCTAAAGCCCTTTCGGAAACCGGCTTGTTCGAGAGGCTGGAAGTCGTCAAGTCTGCGCGCGAGACGATTCGTAATGACTCTCGAAAATAACACGTAGACGCGGCTCAGAAGGGAAATCGGTCTGTAGTTTTTCAAGAGAGCGTTGTCACCTTTCTTGAAGAATAAGACCACCGCACTTTTGCTCCACGCCTCCGGTGTAACGCCAACATGGAGGACGGAATTAAAGAGCTTCTGAAGGACTTCAAGTACCGGTCTTCCACCCGCTTTCAGAATCTTCGCTGTAATTCCATCCTCGCCTGGTGCCTTGCCGTTTTAAGGTACTGGAGAGCCATTCTAATCTCGCTCAGACTGACGTCCGGGATATCTTCGGAATAGTGTGGGATAAGATTCGCTCTTGGATCGTTACTCACACTTGCATGTGGCTCCAACGATGACGTGTACAGCTGCCCATAGAACCTCTCAATCTCACTCAAAATCTCAGTTGCCCCGGAAGCGATGCTGCCACATTCGGTCTTCAGCTTCTTCAGCTGAAATTTCTTCTACTTCTCTCTTACGGTACCTACAGTTCGAAATGGAATTATTGATACTTTTATGCCGCCTCACCTGGGCAAATCGTTGGTAAAACCGTTGGCTAAAATTGAACCTTGTTAGTATTAAATTAGTAATTCAACAAGAAATTATACGAAGCACTATATAAAGCATCATTGAAATATTCATAAGCTATCGATAGTTCAAGTAATACGTCTACTTTTCTCGAAGTAGCTGAAAGCGAGTCTTCACACAACACCGACGGCACTTGTCACGGCAAACCAAATAGCCCACTTGGGTGCTCAGCTCTAGAATGCAAAGGGCTAACACTCACGCGCAAACAAAACATCTCAAGAACTCTCTCCAGTTAAAACGATTCCGATGTCCGGCTGTACGCTTCAAGTTTTTTGCCACTTGACCGTAAAGCTAACTAATCGAATGATCGATATAAGTCAAGTTGCTGCCTGCTGCCTTCTCAGTTTTTTTGGGGTCCCTCGCGAATTTATAAATATTTAATTTTTATTCTTCAATGTTAATTTGGTGCAACAAAACATTACAAAAAATTTATATGGGAAAACGAAAGATTGTAAAACAGCAAGTAAGTTTAATTTGGCGATGTATACATAAATATTGTTTGCATAATTTCTAATAGCTCCTCATCTGACATATTTGGTATTATTACAAAACGTAGTTTATTAATAATCCTGGATTTAAGGAAGTATCTTTTTCATGAAAGAAGTTCCTCATCCGCGGCAGCACAGTCTTTGTGAAATTTGACATTTGCTGTCTAATTCCATACGTTAGACAGTAGTTGGGATTTTTTCACACAATTTCTTCTTTGACACAGACTTTACTTTGAAATGTTTCTATTGGAAGATCAATTTGTATTAAATCTGAAATAAGTCTAGAATGTATTTAGTCAAAGTGATTGAGAAGTGAGTGAACTCAAGGGATATATTTATATTCCATCCCTATATATTGCCTCATAGGACGTATATTTGCTACAGTTGTCACACTTAATAGACGAGTTGGCAACCACATGTCTTTTTATTACATATATTATTAAATTGTTATCAAGTAAACGCTGATGTCCATCTTCTGTTTCAGTTTCTCTTTGTCGCCTCTTACGGCACTCACGGAATGACATGGGGCAGTCTATTCTTTGACGATGCCAAAACAGGGCAATGGGGTTTAAAAAAAAAAAAATTAACGACAAACGGAGTTTGACCCCCGCCAGCTCCAACGAAATCGAAAATTGTATTTTTAGGTGCTGATCTACTACATACTCGGTGTTGAACAAAGAACATCGGCAACGTGCATTGGTGCAGCGCAGCGGATACTTCTAGCTCAAATAACCCCACTCAGAAAAAACAAAAGCCTGTGTCCAGCTGTAGGAAAAATGGAGCCTTATACTTTTTGTACCATAAGAAAATTAAATACAAAATTGAATAATAGTCCCCTCTATTATTCCATTTTGATTTTTCTTTTTGACTCCTGCAAAACAAGTTTAGAAAGTTACATATACATTTTATAAATATGTATAAAAAAGTTCTTGTGATAATTTTTCTGAAACAAATCTATATATTATATAAATAAAATTGAGATGTCTGTCTGTAATATCAAAGTAAATACCCACCTTTTATTGCAGGGTTATTTGCATGTCGTAAAGACATGAATTGGTTATTCATTTTTGTTATTTTTTTGCCTGTCTGTCTGTCTGTCAGGGCTAATCTTTGAAATGACTGAAAAAATTGTAATGAAACTTCACGAAAAGTAGAGAGCAATAGCAGGCGTGATGTAGGCTATATGCTTTTATCCGAAAACATTGGATATTATTTTCTTAATAAATCGAGAAACTGATAAAATAAATAGTCTTTGATGATTTTCTTCAATCTTAGCAACGCCACATTAATAGATCCTACTCAGTTCAAGTCATAACGGGTCGCTAGTTATTTATAAAATTAATTAAAAACATTGCCAGTATAAACCTCAAAAAATCAGTGATTGTTAGCAGCGACAAAAGTGCGAGACATCGGGTACTGCCATCGTCAATCTGCCTACCAAATATGAAGATTACGGCAAATTCTTTCCAAAACGGAAAGTCATATTTCAAGCTATAGGCTTTGAGGGGCTAATGGTGATGATAACAAAGAAGACATGTTCATTGTTCCAAATACAAAACAAGTTTTTCGCAGATATTGTACCTTAGGATTGGGATTTAAACCAACTCGCAACAGTGTAGTGACTGTTATTGAGTTTTACCAGCACAGTGACGGTTTCAGTGAGGCAACAATAGCATGTAGTGTACAGAGTACGTGACTAGTAGTCAGAGAGTCCTGGATAAAACGCAGCTGGGCAACTTGTGAAAAAATACAAATTAGTTTAGATTAAGTTAATATCTATTTTTTATACAAACATCTGCACAGGTGAAAGGCTTACATCCTTAGTTAATGTTTAGAGGATACCAGATCAGGGACTGAAGTTTATTCTACGTCATTCTGTCATCTTAACGTGATTTGAGCATACTTTTAAAAATATGTTTATATGTTTTTAAGCCATGACCCTCCCCCTAGGCCCGCACCTGGCAGTTGATGGCCTCCGAATGTATTCGGATGTTGCCGTGGTGATCGAAAGCGACCGGGAGAACCTGGTCATCACTTTTTGAATTCAAATATATTTACTAAGTTACTACTCAGATTAGATACAAATAAAATGAAGTAGTAAAAAAATAATCATGCATTAAAACACAATACATATATACATGGAAGAGCCACGATAAATCTTTATTACCAGGAACGGATAGGGACAAGAGAAGGACCAAGCTATCATAGCAAAGAGTACTGTAAGAAAGCAACAAAATGAAACCATATTTGGTATGGACAGTGTAGAGAATCGGATACCATTTTTGTTGGTAACTTGTCATCCCTGAGGACTAAGATGGAATGTCTCCATTTTAGTTCTCAGGGATGACAACACATCTCAAATTTGATTCCTAAACAAAGATTAATGTGTCTATGGGCCACAATATTCACTTATCATCAAGTGGACTGAGGAGTGATTCCTAATCAAACTCTGTTTAATCAAAATAAAAATAAACATTTTAAATTTAAACGGACTATTTGATATACATAATTTTTATTTCTTACTTAATTGTTTAAGAAAATTTATGTTTATTATACTTAACTTCGAGGTATAAATTAAATAATTTACAACTTGTTTAAAAAAGGGAACAGCGATTTAATTTAATTTAGGAACGTTTGACATCATGCGATTTGATTTGAATAGGCCATATGCGGAAAAGCTGACGCAATTTTACGAACTGATTTTATATTTTAGCATAATTAATAAAATTATATAGCCTTAATGTAGGGATAACATAAATATGTCATTTCAATTCAAAACCAACATTTTATTTTTTATTTCAAGTCATTTAATTTTTTAGTTCCCAATCGCAGTAATTAGCAGTCATTCCGTACCATTAGTTCAGATTTTGTCGCCGTTCTCGTTAATTTACGTCAGGGATAAACGAGGTCATAATAGCCTTGAAATTTTTTGGCATTTTCCATAGTAGCCTTATAATAACTATGAAATTGCCGTTCTGCAGTACTGGCCAATTCAAATCAAAATAATATTTGTTTGGCTAAGAAATCGAGTTTCAAATTAATCTTATTTTAAAAACATGGAATTCTTTTTTCAAAATTAGTCATTTGGTTATTGGCTAGCGTTATGTTTTCATCGCATTTGAATATTTTTCGTCATCATGGATACTTTAAAAATTTGAGTAATCTATATCTATACAAATAAATAAAATTGAAGTGTCTGTTTGTAATGTCAAAATTACAGTTTTTTACTAAATGCATATGAAAGTAAATACGGTACCTATAACTAAAATACAATTTTTAAAATTTTTGTCTGTCTGTCTGTCTATCTGTCTGTCTGTCTGTTTGTTCCGGGTAATCTCCGAAACGGCTGGACCGATTTTGACGGAACTTTCACTGGCAGATAGCTGATTTCATAAGGAGTAACTTAGGCTACTTTTATTTTAGAAAAAGAATTAGGGTTCCGCGCAAAAACATAAAAACCCTAACACGCGAACGAAGTCGCGGGGAACAGCTAGTTATGGAATATGAGTACCGTCGTGGCAGCAACGCGGCACAAGCTGCACGCAACATCAACGACGTTTACGGAGCAAATACCAAAAACCAACGCACCACCTGTTATTGTTTTGTTCCGTTCTGGATAACGAACCCCAAAATGAACCCCGTGGTCGTCCGAAAACTTTGGTCGACAATGACGAATTAAAGACGATTGTGGAAACTGATGATACTCAGTCTATAGTTGAATTAGCAGCAGTTTTCGATGTTAGCATCAAAACAATATTGGTCCATTTGCGTCTAATTGGCAATGATTGCCAGCACAAAGTACGCGTTGAGACGTACTTTGCACTGCTCAACAGGCATATAAAGACGAAATATTGAACCGCATTGTTACCTGTGATGAACAATGAATTCTGCTTGACAATCGCAAGCGCTCAGCAAGTTGGATGGATTCTTGTTCAGCACCTAAACAATGGCCTAACCGAAAACTTACCCCTACAAAAGCGTGATTCTCGAAAGAGAATTAAAGTGCAGATGCGTTGTCATCCCTGAGGACTCAGTTGGAATGCCTCATTTTGAGTTCTCTACACTAACCATAATATGAAACTGAGCAACATTATCTGCTATTTTACGCTGGTATTCTGTGAGAACGTGGACCTTCCCGGTCGAGTCGACCCATTCGTGCTACAACCGCATTATAGCTATAGCGTGGCTCTATCTCGTGTAAAAATCTTTTCATAAATATCGAAACCAAATCGTCGAATGCGCTGCGTTCAACAAATCACAACGAGGTGAACTCTTTCAAGGAATGCATGCCAGCTAGCGTAACTAACCTGGTATCCTTTGAAAAACCGTTTATTGTGCCAGCTTCTTCTTCTTCCGTTACAGTTTACTAAGTCCACTGCTAAACATATACCTCCCCCATAGAGTGCTTCATAGGGGAGATATTTGCCATATTTACCACGCTTGGCAAGCGGGTTAGCCACCGCAGTCTTTTTATTTTTAGTCGTTAGTAGGGAGACGCTGCTGCCCATCAATAAACTTTTTCTGCATCAAAATCCTCAGGCGAAAGAAGTCCACTGCTGGACTAAAGCCTCCCTCGTAGATTGATATTTGCCACCTTTGGTAGGCGTTGCCATGTGCAATTATTTATTAATTTGTGTTGTTATCAGGAAGATCCTGCAGTCCATCTCCTGTTTTGTTTCCTTCTGTTGCCTCTTACGACACCCACGGGATGATAATATGGGGTAGTGGATATTCTTATGTGGTATAAGAATACGGTTTACTTTTTCATCAGCCTTCAAAAGTCCAGTGCAGGACATGGGACTCCCCTGTTATAGGAACTCCTATGTGAGTCACGCTTGGCATACTTGTCAATTGCAGTATCAAAAACTTTAAGGCTTCTCTCCCTCGCCTCTCTGGATACACCAGAAACCATAAGATCTTTCTGAAGCTTCTCATAGCCGCTTCTTACGTTGTCTAGGGGACGAAATGGCGTGATGGATTATTTTACGCCACCATAGCTTGTTCAGCAAAATATTATAAACTTGCTACCCATAGCCGGCGCGTTGCATCCGCAGAATAAATAATAGCGGAAATATCATTTTAAAATTTGCAACAGTTATATTGTTTAACTAGCTATTCCCCGCGACTTCGTTCGCGTGTAATTTAGGGTTTTAATTATATTTCGCGGAACCCTAACTCTTTTTCTAAAATTTAAATAGCCTAAGTTACTCCTTATAACATCGCTATCTGCCAGTGCAAGGCCTGTCGAAATCGGTCCAGTCGTTTTGGAGATTAGTTGCAACAAACAGACATAGACAGACAGACAAAAATTTTAAAAATTGCGTTTTTGTTATAAGTACCGTATATACTTTCATATGCATTTAGAATGATATGTAACTTTCAAATAAATTTGTCTTACGTCTTAGGATACGAGCGCTAACCACTGTAAGTTAGTTGTAGATATGTCTATAACCTTCGCGGAAGTAAAAGCAATATGTTAACAAAGTTTTACCGCAATCTGATTAACTGTATGGCAGCGTATAAAATACGAACAAACAAATATTATTTTTTATATATTAGAAGATGTAAAAGTATATTTATTTAGATGTTTGTCCATCAATCACACTTTAACGTCTGAATGGGTTCTAATGAAATTTTGCATAGAAGTGGATTATACCGTCGAACATGACGTAGACCTTTGTTAACATATATTAATGAGAATTATTTAACGTCCTGTAACATGTGAAGAGTAACAACTAGTATTTAATAATACTTAATATATATAAAATATATAAGATCCCTTTTACTGGAAACGAGGCATTCCATTTTAGTCGTCACGGGTGACAACGCATCCGCATTTTAATTCGTTATCGACGATATATGTAGATGTCTATGGGCCGCAGCAATTACTTACCATCCGGTGGTATGTGTACTCATTTGTTACCCTTATCCTATAAAAAAAATGAAAGTCACAGCAACTTGTCAATAGGTCACCCTTACAGACCAAACCATAACATGATATTATGTTGTTTAAAAATTCCAATTAATAGGGGCTCATTCAACTAAGAATATCTAACAAATCAATTAAAGTAATGCAAAGAATCCATTCACCTTTTAGGGAAGAGACTAATTTACGTTAATCGATACTAGCGCGGCACAATTAAGGGCCTTTTCTCGTGATATTGAAAATGATGGGTCAATTATTAATAAAATACAAAATCAATTTCTATTTAAAGTTTATGTGTACTACATTTAAAACATTATCCGTGGTACAAAAATGTTATATCGAAACTTTATTATGCCAACATAATGAATCTGTCGGCTCGACCAATTAAGGACCTCGTTCTTACAGCATAAAATGGCACCGTGATGCTGTTGTGTTTCATTTGGTCAGTGACGAGAACCAAATATGCTTTTTACTGATAAAGAAGCATTATTCTTAGTCTTGAGGAGTGACAATTCATCAATATTTTGATTCCTAATCGAATATTAATGTTCTGTTAGTTGTCTAACCAAAATATCTACTTACCATCAGTTGGGATGTAGGAAGGTTATATGATACCTTTCTTGTATGAAATAGGAATTTCCAATTGCGTCTAGTATCTGTCTGATAAGTAACAACAAAATAAAGGAAGCTTTGAAATTACCTACATTCATCGTAATTTATATCGAGATATACTCACAAATACAGCAATATATATATATATATATATATATATATATATATATATATATATATATATATATATGTGTATATCTATATTATACATCTTAAAAATCATATAAATTTTTAATATAATAACGGGGTAAACCTTAACGGATTAATCTTTTGAATATAGGTATTTATGCACAACTTTAACTTTTAAAACAGGCAAACTATCTTATATTGCCTGAGTATATTGTCAATCATATTGACATTGCATCCATCTTCCGACAGATGATGTAAAAGTAATGAATATCGGAGTATCGTAGGAGAAATATTATTTTGTAGGCCTAATAGACAATAATGCCACTTGTATTTTGCACAAAGCGCAAAAGTATTGGATCGAGTTGTGTTTGTTATACTAAATTGTGACTTAGTAGGCAACTGACCGCTATCTACGCAGTCGACACACGATTGACGATAAATAAATATCGATATATCGTAACATTGTGCAACAAGCACAACACTCATGTTATCTCCTCATCGATTAAAACATTTTGATTAGCTTTCAACTTACGAGCAATGTCATAATCTGTGATCTGAACTTAACGTCGTAAACGCCAAAATGAACTTAGAACATCATGTCTTAAGGGATCGATTTCTTTATTATGAAATAAAATTCCATACATTAGACGCTTAATATGGTACTAGATAGCTGTAACACAATGAGACGTGATGCCACCCCAGTCAAGTGACTGTGCAGGAATGAATATCGATAGTGATCTGAGATCTTCACTTCGATACGTCTTGCCACAGCCGACACCCGACAGCCCTATTGAAATTGTAAGTTTGACGAAAATTTTAATGAATTGTGACTTATAATGACGCGTGTAGAAAGGATAGTGACTGCGAACAGTCTAATGGAAGGACAATGAAAATGCTATCATGACTTTAAAGTATTTAAATTGTTGTTTTTAAGAACAGTGAAAGTAACTAACAGAAGAATAAAAGGGACTAACTTATTATTGAAATAGCGTTTAGAAATACATTTTTATTATTTCCTTACAGTTTAAAAATGCTTAGATTTTTATAAACATTTAATAGAATTGAGCGCAAATGAGTTCAGTAACATTATCCCCTCAGTGACGTATATAACTTATTATTATTGAAGATCAAGAGTGAAATATCTTAACGTGAACTAAACGTCTTTGAACATAAATAAGCGTAATATATATAAGTTTGTGCCAGTGCCTTTGACAAGACTTTGATTTAAGAGAAACGGTCGAAATATCTTGCTGAATCTCATTTGCGGTTAGTTTGCGAATCCCGCAAGCCAAAAGTGCGTGCCAACTTTGATTTGGTCACAGATACTGTATAAATTAATATTTTATTGCCGGCCGAGTGCTTACTTCTACGTATGAATTAAACGTTCAGGTAAGAAATGTCTTGTGTTAATGTTTTACTCGCACTGAACTACGAATATTTTAATGTGGTAGAGCCGCAAAGTAGAGCTATGCTGCACATACAAAATGACTGCAGTACGATTGGATCGAATCGACTGGAAAATTACCACGTTCCCATAGAATACCAGCGTATAATAACAGCATAACGGTTAGTGGTGGTGTGGTTCGATTGTGAGTGACGAGAATCGGAGATTCTCCTACGAGGCATTCTTTGTTAGTCCTCAGGGATGATAACACATTTGGTTTTCCTCTAAATCGAGGATAGTTATGACTATGCAAAGGCCATAACATTAACCTACCATTAGATGGACTATGTATTCGTTTGTCAGCCTTCTTTGTGTGTTTTTTTTTTTGTTGAAAATGAAGTTTTTTTTACTAAACACTTCTGACAGTGATTAGCTAGTCTACCTTTAATTTATGGATGATAATAACCTCTGGGAATGAGGTGATCGCTACCACGCTATTTCTAATTTGTTTTGTGTGGTTAATTGTGTAACATACATGATTGTAAGCTGTCATTTAAAAAAAAGTACTGCTGGGTTTCTTGCTGGTTCTTCCCAGGACAGAGGTTTTTTTTCGAACCAGTGGTAATTAAACAAAAGAGTGACTTTCAGTAAGTACTATTTATAATCTATATTGAATAAAAAAGTTTCTGTTTCTCTTTCTGTACCAAATTTGGAAATCCATTGCTTATTCTAGTGCTGTCGTTCGGAGCCGATAGAGATACTTAAAAATAATAAAACCTTGAAAAAAATATGTGCAGATTATTTCCATTTTTAGAGCTGTTATTGCATAAATAATCTTATAGCAATAATCTTTTTTAGGGTTCCGTACCCAAAGGGTAAGTAACGGGACTCTATTACTAAGCCTCCGCTGTCCGTCCGTCTGTGTCAGTGGGCTGTATCTTATGATCCGTAATAGGTAGGCAGTTGAAATTTTCACAGAATGTGTGTTTCTATTGCCACTATAACAAATAATAATAATATAAATTAGTTAAAAATTAAAAGTGGCTTCCCTACTAGAAACGTGTATTACGATGGTACGGAACCTTCATGCGCGAGTCCAAGTCGCACTTGGCTCGTTATTTTTGATGCCTTAAGCGAAAGCGCAAGGTATGTTCTACTATCGCCTAAAAATTAAGATTCCAACGTTTTATCGAATAAAATAAAAAAAAAATGATATAAAAAGCACACAACAAACACACACAAAGAACTTATTAATATTTTTTTTTAATCGATTAATTGCTATTTTTAAATAAAAAAGGGGTTTTAGTGGCTTGTGGTGTGAATTTATCATGTCCCCAA
This sequence comes from Parnassius mnemosyne, assembly GCA_963668995.1. NCBI lineage: Eukaryota > Metazoa > Arthropoda > Insecta > Lepidoptera > Papilionidae > Parnassius > Parnassius mnemosyne. Next base: position 40,429,960 of record CAVLGL010000148.1, on the reverse strand, counting down.
GATTTGTAAACACGATAACTTTTGAAAATATCAATTGTTTAACGCAATCTATTTTTAATCTCTTTATCTATCATGTGGGAAGCCACTGAATATAAATGACAGTGTAATTTTGTTTTGTTTAGCTATAATTAATTTTTTTCGGCTCCAAAATGGCGAAATTTTCGTTGATTTGGAAGCCTTGTATGTAAATTATTTCTGTAAATAGGGAGCTACAGCCACAGAGTAGCTTACTCACTCACTCAGTTTAGTTCGACTTCAGTCGCCGTCGTGAGTGGATGTTGTTTCGGTTGTTTGCAGCGGCTCAAAAAGATCGCTGTACAAATACACAATATTCGAATAACCAAATTTCTTAAACACTTGATTATAATAATAATAAGAGATTTTTTTATTACAATATTTTAAAAGTACAGATTAAATAATAGTAGTACGTACTAAAAGTAAGTAGTATCAATTTTTTTGTTATGGGTGACATTTTCATGGTTTTCGAGGGTGTTGAAACTGATAGGGTTGTCGAAATGTAAATCCAAGATGTTGGCTGAAGTAGGTACCAAGTTTTTCATCATGGGTGTCATTTTCATGGTTTTCGAGGGTGTTGCAGCCGATAGTGCTGTCAAAACGTAAATCCAAGATATCGGCTGCAATAGATATAAATTTTTTCATCTTGGGTGTCATTTTCATGGTTTTCGAGGGTGTTGAAGCCGATAGTGCTGTCGAAATGTAAATCCAAGATGGCGGCTGCAGTAGGTATCAATTGTTTCATCATGGGTATCATTTTAATGGTTTTCGAGAGAGTTGAAGCCGATAGAGTTGTCGAAATGTAAATTCAAGATGGCGGCTGCAATAGAAATCAGTTTTTTCATCATGGGTGTCATTTTCATGGTTTTCGCGGGTGTTGAAGCCGATAGTGCTGTCGAAATGTAAATCCAAGGTGGCGGCTGCAATAGGTATCAATTTTTTCATAATGGGTGTCATTTTCATGGGTTTCGAGGGTGTTGAAGCCGATAGGGTTGTCGAAATGTAAATCCAAGATGTTGGCTGAAGTAGGTACCAAGTTTTTCATCATGGGTGTCATTTTCATGGTTTTCGAGGGTGTTGCAGCCGATAGTGCTGTCAAAATGTAAATTCAAGATATCGGCTGCAATAGATATAAATTTTTTCATCTTGGGTGTCATTTTCATGGTTTTCGAGGGTGTTGAAGCCGATAGTGCTGTCGAAATGTAAATCCAAGATGGCGGCTGCAGTAGGTATCAATTTTTTCATCATGGGTGTCATTTTAATGGTTTTCGAGAGAGTTGAAGCCGATAGAGTTGTCGAAATGTAAATTCAAGATGGCGGCTGCAATAGAAATCAGTTTTTTCATCATGGGTGTCATTTTCATGGTTTTCGCGGGTGTTGAAGCCGATAGTGCTGTCGAAATGTAAATCCAAGGTGGCGGCTGCAATAGGTATCAATTTTTTCATCATGGGTGTCATTTTCATGGGTTTCGAGGGTGTTGAAGCCGATAGTGCTGTCGAAATGTATTTAAACTACTTTAAAAAATTCCATATAATCATGTTATACGTAATTTTTTAATGCGCTTAAGGCATGCCCAATTGGATTTACCAATTTTTTTTTCATATTTTCATACGTGAAAACTTTGAGGTTGCGTGAGGCCTGGCGGTCGTTGTTCATTTACTTACTGTTAGTGTTAGCTGTAAGTTTACGCAAAAAAAATTATATTAAAACTTTTCAATGAGAAATATGAGAGCCAGGTACCAATCTATGTTATGTGTGTGCATGAGATTCACTCTTTGTTCAGTTCAAATTTGATTAAATATTTTTTTTCTAACGGAGTTCTTTATCGGACGGTACGGATTTGGCGGATGGTTCTAGGCGAGAAAAAGTATAAGATTTTTCCGTCACGACCACTTCTGAGGTAGTGTAGACGGCCTTGGCGGCTGTAATGAAGCAAGATGAATAATATCCATCTCCCTCGCACTTTTCCTTATCTTGCCACGAAAGAAATATTTATTTATTTTAAATGACGCTTCATTTTAACAGATGTTAGTAATTCATTGATTTATATTTCTTATTCAATAATATATACGTTTATCAATAATAATATACTACGAAAGGAACTTTTTTCTAACCGAGTGTTCCATCCACGACGCTCACGCAAGTTTACTTTATAAAATATGGGTGATAAACGAGCACACAGTCCATCAGATGGTATGTGGATGCTGTGGCCCATAGACATCTATAAACATCTATCCTCAAATCAAAATGCATATGCGTTGCCACCACTGAGGACTAAGACGGAATGCATCGTTTCCAGTAAAAAAGGTCTCTGGTTCTCTACAATCACCATACGATTGTAGAGAACCGGAGACCCTTTTACGCGGAACTGTTTTACGCTGGTATTTTGTGACAGTGTGAGCCTTCCAAGGTTGAGCCAACCCATTTTGGTTATATCATAATATAGCACATAAAAAATTAGTCCACATTTAAATGTAAAAATAATAAAGTCGTTTCCATAAGCTTGACCATTATCATAAAACTTTATAATGCAAAATAAAGTGTTTTTTATGGTTGATTCGATCGGATTGAATTGTGAAATAATTAGTGCCCCCTTAAAAATACGTATTTAATACGCGTGATAAACATTTACGAGTTATTGTTCCTTGATGTGACGAAAGCATAATAAGGATTTCTTAAAACCATTCCTTCATCGTATCGCCGTGTTTTATTTATTCATACAGCCTATCAAAAGTTCACTGCAGAACATAGGCTTCTCCCGTGGATTGCCTCATAGAGGGATATTTGCTATAGTAGCCACGTTTGGCAGGCGGGTTGGCAACCGCAGTTTTTTGTTTTGTAGTTGTTATAAGGCAGATCCAATGGCCCATCTCCTGGTTTAAGACCTATGAAATGATATGGGGTAGTGGATAATCTAACACGGCAACTACATAGTAGATATGGCCGCTATGCGTTTTTCGCTACGAGTATCTCATCCTAAGATCGGAAAATACACCTTAGTTAGAAATGATCGGTTGACCAGACGTGCAGGCGGCTCCTCCGTTAACCAACATAGAAGTCTCTATACGTAAGGTAGCCCTTTCTGGACATCCGCCACTCACCATAGTTTCAGCATATCAACCACCGCTTAAACGTATAATCAAATCAGACATTCTAGAATTACTTAATCTAGGCCCCAGTGTCCTAGTAGGTGCAGACCTTAACAGTGAGCATTCCTCCTGGAACTCGCTTACAAGCAATCCAAATGGTAATGCATTGTTCGATCTCTCTATCTGTATTAAGTTAAAATATAATTGAGGTACACTTATATTTTAACTTAATACAGATAGAGAGATCGAACAAACATTGAAGGTAATTTATTAGCCGACGCCTAAACTGCTTGTGAAATTCGACCAAAGCCGAAATTTTATTATACTCAGACTCGTTCGTAAAGCGACTACAACAAATAAAAAATGCAAATGTAAAATACAATAATGTTATTTTATTTAATGCCCAAGTTATCAATTCAAAGTCAATTGATGAATATAGGGCTTTTTTAGAATAAGAGTGAAAAACTGAAAAACGAGCAAATATTCCACCTTAATATGCTAAGGGAGTAAACATAGAACTTCGATTAGGAATATTGTATTGCTGCCATTAAGGGGCTGGTGCTGCAGAATGCCACTTAGCAGCTTTGGACTTAATAAAGAGGCTTATTGGCGACCCAAATTTGGTTAAAACCAATCTTACCAGCCTCGAACACAGGGGTAAAGTAACCAACCTTTCGGTTTTATACAGGATGCATTTCGGAAAGTGTGCGCAGGAATTGCATAATTTAATTCCTCCATCTCCATTCGACCATCGGACAATCACACGTTCGACCAGTCTCCACCCTTTCGCTGTTGACTTACCACACATTCGAACTAAACGGTTAGCTACATCTGTTCGTAATGCGTACAGCAAAGGAGTGGAATAAGTTACCAGCATCTGTGTTTCCATCCGATTACAATGTGAGTGTCTTCAAGGCAAGTGTAAATAGGCTTTTGTTAAGTCAGTGCGCTTTACCATCTTAGGCTATATCACCACTTACCATCAGGTGGGATTGTAGTTAAGCGCTGGCTTAGTATAGTCCAAAAAAACCTAGATGGAATTAAATTAAATTAAAATTAAAAATCATTTATTTCAGAACTAGTCCATATCACACTTCATAAATACACATCGAAATTACAATATTAAACCTAAGTTACGACGTCAATTTTATATGAATTACATTAAAAAAAATCATTAAAATTAAATTATTATTACAATTACTTAAATTCGTATAAAATACTAGCTCTAACGTAATCTAAATTTAGGTTTAGATCCGGAGTGCTCTACAGTCCAGTGTCGCATTATAGGGCAATCCAGATCCATCCGCCAGGCAACTCGCTTCAGAATGATCGTTGCGAATTCGTCTATATTTGCATCCACAAACATTCCCGATGCGCTACAGTAGCGTGGCAGCTTCATCAGTGCTCTGAAGGCGTTATTGTATAGAATGCTTAAGGCGTCGTAAGATTTTTTTTGTGTACTTGACCCATAGGCTGCACGTGTAAAATAATTGGCAGAATGCTCTGAACAACGTAGCCTTTATTTCTGCAGTACAGCGAGCAAACCTACGTGCCAACATATTGGCCCGAACAGACAACGCCCTACGCTCCCTATCTATATCAATATCGTCTGAAAGCGTCTCAGTGAGCCAGTGGCCCAAATATTTGAACTGCGAGACTTTTTTCAGGACACTGCCATTTAGAGTGACTGATAGGACAGCGTAAGTTTTGATCCTGCCTTGAACACCATGAGCTCGCTTTTGATGGCGTTGTATCTCAACCCATGGACCTCCGCATAACGCTCGCAGATCGAAATTAATTTTCGAAGGGCGCTGATCGATGGACTCAGCAGCACCATATCGTCTGCATAACTGATATTGTTGACAAGAACGCCATCAATTGAACATCCAACACCAGCACCGCTAAGCTCACGGATCAGACGGTCAATGTACAGGTTGAAGAGGTTCGGCGACGTTAACCCGCCTTGCCTTACACCACACTCCAATCTGTAATCGTCTGATAGTGACCCCGACCACAGCAAAAAATTGCTCTGATTCCCATACCAGTACTTCAGGAGGCTTATATACTCAGAGGGAAGGTCCGTATCACTCGACAACTTTTGCCATAACCTGTCATATGCAACTAAGTCAAATGCTTTAGATAGATCCAAGAAGCAGGCATAGACAGGTGTGCTTCTATCAGTGTAGTACTGGACGGTATGCTTGAGATTCAATATAGCCATTTCGATTGATAAAGATAAATTAGATATAATGTAGTTTAATTAAAAAAGCTCTCCGATTCTTTACTTATCAAACGTGTTTCCCAGGTCGCGCTGACCCATTCGTACTACAAATATGTTGCAGCATGATGTTATGACCACGTAAAAGCCTCTTTATAAAAGAAAGTAAAATTTGCCTTAATCGCCATACTTGTCATTCATATTGACAATCTTAGTAACAGATGTTTTGCACCTTTGACTTTGACGTTCACGAAAGCCGGCGGCTATGTGAGTGTGCTCATGAGATATTTCTGTCATTTCTTTCTCCTCTTACGACAAATTGGGTGATGGATTCTCTTACATAGAACATAAAACCGTGCTTTGGCCCTAAATCACCTGCTTCTGATTATGTAAGGTAGTTTCACAACCGGCTACTATTTCAAAACCTTTCTTCGTACAACGGGTTTTGGGTTATACGGGCCCTAAGGTTGTCCATTGTCACTTTAGTAATATTGACTCTTTGGGTTACGTCTCTTACATTTTTACTGAGGATATCTTACATTGTAATAATATTATAACTAGTAAATAGCTATATTAATAGCTCAGTGGGCATCTTTCAGAATCGTCATAAAGGGTGGATTCAATGACTACATTTTTTTTACGGACAGCGACAGCCATACTGTAGCCGTATGATGGCTATACAAATAAACCAATTGGAATGGGGAAAGACTACACCCTTACAGAATAGCTGCGGTATAAAATTCAATGCTTGTAATTGAAAACCAAGGAAAAACAAATAACATAATAATATTAACAATCATAGAGTGAAACAAAGTGCAATCCGCATATTTATCTCACATACCGCGGGGAGTACTCAGAAGAATTGTTCGAACTAATTCCGACCTACAAATTTCACCATCGCACATCGCGACAAAATTCTCGATACCTCCTAGAACATTGGCGGTCCACCACTGTGAGATATAGCAGAAGTTTTCTTTCTCGCACACTTCTTTGTAGAATCAGCTAACTTAAGTGTTTTCCGAACCGATACTTTTTTAACAATCCGGCAACGCACCTGCAATTTCCCTGGTATTGTATTTGTTCATGGACGACGGTAGTCGCCATAGACGTACTTGCCATCAGGTGAGCCACACGCTCGTTTGCCTCCTTTATAAAACTCCGCAATAGAAAATCGGCGTTATACATTTAGATTATTAGATTTAAAATATTAGTACAACCTACAAGAATGAAAAATGGGAGAAAATTTTAAGAGTACTGTATACACTCTATGTAATACTATGATATAAAATATGCGATACTGTACCGAAAGCATTACCATATGAGAGATGTCATAATGTCGTCGTGTTTAGAAATGACCTCGAAGGTTTCTTAACCTGTGATTTAAAAAAATTACATACACATACAAATACACTTACTGATGCATCCTTTTATATGATATTTTAAAACAAATCTAGCAATTCTGAACTCCCTACACATACGGGTTAAATGTCTGGCAGTATGCCTAAAGTAATTATAACCTATTCGCTATAGTGCGCAAATCGAGTATACCTGTTATACTTCACCGTGAACGCCTCATTAAATATATGGCACAGAAATTTAAATTAAGTATTGGGTAATAAATTTCGTGATATCACCTGACACGATTAACATTTGTAGATTCCAATTTAATATAAATATATAAATAGTTGTCATAAATGTTGTTTTAAATTTAAGTTTTTTTTTAATTATTATTATAAACTAGCTGTTCCACGTGACTTTGCCCGCACGATTTCATCGTGGAATTTATTACGGTTGAATATCATGGGTTTTGATTTTTTTGGCCGGAACCCTAATTGTTTTTCTAAAATAAAAGTAGCCGAAGTTACTCCTTGTAACTTTAGCTAACTGCCATTGAAAGTCCTGTCAAAATCGGTTCACCCATTTCGGAGACAGACACAGATAGACACAGACGGACCGACAGTCAGAGAGTCAGACAAAAATAAATATTAGATTTTTTTGTTATAAGTAATGTATTTACTTTCATATTATGCATTTAGTTAAAAGCTGTTATTTTGACGTTATAAACAGACACTCCAATTTTATTTATTTGTATAGATATAGATATTGTATCTTATTATATTATGTAAATAAATGTATAACATGCTTATGTCTATATCGACAGCTAGTGGAATTTATGACAGTTAAAAGAATAGAATAGAATATCTTTTATTCAATTTTGGTTACAAGTACTTACCACTGGTTAGGAAAAACCCTCTGCTTTGAGTAGAACCAGTAAGAAACCCGGCGGATCTCTTTTTCCTTCCTAAAAACTATCTAATTTTACAATTAAATATAAAAACATTTAGTACAGCATGGTAGTGATCACCCCGGTCCCAGGGTTTGTTATCAATCATGTGTTCGTTTATATTTTTAAAACAGTTTTTATACATCTTTAAAAATGTTTGATAAATAAAACCAAAATACTTTAAGGGATTGGGAAGTGAATTGATTTACAAACTTGTAAAATAATAAAGCTTGTTCCTAATATTTACGGAATGTACATCACTATTTTGAATAAAAGTATTTTAAGATTAAATTTTCGTACATATAGTGAGAGTGCCGTGCGGAAACTGCAGCCAAAATTATTTTTGTTTTTTATTTTTATTAGTTTTACATTCCGAAATCCTCTGTCCTCTGACCCATTAACTGGTTATTTTTGTCAATCGAATGGCAGTAAAACAATTCAGCCTAACCAGCGTCGTGATTGACTAGATAAATTTTTCGGTAATGCATAGCAACTGGCATATTTAACGTGGTAGAGCCATGCTGCAGCTATATTAGTAGAATAGTTGTAGCACGAATGGGTCGGCTCGACCGGGGAATGACCACGCTCTCACAGAATACCAGCGTAAAATAGCAGCTTAACATTGCTGTGTTTCGTATGGTGAGTGTAGAGAAACGGAGACCCTTTTTACTGGAAAAGTGGCATTCCATCTTAGTCCTCACGAGTGACAACGCATCTGCATTTTGATTCTTTATTGAGGATAAATGTAGATGTCTATGGGCCACAGCAACCACTTACCATCAGGTGGACTGTGTGCTCGTTTGTCACTCGATCCTTTAAAAAAATATTCTTGGAAGGGCTAATTGATGATGATCACTACATTAAAAATTTACTAATCGTATCCTGCATATTCTTGCGTTAAAACCAATATACAAGCACGTTAAAACAACAAAACAATAATTTCTTAATAACGCAGCGTAATATTTTATTAGTTCCAGTTCGCGGTGAAATGAGTTAGTTAATTAGTTGTGTTAAACAATGGTGGTTGACCCATTGAGCGTGCTTTGCTTTACGTGCGGTTAGTTAAATAAATGAACGCCAATAATTATTGAATAAATATGTGGATATTCCCTACTGTATTAAAAATATTGTTTATTTTAATCCTTACCACCGGAAATAACTACCCAATTTTCTCAATGAAATTAATCAAACACCGATTGTCTGTTTTGAAAGAAATTCGTGTATGATGTGGAATAAAAACTGAGTATGAGACGTGGTCTTTCACTGCTGGCTGTACGAGGAAGCTCAAAGTCGCTCAGCGAGCTATGGAGAGGACTATGTATATACGTTTCTCTGCCTGATAGACTTAAAAACGAATATATCCGCAGTACAACCGGAGTAACCGACATAGCCTAAGGAATTAGTATGCTGAAGTGGCAATGGGACAGCCATATAGCTTGAAGAACTGACAACCGATGGAGAAGAAAGGTTCTCGAGTGGTAGCCTCGTACCGGCAAGCGAAATGTAGGGCATCCCCCACTAGATGGAGTGACAACCTGGTAAGACATGCAGGAAGTCAATGGATGCAGGTGGCTCGGAACCGTACTTTGTGGCATTCCTTGGGGGAGGCCTATGTTCAGCAGCGGACTTATGAAGGGCTGTATTGAATGGAATAAAAACTAGCAGATGAGATGAAATGATTCGACAGAACGAAGCACTTTAATTTAACCTCAATTTATTCACTACTTACTAATTATTAAGTTTTAAATAAGTTATTGCTCCATAGACTTAATTTTTGTCCAATGTTTCTTGATAAAATAAGTAACGTGAGTTTCGGGGTCTAGATATGGAATTTGAAACTTCATGTTCCTAAACATGAAAATGCCATTCATCCCATTTTATACCGTGGATCTCGTAAGCGAGCATGGAAAACGCCAGATACATCATATAGCTTCCGGTAGATAGCGGTATATCCATATTGTTTGCGTCAAATATAAAATACCCAGACCATCGACGAATATCGCCATTGCCTGCCAAGCGTAACCATTAAGGAAAATCCCTACAACCGATGAGACCCACGTCTACCTTTGGACTTTTACTGACTGATGATTATAATGATGACGATATGTTTAATCGGATGCGCGGAACTGTAGGTACTATAATATTTTCATTGTACTTGATAACTTCTTTGCTAGTCTCTCCACTCTCTCTTTAAAAGTGACTTTAATAGTCTCTACTATTATAGAGGTTGCACTACTCAAACATTTGGCACTGCTATCCATCATCAAAAATTATTACTATGGTCATGTCTTTCCACTTCTGGCATATGGAATTATATTCTGGGGCAATTCTGTTGACATTCAGTCCACATTTGTTTTGCAAAAAAAGTGCTTAAAGATTATGTATAATATTAATCAATATGACTCATTAATAAATGTATTTATAGATTGTAAATTCCTGACGTTGACTTGTATATACATACTTGAAATTTCTATGTTTGTCAAAGATGACCAACAACATTTTAATATTAAAAAATAATCAAAAAAGAACCTGCGAACTCAATATGCTTTTGATGTGTGCATTGTTAAATCATCTAGTTACATTTATAGTAAAAGTACTTTAATAAGCGGACTCAGAATCTTTAACCATTTACCTATATACATTAAATCATTAGAGAGCCCAAGATTTAAATAAAAATTTAAAAGAATAATTATTATCAAAATGTTTTTATAATTTAGATGAATTTTTAGGATGTAATTATTGATTTATTGTAGTGCTTTATTTTATTTTTTATTATATTGTACGTCCGAAATGGACAAACTGCTGTAACTATACTCTGTATTTGTAAAACCTCATGTACACAGTTATGACAATAAATTATTATCTTATCTTATCTTATCATTCTAGGTATTTTACATCTGGCTTACACTACTGACACTGCCATCTATTGGAATCCATGAGATATTTCTGGCAATTCCTATAACATTTCCTATATCTGCCAAGTGGTCAATTACGTATGAATAATATAAATTTCAATTTTTTTTTTTCACTTTTGTCAATAGCATTTTAAACGAGTTACCTACATGAATGTTACCAGTGATGCAACTTAATCGGCGTCGGCGATTAAATTATTTAAAAGTCATTAGACATAATATAGGATGGGCTCATTGTTTCGTGTGGTATACTTATGGTTGAGTAAGTATCTGCTACTACTTTGTAGGCTTTGGGTTTGAATGTCAGCCGCGTTGTTTTTTTTTTATTGTAATCATCTTAGGTTTCATTAGGTATGCCTTATGGCACTGTCTGTCGGTCAACCCTGACAATAATTACTACCGACAAAAATGTCAAGATGATTTGAAAGGAATATTGTTATTATTATCATCGTCATCGGCATCATCATCATCATCATTATAACCCATAACAAGTCCATTTTATGCATCCACACCCTGCATCTTTCACCAGATCATCCCTCAATACAGTCGGGGATCACTACGTGGTAAAGCCATGCTGCAGCTATTTTAGTAGTATAGTTGTAGCACGAATGAGTCGGCTAGACCAGGGAAGGACCACGCTCTCATAGAATACATGCGTAAAATAGCAGCTTAACACTGCTGTGTTTCGTATGGTGAGTGTAGAGAACCGGAGACCCTTTTTACTGGAAAAGAGGCACACCATCTTAGTCCTGACGGGTGACAAACGAGGATAGATTTAGATGTTTGGGTCGCAGCAACCACTTAGCATCAGGTGGACTGTGTGCTCGTTTGTCATCCTATCCTATAAAAAAACTACACTACGCTTGCTAATACGAAACAGCCATTAGATAATATTTGTCCCCATCCGTGGATAGTTTATCAAGATATCTGACTTGATTATAACCTGCTGATCCGTTGGTTTCTGTCAGTTGCTCTTATTTTTCTGTGTATATCCTCATAACATAATGATTATTCATACAGGAAAATCCGCAGCAAAGTCAAATCCGAGGTCGTGTGGTGGCGGGGTAAAAGAATCAATGATAAATGAATGAAAGATATAACCATGTCACTTACGCCATATTAGAATACGCAAACCGGTGATGAGGAGCAGTGTCAAATGTGCGAGACGTCTGGTAGTGCGATTATCAATCCATCTGCCTAACTGTCGATTGTAGCAAATCCATTCTACATACTATGGTAAACAGACGAAAAAACCAACAATATACAGAATAATATCGTTTGATTACAGCCGAGTTGAATTAGTTGGTCGATATGTTGTTATAATAATCTATGTACAAATAAATTAAATGTGTTTATCTGTATTATCGTAGTTAAATAACTGCTTTATATTAGCTCAGTACGTTATTTGCGCACTATTAAGACACGAATAACTACTTTTTACGTAGTAGAGCCAATTTCGACTTTATAATGACTATGCTTACAGAATACCATCGTGAAACAGCAGCTCAATGTTGCTGTGTTTCCTATGATGAGTGTAGTGACCCTAACCTAAACCGTTAAATAGTACCGAGACATTCCATTTTAGTCCTCGGTGGTGACAACGCATCTGCATTTTGATTCTTAATGGGGGGGGGGGGGAGATGTAGTCATTGACTTAGGTCAATCATTGGTCTAGTCTAGTCAAAACATCAGGTGGATTCTGTGCTCGCGTGTCACCTTTATTTTATAAAGTAAGGGTAGGTAATAGACCAACAAAAATATAAATTATTGTTGGTCTGTTAATAGATATTACATAATAATTTTTACTTAAAAAATTTCCCATTTCGCAGATAGTTTTCGAGATAAAAGCAAAAACTGAGTTTAAAATTAATTTTAAATAATACCTTATAGATCTACAGGTTCTTTTTTTGTTTAAAGTCTAGCCGGAAGTGACAGGTAAAAGCTATATTATATTGTTCTAGACGTGTGAAATATACAGAAAATCCTTCTGTGTAATGCTTTAAAATAGGTAGTCAGGAGATGACACATAATACAACTACGCACATATGTATAGACGCCTAACAGATGACTAACTCCTCCACTCTCGGAATTTAACTGCGAATTCAGTTAATTTGTTTCATTCCCATGGCCTAATGGCATCTTTTGCTTTGGAAGGTTGGCATTACGTTCTCATGTCACCTACCGCATTCACACAACGTTGGAATGAAAGGTATTCACTTTATGTGGCTGTACATATTTTATATTTTATACAGATCGAATATTTTATTCATAAAATCCCTAAATTATGTACATATTTATAACGTGACTATAATAACCAACCTTATAGAAATCTCACATGTTGTAGTATTTATTATTAACCAGCAATCAGTCCCAGCTTCGCACGGGTGATTTCTGCATCTCGACAACAGATCCATTCAAACACAAAAAATTCATCAGAAACAGTCGAACCAATCAAAATTTAGCGAGACTAACTGATAGCAATTGATTTTTATATATACAGATATGTACTGGGTTTCAAGTTCAGACTGTCATGAGCATTTTCGCAACTTAAATGAGCAATACGTAAAACGTTTTACCTTAAATATAAAACAAAAGAGAAAATTGCTTCAAGCAGGATTTTGTAAAAAATCAAGGCTTTTAGACTGTGTGCAGAACGACCTTGTTAATTATTACTAAACGGAATACTATTATAGTTATAGATTGCCCCGAAAAAGATGGAGTGACGATCTGGCAATTCTTGCAGGAAGTCGATGAATACAGTACCGAGTTTTGTGGCTTCCTTGGGGGAGACCTATATTTAGCAGTGGACTTATAAGGGACTGTAATGATGATGATGGCAATGACTATCATAAAGAATCATGACAGATTGAAAATTTAAGTTAAAATTTATTTTATATGAGATAATAAAATATGGATAAATCGCGCATTTTGGGAGCGGCTACGACCAGCCTTAGATTGTATAACGGTTGATAAGGATGCAAAAGATAAAATACTAAGCTAGACATAAGATTTCCCATTAAAATATAAATTCTGAAGCAAATACTACAAGTAACACACCACCTACACCCCGTCGAACTGAATGCGCACCGGACGCTAGATGTAAACACACGGATCCGACGTGCGCGCAATAAAAACGCTGTAAAATTTTGATGTTCCATTCAACATCTTCCATATCCCTCGCACTTGTTTCAAACAACATCTTCATCTCGTTCTCCCACCTAAGAATGGCTCAGATTATTATCAATGCACTTTACACAAAGCAGAAGTTCCGAAGTACGTCTGACATTAATGTGATCTTGAAAGTAAATCGTATAGGTTTAGTGTGTGATAAGTGGCACGTGGATTAGGTGTCAAGAGATAAAATTAATAAATTGGGTTAGATTTGTTTGTAAATGGTGCTTTTAGATAATTTAATCTTAAATACTCACTTATATTGAAAGATTATACTTTTGAAAGACATGTCTTTGATTTTTTTGTCATTAAATGTGAAATCCTCCTTAATGATTTCTTATATTTACGCGAACACTACACATTGAATAAAACTACTTTTACGGATTTTATCGCGTTTAATTAAGTTATTTTATATTCCCGACGTTTCGGGTCGTCGGGAATATAAGATAACTTAATTAAACGTGATAAAATCCGTATAAGTAGTTTTATTCAATGAAATCCTCCTTGTTATATATTTTTTTCTTCTTTATCACCAGCCTATAAAACTCCCTTCTGGACATGAATATACCCGTTTTAGGAAAAGCAAGGCAAACGCCTCGATACAACTGTTAAATAATATATAATAGTTAGTTTAGGTGCGATTATATCTATTATAGACGTAATAACTTCAACGTTCCAATAGTTTTAAAATATTTAACAATATATTTTTATTATATTTTATGAAATGTAAAATTCTTTGTACAAGAATTTACATTTTGTTTAATTAACGAATCAGCAGTGTTGTCCGTAGCTGGTATGGTTATTTTACTCCTGGCGTCAACGAGATGGTTATAGGCCATCTATCGGAAGCTATATGATCTTTATAGTATTTCCTACAGTCACCTCTCTACGACACTTACGGGAGAAAATGGGATAATGGAATCTCTTACGCTACTGTGGCGGCGCTGTCATCGCGCCACAAGCGAAACACATCGAAGCTTGAATCGCGCTAACGAAGTTCCGAAGTTAAAGAAGTATATATAGAATAGCTCCGATCCCCCATCTCCCTATCGTCGGACTTAGACAGTCCCGAAAAAATCGACACCGCGGTCGATTCAGTCTCCACCCTTATTAAATCCTTCTGTGAGGAGAATGAAAGGGTCGTCCCGGTTACTAATAATAGTGGGCTTCCTCTATATATTAGTAACCTATTAAAAGCCAAGAAAGCTGCTTTCCGGAGAGCAGCAAAATATCCCACCCCCGAATATAGGCGCACGGCCAATCGTCTTCAATGAGAACTCCGTTTCCACCTCTCTGAATTTCGAGACCTCGAAAAGAGTAAGCTCATGGAGAATATCTCTCCCTCTCATACAGTGTACTATCAGATAGCAAGAGCCCTCCGCATAGACGCTATTACCCACACTCCCCCTCTCTCCCGTCCCGACGGTACGGTTGCCTTCGAGGACGAGGAAAAGGCTGAGTGCTTTGCAGACAGCATTGCCGCACAATGCTCTCCTAGCTTTCAACCCGTCGACCCCTCACATGTCCAGACAGTGGAGGATGAGGTCCGCTGCCGGAACTCACCCCCTACAGCCTCCGAAGCTATCTCTGTTTCCAATGATGAGATTTCATCCCTCATCAAAGGACTTCCGAGCGAAACACTCTTGTCCCCAACAAGTTCACCGTATTGTGGAATATATCCTCAGCGGTTTTTATCCTCGTCGTCATAAGACCATCGTGGTCTTTTTCGACATAGCCAAAGCCTTTGATAGAGTCTGTCATGAAGGCCTTATATACAAATTATACAAAATAGGTCTCCCCGATCGTCTAGTACGTCTCGTGGCCTCTTATCTAAAGCATCGTACCTTTCGTTTTAGACACGAAAGCACGCTATCTTCTCAGCGCCCCATCAAAGCTGGTGTCCCTCAGGGCTCAGTACTTGCTCCTCTTCTATACATCCTGTTCACCAACGACGTTCCCATCCCGTCGAAAGGTGTTCAGCTCTCCCTCTTCGGAGATGACACTGCCCTATACTGTAAAGGTATCTCGCTACCTTTCATATGGAACAAGATCCAAAAGTCAGTTGATGACCTAGGAGCTTGGTTTCAAAAATAGCGCATCGATGTGAACCCGGAGAAGAGCTCCGCCGTTCAATTCGATTATAAACGACGCCGTCGCAAAAACACTCCACCAATACGTATGCTAGGGACCCCTGTCCCCTGGCATATGTCTGCCAAATATTTAGGCGTCACCCTTAACACAAGGCTCACTTTCAGGCCCCATGTCAAAAGAGTAACCCGTCACGCACGTTTTTACCTGAGTAGGCTCTACAGTATGTTGGGCCGACACAGTAAAATGTCCCTCAGAAACAAGCGTACCCTTTATAAAGTCTGTATACGACCAGTCATGTCCTACGCGGGCCCCATTTTTGTCCACGCTGACCCTAAAATTATTAAGGAACTCCAAGTAGTTCAAAACCTCTTCTGTCGTCGAGCTGCGAACGCACCTTGGTACGTCCGTAATGCCGACCTTCATCGGGACTTAGAGCTCACTGCAATCCAGCAATTTCTGAAAAAACTCTCTGAGAACTTCTTCAAAGCCTCGGAGTCGCATTCCAATCATTTTATTCGTGAGGCAGCTACTTATGCAGCCCCACCCCCCTCTCGCTATCGAGTCCGCAGGCCGAGAAACTCTCTCTCGGACCCGCCAAATAAAATTTCAACCGACCTGAACTGCTTCCTGGCGGCTCAGGCCGATTCTTCTTAAATTTGCCTAAGTAGGCTCTTCCTCAGCGGCTCTTTGTAGCCGCCTGCCCCCTTTTCTCCCAAAAGAGGGTCGCTTCCGATCCGACAAAGCGGCTTAATCGGCCAATTGTCAGTCCCACAGGCGGTTTTTAGTGGGTAGCACCTAGGCTCCACTTTAGGTTAGATACAGAGAGTCCCACATAACCGCGACAGACCGGCTGTCTTGGTATGCATAAAGCATTTACCGCCTCCCTGCGTATCGGGGTAGCCCATTTTCCAATTGCTTCTGGGCGCAAAAAAAAAACTACCACTCGGAGCGTAGGCCGCTCCCCGGGCAGAACACCTTGCCGAGCGGGAGATCTACCATTTTCCTTCCACCCGCCACACTACCAATATATCTAATGATCTTCTTTATTAGCCCATAACAAACTAATAAACTTGGCCCTCTCCTAAAGACTGGACGACCTGCTATATAATTGCCACGCTTATTATCGATCGAAGTCTCCGGTGTATGTGATCTTCTTAGCATTTTCTATAACAGAGTGTGATACATTCGTATCGCGTCTAGTCGAAATACGACCATTTAATTGGTTGAGGCGTTTTGTATGGAAATTTTATTAAATAAAATCGTTTGCCGTTAGTCTCGCAAAAACGCGAAAACGGCTGGACTGGTTTTGATGAAATTCTTTGTGTGTTTGAGTGGTTCCATGGATGATTTATATTCACAATAGGACCCGGTAGGTGGCGCTGTTGTTGAGACCCAGAAATCACGCGTGGGGAAACGGGGCGGATGGTTAGTCATTTATTTAACTCTGGTACCACCATGTAAAATTAAAATGGCGCAAGGATGGTAATTTTAAGCACATTCGAACAAAATAAAATGTCCTTTCAGTACCAAAACACACAACGGCAGTATTCCGCGGTAGTTTCCGATATGCAGCTACTAAATGCTGGAACAACTTGCCCCCACCTGTCCGCCAACTAAATACCATCAGCCTTTTCAAGGTAAAAGTAAAAGAATATTTTTGTCACTTTAACATTTAGGGCGGATAAAATAGCTGCATTATATTTTCATAGTATTATATAAATATCTATATTGTTTTATTGTATATACTCATTATAGTATTTATTATATACATTTATATATACCTACTGCATAAAGAAAGTTCCCATACTTTTTTTGTGTCCATTATTTTATTTTATTATTTTGATAACATCTTTCTCGAAAATAGAAACAAAGCGAACATACTATCCTCGCGGGCGAGTCCAACCTCAATGGGCATTGCTGAAAACCAACGCTACCGCAATCCTGCGACAGCATTACATTGAGTCAGTGCCCTTTTCAGCATCACATCACTCATGCAATCGGATCATTTTATGACTGTTTTTTGTTATTTACTGTTATCTTTGATGTTTTTATGTGTTATTTTATTTTCTGTATCAAAACTGTATGAGTGTATGTTGCTGAAGAAATGCATGTCTATGTCTATGTCTATGTCAATGTAGTGGTGGCGTACGAGAATCCGCTAATCTATATAATCTTGTGGGTGTCGTGACATGGGACAGAGTTAAAAGACAGGTAATGGGCGGCATCTTCCTGATAGCAATTCAAAATAATGATAAACTGCGGTTGCCTACCCGCCTGCCAAGTGACTATGGAACTATGGAGGTAACTATGGAAAATATCTATATCGCCTATGAGGTAAGCTACGGGGGTGCCACCTTTCTAGTAGCAAATCAATAACAATAAAAAACTACGGTTGTCAACCCAATTGCCAAACATAGCAATCATGACAAATATTCCCTCAGTGAGATAATCTATAGGGAAGGCGTATGTTTAGCAGCGGATTTTAGATAGACTCTAATGAACGAATATTAAATCTAATTATCTATATACTAAAGTTTTCATTCTGATTATAAAATTTGTAAGCAACGATAATAAACATAATGTAAGAGATTTGTAAATCTAATTACCATTTTCTTTTACAATTACGTCGACGCATTCCCGATGTCTGTAAAATTTGCATTCTCACTGCCGTATAAAGCAATTTGCTTATTAAATTAAAACGCACCTGTCTCACATGAAAAGCACGCCTTTTAGCGCGAGCTGTAGGTAACGACCCCTAGATGCTTATCGCATTACCAATTTCATCGGAATGCGAGCGGACCGCTTGAATCGATATAATTTCCAACTTAATGGATCGCTAATAGCCCACCCCAATGACGGCTAAAATACTGCTAAAATAATTTAAAGGTAAATTAAATTTGTTCCTAAACAAACAAAAGAGTATAGAAAGTTTGGTTATATACAGTTTTTGAACAATTTAAGATGCTAAACACATTTAACGTCCAAAGTTGCTTAACAACTGTATTAGATTTATTTTTGGTCTGCGTAAGTATGACCATATTTTTCATTATAGATCTCAGCTTAAGTGGCTTACCATAAGGCAAAGGCGCAACTCCAGAATATTACTTGTTCTTTTCTCAATTCTTAATGATCCATATTCACCTTCTTACCTCAAAGGACGATTTCAATACCTCTCTTCTTGTCATGATACAGTTCTTCGATCTTCCTTTAATAACAAGATTTATATTCCTACTCATTTCACCGGGTTCCATGGTAATTCCTTCACTGTACAGGCTGCACGTCTTTGAAATTCCTTGCTTGATGATATCAGAAAAGCACCTAACAAATACTCCTTTAAAAAGAAGGTACGCGAGCGCGATTTACTGTTGATTTATTTCATTACAATTACAAAATTGTTAATTAATCGTATTAATATGTATGTATTAACTTTGTATTTATGTATGTTTATACCCATATATATGTATTTATGTATGTTTATATTTGTTTCTTGGCATATAAATATATTTATATTATGAATATGTATTAATATATGTAAATGTGCGAATATATGTATATATAATATGCAATTACTTATAATATTATATCATAATCTGTTTTGTTACATATAATGTGTATTAATTTTATTTTAAATTTTTTTCTTTTCTTTTAATTGCTCAACCTACGACAAAGTCTCACCACTCCATTGGTTGACTGGTAGAGAATGCCTTTAGGCATTATGTCCGTCTTTTGTATCCTTTTTATTCTAAATGGACGTAATAAAATTATTAAATAAATAAAACAAAATAATTTTAGATTCATGTAAATTTTATACTACATTATACGTGGTAGGGCTCACAGCAGCTATATTATTGCTGTAGCACAAATGAATGGTTTCGACCGGGAAACGACGAGAATACCTGCGTCAAATAGCGGCTTAGTGCTGCTGTGCTTCGTATGGTGTAGAGAACCGGAGACCCTTTTTACTGGATACCCATTCATCTTAGTCCTCAGGGGTGACAACGCATCTGCTTTTTTATTTTTAATCAAGGATAAATGTGTAACGACTATAGGCCGTAATATCCACTTACCATCAGGTAGACTGTGTGTGACAAACGAGTCATCTTTATTCTATAAAAAAAATACTATGCGGTATACTTGGGATGAGAAATGAGTTTCGGTAATTACATTCTACTTTGCTCTTGAATTTTAATAGACTTATAATACCCAAATACTCAACGCTACTCAGTTTTAAGATGCAGTTAGGTCTCACGCTGTCTCTATCACTTTAAGTCAAAGTGACAGTGACACTACGAGGCTTAACGACGTAAACAGTAGGTACAGTACACATTACAGTTACAGTGGTAAACCTAAGTGAGTATGCATAGCACCTTACAACTTTATTGTAACCGAAGAAATTTTCAATCATATATTTTTAGGGAGCTTTGATTAATATAAACACAGGTTTACCTATTGTATCTTTCAAAAACAACGACCAAGTACCACAAAGTTATACAGAAGTGACAGATATTTGCTAAAGTTAGCAAAGATTTAGGCCCTCTCTATTACTAGAGACAACGCTCGATAAGTCCAGAATCAGACCAGAAGGACTTAACAAGACATTTTAGTCAATTCGGTTAAGTTTAGTCTTTTAAACCCTTAAGTATAGTGCTAAATTAAAATGCGTATGGGCTATGTTAGGTTTTCTTTGCATATTTTTAAAGAAATTGATGTAGGCAATAAAAAATATGAAATTTTTACTAACTGTAAAATGCAAATAATACATATTTAATGGCATAAACATTAAAGCCTATTAAAAGTGATGATATGGACATATTCCTCAGCATTGATGGTTGCCAAGCGCGGTAAACGGATTAGCAACCGCAGTTATTTGTTATTTTAAGTTGTTATTAGGAAGATGCTGCTGCACATCTTCTGTTTCAGTTTCCCTCTGTCTCTTCTTACGACACTAACGGGATGATACAGTTTAGTGGATTATCTTACGTCGCCACTAGTTACAATAAAACGACTAACTTCTTGAGCGAAAATAAATATTCGGAACTCGTGATATAGTTCGCCAAACAAAACACCTATTCGTTATCAAAAGTTAATACAATTTTTAATCCGTTTGTTTATAGCGGTTTGAAGAAAAAGCGTCATTTTACCGCCACACGAGAACGTACACAGTTTCAGTGTGAAACCGTGTTAAATTAGTCATCGACATCATTAAAGCTTAGCCGATTAGTCATTTCACTTTGATTTCAACATTAATCACTAACTTTTCCTTTGGTTTTATTTGCATTTAAGTCTGCTGATTGTAAAGTCGCTTACACAAAGAACCCTTTTATTATCTGTCAGTCTGTCTTAATGTGTCACAGCATTACTACTTTTGCTTTGACTGCCCCGTTGGTCTATGGTTGTAAGCCCAACTGTTGAAAATAAAAAATCATTCTCTCTCTTCGTTCCCCGTTTCAACCCATCGGTCTGTGAGAGTGAGAAAATGGAGAGTGCGACTGTGCTTACACATACACTTGGGCGCTATAATCCAGTCCTGTGTAGATGGCTAGTCTCCATTAAGACTTGCCGCCGTGACCGAAATTCGATCTGGAGGACATTTTTAGTGCTTTTTTTTAAATTAATAAAAATTAAGGTATATTGGTTAGCGCTCGCTGTAAATTTTTCAGTACGCGAGCAACCCGGATTTGAACCCCGCCGGAAGGGATGAAATTGTTAATTGCAATTTTAAGTGCTAATTCACCACGTGCTCGGCGGTGAAGGAAAATATCACGAGGAAATCTGCATGTCTGAGAAATAAGAAAAAAATATTTCGAAGGCGTGTGAAGTTCCGCAATACGCATTGGGGCAGCGCGGCGGACTCTTCCCTGCCCTAAAACCTTCTCTGAAATGAGAGGAGACCCATGTACCCAACAGTGGGACGTATATTAACTGCTGTAACTTTAAGGGAAATAATTACATCGATATAGGTTTAATGTTAAATCATTCATTATCACCATATAAAATATTGAACGAAATTGGAAATTATAGAAGACAAGCTCACTATGGAAAACCAAGTCTTTTCAATACATACTAGTCTACTACTCTCCCAAATTACATGAGCTTAGACTGGAAATTCTCTAAAATCCACCACCAATCACCAAACAAAAATAAAAATGTGATATTTCTACTGAAAACTAAGATAGAACACCTCGTTATTAGCTTTTTACCGGCTCTGGTTTCCTACACTTACCAAACGAAACACTGCAGCATTAACCTGCTATTTTATGCTGGTATTCTGTTAGAATTTAATCCTAACCCTGTCGATCTGAACCGTTTGGGCTGCAACGTAATATAGCTGAAGCGTGACTCTACCACATCGGTTAATCGAACAATTTGTCCGCCTCGCTGCTCCAATGCGTGTCTTTACATATCCATCCATCCATATTTTCTCACGATGTGTTGTTTCCTCGCCGAACAAGTTGTGATTGGGACTATAAATTACAATTACTGGTTTCACTGGCACCAGTGGGGATCGACCTTGCTTTCCTTGCGTACTACGAGATTTTGAAGCCAGCTTTTGTTTTTTAAGCAACGACATTTTTTATAATATTTCTATTTTATTCTCCTGTTCATTCGCTTGGTAGACACTGTCTAATTTGCAAGAAAATTTAGTTTAGTGAAAATACCCTAAGAATATTAATTCAACTATCCAAGAATATGTAACAATTTTGGCTCTTGCCAAAATACGCAGATTATTACGTGTCCAATCAGGACAAGAGCCCTGACACTGTTGTATAAAAAAGCCATCTTGAGGCTAATCAACGCAAGAATATGCCGATTCTCTTCCTAAACGGAAGAAACATCTTCGCATATCCTAAATGATTAGAGACCCTTAATGCGCAAACGTAACACGCATCTGGAAAACTACGTACTTAGCTCAGAAGAAGTGAAAATGCTCACAACTAACTCCTACAATTTGTTGAAGATTATATATTCATACGTGTTAGAGCCATGCTATAGCTATATTGTGGTTACAGCACGAATGGGTCTTCTCGACTGGGGAGGACCACGCTTTCACAGAATATCAGCGTAAAATAGTAGCTTAAAGCTACTGTGTTCCGTATGGTCAGTGTAGAGAACAGGAGAACTTTTTTTACTGGAAACGAGGCATTCCATCTCAGTCATCAGGGGTGACACCGCATCTGCATTTTGATTCTTAATTGAGGATAAATGTAGATGTCTATGGGCCACAGTATCCACTTACCATCAGATGGATGTGTGCTCGTTTCTCATCCTTATTCTAAATAAAAAAAATTATAGAGCTTAGCACTGAACTAAATCCATAGCATCAATCATAACAAAGGTCGAAAAAAAACTGTTTTTCTGGGTTTCCATTTTAATGCATAAATTCCCATACTAGGCATCGAATAACACTAAAATATCCATTCTTAGTTTTTTTTCAGTTTGCTCTTGTTTGATTTATGCCGATAAATAAGTTTTGAAGATTTTAATAGATTTAACGAGTAACAGGTTTCACTTTTATCGAAAATTTGAATTTATTAAAGCAAGAAGCAAAAAAACAAAATTTAATAACTCTAAAGCTTTGTGAAGCTTACAAAGTCTATTTAACCTGCGAATTTGGCATCTCACTTTGCTTGTGTTAACTGCAAAAATACTTATGAAGGTGAGAAAATGAAAACAAAACTCTAAAAATGTTAATAATCAGTATGTAACTATTATTATTAAATGGAAAAATCATCAGAATTAAACCCCATTCATCTCAATTCTCAATCGTGCCAACCATTTGTAGAGCCTAAGTATATATTGCTTTTTTTTATAGGATAACGGTGACAAACGAGCAAACAGTCTCCTGATGGTAAGTGGTTGCTGTGACCCATAGACATCTACATCTATCCTCGATTACGAATCAAAATGCAGATGCGTTGTCACCCGTGAGGGCTAAGATGGAAAGCCTCACTTTCAGTAAAAAGGGTATCCGGTTCTCTACACTCACCATACGAAACACAGAAGCATTAAGCTGCTATTTTACGCTGGTATTCTGTGAGAGCGTGGTCCTTCCGCGGTCGAGCCGACCCATTCTTGCTACAACCATAATATAGCTGCAGCATGGCTCTACCACGTATAATTGGGCCTTATGAAACAATTAGTGAAAGCTCTTGATGAAATTCTGAAGCTTTCGAATATTTAAACGGATTATTTCCTAAATTATCTGAAGCTAAAGAAAAAGCAGGTATTTTCGTCGGACGACAAATAAGAAAATTAATGAACAGTGATAAATTCACACGATTACACAATACAATTGAAAAACAAGCCTGGAATAGTCTAAAAGAAGTAATTGCAAATGGTTTTCTCGGAAACAACAAAGCTAACAGTTATCAAGAGTTCATTGAATGTATGACTGAAAGCCTTAAAATGGGCTGCAGTATGTCCTATAAACTTTATATGTTACACATAATAAGCAATACGAGTGATTTCACCAACAGTGATGGAATTTGAACGACACTACCAAGGGCAGCACAACGAGAATATGATGGGAGAATACATTTGGGGTTTAATACGAGATAGTCCGTACAAGCTTAAGAAAATCACTAAAAATTTTTGAACTTGATTTTTTATTATTTTGCATTTGTATAATATTACTAATCAATATTCTTGAATTAAAAAAATTATGAAAAAATCTGTAATTTTTCTAAAATTACCAAAAAAGGTTCTGATTTCTACAAAAGCAAACTTTAAACAAAATCATTATTTTTCCCTTTATCAGTAACGTAGAAGAAACTAAAATTTGACATTCAGAAGTCATACTCATAAATCGTGTCTACTGGTGTAGATCATAGTGATCTTCACTCGCAATCGAAGTGCGGGGATTTCACGCTCTTTGTGCAGCCAAAATACGTTAGTATATACGGCTAGCGTGTCCATTGGTCTCAAAATCACCATAAAGCTGCGACTACTTAATAGTGCGACTACTAATCTTACTATTTATAAATTTAGTTCTTACTAGCGATCCATCCCGGCTTCGCTTGGATAGAATCTATTAATGTAGCGTTATTTACATTTAAGATAGTTCAACACCATTTACGTTATCAATTTTCCGTTTTTGCAATAAAAATCTTTAAGCTTTTCTTTATCTTCGTTTTTGTTTAATGATTTCTTATATTATTTACGCGAACGCTACACATTTAAATAAAACTAATTGTACGGATTTTATCGCGTATATTAACTTATTTTATATATTCCCGACGTTTCGAGCACTTTCCAGCACCCATGGTTTTATATATTCCCGACGTTTTGAGCACTTTCCAGCACCCACCATGACTATGGGTGCTGGAAAGTGCTCGAAACGTCGGGAATATATAAAATAAGTTAATATACGCGATAAAATCCATAAAATTAGTTTTAATCGTTTTTGTTTTCCCTTGTTTTTATTATTAATACTTTGTCACATTTATTTATTTTCATCCTAGAACAATCCTTATATTTACGCACAGTTTAAATAAACCCATTTCATTACAATAAAGTTGTACAGTTTAATAAAAAATAATTGTAGTTTATTTCATTATAATCCTAAACAAATCTAAATATTTATCAAAGATCTGCTTTGCAAATAAAAAAAATCAAGTCCCAATTTTTCCATATTCCGATTTTAGATCAAAATCCTAAAATTTTGAACACAATAATAATTTCATCAAAATACTGCGGCTCTGCTTTTAAGTCCAAAAGTCTATGGCGCTTCTTACTTGTTTTTTTTTTTTGTACCTTTATTTTTACTTTTAGTAAAGAAAACTGATTCGTTTACTTTATCTTGAAAAAACAAAAAGAGCCGGTAATCAAAAACATCAAAGTCACAACAGAAATTTAAAAATAAAGAGAAACGTCAAAGGAATACAAAAGCGCGCGTAAAACACCTCAATGACTCAGCCTGCTCCCAGCCTAATACAAAAATTAAATGAAATTTAATAACATGGACGCAAACTCACACCGACAATTACCCAATAATCGTTGTAATACCACCCAAATTAATAGTTACCGCGTCACTTCGGAGTGTTTCTCACGAGCGGATTGACATGATTATTAATATCGGACGTCTTGAAGGAGGAGCGATTGACACTTTAATATACCGAAAGCAATTTTTGTTTAAACGTTGTTATTCCAAATCCGACTCTAAATGCAAAGAATTAAGGCTGATTTCAATGGTTAGAATAATGTTTGTGCGACAGCTAGCGATCGTATCGGTGAATCACTCCGTGAGACCAAGAGTTTCCAGCGTCACAGGCATACGAGACACTGATTTTGACGTGTCATAATGTAATTATTTGCGTGTCATTGCCGATATCTTAATTAGACTTTAACGTCGTTTCATACTTATAAAAAATAACATGGCAAAACGTAAGTCCGTGCAAAAACAATACCTAATATATGTAGTAAAAAAGTTCACCAACATTACTGTATTACCGCTAATGTTATTGTAAACTTTAAACGTGGTAGAGCCATGCTGCAGCTATATTAAGTATATAGTTGTAGCACGAATGGGTCGACTCGACCAGGGAAGAGCCACGCTCTCACAGAATACCAGCGCAAAATAGCAGCTTAATGCTGCTGTGTTTTGTATGGTGAGTATAAAGGACCAGGGATCAGCTTTACTTTCATTCGCAAACGATGATAGATGTAGATGTCTATGAGCCCCAGCAGCCACTTACCATCAGGTGGACTGTGTTTTTTTATTGTTTTTTTTTATAGGAGGGGGCAAATGAGCATGCGACTCACCTGACGGTAAGTGACTACCGCCATCCATTAACAACTGCAACACCAGGGGAATTGCAGATGCGTTGCCGGCCCATTAAAAAGGAGTAGGCTCTTTTTTTTGAAGGTCCCTAAGACGTCTTGGTCCGGATAAATCGCTGGTGGTAATAGATTCCACAAGGAAGTTTTGCGAAGAAGAAAACTTCTTCTAAATTGTACAGTGGTGGACCGCCAATCATCCAGATGGTGCGGATGGTATCGCGAGTTTTGTTGCAATATGCGATGATGCAATTGAGCGGCTGGAATTAGTTTAAACAATTCCTCAGAGCACTCCCCGTGGTAGATGCGATAAAATACGCAAAGAGAAACAAAATAAAACTGATCGGGTAGAACTTCGTCGTAGACGATTCGAAACGCTGAGAGCGTCTCAAGTCTTCGATGCGGTCAATCGGAAGGATCTGGCACTGGGGAGCCCCTGCCCAGAGATGTGAACAGTATTCCATGTGGGGCCGGACCTGCGCCTTGTAAAGTTGCAAGCGGTGTACCGGCATAATATACTGTCCCGCTCGGCTGAGCACGCAAAGTATTATAGAGGCCAATTTGGCCTTCTCTTCCAAGTGACCACGAAACTGCACATCACTCGATATGTCGAAACCGAGGATTCCGTTACTGGCTGAGACAACAAGTGCCTTGAAACTGAGGAGATACGACAAAGGGGTTATTTTTAGAGGTAAACGTGTCCAAGACGTTGTTCAACAAAGTCGAGACTTCAGACACAAGTTTGTTCCGGTACTCAGCGACGTTTTCCCGAGAAATATTGGCACGGCCGGTGTATAAAGCATCACCAGTGCTGTCATCTTCATAGCAATGTATGTTAACAGTTTGCAACATATAATTGATATGCAGAAGAAACAGCGTTGGTGATAGCATGCAGCCTTGTGGAACACCAGCGTTAATGGGCTTGTAATCGGAGCATGCACCATCTACTACGTCCTTGATGCTCCGATCTGCAAGAAAACTGGTGATCCAATTGCATAATTTCTCGGGAAGCCCATAGGAAGGAAGTTTCGAAAGAAGGGCTTTATGCCAAACCCGATCGAAGACCTTCGCTATGTTCAAACTAATGGCCAACGCCTCCCCCTTGGACTCCACTGCCTCCGCCAATCTATGAGTTAGGTAACCTAGAATATCACCAGCTGAGTGACCTCGACGGAAACCGTACTGGCGTTCACTAATCAGCTGGTGATCCTCAAGGCACCGCATGAGGTTGTAGTTAATAATAGTTTCCATTACTTTGGAGAACAAGAAGGTGATAGCGATAGGCTTGTAGTTGGACGGATCTGAGCGGTCGCCTTTTTTAGGGATCGGGTGCACCAAAGCTGTCTTCCGTGAGTTCGGAACTACGCCTAGGGAGTAGGATTACCGGAAAAGACGTTTTAAAACCGGTGCCAACTCCGGAGCACACGTCTTCAGCACAATAGGTGGGACTCCATCAGGCCCACTCGACTTGTTGACGTCCAGGGAGAGGAGTGCTTTGCGCACCTAGCGCTGTGTAAACAGCACTTCCTGCATGGAGTACTCACACCGTGGGATAGTCGGCGGTGTATTCTCCCCGTCATCGAGAATCGAGTTTGAAGCAAAGAGAGAGCCTAGCAGATCGGCTTTCTCCTTTGCGGCATAGGCCAGTGAGTCATCCATCCTGTACAGAGATGGAAGAGATGGATGACAGAAGTTCCTTTGGCCTTGAAGTGGCCTTGGCGAGAAACCAGAATGCACGTGTTCCCGAAGTGTGATTTGTCTTTGCCTTGGTAATGACACTTTTAAAGGACCTGGAGGCGGAATTATACTTCTTTTTAAAGCGCTGGTGTTTACATCCCGGAACGTTGATGCGTCAGCCCAGGCCTTCGTAGCACTCCTGCTTATAGTGTGATGCAATTATACAGGAGTGACCAAACCATGGCTGAGTTCTGACTCCGATAGTCACCACAGATGATGAACTAAATAGTTCCAATCCCTGAAGTACCACATCAGCGATCAATAACAGAATCAATAACAACGTTGGGATCATCCGGCGAGAAGCAAACCCGCCCCCAAGGGTAGGATGGAAGAAATGACCGCATCCCGTCCCAATCGGTCGACCTATAGTGCCAAACACGGCGACAAGCTGCAGATCGCAACTGCCTAACCTAGCAAAGCGACAATGATCCAAACTTCATAATAGCCCATCGTTCCTAACCTATGTTGGGAGCATGCGCTGATAAAATTTCAGCTTTTATAAAATAAGGAAAGTCTCGCGATTACGGGCTCTTAGCCTATTGTTTTATTAATGTGTTAGAAATTTTTTTTACTGTTAGTTTTGTTTATATCTAAATTTAATTCGTGTACCTTCGCATATTTCTAGCAAATAAGTGCATTTTCTATCATCCTTTTTTTTAAATAATTAACCCCGTTTTACCTTTAGATTACTTGGAACTACCCACACTTTTTGGCTGGAATTGCAAATATATTTTAAATATATGTCCGCGGTTTTGGCCGCACCTTGACCTACTGTCGCTGCTCTTAATATCTGTATGTTCATGTGATGAATTTCTTTTACTGTGACGATACTCTTGTTATGAATTAATTATTACACATATACAACTTTTTTTACTAAACCAGTGGCTACTATCTCACCTGATAGTAAGTAGTAATGCAGAAGGATGGTAATGGTAAAGCGTACTGACTTAATTAAAGACACTCACCATGAAGACATATTATAATTATTACTCATATTATTATCGGATAAAAAGACAGATGCTGGTATCTTCACTCCTTTGCTGTATGTATGACGAATGATGAAGCAAACTGTTTGTAGTTGTGTTCTAGTTTAAACTGTAAGGAAATACACAGCTAATAATAGCCATCTTATTTTTTAAAATGTACCGGTGAACAAGGAGCAGACATAAATATATAATTTGTATTTTTTCTCAGTATAGTTTTAGTTATAGCATAGTTTATTCTCATGTGCCTTTCGTTATTATTAATTACTGTAATTGGATTAAAAACCGTTGTAATTAAATAAAAAAATAGATGCCCATAGACCATAGATGCCTACATCTATCCTCGATTTAGAATTAAAATGGAGATAAGTTGTCACCTCTGTGGACTAACCTAGTCTTCGTTATTAATGAAAAGGGTTTCTTGTACCCGGCACTTACCATACGAAACAGAACAGTATTTTGTAGCAATTCTACGCTGGTCTTCTGTGAGTGAGCTTGGTCTTTCCCTGGTCGAGCCGAGCCGTCTGTACTGCAACCATATTATAGCTACAGCGTAGCGCTACCACGTTTATTATTTTTCACCATTCAAGTAACAAAAATGTATGTAGCTAAAAATATAGTGTAGAACAGTTCAAACTTCGCACTTAGTTATAGTGTTGTATTGAGATTTCTCGTACTTATGAAGATTATCGTTCCGACCGACTGTTCCACGAGACTCACGCATCTTTTTTTTTAATATAAGCTGTATGTAAATATACCTTGTCAAATATTATGTTGTAACCATTGAAGACTATTGTTGGAAGATGTTGTCAAGTTAGTTGTTAGTAGGTATTTTGTATCAGTGGCGCTTCGATAAAGCACCTATTTTGTCTGAGGAACATGTGCGCGCTAGGGCCCAGGCCACGCCCGGCCCGCCACGCCCACCTCCCCGGGCCCGCTCCCCGTTCACCGATCAACATTTCCCGCTTTTTCCCTTCCAAATTCCGAACTCACAAATTCGAAATTTCTCGACGCGAAACAATCCCGCCCGAAGCGTTCAGTAAAACAATTCGGAATTTTAGTCTGTAAAACATTAAAAAGTAATGTCTTTATGAACGTTCTTGACGTGTTTCGTGAAATATTTTAATAAACAAAAAACGCAGAAATTGTACTTCCGATTATGATAGGTAGGAAATAAAAAAAGTAAAGTACAGTTAGGGAAGCTGCGGTTTTATAAATATGATTATTTATAAAAACAGTTATTATGTAACTAATTTGATTGGTTTATTTAATCATCCCAAAATAATGTATACTTTTAATAATTAATCTCTTTAAATTTAAACAATAAAACTCAATAGAAGAATGAACAACATCCGAGAGTTACTCAATAGGGTCAAATCACTACCACAATGGGAGGTAATTAAACTACAATCCAAATATTCTCGTGTCTAGGCGGATATCTACCCGGTGGTCGCGATATTATAATAACTGCAAAGATTAAATTGGCCCGTCAAGGATACGATTTCTGCATACATCGAAATTGTCTCTCAGAGACTAAGATCGTCAATATCACTATTACTCCAGCTCATCAAAAATAAATCAGCTTTCTTTATGATGAGCTGGAAAAATGGTGACGCATAAACCTCATCCATAAATCGCCTCATAGCAGGCAACATTCCCAACAGGCGGATTGGCAAATACAGTTTATTATATTATTATTATTGAGTTCATATTAGGTATCAAGATACCGCTGTCAATCTTCTTTTTCAGTTTCCTTCTGTCGCCTCTTACGAAACCCATGGGATACATGATATGGGTTAGTGGATTATTTCACATTTCTGCCGCCAACGCTTAAGATTTTACCAAACCATTTAGTTTAAAGTCGGCAGTATTCATAAATCTGTTTATATTACATCTAAGATATGCAAGATATATACTCCGTCATCTATTAGAGATCTTAAGATATTTTGGGTATTTCTATAACTTATAAATAGGTTATGATTAGAAGATGACAGAAGAAGAAGGCTAAGTTATTAATGTAAATAAATTAGAATATAATATTAAACGGTGTAAAGAAAGAATTATTCATAAATTTGAAAAATTATCTTAAAATCGTTCTTATTATAAAATATAATAAAGTTGTTTAGTTTATTGGCCTATCTCAATTAATCTACGGCAAATGGAATGACTGCGCACCCGCGGTGGCTTTCCCACAGCGACCTCATCGCTCACCAGGCGAACTGACGAAATTAGATCGATTAACATGATAAACCTATCGATTGGAACATCGATGAGTCGATACTATCGATACAATCAATACCACTGACAAATTACGCCGAGCGTCCTGTCCGCGCTCGGATGGACCGATCTAGATCCATTGGATTGATATACGTTTGTGTTTTTCGCTTTGACGAGTTTAGTTTCAGACTGATTGGTTATTTGGTTAATGGTTACTGGATCGATTTTATAAATAGATAGTTAACTGTAATCGTCTTTTTAAATTTATTTAATAAAAATAAGGAATTAAACAATACAATTTGAATGTGTTTTATTTTCCAGATCTTATTTTATACCTAAGTATGAACAAATGTAGTTATGCAATATACCAAGAATGTTGAATTAACAAAGTTCTTACATGTGTCTCTGCAAAGTAAAAACAATAACCCTTGAATTATCGTTAAATCAAAAATATTGACAATTTAAACATTTTTTTTTGTTTGATAACATCCATAAAGCATACTGATGAATCGATTGTAAAACCGGGGTCATATCGACTCGGCTAACAATAACACTTACGGGTATTAGTTATTAAGTGTACAGGATAATAATGAATCATGTACATAAATTTATGTCGTTTATTTGTTTTATTGACCTACACTGTTGCAAGATACTGACTGTTAAGACACATAATTAAATAAAGTAGGATTGCGGCGTCTGTGGTATGTGAACAGTGCCCATAAATCACTGACGCGCGGCATTCGCTGACGGCCTGAATACCTCCGTTTGATTGTATGGACTACACACTGAAGACACATTGCATTGCGTTTGAATCTATTGAGGTAAATCTAGGCTTCATATAAAGCTTATTTAATTCTCTATCTAAATTGCTCCCATAAATTTTGATTCAACAAAATTTCAAAATATTGCTAACATTAAAGTTCAAAAAATTTTAACCAACATGCAATAATCTTGAGCTGTAATGATCTTAGAGAAAATTGTAATAGTCACGACATTTTCGAAAATTCTTAATACGTCTGCATAATTTCGGATTAGTGGGACGTCCACAAGTAGGAAATACTAAATTATATAATTCCATTTCATTCAAACTTATTAATCAGTAATTTTTAGCAGTTTAAAAAAAAATGCTGTGTTTTCAATTGAGACAATTTCTGAATAAAATCCAGAGGGAGTCGATGCAACTGTAGGAAATGCAAGAAAAATCTCGAAGCCTCTTACAGGTGACGGTATAACTCTTTCGTATTCTACAGTAGCAGCGTCAAGAATGCGAAACATTTGGAACTGGATCGCCAAATGGACAGGAGACATCAGACGTGGTAGAGCCACGCTGCATCTCTATTATGGTTGCAGCATGAATGGGTCGGCTCGACGGAGTTAAGAACACGCTCTCACAGAATACCAGCGTAAAATAGTACCTTAATGGTGCTGTGTATGGTATGGTAAGTGTAGACAACCGGAGACCCTTTTTACTGGAAATAAGGCATTCCATCTTAATTCTCAGGAGTGACAACGCTTCTGCATTTTGATTCTTATTTGAGCATTAATGTAGACGTTTATGGGTCACAACATCCACGTACCATTAGGTGGGCTGTATATTCGTTTGTCACCCTATTCTATAAAAAAAAACATGGATGCTAGTCGTCCTCAAGAAAAAAAACAAAATCTGCCGTAAAAGTTACTTACCCTCGCGGTGTCTGCCTCTTTAACTTATACTCTATACAAAAGTGCTATAGCCCGTTTAGATGTGACTTAAAAGGATTGTATACTAAAAGGCACAGTTGTGAATGCATTAAACTCATTAGATATTCACATTTCTCAAATCAAAGAACTGGCAGCAATAAAAATATAAATGTAAATAGTTGGTTCATACGGAGCGAAGTTTATGGCCGTATTTCAATTATCGTTCGGCTTAGCAAGGAGGGCTTAGAACGCTAATGGAAGGAAATCGATACGCGATATACTAGACTAGACTTTATATTACACCTAACTGTAGATGCGAAATTAGGTATTAAATATGCAATGTGTGTATACATTTACTTTGCCACAAATTAGGATTTTTTTTTAATATACGAGTAAGTCAAGCACATGTCAGTCAGAAAAACGTCGAAAGCTATTTTACTCGATTTATATTTACTTGACCTGTATCTAGATAGATAAATGCAATGGAATTTTGTAATTCAGTTTTCACTGATTTCCAGACGCCTATATGAAACAATAACTCTCATGACTATAATGTGTCTTATTTTCACCAGGACCAATGCTTGTTGGTTAAGTTTTCTTAAAATCTAATAATTAACATTAAAGTACGTGAGAGTAATGAGAAAGAGAGTCAGCTAAGTTTTGCAACAGAACAAAACCAAAACAGAGGACAAAGACGAAAACACAAATTCTTATACTATAACTAATATATTAAGAAAACAAATAGCAAACGAGCATTTACAATAATAAGAAACACTTCGAAAAATCAACTTATAAAAAAACATTTAATAATGTTGAGCGCCACCATTAATGTCTGGTACATGGCAACACTAGTTATCACTAGCGCCCTCTAGTATCGAGCAGTCTCAAATCCCAAGCTCGTAACAATAACCATATTATATACTATACTGTCAACTTTTTTTATTGGATCCTTTTATTATTTGATTGACTAATGAATGGCTATAGTATCACATAGCCATCTATGTAAACAAGGCTTTTTTGAGTTTGAAGAAAGTAACCATACTAACCGGATGACCGCGTACTACCCTCCTACGGTAGAGCCATGCTGCAGCTATATTAATTGTATAGTTATAGCACGTGTGGGTCGGCTCAACCAGGGAAGTATCACGCCCTCACAGAATACCAGCGTAAAATAGCAGTTTAATGCTACTGTGTTTCATATGGTGAGTTTAGAAACCCGGAGACCTTTTTACTGGAAAAGAGGGATTCCATCCTAGTCCCCACGGGTGACAACGCATCTGCATTTTGATTCGCAAACGAGGATAGATGTAAATGTTTATGGGCCACAGTAACCACTTACCAACAGGTGATTGTGTGCTCGCTTGTCACCCTTATCCTAAAAAAACGTACCCTACACAACAGAACGACATTTACAGGTTATTAATCGAAAAGAAAGACTTATATAATTATTTAGCATCAGATAGACTAGTACGTTAGGTATGTTTTTCAATTATGTGCGAACAGCTATGCAGGTCTAGAGAGAGAGATCTGTATCATTGCGACCTAAAAGATCTATTGTGGTCACTGCTATGTCTATAGTTTACTGGTAATCCCTACGTCCGCAATGAATAGAAGGAGTTGCTTAGCTGTGCGCAATTTCACTTATTCTGGGCGGAGTAATGTTAGGTAATTCGTTCTTCCTCTATTTTCCTTACGTTCACCAACTTTTTTTATAAACATCAGAGCAACTAACTAGCACAATAAGTGGAAGCTGTACATAAACATCTAAATCTATACTCGATTATAATCTAAACCAAGATGAAACGCTACTATTTTGTCTATGCTGCTATTTTACGCAAATTTTTTTTAGAAAATTATCATTATATAATTATATCGTCGGCTTCAGATTTTAATGGCAATAAGTACTATTACGGGACCTGGTTCTTTTAACAAGCATCATAGGTGTTACAAACAGCCTCCTGTGGTGTGCTTACATGAGGCAAGAAGAAACAGCACGCCCGCATGCTACGTGCCAGTGGTACGTGTATGGCTAAATATCTCTGCACTACAAGGTTGCTCCCAAAAAACGTTAGTAAAATTAAGGGATTACAAAACATCTTTGACGCGATTTCATAGCTCGAATAACTACCACATCTCACACGAAGTTTTCAAATAAAATAAAACTTAGATCACATTGTTTATGAAGTTACGGCGATTAGCCCGGACAGACATAGAGACAGAGAGACAGACGGGACAGGTAAAATTCATGCATGCAAATAATGCCCTGAGCTCGATAAAAAGCTATTATTTCGATATTACAGACGGACACTTCAATTTTATTTCATCATCATCATCATTACAGCCTTTCATAAGTCCACTGCTGAACATAGGCCTCCCCCAAGGAATGCCACAAAGCACGGTCCTGAGCCACCTGCATCCATCGCCTTCCTGTATGTCTAACCAGGTCGTCACTCCATCTCGTGCGGGGTCGGCCTAAACTTCGCCTACCGGTACGAGGCTGCCACTCAAGAAACTTTCTTCCCCATTGGTTGTCGGTTCTAGGTCGTTGAGCGTGGTGCTTAGGTCCTCCAGCGATTCTGCCATAAAGACTATATCGTCGGCAAATCGAAGGTGAGTGATGTACTCGCCATTGATGTTAATACCGTATCCTTTCCAGTCCAGAAGCTTGAAAAAGTCTTCCAATGCAGTGGTGAAGAGTTTCAGGGATATAACATCACCCTGTCTCACACCTCTCTGCAATTGGATAGGTTTCGTACTCTGGTTCTGCACTCGGATAGCCATCGTAGCC
Source organism: Parnassius mnemosyne (assembly GCA_963668995.1). Lineage (NCBI taxonomy): Eukaryota > Metazoa > Arthropoda > Insecta > Lepidoptera > Papilionidae > Parnassius > Parnassius mnemosyne. The sequence goes on along the minus strand of CAVLGL010000148.1, from coordinate 40,393,999 downwards.
CTACTGTACAAGCACTTCAGCACTTCGACATACCGGCAGTCAACTTGGCATCGCTGAAGGAACTTCAGCACCGCACAAATTTCGACGGAATCAAAGACTTTCTCATAGTCCACATACGCCAGACATAGTGGCAAATTGTACTCCTCGGACATCTGTACAATTTTCCAAAGGGTATGTATGTGGTATATGGTGCTAAAGCCCTTTCGGAAACCGGCTTGTTCGGGGGGCTGAAAGTCGTCAAGTCTGCACGCGAAACGATTCGTAATGACTCTCGAAAACAGCACGTAGACGCGGCTCAGAAAGGAAATCGGTCTGTAGTTCTTCAAGAGAGCGTTGTCCCCTTTCTTGAAGAACAAGACCACCGCACTTCTGCTCCACGCCTCCGGTGTAATGCCACCATGGAGGACGGAATTAAAGAGCTTCTGAAGGACTTCAAGTACCGGTCTTCCACCCGCTTTCAGAAGCTCCGCTGTAATTCCATCCTCGCCTGAGGCCTTGCCGTTTTTAAAGTGCTGAAGAGCCATTCTAATCTCGCTCAGATGTCGCCGGGATGTCTTCGGAATAGTATCGGATAAGACTCGCTCTTGGATCGTTACTCACACTTGCGTGTGGCTCCAACGATGACGTGTACAGCTGCCCATAGAACCTCTCAATCTCACTTAAAATCTCAGGTGCCCCGGAAACAATGCTGCCACACTCGGTTTTCAGCTTTGACAGTTGGCTCTTTCTGGCAGACAGATCTCTGGCAAAGACTTTGGAGCCTTGGTTCCGCTCGATCGCTTCTTCAATACAAGCTGTATTGAAGTTGCGTAAGTCCCGCCGCATGCATTTGGAGATCTGTCTGTTCAGTTGCCTGTACGCTGTCAAATCTGTTGAAGAATATAGCTTCATCTCCCGTCTAACAACCATGAGATTGAGAGTGTGATCGTAGAGTTTTTTGTGTTCTTTTGCGGCGGGTCTTGCAGAACTTAGCTCCGACCGCATGGACAGTTTCCACGAGCTTGTCATTCATATTGTCCACTTCATTGCAGCTTTCTAGGCACTGAAAACGGTTTTGTAACTCGAGATGAAAGGTTTCGGGACTTTGGAATAGAGCACGAGGGGGACGGAGCGTTGACTTCATTAGACGAGACCTCTCCAACTTAACGTTTAGGTTCAGTGTGCCTCTAACCATTCGGTGATCGCTACCAGTTTTCACCCTCGCGATCACGGAGACATCACTGAACAGTTGACGTCTGGTCGTCATAATGAAGTCAATCTCATTTTTTGTGGAACCGTCGGGGCTCGACCAGGTACACTTCCTGTGGGGCCATTTCTGGAAGAAAGAGTTCATCATAAAGAGTCCCTCTTTCTCCATGAAGTTGGCCAGCTGCTTGCTCCTTGGGTTCCGTTGCCCTAGTCCAAATTTCCCTACTTTCAGCTCACCGTTCCCTCCATAATCTTCTCATCAGTCCTCAGGGTTCGTGCGTTGTATGTTGCCAGGTCGAGTCGTCTTAGGTGACAACCGAACCTCCACCGGAGATTCTTAGCACCGCCTGCCCCGCCGTTACCATGGTCGCCACCGTAGCCAGGAACAGCGGGGCCGCCGGGGACAGGGGGCCGTCTCTTTGTTACTCTCGTCATAGGGGGGTTTTTGTCATAGTTGCCACGCTTGGCGAGCGGGTTGGCAACCGCATTATTTTTATTGTAAGTTTGTTGTTATCAGGAAGATGCTGCTGTCCATCTCCTGCCTGTTTCCCTTTGTCGCCTTTTACGACACCCTCGGGAAGATATTGGGTAGTGGATATTCTTAACCGCCACTACACGGCAAATATATAGCCAAAGTTACTAATATTTAATTAATTTTATTTATACCTATTTAAAGATAAATTATGCACAAAGTAATATGGCAGATAAATTATCGGCCAAATTGTGAAATGTAAATGAATACGATAAGAATTCAATTCGCCTTCGACATTTCACAAACCTGCGAGCATTTTTGTAACCAGACAACGCCTTCTGTATAACGAAGAATCATAAAATCTCCCGACGACATTTATATTAAGTTTAAGTTCATTGAAATTCAAAAGATACCGCTTATATTTGAAACGGACGACGCATCTGCAAAACGCAGATCCATCGGTATAGTGAGGGCAGTTTATCAAGATGGCTAAATGCTCGCAATTAGCCCATGTGAAATGTCGCATACACATGCTAACTAGGTCCCGCCTCGAGCGTGCGTGCCCGAAGCCCGCACACCATAACGCATCTAACAACGGCAAGGCCCTATTAGCGATCTGTGGACTCAGCCACAGAATATAAACCTTATAGGATTTGATTTAGGCTCGACGTACACAAAGCTATCTGTCAATTTTCTGTATTGTATATTTCAATACTTTTTATCGCATTAGTTACGCTGCTTTTTTACTTTAAAACTTAATAGGCGATGATTCTCTCCTATTGTAAAATGAGAAAAAACTAAATACTATACTTTAGCGAATACCACATTCACTAATACATAAGAAAATCAAAAACACCTATAAAAGTCTATATAATATAGCCAAAAATTTTTTTTTGTTTCGCGTTGAAACTCCAGTGCTGGAAATCTGCATAGTGTGAACATATTCAGGACCTCACCGCTATTACATTTTAACATTGAGAACCTTCAAATCCTGGAAATATGACACCCATTACTACCAGAGATGATTCGTGAGGTTATCGAAATTAAAGAATCCCCTAATTTGATAGCAGAAATTACTTTAATATAGAAAATAGAAAAAATAATTGCCGTGCAATCATATAAAATAAATTAAATTCAAACCCAAGTATACCACTGCAAGACTTTGAGTTGCTGTTAAATGACATGATTAATTTTACTACAAAAATGAGTTTAGAATTAGTATCAGGTTAAAACGAAAAAGTCTATTTCAATGGAGAGGTGTGTAAAAAAGTATGAAATTTAGCACTGTGACGCCGCGGCTGAGGAAATACTTTTATGAGAAAGACTCCTCCTAAATTGATAGTTATATAGTTAAAGCCGCGTTTTGTTATTAGATGAAAATTAAAAAATTAAAACTTGAAGGCATAATCCGAACTAGTTTAACTATGACATCAAGATGTTAACATCTCAGTTCCCCAGAGGCCACAGTTGTTGCAAACTGTTATTAACCAGTATAATGAATTAGTTGTCATTGTAAGCATTATGTAAAGTATATAAAAGCGATATTTTATATAATTTATGCAGTACCACTCTAACCTTTGGTCCTTTGTCCGGTATACATCTTTCTTGTAACACTTAAAATTCCGATGTCCAATTACCTAAGATTAGTTTTGCAGCAGTGTCATTTTCTAAAACCGACTTCATCATTACAGCCCCGCACAAGTCCACTGCTGTACATAGGCCTCCCCCAATGAATGCCACAAAGCACGGTCCTGTGCCACCTGCATCCATCCACTTCCTGCATGTCTTACCAAGTCGTCACCCAATCTAGTGGGGGGAACGCCCTACACTTCGCCTACCGGTACGAGGCTATATTAATCTGCTATGATTTGCGTCGAGACTTTTTAGTGTACGATGGTACTTTAATATCGAGTCCCACCCTTCGCTGATTTATAGCCCCTGTATATAGCCCCCTAAAATTTTCAAATTGAGCTTGTGTTGTGCGTCCTCTCAACAATCTTTACTACAATTAGCGTGGGCTTATGAGAATGCTTTAATGGAACGAAGAGCGTGTAACTTTATAATTTTAATATTAAAGAGAGTTGCCATGAAAAAAAAAATCGAATTTTATGGATCTTATTTCGAAACATCTTTGAAACATTTATGCTAGAGCGCGGGTTCTATAAACAGTATTTTGAAACTATTAAGGTTGAACGTAACCTTTATTTGTATCTTTCTTTTTTATCTTTTTAATAAATTAACTTTAGCTGTATTAATTAATTTTTGTAACACTTTGTACTGATTATATTAATAGAAACGACTAAATTAAATGAAGAATTAATGTGCTGTTCCTGAACTTAAAAAGAAAGCCTTTGTCACCTTTTATGCCGTATAAGTCGTGAAGGTGAGGAAAGGTATTGGCTATAATATGCGTAATTACCAACGTTCTTGCATACAGAAGTGTTGATGGTTATTCGCGTAATTCCATCTTCTTACAGATGCTTATTTTTATAAAACAGCTACGATAAATGTAATGATGTATTATTTGTAATCTATACTAATTAATGTGTTGGTTTTTGTTTTATAACGGACTAAAATTCTATTAAAATCTTCGTTTTATTGTAAGCACGCACGCACGCTAACGAGCGTGCGCGCACACACACACACACACATACACATACACACACGCACGCACGCACGCGCACACACACACACACACACACCGATTCAGCTTACTAATCCTCTTAAAGCTTAAATATCCTCATTTCTATGTTTATCACGCAGAGAAACCGCGAACATAGCCCTCTCTATAGCTCGCTGAGCGACCTTGAGCTTCCTCATATGGCCAGCAGTGAAGGACCACGTCTCAGATCTATAGGTCATCACTGGCAACACGCACTGGTTGTACAGTCTCCTTTTCAAGTTTTGAGGTATACCTGGCGAAAAGATGTGTCGTTATTTCCAGAACGCTGGCCAGCCGAGTTGAATCCGTCGATTGACCTCTAGTTCGAAATCGTACTATTTGTCCCAGGTAAACATACTCGTCAACAACTTCGAGCTTAGTGCTCCCAACAACTACCGGCATAGATGTGACATGGATGTTACACATGATCTTTTTTGATGATGATGCTGCTGCCCATCTTCTGCTTCAGTTTCCCTCTGTCGCCTCTTACGACACCCACGGGAAAATATTGGCTAGTGGGTATTCTTGCCCGCCACTACACGGGGTCATTACAATTCTACTGTAACACATAAAATCTGCAACTAATATCTTCTTATGTACAACCTATATAGTATAGATTACAAACAAATAAAAATACTTTACACTAGAGGCTCAAACACTACAAGCTTAATCTGCTAAAAAAACAATTAATGATAATGATTTCCACAAATTACAAAATTAAGCGGCGAAACATAAATAGTAATATCCTTTTAGGAAATCGTAGAAAACAAACATTTTTTTATAAATAATTAATTAATCAATTATAATTTCAGTCGGCATTTCAAACAAGTTCATTAAGCTTATGATCATAATAGCCATACAATAAGCATAAATAGCAACAATGTGGTTGGTCTTCTATTCTTTCTGGGTTGGTACTACCCTCATACCATTTTATGCCAAGCACATACTGCTGCGTTCTGGCTTAAGATATCAGTATAATCAAACAGATTTCATTCTAATCCTTAGATAATACAACTCATTGAACTTGGTTGAAAGTGTCCATTTAATGTCGCAGCTTTTTTTCATGTGGTAGAGCCATGCTGCAGCTATATTAGTAGTATAGTTGTAGCACGAATAGGTCGGCTCGATCGATACGCTCTCACAGAATACCAGCGTAAAATAGCAGCTTAATGCTGCTGTGTTTCGTATGGTGAGTGTAGAGAACCGGATACCATTTTTACTGGAAGTGAGGCATTCCATCTTAGTCCTCACGATTGACAACGGATCTGCATTTTTATTCGTAATCGAGGATAGATGTAGATGTCTAAGGGATGCAGCGACCACTTACCATCAGGTGGACTATTTGCTCGTTTGTGACCCTTATCCCATAAAAAAAGCTATTTACAGTTTTTTTTTTTTCAATTTATTTGACACTAATCCTTCAATATTTGAATTGATATTTTACGGTATAAACATAAGGTATACTGCTTTACCATATACCGTTTAAGTGGACTGAGGCGGACTCTTAGCTCGTCTATCACTCTGATATTAAATGAAAATAGATCCGAATTTTTCTTATTCAAGAAGATTTAGGTAAATACCAAATTGTTTGAAGGTATTTATCCAATAATAAAAAAAAGAAATAACTAACCCGTATAACAACATATTTCCATGATTTTAAAATGCAACAATGAAAAAAGACAACAATGTACAATAAACATGTAGAAAGTATAAAAAGCGTTAAAATAAAACACAGACATTTCCCTCGTGTAGTGGGTAATTTCGTAATGCTTCTGGCAACCCCGATATACGCCGCAAATGTTTCCCAGCCAATATTGTGGAGACGCGATACGTCCGCGCGGTAATTGATAATAACAGAAAATGATGCATGTCAGTAGCTGCGAGCTATGTGTTGTAAGTAACACAATTGTATACACCGTATATATTATTCATTGTCTTGCCAGGTTATGGAAACCTAAAGGTCCCCGGCAGAACTTTATCATGCGTTTTAATGGTAATCGCAACCGTTAGTGAAATATACTACCTTGTGGTTAGGTTTGTAAATTTTATTTCATAACTGTTCACTGTTTACATACTTTGAACAGCTTTTCTATTAACTTATTTTCTTTTTAGCATATGGCTGTAGAAAATTTCAAAAATCCCTAATAAAATTGTGTAAACCTATTGAATTTGTTACGTGAGGAATACAATTTAGAAGCCTTGCAACTCAAAAATCAACTTAAAATCTCTGGCATCAGCAGGCAAGAATTACTTCTAAGTGAGCGCAGAGCGGCTGTGATCAGTACATTAATCGAATGCAATGCATGTAGGTCAAGCTGTCAGTTGGGGTAAAACGTGACATTGCCTCATTCAGCCCCATAACATTAATATTCCTCTGAAAAAACAACTGTAACCAAATCTCAACAGATCAGGCATAGTAATAGTAATTGTTATGTTTTAATTTTTATTAAAGCTTAATTTTTCACATTTCACGTTTAATTCAATACGTACCTATGTACTTGTAATTACTAGCGTAAAATAATAAACAATATATTGGTTATCCTATGCTTTTTGCCTTTTACCTTAATTCTTGTCGACATGACATTTTTCGTATTTTTTTCATTCATTACTTTCTATCAAACTCCACTGTTGGATATGTCTTCCCATAGGCTACCTCATAAGAGAGATATTTGCCACAGTTGCCCCACTTGGCTAGCTCCTGCAGTACATAGACATCTGCGGCCAACTTGAAAAAAAAACCGGCCAAATGCGAGTCGGAGTCGCGCACCGAGGGTTCCGGACAAATCCGTCGGTAAGGTAGGTAGTAATAAGTTTAAAATTATTAAAAATGTTTTTATTATATGATGTAACTAAAAATTTATGCTTTTCACAATTTTTCCTTTATCTGTGCTATAATACGTTGTATCGTACCAAATTTTAAGATTCTGAGTTCACGGGAAGTACCCGGTAGGTTTTGATTCCCTTGTGAATGTAGAAAATTTGCGGCATAAACGGCTGAATCTTTTGATTGAGTTGGCTTAGAAGTTTCATTTTTTCTCAGCTTCAAGCGACAGTAGACTTAAGTATCTGATATTACTTTCAGCTTGATACCTCCACGCGTTCCTGAGAATAAGGGTCTTGACAGACAGACAGACGGACAACAAAGCGATCCTATAAGGGTTCTGTTTTTTTCCTTTTGAGGTACGGAACCTTAAAAAAGAAGACTACAGACTACTACATTATCACCTTTGAGAACTTTCATACGTGGTAGAGCCATGCTGCAGCTATGTTATTGTTGTAGCACGAATGGGTCGGCTCGACCGGGGAAGGACCACGCTCTCACAGAATACCAGCGTCAAATAGCAGCTTAACGCTGCTGTGTTTCGTATGGTGAGTGTAGAAAACCGTAGACCCTTTTTACTGGAAACGAGGCATTCCATCTTAGTCCTTACGGGTGGCAACGCATCTGCATTTTCATTCGTAATCGAGGATAGATGTAGATGTCTATGGGCCGCTGCAACCACTTGCCATCGGGTGGACTGTGTACTCGTTTGTCACCCTATCCTATAAAAAAAAAACTAAGATGGAATCCTCACAGCCTGTAAATATATTGACTTTTGTTACCAATCAGACCAGAACACTATAGTTCAGGCGCCGCTGTTTGGCGGCAGAAATACTTTGCTGCTCTCTTGGTTTGTTTTCCTTTCACACCTCTTACGACAGCCATGAGACGAAATGATGTAGTGAAGATTCTTACACCGCCACTACACGGTCATTAATTGTATAATAAAATAAATTCATTCTCAAGCTTTTCAGAGTTTCTCCTCAGTCATAGTTGCATGAATAGCTTCCTAAATCTACGAATGCGTACTTATTTATTACTCTTATAGAAGTATGTACACTGGCAACTCGATTATAAATGCAGTAACCAACACCATGGCATATTTTCCGCGGAATGTTTATTCGTACGTAAGTGTTTACCTCCTAATGACAGACAATAAAGCATTCATTATGCCGACAATCGAGCGCACCACCTTTTATCGTTAAACGCGTTAAATTATTGGAATAATCCTTTAGTCATTGATGAGATATGTATTATTAAAGTGTTGTATTTATAGTTCGATATTTAAAATGGACACACTTTCATAAAGAGCAATTAATCTTGTCGATATAATAGTAGAATATTGTAATAGTTGTGCCTTGAAAGTAAACGAGTTTTCTCCATTCAACCCCAATCTACCGCCTTATGTAGTTGAAGTTGCGTGGCCTTTTTTATTTTTGATCGATAGATCTACCGTTCTTGTCTTTGAGTTCATTTGGTCTTCAATTTTTAGTAATAGTTTGCGATAAAATTACAAATGACTCTATTTGAAGACTTTGTATATCATTTTTTTTTCAAAGAATATTCAGAATATTTTTTTGCTCCTAATTTTATAGTATTTTACTATTGATATCAATGGTAGAAGGTACAAAATAACGATTACAAATCCTGTTTTAAAGATATCAACCAAATGCTCACCCAGTCCATTGTTGTCACCATACCGTGTATGCAACGGTAAGTAAAAATGTGGTATTTGCCATATCTTTTCCTAATGTGATGAGATTATGTGCTCCAAGGCAAAGTGGAATACCTACATTATAAATGCAGACAGTGCGATTTACCGTCAGGTGGGATAGAAGTTAAGCACTGGCTTATAATAGGTAAAAACTATATATAATTTACCCATATTTTAAATATGGTGATAGCTGAATAAGTGATGAATTTATAAATTAACATTAACAGACAACTTAAATAGCTTTTTTATAGCTTATTTAATGTAAAAAACTTTAAAACATATAATATTTAAATACGAATTTTGTAAAAAAGTTTTATTAATATCATTTATGGTTACAAACAGTGTTTATAACGTCATAAAACGCCGTTCTATAGCCCTTAGTTTTATAGCTTCGTGCTGTCTGAATGAGCATTTTGTTATGACGATCACTGTTAAAATTGTTAAGTCCCGTAAAGTGCTAACATAATAGACATACGAACTCATGTTACTATCAATCTTTACGTAATTTTGTTACTGGTTCCATACCTCAAGTACTCGCTAATTGATTGTTTTTATGATGTTAATTATTTTATATATAATTTTAAAGTGAGGTATTGTAGTCCCACATACATACGTTTTACAGTTGGACACACAGATTTGAAGCAGGAATAAGCGTTCGCTTTATAATTTTGTAGTACGCAAGCCAATAGACTTCGATCTCCTCTGGCACTACATAGCGCTAAAGCAACGCTGACATCATCAACATCATCGTTACAACGCATCATGACTACATTACTGAACATAAACACCCCCAATAAATGCCAAAAATCACGGCCCTAGTCATCTACGACCATTGAGTTCCTGCATCTAGTGGGCTGCCGCCAGCCCTATATACTATACTTACATGCAATTTTATATTATTTTATAAAATATTGTTAACTACATGCAATTTTAATTGCGGTATTATCACGTGCATTACCTACAGTAAAATATCGTATGGAAACGCGTCTACCTAAAAAAAAAAATATACGAGGGCAAGTATAGTGAAGTCCGCTAAAATGAATCAGGTGAGCACGGTGGACAACTGAGTGAAAAATTGAAGTGACAAACGAACTTAGTCTTGATTGTAAATGGCTACTGCAGTCCGTTACACCTGCAACAAACTTCAAACACGGAATGTTAAAGATGCGTTGCCACGTCTAAGGACTAAGATGGAATGCCTCACAGGCTCTAATTATACTGGCCCTCTATACCGTTAAGCCTGGAACACAACAGTACAGGCACCGCTATTTGGCGACAAAAGGAAGACTTACAATGCCGGAATTTATCGGCTCCCAATGACCGGCCCATAGAGATGGGCCGTGAGGAAGATCCGGGTAATGGGGGAGATACCCCGAGGCCCGAGACCTGTTGGGTGTTTGCACACACCTCAGCAGACGACAACGTAGTGGCGGCAAAAACAGGTAAGTAATAAAACTAATGTACCACCTACATTAGTTTTCTTGCTCGCATGACCATTTTTTATAGAATAAGGATGAAAACAAGTACACAGTCCACCTGATGGTAAGTGGTTGCTGTGGCCTGTACACATCTACATCTATCTTCGTTTGCGAATTAAAATCCAGATGCGTTGTCAGCCGTGAGGACTAAGATTGAATGCCTCATTTCCAGTAAAAAGGGCCTCCGGCCACCTGGTCTGGTCTCTCTGGTTCTCTACACTCACCATACGAAACACAGCAGTGTTAAGTTGCTATTTTACGCTGGTATTATGTAAGAGCGTGTTTCTTCCCTGGTCGAGCCGACCCATTCCTGCTACAACTATACTATTAATATAGCTGCAGCATGGCTCTACCACGTATTAACCTTTTTGTGCAATCGGCTACCACCTCTCTTCTTTAAGAAAATAGCCTACTCCTTTTTAAAAGGCCAACTACAATATACCTGCGATTCCCCTGGTATAGCAGTTGTTCACGGGCGGCGGTAGTCACTTAACGTCATTGAGCCGCATGTTCTCCTCTTATTTCTAAATTCCTAGTAAATACAAATTTTTAATTATTTTAGTCGAATACAAATTTTCGCTCAGTTAGTTCACTCGTAAAGATTGGTTTAAGGCATTAAGTCTGACCATTGCATACTTTTTATCAAGGCCATTCCAGTTATAAATAAATAAATAATTATTTCTTATTTATCATTACTATGTCTTAAAGCTTCTGTAATACAAACTGACTGAAGAACCTTATTATTTATAAAGGCGAGTACTGATACTCAAGTAGTGCCGCGTGTCACTGAGATCAAAGGTGACGACTATATGTTATTTACATACAAATTCCTGTCTGCGCATAAATAACTTTGGCGGCATCTTGTCTAACATAAGTCGATAAATTGCGATGACAAGGTTTTGTCTTACTTATAATTCTCATTAACTCTTTAATTATAAAACAGTCACTTGTAATAAGTAAGGAAATTTTCTGGACATTTAATAATGTTATTAGAATAAGAGATGAGCTGAGACAACCATCTCGCGGCCCCTGGTCCCGTGTTCCAGCCGGATCTAGCTTTATCGTTAAATCTCAAATTCTTATCTCGAAATCTGGATTTTACAGATTGCACCCCAATTTTCGAAACTTCATTCCAGCATATTTTCTCTACCGTTTAAAACATTATTGGCCTTAGTCATAAAATCAACGTCAATTTAAGAAATGCTTCAAGTTGTTCTAGCCAAGAGACTGATGACAATAGAAGGAAACAGGTACGGATTTAATTAATAGTTAATTTAAGTAAGCGTTAATCAACAATATTATCAGTAAATCCACATAAAGTAAAAGTAAAGTTACAGCTTAAATACGTCCCCTTGGTAGGCACAGGCCTCCCCTCATTTCTGAGAGGGTTTTAAGGCAAGGAAGTGCCCGCCGCGGTGCCCCAATGCGTGTTGGCGAACTTCATATGACTTCGAAATATTTTTTTTCTTATTCCTCAGACAAGCAGGTTTCCTCACGATGTTTTTCCTTCGTCGCCAAGCACGTGGTAAATCGTGGCACTTAAATTTGCAATTAACAACTTCATTAGTGCCGGCGGGGATCGAACCCGTTTTGCTCGCGTACTGTGGATTTTGCAGCGTGCGCTAATCATCTGAGCTACCACGGCTCTAAGTAAGGCCGTATATTAATAGGTAAAAAGGTATTTTAGGAAGAGTAAGCGCTTCTGTGTCACTCGACTACGATACTAAGGCCTATTAACACCTACATCATTATCAATTAAGAATAAAAATGCATATAGAACGTCACCCCTGATGACTAATATGTAACGCCTTGATACAAAGCACAGCAGAAGTATGGTGATATTTTACGCTGGTATTCCTACAAGAGCGATTATGTAGTAAGTACTCCTTTCGTTTGATTAAGTTGCAACGTTCATTATCGTGCATGTTTCAGTGAGTTATATTAAAATTGTCAAAAATATGGTAATTTTTATTTATTAAATGGGTATTTCATTTGAAATGGTTGATGAGATCGATCACAATCATTACTTTAGACGTAATTGTAGTTGCGCATGCGACTATTCACCCTTGTTGAAGGGTTGTGTCCCTTATTTTTTTGTTATTGTCAATATGAATAGTGGAATAAGCCCCTATTTTCTACTCATTAAATGACCTATAATTTTAAATATTTCAATAGCCTTTTTTATTTGTTCTTATTTATTTAAAAAGACGATTTTTTTTCATTTAATCAAGGATTGATTTGTTAATTCTGATTTTATAACATATGTATTTAAAATAATGAACTTTTAAAAAATCAATAGGTAATTAAGTTATATAAATATTTAAAAGAGTTTAAAAAATCAAAACATCATTGAACTTCGAAATAACTCAAATCAAAATGGATTAAATACACCAATGGAATTAAATTGAATTCCCGCAAAAGCAAAAACAACGGGATATCGTTTCCCATGATCGGGAATAAAACGCGTGGGGCGGCATTTTATATAGACAGGGATTGCGTACACAATGCCACTGTCAAACGCGACCGCTCTGTGTGCACACGGGCGCCCATTCCTCATCAGAGTGAGCTTTGCCGAAATATCAGAGGAAAATAATCGCGTAAACAAGGATAATGAGTGAGTAGGTGGGGCCGTATCGAAAGGCGTCCACACGCCCCTCTAACTTTTTTCCCCGAAGTCTGGGCGGCGCGAAGAGCACGCCTCGCGTCCCACGCGGACGAACGCACCGGCATGCGCGGCCAAACACGACGTATAAGCAACCCGACGGCAACGCGCCGACGGCTTTCCGAGCAAATATAAACAAACAAGCCAATGAGGGATGCGAATATAAAAATATTCGCAACCAAAACGTCAGTGAAATCAACCTAAACCACCCGTGGCTCAACAATAAACAATTAGGATCGGTGAATGATATTTTTCTTGTCAAAATCATTGCTGTATATATTAACGTTTGAAACAAGGTGGAATTTTCAAAATTAATTTTAAAATGGTACCGTATCCTGTTTAGATGCTTTATGTTAACGTGATATAAAAAAAAAACTGTTCAATCCTTTAATAACTTTGACGTTTCGCAAGCGGAAACGATGAGTTCCCGAAACAAGGACATAGTGTTGCCAACATGAAGAAGCTGAAAATTTTTAACGGTGAAGAGCGCAGGATGTTTTTGAAGTACTCGATAACTATAATTTTTTTGCTGATTCTTCTTTCTAATATGGCAAGGTTAGTACTTACATTTTATTTAAATTAACTCTACATTTGTTCAAATTTTATGACAAAGTAATTTCATGTTTAGTACATATTCGAAATAGGATACTGTTTCAAAGTGCATTTAAATTTCGATTGTAAGAATAAAGCATTTCAGTTTAAAATTGCGTATACAGTTGACTAACTAATCAAGTCACGAACAATAAGCCAACGAGCATCCAACAAATAGGGGCGTCGCGATGAATACGAAAGGAAAACATCACGACACTAATCATGCAAAACGCGCATAAGTAGGCAACAACGGGTTGAACTAATGTATAATGATATGGTAATGAATGATGAATGATAATGAATGCAAATTTAAAAGGTGACAATCATTTGCCGGCCCACCCAATAGTGCGAAGATTTACGGAGTATGCTAATGTGAGTCGATATGCCACTGCACGTGGCTGCATAATCGGCGGGCTGTTTGCTGTGTGATTGATATTCAACGTCGCGGGGCTCACTTGTGACTGGAATAGACCTAGCGCATTTTAATAGTCACTAGAGACTTCAATTGCTAATAAATCTATCCATACATGAGACTCGCTTACTTCTATCGACTTATTTATTTATTATTTTATTGTTAACTTTATGAAAGCATAAAAAAAGAAAAAGGTGAGAAGAATATACTCCGATTTTCTTACAATGTTAATATAAAGTTCATTGATACCTCAACCACAGCGCCACAATTCAAATTTGTGATTTTCTTTCTCGCACTAAACCATTATTTTTATACGTGATAGAGCCATGCTGCAGCTATATTGTGGTTGCAGCACGAACGGGGAAGGACCACGCTCTCACAGAATACCAGCGTAAAATAGCAGCTTAATGCTGCTGTGTTTGTGATGAGTATAGAGAACCGGCAAATCATTTTACTGGAATCAAGGCATTCCATATTTGTCCTCAGAGGTGACAACGCATCTGCATTTTTATTCTTAATTGAGGATAAATGTAGATATCAATGGGCCACAGCATTCACTTACCATCAGGTGGACTGTGTGCTCGTTTGTCACCCTTATTCTATAAAAAAAAATCTAAAAAATAATATGAATAATTTAGTCCCAAAATATGGAAGTTGTTATTAACTTGACTACAGCGCCACCTATGGAGTTCTAGCATTCAAACAAATAAAATATTGCGTTAATATGACCTCAATCGGTCAAGTCGTTCTGAAGTCAGATACACGCTCTCTAACGAAAGCGCATATAGAGAGAGATATTATGTATATTTTAGTTCTTCATCTTTATAACCAAGAACTTGAATAAAGCCCACAGCTAGACTCTTCAGATACAATAATTTGCAAAAATGATGATCTACAATTTATGCATCACTAGGAAATCAAAATTATATAATATTGTTACGTTAAGTCATAATTTATCTCATTATTTAATAAAAAGCATTTTAACATATAAAATATACTATCATAATATATGAACTATATTATATGCTTGAGCATATCCAGTATTTTTATATCTAAGTACATTAATACTTATTCGACTATTAAATTACAACGAATATGGCGCAAATCATTCGGATAAATTTAAACGTTAGTTATGCAAATTTTATCTTACATTAATATCACTTTTGACAACGTCTCAATTAATTTAATAACAAGTCAATCCTTTTAAATGTACCTTAAATACTGTCGTGTACGTAATATATAGTAAGAAAAAACCTCTAGTCTATAAAAGTTCAAATATATTTTTTCTTGGGACAGATATTTTCGTTGTTTCTATAGTGTTAGGATGAGTTATGTATTGATACCATTCTTTTAAATAATTTTTATTCAGTAATAATAATAATAATAAGCCCGTAGGGCAGCTTGTGGCGAGCTGTTGGTGAGTTGGGACACCACAGGCTATAACCGAGATCTCCTGGGGAGTTTGTGATTCCCCGCTTTTGACCTTGGTCAGAGCTGAATGCTAAAGCTTTAAGCTTGAAGGGTGGATGTGTAGAAGTTTTAAGTGTCTTAACGCCGGGAGGATGCTGACTGTACAGGGATCTTTCAGCCCACAGACTCACCTCCCTACACCCTTAGCTGTTTACACCAATGTTGCAACTCGCCGTCAGTTAAGACTGTAGTGTGAGTTGCCTATTTATGTACGCCACAGACCTTAGGAATTCCGTTTCAGGATTCCGTTACGAAATTCCGATTTGTGTTCCGAACACAGCAAAACCATATAAAATGAAGGACCCGTCACACACGTACAGTAGTTTTCCGTTCGAAGTTTTGAGGCCAAAACGGGATTCCGAATGTACGTGGCCGACCCGTACAGAATCCCGAAACGGAATTCCGTATGTTTGTGGCCGGCCTTAGTAAGCGACGAGTCACTACCTGCCGTCTTTTACCCATTGAGAGACAATAACGGCAGATATAAGACTATGATCAATGCCAAAAAGAACTTTTAGCTTCTGGTAGATGGTGGTGTACCTACTCTCATTTATGTCTGTTATAAAATACCCAGACGTGCGATAAGCAGCAGAGTCAAGTGCAAGGGTCTGTTATGATTAACGCTAACGATTCATACTATGAGTGAGGTTCATGTCCAGCGGCAGACTGTCCTAAGGGCTAATGACTATGATACATTTTTATTAAAAATCTCTAAATAGGTCTAGTGGGATGGGGAACGAGAATTATGCCAACTTTCTTTTATAGGATATTAGTGACAAGCGAGCACACAGACCACCTGATAGTAAGTGATTGCTGCGGCTCATAGACATCTACATCTATCCTCGATTACGAATCAAAATGCAGATGCGTTGTCACCCGTGAGCATTAAGATAGAATGCCTAATTTCCAGTAAAAGGGGTCTTCGGTACTCTACACTCACCATGCGAAACACAGCAGCGTTAAGCTGCTATTTTACGTTGGTGTTCTGTGAGAGCATGGTTCCTCCCCGGTTGAGCCGACTCATTCGTGCTACAACTATACTACTGATATAGCTGCAGCATGGTTCCACCATGTCGAAATGTCGTCTTGTTGTCTTTTTTTGTATAGAATGAAATTTTTTTGTTCTATGCCAACATAATCAAAACAACAGAACAAATATTACTAACTTCCATCACCACTACAGTCTATCAAAAGTTCCTGGTGAACATAAACCTCCCCCATGAATTACCCATAGAGGCGATATTTGCTATTGTACCAATAGTCGAAAAGTTTTAGCGCGATTATCATTCTTAAGTGGCTCCGAGAATACAGCGATTCTGCAATAATGACTATTGCAAAATCGCTGTATTCTCGGAGCCACTTAAGAATTATTGCAGAATCGCTGTATTCTCGGAGTCACTTAAGAATGATAATCGCGCTAAAACTTTTCGACTATGGGTACAATATCATCGACAAATCAAATTTGAGCGATGTACTCGCCATTAATGTTAATAACGCACTTTTTCCATTTCATTAGCTTACAACGTCTTCCAACGCATCGGTGAAGAAATTCGGAGATATAACGTCACCCTGTCTTACACCTCTATGCAGTTGGATAGGTTTCGTACTCTGTTACTGTACTCAGATAGCCATCATATCCCTACAGTTAAATGTCCTTCAGACCGAATTTCGGTCCCAGTTGCCAGTCTCAACGGAGACTATCCATCTTTGCAGGACAGGATTGGAGTGTATGCGCAAGCACAAGTGCATGCAGTTCCGATGGTACGGTAATCCAAAACGACCAGAGAGATATCCGGCGCAGGACCATCGGCTTTACGTACTTTCCGAGACATGGGGGTGTAATAATGCCAACTTCCTGACTCCGGCCTGCTACTGAGAATTTTTCTAAAGAATTCAATAATTGACTTTGACCTGACCCGGAATCCGAACCGAGGACCTCAGGATTCGAGGAACTCGAGGATCATCAGTCGCGTTTACCACCAGTAGACCAAAGAGGTCATTAAGATGTGGCGAAAGTCAATCTGGTATCACTAAAGAGACTGTAGCACCGGCAAAATGTTGACGGAATCAAAGGCTTTCTCATAATTCACATACGTAAGACTAACTTCAGATTATACTCATCGGTCTTCTGTACAATTTGCCGAAGAGTATATATCTGTGGTACTAAAGTCATTTTAGAGACCAACTTGTTTGGAATGCTGGAAGATTCGTAATGTTTGATGCGGCTGAGAAGGGAAATCGGTCTGCAGCTTTACAATAGGGCGTTACCGCCTTTCTCGAAGAAAAAGACCACCATACTTCTGCTATCACCATTATCATCATTACAGTCCAAAGTCCACTGTTAAACATAAAAAGGATATCGGCCATAGTTACTATGCTTGGCCAACGGGTTGGCAGCTGCAGTTAGTATACAAATAATATATTTTTCTTAGAAGTAAGGATGGTTAAACGATTACTGAGTACACCTGATGATAAGTTGATGGCTTGTGGCCCATAATATATTAACCTATCCTCGAGCAAAAATCTACCTTTGAGTTTAATACTCGGAATTCTCCGTTACCAGTGAAAAGTTCTGTTTAAGTTAATCCAAATTTCTAAATTTTGAAAAAAGAACGTTCGAACACACATTTTAAAATCCAGTCAAAGAAAAATTAAATCTCATCTGCTAAGCTAGTTACTCAGACTTTCTTTAGAATTATCTTCTACGCACTTACACGAAGGCGATTCAATCACGTTATCGTTACGTATATAGTCACGTTAAAATTAAATGTCTCATATTAAAGTGAATGCTATGTATCCTTATATACGTCCCAATGCTGGGCACTGGCCTCCTCCCTATTCATAGTATATACGCGAGAAAAACGAGTCCCTTTCCCGCCTGTACCAATGAAATCGTCACACACGTCGGTAAAGGAAAACATCGTGAGGGAATCTGTATGTGGAATAAATATTTAAAGGATGTGTAAAGTCTGCTAATATACATTCCCTACTCTAAAATCCTGTCAGGAATAAGACGTGGTCAATTCAATTTTAACTCTTCATTTATTAATTATCTAAAATAACCGACTTCGGCTTATGGAGTCATCATTTTATATATATATATATATATATATATATATATATATATATATATATATATATATTTTGGATATACGTGGTAGAGCCATGCTGCAGCTATATTATGGTTGTAGCACGAATGGGTCGGCTCGACCGGGGAAGTACCACGCTCTCACAGAATACCAGCGTAAAATAACAGCTTAACGCTGCTGTGTTTCGTACGGTGAGTGTAGAGAACCGGAGACCCTTTTTACTGGAAACGAAGCATTCCATCTTAGTCCTCACGGGTGACAACGCATCTGCATCTTGAGTCTTTATTGAGGATAGATGTAGATGTCTGGGTCACAGTAACCACTTACCATCAGGTGGACTGTGTGCTCGTTTGTCACCCTATCCAATAAAAAAATAAAAAAAATAACATGACCTTATCATAAATTTATAATTACACATACTTAAAACATATTATATTTGGTATAAAATATTAAAATTTTAGCAATGCCAATATTTCAATTACTACAATAGGGATCCGTCCTAACTTTACGGGTGATTTTTGTATCTCGACAACAGCGCCGCCTAACGGGTCCAACTAAAGCTAATAACCGTACAAGTGACTTCATAATATGCACCTCAAAATAATTGCATCAAAATTGGCCAAGCCGTTTAGGAGGAAAATAATTACGAACGCACGCGGAATTTTATATATAAAAATTCATACTACAGCATTGGTTTTAACTTACAAGCTTTCGTTATTGATTTGCGTATCTTAATTTTTCTCAGGGCGATTTATTGCTATTGGTATCAAAGTTAGACTTTACCATCAAGTGATATAAACAAAGATGTGTTCCAGTTCCAACAGCAATCTCGAACGCTAATGGAAGAAGCATTGAGGCGCAAGATAAGCTAACTTATGGGTATCGACGCGATTTATAAGCAATGACGCTGTAGTTTAAAATGCGTAATGTACGCAGATTCCGTTTCACTTTTATAAGACAATACTTAATACCTCTTATGGATAGTGTATCTAAAAGATCAAGTGCGAAGTAAATAATAGACAGCGCTTACAATAAACAAACTTAACTTTTATAAAGAGATTTGTTTTCGGAATACTAATTCGATAACTAAATTATCATCTTTCGGCGTATTTACTTTTTATACGTACTTAAATTTAATTAAATTTGCAAACTTTTAGAGATTTAATTAGCTGCTTTTTTGATATGTATTTTTATTATTAATTAAATGCTTCGTATTTATATACAACTATGTCAAGATTAAGTAAAATAATTTTAAAAAAAATAGAGATTCATAGATGGCGATTCGAAAACTAAGATAGTTTAGTATTTATTGTACTTAATTCTGAATGAAAAATTCTCTCCTCTCCTTTTTTATAAATAAAAAAATACTAAACATTACTAATATTCCTTTTAAACACTCCTGGTAAACTCAAAACGCTTGTGTAGGAGTGGTACATAACAGTAGTTGAACGGCGGGTTCGAATCCACGACCTTTTGAGTTCGAGGTCAGCACCACATTAGGCTATTGTCGCTTAAATTATTTCCATCCATGGCAAATGAAAATATTCGAAGACATGTCAAGATCGCATTGGAGCAGTGTGGCAGACTCTAGTTACCCTTAGAAGTTAGAAGAACTCTATGCCCAGCCGGAGGAAGTATGCAGGCTAACTAAAATGATGAAGCTTCAAATTAATATGTTAATTTTTGAGAGAAACATAGAATTATCTTTCATTACGACAGTTTACATTCACTGCACTGCTGGTAAAGTAAAGTGCATGCGGCAATAAACCTCTGAGAGAAAAACGCTAGATCTCAACAGTGACTAGATAATGGGGTCGCGAAGAATTTACTTTCTTGTAAACTTTTTAAGCAAAACGGAGTCGCATTCTTATCAAGTAAACTAATTGCCTATATTGGCAACATTTTTAAACGTTACACCCCACCACAAATCAGATGCTGTATCTTGGCCTCTCCCGTACTAGATTATAAGCAGAACAAATAGGTATTAAGTACATGTACATATTGTCGGTACACGGAATTTCAATCAGACTGTATAGCGCCCGTACGACAAAGGGCATATGTGCAACCCTTGATAAACGGTTTTTGAGTACAAAACACAAGACATAGAAGTGACTTTTCGAAAGCAAAGTAGGTAGTTATGGCTTTGTTGAAAACAGTGTTAGAGAAGATGAAAGTATTTGCAGAATTGTCGGAACGCAGAGAGAAGCAATGCAAGTAGCTGTAATTTGTATTGAAATAACCTTTCTGAATGGGTATCGTAGCATTTCATCAGCCGGGGCCCGACATGAGATTTATTATTTTTTACTGGCGTGGTCTTAAAGCACGAAATTATTGTTTTTATCTCGTCACGAGGAATTTTCGATGCAATTATATTAAGCTCCGCTCGGATTTTTAATTGGAGCACTCGGGGTTTAACGACTTGTTGGAAAAAGCCGTTCCATCTTCGCTAATTCTTCAAGTTGAAAGACATAGTCGAGTCTCAGTAATAGCGAATATGGATGAATATTATTATTTAGCTTACATCTATCAACTATCACTAATTGTTCTTCTTTGTTAACTACTGGCGATTATGGCAAATGCTCACCACAAATACATATTATGTCCAGAAGTGCAGCCTGATAAAGAATGAATGAAGAATTATTTACTGATTACTAATGTAATTTATTGAAAGCTATAGACAGTAAATCCTCCACTGATATACATGGACCTCTCCCAGGCGTATTAGCGACCACAGTAACGCCATCTATTGCAAGCCGTGAAATATTTTTGTGCATTGCATATAATCGCTTCTTATAAAATCTAAGGGATAAAATGAGATAGATTCTCTTAAACCCCATTAAATTTAGTAACATTTCGTATGTATACAAGTAATTTATGGATGATAATAACCCCTGGGAATGAGGTGATCGCTACCAAACTATTTGTAATTTGTTGTGTTGTTAATTGTGTAACATACATGATTGTAAGCTGTTATTTTTAAAAAAAAGTCTCGCTAGGTTTTTTACTGGTTCTTTCCAGGACAGAGGCTTTTTTTCGAACCAGTGGTAGGTTAAACAAAAGAGTGACTTTCAATAACTATATTGAATAAAAATGTTTCTGTTTCGGTTTCTGTTTGTTAATGGCTAATTTAAAATACTAAGTTACATTTCGATCGTGCTTATAGTGTTCAAAATATTTAAATGATATTTTTTTCGTTTCTTTTATTTAAGGTAACATGATATCACTATTTAACACACTCAAGGTGGTCAGACATTCACGTTCAATTTCAAAACGCACAAGAAACACAAGTTTTTACTACTTGCAGAAACAACGGTTATATAACTAGCTTAGGTATTCATTTACTATTATTTTTAATAACCAATCATAAACCTAAACGCCTGTGCGAGGAAACAGGAGTCAGAAGGACTAGAAAGTCGTAACGACTTCAGGCTTGCAATATCGTCTAATTTTATTTCACTTTGAAATTAAACGTGAATTGTAGTAGCAATCGTTCTCTTAAGTTGTGTTATGTATAAGATGACATCTTCTATTACTTTAAGTTAATTTTGGTAGTCAAATAACGAGCAGTGTCCACATCATGATAAGTGGTCTCCACACCCGCATCTATCCCAGATTAAAAATGAAAATATAAATTTGTGAGTGAAGAGAACGGGAGATCCTTTTTACAAGTAACGAGGCAATCTATCCTAATCCTCGGCGGTGAGAACACATCTACATATATTTTGATTCCTAATCGAGAATAGATGTATGTGTCTATAAGCCACAGCATCCACTTGTAACCTGACTACCTGGTGGTTGTGGTAATTCGGCATCCTTATTCTATAAAAAGTAGGCTGCTATATTATGCTGGTGTTTTATGAGAGCGTGGTTCTTCCCGGAATGATTCGACGCATTCATGTTGCAATCACAATATAGCTGCAACGAGGCTATACCACTATAAATAGAACGTTACGTTATGAAGTAACCACATTATATTAAGAAAAAAAAATTACCATAATTCTTTATTTTTTATGGAATGACTAATTTTTTAGAGTATAGCAAAAATTATTTTATAAATTTATTGTAATTTTATACATTTCAAATTCCTTTAAAAAATCAGAAGTTAAGATATGACATTTTTACGATTATTATCGATGGAAAATAATATTTCTGTTGAGCTATTGTTTAGCTCCAAGCTTTATCGAAAATGAAAACGGAGAGCGACAATTCAATACTGGCCGAACTGATAAATAAAAAAATGAAACAATAAATTTAAAAAAAACGTACCGTAACGGTTAAAATATATTTGCGCTGCTGCATCAGCCCGCAGAAGTCCATTGTTGGATATGAGTCCCTTTCATCTTTGAGAGGATTTGCACGTTTCGCACCTTTAACGCTTCCGTTGCCGATATGTGTGTATTTACATCTACTGTAGACAAGATGACTATACCGCCATCTATCGCAAACCATAAGATCGTTTAGAAACATCACATAATCGCCTTTTGCGACACCTTGGGACGAAATGGGATCATGAAATCCCTTACGCTTACGTCGCCACCTTATGCACACGTTCAATAGCGTAAATACGCAAAACTGTACGTATATTGAATAACTACAGTTTTAATAAGGATAAATCCCTATGATTACAAACGATAAAAACAAAGACTGCTGTTTTCAATCAAAAAAAAGATCCGTTAAATGAAATACTCACTCAAAAGTATTTACACCTAGGCACTAAGATGCGAATAATGACACGGTAATGAGAAATATAATGATCGCAGGCGCGTTTCATTGAGATCATTAAACGTTGGTTATAATTCGTCTTCCGTCGCACCCTTTAATGATACGCCGGCATTCCATAGAGCGTGGGAAGAGGAACAAGATAACTCATTCAGTTGTGTAAAGAAGGAAAACCGTGTTTAACTTTTGTTACTATTAGTTTTGGTGTTTCTTGACAAAATTAAAATAGTGTGTTATTACGTACATGTTTCAAGTACATAAACGTGAATCTTATATTTTATTATTATAGTATTGGTGATGCATAATGTTTTAATTGTACACTTTACTGAAATACATAAGAAATGAAAATAAAGTATTAATAGAGAAAAAAATTGTTGTTCATTTTGTATTTATATCTATTACAGCCAATTCACTACTACACATAGGTCTCCCCCATAGATTGCCTCATAGGGATATTGCCATAGTTGCAACGCTAGGTAGGCATGTTGGCAACCGCAGTTTTTTTTTAAATTATGTTTACATTCTTACTAGGAACATACTGATGCTCACGTTCTGTTTCAGATTTTAACGCCTCTTGCGATACCCATGGGCGATATCGGGTAGTAATAATAATCATCTTTATTCAGACAAATCACACCCATATCCAGTAAAATCAATGAATTTAAAATCAGTCTCAAAAATTTTTGCAATAAATAAATCAATGTCAATACAAAATAACAATTTTAAAATAATAAATCCAGTCAATGTAAATAGGCAGTAATGTCAGTATATAAATAATATAATGAGATAAAATAAAATAAAATAAAAATTAATTAATAAATAACAGAATTACATACATTTATCAGTCACACAGTATCAGGAGACGAGATCAATAATTCAAACTTTCTCTGAGGCAACTGTGCTGCAATAACTGAATTTAAAATCAAAATCAAAATAATGAATATCCTTATCTACTATCCAAAACATAGTCCCAAAATATTTCTTATGATTTTAACATACGTTATACTGTTTTAATAAGGAGCTCATAATTAAAATATATACAAAGAACTCTTAAAATGAAAAGCAGCATCAAGGAAGAGAACATCGCAATTTTAAATTACAAAAATTCTTAAAAATATGAAAATTTTTTTACTGTAGTACCCACTTAAAAAATAAATATTTTTAAAGTATCCAAATTATGTAGCGGCGACTCTGGCTTGGCCAACTTTTGACTTAAATGTAGAGTAGAGTGATAACAGACGTGTATTTCCTCGAAAAATTTACCGCGCCCTAAAGAAACGTGCATTTCGTGGAGGCATATCTGTACACGCGCCTAAACCAAAATTAAACATTACAAGCAGGAAACAAAACAAGTTATAACTCTTTAGAATGAGAAACCATAATTGTATTTGTCTCATGAATAAAGAGAGAAAATAACGCCAGGTGCTAATACTCGAATTATATTTAAGAGAGTTGGCTAGAGAGAGGAGAGAGAGCTAAAGAAATGCTATAAGACGACCTAATAAAATCTTACTATGATAATTCAGGTTGTAGTAAATTACACTACTAGTTCAAGAAGGTGTGCATCAGCGTCTTTTTATTAAGAAAAAAAAATTTTTATAGGATATGGGTGACAAACGAGCACTCACTTCACCTGATGGTAAGTGGATGCTGTGGCCCATAGACATCTACATCTATCCTCGATTACGAATCAATATGCAGAATGCGTTGTCACCCGTGAAGACTAAGATGGAATGCCTCATTTCCAGTAAAAAGGGTATCCGGTTCTCTACACTCACCATACGAAACAGCAGCGTTAAGCTGCTATTTAAAGCTGGTATTATGTAAGAGCGTGGTCCTTCCCCGGTTAAGGCGATCCATTCGTGCTACAACTATACTACAAATGTATCTACAGCATGGCTCTACCACGTATAGAAATAAAACTGTGCAACAGCAGCAACTGGGGCAAATATCCCCTCTACGATGCAGTATATGGGAAGGGCTATGTTCAGCAATGTAATAAATCGAAAGTCGAAACGTATACGATTTAAAGAGTATAAGGTATAACGTTAACAGCAATACAATTACAGAATACCAACTTAAAATATCAGCTTGACGCAGCGTCAGTGTTTCGTATGGTGAGTTTAGAGAACCGGAGACCCTTTTTACTGGAAACGAGGTATTTCCATTTTAATACACAGCAGTCACAGCAACCACTTACCATCAGGCGGACTGTGCGCTCGTTTGTCACCCTACAATTTTAAAAAAAACCGGCCAAGTGCGAGTCGGACTCGTGCACCGAGGGTTCCGAACAAATCCGAAAAGGTTATATGATGTAACTAAAAAATTTTTACTTTTCGCAATTTTTCCTTTATCTGTACTATAAAACGTTGCTTCGTACCAAATTTTAAGATTCTGAGTTCACGGGAAGTAAGTTTTGATTCCCTTGCGAATGTCGAAAATTTGCGGCATAAACGGCTGTATCTTTTGATTTAGTACGCTTAGAAGTTTGATTTTTTCACAGCTCCAAGGGACAGTAGACTCGAGTATTTGTTATGAATTTCATACCGATACCGATTTGATAACTCCACGCGTTCCTGAGAAAAAAGGTCTTGACAGACAGACAGACAGACGGACGTACAACAAAGTGATCCTATAAGGGTTCCGTTTTTTCCTTTTGAGGTACGGAACCCTAAAAAAGATGAATACGCGTCTTGGAACATCCGAATTAAACGAGGTGCTTTATCAAATATAAATAATTTTGTGACAGGTATATAACATACTATTTATTTCTCCAGAGGCAACCTTTATTTGCACACCGTGAATCCCTCTAATAGACGAACGAGTCGATTTTTACTTGGTGGTAGTGCTTACACCTTGAAAATATCGCTATGTTTAGCCGCATAATATGATATTATAAATGAAACCACGACTACTACTATACTCGAATAATATTCTGCGTTACAATATATACGTTATGAATCAAGAAGTAACCGCCACTTATAAATAAAATTTTCTAACTTTAGTCTAGAGAATGGAACAAGTAGACGCCTGATATGATCCCAATCTTGATACTAACCCTATTCTCGCCTTATCTGATAGACGAGCCACGTCACTTGGCGGTAGCTACGTGATGCGATACATTGTGTTTTTCTCATGGATCTATTAAACACATAAAAAAACTTCATGTTGGTTATTCTTTCAAATGTAATAGTTTCTTTCTTTATCTCTCCATTCCCCTCTCTCTTTCTTTCAAAATTTGAAAGTATGCGCAAGATCGTATACTATTTAAAAAGATGCAATCTATAGCCAGGCGTGTGGCGGTTGAGTTCTACATCCAGCGCTGGGACTTAATTAAAGTAAAGGGGAATGCCCACTGTTCATAGACACTTCGGCCATGGCTGCCCACATATAAAAGCATATGGAAATGATAATATGCAATTAAAAGAATGAAATGGTTAAGGAATTGGTTTAAAAAAGTCCGGATTTTTAAGATATAAAGGTTTTTTATTTTCATAAGAACAGTTTTTTAACAACAAATGACTTCGTATTTTCGTGACATATAAACGAAACATTTATATGTTTTCTTTCCTCTTGAAAGAGTTAAGTTAAATTTAAAAATAAACACCATACTGTTTTAGTTTTATATGAAAACTGACCTTGTTTCTTTAAACAAAGAAAAAGAGGGCCAAATGAGCACGAACTCCTAGTAAATCACACAGTGGTGGACTGCCAATCATCCAGATGATGTGGATAGTATCATAAATTTCGTCACCATGTGCGTTGATGGAATTTGGCAGCTGAAATTAATCAGAGCAATTTCATACCTACCTAATGAACTATATAATGTCCCTGTTAATAATAACCAAACACGCGTGTGGGCTTTAAAAATAAGTAGTCATTACTGGAATTCATCTATAACTATTTAAAAGTCACCTTTCCGTAGATTTATTAATTAAAATCAATATAGCCTCATTAGTTCCATCGTCAAATACTTTAAAAATATTTGTTGAACCTCGGGAACTGTTTAACAAATTGTTTCATTAATAAACAATTTCAAACTCGTGAAGATAGCATCTGTGCTCGGAATAGATTAATTATATTGACATTAATTACATAAGGTGATCCTAATTAGCGGCAATATTTTTAGATAACGTGTAAATTATTAGGATCGCTAATGATCAACATTAATATATTATCACTTTATATAACCTAATGTCGAATTACTTGAAACAACTATATGATTTTTTTCACTAATTAGGTCGGTATATGATGATTTAAAACACTTAAGTAAGCATAAAAACGTGTAAAATTTTCTGGCAGCTTTTACTAAATTATTAGAAAATAAACTAGCAGTTTTTTTTGAATTAGTTATAAGTAGAGTAGTGGCGGTGTAAGAATATCCACTGATCCATATTGTCTCGTGTGTGTCGTAAGAGGTAACAGAGGTAAAGCAAAGTCAGATATGGCCAGCAGTGTTTCCCAAATTACAGCTAAAAAGAAAACAAACTGTGGTTGCCAACCCGCTTGCGTGTGCCAAGCCTAACAACTATAGGAAACATTACCCCTATGAGGCAATCTATGAGAGAGGTCCATGTTCAGCAGTGGACTTTTGACAGGGTGTAATGGTAATCTGTAGGAGCTTGACCCTCGCACTGACATTACTAAAAACATTGAGTTATATGTACTACGTACTAGAGAAGCTACTCCAAGCAAAAATTATGCCTACTCTATGTCTTCGTGCAGGCGCGGGAAAGACTTTAATTTAATATAAAATAAGATATTAATATAAAATAAATATAAGAATTTAATACAAAATACTCTTATTTTAATCTAAACAAACATATTTCTAAATAAAATGTAATAATAATCTAATATTTAAAATTCTCGTGTCGCGGTGTTTGTTACCAAACTCCTCTGAAACGGCTGAACCAATTTGTATTAAATTATGTGAGCATATCGGGTAGGTCTGAGAATCGGCCAACATCTATTTTTCAAACCGCTAAATGATAAGGGTGACCCACCCCTAAATATATTTTTTTATTTTTTTGACAGAAATTTTTATTTCTATTTTATTATGATTTAACATTGGAAAATACATAAAACTTAAAATTTTCACCCTTCTAAGATCAACACCTGTTTTTTAAAACTAAAAAATATTTCATAGAAATAATGTATATGGCAAAACAACGGTTACCAGGTCAGCTAGTTATCTTATGGAATTCACAAATGTTCAATTTAGGCAATATAATAATTCAGTTGAACATATTCAATGTTCAGAATGCGAAATCTAGTATGTAGTACATATAAATCGATGACTAAAAATAAAAAAATTGTCCTGCGTTCGAAAGACGGTAATAAATATATATTTCCAGACTTGTGAAGTTCGTCAAGATGCACTTGCGCTATAATAAGAGGAAACCTAGCCTAAACTAATTAGCAGAGGACACTTGTTGATCCGTGGTCCTCAGGGGCCTAGCACTCGCTGTAAATTTCACAGTACTCGTGCAGCCTGCGTTCAATCCCCGCCAGCACCAATGAAATTGTTAATTTCAATTGTAAATGCTGATTTACCACGTGCTTGACGGTGAAGGAAAACATCGTGAGGAAACCAGCATGTCTGAGAAATAAGAAAAAAAAACATTTCGAAGACATGTGAAGTTCAACTACACGCATTGGGGCAGCGCGGCGGACACTTTCCTTATTTATACTAAAACTCTCTCAGAAATTAGAGGAGGCCGGAGGACATATATAGGCTGTAAATTTAACTTTAACTTGTTGAAGCGAAGGCATAGCTTTTTCGACTTTCAAAAAGTTTTTTATAAGATAAAGGGTGACAAACGAGCACACAGTCCACCTGATGATAAGTGGTTTCTGTGGCCCCTAGACATCTACATCTATCCTCGATTACGAATCAAAATGCAGATGCGTTGTCACCCGTGAGGACTAAGATGGAATGCCTCGTTTCCAGTAAAAAGGGTCTCCGGTTCTCTACACTCACCATACGAAACACATTAGCGTTAAGCTGCTATTTTACGCTGGTATTCTGTGAGAGCGTGGCCCTTCCCCGGTCGAGCCGACCCATTCGTGCTACAACTATACCAGTAATACAGCTGCAGCATGGCTCTACCACGTTAAAAAAAGTTTTTGTTTTAAATATTTTAACTTTGACTTTGATTTAATTTTTGTAGATTATAACATCTAGTAAGTGACAAACGAACTTACTGTTCACCTCATGGCTACAGCACTAATTGGCTACAGCAGTCCATGGACACCTGCAGCCAACTTTAAACAAAGGCTACAGATACGTTGTTACTTCTGGGAACTAAGATGGAATGCTTTACGGCCTGTAATTATGACTGACTCTCTATACCCTATAGACTGGTACACAAAAGTACAAGCACTGCTTTTTGGTGGTAGCAATAGGTAGAATGGTAGTACCTACCCAAACAGACACCTAACCTAAAAAATAATTAGGCTTAGTATATATATATATGTGTGTAATTTTTTTGAGAAAAGTTTTAGTAAGTAGTTTAAACAATAATTTTCGTCAACTTAATTTATAATACTGTAACGAACTTTTTATACTAGAACAATCGACAAATGAGCACTCAGGCCACCTGATAGTAAATACATGCAATGGCCCATAGACAAATGCATTTACCTTCGATCAAGAAACGAATTGCAGATGCCTTATCAGCCTTAAGGACTCAGATGGAATGCCTCGTTAGCAGTAAAAATGTTCTCTGGTTCTTGTCACTCACCATACGAAATACAACAGCCCCGTTCGTGTTGCAACGTACAACAACAGCGTGGCTCCACCACGATCGAATGAAGTTGTTTAATTTAAGATTCTTATTATGGCAAGTTTGTCTAATATTATTAGAAGGCACTACGCAAAATATAATGTATACAATAGTGTACCGTGAGTATACAATAGTGTGTTGAATGCACAATACACGTTTTTACTGTTTCCGATATGGAATACATACGTCAAAATGGAAAATAGGTTAGGAAGATAGGAGATCATAAATTAGGTAGTTTATGTTTTTGCAAAGCTATAAGCTGCTGCGGCTAGGATTTCAACCCTCGAATGACTTCTGTACTTTAATCGTCTGAGCTACGCTGCCACACTATTGACTAACTTTAATTTAATCTACATATTTATTGTGCTTTTTTTTACACAGTTCTCGCGACAACTCGCTTCCACCTCATTTCAAGCTTAACTCTGCTCTCACGTGTCGCCTAGTGGGAGGATTGACCAGGGAACAAAGAGCCGTTTGTCATGAAGTACCCGACACGGCGGCGGTTGCCTTCGAGGGCCTTCAAATGGCGGTTAAGGAATGTCAACATCAATTTCGGTGGCATCGGTGGAACTGTTCCAGTCTTCTGGGAAAGAGCACAAATCCTCATGCAAGTGCTATTATGAAAAGAGGTAAGGTATTCTTTTTTATAGTTTCCTTTGAAAATACCTTTATCACACGTATAGACAAACGTGCATTTGCTTTACTAGTTTAAAGGTTCAATCTAATGTTGATTTTGTTTCTTATTGATTTGTTGATTTTTGCAATATCATCAGATAAAAGTTATTGATTGATGATACAACGAAATCAAATTAAAATTAACAGTTTTAAGCTGGCGATTGAAAAATCAGCCATAAAATTATAAAACGTTAAATTATAAAAAGCCTTAAATTATAAAAAGTCATATATACGTCGTACGTGTAAATGTATAAATGTAAAAACAAATTTTATTTTATTAATAAAAAAACATTGTCCACAATAACATCGAAATAATTTTGAATAACCTACTCTAGTTTTGATGACGATCATAGCGAACAAGGGCTTAAGTTTTCCTTTTTGAAGTATAAAAATTAAAATTAAAATTGAAGTAGGCAATTAAAAATCAAACGTTATTTGTTAAATTTAATTTAATTTCAATAGATAAGACTAAATAAAATATCAAATAATGTTATTATTGGTTATAATTAATTTTATCATCCGAATCGGTAAAAATATACCTCCAATTATTCATATGGATGCCACATTGATAAATTCAATCAGAAATAATTCGACACCAGTCTTTATTTACGTAACTACTGATATTAAATCAAAAGTACTGCATTATAGTAAAATAGCATTGTTATTGAAGGCTTTTGAAGGGAACCACCAAAATGCCAATAAACATAGATGTTTATTTACAAAGCTTTGTTGCTAATGGAAAGAGTGCAGTAACTCCTTAAACTTCATTGAGAACACGTAGGTAGTAAGTAGGTGATTTCGATATAATGCCAAAACTGGTCCCGCTGAAGATATTTCAAACGAAATTTTCATTGGAATAAGCTCAAAAACATTCAGACCAATCACTATCAGCCATTACAATCCGAATTTATTACGACGAAAAATTATCCACGCACATTAATACGACAGGGGACTCTCGCGCTGGTTGCATTATGTTTAGTATTTACTGAGCGTAGTCCGTCTTTATGTCTATATCTCCGGGTGTGAACGGCTTTGTCGTCCTTATTTTTTCCACAATCATCGCACACGTTGACGTGGAAATTTACGAGCATGGAAGATGGGAGACAACAAATAATAAGACAGGCCTTGGTGGCCAGGTGTGGCTCCGCTCCCGCGCCCCGCGATTTCACGCTACGTGTGGGTCCGACCGACTCGCCCCGCGCCCGATGCCTTACCAATTAATATCTGGTATTGCTCGAACGAAGAATCCATCACGTGTGTTAATTATGTTTTGTTATAACTGTGCTTACTTCTAATTTCCACTAAGAAAATCAATTTCCATTACAAAGAATAATGGCAAGTTCCCGTACAAATTTTTACCTCTTATTGATTTAAGTATAGCTTACGTAGTACTATTATTTAATCTGTGGTATAGCGTCCTAATACAAAAAAAATTGATCAAAAAATAGGATTTGTTATTTTTAACGTTTTTTTTTTCAAAGTTTAAACGTAATGACTGTTTTTATGTGTGATGCATAATTAATTGATTGATTAATTAACATAGGTATTTATATATGTTAAAGTTATGTAAATAAGAACGCAAAATTTAAAGTAATAACCTATATACAGCATATAAGCATATGTTTTCTCTCATTTCTGAGAAGAAATTGACGTCTTCAAAATATTTTCTTCCTCACAATGTTTTTCTTCATCGCCGAGCACGCGGAGCAATCAGTATGTGAAATTGCAATTAACCATTTTAGTGCTCGTGGGGATCAGACCCAGTTTTCTCGCTACCACGGCTAATAAGAAGATAAATTAAGAGTTACTAGGTATGATATTCTGTATCGTACCCATGTGATAAATAAACTGTTTTCTTACGTACTAAAATACTTTTTCTAACAGATAAAGCGTTAACCGGATAAAATTTTCAATCGCTTAATATATCATACAAGCAATTTTTTTCGGCCAAAATAAGATTACCCTTAACCGACGGGCATGATTGCGTAGTTACATGAATAAAAGAGTAAAGTAAAGTTGCATCCTATTTACGTCCCACTGCTGGGCACAGGCCTCCTCTCATTTCTGAGAGGGCTTTAGGGCAAGGAAATGTCCGCCGCGCTGCCCCAATGCGTGTTGGCGAACTTCACATGTCTTCGAAATATTTTTTTTCTTATTTCTCAGACATGCAGGTTTCCTCACGATGTTTTCCTTCACCGCCGAGCACGTGGTAAATCAGCACTTAAAATTGCAATTAACGATTTCATTGGTGCCGGCGGGGATCGAACCCGGGTTGCTCGAGTTACAGTGAGCGCTAACCATCTGAGCTACAACGGCTCTTTAGTTACATGAATGTGAAAAACTAATCTCATGTATAAAAAGAGCTACCTAATTAAATTCTTTTTACATAAATTACATTTAAAGACGTTTACTAATACAAATTCTCTACTAACAAACACTCCTTTGATACAAATATAACATA
Organism: Parnassius mnemosyne; assembly: GCA_963668995.1. Taxonomy (NCBI): domain Eukaryota; kingdom Metazoa; phylum Arthropoda; class Insecta; order Lepidoptera; family Papilionidae; genus Parnassius; species Parnassius mnemosyne. Next base: position 40,360,800 of record CAVLGL010000148.1, on the reverse strand, counting down.
ACGTTTAAAAATTGGCATAAAAAAGTTTTATTGCATATAATTTATAAGGCTTAAATTACACTATACTGAGTGAGATATTAGACAACTCAGATTATTCCCAATACAATACACTATTAGTATTGATAACGTTCCGTGACGACACCTTCCGGCCCATCAACGACACGATTCCGTTGAAATTGAAAAATTGCGAAAAAATAGCGTAACTAAACACTTAAACATCTTTCTTAACTTGCCCATTGTTGGGGTCCTGAATTGAAACGCCAGACACAGAATGAAAAGAAAAAATTCCGAAGAACAAATCAAGAGGCTTTTAAATAGGATAATAGCGATCGATGATCGTCGAAGAAAGATAATAATCATTCGAGACCGTTGGCTTTTTTTGCCGGGCATGTAGATACATCGATGAAAGGATACTGTGGACGGATGGCGTTCTGGATAGATCACGCGATTTGTTCCGCTTCCCTGAGATCCTCCACACGTTGTTAGCGCTCTTGTTGTACGTGATGCTGGCACAATACCGGCGCACTGTCAACCATTTAATGACTTTTGTGAAGCTAATGAGACCATTGTCAAGAAATGTTTTCGCCTCGGGCGTTAATAGCCGACGATGGGGCCGAGATTAGCTTGAGATCAGATGACGCGACGAGCGTTGTCGGTGTCACGTGAGAGAATGGCGCTCGTCAGGACAGCAAGGGTGGCGAGCATGCGTTGATACGAATCTGACGTGGCGGTCGCACGTGACGTGAATTCACTGAGCGAATGTGTCATAAAAAAGTGACATTTATTGGCATTTTATATCAGCGACGTGTCAACAGGTGACAAAGCAACGACTACAGACTGCGGTTATGATGCTGCAAAAACCAGGTGTATTTTATTGTCTTGTCAGGTGGACTGTCATCGTGGGAATTTCGTACGAGACATCTTCACTTTATTTGGACAAACTTATTTACGATACCGTGTACTTAAAGTAATTCATTGGGATTAGATTGCAAAAAAAAACTTGACAAAATATCTGAGATATTCAAGTAGGAACCTTCAATATCTAAAAATAACAATTGTCGAAGGGAAACTAAAAGAGAACGTGTTAAAATGTCTCAATGCTAAGATGTAGCCCGACCTCCTAATGGCCAAGATAACATCATCCTCGGTGCGTTACCGAATCGTGCTGCTTCAGATGCCTCACAACTGTGAGAAAAAACACACAAAAGGCCCCATAAAAATATGATTTTTTCCAAAGTTCCCAGTTTGGGACGTGACATTGAGTGCATTTTTTTCTCTCACCTCTTTGTTCGCTATCGGATTATGGAGGCCACTTTTAAGGGTTAATTAAGTCAAGGAGTGTATTAGTGATGTTGCGAAATTTTTGAAAAATATTTTAATGGAACGGTCGTCGGTATTCTTTTATTTCATTTTAATTAAAAAATTATTTTGAAGCAACAAGAGTTACACGTAATATGTACTATATGTGGACGTCTCATACGTTTTATCTCCGTAAAAGGGACCTCATTTTGAAACGGAAGATTAAAAAAACCTCCTCGCCGGTTTCCATACGATTTTTTTTACCAACCAAATATCGAAACTTAAAATATCACATACCATTGATATATAAAACGTAGATCTGCATAATGATTTCTTATATTTACGCGAACGCTACACAATTTGAATATTAATTATCAACGTAGATCGGACCAAAAATTTATATTCAAAAACTAGCTGGGCTAACTATGATATCGAGACGTCAAACACCTCAGTCGCCCCCGTGATTATGGGTGCTGTAAAACACCCGAAACGTCGGGAATCAAAAAGTTAATTTTAAGCGTGATAGAATCCGTAAGATTAGTTAGAATTAACGTAGGTCTGCAAATGAAATATGAAAATATTTAATTAATTTATTTATTTTTGACATAATCATTATTTATTAATGACATCTTGAACTGAACTAATGAGTTACAATCTATGGATTTTCCTTACGCTTTTGTGGTGGTCACGTAAGAGAATCCATAGCACCACTGCGACCCATAGGCGTCGTAAGAGGCGACTATGGGATATGCCAGAAAGACCTTATTACTTCTAATAGATGACAATTTAACTATCTGGTTTACGCCAGGCGTAAAATGAACATATATATATATATATCATCATCATCATCATCATTACAGCCCTTCACAAGTCCACTGCTGAACATAGGCCTCCCCCAAAGAATGCCACAAAACACGGTCCTGAGCCACCTGCATCCATCGACTTCCTGCATGTCTTACCAGGTCGTCACTCCATCTCGTGGGGGGACGCCCTACACTTCGCCTACCGGTACGAGGCTGCCACTCGAGAACCTTTCTTCCCCATCGGTTGTCGGTTCTTCGAGCTATATGGCCGGCCCACTGCCACTTCAGCTTACTAATCCGTTGGGCTATGTCGGTCACTCTGGTTCTACTGCGGATATCCTCATTCCTAAGTTTATCACGCAGAGAAACTCCGAGCATAGCCCTCTCCATAGCTCGCTGAGCGACCTTGAGCTTCCTCATACGGCCAGCAGTGAAGGACCACGTCTCAGTTCCGTAAGTCACCACTGGCAACACGCACTGGTATATATATATATATATATATATATATATATATATATATATATATATATATATATATATATATGTCTGAGCGTCTATAAAATATCACTTGGATCGAGGTGGACAGGAGGGTATATCGAGAAACCCCCGCTTGTTTGTGCAGTATAAAGTTCACTGTAGGTGCCGTGCGCGAGGGATTCCGCTTAAGTCATTCAACGAGTGTGGTCTTCTACTAGTGCTAAGATAGTGTTGTGGCTCTGTTCGTTGTTGTAATTCTTCTAGTGCAGGCAAGGAGAATTGGTGTTGCTGAGAGGCTGCCCTGTATTACATTGAGATAAGTAGTGTTGCTGTTGGTTTACATATTTTGGTGTTATCATGTAATTACGTACCTCACGTTACACTGGTGTGGGATTGTGGCGGAGACGTGTTACGGTGTGGTCGAACTGTAATTGCTCTATACTTAATGTATAGTGCATTTACGCTGTCTTACTACTGATAATGATTAACTGCGTAAGCAAGAGATCAAGTAGAACATCCGCTCTCACTCTTTTATTATTTTTAACAATTAATGCTATCCTGATGTATTTCCGAGATCAAAATCGGGATCCTCTGTTTTATATCTCCGACATCAGAAGTGGGATCTCCTGTTGTATGTTCCGAGATATATATATTCGTGCAACCATAATTCAGCTGCTACGTGGTAATTCGTCAAATTAATACGCTGTAGAGGTAGTTGGCGAAGCTGACCTGCACCGTACTTCGTACGCATCTATTGATATAACCATATCAATAATATCAGCCTTGCCTCATTGAATTATCAACCAGATTCATTTAGCTCCCACATTATAATCGACTTTGTGTTTGACACGAGCGAGGTCGCGGTCAGCCTATCGTCCGGTTTCGGTGATTAGCGATTCGCTACACAGCCGGCCTGTGAATCCAGACGAGCCTTAATTGGTACAAAACCCTTTCCAGCCGCTGACGATTTTATAATTGATGAACATTTTTGGGTTTTAATTTTTTTCAATGTATCGTTCATGTTGTAATTAGAATATAACGGTTGAGTGGAACGTAAAGGTTATCGTAAAATCCAACAGTCACTTATTGTATAATGTGATACATATTATTTAGCTTTTCTTAAGTTTATGTAATAAGAATTTAACGTGGTTGCAGCAGGAACGGGTCGGCTCCACCGGTAAAGGACCACGATCTCACAGGTTACCAGCGTAAAATTGCAGCTTAACATCTCCTAAGATCCCTTTTTATCTGGTCACAAGGCATTCCTATCTTTGTCTTGGAATGAAATGCAATAAGCATTATTTATCACTAAAGATGATTTGCTTTTCTCGTCTCTTAACATACAAATACATTAGTATTATTAAAGATGTTCAAATTAAATTAGCTAAACTGGGTAGTTTGAAGACCACTTCCTTCCCTTCCTAAATACCGTTACCACTCATGCCAACATCGTCGGAGTAGTGGTGTTGAGGTGCCAATGGTGATAATGCACGCAATTAAGGGAGGGAGGACTGTACTCTGAAAAGTAGGTAAACCCCATCTTTTTTATTTTATACGCGGATATTCGCTAATTAATTTTAAAATTCTTAATATAATGGAATTTCGCAAAGTAACAACTGGTTCTATTAATTCCGCTGGTATGTGAGAGCGTGGTCTTTCCGCGGTTGTAAGGATTATATTGCACGAATGTGTGCGCAAACGCAGGTTTTCTCCCGATTCTCTACGACGGAGACGAAGACTGGAGCAGTAGCAGACTCAGAACCAACAGTTCCCACGTGCTTTGCGAGACAAGGGGGTAAAAATACCGCTTGAACCTGGGATTCGAACCTGAGGGCACTTGATCAGCAGTCGCGACCACAAAACCATCAAAGCAGTCGAACAAACCTAAACAACATCTACAACATCACATGAATAACTTGTACCTTTAGGTACGGCAATACATCATGAACTTTTCTGGTGCTCTAGACGTTCACGGGTGAAAATAATTACAACTTAACAAAAAAGTGACAAGAAATTGCTAAAAAAAGAAGTTATTTATTTGTGGCCCTTAGGAGAGAATATTTTTTCCAATTTGTATGTAACCACCCTTGAGATAAAGCCTATTTAATAAAAAAAGAACATTAAAATCGGTTCACAATCTGCGAAGATATCGCATAATATACATAGAAAAAAAAATTATACACTCGAAATGAGAATCTACTTCTTTTTGAAGTCTGTAATAATTTAAAATTTAAAATTTTGTACAGCCGACTTCAATATAAGTTATTTAAGAATAACTCAAAAACTATTGGTCTGACCTTGATCAAATTCATATGGGACCACATGAAAACTATCAGAATTCATATAAAAAAGAATCATCGAAATCGGTTCACCCAGTGCAAAGTTATGAGGTAACACACATAAAAAAACATACAGTCGAATTGAGTACCGTCTCCTTTTTGAAAGTCGGCAGAAAAAAGATTACCACGGCTATAAGAAAAGCGGCTCCTAGCATTGTGGCTTAGCATTAAGTTTTGGCACTGAGAGCTGTGTGTTCGAATCCCGCACAGAACCAGGAAATTTGTATGGCCCACTAAATAATTGTTCTCCACGATACAGGAAAAGAACCTAGTCAAGGGGTAACATTTAAAAACAATTAAAAGAAGCGACATAAACATACATTTTAATAATGTTCCATAAGTTTTACGAACACATTAAACAGATTACAGATAAACAGACAGATTACAATAAAACTATTACACTTTTACAAAAATCACAATTTACATTATATATACGCTTTTTCAACTGAAACAAATGTAATGCAACATTTAACAAGGTCTTTTAGCAATAACAGAGCTGTTTACAAAGAATTTCATCGTCAAACAAAAAGCTGACGCATGCTCATTCATTTTGGCACTACACTTAGCGTCTATCGACCTGAAAGCGAAGCATGCTCCGAAAAAGCATTCAAAAATCACAAAGCACACGATCGTAAATCACCAGGCGATGTGCAACGATGTAACACGACGCGGAAAAAGCCGACCACCGCGGACCATTGTTCGGAAAAACCTATCAGTATGCGCATCCGATTAAATAAATGTCGCGGACATACATTTTAAATAAAGAAATGGAGATGAAATAAAACGTTTAAAATGATAATTGAAATTTGTATTTACTTAGTAGCCGCTGTGAATTTTTTTACCCGCCGGCGCCGTGTCACCTTATAAGGTACGAATGGAAATTCACCAATACATCTTTTATGAAATCGAAGCAAGGTGTATTACTTTTGTCACTGACAAAGTATAGATCAATCGGTCCTAGCCCTATTAAAAGACTGGTCTAAGTAATTAACGCCAAAAGCTCGCTTAATGCGAGCTTGATGAGCCCCACTTGATTTTACATCCTTCGGAAAGATCAGACGTATATGTCACTAGTTAATTAAACATGAGCTGAATTTTAGTATCATACCTAGCATTGCGGTAAATACTTTTAAGCAGTAATTTATCATTCATTATACGGCTGCAAATTATAAAAGGACATAATTTGACTTGCATACACCGAGTGTCGTTAATCGACGTGCTTTTTACTTGACAAGTCGTAGCGAAAATGATCACGTGTCATGCATTATTGAAGCAAGCAAGAATAAAAAGCGATGTTATAAGTGTAAGAGAAGAATTTAAAATCTGTCATGCGCTCAAAATCCGGAGCATTTCTTTGGAAGACGTCGAAAGAAATCGATTCAATGGAATTCATTAAAGTCGATTAGAGAATTCGGCACGGGTTAGCGAGTAGCCAACAATAAACATGGTGACAGTAACAATTCTTCCATAAAGACAAACGTTTCGAATTAATTATGGGAAAATATTTTAATTCCATTATTACGTAAAATTTAATGCTACTTTGCAATTTTAATGAGAGGCCTCATTTGTTCAGTTTTTGTTGTAGCAATATATTGAATTTAAGAATAGTGGTTATATTTTTAATATTTTTTATTTACCATGATTAGATCATCAATCACATTGTCTATTAAGCTTAATCAGAACACGTAGTTGTGTACACACAGCTAAGTACAGAAAGGAAAAGGGAGACGTACCGGCAGTGTGTCAGCCAAGTATGGGAAAAAAAAGGGTGACGCACCTGCAGTGTGCATATTTATTTACACGCATCATCTCGATCCACTTTTGGTACCCCTATAAGTCTAAAACTATTAAATCTACACACTTAAATTTTTATGTCTAGTAAAGGCTCCTCGAATGTCATCATCGTCATTTTCATTACAGCCCTTCACAAGTCCACTGCTGAACATAGGCCTCCCCCAAGTAATGCCACAAAGCACGGTCCCGATCCACCTGATTCCATTGACTTCCTGCATGTCTTACCAGGTCGTCACTCCATCTAAAAGCGGGCCGCCCTACCAGCGATCTTAGCACGATACCACGGGGAGGATGACTGTATGATAATTTAGTTTTACCTTTTTTTATTTTTATAGTTTTTTTATATTGTATATAATTTAAATGTAAAATAGAATTATCATTATTTAAAAATACCTCAGTTGAGACTTTGTAGAGGTGCAACTTCTCTAACTGTTGGTAAACAGTGATAACAGCTTGCAATAATCCTAAACAAGTCCAATTTTGGACTTGTACCAACTTTTCTTAGATATAATATTACATCATACTTTCAATTAACGTATTCCCAAATAGATTCAATTATTTATGTTAGGTATAAGTAAGATATTATAATGAAAGAATAATGTCAACTGATATTTTAAAGTTCTCCGACTACTAATTTCTGGTTTCGAAGTTGCATTTGTGCTTATACCTATTAAATTAATTGTTACTCTAGTTCCTTAATCGAAAATATTTAGCCTGCAAGCATAAATAACAGTTACTCTTAGATCATTACAATCATAAAAGTGTTTTTATGAAACTGAAGTGACAAAAGTACTTACAGTCCACGGACACTTGCAGAAAACTTCAAACTAAAAAGCCTACAAATGCGTTATCGCCTCTAAGGACTAAGATGTAATGCCTCACAGCCTGTAACTATAGTGCCTCTCTATACCTTTCACAACGGAACACAACTGTGTACTACACATCAGACGGACACCTAGGAAATTGCTTCAAGTTCCTGTGAAGCAAAAAATTGCTTCAAGTACCTCGTACCCATGAATATTTATAACAAATACTTTAAGAATACTATGATAATAGTCATTTATGGAAAATGCAGTTTAAGGCGACGGGCGTTAATATATAAAACACGGTCAAATAGCGATCTCAAAAATAGCAACTATATATAACTTTGTATTGAGTGTTTTGTTGCCTAGCTAATTATTGGTCATATTGCTATCGAATATTAATAACTTTTAAAAATAGTTATAACAGCTTACAGCTCAAAACGACTTAGTATTTTATACTGTCGGCCAAGGTTTACGTCGCGCTCCCCATATTTGTAACGCATCAACATTTAAAAGCGTCTTAACAGGTGTTCATCACGATGGTAATTAACTTATTCAGAAACATTAACAACCTTTATTAATAGAATGTTTTAACAGTTAGCATCACAAAGTGATAATGTGTAAGGCATGAGTTTTTAAATGGAAAAATTAGGGATATAATATTAACCCTTTCGCTGTCCCGTGCACTACATATAGGTCATTGCTATTTTCTTATTATTGTGTCTGCAAACTGGACAGTGAAAGTTTTAAAATGACATTTGCGATCTCTAGAAAATTAATAAAAAATAACCATAATTTAAAATTAAATAATGAACAATATACTAAAAATTTATCAATAAAGTGTATCGTAATAAGTAATAAGTTACATACCGTATTCGACACTATAGACCACATACATACCCTTCGGCAAATCGTACAGAAGACCGAAGAGTACAATCTGCCATTTTGTCTTGCGTAATTGAACTAAGAGAAAGCCATCGATTCCGTCAAAATTTGGATGGTACTGCAGTCCCTTCAGCGGTGCCAAGTTGACTGTCGGTATACCGAAGTGCTGAAATGGTTGTACAGTAGAGTTACAATGGCTATCCGAGTACAGAACCGAAGTACGAAACCTATTCAACTGCAGAGAAGTGAAATATAGAGTGCCGTTATATCCTCGAAAATCTTCACCGCTGCATTGGAAGACGTTTTCAAGCTACTGAACTAGAAATATTACTTACCTTCGATTTGCCGACGATACAGTCCTTATGACAGAATTGCTGGTGGACTTAAGCACTATGCTCAATGATCTCAATAGTGCCTCCCAATAGATAGGTCTTAAGATGAACATGAATAAAACAAAGATCATGTATAACGTCCATAGCACACCTATGCCGGTAGTTATTGGGAGCACTAAGTTCGATGTTGTTATCGAGTATGTTTACCTGGAACAAATCGTCCGACTAGGTAAGTCCAACTTCAACCGAGAGGTCAATCTACGGATTCAACTCGGCTGGATAGCGTTTGAGAGATTACGACACATCCTCTCGTCAGGTATACCTCAAAACTTGAAAACAAGATTGTACAACCAGTGCGTGTTGCCAAGCATAGAAGGTTACAGATGCATTGTCACTTATGAGTACTAAGATGGAATACCTCTTAGCCTGTAATTAATAAAAAAAAACACTTCTAATCAAAAGTATAAACACTACTTAAGTTTTCACATTAACACGTACTTAGCATATTATATTAATGTGAAAGATTGTGTCATTGTTTTCCTAAATATAAATACTGAAACGATTCCTAACAAATCTTTGAAACCACCGTATAAATTCCACCATAACAGTAACACAACTCACTGATCCGTTCACCCATAACTCGAAATCATCAAAATCGATCAACGGAGCGTGCTATAAATCGAGTCATCTCGATTCTATCGCGTCTCGTCGCATCGACAAATATAAATTTGTCACTGACCACTAGGAAAAAGCGCTTCGCGTTCGAGCTTGACTTTATAAATAAACAATAACATCGCCCTATATGGTCCTGTAAACCGTAACATACGTCAGGTTCTGTATACGATTACAAAATTATAAAACAGGCTTTTCGTTATACGTCACGACTAGTCTCCGACCGAAGGTCAGTTTTTGGCCGAAGTTTAGTTGTACTTAGAAATTTACTCCAACACTAGCAACAAAACACGACAATACAAGTTCCTTATTATAAATTTTGAAATGATAACAGTAATTGTAATTATATAAACATTTTCTACTATTTACAAGAAATGTCATTTATTAAACAAAAAAAGGAAAAAATGAAATACAATGTCACAGACACATGGAGATTCGTAATACATATATATTCCAGAAATTATAATCCACCACTCAGATACATCAAGGAGATTAAATATTTTTAACGATAAAAATTTGGTTAAGGTGAACTTTCTTTTTTATTCATATTATGTAACGAGGATATCTGTAGGAGAACCAGTGTGACCGACACAGCCCAACGGATTAGTAAGCTGAAGTGGCAATGGGCCGGCCATATAACTCGAAGAACCGATAACCGATGGGGAAGAAAAGTTCTCGAGTGGCAGCCTCGTATCGAAAGGCTAAGTGTAGGGCGTCCCCTCACTAGATGGAATGACGACCTGGTAAGACATGTAGGAAGTCGATGGATGCAGGTGGCTCAGGATCGTGCTTTGTGCCATTCCTTGGGGGAAGCCAATGTTCAGTAGTGGATTTGTGAAGGGCTGTAATGATGATGACGATTTTGTATCTAAAAACAATCTTAAAAGGTCCATCAAATTATCTATTACCACATTTAAAAGGTTTTATTTTCAATATCGTGACTTATAAAAAAGTGGAGCTTTGTTATATATTAATTCATCTCGAAGAACGATCACTCGCCGAGATAATGGTCGATTTATAATGATTACTATTTTATTATAGATGAATCATATTAAATCATGTCTTCCCCGGTTTTTGCTCGTCGCGGTTTGATGACCCAGAACCGTGACAGGAACCAGCTGTTTTTGAAATTAACCTTTTTATACCTGTTACTCACATTCAATGACGCATTTCTTTCAATTTGTAATTACAAGATGGAATCCGGTATGGAATAACTGATTCAGAAACGGAAATTAAAATATTTCCTTTTACCATTCTTATGAGGTAAACAGTAATAACTCGATGATAGTCAGTTTGGATCGAAATTGCTTTATATCTAATACATGGCTGATGTAGCCAAGGTGATATCCAAACTTTTTTTTAAGTAAAATGTTACAGATTTGAAAATTGAAACCCAACCGAAGGCATTATTGAGGTTATTGAGCAATACGTACTACAAACTGTTGACGTTAAGAATGCATCGTTGGAAGACATACCTAGGTTTAAGTTATATTAAACCTTTTTCAACAACTCTCAACCAGCAGTATACAAAATTTCATGCGTTTAAATCAATTTTCGAATCACTTATTCCTTCCAGTCCGCCGCAGACTTCTTCTAAGGCCTTCTCGGGCGCTGCCGGCGCATCTCAATCTGTTTTTTTTTATGTAAGGAAATAAAAAGGCTGAACTAGCACCTTATGACTTTTACCTATTTGCAAAAATCGATGAAAATAAAATCGAGATATTTAAATACAAATAAGGCGCACTAGTTAGTTATAATTTCGATATTTCTGAGTGATCTAGGCGCAAGTGTTTATGAGCTTAAGGTGAATAATTTAAAAAGATCGATACTAGTAATAAAAAAACATAATGTAATGAGATTAGTAAAGGATTAACAAGTGATAGCATGAGCCTCTTTTTTAGGTTGTTTTCTTCAGAAATTGTCGACGTGAACAAAGTTAACCAGGAAAATCGTTAAATAAAACTAATTTAACATCTAAAATACGTACCTAGCCTATATATAAATAAAGTGAAGATGAAATAATATAAAATGTTATAATCGTATGTACAGGAGAAGCTGTACCTACAGCTTTACTTACGATCGTTTAGTATCGCTTGCTTACCTTAAGTATTAATTATATACCTATACCTGTCTCTTTCTATTATCATTTAGTGAATAGAATGATGTCTGGAAGAAATTGCTGTCAGCAATAAGACCGCCCATTGCATACTTTTTTCTTTTTTTTATAGTATAAGGGTGACAAACGAGCCCACAGTCCACCTGATGGTAAGTGGTTGCTGCGGCCCATAGACATCTACATCTATCCTCTATTACAAATCAAAATGCAGATGCGCTGTCACCCGTGAGGACTAAGATGGAATGCCTCATTTCCAGTAAAAAGGGCCTCCGGCTACCTGCACTCACCAAGCGAAACGAAGAGGTAAACCTCTACCTCACGCTGGTTTTCTGTGAGGTCGTGGTACTACCCCGGTTCGAGCCGGCCCATCCGTGCGACAGCAAAAGCTGCCGCGTGGCTCTACCACTGTTCTTCACTTCTTTTATATATATAATTTCTGTAATTTATGTATGGTGTGCAATAAAGAATATTAAATAAATAAATAGAATGACAGCAAAAGCATTGTTTAAGATTTAAGCTGATCTCTATTTTTATTAGTGAGGCCGTATATTCTTATCAAGCCGTCAATGGCAAAATAGCAAACAATACATTTAAAGGGTTATCAATATCATATAAATTATACTTACTTTAAAGTATTTTTTTTAAAACAAATTTTTTTGCAAACACATGTAAATAATTAGGTACGCACAATCGATTATAACTTTTTTTAACATATGGTCCGCACACACAACACACATCATGTCCAGTTTATCTACGGTCATCCTTCGCGTGGATGTGGGTACGGAATAAAAATGCCATTACTTCAATAAACCGTATCTCCAGCCTCAATTAGGTTCGCTTTACACGGGAAGCCACTGCTAATCCGTAAAGATAAGGTACTGTAATTGTAGTTGTATTAATCACTTGGTAGTCAAATGAATTTATTGCATTGAGTTTAAATTAGTAAACTTGAAAGATTTTTTTTGTTTATTTATTTACTTTACATATAAAAAGGAATATAACTTATTCAATTAGGTACAGTTAAAAATTAATCCAAAAACACCGTGTATAAACTTAATGTAGTTATATAACCTGTGTCCTAGTATTAGGTACATTGAAACCGGCTTAATCTATATCTACACAAATAAATAAAATTAAAATGTCTGTTTGTAACATCAAAATAACAGCTTTTAACTAAATACATATGAAAGTGTATACGTATCTACTTATAACAAAAACACAATTGTTAACATTTTTGTCTGTCTGTCTGTTTGTCTGTTTGTTCCGGCTAATCTCCGAAATGGCTGGACCGATTATAACGAGACTTTCACTGGCAGATGTTATAAGGAGTAACTTAGGCTACTTTTAATTTAAAAAATTAAAACCTTAAATTGAAGGCGGGCGAGGTCGCGGGGAACAGCTAGTTTTGGCCTATTTTCTTACTATTTCATATTTAAGCAGGTAACATAAGAAGTTTATTGACCAAATTGGCTATATATTGAAAATGGGCCAAATCAACAGTAGGTAGGTACTCTTAACCGACAAAAATGTATGCGTATATGGATGTGAAGGGGGCGAGAGAGGTGTGTCAGGATCGTGCCTAATGGAAGTCCTTAGTCTCTGCCTCATTCAATACGGTAATGGTATCAAGGACAGCTTCTTCGGGCTCAGCCACCAGTCCTGTTTTTTGTCTATTTCGAGCGATAAGTAGGAAACAGTATTTTATTATTGCATTTTATATTTATTAATAATAACTTTTATTGATTTTTAAACTTGAGCGCATTTGCTTAATCTAGATAAAGTGAATAAAATTTTATCAAAACTTAGTACATTGGCATAACGTTAATTTACTTTTAAACATCAATAAATGAAATGGGTGTATTAAACAGCCATGTGATAACGTTGTAAGAGATTTCCTCACCCCATTCGTCCCATGGGTGTTATGAGAAGTCACACACCACACATAGGGCTTTGCTACTCTTCCAAGAGATATCTATAGAGAAAAGAGCCCTTAGGATAACGGCGTTCATAGAACTGTGACGGCACAACACAACCTACCAGCACTTTTTTTACATCATGAAAGTTCGTGAAGCCCCACGTCGTCAACGTCGCTAACACAAGGACACTGATGAGGGTAATAGATCACCGCTAGTAAGATTAATCCATTAGCTCCATTCTCCATCTATGCGCAAACTTTTCCTGTCAACTAATGAGCCAAGATTACTTTAATGGTACAGCATGTAACGAGCAACTATATTATTATAACTATTCCTTAGCCTAAACAGCTAGAAGTCGGGCTTCATCTTGGTCATTATGTAAATTATTTTATTTAAAAACTTTATAGTACTAATCACAAAGGTAACAAAGGGCAGACTTAATGCCAGATAGCATTCTCTGCCAGTCAACCCACCTCAACCCATTATGTTATATATCTATTATAATGGGTTTTTCAGCAAGAACTTTGTTTTCTAAAACAAAATAAAACAAAGAGTTTAGATGAAGATGATTCAAATTTTTATTGTATTACGAAAAGAAAAGTTTGGCAATTATGAATGAAAAATGATATCTGGCAAATGTCCACCACGACCACGCTGACAGATGTCGATTCTTTCATCAAAGTTTTTAATCACTTTTTGGCAAAATGGCGGGTCTATTTCGTTAATCACGTCACGGATTTTGAGTTTCAAGGCCGCGATCGATTCGATTGGCTCCGTATAGACTCTGTCCTTAACATAGCCCCACAAAAAATAATCCAGTGATGTTAAATCACACGATCTGGCTGGCCATTTAACAGCTGCATTTCGTGAAATTATGCGATCGGGAAATTTGGTTTGCAATAAATTGATCGTTTCGTTGGCTGTGTGACATGTGGCACCGTCCTGTTGAAACCACATGTTTGTGATATCGATGTCATCAATAATAGGCCAAAATTGAGATGTTAACATCTGGCGATAGCGTGATCCATCGACCGATACCGCATTTCCAGCCTCATCTTCGAAAAAAACGGCCCAATCACGCCTCCAGACCACATAGCGCACCATACAGTGACGTTGAGCATGCAAAGGCTTCTCAATAATCGCTTTAGGATTTTCAGAAGCCCAAATGCGGCAATTTTGCTTGTTGACGTACCCTGACAAGTGAAAATGGGCTTCGTCTGAAAAAAATGATTTTTTCAGAAAAACCAGCGGGCTGTTCCTGAATGAATTGAGCGAATCTACGGCGATGTGAATGGTCGGTCAGCTTCAATTCCTGCACCAGTTGAACCTTGCAAGGCTTCAAAGCCAAATCCTTACGCAAAATTCGCCATGGGGTATTTTTGGATAACCCCAATTGTTGAGAACGTCGAGGAATTGACAAATTTGGATCTTCTTCAACACTGTGGCTCACGGCTGCGATGTTTTCGGTTGAACGACCCGGTCGAACACGCGTTGGTGTTGGCGCATTTTGTACCGAGCCTGTCGATTCAAATTTAGCGACCAAATTCTTAATAGCGGTCTCAGAAGGACGATTATGTTGTCCGAAAATATCACGAATTTTACAAACGTAACTTTAACAGAACCACCATTTTCATGGTGGATTTTAATTATTTTAATGCGATTTTCGAGCGAAATTGAATTCATTGTACCAATTGCCAAAGCATCTACTACGAATAGGTCAAAAAACTAAATGTCAAAACTGTCATGTTTTTGGTGTTGCCCCAATTGAAAAACAAAGTTCTTGTTGAAAAACCCTATATATAAATTACGTGTCACATTGTTTGTCCGCGATGAACTCCGAAACCACTCAACCGATTTTAATGAAATTTTGTAAATGTGTATTGTTTGCTCCAACTTGAGAGATAGGATAGTTTTTATCCCGCTAAGTGATCCTCAATTTTTTTTTTATCACGAATATACGAATTTTTTATAGGAAGAGTAGTCGGAAAGGGCAGAACAACGTCTGCTTGGCAAGCTAGTATATATATATATATTCTTTTAATTGTTACGAAGCTTCACGCAAGATCGTTAAGCGTTCCACATTTTCAAATCAGGAGATGGGCAACAGCGTCTTCCTAATAACTTCTAAAAATAAAAAAACCGTGGTTGCCAATCCGTTTGCCAAGCGTGACAACAATGACAAATATACCCCTTATAAGGCAATCTATGAGGGAGGCCTATGTTCAGCAGTGGACTTTAATAGGCTGTAACGGTTATGGTAAGTTTCAAAAGTTTTACACTAAAGAACAAAACTAAGTGCACTAAAACATTAATTTCCTAATCGCTATTAATAATAATAATTAAATAGAAATAAACATTATGGCCGCGGTAATTAACACTGTCTATAAAACCAGGATACGCGAATCGGCGGACAGATGGTTCGGACTGCACAGTAGCTTAATTGCCTATTAAAGAGCGATAGCTTTTAAAAGCCCTGTATTGCTTCAGAATGTTCCATTCAGGTTAACATACTTAAATAGCAAGGATAGCGCATTATTAAACCGACGAGATTTAAGACCGAACACAATTAACTGAGCTCCCGGTTTTCTTGCCCTAACTCAAATGCAAATAGCCTATCACACTGTATAAGGTAATAAGATTACATTGTGCGAGGCCAATAGCTTATCTCTGCATCTCAAATAGTTTCAGTGTTTAATTTATAGCAATAAAATAGATAAATGTATATCAAACACGTCCCGCGTTACCTTAAAACTTATCCATTGAATGCCTTCTATTCATGACTGATTGAGAACGAATTGATATTTTAAAAAATTAAATTAAGGCGTAGTAGAGTTGACGTTATACGTAAAATATATCATTTATACATTGCAGCCTGTCAAAAGTACGTCCGCCATCCCCATATATCGTCTTAAAAAAATCACAAAACCTCGGTCAGATATTAGACGATACTTGAATTAATAAAATTTATATTTACACTTTATAAAGTTACGAGTGAAACTCATTTCCTATCGCACGTACCATACGAGTATATATAACTCAGATAAGTATTAAGCCACATAATACTAAAGTTTGTTTGTTTCTACCACTATGCTAAGAACGTCATAATATATTAAGTAGCACCGGGAAATAAACCGCCAAGCTAAATTTCTCATATGGATTTCATACTTGGTAGAATATTTTTTTGAATATCCAAGGATGTGAGTACAAAAAGGGAATTTGGCATTTTAATTATGGCACGTTTTCAACGTAGAAGGAAAATATCATGGGTAATCCAGCACCATTTAAAATCCGCCAACGCGCTTTTGGGTAAGCGTACTCTACACTAGGTACCCCAAAACTCTTTTAGCAATTAGGACTTATGTAGGATTTTTAAGGAATTTTTGGTAACATAAATAAATCTTACACAGGATTACTAGCTCCTTACGTTATCCAAAAATGGTACTTAATTTCTTTAAAATTATAGAAAAATGCTTTACCGTGCTTTAATCTCTCTTCATTAAATAATATCAATAGTTTCTGTTATGTAGAATGTAACATTAATTAATATCTGATGAAAAATAAAAACCACGATTAAAAAGGGTATAATTAAACATAAAATAAGTACCCTTTATTATAGTTTATATCGATTATGTCCCGATGAAAGCTCGATAGGTGGGATTTAAAAGTTTATTGGACAATAAATTTTCAGTATACTTCGCAACGGTACTTCAAGTATCTTTATGAGTCCGCAAGGCTTTATTGGTCTCTACACGTCCAGATGTACAATTTTTATGTGCAAATATAAAACTTGTTCTTTAGTTTTCAATGACCCAATGATTTCTTCACAAAGAGAGTATAATAACTGTACGAGAAGTATTGTAGCAAAATAGTGCCTTAATACCATTGTTGACACCACGCTGTAGTGTTTATTGCTGCAGTACAGATGGTCGGATGTTGTAGTGAACATCATCTTGGCAGCACACTGCATGATATAAATTAAAAAGATAGCTATTTGTGTCTATGGGCCACGGTATTTACTTCCCACTAGATGGGCTGAATGTGTGCTCGTTTATTATTATTATTATTACTTCTGAAAAAAGGTTATTCAACGTGCATTTCATATTACCACCTCCATTTGTTTCAGTAAATTAGAGTAACCTTTTGAACTTAATTTCTTGATCTCTCTTGCTTCAATGAAAATTGTTAGTTCTTATTAAAAGTCTTGATGTACCACGTATTCGGTAGTAAATGTCATGTCTGAGAAATTATAAAAAAAAACATCGAAGACATAGAAGTTTGGGAACACGCATTTGAGCTGCTCAGCGGACATTTTCTTGCCCTAAACCCTTCTCAGAAACGAGAAGGGTATAGGGCAAGAAAATGTGAACCTGTGCCCAGCAGTGAAGCGTATTTTCTATGATGTAACTTAACTTTATGGTATCTGATACCATTTGTAATTAGATCTTTAACTATTATAAGATACTGGATTATGTTATCGCAAATGACAGTAATTTGTGGATAAACGTCTTTGTTACTATTTCGCCTGATGGTATTTTCTAGGTGTTAGGACTCTTTTCTGCCTAGGAGACTGTCTGGACAAGCACCACACTCTAATCTATTTGTAATAGGTATAGAAATCCAGTATATTTTTTACGTGGTAGAGTCATGCTGCAGCTATGTTAGTTGTATAGTTGTAGCACGAATGGGTCGGGACCACGCTCTCATAGAATACCAGCGTAAAATAGCAGCTCAACGCTGCTGTGTTTCGTATGGTGAGTATAGAGAACCGGAGATCCTTTTTACAGGAATCGAGGTATTCTATCTTAGTCCTCACAAGTGACAACGCATCTGCATTTTGATTCGTAATCGGGGATAAATATAGATGTTTATGGGCCACAGCTACCACCTATTATCAGGTGGACTGTGTGCTCGTTTGTCACCCTTATCATATAAAATAAAATTAGGAGACGAGGAATCCCCGGATGTGCTTTTAAAATAGGAAAATGGAACGTTAGAAAGTATATATGAAGATGGAAGGACGTACAATTCAATACAAGAAATGGAAAGAATGTCACAGGATATATTAAGCGTTAGCGAGATGAGATGGAAGGGAAAAGGAGAAACAAATTGGGGAAACCATAGGATTTATTTTTCATGAAATCACGAAACGCACCACTGGAATGGGGTTGGTTTCATTATTATAAAAGACATGGCAAAGCACGTTATTAATTTTACTCCTAGAAATGATAGGGTGGCTCTACTAAAGTTAAATGGACATCCATTCAATTTAAACATTATCCAATAAACCCACAGCTGCAAGCTCTGATGATGTTATAGATTCGTTCTACACAGATATCACAGAATGTCTGAAGCTTACTAAAAATCACGTCATTAATATAATTATGGGAGACATTAATGCAAAGGTTGGACAGAGACCTAAGAACGATGATGTGGGGTCTTTTGGTCTCTGAAATATTAACGAGCGGGGCGATCGCCTGGTTGACTTCTGTCTAGAACATAACTATGTGATCACAAACACTTTCTTTCAATTACCACCGCACCGCTTGTATACATGGAAGGCACCTATAGATAAACCGGGACACATAGTGCTCAACCAGATAGATTACATTATGGTAAATAAGAGATTTCGTAACAGTTTCATATTTGTGAAAACGTACCTGGGAGCAGACGTGGGATTAGACCATAATCCTGTGGTGGGGACTTTAAGAATTAAACTCAAAAAAGTTAGGAAATCAATACATCAAAAATTAGATATGCGTTTACTGAAACATTGTACTATAAAGGAGACTTTATATAAAGGCCTGTTTTCACTTTGATTAGTGCGTGTGCAGGTGATTAGTAATTGCGGGTGATTAGTGCAGGTGTGTAGTGTAAGTAGTGTCCAATTCTATTTAGTGGCTGTATTTAGTAAATTCAGTTGTTAGCCATCGACCAGCAAGTATCGACGCGAATATGTAGACCTCAAGTTTCTTATTTTAGTATAAACTTCTTTACTTCCAAACACCGGTATGTTCATAACTTCATTTATTAGTAGAAATACCGCATCTCAGGCTCCTTTAATTTTGCAATTAGGGTGTTTACTATTCTAAAGACATTCATGTTTTAGTACTCCTGCACAATATGCCTTCGGTCCACTTTGCCATTTTATGCAATACAAGCGAGCGTCCGACGCTAAACGCTAAACACTTAACACTGCTGTCCAGACGTGTTTAGTGGCAGGCATGCTGTGAGTGAGGGGGAAGGAAAGCCGCGCAGAGCGTGGATACCCACAGTCCACTCGCAAAAAATAGAACAGGCTTCTAATCACTTTACTATAAAGGTTACTAATCACTTGCACTAATCAATCGCTGTCCACATGTGTTTACTCCTAATAACTAAACGCGTGCACTAATAACCTGCACTAATCACTAATCAAAGTGAATACAGGGCTTTAGGAAATGGATAATGCATTTACTGACGTATATCTGCATGATGAAGATATAAATCAAAGTTGGGAAGAAATAAAGGAAAAGATAGTAAGATAGAAGGGAAACATTTAAAAAACCAATCAAATGGTTATTAAAAGGAACTGGATGGCGGCTAAAGTATTGGACTTATATGATGAACGAAGAATGATAAAACAGCTGGACGAAAAAAGATATGTGGAGTTAAATAAGGAAATAAATGCAAAATACAAACGACAAAAGAAAATTGGCTACATGAAAAATGCGATGAAATAGAAGCTTCGGCAGAAAAACATGACAGTTTTAATATTTTTAAGAAAATAAACGAAGTTGTACAACCTTTAAAAATACGAAATGCTGTAGCACTAGTTAGTGATAATGGTGACTTAATCCACATAATTCAAGATAAAATTAATCTATGGGACTAATATATAGAGAGACTTTTCGCGGATAACAGAAACGATGTTATTAATATTGAGGTGCCGGAAGAATATTTAGAGATATTAGAGTCAGAAGTAAGAAATGCGATAAAAGCTTCAAAGGTAAATAAAGCTGTAGGTCCTCATAATGTTTACGCTGAAGTTATAAAGATTATGTCTTACAAATCGTTCCTAGACCTAAAAAAAATCTATTCAACATGTTTTATAAAACTGGTATTTTCCCCAATAACTAACAACTAACTTGAAATCTACTTTTATCACTATACCCAAAAAACTAAACTCAAAGCGATGTGAAGACTACAGAGCGATTAGTTTAATGAGCCATGTTCTCAAGATGTTTTTAAAAGTTATATACTCTTACACGCTCGCATTTACCAGAAATGCGAAGAATTATCATCATTATCAGAATCTCAATTTATTTTCAGAAATTTGGGTATTCATACGTATACTTCGAATATCCTGGACTATAAGAATAACTAATGTTGAGGTTCTGCATCGAATGAGTAAGAAGTTGGAGATAATGAGAACCGTGATGGAGAAGAAACTACAGTGTTTTGGACACATAATGAGATGACACAAATATCGTATTCTTCAGCTTGTGATTCAAGGAAAAGTCGAAGGAAAACGCCGACCTGGCAGAAGAAAAACATCCTGGCTGAAGAACTTTCGTGAATGGTTTAACCTCAGCACTCGCTCTCTCTTCCGTGCTGCAGCTTTAAAGATACAGATAGCCATGACGATCGCCAACCTTCGCAGAGAAGTGGCACCCTGAGAAGAAGAAGAAAGTTCAATTTGCCACTTCAATTTATTTAAAAAAAAAAGTCGTGATGTGGCCGAAGATAGCTTAACGCAGTGACTTAGCTTAACAAAAGCCTATTCATTCTTGAATATACTTTTGTTATACTCTAATATTAGGTTAAATAAGAAAAAGCGACTTAAGAGAATTAACTAAAGACGACAGACTAAAACTGAGTCAGGAAATATAGCATCTTCCTAAACACAGCTCAATAATAATAAAAAACTGAAGTTGCCAACCGCCCAGCGTGACAAGTATCCCAGTTAGCTGTGATTTGCTCAAAGGACAAGAACTCGCGTTCAAATTTCACATGCAAGCCGAGTCCGATTTCCGTCAGCATCAAAAAAATTGTGAATTGCAATTAAACGTGTTGATTTATCAGATGCTTGTTGATGAGGTAAAACATCGTAAGGAAGCCTAGATATCTGCATAATAAACAATATATTAAAATTTTGGATGTTTGACCTTTTGAAGTTTATTTATGTAAACTGCCTCAACGATACAGGCAAAAATCCTCCTTTAAAAAATATGATTATAGTCTAGCAACACGCTCCCCCTATAAGTAATTGAAGCTGTGTAAAGTACGTAGGCTTTTAGAATTACACAACAATATAAAATAATATATAAAAAATAATGTTTGTTTGTTCGTATTTTATACGCTGGCATACCGTTAATCAGATTACGGTAAAACTATGTCAACTAATTGCTTGCACATGCGCGAAGGTTATAGGCATAGTACAAGTAATTTACAGTAGGTGGCGCGCGTATCGTACCGACAAATTGATTTGAAAGTCTTATATCATTCAATTTCAATGAATGCATTAAATATAATTTCTAATTGAACAATATATAACTCTTCCAAATTTAAAACGATATTTCCACATTTAATTCTTTTGCGGCAGCAACACGCCGGGTACCAGGTAGTACTAATTAAAATTACAATAACCATTCAATGATTTTTTAAATACTTCTATATCTTTCTCTAGTACCTTCTAAATATCGATTCGGCAAATTTGTATTGCATTCGAATTTAAGTACATTCTTCTCCAATTTGTAAATAATTTAATAGCTTAGTAGTTCAATTAAAATTGAGATCATTAATGTTTACAGGTATTCGTGAAGCGGCCTTTCTGTACGCATTAACAGCCGCGGGAGTGGCTCACGCTATAGCGCGGGCTTGTGCTCAAGGCCGTTTGTTGTCTTGTGGCTGTGACCCCCTCGGATACCGAGCCTCTCACGACCCCAGGGGACGAGCGAGGGTCAACAAGTGGGAATGGAGTGGATGCTCCCACAATCTAGGATACGGTATCGAGTTCTCCAAGAAGTTTCTCGACATCAGGGAGCACGTTGACGATCTGCAGTCGAAGATTAATGTTCACAACAATAACGCTGGAAGATCGGTAAGTATAAAAAAATCTGTCGTTTTACTATTCGTGTTATAAATAAAAAGTAAACACTTCCATTATATATTTATTACTAGCTGTTCCCCGCGATTTCGCCCGCGCGTAATTTCTTACGATTGGATTTCATGGGTTTTAATTTTTTGCGCGGAATCCTAATTCTTTTTCTAAAATAAAAGTAGCTTCAGTTAATTCTTATAACATCAGCTATCTGTCAGCGAAAGTCCAGTCAAAATCGGTCCAGCCGTTTCGGAGATTAGCCGGAACAAACAGACAGACAGTCAGACAGAAAGACAGACAGACAAAAATTTTTAAAATCGTATTTTTGTTATTAGTACCGTATATACTTTCATATGCATATAGTAAAAAGCTATTATTTCGAATTTACAAACAGGCACTACATTTTTATTTATTTGTATTAGATAACATATGTGCCTCAATTAAATATTACCTTTTTTCATAGAAAAGTATAAGTTTTCAAATTATGTTACGGTTACATAAAAAAATGGAAAACCCTTTACGGGATTATTTTAATAAATATAGTTATCATAGTTAGTCAAAAAACAATTGGAGTACTTTAAAAATTCTAAACAATTTATTTATACGAGTGCGCGTTTCCACTTTCCTTTGATCTGTCAAACAAAAATAAAGGGGGAAACACACTATCAAAAGGCGCCACTCCGGCTTGGATGGCACTTCAATTGACTTTATTAACAATGAGCATGCATAATTTCAACTTCATCACTTAAGGATGAATAAAGTTTTAAAGTAATGAAAATTAATTATTATTATTATTCCAATTTCAGTTGTTAATGAAATTGTAACATGGCATTTGGAAAGTAAACGAGAAGTTTGGAAAGTAAAGAAGAAGAACAAGAGTTTCTTGGCAGTTCTTCTCCGAAAGTTTCCGAACTGGTGTAGATTTCGACGTTCGTAAAAGTTTTAAACAATTACAATTACAACTTGATTTAAAAGTTTTAACTATGACTTAAAAAAAGTGTGTGTGTGTGTGTGTGTGTGTGTGTGTGTGTGTGTGTGTGTGTGTGTGTGTGTGTGTGTGTACTTATGTATGCCCGTAGGAAGTTATACTTCTTTAGAGTAACAAAACAAAAATAACTAAAAAAAAATACCTTAAAAATATTTATCAGTTTCCACGAAAACTTGAGAGACAGTCGAAGAGAGAGACCCACTGAAGTTGTCGTCGCTTTTAGGTGTCAGTGTGCGCGCGCATCGTAACAACTGGTGTCGTTTTTTGGTCTCTGTGTGCGCGCGCATCGTAAAAATTCACTCTCATCATTTTTCCCAAACGCCCCAAAAGAAGTATAACTTCAAAAATATCACAGAAACTGATTTATATTTGCCACTAATGTTCATTATGCTTTCCGAAAATTTCTAAAAAAAATTTTTCACACCCGCAAGGTAGAGACGGGCTGATAATACTGTTGCCAACTATCCGGTGGCTCTACATTTTTGGTTATTTTTCCGCAATTAGTATGTTGCTAGAGCTTAGTACATTAATCTGCTGAAATATAAAATTACATGTGGCAGAAGATCTTCACCCTTCCTTAAGTAAGTATATTCAACGAAACAGAAACAGGGTGTGTGCGTTGCGTATGTTCGTGTGTGCCACGTAATTAAGCGTCATATTATGCCACTGCATTATTATATTTTTACAGTCGCATATCTGTAATGGATATATTTGCAATATTTTATTAGTTTGATTGTATAAGTGTTTCGATTGTTTGCCACATTGATATTTCACAAAGGTTTTCGTTCTCCAAATAGGAGCTACGCAATAATTTGTTCTTCAACTACTCTAAGTAGGATTAAAAGACAAACACTTATGTTTTCATCAGTAAAGTGTGTATATATACAACTGCCTCACCGAAATCAGCTCACTGCTTATATATTCATTGCTTATTTATTATACACTTAAAATTTACAAGTTCATTAAGAATGTGCAATGA
Source organism: Parnassius mnemosyne (assembly GCA_963668995.1). NCBI lineage: Eukaryota > Metazoa > Arthropoda > Insecta > Lepidoptera > Papilionidae > Parnassius > Parnassius mnemosyne. The sequence continues at coordinate 40,336,318 of CAVLGL010000148.1, read as the reverse complement.
GGGCATAAAAGAAATAATCTCTTCATATTATCGCTAGGGTATTATAAGAGTTAATATAGGGATGTGTTAAAATAAAATTTTTGGATAATGATTTCTTACATTTTACATGCTTCCATGTGGCTTCCATGTAAAATGTATACACATATATTAATTGTATAGTTGTAGCACGAATGGGTCAGCTCGACCGGTGAAGGACCACGCTCTCAAGGAATACCAGCGTAAAATAGCAGCTTAACGCTGTTGTGTTTCGTATGGTCAGTGTAGTGAACCGGAGATCCCTTTTACTGGAAACAAGATATTCCAATCTAGTCCTCACAGGTCTGCATTTTGATTCGTAGTCGACGATAGATGTAGATGTCTATGGGCCACAGCAACTACTTACCATCAAGGGGACTTTGTACTCGTTTGTCACCCTTATCCTATCAAAAAATACGCGAATACAATTTACATTTAATATAACTTATTTAATGTTTTGTATCAAAAACTTCTAGACACAATATGTTCACACAAGGGACGTCCGGTACTGCGGAAGCTAATAACCCTACTGATAAAAATAATAACAAAAATTACTCCGCGAAATATTGTAAATGCAGTGTAGTGTATAAAAATATTCGCGTACTTTATGTTTAGATTATATAGTGTTGTGTATAAATATAAAAAACTGTTAGAGAATTCGTGTATTGTATAAGACTGCTGTATGTGCTATAACTGGTGTATGCAATAAACATTAACTTTATTAACTCAGTGTCTATATTATTGGAGTCCCTATATTATTATAATCTGTAAGTACAACTTGCAGTTATACAGAGTAATGAATAATCTCATGTTACTTCTTCTTTTTTCGTGCAAGAACTTTGTATTTTACTTCTTGAATTCTCTTCCTAGTGTGTTAATTGGTTCCGTTCGATATGCTTAACCTTCCCTCTAGATGGTTTACGTTCTCCAAGATTTCTTACATTTTTTCAACATTTATAATGTAATGTCTTAGTAATTATACTACTCTAATTATTGGTTCTTTTATTATTATCATCATCATTACAGTCCTTCACATGTCTACAATTGAACATGAACCTCGCTCAAAGATTGTCACAAAGCATTAGCCTCAGCTAACTGCATCCATTGGCTCGCTTCGTGTTCCATCAAGCCGTAACGATCATTTTCGATTCATGCAGTTTAAATATTTTGTCACTCTAATTCTATAAAAAAAATTCACAAAGGATTCGCCAGATACTTCTCTTGTCAGCACCAGTCAGTCATACGATCAAGAACCATACTTTACCTTCGGTTACCAGTCCTTCGTCCTATATGTCTATGCCAGTTACTTTAATCATTCGGATCTTATCATTCTTGTAGGTACTCGTACTTTGATTATATAAAAAAGGATTCCGTGTAATAAAACGGCCTGACCTAAAATCACAGTCTAAATTATAACACCATTAAATTTTATAACCTTAAACATCTTTAATAGTCTTAAAAATAATCACAAAAAGATTTCAATGGCTTAATCAGACGTACCAAATTACAGAGGACGACTGAGTTGTTTTCCTTGACCATAAAACAACGTGACACTTAGCATACCTCTATTTTGACATAACGACCGTTATTATTGCTAAGATTATAATAGTCCATTTTAATTTGAAACTTAAAATAGTGTCAGTCAGAGAAAGATGTCCAGTTCCAAATGGGTCAGATTAGGTTAGCTATTTTGTAGTAGAAATTATGTAGGTGCCCAAATGGTTCACAGAGGCGTCAGACATGGAATGCAACACTTATTTAGTTCGAATTGAAGAGCGGTTTGTGGGCGGAGCCCTTTGTAATGACCAATCTGGGTGGTCCGTTTGAGTGTTATGGCTGTACATGTCTATAAAATATAATATTGAATCGCTTGCAGCTCGGACTCCCGGCTCGACGCATTTAACTTTATGTAAATGCGTTAATATAATAATGAAAATGGAATGAAAAAATATGCTAGAGCAACACAAGTACTTAACCGATTTTAAAAGTGATGCAAAATAAATTGGGGTCAGTTGTTATATTTGATTTGTAACTGGGTCTTGGCTTACAGTTGATTCAATATATTTAGGTATTTCTTTTGCCAAATATTCAGCATAAATAAAACTAAATGATTGAAGTTGTACCAGCAATAAATATTTCGTTATTCAGTGCCCTATTACTTTTTTGGAACGAAATGATTGAATACATCGAAGTCTACGATGAAAGATTACAGTGCTTAATTGATGAGTATCTATTGTTTTAAATTAAGTGAACTCCAACGATATATTTTAGTTTAAGCCAAAGCCATTATAATATATGATATAAAGAGTAGTTCATGATTAGTCTCAGGCTTAAACTGGGGTCTGCTTCAATTAAGAGGTTCAAAAGAAAATTGCTTCCATACTTTAAAATGTAAAGTATAGAAGAAAATGTCAAATTTCGCGTAGACTGTGGCGCCGCGGCTAAAGGACCTTTTTCAGAACAAACACTCTTCTTTAAACCTGAAACTAACTATAAATCACGTTTTGTAATAAGCCCGAATATTTAATACAATTTATTGTGACGATGACAGACGAACACACTAACTGAGTTACACATAAAGAAGGCCCATAAGCACTTACATCTATGCTCGTCGCTCTGTCATCCCCGAGGACTGCGATAAAATGCCCCCTTACCAGCTAAATGGCTCTCCGATTTTCAACGAGAAACACAGCAATACATTATGCTGCTATTTAACATTGGCACTGTCAAGTCAATCCATTCTTGCTACATCCAACTGCGTCCAACGTGGGTTAGATTTAATTAAATCCATTTCATAAATCTTGCATTATTGCCTAATCATAATTTCGAACTGAGCGATGTGACATTTAGAGACAAAGACGTATTCAAGTCTTCCAACACCATGCTTCTGTCAAATAAATATGTCAGAACCACTGATTTGTTATTGTCCAATATGTATAGTCGCAATGATACCAACAAACCAACCGACAGCTAAGCCAAAATACCGGACCTACCGTACGGGATTACTTCTAATAATTTAATAGGCCTCTTCCTTCTAATAATAAACATGTCAGGCTGAAGTTAAATACAACAAAGCCAACTTATATTAGCGTCGTTAAACGCTTTGTTTCAATCAAAATTCGCTCTTATCATCACGGTATCAAGAGTGTAAAATTTTTGGTTTGATAGAAGGACTAATTTGACTAAGAATATTACATTAGTATTCGTTACCAAATCTGACATTAAAGCGGCATACCACGTCTCGTGCTTACTTATTAGTGGGATTTACGATTAATTCAATTTTATTTACGTCTTTACATTTTTTATAATACAAACACGACGTGTAGCTACAAATTATTTAATTTGTAATACGTTTATACTTGTTAATTATATGGTAGAGGTAGCGTTCTTAATTTACTGCCTACCTACAAGATATAGGCTAGCAGTGTTTAAGGTGCGATAATTGAACCGTTTATACGTACATTTTTATCTAGTTTTGCAACCGTTACCGTTACAGCCTATTAAAGTCCACTACTAAACATTGGGCTCCCCCACAGACTGCCTTATAAGGGGCATATTTGCCATAGTTGCCACGCTTAGCAAATGGGTTGGCAACCGCTTTCTAAGCGGTTTATTTTAAGTCGTTATTATGAAGACGCTACTGCCCATCTCCTGATTTGTTTCCCTCTGTCGCCTCTTACGACACCCACGGGATGATATGAGGTAGTGGATATTCTTACACCGCCACTACACCGTACCTAGTTTTATAAAATAAATCTTTTAGACGATGTGCTTAATAACGCACACATCCTTCATTTTGAGTGGAGAGGTGCAACGTGAAGCAGCGTGAAAAGTGCAATTGCAACCGCCTACCAAGTGTGGCAAATAAGGACAAATCAACCCTACAATTGGAGAGGATTATATCCAGCAATACCGCCTTTACGAGCTAATGAGGAAGAAGGGGAGGAAAAAAACGAAGGTGACAATTGAGCACATAGTCCACCGTATGGCAGTGGTTGTGGCCCATAGGCACATTCGTCTATAATCTATTAAGAATTACATACTGTCTGTTTCAAAGCAGAAGTCATGTGACCTCCTTTTTACATCACCACTTTTTTTTGTAAATTAAGTGACAAATTGAACTTAATAAACGAACTCACAGTCAACCTGATGGTAAGTGGCTACTGCAGTACATGGACACCTGCAGTCAATTTCCTACAAAGAAAGCCACAGATGCGTTGTCATCTCTGAGGACTAATATGGAAGCCTCACAGTGTGTAATCGTGCTGGCTTTCTATACCCTTCATACTGGACATAAAGTTCAGGCACTGCAGTTTCGCGGCAGAAATAGTTAAGAGCGTTGACGTACCCAGACGTAATCCTACGCAGAAAAATCCAAGTACTACCACGTAATAAATATGATGTTTTGTAATAATACGCTAAGAATCCATTAATAAATAAATTCTATCTCTAATAATAATTAAAATCCATACTGACATACAATTGTAAAAAGAACAAAATTGTACTCAATTGTCGCGACTAGATTAAATGCAGTAGCGATCGTGAAATATGCGAAATAGCTTTTTAATTCTTGCATAACTCACTATTAGTATAATTTGGCATTTTACGAGCTAGTGCCTGTGGTCGTAATAAAAAGTTAAGCTAATGATCACGCTACAATGTTGCTTTTACGAGGCAATGTTGTTTATTGTCTTGGGTTATCGCTAAATTACGATATTTTGATGGAAATATTAAAAACGGTTGAAAAGATTCGTAGCGGGCCAAATCAGATGTACATTTAAGTTTATTATAGTTTTACACATTTTTATGGAGCACAAGAAATTATATGTCATTCATTTTCAATATATAAAACGAAATCGTAAATTAGAGACCAATAACGAAATGCTACTTGTCTGCTTTTGTAAGACTTTCCTGCCTGGGAATGCATGCAGTTTAAATACTTTTACATTGTATGTCTAAGTTTTTTTTAAATGTCTAAGTATTGCCAAATATACCAATTGACGCACTGGCTCTAGCGAACGACTAATGGCGAAAAATCTTTAAAAAAAAACACTGAACGCACATTTTACTGACTTTGATCCGGAGCTACTCGTACGTATTATTTACCACTGTATCAATTTTCAGTTCATCTATCCGCTTGTGCAGCGTGATGAATACAGGAAAATCTTAAGCCTTGTCGGTATTGTGGTGGTGGCTAACCGTAATTTAAAATATTTAGAATATCCAAAAGAACACACCTCGACCCCTCACGTTGATTGATGAAAATGCCATCTGTTTTAAATTTTTTGTATTTATTATAACATAACTGGTTTATATATGGTAGAGCCATGCAGCAGCTATATTAGTAGTATTGTTGTGGCACGAATAGGTCGGCTCGACCGGGGAAGGACCACGCTCTCACAGAATACCAGCGTAAAATAGTAGCTTAACGCTGCTGTGTTTCGTATGGTGAGTGTAGAGAACCGGACCCATTTTATTGGAAACGACGCATTCCATCTTAGTCCTCACAGGTAACAACACATCTGCATTTTGATTCGTAATCGAGGATAGATGTAGATGTTTATGGGCTAGGTAAAGCAACTACTTATCAGGTGGCCTGTGTGCTCGTTTGTCACCCTTATCCTATAGAAAAAAACATACGCAAAACAAAAACTAAAAATTATAATTATAATTAAAATAAAACTATTTGAAAATGAGTGTTTGTTTGCATGTAAAACTGGAGGTTTTGGCAGTAATTATTTTAGTTAAATATGAAAAACCATACAGGAGTACCAGGAGTACAGGAGTACAGTAGTATTTTTTTGAAAGTAACCAACTCTGCTTCGTTCTGCAGATAGTTAAAAAAAATAAGTAATTTCTTCAACTTCTACTCTAGATATTTTGATAACATACTATTTCTATCAAGACAAGCCACAATTTAAAAGATGAAGAAGTAGAACACACAATTTTTATCACAGACTAACAAACGGCGACGACAAAAACTTTTCTTTAAATTAATATCATACTGAAAATTAACATTATTAATGTATAGAATTAGCGCGACAATAGCTAAAAATTATTTCTATTAAATAGTATCTGACTTAGCATTCATTGAATTATTGCATCTCTTAACCGTTCGTCACGCCATCTAGTGAGGGCTATAGAATATATAGGTACTATTGTTTAAGCTTATATAAAACGCCTTCCTCCGCTCCCGCTCTCTATCCCGCTTTTCAATATAACATAAACCATGCAAATTATTTCACGAAACACGCCAATCATTTCACCGATTACGATACGGTGGAATACAGAACCAATGTAAAATGGTGGCTGCAAACATGGTGGTCTCAGACCGCACACTTGACCATTGTTCCGGCGGCGTTCTACCATTTTGTTTTGTAGGCACATAATTAACAGCCGCCCAGTGAGATCTCTGTTAGACACGCTCTCTTGTAATAACCCCCGCGATGATATTTTTATTAATGTCAAAATAAATTCGACCGTCTTCACACTGTTGCGTAACGAATTACACGAAATACGCTCAATTTTTATTCACAAAAGATGTTCCAAATATTATTTATGTGTAGATCATTTAACAGCAATAAGGTTATTAAAATATTTAAAAAATATATTGAGAAGTAAATTAAATTTGTTTCGAGAAAGTTTCAAAACATAATAAATAGTATTACAGATTTTCATAATATATTCTTGTCATACGGATCAGTGAGCTGAAGTGGCGATGATACGGCCATGTAGCTTGAAGAACCGACAACAGGTGAGAGAGAAGGGTTGTTGGATGGCAGCCTTGTACTGAAGCGAAGTGTAGGGCGGCCCCCTACGATGATGTGACGAACTAGTAAGAGATGCAGGAGGCCGATAGATGTAGGTGACTCAGGACTGTGTTTTGTGACATTGCTTGGAATAGGCACTTGTGATTGTGCAATTTGATAATGATGATGATACGTCGGTAGCGTGGATCAATGGCTAAATGTTAGTTACAGCGCTCAGGCATAGAGTAAGGAGTCGGTTTCTTTACTCGTGTGGCTCAGGGCAGCGGTTTCGATTCCCACACGAAATAAGGATTTCCGTAGCTTACAGAGATTTTTTTTGGTTCCAGATATTTGACCATGTGTAATGTATGTATATAAAACGCTTTCAAGATACAGAAGAAATCATAGTATGTATTGTAGGACTACGAAATAATAAAAAATAAATTAAATAATTTTATACACAATCGAGCAATACTTAACAACTTTTTAAAACACTACAAAATACGCGCCAATATCAAGACGGTGTAATGGGAAGCCGCTATCCTCACAGGGACCATAAAAGATCTCCCATCTCGACCCACACGAGAAATTAGGTACTGCATTAGAGCCGAGGTGATAATTATGTTACAAAAAAAATCGATTCGATGAGTTAATATTTTGTTATACCCAGATGACTGTCCGATATCGATATCTATTCCATTGCTTTTTAGTTATTCATTTTTTATTTCGATTACATCAGATCTATTGAAATGATCGTATACAAATATATTATTATATTCGTAAATTCCATTCGTAGTCATTCTCTACTGGGCATTTATGATGTTTCTCCGTGTGCGGTTTAACTAATAGTTAATTTGTACGTTGGATTAGACACGGCCATCTAAAACATATTAGCGTTAGTCTATTCGCTTTAATAGTCCGCGAGATTATGCTGTGATTCACGACGGTAGAATTAAGGAGTAACCCACACTCGCTTATTGGCAAATTAATACAATCATCGGTTATATTAAACCTATCGTCGAGCGAAGTACAAATACTGAAAAAAAACTGCCCTTTCTTATAAAAATCCTTAAATTCGCAATAAAAAATTTTTATGGTCATTTAGCGGGATAAAAACTATCCTATCTCTCAAGTTGGACCAAAATGCACACAGTGTGTAAAATTTCATTGAAATCAGTTCAGTAGTTTAGGAGTCCATCGCGGACAAACAACGTGACACGTAATTTTTATATATAAAGATTACGTTAAGCATTTTGTTTTAATATTTTCATATTATGATGTTGTCATATTTGAAATCTTTTGCATAGATATATTTTAAATGTTGGTACTCACTTTTCTGCTTGGAGAAAAGCATTGTTAAAGCTAATTTTAATATTCTAATGAAGAAAGTAATTCGGATAGAAGGATATCTAAAATTCTATTAAATTATGTGTTTATTCTATTAAATTATGGTCAAACGTAATTTTCATTTAATCTTCAACTTAAACTTAACTACTATCTTAAATAGAAAAAAATATTTCTATTATTGTTTTTATCTATATATTCATCATTATCATAACAGTCCACCATAGTCCAATACTGAACTGAGGTCGTCGCCATAGACGTTACATAGCACGGTCCTGAGCCACTAAGTAATCCAGTATTCATTGACTGTTCGATTAGATCGTCACTCCATCTAGTAAAAGGCTTGCCCTACACTGGGAGTTCATAGTAGCCTTTCGAGAATTTTTCCCAAATGTTCTACGGTCTTTTCAGATTTGTTACACAATCATAAAATTATTATTAACTAACTATTCTTATACATATGTATATATATATTAGCCATAGATGTTACGAATCATGGTCTTGAGCCACACAGCATTCATTGACTCAGTCGATTAGATCGCTCCATCTAGTAAAAGGCTCGCCCTACACTTCTTTAGGGATTACATTAGTTTCCTTTCGAGAATTTTTTTCCGAAGGTTTTACGACCTTTTCGTATTTGTAACATAATCATAATCATATTATTAATTAGCTATTCTTATACATGTTATGTATCTTAAATGAGAATGTTTGTGAAGATAGACCATACCCAGTATCAATACCGACATGTGATATACATATTTCACAACGAGAAAGTAAAAGCTTCTACGGCAAAACACGAAGATGTTTTTATTTCTACGCAGGTCAAGCTCCAGACAGATGTTATGTAATACAATATAAGGAAAAAATTAATAAGATAGCAACAACTTTGACGGAGACATAACTATTAATCTTCATTAAATTTAAATAACTTTTAAAGTGGCTTAATGTATTCCTAATTATAAATAAAATTTTATTTGTTTGTTTCCGAATAAATAATGAATCTTTGCTTAACATAAATATTTTTGTATACACTATATTTATTTTATTTTGTATACATAAATATTTCTGTGTATTGTACATTTCGTGAAATATCTAAAAGAATTACAGATTTAGATTAATATCGATCGTCGTTATATGTCGATTGAGAAGAGAGGTTCTCGAGCGGCAACTTTGTTCGTAAGCACAGTGTACAGCGGACCTACACTGGATGTAGTGGTAATGGCGTGTTTTGTGACATTCCTTGGGAAAGGCCCATGTTCTGCAATTAAATTGTTAGGGGCATTAATGATGTTGATGAATGATTATAATAAAGACTAAAATATAAAGAACTTGTTACAACAATTCATTAACACATTCCTGTCTGCAAAATTTGCAATTATTTTCATTTATTAAGTTATGTGTACAAATCATTACAAAACTCTTTTTAGTTGATAAAATAAAGATATTTACAACAGCATTTACCTTATATTAACCTCACAAATATTTCAGTTAAAAAATAATCGATAGATCTTTTGGCTCCTTTCACTTGGATCTAGTCATTACTAGCTATCTATCCACCGACTGATCCAAAAATATTTTTGTCTGTTCGATCCACCTGTGAGATCCTAAAATATTTATATTATTAAATGAATGAGTGAAATATACTTAATTGTCCATCAATAAACAAGAGAGATAAAGAAATATAAATAATAAAATAAATATTAATATTTTCTATGCGACTTCAATCCACAATAAATAATAATTAATACTTTTTTATGCAACTTCGATTCACACATTTGTATAATTATTGTAAACAAGAAATGTTAGTTAATAATTAAAACAATTCTAGTGGATAACAAAAACCTTGTGGAAACCTTATGGATCTTTTTAAGAAGACGCTCTAACTTGTTCAGAAGATTTTGCGACAGATCCTGGTAACATGTCTGCATAATGAATAATAGGTAAAAGAATGAGGCGCCGAACAAATATAAGCTTGGTTTTGAAAGGTAGGAAATTTATAAGACGATAAAGGAAACAAATTTTTTTTCAATAACTATTGGTTATCTCTTCTATTACTTTTGGTAGCTGGTCCCGAACGAATTTCCGTTATCCTTGTCTTTTGCATGTGTGCTATTTAGCACACAACAGGTCTTGGGCTTTGGGGCATCCCCTATTGCCTGGATTATCTTCGCGGTACATAACTATGTACCGGTCATGGTAGCCGTCATGGCATTGTAAGTAGCGCAGCGATCCGGGGTTCAGTTCCCCGGTCGCTGCAAATTGGTGTCAATAAAAAATCAAAGTTGGTGTTATCCGTGACATTGAGGGCTGTTACTCGACTCTCCAATCTATATATAGAGAGTTCTCTTGGAAGAGGTCGCCCGTCCGGGGGCCGGGAATGTAGAGGTGCCAAGTTGTTAAGCTGGGGGTGTGGCCCGTTGTCAGCACGGTCGAACATGCCGCACGCCATCTTCCATCTTCAGGTTGGCCGCAATGATGCCATTACGGACGTAGCAACCTGCACCGACGATGGTTCGTAGAGATAAATTCTGTTGCGTTGCGGATGGCGAGATCGACGTGCGCGTTCATGCGGAGCATCCTGTCGTTCCGGCATCCAAGATAAGTCAATGGCTTCTCGTACGCGATCTCTTGGCCCCTGAGTGTCAGTGGAGGTGGTAGGTTTCTGAGGCGGCGGGTGAGCAGAGCGGTCGTCTTACCAACATTGGCGGCCATCTTCCACTCGTTCAGTCATGGTGGCAGCATGTCCAGCAGACGCTGCATCCTGTGGGCTCTTCTAGACGATGTGGCCAACTCTACATCGTCCTCCCATTTGCGCAGATGTCCTGCCAGGGTTGGGATGATGAATACTCGTTTGCACTTCCAATTTATGGAGTAATCCAGAGTGCCACATCCTGTCGAACGCCTTATATATGTCGAGAAAGACGCTCAACGATGTGCGGCCGCGATTGTGCTCGACCGCAAGGTAGTGCAGCACCCTGGTCAGCTGTGTAGCTGATGACCTCCGCACTTGCTGGGTTCGGTATAAATTGCTCCTCGAAGTGTTCTACTAGGATATCCGCTCTACCTTTGATCTCGTAACAACGTTCGCCCGCGTTGTTGGTCAGCGGGCCAACAATGCGGGGACACGTGGGGTCTGGTTTTGATCTGTCGGCTCAATTTGTAGAGCGACACATCTTTATCTTCCGATTTCTAGATGCGCTGCTACAGGCCTTTCCTCTGTGGGCCTGGATTGCAACCGACAGTTCATCCGTCAATTGATTGAGTCTGGTCTTTAGTCTCGGACAGCGAGAGCGCGCCTCAGCGCTCTATTGTGGTTTAGCTGCACGCGTATCTCTGGCGGCAGCTCATCTCTCCTTGTGGGACGGTCGTAGAGGCCGCGTGTAGGGCTTCCTGGATCGTTTTTGTTATTCTTGTTACAGCGGCCTCTACGTCGTCCGCTGAGTTGATCGGTGTAAGTACTGGAGGACTCTCCTGTAGAAGTTGTTGGTAGAGCCTCCAGTCAATCTTGGTTTTAAAAGCTCTGGGCAGCGTAGTCACCACCTTGAGGCCAAGGGTGATCAAAATTGGGAGGTGCTGCAAATTCAGGTCGTACAGCACCGCTACCACTATCGGGTAGTTGACGTTCCTAGAGAGCACTAGGACTAGGTAGCAGCGGGCGTTGGCTGTATGGTTTTTTGCGCAATTTACTCACTTTGATTCTTCGTCCCTACCCCTGGGGCATTCGCTGGCGATGTGATCCCCAGCACAGCGGACGCATTTAATTAGCCTGAAACAATTGGACGAGGCATGTCTAAAAGCAAAAGTCCTTCACAGGCCTCTATGACGACCCCTCTCATGTAAAGGAGTTCGTCGATCTTGTATAGCTTATTCAGCTATTCCAGCTTTAGGTGGTCCAGCTGTGTGAAGTAAAGGCATCCCGGTCTACCTCCGCGGGGAGGGATTGTCTTAACATACTTTATGGGAAATCCTTTGGGCCTGATAGCCTCCTCTACTGCGGTGGTATGGTGTGGACAGGCAGCCCCCCAATGCCCACTTTTGTGAGCTTCTCTTCTTCAGGGGTGTAGCACTACCAGGACATAGCTGGTATTTTCTCGCTAGTTTCGATCATGTATCGCTGCATTGCCCGGAATTCTTCCGGGCTTTGAGGGTTAAAGCGTACCCCTTCCCGAACGTACGAGCATTCGGACGATGTCACAATTCCTATTAAACAGCTCGATTATGCTTCGTCCAGTTCTGCAACAATGGGCAGGTATCTTGCCTTTTCAGCCTTCTCTGGTTGTTTAGGCTCTTCAGCCACCTAGGGTCTTGGAACTGCAGGGGCTGCTGCCAGTTGAGCGTAGCTGGTCGATGGCCTTTGACCATCGTCCGATGGTAAGCCAGATGGGTTGGTCATGGGCGCGAACGATGATTGTCCGGCACACTTATGACATCCTCAACGAATTTCCAAATAACCAGTTTACTATCCTAGTACGCGAGCTATACGGGGAAGAGAACCGTGCGCCATTTCGATATATTTTAACATTCGGAATCTGTTATTCGGAATGTCTTATATAAATTAATAGCAATAATTTTAAAATACATATTTATTTATTTTTTATGGAATGAAAAATGACAAACTATTTTTTAAGCCCGTCATATCACAGATATAGTATATACTAGAGTGGCAATGGAATGATTAGAGCGAGACCAAAATCGAAATACACCAGTGTGCGAGTAATGTGCATGTGTGGGTGACAAATAGTGATGCACCATGCATTGCCTGCCTTAACTTCAATTACTGATACCGATTGCAGTTTATTCGTGTCTTTTGATTTGACGCAGATGACGAAATATTAATCGAATATATAAAAAGACATTTTTACCCGACTAAGGCAAAGCCAAAGGGTTGGTTGTGATTTTATAAAGCATGAACAGCTGTTCCCTCATTTTTTCTACACTACTCAACGTATTTGACAAATTAGATATCTTTAGAAGCATTGTGCCCTTCCGCAAGTTTTAGGCTGCATGAAGTCACATAAAAACTAACATATCGGCATATTGCGTTATATAAGAATTCCCAAAAAAATTAAATAAATATTGAAATATCGTGTCTGGTTATACATTAAACAATGTAATTCGAAATGTTCTCCACATTCCGAGAATACATGTTATAATTTTTTTTAACTATATTAGTATTTATTAGTTAATTTTTTTTATAAAACTGAAGTAACCAACGAACTTACAGTCCACCTGATGGTGCTAAGTGGCTACTGCAGCCCATGGACACTTGCGACTAAACGAAACTTGTACTAAAAAGGAATTCAACAAGACGACGATGACTTTTTTAGAATATTGCGAAACATATTCAGACCCTTACCTATTGCTATAATTTATAGTTAAAATGAAAATGAGTTTGTATGTAGCCGTAGTCACACGTTATTACTAAGATGTTTTAAAATTTAGTAGTGATTTAATTTTGAACTCCTCATTATACAGGGTGGCCCATAAGTCCCTTGAAATGTAAAAAAATAATTAAAAAAAAACTAATGACATTATAAAAAAGGTTTTTATTTTGTCATAATCCTTATAAAATGGGAATTATTTTTTGAAAATTACATCATCTAAATGTAATCCGTTACGATCGCGGCACTCCTGTAAGCGACGTTTAAAATTATCCATCACCGCGTGGCAAGTAAGCTCTGTAATGTTTACCATTTCTCTTTGGATATTTTCTTTCAGGACGTCAATTGTCCGCGGGTTGGTTTCGTACACTTTAGTCTTAAGATAACCCCATAAGAAAAAGTCCATTGGGGTCAGATCTGGACTACGTGGTGGCCAAGGAATATCTCCTCTTCGAGAGATCACTTTATTAGGGAAAAGTTGACGGACGACCGGCATAGCGACGTTAGAGGTATGGGCAGTTGCTCCATCTTGTTGAAACCAGGTCCGCGTATTGAAGCCTGGAAAATTCTGCAACTCTGGTGTAAAAAAGTCCTGGATCATAGCTACATACCGTTGTGAAGTAACAGTAAGCGCGCGGCCTCTGCCGTCCTCAAAAAAGTAAGGGCCTATAATGCCATGCGCTGACATAGCCGCCCAAACTGTCACTTTAGGGCTATGTAAGGGCTTTTGATGTTTGCGATTTGGATTTTCGCAACTCCAGTAGCGACAATTTTGCTTATTGACATGGCCGTTGATGTGAAAGTGAGCCTCATCAGAGAATAACACCTTATTAAACGAAGTAAAGCGGTTCAACATTTCATTTGCGAAATTTAGTCTGTGGATAGTGTCAGTATCTTTTAATTCCTGTACTAACTGAATCTTGTACGGGTGAAGATGTAAATCTTTCTTTAAAATTCGCTGTAACGATGTTCTGGGTAAGTTTAATGCACTGGAACGCTTACGAGTAGACTGGGTAGGATTTTCACGAATTGAGTGTTTCACTACATCGATGTTTTCTTCCGTCCGTGATGTCCTTGGTCGACCTGACCGTTGTTTATCCAACGTCGAACCACTCTCTTCGAACTTAATAACCCAGTTCTTAATCGTTTGAACACTTGGAATGTCTTTAAAGTTGCGTAAATTCTGATATTCTCGAAATTTACGCCGCGCAATGGTAGCCGAATCATTGTTTCGATAAAACTCGCGCACACAAAATGCACGGTCCGCACCGGTGAAACGCTCCATGGCGACTGAATTCCCAGAAACCGTCGGTACTCCCCCCGCACCGCGCGCGCCACTCATGCGCGCCTTTTGTATTTTATTCGAAATTTACATTTCTAACGACTAATGGGCCACCTGGTATTTTAGCGAAAAAAAGAAAAGTGTAAGCAAATGTTGTTAGATTTATATTTTCTTCAAACACAACAAATTTATTGTAAGAGCTCTCCATAAAGATATTTTGCAATTTTTCTACGTACTTTATTCTTATAATAAAATAATTAGGCAATTTTATTACTAAGTGTTTATAATTGAATGTGTTGTAGTTTTTCTCTTAGTGCACCTTTAATATGAGAAAAACATTTTTCCAAAATACTTACTGCATATAGTGGAATATTTTCTTTTGGGAACCCTTTCTCCTCTATTTATTATTTTTCACCGTTTTTCTCAAACATCAATAATTTGCGAAAGTTTTGCCACTGGTGTGTGGTGAGGTGCACTGTGTGCTCGTTTGTCACCCAATTCTATTTAAAAAAAATCAAGCGATAAGAATATTTAGGAATCTTAAAAAAAACCTAAATGTAGGCATAGAGCAACATTGGCCACTGGTGGACCAGGGGGGGCGTTTTTTCCAGATACAGAACTGCGGGAGAAAATCTGCGCATACAAAAACAATCGTCTGTCACTAAGAAATTTATCATTCATCATCATCATTACAGGCCTTCACAAGTTCAATTCTGAACATAGGCCTCCCCCAAGGAATGCCACAAAGCATGGTCCTGAGCCTCCTGCATCTATCAACTTCCTGCATGTCTTACCAAGTCGTCACTCCATCTAGTTGGAGTCGCCCTACACTTCGCCTATCGGTACGAGGCTGCCACTCGAGAACCTTTCTTCCCAATCTGGTTCTACTACGGATATCTTCGTTACATAATATGAATTAAAAAGGTAGGTCATTTAAACCAGATCTTTACTGCTAAAAATATTTAAATATCTCAACGGACAGGCAAACTTTTGTACCAACCGTATTTATTGTATCAGAAATATAGCTACATGTAATAGTTCTAAGGAGCTTTATTTAATCTTCCTTGTTCTATTCTAAACAAGAATTAGCTTACTAATCTGTTTGGCCACGTCGGTTACTTTAGTTCTATTGCGGATATTCTCATTTCTATGTTTATCACGTAGAGAAACCCCGAGCATAGCCCTCTCCATAGCTCGCTGAGCGACTTTGAGCTTCCTCATACGGACAGCATTGAAGCGTTTCAGATCCACAAGTCATCACTATCTTGTTTTCAAGTTTTGACGTTTACTACGAAACTCACACATAGCAATTAAAACAATATACTAACAACTTCACACAGATACATCATAACATTATCGCTCGGTGACAGCGACAACGACAACTCGTCAGTCGCTCGGCCGATCCGCATATTGTATAATCGCGAACTGCCTGTGTTGGTAAACAAATCCAAAATAACACGACCGTAATTACTGTATTTTTTATATTAAAAAAGAAGTAAATAGTAACTATGTGAGCGTAATTTTTAAATTTAACGTGGCAAATCTCTTTTTGCAGCAAAAAACTGATAAACTCAGCAATATTGTACGAGGTCCGTTCAACCGCACACCTAAATTTAGTCTAGTGCGGCTTCAACTAGTTTTATTGTACGTTTAGGACCGAGTGGACTTGTACTTTGAGAGAGGAAAACGCCTGCGTATGGCTCCCCTCTGGTTCGCCAGTGCTCATGTTGCTCTATGTGTGTCGAGCTTGGATGTTTGTTCATGGTATTCTGTGAACGCGTGGTTCTTGCGCAATTAAACGCCCGCTCGGCCATTCGTGCTACAGCCATAATGCAACTGCAGCGTGGCTCTGCAGTATTTCTATTCATTCATTACAAATCCCATCTAAAGTCCACTACTGAACATATGCCTCCCCCACAGGCTAACTCATAACGGGAATAATATTTGCCATATTTGTCACGCGTAGCAGGCGGGTTAGCTAATGCAGTACTATTTTGAGTTGAGAAAGATGCTGCTGCCCATCTCCTGTTTCAATTTCCTCTCTCACCTCTTACGAAACCCACGGGAGGAAGTGGGGTTGCGGATATTTTCACGCCGCCACTGCACAAAATTTCCAATAAAGATATATTTGTATTTAGTCACAATTTTTGTTATAAAACGAAATTTCCAAATTCTTACACTAGGGTAACTAATTAAGTATGACAAGGGAACATACAGAAAGATAATTTTTTTTAATAGGATAGGGTGACAAACGAGCACACAGTCCACCTGATAGTAAGTTGTTGCTGTAGCCCATAGAAATCTACATCTATCCTCGTTTGCGAATCAAAATGCAAATGCGTTGTCACCCGTGAGGACTAAGATGGAATGCCTCTTTTCCAGTAAAAAGGGTCTCCGGTTCTCTACACTCACCATACGAAACACAGCAGTGTTAAGCTGCTATTTTACGCTGGTATTCTGTGAGAGCGTGGTCCTTCCCCAGTCGAGCCGACCCATTCGGGCTACAACTATACTACTAATATAGCTGCAGTATGGCTCTACCACGTACAATAATGGGATTTGACTAGAAAACTCTACCTACTCTACCACGTAGAATAATGGGATTTGACTAGAAAACTATTTTTTATTGGTAGCACCTAAAGTGTTTATAATAAACTGTACTCGACAATAAATAATAGATCGACACGTCGTGCATAAGGCGAGCGATATCCTTTTAGTAGCATTATTATTTTAATGGCAACCTCTAGACAAAGTCACCTCCACACATATATTTATAAGCATCTCACGCCAAGTTAGATTAAATGCTTGAAGCTTGTTTTAATAGGGCCTTTGTAGATAATTACAGGTTCTGTACAAATGTGTTATTCGGTTTAATTTTAGCTACCGCAGTGTTGCTTGTTCCTTAATGACATCATGTTTAGTCTGGAGTCGAAGTAATGGGTGAGTTAACGCGTCTATCATCGGTTTGAAAAATATACAAATCTGTCTACATCATAAGTGCTTCAATCCAAAAGCGTAACTCACTCTAGAGAGAAGCGACAGCTTATATACACAAGATGTAATCACGTTATGTTCGGGTAGATTCTTAATTTCATGCAAATCTCTTATTAATTGTTGTGAAATATAATTTGATTTAAACTGACAAAGTAACTGAGAGGGTTTTAGGGCAAGGAAATGTCCGCCGCGCTGCCCCAATGCATGTTGGCGAACTTCACATGTCTTTGAAATATTTTTTTTCTTATTTCTCAGACATGCAGGTTTCCTCACGATGTTTTCCTTCACCGCAAAGCACGTGGTAAATCATAACTTAAAATTGCAAATAACAATTTCATTGGTGCCGGCGGGGATCGAAACCCGGTTGCTCGAATACTCTGAAGCTTACAGCGAGCGCTAATCATCTGAGCTACCACGGCTCATTGCATTGCATTTAGTAAAAAACTGTTATTGTGACATTACAAACAACTACTCATTTATAACAACTCCAACAAATGCTTGTGTAATGAGAGATTCCTGACAGTGACAGTAGTCTATTGTATTAATTAGAACTCACACGTTTTTAGTTTGGTAATCCCTTCCCTTAAAATTTCGCCTTCTGTCGCTAAGAGTATACTATTAACTGGAATATTATGTGTTGTAAAGAATTATATCAGATCTACGATTATGACTTCTTCTAAATTGCGGATAAGTACAAAACTGGTATGCCGTATGCAGATGTAAGAGAGTTCACCATCACATTTCATTCGTTAGGTATTTAGATACCTAAGAGATATATGCGAATTTATTCGGGTCTCTAGATGGTTTAGATTTACATTTGGATCCGGTAGGTGGCGCTGTTGTCAAGATCACCCGTGTGAAGCCGGGGTGGTTCGCTAGTTACATATAAAAAGTTACATTTTTAATAAGTACATAAAAGCTGACTTTTAATAACTTAAAAAAATTTTAATAATACTTTTTTTTAATTATTATTATTAATAAACTAAACAAACTTGAGCGTATTCAAAATCTAGCTGTTAGGTTCATATTTGGTTTGCGCAAATATGACCATGTCTCCGAATTTCGTTTAAAGCTCAAGTGGTTACCCATTCGCCTTCGTCGGAATCTACAAATTGTTTCTCTTCTGTGCTGTGTATTATTCAATTCTCAATTCCAATGACTCCTAGCTATCTGAAGGAAAACTTTAAGTTTCTTGGTCATGACATACCGGATAGAGTTATACGGTCAGCTGGAAAACTTATACTCACGCCACATTCTTATAGAATTAAATACTTTAAGAATTCCTTCACAGTAAACGCCATCTGCTTATAAAATGATCTTCCTCCGCAAATTCGTCGTGCGAAAACACTAGATAAGTTTAAAACTGACGTCAAAAATCACTAACCTAACCTAACCTAACAGTGCAATATCCACTGGTCATCATTTGCGACATTTATTTTTTATATCCTGTCTGTATTTATTTCTGTAAATTTTATGTATATTAGCCTATTTAATCCTATGTATGTATATCATATTTTAATGTATATATTAGTGTATTAAATATTTGTATTGTGTATTAGTTTAGTTTATTTAGGTATTAGTATGTAAGTTTACTATAATATACACCGCCTCACACTGTCCAATAGTACAATTTTCTCCTAATCTTAAGGTTGTCTGGAAGAGATCGCTTTTTAGCGATAAAACTGCCTTATTGTACCTACCTCTTAAGTTTTTCTCTGTAAACTCTCTTTACTTTGTAATTTGTTTTTTTTTTCTATCGTTTTGTGATGTAAAATCAAGTATATACGTAATAATTTTCACATATTAGCTTCAAAAGTCGGTGATAAAACATCGTAGGTATATATGTATACATAACATAAAATATTAAAGCATTATATTATTACTTTTCTAAGATCTAATAAAATAAAAACAGAAATTTATTAGAGAACACAAAACACTCATACTCATTATTTTATTAATTCATAATGTGTATTGAGCCAGTCATTTTTTATTAAAAAAAAAACTAACTTACTTCACTTACTATACAAAATATTTTCATACAATATCTTATTATTTTTAAGTTACATGACAAATGGGTTGAAAATAGCCTATTAGTAACCGCGAAATCCTATAAATGGCGCCACCACTGTACCCATTGTGAGCGGTGGCGTGGTCAGACCGGGCTCGCGGCCTGAGCTCAAGGGCTCACATTAGCCCGCCGTATTTCACGAGCCGCCCGCCGAGGTGAGAACATAATAAGCGGTTCGAGACCATTTTTAATATTCCAGCTTCATTACGACGTATTACAAACGTCTTGGGTGGCGAATTCTATCGCGGACTCTCTTAATACTACGTTATTAAAGCCGAGAGGGACCGGGGGGCGTTCCGAAACGCCGATTTATTTGAATTTTTGCTCCGACTCAATTTGGGAAAATGTTAAGCCAACGGCGCTCGCAAAATTAAGACGTCAGCGTGATTGCTCTGAGGCGTTTAATTATGTAAATGTTATGAGCTAGCTGCGGTGGGTGGCGTAATTGTGCAAAAGATGCGGTCACGTATGAGGACACTCCGGCTTTGTGATTTCGTTCGCCGGCTTCAAGGAATGCCTCAGTTGAAAACGGTATGATGTATATCAATTGTTTCTGTAACAATTTCAATTACTGAATTTTAAAGCAATTTATTTTATGGTTTATTTGCAAATGATCACGGATTTGAAATATTTGTAAATGTATATATACAAGAACTACTAATAATTATATCTTCCCTGGGTGTTTTAAGAGTTGACAGAGGGAAAAAGCGTTATTATAGGGAGCGAGCGGCGCGTTTAGTTTGGCCCTTGAATCTACTAACTATTCGCTGTATAATTAATGTTTTTTTTATAAGATCGAGTGACAAACGAGCACACAGTCCACTTGATGGTAAGTGATTGCTGTGGCCCATAGACATCTACATTTATCTTCGTTTGCGAATCAAAACGCAGATGCGTTGTCACTCGTGAGGACTAAGATGGAATGCCTCTTTTCTAGTAAAAAGGGTCTCCGGTTCTCTACACTCACCATACAAAACACAGCAGTGTTAAACTGCTAAATTTGACGCTGGTATTCTGTGAGAGCGTGGTCCTTCCCCGGTCGAGCCGACCCATTTCTGCTACAACTATACTACTAATATAGCTGCAGCGTGGCTCTACCACGTAAATTAGTAACTGTGGTTGTACAAAATATTTAATTTACAATTAAATATTTTATACAACCGTCTTCAATATAAATTATTAAGAATAACTCAAAAAGTATTGACCAGACCTTCATCAAATTTATATGGGACCACATTTGAAGTACCAACTTTCAAATAAAAAAAAGAATCATCGAAATTGATTCACCCAGAAAAAAGTTATGAGGTAACATACATAAAAAAACATACAGTCGAATTGGGTCTTGTTTGAAGTCTGTAGGAAAGTAAACAAACAGCCTATATTTTACTCGCCTTTCTGGACTGGTGCGTGCCTTCTCTAATTACTGAGTGAGTTGGTTTTAGAAAAGCCGTAGTAGATCAGGTGATAAGCGCTCGGCTTAAGATTTCATACAAAGCTAGCTTCGGTTCTCGCCGGCGTCATTGCAATTGTCAGTTGTGTTACCATTACAGTTACATCCTATAACTTTACCGTCTATACCGTTACAGACTATCGACAGTCAAGTGCTGAAAATAGGTCTTACGATAGATTGCCTCATAGGAGTGATATTTGCCAGTTGCCATTGGCATACGCGTTGGCAACCGCAATTATAAATTTCATTCAATTGTTATTAGGTAGACGCTGCTATGGGAACTTTTGATAGACTGTCACTACTCAAGATATTCATTCAATTCAACATATAAAATACAGAGCTTCTTTAGTAATTCTCTTTCAGTCAACTACACCAGACGTTACACCTTTGGATCGCTGCTCCCCGTTGCTTAAATACTATACTACTATTTATTCTGTGTGGGTTGCTGATTGGTATTTGTAATATTTTTCATGGGAATTTTCCATAGTCGCCTCCAACGATACCCACGAGACGAAATGTGGTGATACACCGCCACCACGTAGAAGTCTAAGCGGATCCATCCCCGCGAAATTACATAAATCAAAATAAAACAACAGAGCCCTATTTTATAGTTTTGGCTATTGTTATTTCAATAAAAGTTTACACACAATATTAAAAAAACTCTAATAAAGAAAAACTAAAACTAAAAATTTAAATTTCCATACAGTCATATTATCCGTGGTAACGTGCCAATAACGCTGGCTTCAAAGGCTATATATCCCCAGCAGCGAGTACCAGTAACGAATAGAGTTCCTTTAGGAACTTCACCGCACGTGGAACCCACTCACTTAATTCAGCTGCCTCTGATGCCGGCTCTAAGCGGGGTACCCTTGAGATGAGATGTCGTATATTCAATTACCATTTGGGACATATTACAAAGAATTGTAAAGCAATTGTAGTCGGCTATCTATTATGTTTAAACATAACCAGAAATATTCGCTTAATTGTCGTGACTATAATAAATTACAATTGTCACGTTTATAAAGGAGACCACAGGTGATGTGACATCATTAACATTAAGTATAATATCTACAAGCTCACCCAACTCCATTAACATTTAATGCAAATAAATTAAACCGTGAATATTTCGCCAGGCAATTAAACTGAATTTAATAAATAAACTTTTAAAAAATATTGCCTTTTAGGAAAAACTAAACAACATTTTTGTTATTAATGGAATTTTCGTTGACAATTAAAATGATATTTAAATAATTTGAGTTAGTAAAGTTCGAAGAAAAATTCAACTACGAGTATTAATGTAGAGTAGAGACTAATACGAGGCGGCACTGAAAATTTCGGGAATCAAGGAAGTGACACAACATTACTATTTAAAAATAATATAGGAGTCATTTTATAAATTTTTGTAAAGATAATACTGCCTGTAATAACTAAAAGTTAATTTTAGATAAAGTTTTTGCGAATACTGAACTTTACATACTAGACTATTTCTAACACATTTACTCGTAGTTTTACCTCCTCCTCAACCTCAAGTATCAAGTTAATCAAACAAATACTTCATCCAGACTACCACAAAGCAAGAAATTAATAACCTGTAATTATCAACTCATCAGATAAGCACTCCATCTAGTGAGGGTTGCCATACACTGATCAAGAAACCATCATTGACCGAATTAATTTCTAAGCTTGATTTTCCGCAGTTTTTAAATTAGCGGGCAAAGCAAACTCTCAGTTTGATATGTAAAGTAATATGTATTACTTTCAGGTACAAACCTCCTCTGATTTCTGTAAGGGTTTTCTTACAAATATTAATAGGAAAATTGTCATAAGAAACCCAGAACATACCTAGATATTTTACAATACAATTTTTTTACTAATAGTGTGCCAAACGAGTACACAGTCCACCTGATGGTAAGTGAATACTGTGGCTCACAGATATCTACATTTATCCTCAATTAAGAATCAATGCGCAGATGCGTTGTCACCCCTGAGGACTAAGACAGAATGCCTCGTTTCCAGTAAAAAGGGTCTCCGGTTCTCTACACTCACAATACGAAAGACGGCAGCTGCTTTTGCTATTCGGGTATTCTATGAGAGCGTGGTCCATTCCCGATTAAGCCGATCCATTCGTGCTACAACCATAATATAGCTGCAGCTCTACCACGTACAACATTTACTTTTATATAAAATCAACTATAATAAAAAAAAACTAATTTAGAATAATGTTAAAGAAATTATTAAGGCCTGATATCTCAATCTTTCAATCTTTTTTTTAACGTTACCCCCACATTTTTCCTGTGTCGAGATATTCACAAATAGTGATTTTTTGTAGATACTTTCGTCACATATGGAAGTCCGTTGCAAATGCCATGGATTATCAGGAAGCTGCCAGTTGCGGACGTGTTGGCGCACTACACCAGACTTTCGAGTTGTGGCTTCCACCATCAAGAGGCAGTATCGTAAAGTAAGATGAAAACATAAACACATATTCAACTTAGTCCTTAATGCAGGGCCTGAGAAGCGAATCAAACGATTCAGTGATTTACATAGAGTTCGGCACACAAGCAAATATTTTTCGTATGCACACATTCGCTTTACTTCGCAGTAGGTTCCCTATTTAAATAAAACTAGTTTTTATGGATTTCCCGGGCTGCAGACTCACATCCGCTCCGAAAAGTCTGCAATCTGTGAACACGTACAGGATCGCCCCAATCACCAATTTCAATAGAGAAGATGGTTGGGTGCTATCTTCTGCTTCGGATATGCTATAATTAATAAAATTAAATCCCAACCCAGGCATACAACTGCAAGACTTCAAGATACTATAAGATCATACTGCGTAGATCGGACCAAACATTAAGAATTTTAATCTGGAATTAGCCGTGGTTAAACTCCCCCCCACCCATGACTAAGGGTGCTGTTAAGTACTCGAAACAACGGGCACAATAGATACTGTAGATAGAGAGCACGCTAATCGTGAACGCAGTACACCCAACTCTCTGCACTGAATCTTTACCCTTTGGCGTAAGCACGGACGTGTGCTTGTCGCAGCACACGCCCCGCCTCAATGTCCCCTCAGAAAAAGCGAACATTCTGACCCTAGCGAGCAACAATGATATATTATGTATCTTCATCTAGGGAATAAAATCTAGGATGGATAATGGTGCATTTGATTCACAGTAACTTTTTACATGTAGTATAGAGTAAAAAGTTACTGTAGTATAGAGTATGCCTAGCAATTTTCTTTCCGTTCTTGCAAGGCGAACTGGTGGAGATTGTTATAAATCATTAAATCCGCCCTTTGTAACCTTTAGCTAAAAGTGATTGCTATAAGGAATGAATCAATAAATAATTGCAAGTTATCATATGATCGCTGCCGAACAAAGTCGTCCCCTAAAACCTAATAGGATCATAATCCTTAAAAAAAGTAATAGATAAACTCTACACACACATACTATATGTCGTTATAAATCTTAAAGAAACCTTACTGACACCTTTCTAAGTCACCTCTTGAGACACAAGGGACGACATGAAGTTGTGGATTCTCTTAACACACTACCAAACGCGAGTAATCGTAAAAACTGAGTTTATACTTATAATTCTAAATAAGCTTGCAATGTAAATTTTATCAGGCACTACTAGTAGCTCAAGAGGAGCTCAACAATGGAATGTCGGTGCTAAGAGGAAGACCACGCGGAAAGAGGCGAAGTCGAGCGAAACCAGCGCCGAAAACTAGCTTGCTGTTCTTTGAAAAGTAAGTATTACAAACTACAGATACAGCCTACAGATGCGTTGTCACCGCTGAGGACAAAGATGGAATGCGGTAACTTGCGCTCTATACCTTTCAAACTGAAGCACAACAGTTCAAGCATTGCTATTTAAAATATCGGCTGAAATAGGTAAGAGAATGGTACCTACCCAGAGAGACTCGAGACAGACTAGGCAGAATACTATATCACATGTATGTAATGATAATGTTTATTCAATATATATCACATGTATGTAATTCTTATTGGAAGTTGTTTTTTACCTTTTATTTTTAATAGGATAAGGGTGAAAAGCGAGCACACAGTCTACCTGATGGTAAGTGGTTACTGTGGCACATAGACATCTACATCTATTCTCGTTTGGGAATTAAATGCAGATGCGTTGTCAGCCGTGATGACTAAGATGGAATGCATCTTATCCAGTAAAAAGGGTCTCCGGTTCTCTACACTCACCAAACGAAACACAGCAGCGTTTAGCTGCTATTTTACGCTGGTATTCTGTGAAAGCATGGTCCTTCCCATTCGTGCTACAACTGTACTATTGATATAGCTGTAGCATGGCTCTACCACGTAAAAAACCTACCACTGGTTCGGGAAGAAACGTCTATCTTGGGAAGAACCAGCAAGAAACCCAGTGGCACTATTTTTTCAGAAGAGGAGTCAGACAAAAGGCGTTGCTCAGACTAAGGAAATATAAGGCGATTGTTTAAACCCTTATTTTTAACTAATAAACTTACAACATACACATACATAACATAATACAATAAACGTAAATACAATTTTACGGCTCCATGGCGCCGTCAATTGCATATTCGAATCCCGCATGGAACAAGTATTTGTATGGCCTTACAAACAATCATTCCGGCTTCCAAAATAACAAAAAAGAACAAAAATAGAAAATTAATCTTCACTTTGTATCCAAACAATCAAAACCTTTATCATTAATTTAGTAACACGATTTTAAATTATAATTCTTAAGAAAATTTTAGATAAAAAACTGCAACGGCAATTTTATTTTTTATTTTAAGCCTCGTAACGTGACAACCAAACAAGCAGATATTTAGAAAGCTTTTTTTTCTTGTAGATCGCCTAGTTTCTGCGAACCAGACACAAGAATGGACTCTTCAGGAACATCAGGTCGTATTTGTAGAATTGGACGGACCTCGCGCTCCGGTTCCTGCGATTTGCTGTGTTGTGGACGTGGCCATGCCCTCATTCGTAGATCAAGCATCAAGCCTTGCAACTGCACATTCCATTGGTGTTGTAGAGTTGATTGTCAGAAGTGCCATGATGACAAGTGGGTGGCAATTTGCAAATAAGTGATACTACGTTATTTTTTTTAATGTGTTTTTGTTGTGTCAAAGAATCAAGTATATAGAGCTGCTCCTTTTGTGTTATCCTGTATTTTATTTAGTCAGATATATATATGCAGTCTCTGTGAATACGACTCAAAGATTTAACTGTTGATTTGAGGATCCACAATCACAAAACTAAAGTTGAAGTTTGAGCTCCACATCAAAACAATATTGGAACATAAAAAAATAAGTGTCTAATAAACTAGACAAATACAGTGAGAATGAACTTTTATAATGTACGTCGAAAGCATTCCAAAAACCTAACTATATTTTTGCGATATTTTCGTTGTATTATCTTTCTATTTTGAATATATAAGTATATAAGAAATGATAAATAAAATCAAACATGTGTTATATACAACTATGTATAAAATAACTGAAAACTTACCGAGACGGAAGCGTCGTGAAACACCAAACAAACACTGTGGGCTAGGGCATAGTTAGGTGTTAGCAAATTATTTTATTATTATTCCATTTAATGTAAAGTAAATAACCAATGACACTACGATACTTTTACTTTTTTGTAAATACATAACTTTTAATCATTCCAATGTAGATACAATATTTAATTTAAAGCATGTTTAGCTTTAAAAGGTCAGTTTAAAAAAATGTAATAACCTTAATATTAGCTGTATTATTTTAATTACTAGATAAAATTATGCTTTGTAAATATAAGTCAGGTAATGATTTTTTAAGAAAGAGAAAATAGCTTTAGACTTACTTGAACACCGCGCCGTGTAGGTAGTCCAAAAATAATATTGTTCTATCTCATTTATAACCTCTAAATATGAAGTTTATTTTTTTTTTACTCTAAACTGTTTTCATTATAGAATGAGCTTACACAAACATTGAAATTATGTAGCTAAATATTACCATAGATTTTACTATAGATTTAATAGACGAATTTGTGATGCACTTCATAAAAACAACAAATTTACTGTCCTTATCTTACCTTCGCAAAACTTAGGTCTTAATTACATGTAAACAATCAGTCAGTATTATTTTTATAATTTAATGATTTCTTGCAATTTTATAAATTTATTTATTGTAAATATGCAATCAACGTTTTACATTCCAAATTACCTATACGGTAATATGAATTAGTCTCCATTATTTATTTTTTGATTTCTTTCTACTGAGGAAATAAAATATGAATATGAAAAGATTACCTTTCTTTCTTTCTTTCACTTGTTATCTATAATAACGGCACGGGTATTTAGCAGCTCGTTTGTGCATGGCGCAGAAGCGTTTGGCTGTAGGTGCATGGATTTAAGTATGCGTAGTAAATAAAAAAAATTGACGAAAGCAAAAATTTGGCCGGCAAAAACGCCAAGAGGAGCGGCGTAATCAATCAAATTGTGAATCTCCGGCTACTTAGGGTACTGTATCAGTAATGGTGAGATTATACGAGTATTTGAATCTTAAATGGTTATTACACATTATGAATTGACAAACGAAATCACCAAAAATGAAGCCAATACAGATGGTATATTTAAAACCTACTGAAAAGCCAAATATTGAATCACACTGTAATATGCGGACATGCGGGTGATTTACGAAATGATGTTAATTCTAAATGTCAAATCTGGACATGTCAAATACCAGGCACGCTGGAAAAATATACATAATTACGAAAAAAATTTCATTACAAAACATAACAAAATAATCCTATTCATTCCTATTTAATTCATATTTTAGAAATTCCTCGTTTAGTAATGCGAGGAATGATTTATTTTTATTCTAAGAGTTGTAAGAATTAAAATTATAATTTAGATTATGTACTAAAATTTACTATATGATGATCATTAAAGAATTTTACAAAAATAAAAAGATCCTGCAATCACACAATAAATAATAGTACAAGAACTACAATGTCAAAGATCTTTCAAGTTTCTCTCAGAAGCGACAACTCAATGGGCTTTCGGTGCAATTATCCTGTTATTTTTGGTTAATTTGGCTTCTCATTCATTTTTTACTGGTCCGACGCGCTGTTGATACAATATTATACTTACGTGTTTAGACCATAAAATTAATTGCTTTTATTTACAGAACAGACTGTAATTTGATTCAAGTAGTTTCTACTTAACTAAAAATATAAACAAAATTTAAATTTCTCACCAATCCTATAGGAGAAATTGACCTTTCAACTACGCCACGTACACTAGTTCCGAAAAACAATTATATATTTTTAAATATAATAAATACTCTTTACGACAAACGTAAAATATCCAGACCACGAAAGCAAAAGCAAAGATGCAAAACGTCCTCTGGTATCTTCAATCCCCCTCCAAGTGAGAGGATTAAGGCCTCAATGGGACGAAAACATTTTCAAGAAAGGACTTTTAAGGGCTTATGAAGGAGACGAAGAATAATACTTAAATTTTACAAAAATTTAAGTATAAAGATGCCGAAATGCAATAAAGATAAAAGATAATACAAAAATAGATATTCATCGATTCTCTATATTGCTTAAAACATTTTTAAATTTATGATTACAAACCGTTACGTACTGTCCATTCAGTAACAGAACGATATATTTTATGTTAAAATACATGTCAGTTTTACGGTACATCTGATTTCTAAAGTGGCAATAGAATAGAATGTTTGCATTGTCCTGTCTACGTATTGATGTTCCGCCTGTTAGAGTTACACACGCATGATCGAGTAACTTGTGACGGATTGCTTAAATCCGGATTTTCTTTGAAAACCGTTCGATTACCGTAATTGAATATGTTCTTTTTAAAACCTTTCGTTTCGGTTCTCATTGATTACGGTTATGTATACTAACAAAATATTTAAGTAAGGATGTTCGAAAAAGAAGATTGTACTCGTATTTATCATACAACTTTTATAACCAAAAAACTTATTACGCACAAAAAATATTTGTCAAAAATTGTAATGAAGTGTAATAAAATTCATCGTTCTATGCTTTAGAGCGAGGCCACGCAATGGAATAGCGGTACGTTGCGACGCTTAACATTGCGCCGTTTTAAATATAAATCACAGTGACATACTACACGGTACGTTGCAACTTATGCACGGTGGCACAACGCATTCACAACGGGCAAGCGGGACACAGTTACCAAGCGGGGAGGGATGATGCGTTGCGACGCCGGAGCGGCAGAACAATGTTTGTTGTGTGCGCAAAAATTTGTCGAAAGCGTCTTCGCGTTGCAATGTTGTTGATAGCGGCGTTCTTGTAAAAGGCGTTATTTTAATCCACGTTGTTGTTAGTGACGTTGCTGTACATTATTATTATCATCATCATTACAGCCCTTCACAAGTCCACTGCTGAACATAGGCCTCCCCCAAGGAATGCCACAAAACACGGTCCCGAGCCACCTGCATCCATCGACTACATGTCTTACCAGCTCGTCACTCCATGTAGTGGGGGGATGCCCTACACTTCGTCCACCGGTACGAGGCCGTCACTCGAGAAACTTTTTTCGCCCTCGGTTGTCGGTTCTTCGAGCTATATGGCCGGCCCATTACCACTTCAGCTTACTAATTCGTTGGGCTATGTCAGTCACTCTGGTTCTACTGCGGATATCCTCATTTCTAAGTTTATCACGCAGAAAAACTCCGAGCATAGCCCTCTCCATAGCTGGCTGAGCAACCTTGAGCTTCCTCATCCGGCCAGCAGTGAAGGACCACGTCTCAGTTTCATAGGTGATCCACTGGCAATACGCACTGGTTGTATAGTCTCGTTTTCAAGTTTTTAGGTATACCTCAAAACTTGAAAACGTACGGGGCTTTGTTATAAGCAGCGTTGTTGCTAGCGGCGTTGTTACTAGCGGCGTTGTTGCTAGTGGCGTTGTTGCAAGCGGGGTTGTTATAAGCGTCGTTGACGTTTGCGGCGTTGTTGTAAGGGGCGTCGTTGTAAGAAGCGTTGTTATAAACGGCGTTATAATACACCCAATACGTCGAAATCATAGCGGTGCAGCGACGCAACGCATTAGCAACACCCGTGTGGCTTCAGTCTTAGTGGAAAAAGTTCGTTGGGTCATTCAGCGTAGCAGCTCGTGCAATATACATATATTTCAAGCTGTCTTCCGGACACTGCAGTACACGTCTGGCTCTGCGACTGTCAAACCGACGATGATAAAGGCAAATACAACGGGAGAGGCCCATGTCCCGCCAGTCCGACAAATTTTGCGGCCCCCGACAAATCTTACTAATTTATACTACTTGACGTTTTCTTTCTTTAGTGATTTTTATGAAGAAGACAGATTCACCGTTCGTATCCTTGCGTACTTGTACCTTTTCTTCTCAAGCTTGCGAAGCATTTTTGCGATCACAGTACTAGATGTCTCGCCCCATTAACTGCTGATCACCGTAGCCAATCTTATTATTTTACGTCAAGTGTAAATGATATAGTTGTAGCGCGATCTATCGGTAGCCATATGAGCCTTCTAGCATTCCCTATAGTCCCTTCTTACGACTCTCTACAGAGTAAGAAATGTAGAGACAAGGTCAGCACAGCATTAAATACTCCGACTAACCTTTAAAGCTGAATTAGTAGTATTTTACAACAGAAGGACTGCCAAGGCATTTTTTTTTATATTATATTAAGCCAGCGCCCACCTGAAGGTAAGTGGTTTCTTTTCTATATTTTATTCTATAGCCTAAGATGGTGAAGCGCACTGACTTAACAAAAGCCTATTCGCTCTTGCCTTGAAGACACCCACAAGGTAATCGGATGGAAAGACAGATGCTGGCAACTAATTCCACTCCTTTGCTGTATGCATGATGAACGTCGTAGCCAACCATTTGTTTTTGTTTTTTTTTTGTAGGATAAGGGTGGCAAACGAGCACACAGTCCACTTGATGGTAAGTGGATGCTGTGGCCCATAGACATCTACATCTATCTTCGATTACGAATCAAAATGCAGATGCGTTGTCATCTGAGAGGACTAAAATGGAATGCCTCGTTTCCAGTAAAAAAGGTATCCGGTTCTCTACACTCACCATACGAAACACAGTAGCGTTAAGCTGCTATTTTACGCTGGTATTCTGTGAGAGCGTGGTCCTTCCCCTGTCGAGCGGACCCATTCGAGCTACAACCATAATATAGCTGCAGCATGGCTCTACCACATAAAAAAACGACCACGTGGTTCGAATGCGTGGTAATTCAACAACGAAAGGGTGGAGACTGGCCGAACGTCTGGTAGTCCGATGGTGGAAGGGAGGGGGAGGAATTAAATTATGCAATTCCTGCGCACACTCTCCGAAATGCATCCTGTAGAAAACCGAAAGGCTGGCTACTTTGCGTCTGTGTTCGAGGCTGGTAAGATTGGTTTTAACCAAATTCGGGTCACCAATAAGCCTCTTAGCACGCCTTTCCAGTCTGTCTGGATAGATAGCACACTCTCACCTATTTTTACCGACATGCTGCAATGCCTGCACAACTGTATTCCTGTCTGAATGAACAGATTCCTGCCCAGGATACATACACAACTAGTACTATGGACTATGCTAGGCATGTACTATATATTAGAGGTCACGCACACTAAGTGGTGCTCTATTTATAGGATAGGTTATTTTATTGACTCTATGCTAGGCATGTACTATGTATTAAAAGTCACGCACACTAAGTGGTGCTCCATTTATAGAATAGGTTATTTCATAGACTCTATGCTAGGCATGTACTATGTATTAAAAGTCACGCACACTAAGTGGTGCTCCATTTATAGAATAGGTTATTTCATAGACTCTATGCTAGGCATGTACTATATATTAAAGGTCACGCACACTAAGTGGTGCTCTATTTATAGAATAGGTTATTTCAGAGACTCTATGCTAGGCATGTACTATATATTAGAGGTCACGCACACTATGTAGTGCTCCATTTATAGAATTGGTTATTTCATAGACTCTATGCTAAGCATGTTCTATGTATTAGAGGTCACGCACACTAAGTGATGCTCCATTTATAGAATAGATTATTTCATAGACTAAAACTCGTTGATAAAAATTACATGTATATTATGGGTTTATAAAACTTCAATGGAGACGACAGCAGCTTATTGTTTAAAGGTACGACTGCAAAACTAAAGACTTTGAATCTCCTAATGGTAAGTAGCTACCTGCAACCGGCTTCAAACTAAGTAGGCAACAGAGGGTTGTTGTCTGAGGATTAAAATAACCATGTAGTGGCGGTGTAAGAATATCCACTGCTCCCTATCGTCCCCTGGAGGTTACAAGAGGCGACAAAAGGAAACAAACTAGATGAACAGCAGCGTCTTCCTTATAACAACTAAATAGTATAAAATACTGCGGTTGAAAACCCGAGTGCCAAACGGGGCAACTTTGGCAACTATGGCAAAATTTCCCCTATGAGGCTATCTATGGGAAAGACCTATGTTCAACAGTAAACTTTTATAGGCTGTAATGGAATGGAATGAAGGATTATTATGGAATATCTCCCACTCTGCAATTATACTGGCTCTCTATACATTTCAGGCCGAAACACAGAAATGCAAGCACTGCTGCTTGGCGGTAGAGGTAGGTAAAAGTGTGGTACCTGCCAAGATAGACTCCTAAAAACAAAGGAAAAAAGTCCTACCAACTAAGTACAAAATCTTTTTAATCTAATTGTCAACTATCACATTATTCTTTTTATCATCATCTCTACTGCATTTTTTATAGGATAGGGTGAAAAACGAGCACACAGTCCACCTGATGGTAAGTGGTTACTGTGACCCATAGACATCTACATCTATCCTTAATAAAGACTCAAGATGCAGATACGTTGTCACCTCTGAGGACTAAGATGGAATGCCCCTTTGCCAGTAAAAAGGGTCTCCGGTTCTCTACACTCACCATACGAAATACAGCAGCGTTAAGGTGCTATTTTAAGCTGGTTTTCTGTGAGAACGTGGTCCTTCCCCGGTCGAGCCGACCCGTTCATGCTACAACTATACTACTAATATAGCTGCAGCATGGCTCTACCACGTAAATATGGCTGCAACAACGGGTTTTGACCTACCAGCGTATAATAGCAACATAATACTAGTGAGTTTTCAGAACCGGAGACCTTTTTTACTAGTGACGAGCCACTCCATCTTTGTCCTCAGGGAGAAAAACGCATTTTCATTCTAATTCCAATTTATAATATATGTAATATCTGTGGACTACAGCATCCACTTATTACCAGGTGGACTGTGTGCTCGTTTGTCAAAAATACGTCAAAATATATCCAAAACTTTCTTCTAAAGAAGTTACTAACAAAACATAAAGATTTGCAAGCTTGCTAAAAATTCCAATCCCTACCTAATCTCGTTCAATTAATCGTATCCAGATTTAAACGCCTGTTACCTAAAGGCAGGCGACAAGGTCGTAAGGTATTACAGTATAATTCAGTTATGAAGGATCAATGTTGCGGTCTTAATACGCCGAAGCCCTAGCACTTGTGAGGAGTCTCGTCACATCGGCCGCGGCTCTCACCTAGAACCGTTTAGTCGAACCGTAGCAGCACACGGTAAGTGATCGAATCTTTATTTATAAATAAATAAAAGATTTTAAATAATCTGTAGTTGATTGTAAGTCAATATTAATTTTGGGAATTCAAATTACGTGTACAATTATACCTCTCAGTTTCGTTATTTTCTGAAATGTGTAATTTTTTTTTCTTAAGAAAAAATTATTATATTTAATAAAAACACGCAAACAATACTAAATAACTTGTAGTAATGATATATAAATTATTAAATGCTATTAGTAATGACGACAGCAAATTTTAGAATAACAATGTCAACATACTCTTACCACATTTTGTTATTTTCGCAGTATCTTCGAGTTTGACAGGCATATGAAGATAAATTAAAAATGAGGGATGGTTTAAACATAACATCGCTTCCGAGTCCTATAGGAAGATATAAAATTATCAGCAAGCTCGGTTCTGGTATTTTTGGTGAAGTTTTCAAAGCAACCGACTCTCAGGCGGCTGACAAAGCTGTAGCTGCCAAAATACAAATCCACTATGAAGATGATGACATGCACCTACACGAAGAATATAAAATTTTAAGGGATTTCACAAACCATCCCAACGTAATCGACTTTTATGGCGTGTTCTGTGAGAAATCTGAATCGCTGAGAAAAATATGGTTTATTCTTGAAGTACGTATTTAAAGCAAATATTCTCATTTACCTTCTTAAATACGTATCTTGTGGTTCTATAACTCTATGTTGTTGTTTTCTAGTTATGTGAATATGGATCTGTCATCGATATTGTAAGAAAACTGAAAGCGACCGACAGAAAAATGTCCGAAGAACACATCGCTTACATCCTCAAATATACGATCAAGGTTAGTCCATATCCAACTGACTATAAACATGTCGTTCGTCACATACAAACCGAGATGGCTGTTTATAAAACAAAGGGCCTGCCAGTCCACCTTTCAACGGCTGAATCAATTGGTGGGTACTTTGAATGCATACTCAATTGTTCTCGTATCTGCGCCCGGGCGATTTCTTCTCATTGCGTGACGTCGGATAAAATATTGCCGGGCGAATGTCCACGTACGTTGAAATATTATCTAGGGCCATTACTTAAAATGTACGATTTATTCGATGTGATTCGCGACGAAACAGTCGAACTTGTCCGGGCGAATGTCGGAGAACGCCGGACAACACCATGACGGCCCCCCATCGCGGTGCATCGCTCAATTATCGTAAATAATGCTCGCGCACACAAGATATACGGACCTCTGGCGCAGTAGCCAACGATCACTGGGGCCTTATCCAAGCGATACAGAATCTCCCTTACACTCGACGTTATAAAGCCCTAATTCCTGATAACAAACTGATATTTTACGCTCCAAGGGTTTTAGATAAATTTCAATGCATATTATCTTTATGCAAACCACTTGACTCACAATGCGAATGGTCGAGTCTTCTCGTTTAGTACGTTTTCTATGGATATAAATAAAGTATAGATCCATGCTAAATCTCTTGTATTTCGATCAAGGTTTGAAATATGATGCAACTTTATTGAACTCAGAACTCGGATTATGCATAGCTTTATAAGAATAGCTTAGATTTATGAACATTACATATACTTGTAATAAGAGAACATGAATTAAAGCCGTGCTAAGCCAGAGCCCGATGAGCGCTCGTAGTAAGCAGCCCTATCAGTGCCATCACCACTGATTGGCACTGGTAAATTTAAATGCTGATTCAAGTTGTAAATCAGTATTTAAATTTACTTTTATCAGTTACAGAAAAAAGTATATGATTCCACCAACTTGTACACAGCAGCAGCGTTACTAATTCTCTCTCTTATGACCTTCTTAATAATGAAAGAAGCGAGTGCCCGGCAATGGGACGACTTCATTCTGTTCCTTTATATGTAAACTCATATAATAAATAAAAATAACAGCTCGTGCCTCGCTGCTGGACCTAGTTCCTATGAGAGTTTTAAGGTAAGGCAAGGTTGTATGGCCCGCCGCCCCAGTGCATATTGGCAGTTGGCACACTTCACATATTCTCGAAAATGCGATGATTTTCTTCAACTCAGTGTTGACATGGTAAATCAGAAATTAAATTGCAATCAATGTTGCAATGTTCACTTTAATTTCCGCTATGTAACATATATAATAGTGTATTTATTCCACTAGGAGGTTATAATTATTTCAAATCAGTTACTAGTATAGTTAAAATGGTTGATGTCTAATGATGTGAAACTGCCAGTTAAATTAATTGTAATTTAAGAATCTTATTATTGTAGAAAATATACTAAATATTTAAACGGTTCAATCAACACAAATAAATTGCAACCGATATTCATGCGTCAGATGCAGTGTGGACAGGCGAGCCGTGGCGCTTGATACCTCGAT
Organism: Parnassius mnemosyne; assembly: GCA_963668995.1. Taxonomy (NCBI): domain Eukaryota; kingdom Metazoa; phylum Arthropoda; class Insecta; order Lepidoptera; family Papilionidae; genus Parnassius; species Parnassius mnemosyne. Next base: position 40,300,080 of record CAVLGL010000148.1, on the reverse strand, counting down.
ACGCATGCAAAGTAACCCCAATACATCTCAGGGGCGTGGGCCATTTGATTGACGCTGACGTCGCTATCGCAAGCCGTCGCAGCCAGACAGATCGTTCGTCAGGACGGTCTTTGATCACAGCCCATAAAACTAAAGTGTCCACAGTGATTGGTCAAGCCGTTTGTTGTTAAACAAAAATTTGCATTCGTATATGTTTTAAATGTATCATACAGATCTGATACGTTTTATTAGAGAACTCCAAAGTTGTAGAAATCGCTATTTCATTTAGTTATTGACTAAAACAATGACATTTATATTTATAACTACCTAATCGTCTGACGTAGGCTTAAGGAGACTTATGTGTCATATGATATTGTGTAGTGTATATATGACGTGTTTATAATGCTTCTATTCAATCTTGTTATGTTTAATTTGTCTGTGTTAGTAATAAAATACAATTGTGTAAGACTTTAATGTACCTACATTTATATTTTGCAACAAATTACATACACAGATTAAACGAATAAACAAACGGTTAATACAAAAGCGGACCTTAGCAAATAAATTTTTTAACATCTTTAATATAGTGGACTTCCGCAAAGTAACGCCTGATTCTATTAATTATTACCGTTATTAATTGCTAAATGTTGAAACTTATGAACAAGCACAAGCCTTATCTCATGCCCGAAAGAGCTATTAGAGCAAGGAAGAGCATTATTACCGGGCAGAATCCCCGTACACGCGTTTTGTTAATTTTCAAACATTCTCAGTGGTTAAAATTGCAAGTAATTCACTGGTGCATTTGCTCTCGTTCTAAATTTAGCAACCGCCTATCCCTTAAGCTACAACAAATTCTAACTAAATAAGTAAATTAATACAAACTACTCGTATGTAATATAATCGTATATATTATTACATCTGATTAAAATTAGTTTTTAAAATAAATCGAAATCTTTTAATTATGACGCAAGAACATATTTAAGATAATTTTATAATAACCAGCAGATAACTGACATTTCATTAAATAGATGCAACTCATACGTATGATTATTGCAAATTAATATAAAATGTTTCCTTTTAGGCTGTAGTTCACCTGCACGAAAACAAAATTATACATAGGAATATTAGATGCAGCAATATTTTAATTACCAAAGACGGTGAAGTAAAGTTGTCTGATTTTGGACTATCCTGTAAATTGAACGAAACTGTAGAGAAAGCTAAAACAAATATTGGATCGCCAAGTTGGATGGCTCCAGAAGCTGTAGTTATTAGCGACGAAGGTTATGATAACAGAATTGATGTCTGGGCTTTAGGTATAACAACAATTGAAATGGTCGACGGTAAAGGACCTTTTGAAGATATGCACCCTACTAGAGCTATGTTCCAAATTGTAAGAAATCCTCCACCTGGTTTAGCCAAGCCAGCAATGTCCTCCAATGACATTAATGATTTTATTACAGAGTAAGTATACGTATTATGAATAAAAATTATTATCATGTCTATATTATATATCACAATATAATATTATGTAATTTCCAAAACATTAATCCTTTTAACATAGAAAACATCTTGAATATTGCAGGTGTCTTGAGAAGAATCCAGAACATCGACCATATATGATGGAATTAGTAGAACATCCATTTATCCAATTAGTACCAGAAAACGACTACCACGTTTGTGTTTATTTTTTTACTTTAATCTCTAATTATTTGTACAGACATATATTTCATACAAAATTATGTTGCTTATTTCAGTTATCTACAGAGCTAAAAATGCTAGCAGCAGACCTTAGTAACGCTCCATTGGCCGAGAAAGTACCTGAAAGAATAATTAAAAACGGACTTTTAACTACAGAGGGAGTACGTGAACCAGAAACAATGCAAGTCGAAGATCTTGCAGCATTAGATAAGTTGACAGAAGACAATCTGTTATCGGAACTGTATACAAAATTAGCAAAAGGATCCTTTACTTCTTTTGTTGGAGATGTCCTATTAATTCTGAATCCTAACATGCACGCTGATATCTACAATGAAAATGCAAGTTTTACAATATTTACGTATTTTATGGGCGAATTTTATTATATAATGAATAAATGTTAGAACTTTATACCGAGTATGATTGGTATGCAAAACATAATAAATAATTTTTATTACCAAGCTCGAGAATCAACCCCCATCCTCAAATTGCGCTATAATCCCACAAAATTTCTTTGCTTTGACTCGTTGCAAATTGAACAAATGTCCCGTTGCCCAGTTTTTTGGTGTATATTACCAAGTGTGGTGAAACTAAGGTGATTGCGGAAGAGAGAATTTCTTATAATTACGCGAGAACGGGGAATAATCCATAATATTAGTGTTATTCAAAATTAACTTTGTATAACATTTAAAAAATATAATTATTTTCCTTGATTTTATTAACTAATTTAATATTATTGTTGTTGTTTTATTTATTTCAGTATCATAAAAAATATGAATGTAAGTCGAGATCAGATAACGAACCTCATATTTTCGCGGTTGCTGACAGTGCCTTTCAAGACGCTCTTCATCACAACGAACCTCAGCATATAGTATTTTCAGGGGAAAGCAAATCCGGAAAAACAACAACTATGATCCATGCCCTCTCCCATTTAACTTACTTAGGCGCGATGAAAAATAATACTGCTGAAAGGGTTCAAAAAGCAAATGATGTAATACAGGCCTGTATAAGCGCTGCAACGCCAGTAAATTCAAATTCTACGAGAGGTATTTTGCAAGTTCAAGTTACGTATGGCACTTCTGGAAAATTAAGTGGAGCTATATTCTGGCTTTATCAACTTGAGAAATGGCGCATCTCTTCTACTGACATGTAATTATAAATCTATATTTTAAAACATACATGTATAATCAAAACTGTTTTAAATAAGAGCTTGTAATAAAATTTATAAAATATTTATTAATCTATTAAAAATTTATTTTAGGTCTCATGCTAATTTTAACCTTCTTTATTATTTTTATGATGCTATGGAAGCTGAAAATAGATTAACAGAACTATGTTTAGAGAAATACAGAAAACATCGTTATTTGCGAATTTTAGAAGAAGCCCCTAGGGGAATGAAAGGTGTTCGTGAAACGCCATCAGAGAATGTAATGAAATATAAAGAATTCATTGACAATTTAAAAATTCTAGATTGGGAACAGGAGGACATAACATTCTTTGAAACTGTATTAGCCGCTATACTTGTACTTGGTAATGTAAGGTTCAAAGATAGTAAAAACGGTACCGCCGAAATTGAAAATCCCGAAGAAGCAAAAAAGGTTGCGAAACTGTTGTCGTTGGAAGAGGTGAAATTCCTTTGGGCTTTACTTAATTATTGTTTAATCGAAGGAGGAACGGCTATAAAAAAACGGCATTCTACTGATGAAGCAAGAGATGCTAGAGACACTTTGGCGAGTGCTTTGTACAAAAGATTAATAGACTGGATGATTAATTTAATAAATTCAAAGCTGTCTTTTATGCGATCTGTATTGTGAGTGATAATTTAATAGTAACAGTAGATATTAAAGATTACTAAAGAATTTGTTCTTATTATAAAATTTATTATTTGCAGCGGAGATAAATACTCGGTCAGTTTACTCGACATGTTTGGTTTCGAATGTTTTCACAGAAATCGTTTAGAACAACTCATTGTAAACACTACCAATGAACAAATACAATTTTTATACAATCAAAGACTGTTTGCTTGGGAAATGCAAGAAGAAGAACAAGAAGGAATTCCAGTGGTATCATTACATTTTTATGACAATAAGAGTTCTGTTGATCAACTTATGGCTAGACCATCAGGAATTTTCTACATTTTAGACGAAGCAAGTCGTCAAGGAAGCGGACAAGAATTCATAATGAGTATGCAGGAATTTTTTTATTCCCACAATAATGACAAATATTTTTAATTAAAATATTCTTTAATAAATTACTTATTACTAATTAAAAATTTAATATATATGTTTGATACTGTTAAATTTATCATTACTCACTAATTTTAAAACAGTTAATGAGACTGCCTCATACCTGTAATGAGAAAATTTAGTGACTCGGCAACCTTCAACAGGTAAAGTAACAGCTTTTAAAACACACGGAATGTCATACTTTTGTTTGAGGACAGTGTTTTATGACATTCTATGGAGAAGCCATGTTTTATAATAATAGAATTTAGTGATGATACTTATATAAAGATACTTAATATAAAAAAAATTATTCTAGAAGCAAAGCTCTCATATAAAAAAATTTAATGACAAATTTTGATTTCAGACGCAATACAAACTTCTAACAGAGGTCCCTACGTGAAACTTTCTGGAAATCATGAATTTAGTGTAGCACATTATACGGGAAAAGTGAACTACGATGCCAGAGAAATGGCCGACAAAAACAAAGATTTTCTTCCACCCGAAATGATTGAAACAATGAGAGCATCAGTTAATGCTACCCTTCAACAGTTATTCAAGAACAAATTTACAAAAACTGGTAACTTAACCATATCATCATGTCAGCCAACGCCATCTGCTAGTAGATCAAAACCTGAGAAAGAAATGGAAAACATTAAGGCGAGAGTAAGTTTTTCTTTTTAGGGTTCCGCTGTCAAATAAGAAATTATCTTAACTATGTTCTTTTGCTTTTATTTATAACTATACAAATTGTTTTTGATCGAATTGGATATATGTTCAATGTGAGTATGTTCGAAATAAATTTTGAGATAAGGAAATATTGGAAACATTATACGTATGACACGATATTATACTATTCCTATGTGTAACATTAAATACATACCTATTGCAAATTTCTGCCGCCAAACAGCATTACTTGCACTGCTGTGTTTCAGTCTCAATAGAGAGCCAGTATAATTAAAGGCTGTTAAATTTCATTTGATATTAGTGCTCAGAAGTGACGACGCATCTGTAGCCGCCCTTGTTTGAAGTTGGTAGTAGGTGTCCATAGGCTGTAGCCACTTGTCGTCAGGTCGAAATATCAAACATCAAAGTAACCTGCAATGCGCTGAACTTACTGAAATTATAACACTGATTTTGTAGCTTTGAAAAATTAGTAAATATTAATAGGTTCTTCCCGACTGCATTGTCGATCAGAGCGGCCACTCTCAACTTTCTGCGATAATCGGGTATTGTGGTGTACGAGTGTTTGCGTAAACACAGGTGCACTCTCTATTCTCTCACTCTCATTTAGTACGGTCTTTCACCAATCTGACAGGAAATCTACAAAGGATTGAAACTCTACCAACTTCCTGACTCGGGGTTATTAGTGAGAATTTCCGGACATAAAAGCCCAATAACTAACACTGGCCCGACCCTGGATTAGAACCCATGATCAGTAGTCGTATTTACAACCACTAGGCCATCGGGGCAGCAAAGAAATTATTAGAGCTAGATGGATTCTAACGATATCTTATATTTACGCGAATATACGAGTATTCATACGTGGTAGAGCCATGCTGCAGCTATATTAATAATATAATTGTAGCACGAATTTGTCGGCTCGACCGGGGAAGGACCACACTCTCACAGAAAACCAGCGTAAAATAGTAGCTTAATGCTGCTGTGTTTCGTATGGTGAGTGTAGCGAACCGGAAACCCTTTTACTGAAAAAGAGGCATTCTATTTTAGTCCTCACGGCTGACAACGCATCTGCATTTTAATTCGCAAACGAAGATAGATGTAGATGTCTATGGACCACAACAACCGCTTACCATCAGGTGGACTGTGTGCTCGTTTGTCACCCTTATTCTATAAAAGAAAAGAATATTGTACATTTTTACGTAGGTATTTCATCGCGTTTAATTTTAACTTATTAATTCCCCAAGTCTGGCAAAGTCTGCACTATGTCAACATATCCAAGATTATCCACCAGATTTGATAAACCAAAAATCCTCGCAAAAAAAATCCACCGATTCCTACCAAGGATGATTCACGAGGCTATTGAAATTAAAAAACATATAAATTTCAATAGAGAAGATGGTGACTGGGTGCTCCCTACTCAGGGAAACTCTTAAGTAGTTAACGATAGTATTATTAGTATGAGCATTACTATTATTCTAAGTGTATCAAAAAAAAAGATATATCTTGCTCTGTTAAAGAAAAGTATAAAAGTTGTCTTAATTTTTCATTAAAATATTTTGCTTATCCGATCTTACCAAGCTTTGAAAGTAGATGAATATTCTTGTTTTTGCCTTACGGATTGTCAGTCATAGCAGCAATGATAAGTAATGTAAGTAGTGTGAATTAGTAACGAAAAATTAATTAATTTTAACCTTCTTTCCGAGGCCTTATTGTCTGAGCCGTAGTAGCTCAGGGATAAAGCGCTCATTGTAAAATTCCCTACGCAAGACCCGGGTTCGATCCCAACTAGCACCAAATAAATTGTTAATTAAAATTTTCAGTGCTGATTGATATGCTTACACTGAAGAATGTGCTCAGCGGTGAAAGAAAACGTCGTGAGGAAACCTGCATGTCTGAGAAATTAAAAAAAATCCGAAAACATGTGTAGTCCACTATCATGCATTAAGGCAGCGCGGCCTTTAAAACTCTCTCAGAAATAACAGCAGACCTGTGGCCTATGGCCGGGACGTCCAGTCATCAGATCACACTGTAAAATTTCTTTCTTTTTTATTTCAGAAATTCAACACAATATCCAAAGGTCATTACTCACAAAGTCACAAAATGAGAACTGCAGCGGCGACATATAGAGCAACCAGTTTAGAGATCCTCAAACAACTTTCAATAGGGCCCGGCAGCGGTGGCACGCACTATGTTCGATGTGTGAGGGCGGACTTAACTGACAGCCCTCGAGGGTTTCAAGCTGAAGTAGTACGCCAGCAGCTACGAGCGCTCGCTATTCTGGACACTGCAAAGGCTCGCCAAAGAGGATTCTCTTGTCGTATACCTTTCGCCGAATTTATACGAAGGTAAACTCGCTAAGCTTACACCTACTTATATATTTAAACTAACTCAAAAAGCTATCTGGTGAGCAGATAGCTATTAGATTAGATTAGATTAGATGAGTGAAAAATAAGCCTCTCGACAAAGGGCTCATTTTCTGCTGTGAGGATGATTTATCAAGTCATCAGTCGACTCCGACATTTCATCCCGACTTTATAATCTAAGGATTCCCAAGCTTATGAAACTCGTGCGTTAAATTTAATATGTTTTTATAGGAGAGGGGGCAAACGAACATGCGGCTCACCTGATGGTAAGTAACTACCGCCGCCCATGAACAACTGCAACACTAGCGAAACCACGGAAATTGCAGATGCGTTGCTGGCCTTTTAAAAAAGAGTAGACTGTTTTCTTGAATGTAATATGTACTGTGTGCAGATAAAATGTGCTTTGAAGGAAGTTGCTCACCTTGCACACTTTTCAGATAATATTTAGTAAGTTTTGTTTTTTATAATATCACAGTGAGCTAACCTAACTGTCCGCCTGATTATAAATTGCTTTCACAGGGATCGATACTTGCCACCAACATCACACAATGATAGCCACAAATGCGTGGCCCTGAGAACTAAGACAGAATTTCCGCAACCTGTAATTATGTTAACCTGCAGATGTTGTTGGCCTTACACTTTTAATTAAATCTCAATTATATATACAACATGTAACAAAAACCCTGTGGTTCCTGTTAATTACGTTATGAGGATCAGTATTCAAACCTATAGAAATAACTTTTTTTTAAAACTCGAACATACTTTTTAATTTTTTTTTATTTAAAAAAATATTTTTTATTTTTATGTGGTTTTATTACCTCTTACTGACACTAGCCGATGCTAAAGCTAAGTAAAGCGGGGTCTTTGACAATCCTCTTACTCCCTAGACAATGCAGAGGAAATAAAACCACATACAATTGGCATACAATTATATTTTTTAAATAAAATATAAAAATAATTTTGTTCGAGTTTTTAAAAAAAAAATATTTCTATACGTTTGAATAGTGATCCTGATAACGTACTTAACGGGAACCGCAGGGTTTTTGTCACATATTGTATATATATATATATATATATCCAATCCATTTCATTGCAGTCTATAAAAGTCCACAACTGGACACGGATTGCTGGATGGTTTGCCCCATAGAAGTTACTTTGTCATAATTGCCACACCTGGCAGACGGCTTGGAAACCGCAATTTTTATAATTTTGTATTGTTATCAGGCAGATGCTGCTGCACATGTTCTGTTTCAGTTTCAATCTGTCGCCTCTTACGACAACCACGGGAAGATATAGGGTAGTGGATATTCTTACACCACCAAAACACGGTTACACAGTTACAAGGTCACGGCCTCTACACTATATCGGTATAAGTTAATATGATACGGTATTAGATATAACACTAGGTCCTTATACTAATAGATATATTATATTTCCATAATAAAATATTTCTTAAACACAGATACCGATTCCTGGCGTTCGATTTTGATGAAAATGTAGATGAAACAAAGGACAACTGCAGGCTGCTATTAATCCGTCTAAAAATGGAGGGTTGGGAATTAGGAAAAACAAAAGTATTCCTTAAGTATTACAATGAAGAATTTTTATCCAGGTAAACTTTGTTACATTATTAACTACATACATATAAAGAACATACTGCAAGTAAATAGAATAAAAATTAAGCTATTCTACGTTTTTTTTTTCTCTCAATTCTGGGCACAAGCCTACTCTCACTCCTGAGAGAGTTTTAGGGAAACCAAGAGTCCGCCGCGCTGCCCCAATACGTTTTGGCGAACTTCACACGCCTTCAATTTTTTTTCTTATTTGTCAGACATGCAGGTATTCCACACGATGTTTTTCTTTACCGCAGAGCACATGGTAAATCAGTACATAAAATTGCAATCAACAATTTCATTGGTGCCGGCGGGGATCGAACCCGGGTTGCTCGCGTAATGTGAAATTTACAGCGAGCGCTTAGCTCCAGAGTTACCACTTTTTTCTGTAGAATGTAACAATAAAATTTACTAGGATTAATTGAATTTTCGTGTTATTTGTGTCAACTAATATTAGCTTAGCTTCCTCATACTCAAGGCTAGCAGGCAGATTAAAAACTGAGAAACTTTAAAATAAAGCTAATTAATGTCGTATCAATGCCTTTTATAGGCGTTGAGCATATAAAAGATTCTGGTGAGTAGTACACCATAATAATAAGACATAGCCAGCTCGTCTTGGCACAAGCTAGAGTCATTTACCCGATTCTAGTAAATTTTAAACCAGAGACTGTACTGGTAATTTGCCGACCGACCCCGGCTTCACACGGATGGCCTTTAGTATTAAACAAGTAACTTGTAATAGGGTAAAGTGTGTGGTAGAGACCAACCATGAGAAAAACATTCACGCTCTAGTAGTCTAGAGTGTAGACATTTATTTGGGCCCTTTGCTTTGTCAATAGTAAAATAAACGCAGATATCAGTGACGCAAAAAGGAATAAACCTTGTTTATACTTACTACTTTTTTCATGTTGGTGTTTTAAGCTTTGATCGATTGCATGCTATTAACTGTGACTTTTGGTGGAATTGATTTCATACGTAAAAGTATTGACACTAAAGATTTTGGCATATTATACAAGGTTATTTTTCAAAGAGTATCCAAATATATTTAAGTTCAAATATATAAATAATTATACACAGTTATTTCAGTTTTTGAAAATACGAATAATGAAGGCTCTTTTATTTAAAAATTATTCCAAAATGAATGTGATTTATGGGCAACAACTAAGCACGCATTCTGAATTTAAAAGATAAAAAGGACAGAATATTTGAGATTGTTTTTAATATTTTTTTAACTCATTCTGAACCTTCTCTGTAAATTTAGGTGTATATTGCAGAATCACCTGTATAACTCAAATTTACCCAGAGTTGTATCCCAGTAGGTTGGATCCCATTTGCGTAACGTTATCCAAATGTCTGCAACTGCCAATAGTATTCCAGTAGGGCAAGCAAAAGTTACATTCATGAAACTGTTGCATTTAAGGATTATAAGTTTCATAAATTTAAATTATTTTTAATTGTGTTGTATTTAAAAATAATTTACTCGTTTTTTCATCAGATTGTATGAAACCCAGGTGAAGAAAATAATAAAAGTGCAATGTATGATGCGAGCATTCTTAGCTAGAAGGAAAACTAGCGAAAATAAGTCTAAAATCAATCACAGTAAGTAGCCAACCATTGTTTTTAGATATATTTGAATTTACCTAGAACATTTTTTTAAACAGAGTGACAAACGAGCTAACAGTACACCTGATGGTTAATTAAAGAAGGCCACAGATGTGTTTATCAAAATGAGCTGCCTCTCATCCTGTTATTGACACTTACCCTTCGAAACCGATCACAGCAGCGGTCGCTGCTGCTTCTTGGCTCTCTCCTTGACATCTAGTTGGGACTGGAGGCCTACCTATATTAAGACAATGTTAAAAAATAATGAAACACACCATATACTTATAAATGTTTTAAATTACAGTTAAAGAACTAAAGAAGCAACAATCTGCTAACGTGACTGAAGATGAAGCTGCGTTGCGGATTCAAAAGGGTTTGACTTTTACAATTTTATAAAAGTACCTTCTTTGTCAGCCTGTACAGTAGCAGTACAGTATGGGTCATTTCCCATAGTGGAAAAGTTTTCTTTAATCGCCACGCATAGCGATTTTCTAGGTGGTATAGGTGATAGGGATTTGTATAGGTGGATTGTCGTTCTTATAACCAAACCTCTTGTACTTTAGACACAGCTCCGCATCACTGGTCTGAATATTATACATTTGGTATGCATGACATAGCGCCATCTATCGGAGACCGTGAGAACTAGTTACGTCACCTATGAGACGATATGAAGTAAAATATTTTCTTATTAAATAAAAGTGAGAAACATACTTACAATCTATCTGCTGGTAAGCGGCTACTGCAACCCACGGTTACCTACAATTAACATCAAAGAATTTTTAACGTGGTAAAGCCACGATGCAGCTATATTATGGTTGTAGCATGAATTGGTCGGCGCAACCAGGGTAGGACCACACTCTCACAGAATACCAGCGTAAACTAGCAGCTTAATGCTGCTGTGTTTCGTATGATGAGCTTAGAGAACAGGCAATCCTTTTTACTGGAAACGAGGCATTCCATCTAAGTCCTCAAGGGTAATAACGCATCTGCATTTTGACTCTTTATCGAAGATAAATGTAGATGTCTATGAGCCACAGCATCCATTTACCATCAGGTGAACTGTGTGTTCGTTTGCCACCCTTATTTTTTAAAAAAAAAAAGAAAAATAATTCAAGGCAACAGATGCGTTATCACCTCATAGGACTAAGATGCATTACCTCTGAGCCAGTAATCACTATAATGACTCTCTACGCCATTTAGACTGAAACACAACAGTGTACGCACTACCACTTGGCAGTAGATATATGTAAGAGGGTGGAAATATGCAGTAGTATATGTGAGAACAACCTAGACTAATGATGTGGCAGAGAAGTTACGAGATTTTAGTCCGTAAACTATTTTAAGAGAAAAAATATTACGAGAATTTTTTTTTTTTACTATTATAAGCCAGTGCTTGACTACTATCTCACCCGATGGTAAGTGGTAATGCAGTCAAAGATGGTATTTTTTTTTTAATTTGGGTTATTCGTTTTGGGTTAGTTATTGGAAAAACAATATCGCACTATTTTAAGAAAAAAAAGTTACGAGGTTTTATTTGGTTACTCCTTAAACTCTTACGACGTTATCATACAAAAATCAATATTGTCCTATTCTAAGAAAAAACGTAAATTTTTGGTTTTTTTTTTTCAGAAATAGAAAATAATTAAATTACGCAAAAAGAACTTCATCCACACGTTTATCAAAAAAAAAATCAACTTTAAATAGGCTTAAGACAATTATTATAAAACTTAATACAAATTTTAGCGTATCGCGGTTACATGGTCCGCAAAGCATATGGTCCACTCGTAAGTAAGTCATCAGGAGAGATTGACGAGGAAACTGCATCATTCCTTAAAAGATACGCAATGAAATGGAAGAGTCGGTCAATATTCCAGGTTTTACTGCAATACAGGGCAATGCGTTATCAGGATTTGGTTAATTTCTCGCAGCAGGTATTATATCCTTAAAACATATTATTTACCTTTCCTACTACCCTCATTGAACAAACATAACATATATTATGTCCTATTTATGATGACCTCTTGTTCGATTACACTTATAGCGAAAGAGTCATCAATTGCTATTTATGTTGCAAAGTACGGTTACATACGTCCCACCGCTGTGTACAAGGCCTCCCCTCATTTCTGGGAGAAATTAAAGGTCTTGGTATCCTCTAACTTCTTTTTCTTAGACGAGTATAGTCTTACTAAAGAAAAAGCTTGTCTTGAACTTTCATAGTATGCGAACAAACTGAGCTTAATCCAAGCCGGCATCAATGAAATCTATTATTTTATATTTAAGTTCTGGTTTATTGTGCTCGTGAAGTATTGAGTTAGTAACTCCACTATCACTATCATTACAGCTCAACACTAGTCGATTGCTTAACATAGGCCCTCCCCAAAGATTGCTACAAAGTACTGAGCCATCTACATCCATCTCTACCTGCAGTATGAGGCTGCCAGGTGGACTGTACCCAGCTATTGGACGTATGTCTGAACTTGCTTTTACTAAACAACATGCGTTAGTAACTTCGTTTAAGTAAAACTGACATTCAAAATCTCATTCGAAGACCATTTTAACTCAAATGTAATAATGCAGTGAAATGAAACAATTTAACAAACGATAGATAAAATATTAAGTCGTGTGTAAATTGTATTCGGTCCTTTTTTATAAAGTAAGATTGATAAATGAGTACACATTCCACCTGATGGTAAGTAGATGCTTTAGCACATACCCACAGCATCTATCCTCGATTAAGAATCTAAGAGATGCTAGAGATGCTTTGTCACAAGATAACAATTAAGGTGTTTTTAATTCTAATCAATCAGCATACAAAAGGAACACAGCAGCATTACGCTTTATGTGACACTATCATTTAGGTAAATTAAATTATGAAAAAAAAAATTATTTACATTTCATTCGCTTAGCGTTACAGGAAGTTATATAGAATTTAACATTTAGAATCTTTGAATTGTTTAACCCATTTCCAGATTCACATATACAACCAGGCTGTGATCGAAGCTCTACTTAATACAAATGCATCAGTAGTGTTGGACAAAATTGACCCCAATGCAAAGGAATCAAATTTCCTCGGTTCCGTTCGGCCTACGGTATGGAAGTTGCCATTTAGGATCGATCAACTTGAGTTCTATGATACTTCTGCAATGTGCGATCCTAACGTGAAGAGCACGTACGTATACATTTAAAACAACGAAATGTTCTATGTTCCCCAATGTATGAACATTCCCTAGAACATTAAAATACATTGCATAGTGGTCCATCATATTTAACCCACCATATACTGACATAAATAGCGGTTATCGGTGGCAGTGGCAGTGGCAGGACTCTTTTATTTAGGAGCCCATTTGAAGAGTAACAGAGCCAGTAAAATTAAATGTGCCATTTCCATCGTAGCCCTCAGGAACGAAAACGACATCTGTAATATTCTATCAAGCTAGTTAACCTATCATAGCTGTCAGTAGACTGCAGAAGCCATTATTTGTCATCAGGTGGATTGTAAGGACGTCTGTCATACTAACATTATAAAAAAAATACAAACCGATATAATTAAACAGTCCTATATAACCTATTCATGTGTAATTGTGATCAATTTATCCCTTTACTTTAACTAAGTTTAAAATGTGGGTGAGTTCAAGGCAAAAGTGAATAGGTTTCTTTTTAAGTCAGTGCGCTTTAGCAGCTGCATACCACTTACCACCAGGTGGGAATAGTAAACTTACAAATAAAAAAAATACTTGTATAAATCCAAGCTATCTACACCATCTCACCCTTTAATTAAAGTACCAAACCTGCATGGCCTTGTGAAGTTTGTTACGCATATACCTAAATGAAATATCCGCTTATGTGACGTCTTTCGCTTAAATGAAAAAAAAAATACGCTAAATTACAACATGAATAAACTAACGATATGTTGATTTCTCATTATAGCGATACATTCGCGAGCCAAAACGATTCAGACCACGAGCCGTGGGACGAACCGTTGAAGCGTGGATATTCAACACAAACCGATCCTTACATGCTGTCGGCGAGCACTCAGACCCTCATAACCATGCCCTTCTGCAGAGATCCCATGCAGCCATTACCAAAGCTACCATCCGAGGACGCGTTCCCCGGCGGACCGTCCAGGGTAGCCCCGGACGCTTTCGTCGGGACAGGCAGTCGACCAGTTGTTTACAAGAAGAAATCAAATCAGTCACCCCAAGGTTACTACCAGCCGCCAACGCCCTGGGCCAGTCCACGCGACGAGACTGACATCTTAGAAAACAGCAGTTCGCCTATACGTAGGATGACCTACAGCCGAAGCATGCATACGTTCGACATGGACATTCAAGATCCGATACAGGAACTCCAAGCGCTGGCGAAATCCGCGAACGATTTGGACGACGACGACCCGCCATACAACTTTCAAGCTATGTTGAAGAAGACACCTAAGAACAGAGCATCTATGAAAAGACACAATGAATCAAATATATTGGAAAATAAGCAGGTAGCTCCTAAGTACATTATACCTACAGACAGAGCTGTTGGAGGTGTACCCCATTCTAGGTATGACATGTCTTTGAATACTTCAAAATATCCAGCGCCGAATTACATGGCCCCGGTTCCCCCGGGTAAAATGACTCCCGTAGCAGAAAACCGGCCAATGAAGGATTTCACAAGAGAAGACTCTAAGGAATATTATACGTCGGACTCGAACAAGGATGGTTCGGTTACTGATTTGCGTAATCAAAGCAACAAATCCGATGTGTCGCCTGCAACAGAAATAGCACCAGGAATCACATTTGAAGGAGACGTGGCGGATTTGTAAAAGAAAACTTTTATTTAGTGTAAAAAATATATTTAATCTCCATTGCATTGGATGGAAGTCCGCATACAATTCATTTGTATTATGGCGTATCCCTTACATTTTTGAAAACCATTTTAAAGCCACAAGTTACGTATTAATTAAGTCATCATAAGATTCCGTCACTATTAGTTTTCAGTATAGTTAAAAATATAAATTTCTCAATAGAGTTAATTATATTAAATACAAAACTAACCTTAAAGCGAAATGGCGTATAAATGTTTTACGAATGTACTTAAATATAGAAAAGGAATTCATAATGACGTAGAAAAATATCAATATTCTTTCTTCTTACACTAAAATCCCTTAATATAAATTGCTTTGGTAACTTATTATTACTTACATACGAGTGGTCGAAATACAATAGTTTATTATGTATTAGTATATGGTCCTCTGAGTTGTTACTATATCTATGTATATTTGTGCAATAAGAAAAAAATCAAGAACATTGTTGTTAATGATTGATGAATGATCAAAAGTAGTTTAACGCAACCGGTTAAAAATATGATATGTTTAAAAACGGTACGGTAAATACAAACTCAGACCTTATATCTATAGCCCCAAATATGTTCCTGCTGGATTTTAAGCCAGTATTTTTCAGTATAGCACACACAACACACACAAACTCACACACACATGGCAACACAACAAACTTAATGGAAGGCATATCACGCTAAATGCCACATCTGTCATGAAGAAAAATATTTTTTGGACACAAAAATTTTACTTTACAGTATGCCAGCTTTTATAAACTTTTCTAAAAAAAAAATTGAGTAAATTCAAATTTCGTTTAGTTGGATATTAGTTGCTTTACATACTTGTTTTTATTAGGTATGTATAAAATTAAAAAAAAATATCATGTCCGCAGTCTGTATCAAAAAGCAACAGAACCTTCAAATATACAACTTCTGAGAGCAATAACTGAAAAAATAAAAAGTAAAAAAGGTATAAGTATATGGACAAAAAGAGAGAGCAAAATATGACCACGGAAGCTAACCTTTTATCTTCACTAGATTTCATCTCACTGTATCTCTATACTAAATATTAATTGCTTAAAAATCCTCAGTAAGTAAAAATAAAATTTGCCGGCCCACTCCCGACAGAATCTAGTTTTGAATCAATCTAATAGTAGCTATCAGAACCGAAGTCTTCACCTGCCGGACATTAGATGGCGCTCGTGATGGTGTCTATAATGTGTATTTTTAATAATTTTACCCTATTTAAGGTAATAAAAATATCTAGGAAATGAATTTTTAATTTGTTGCTAATGATTACCAGATAAAAAATATCCGGTTGTGTGAGTAAGCTTTTAAAATCAAAGTCGAACGTCAGTTTGAATCGAAACCAAATCGATTTGGAAAACAATGTCGGGAGTGAGCCTGCTGACCATCGATAATTTATAAACTAGATACATTACATTCATAAATAAAATACAAAAGCTCTTTTCAATCTTTGTACAGATTGATATGTATCCATAAAATTACATTCATTAATCATACATATAGATACAAAATATATGCCTAGTCTTATATTAATCATTCGATTGTAATCATATATGTATTCTGTGTGCCTCGAGCAAATTTGTATGATAGCTTAAAATATTATGTAATTAAAATAGTGTTACACAAAATATGTTTCTTTTTTTATCTATATCACTCCCAAGTATTTCTGTTCATATCATTTAAGAATTTACGCCTCCGATAAATACTGTGAAATATCATTTTTAGTATACATATAATTTCTTATAAACTTATAATTTAATTTAATTTTTTTAAATTTTTAATTTTAATTTCTAATAAATCACATCCTAAAGTTATTGCCGAACATTCTTAGTACTAGCGTAAAAAAATATCAGCTTATATATTCTAATATCTTAGGCTCTATGAGTTCAGTCAATAAGGTAAGTGTAATATAATGTTGTGTTAGGGTTGCCAACTTTACTACAAGATAATTAAAAAATTACACTGAGCCTTTATCTTGTATTGTGGACACGTTGTAATACATAAATTTCACAAAGACAAATTCTTTCTTCACAATTTATTTACATAGTAAAACATCTCGAGCAATTATTTCTTAAAGTCTTTAATGCCCTATATAAGACACTAAGGACGTGTAAATTTTATTTGGATACTAGTTGATCCCCGCGACTTCGCCCGCGTGGAGTTATTTTTCGAGGAACCCTAAAATAAAAGCAGCCTAAAATAAAAGTTACTCCTTATAACATCAGCTATCTGCCAGTGTGTATAAATATTGACATTAATATTTATACGATACTAACGTCACTCAATTGTCTTGCCTTCCTGGAACCCCTCCACTAACACTTTAACTTTATGGTATGGTATTAAAGTTCAAATTGACTATTATTACGAATATTTTGTATGGGAATATAGAAAAATATTGTTTTTAGACTTTTTCAGGCAATGTTTTAAATGTTTCTCTCCGTAGGAACCATCTTCGTACTTCAAGGAATATTATAAAAAAGATTTAGCGAAATCGATTCAACTGCTCTCGAGATTTGCGCTTAGCAACACATTCAGCGATTCATTTTTATATTATAGAATTGTCCAAATATTTGGCAGTGCCAAGTCTTCTGTTATTTACAGTGAAATTAAATCCAAGAAATTTGATTAAAGAATTAAGAAGTTAAAATTTAAATTTAATTTCATATACATTGTTTTTATTGATGTACTATATTCTTAAGTAACTGGACTCCACAATACTATATTTGATTTAAATAAGTTGACAACCCTTATATAAAATAGGTCCACGTAACAAAAAGAACACCATATTTAACAATGCATCTTTAGTATTATTTTATATGCCGTCTTTCACTGATTTATTAACAATTCCTTCAGAAATAATGTTTAAAAGAAAACTTGGAATAGAGCTATAGTTATTCTATTTCACGATGAAGTTTTGACTTTGGTTGTTGTTAGCCGTGCACATACACATTGTGTTAGTGTGCGTAGGCCTCGGGAGCGCTACTCCCGAGCGCTCGCAGCCTACGCACACTAACACAATGTGTATGTGCACGGCTAACAACAACCAAAGTCAAAGCTTCATCGTAAAATAGAACAACTATATTATTATCTATTTAACTATACAACATGTAACAAAAACCGCATGGTTCCCGTTAAGTGCGTTATCAGAGTCATTATTCAAACATATAGAAAAAGTAACTTTACTTCAAAAAACTCAACCATAACGAATTAAATTAAATTTAAATGACGTTTAATATACATAATGTATGTGGTTTTATTACGTTGAAATTGGTTTTTCTGTAAATTTAGGTGTTAGTTTTCCTACATGAGTAATAAACTATATAATAGTTTCGAATATATAATATTACATAACAAAACAGTGATATATCGCACATAAAATATTACAATTCCTTTAGTAAATTCGGTAAAATAATTATTATGTTTTTTTTTTTAATAATTATTATTATGTTAATTATTATGTATTTTACAATTCGACGTCGAGCTGAGATCAATACAACACTTTATACTAGTAGGGTAATGATAAAACTTAGTAAAGCCATATTAAACCTAAATGAACATTATAAAAATACACAAAAAGCTACAATAATATCATTAAATATAATAAATTTGTAAAATAATTACATATTACTGACCAAACTTAAGCAAATAACTAATGCCCAAACTGACCAATGTACCTGACCTGTCGATTTGAATAAAATGTCTGAAGTTAACCCCTACTTATAACTACAGAAGACAGTTAGTCAGTAAAAGTCGAAACTACTGTTTAATTAATTAATAAAAAAGAACAGAAATCTCAATATGAGATAAATCAAAGTGTCAAGTAAAAGCAACAATAAATAAAGGAATATTCAAATTTACCATTATTACAAAGCATTATTCGTACTATTTTCTAAAAAAAAAATATGATTATCTTTGATTCAATATACACTTTTGCAAAAATTGGGTACCAAAGTTACCTTTTGACTCTTTTGCATGAAATATATTGATGTTATGAAATGTAATAAAAATTATATTACTTGCTTTAGAATGGCAAAAATGGTAAGTACCCTGTAAGAAATCTCTACGTAAGCAAATATAAAGGCATATTTTTGTGCAAGAATATTCAAAGATATGAAGTTGAACAGTTATCTAAATTTAAAAAGTTATATTTAACATGAGCGAAAACATCATCATTTTGCACGTGATTGTGTAGAGGCAAGGAGTACCTTTTCAATTTAAATAATTTGCCGTAAATTGTAGTAAACTGAAAGTGGACTTTGTGTACTATTGTTGCTAATGGACCTAAATTGATTAGAGTATCTTCTCAAAATAAGTATTTTTTATGGATTTAACGTGTATGGTGCGACAGCCGAGATATTGCGTTCCTGACCTGAAGGTTGACACCTGATAGTCAGGAATGATTAAAACAGACCCAAGAACTTTTTTCTACGTTTTTATAAGTTTAAATACTCGTTTCCCTGGCGTTAAGTTACTTATATTTAATAATAAGGCAATTTTTAAGTGTTACTAGCGTAAAGAAAATAAAATAGTATAAATAATTAATTAAAAACAAAAATACTAAAATATACAAATATACAAATATTAACCAGATATAAGCTATGCAAAAATTTTTATACCAAATTCATGCCACACCTTACTATTGATTATTTAAAAAACTTTCCTGTGTTGCAAAAATGTTTCATGATATACTTTTATTTTGGTGGTACATTTTTGATAGAAAAGAAGTAAGGTGACTTTGTCCATAAGTATATTGAATTTGTCATAAGTAATTTTACAGTTCTTTATCGTATTATACAGGGTTATTTTTCAAAGAGTAGCCAAATTTTAAACATAAGTTCAAATAAATAAATAATTATATACCGTTATTGGTAGCGATCACCGAATGGTTAGAGGCACACTGAACCTAAACGTTAAGTTGGAGAGGTCTCGTCTAATGAAGTCAACGCTCCGTCCCCCTCGTGCTCTGTTCCAAAGTCCCGAAACCTTTCAGCTCGAGTTACAAAACCGTTTTCAGTGCCTGGAAGACTGCAATGAAGTGGACGATATGAATGACAAGCTCGTGGAAACTGTCCATGCGGTTGGAGCTAAGTTCTGCAAAACCCGCCGCAGAAGAACACAAAAACTCTCCGATCACACTCTTAATCTCATGGCTGTTAGACGGGAGATGAAGCTACATTCTTCAACAGACTTGACAGCATACAGGCATCTGAACAGACAGATCTCCAAATGCACGCGGCGGGACTTACGCAACTTCAATACAGCTCGTATTGAAGAAGCGATCGAGCGGAACCAAGGCTCCAAAGTCTTTGCCAGAGATCTGTCTGCCAGAAAGAGCCAACTGTCAAAGCTGAAGACAGAGTGTGGCAGCATCGTTTCCGGGACACCTGAGATTTTGAGTGAGATTGAGAGGTTCTATGGGCAGCTGTACACATCATCGTTGGAGCCACACGCAAGTGTGAGTAACGATCCAAGAGCGAGTCTCATCCGACACTATTCCGAAGATATCCCGGATGTCAGTCTGAGCGAGATTAGGATGGCTCTCCAGCACCTTAAAAACGGTAAGGCCCCAGGCGAGGATGGAATTACAGCGGAGCTTCTGAAAGCGGGTGGAAGACCGGTACTTGAAGTCCTTCAGAAGCTCTTTAATTCCGTCCTCCATGGTGGCATTACACCGGAGGCGTGGAGCAGAAGTGCGGTGGTCTTGTTCTTCAAGAAAGGTGACAACGCTCTCTTGAAGAACTACAGACCGATTTCCCTTCTGAGCCGCGTCTACGTGCTGTTTTCGAGAGTCATTACGAATCGTCTCGCGCGCAGACTTGACGACTTCCAGCCTCCCGAACAAGCCGGTTTCCGAAAGGGCTTTAGCACCATAGACCACATACATACCCTTCGGCAAGTTGTACAGAAGTCCGAAGAGTACAATTTGCCACTATGTCTGGCGTATGTGGACTATGAGAAAGCCTTTGATTCCGTCGAAATTTGGGCGGTGCTGCAGTCCCTTCAGCGGTGCCAAGTTGACTGTCGGTATATCGAAGTGTTGAAGTGCTTGTACAGTAGGGCTACGATGGCTATCCGAGTACAGAACCAGAGTACGAAACCTATCCAATTGCAGAGAGGTGTAAGACAGGGTGACGTCATATCCCCGAAACTCTTCACCGCTGCATTGGAAGACGTTTTCAAGCTTCTGGACTGGAAAGGATACGGTATCAACATCAATGGCGAGTACATCACTCACCTTCGATTTGCCGACGATATAGTCCTTATGGCAGAATCGCTGGAGGACCTAAGCACTATGCTCAATGACCTCAATAGTGTTTCCCAACGGATAGGTCTTAAGATGAACATGGACAAAACTAAGATCATGTTTAATGTCCATGTCACACCTATGCCGGTAGTTGTTGGGAACACTAAGCTCGAAGTTGTTGACGAGTATGTTTACCTGGGACAAATAGTCCGACTGGGTAAGTCCAACTTCGACCGAGAGGTCAATCGACGGATTCAACTCGGCTGGGCAGCGTTCGGGAAGCTACGACACATCTTCTCGTCAGACATACCTCAAAACCTTAAAACGAAATTGTACAACCAGTGCGTGTTGCCAGTGATGACTTACGGAACTGAGACGTGGTCCTTCACTGCTGGCCGTATGAGGAAGCTCAAGGTCGCTCAGCGAGCTATGGAGAGGGCTATGCTCGGAGTTTCTCTGCGTGATAAACTTAGGAATGAGGATATCCGCAGTAGAACCAGAGTGACCGACATAGCCCAACGGATTAGTAAGCTGAAGTGGCAGTGGGCCGGCCATATAGCTCGAAGAACCGACAACCGATGGGGAAGAAAGGTTCTCGAGTGGCAGCCTCGTACCGGCAGGCGAAGTGTAGGGCGTCCCCCCACGAGATGGAGTGACGACCTGGTAAGACATGCAGGAAGTCGATGGATGCAGGTGGCTCAGGACCGTGTTTTGTGGCATTCTTTGGGGGAGGCCTATGTTCAGCAGTGGACTTGTGAAGGGCTGTAATGATACCGTTATTGCCGTTTTTGAAAATACGAATAAATAAGGCTTCTACTTTTATTCGAAATTATTCCAAAATGATTGATAATGAGTGATTTATGAGCAACAACGTTTTTGGTCTACCGATCGACCCTTACGAATGTGTGCGTGCGCAGTAAAATCAGTTAAAATAATGCATTATCACGCATTTTTAATTTAAAAGATAAAAAGGACAGAATGTTTTTAATTAATTTTTCTTCGCCATTTGCCTATATTACTTATTCTGAACCTTCTCTGCAAATTTGGCCGGTTATTGCAAAATAGCCATGTATAGTTACTCCATAATACCACAAACAGATTATGTTTCAATTGCTTAGGTACTATTTTATATCACATCGCTATATAAATGAACAGATGAAGTATAGCTTTGAAATGGCGCAGTAGAGATCTAAAATATTATGGTTTCTTTTATATTAAGGACTAGCTGTGCCCGCGGCGTAGCTCGCGAATATAGGTTTTACTTAAAGAATTTGACGTTTAGGGTAAGAGAATATTAACCGATTTATATCATTACTCTATGAATAAGTGGTAACAAAATAAATCGATATTCTCAAAGTTCTAAGTCGTTTATGATAGAGCTTCTGTGTAAACGACGATAGAAGTAGACTTAGCCGGGGCGTACAGAAAAAGGTTACGGGGACTACTAACGCGAGAAAAAGCAATATAGAGCTGGCCATGTGCAAAACAATCAGTACTGACGCGTAAAGTTTGACCTTGCGCTTTATTTACGATCGTCGCATAACACACGCTGAGTGGGAAACACACTTAAAATAGGGATGTTAGATGATCATCGATGTTAAAAATTAAAACTTCGATGTTTTAACATCGATGTTGACATATGTCAAACATCGAAACATCGACGTCAATGAACCCATAATCGATAATTGGGAACTTGCAAACAATGCGAACTCGCGAAATCAATATCAACTAAATCTTGCATCTGCTCTGAAGATTAAAAATTTTGAATAATTCAGAATTTCTGAACGCATCGTTAATCTAAAAAAATGTCAGTATGGTGAGTCAAACTTAATTGTCAAGTGTCTCCTGTAATGTCACAATGGTCACTGCTTTCGCTTTATTTTGTAGTGTCGTTGTCGGTTGTCGCATAATAACTATTCTACGTAAATTGATATTCAAGTTAATTGTTACTTTTCCCTTGCTGTGTATATCCACATAATTTTAAAACAATGTGTAACTATCTACACATATACAAAAACCATCGATAATGGTCAACATCGATGTTTTGAGTGGCCTAAACATCGAACATCGATGTTGAGCTAGCGATGCCAACATCGATGTTATTATCCCTATCTTAAAACTGAAGCCTGAGCCGTGGTAGCTCAGATGGTTAGCGCTCGCTGTAAGCTTCACAGTACTCGAGCAACCCGGGTTCGATCCCCGCCGGCACCAATGAAATTGTCAATTGCAATTTTAAGTGCTGATTTACCACGTGCTCGGCGGTGAAGGAAAAAATCGTGAGGAAACCTGCATGTTTGAGAAATAAAAAATAATATTTCGATGACATGTGAAGTTCGCCAACACGTATTGGGGCAGCGCGGTGGACATTTCCTTGCCCTAAAACCCTCTCAGAAATGAGAGGAGGCATGTGCCCAGCAGTGGGACGTAAATAGGCTGCAACTTTACTTTACTTAAAACTGAAAAAAAAGTTATTTGGTATTAGAGTGATTCTGGCTATAAAACAATATCACCATCACGACATTTATTGCAATTTTGTTACTTTTAGTTTTAGTCGAGTTTTGTTGAATAATTAAGTTAAGTATTTCAATACCTCTGTATATATACCTTACAGGCTTGCAGCTTCGTCGGGCTCATGGACATAAATTATTACAGTGAGTCTCAATACGATTCACCTGCGAAAAATCTTAACACCGCAATTCAGAAAATGTTGTAATTTGTACAACGCCATCTATTACGTTCTTTGTGAGAAAACATCCTTTTTTAATTTAAGGAAAACATATTTTTACTGTGTTTTAAGTACTATAATAGAACGATACGAAATATATTATAATAGAACGTTTTTTTTACACACGAATCTTTTTATTACTATTTTTGGGATTTTGTGGCGCCATTAAACAAATTCGAACCTACATTTCAAAATAATAATCATGACTTTCGATAGAATTAACCAATTTCAATAAAACAAAGATTAAATGAACTTGATAATACGCTTTATGATTTTCTTAAGGATTTCATTGAAAAAAAAAAGATGTTTACTCAAAACGTCATGCGTCCATAAACAAACAGACAGACCGTCAGATAGTACAATTCTAAAAATTATAAAAATGTACTTATTTAATGATTTACAGTCCCAATAATGATTTTAGTCGCAAATTAATATACTATACAATATTCAGAAACAGACATAACATGTTATTACCATTTTTATTATATGTATAGATTTAAGAGAGATGGCGCTGTTAACATCAATTCTAAAAATAAGAGATTAATTCACACGATTGATACAATAAAAAACATAAAAGAACTTATAAATCAGTGCCTGCATAGTAAGCAAAAAAGAAAGTTTGATCCTCGCCGAAAAATGAAATTGTTAATAGCTCTTAAAATTTGATTTACCACATAGAGTACTCGGCGGTAAAAAAATAAAAAATAAATGAGATTGTCAACACGCAGTAGGGCAGCGTGTCATTAATATAAAGGTTAGAAGCCAATATGAAACTCAACTACAGGAATAAATTTTAACCTGCCTTTTTGTATCACATTTATGCCACACCACCATCTATCGAAGAAATGGGTTAACTATTGTGCTTCAGATTTAGTTAATAAGGTTAATATATTTTTGTATAATATATTTAATACGTTCTTTAATACTTTTGTTTACTGCGTTTTAGATATACATAATTATATCATTATTTTACATAATTTAACTATGATTTATGATATGATATTAGTTTAAAATGCACTTGATGACTCAAACAAAGCCACCGTTGAGCAAATTCGTACCTATACTTCCCTACCCATACTTCAGAATATTTATCATAACTTTTGATGGAATGAACTGATTTTAATGAAATAAAGACTAAATGTAACCCGAAGATACACTTTATAATTTCCTTAACAATTCTTATGATATAAATTAGTACTTTATACGTGATACGTTAACAAACAAACAGACAGACAGACAGACAGACAGACAGACAGAAAATTCTAAAAATGGTAGAAATGTATTTAATTACTTATTTTTAGTACCCCTCAATCACTTTTATTACAAAAATATAAAATGTACAGACATCTGCTATTTACAGTTTTATTATATGTATAGATTAAATTTAATACTAAACTAATTTAGTTTACTGTAAGTTGACTTTAAATTTTGTATAAGTAGTTCAAATAAACGATAAAAATATTCTTATCGTAAATTGTTCGCCACTTTAGTTACATCGGCCGTCCGATTATGAACTGTCAGGATCTCATTCTCTCAGCGGCCGTATCGTAGGTTATATTAATTATATCTTTACTTTAGTCAACATTTCATTTGCGAGGCTTGCTGCTGTAATTAGATACATTTATTTATTTTATTAGCAATTATTTTCTTTGATTTTTGCAGAGATATTGAATTTATTTAACCTTTTATTTTCGAGCTACACAAAGACCATATGAAAATATATTTGTTAATATATATTTGTGTGTATATCCTACATACTGGCATTAACTGGCATTAGAGTTAGACTGTTCTATTAAAATATCATGACCTACAATAATTTATAGACTTATTAGACAGTGATAATAAATTAAACCATACATTGTTATATTTAATGTCATATTTAAAATAAATGGAGTGGTGGACGCTAATAATGTTTCTATATTAATGATTTAGTATTTTACTATCTTTGTTAATATCTTACTTAAATTGAATAACATTTAATTGTTTTAAAACAAAACAGTATAGCTTCTTTGGGCAGTGAAATTGATTGTCATTATTATGTATACAATGTTTGTTTACTTATTTGTATCTTTACATTTTAATATATTATGTGAGTGATATTATCAATAAATTAAAAACATATTATTTGAGCCGTATTATTATTTAGTCTTGTCTCATGTTGATATTATAACAAAAATTTATGTGTGTGTTACTTGTCTAGCATATCGGTAAAAAGCAATAAATAGAATATTGGGTTTGTAATTGTGAAGGCAATGAGCTTGTCACCTATCCCTTCTTTCACAAGTTTTCATTTACATCCATATTTTTTGTTTGAACATGGTCCGAATAACTTGCTGCTTTTTGGACTCTGTCTACACCTTCAGGGATTACTGGCGTGACGTTATGTATGTGTATGTACGTATTTAGAATGTTTGTTATAACTGCAATAATCCAACAAATTAGTACATGCAACATGTAAAGAAAATTTTCAACTTTTGTTTACAAAGCTTATTCGTATATTATAAAAGCAGCCAAAGTGTATTGGGAATATACACAATATTGTTTTTTCTGATTTGCAGTGTATCAGTACACTTGACGCAAACTGAGTATAGTACCTTGCAATTAAAATAAGAGGTCAAGCTTTAAAAAAGACTATATGCTATTATAGTTTTGCAGGGAGTTGTCTCTGTTATACAAATTATTAAGTCCTGTATCTACCAAGCGGCATTAAAACCACCTTTCTTATGAATAAGTAAAAAAATATCTAAGATACAGACTTAACAACATTATATTATGTACTTTGAAGTCAATGCAAACTGAAAATCTTTTAGAACGACTGACTAATAACTCGCCTAAAAATGTCATATGAATGCAATTGACAGAGACATGGCTCTACAAAGCTGAAGCTTGCGAATAGTGTCCAGGTGTCAAGTGTCAATCCAAGTCTCGATGTTGATGATTGATTGATTGTTGGGTATGTTACGATTAAACCTGCCTGTTTGTGTTATATTTATTACTAGCTGTTCTCCGCGACTTCGCCCATGCGTAATTTATCACGATTGGATTTCTTGGGTTTTAATTTTTTGCACGGAACCCTAATTCTTTTTCTAAAATAAAAGTAGCCTAAGTTACTTCTTATAACATCAGCTATCTGCCAGTGAAAGTCCGGTCAAAATCGGTCTAGCCGTTTCGGAGATTAGCCCGAACTAACAGACAGACAGACAGAAAACTAAATTTTAAAAATCGTTTTTGTCATAAGTACCATACGGTTACCATACCATAGCTTTTTACTATATGCATATGGATGTATATAGATACTTCCATATGCATATAGTAAAAAGCTATTATTTCGACATTACAAAGAGACACTTCAATTTTATTTATTTGTATAGACTTAGTATTTTTATTGATGTGTTTGCTATCTAATGTTCCATATGCATTGAATATGCCATTTTTTTATATAATTTGTGCACATTTTTCAAGTCACATATAAAATATGACCTTACCAGAGTATAAAATATTGACTTGTAAGAACATCAATTCTCTTCATTTATGTCATACTATCTGTAAAGAGAATATGCAGCATTAGACATACCCTAATTAATCTTCTCATTTATACTGCCATTGTTCGTGTCTGAAATTCCAACTTGACCCAACAACTGTGTAACACTTGGCTCGTTCAAAGTCAGCACGGCGTGAGCTTCTACCATAACTACCAGAGAGTTTCTAGCCTCCTCGTGAGCTACACCATGGGTTCGTGTTGCGTGAGAATACCAAGCACCAGTGGATGGTAAGACTGAAACGCACCATTTGCATGACAATCTGAAATGTAGCATAAAAGATGTTAACTTCATCACCAAGTCTGTAGAGTTCACAGCTGGTCTTTGCACAAAGTTTCGTGACCGATTTACTAGACACATTTCCATACACTATTATCTCCATATTATATTGCTACATGCAATTACCAATATGGATAATTAAAACAAATAATTTTTTATACATTTTAGTTATTCCATCATCGTGCAGGCATATTTCATTTCTTCAACTTTTAAAACTCTCAGAATTCATAACCCATATTAAAAAAATTATAGAGGTTTGCAGTTGTGCGCGCATCACGGAAAAACTACTGGATAGATTTCAATTAGGTTTTATAAGTTTTATTTCTTAGACATTTGGCCCTTATCTAAAAAAAATATTGCGATATCTTCATTTAATATAAAGTTATTAAAGTATTTAAAAAACAACGATTTTTATAAGCACTACGTGTTCAGTGATGTATGTAAGCAACGCGGAAGAAGTCGCGGGTATCACCTAGTTTATACTATAATATCAGAATGTCACTTCATAAATTCCTACATTGTTCTATAATATTGCACCTGAAAGTGCAATGCTGGTATATGAGAACCTTTATTCGCACATTGCTAATTACTGCTGGCTGTACAATATTACATTTCCAATTAAAAATCACCATGTAACTTAAGATATATATCTTAAGAGGCGACTATTGGAAAAGTCATTAGAGTTATGCTAAAAATCTCAGACTGTTGACAGGGGCAGCACCAAATGTGCATCATTTAGTAATTTGGTACTGCATCATCAAAATGTTTGCCAAACATGGCTATTACAGCAAATCCTACAATAGTTAAGACCCTTATTGTATAATAATGTAGAAGAAAAACGAATAAGATATACATAAAAAATATATGTGGCAAATACAACTTAGTATTTATAAACAGAAATTTCATGATTTTTAAATAAAAAGCTTTAATGAGATAATATACTTCAAAAGTGTAACTCACCTATTAGTCATATGCCTGGATTTTACATGTCTTCTTCTATATCCCCAGCTATTATACACACGAGGGCAAAAAGGACAAGGGAATGAAGGGTTTGCATAACATGTGTTGGATTTATCTGAAATTGGGATACAATTATACTTAAATAAGACAAAAAAACAAAAAACAACATATTGAAACGAAAATATGACAGAAGTAATTAAACACTTTTATTTAAAGTTTAAGAAAATAAACAAGGTAAGTATCCTGTGTACAAGAAATATATTGTTTTAAATCATTCTATTTTCGACTCTTCTTTGAGGGCATCCCATTACGGAAGGCCAGGTGAAAGCCAGGCCAGGTTCTTGAAATAGTATATGCGAGCAAAAAAATATGTGCAAACATGAATTACTCAATAAAATTCTTAATCAAATTAATTTTATAAATACTTTACATTAATCGAAATAATAAAATACTTTGATGTTTGAGTGCTTGTTTTTTAAGTGACAAAGTATAAAATATTTTTCAAT
The DNA here is from genome assembly GCA_963668995.1 of Parnassius mnemosyne. Taxonomy (NCBI): domain Eukaryota; kingdom Metazoa; phylum Arthropoda; class Insecta; order Lepidoptera; family Papilionidae; genus Parnassius; species Parnassius mnemosyne. Next base: position 40,270,824 of record CAVLGL010000148.1, on the reverse strand, counting down.
AACATGAAAGGCATGTTAGTGAATTAGATTATTAATCGGCTAATTATTTGTTTCGCTTCTTAATTCCTGATATTAAGCAAAAACGTTTCAAATAAAGTAGCCCTTTGTTCACCAAAAATTCGCAATATCTGATGATGTCGGTCACCGCATATGAGCAAGTACAATGGTAATACATTTATGTGCAAGTTAATGTTTAAGCAGTAATGTTTAATAATTCCATAAGCTTTTGGCTTTATTTATCAAGAGAAAATTCTGGAAACATTGAACACAAAAATCATAGTTACTTTTGTCTACTGTGTGATGGTAGCAAAATAAAATCCATCCCCCCATATCATAAGATGTTATTAGCTCCTATAAAAGATGCTATCACCTTTTTATTCCTCAGTATAACCTCAATGCAATGACAGAGAGCAGCATCCAAGACGCAAGACCTCTGGTACAGCGACAGCGATCAAAGTACCAAGGGTGTCGATAATGGCAAGTTTGCTATATTATGGATGTACATTATATTCAGCAGTGGATTTTATGAGCTTTTAAGAAGAATAGGAGAGTAAAACACTTTGTAGGTATCAAAACGCCTTACAACAACTGAAAGTTGAGAACACTATTCTCAAATTTCACTGCAAGTTTAACGCCTTACAACAACTGAAAGTTGAGAACACTATTCTCAAATTTCACTGCAAGTTTATATGTTCAGAACATCTTATTACCTTTAATGCTTTGAACCTCACATGAAACAGAATTCAAGCTTTCAGTTGCAACACTTAATGACTCCACAATCGTTCCACTTTGCAATACTGTTTCAACTTCCTTGTCTATTTCAACACTATCTCTATCTTCCTCTATGGAATCTATACCATTAGCTTTGTCATTACTTGTATTAAGACAAGGCTGTGTACTACTGACTTCATTTATCCATTTCTTCACTTTGCCATCACTCAAAATTGTGGAACATACTGATTTTCCTGATGGGCTTTCAGATCCCACTGAATATTTTTTCTCCAGATTATCCTCTAGTAGAGCAATGTCTGTGTCATTTGTATTATCGCCTGAGTAGTCAGTTAATGGTGAGTCAATTGGTTCAACTTTAGGTACAATAGTCTGTAAAATAAATTTGAATAAGTTGGTTTTATTTATTAAACCATCCAATTGTTCAACATACTGGGTTAAAGTTACAGCCTATGTATACATCCCACTGCTGGACACAGGCCTCCTATCATCTCTGAATGTTTTAGGGCGAGGAAGTGTCCACCACGCTGCCCCAATGAGCACCTAAAAAGCCCCCCCTAATTTGGACTTTTTATAAAAGTAATTTTGATTCTATTCGGATATTCAGAAAACCTGAATTTTGCATCTGCTTTGTTCTGAATAATGACTTTATTTTTATTAGGGGCACCTTGTCATTGCCTATACTAATTAGCACTTAATTCCTTGCTATTAATATTTATCATATATCTAATAACATCATTGCATTGCTGGCGATACGTTTTGCTAGCAATGCAAATTTCAACAGTTTGTTGCAGTGAAAATTTTAGAGCACCTAATTTTTAAACTTGGCACCTAATTAGCACCTAAAAAGCCTCTAATTTTGGGTTTTTCTAAATGCAATTTCTGACTTTGCGTTGCTGTCGATACACAACTACCCCAATGCTTGTTGGCAAACTTTAAGTCTTCAAAATGTTATTTTTTCTTGTTTCTCTGATGTGCAACTTTCCTCACAATGTTTTACTTACACATACTGGGTAAAACAATTTTTTATATAAAAGTATGGAAAAAAATTAAGCTTACGGAATTTTTCATTGTGTCTGAATTGCAACAATTATTATTATTTATGGGTGTATCAGACTTGGCAGATGTATGACGCTTCTTATGTTTATTATTATTGTCTTCATGCTCATTCTTTTTTCGTTTTTTTGATTGAGATGATGTAGTTTTCTGTAAGATTTAACGAAATATTTAAAAATAATATAAAAAATTCAATAAGAGTAGGTCCAGTGACTTTGTCAAATAGACAGTAAAGCACAATCTCTCTCGCTTTTGTGCGTTTGAGGTGTTATTAATTTTAGCAAAGAAAATCTCAAAAATTTTGGAAAATCCTAAGTGCACACCTTAACACTCATGTCATTACAAAAGGATTTTCACTTTCATTTGGTTCATTTTATTAATGTCTGTTTGTTTTTTTAGTTATTTGAGGTATTTTTAGTTATTTTAACAGGGTCTATGTTGCAAGACATCTGGTACATGTCAAATAAGGCAAATCCTTCCTCTTACTTGAAGGGGCTTATATTTAGCAGTGGACTTTCACAAATTGATGAAGATATTATTGAAAATAAAAAATCCACTGAAAGTTGTTCTTAAGTATGTTTTGCTAAAGAATAGTATGTAACATAAAAAAATGTAAAGTTACTGCTTATATATGATCCTGTGAGTTTTAGGGCAAGGAAGTATCCGCTCTTCTGCTCCAGTGTTTGTTTGTGGACTTCACCTGTCTTGCAAGGTGGTTTTCTTCGTAGGAGTGTCTGGGTAGGTGCTACCCACCTATTTCTGCCCCCAAAGTAATATAAAGGGGTTTTGGAGAGCCAGTATTATTACAGGCTATAAGACATTCCAAGTTAGTCCTCAGAGGTAACACACATAAGAAGCCTCCTTTGTTAGAAATTGGCTACAAGTTTTCATAAGCTGCAGTAACCACTTACCATCAGGTAGACTGTAAGTTGAGCAAATTAATTAAAACACAAAATATATTGTATTAATCTAAATTGTCAACAAAAAAGTTTACAATATATATACATATTATACTATGATTGTCTTCAACAGTTTGCCAGGTTAAGCTGTCATCAAAATCTCACAATGATATGACTTATTAGCATCAGCATCCATGGCCATATAATAATTTAAAAAATAAATGTTTTGGTACGACTTTCCATTGACGTCAGTGGAGTTTGGTGTTGACACGTATTTTTACAGAAAGATTACACTATTATAAGCACACACACAAAGTCTCAATATACGGAAACGCGTAATTTTTGAGAAAAGAATAATTGAAAATCAATTATTCTTGCAATGTTTATGTCTAATCTGCTAATAAACTGGCGCCATTTTGTAATGTCATTGTCGACGTCAATAGGGATGTCGATTCTTTCCGAAAAAGGTCGCTTTTTAAATCGATTCAAATCGTAAGCTGATGTATCGATTCCTAAAAAATCGATTTCTAAAATATCGATTTTTTTTTCATGTTTACATTTATAATGTAAATATAAATCCATTTTATGAGAAAAAAATCCCCTTCATCATAAAAAAATAAGGGAACTGATTCATACGGATTTCTGTATCTATTTTGAGACTGCTACGTCTCCGGCGCTGCGGGAAGAGCAACCTCTACGCCTTAGCGTAACAAATCGCAGGCATCGGACGAGCCGGAGCGGCTGAGGCTGGTCGCCGAAGGCGACCAACAAGCCGAAGCTGCGGAGGCTACTCCCCCTACGCGCCTCCGGCTCTATAAAACCACTCTAGGGGTAGGACAGACTCGTACCAGGTGGAGTCGGGGTCAATCAATTCGGTTCTTTGACATAAGTTGAACCTAACCTATTTTATTTATCTGCCCTAATAGGTACTGTTAAATAAAACAAATTTCAATAAGAGATCATTTATCATGGTATCTTTCTTGTTTTTCATAAAATGGGTTTATATTTACATTATAAATAGAAACATTAAAAAAATATAGACATTTTAGAAATCGATTTTTTGTGAACCGATACATCAGCTTACGATTTGAATCGATTTAAAAATCGACCTTTTTCGGAAAGAATCGACATCCCTATTGACGTCGACAATGACATTACAAAATGGCGCCAGTTTATTAGCAAATTAGACGTAAACATTGCAAGAATAATTGATTTTCAATTATTCTTTTCTCAAAAATTACGCGTTTCCGTATATTGAGACATTGTGTGTGTGCTTATAATAGTGTAATCTTTCTGTAAAAATACGTATCAACACCAAACTCCACTGACGTCAATGGAAAGCTAAGCCAATGTTTTTATTAATTGACTCTTTCTATATCATAATCCCAAATAGAACTTAATTTATTGTAATGCATCTTTTCAATACCAATAATCATATAACAACAATCTTAACTAAAGCTTAACTTAAATCATTTATAGTATTCAATGTACAGCTTAACAAAAAAATTCTTACTTTACAAATACGCTGGTACAATTATAACTAAATAAAAATATTACAGAAAACACTTACGTCCTCATCCCGCGTATCTTCACTCCCAGTTGACAAACCACATATCCTCAATGTTTCTGCAGTTTTCAGGAGAACTGGTAAAAAATCCTCTGTTACATTTACCTCTCCATTGTACATAAATGTCAAGAGTGTTCGCAAAGACGCGGTATTGACATCATGAAGTACTATAATTGGATCCTTGTGGGGGTTTTGCTGCAACAAAAAGAGTGGGCGTAAGACATAAATCGACATGGGTTAGTCGCCTACGCAAAAGATTGTAATTTTTACCTGAAATATTGACCTAAACACAGAACTATTTGCAGAAAGAATCACTTTATGAGCCTTAAAACTATGCCCTTCTGAGACCAACGTGACGTCCGATAAGCCCTCATCTTTATACAATTCTTTAACATTGGACAATATATTGCTTTGATATCCATTCCACTTTAAGCTTATCTCTTGATTTGCCATTTCTAGTCTTTATTGGACATGCAACTTTGTTTATTTTGTAGCTGTACAACTAAAACAAAAATAAAATGCTAGGAAAACACTTAACATTTGATTTGACGAAAACAAATACAAATGTAGCCAGCTAAGAAAATTAAAATAACATAATAATTTTTTTTTTGGAGTTTATGGCCTGGTATCTAGACCTTTAGGCCAAGTCTTAAGTATTTTTATTCGGTTTATTGTAATTTCCCCACTCCTTCATAGTATACTGCTTCACAATATGTTGATGCGTCACATTGTGCAGTTCTTGGGAGATTTTGGCGGCAACTTGATCCAGCAGACAGCTGATAGTTGGCGATGGTATCTAAAGGTGCCTATGCAAACAAACAGCTTATCTTGAGAATCCATCACCATCAGAGCACTTGTTTCACTGTTTCCACTAATAGTTCACATGCGTAGACACTTAATACACAAAATCGCAACACTTTTACATATCAAAGTCCACTTCAAACCATTATTTAAACAATAATGCAGGAGCAGCAAACCGCCGCCGGTCAATTTCCCGCCAAAACTCCCATAACATAATAACATTAACATCAGTGCTACCAGATGAAAATTGCAAGCTATCGCGTCAGCAGACTAAAATTACAGTGCTTTAAGTGTAATTACCTTAGATTAATTTTTAAATTACAGTGTATATTACCATGTCAATATAAAACAAAATACAAATTTTTTTGATCATTTCTTATTAGAAATAAATTATCCTTCAAAAAGATCCACTTCTTGGTCATCAATAGACGAAGTTATTTTTTTTTACTTGTCACCATCGAAAGGCATACTTAAGATGGTATAAAATCAACACAATTTTCATTTTGATGAATACATTTTTTAGCCAGAGTTCCCTTTATAGATTTCGTAATCAGTCTTTTTTCCGTTTTGATATCATTTACTCGACTGAATAGACTGTCACATGCAGCATTGGAGTGGGGCAAGGACACAATGTTCACCATAAATGTGGGCAAACTAAATATATTTTCTCCACTTTGGTCAATTTAAACTATGAAAACATTACTTAACTGTATGTGAAAATAATTTAAATTTAATAAAATAACATATAACCACTCACATTTGAACTTTTGTTTGTATTGCTTACGTTTTTGTTCAGCTCTTGCTACTTTGGAGAATGCCGGTCCAGTTTCAGTATCAGTCTCATAACTATAACTTCCCTATATAACATTGTAGTCTTTGACTATAACTACCACTTTCATCGCTGCCCGTTATGATCTCGTATGTACGATTTTCTAAAGAAAAATAATGTTTTATGCACCAGTAAACAAATAAAAAAGTAATAACATTCCATTTATTCATTAATATACTATTTTTTCAAGAAATGTAATAATATTCCATTCATTCCTTAATAAATTACATACTCATTTTAATATAACTTATACAAAAAAAAAAACCACTGCCAGAAAAACTTTTTAATTTTGAGGGATTATTAAGCACAAAGAAGTTGGCTTGGAAGTATGACTGGTAAAATTAATGAATAGGTGCACATAATTGCTCACTAAATGCTCAATTCAAATCTGCAATTGCTCACATTATTAATGTATTATTTAAATAGTTATTAATAATTTAAAATACAGAATTGTTTTTGTCTATTATACTTAAAACCAATAAACTTTTTTTTTAAATGAATAACTGCCCATAATTGCTCACAAAATGCTTAATTTAAATCCGCAAATGCTCACACTATTAATTAATTATTTATTAATAATTTAAAATACAAAATTGTTTTTTCCTAAACCACTAAGATTAATGAATAAGTGTTCATAATTGCTCACTAAATGATCAATTCAAATCTGCAATTGTTCACATTATTCATTTATTATTTAATTAGTTATGAATAATTTAAAATACAGAATTGGTTTTGTCTATTCTACATAAAACCAATAAACTTTTTTTTAAATGAAAAACTGCTCATAATTGCTCACTAAATGCTCAATTCAAATCTGCAATTGCTTACATTATTCATTTATTATTTAAATAGTTATTAATAATTTAAAATACAGAATAGTCTTTGTCTATTATACTTAAAACCAATAAACCAATTTTAGAATGAATAAATGCTCATAATTGCTCACAAAATGATTAATATGATATATATAATTATAATGAAAATCCCCAATTGTTCACACAAATAATTAATTAATTAATTACTTATCAAAAATTTAAAATACTAAATTGTTTTTCCTAAACCACTAAGATTAATGAATAAGTGCTCATAATTGCTCACTAAATGATCAATTCAAATCTGCAATTGTACACATTATTAATCTATTATATAAATAGTTATGAATAATTTAAAATACAGAATTGGTTTTGTCTGTTCTACTTAAAACCAATAAACTTTTTTATAAATGAATAACTGCTAATAATTGCTCACAAAATGCTGAATTTGAATCCGCAATTGCTCACACTATTAATTAATTATTTAATTACTTATTAATAATTTAAAATACAAAATTGTTTTTTCCTAAACCACTCAGATTAATAAGTAAGTGCTCATAATTGGTCAGTAAAAGCTCAATGCAAATCCGCAATTGCTCACATTATTAATTTATTATTTAATTAGTTATTAATAATTTAATATACAGAATAGTTTTTGTCTATTATACTTAAAACCAAAAAACCAATTTTAAAATGAATAAGTGCTCATAATTGCTCACAAAATGCTTAATTTAAATGCGCAAATGCTCACACTATTAATTAATTATTTAATTATTTATTAATAATTTATAATACAAAATTGTTTTTCCTAAACCACTCAGATTAATGAACATATGCCCATAATTGCTCACTAAATGCTCAATTCAAATCTGCAATTTGTCACATTATTAATTTATTATTTAAATAGTTATGAATAATTAAAATTACAGAATAGTTTTTGTCTATTATACTTAAAACCAATAAACCAATTTTGAAATGAATAAGTGCTCATAATTGCTCACAAAATGCTTAATTGAAATCCGCAATTGTTTACACTATTAATTAATTATTTAATTACTTATTAATAATTTAAAATACAAAATAGTTTTTTCCTAAACCACTCTGATTAATGAATAAGTGCTCATAATTGCTCACTGAATGATCAATTCAAATCTGCAATTGTACACATTATTAAAATATTATATAAATAGTAATGAATAATTTAAAATACAGAATTGGATTTGTCTATTCTACTTAAAACCAATAAACTTTTTTATAAATGAATAAGTGCTCATAATTGCTCACAAAATGCTTATTTAAATCCGCAATTGCTCACACTATTAATTAATTATTTATTTATTTATTAATAATTTAAAATACAAAATTGTTTTTCCTAAACCACTCAGATTAATGAATAAGTGCTCATAATTGCTCACTATATGCTCAATTCAAATCTGCAACTGCTTACATTATTCATTTATTATTTTAATAGTTATTAATAATTTAAAATACAGAATAGTCTTTGTCTATTATACTTAAAACCAATAAACCAATTTTAGAATGAATAAATGCTCATAATTGCTCACAAAATGATTAATATGATATATATAATTATAATGAAAATCCCCAATTGTTCACACAAATAATAAATTAATTAATTACTTATCAAAAATTTAAAATACAAAATTGTTTTTCCTAAACCACTAAGATTAATGAATAAGTGCTCATAATTGCTCACTAAATGATCAATTCAAATCTGCAATTGTACACATTATTTATCTATTATATAAATAGTTATGAATAATTTAAAATACAGAATTGGTTTTGTCTATTCTACTTAAAACCAATAAACTTTTTTATAAATGAATAACTGCTCATAATTGCTCACAAAATGCTTAATTTGAATCCGCAATTGCTCACACTATTAATTAATTATTTAATTACTTATTAATAATTTAAAATACAAAATTGTTTTTTCCTAAACCACTCAGATTAATAAGTAAGTGCTCATAATTGGTCAGTAAAAGCTCAATGCAAATCCGCAATTGCTCACACTATTAATTTATTATTTAATTAGTTATTAATAATTTAATATACAGAATAGTTTTTGTCTATTATACTTAAAACCAAAAAACCAATTTTAAAATGAATAAGTGCTCATAATTGCTCACAAAATGCTTAATTTAAATCCGCAAATGCTCACACTATTAATTAATTATTTAATTATTTATTAATAATTTATAATACAAAATTGTTTTGCCTAAACCACTCAGATTAATGAATATATGCTCATAATTGCTCACTAAATGCTCAATTCAAATCTGCAATTGCTCACATTATTAATTTATTATTTAAATAGTTATTAATAATTTAAAATACAGAATAGTTTTTGTCTATTATACTTAAAACCAATAAACCAATTTTGACATGAATAAGTGCTCATGATTGCTCACAAAATGCTTAATTGAAATCCGCAATTGTTTACACTATTAATTAATTATTTAATTACTTATTAATAATTAAAAATACAAAATTGTTTTTTCCTAAACAATTCAGATTAATGAATAAGTGCTCATAATTGCTCAGTAAAAGCTCAATTGAAATCCGCAATTGCTCACATTATTAATTTATTATTTAATTAGTTATTAATAATTTAAAATACAGAATAGTTTTTGTCTATTATACTTAAAACCAATAAAACCAAAAAAATGAATAAGTGCTCATAATTGCTCACAAAATGCTAAATGAAATCCGCAATTGTTTACACTATTAATTAATTATTTAATTATTAATTAATAATTTAAAATACAAAATTGTTTTTCCTACACCAATCAGATTAATGAATATGCGCTCATAATTGCTCACTAAATGTTCAATTAAAATCTGCAATTGCTCACGTTATTACTTTATTATTTAATTAGTAATTAATAATTTAAAATACAGAATAGTTTTTGTCTATTATACTTAAAACCAATAAACCAATTTTAAAATGAATAAGTGCTCATAATTGCTCACAAAATGCTTAAATGAAATCCGCAATTGTTTACATGATTAATTAATTATTTAATTATTAATTAATAATTTAAAATACAAAATTGTTTTTTCCTACACCAATCAGATAAATGAATATGCGAAAGCCAATAACTTTTTTATAAATAGATAACTGCTCATAACTGCTCACAAAATGCTTAATTTAAATCCGCAATTTATCACACTATTAATTAATTATTTAATTACTTATTAATAATTTAAAATACAAAATCTTTTTTTCCTAAACCACTCAGATTAATAAATAAGTGCTCATAATTGGTCAGTAAAAGCTCAATGCAAATCTGTGCTCACAAAATGCTAAATTTAAATCTGCAAATGCTCACACTGTTAATTAATTATTTAATTATTAATTAATAATTTAAAATACAAAATTGTTTTTTCCTGCACCACTCAGATTAATGAATAAGTGCTCATAATTGCTCAGTAAAAGCTGAATTAAAATCCGCAATTCCTCACATTATTAATTTATTATTTAATTAGTTATTAATAATTTAAAATACAGAATAGTTTTTGTCTATTATACTTAAAACCAATAAACCAATTTTGACATGAATAAGTGCTCATGATTGCTCACAAAATGCTTAATTGAAATCCGCAATTGTTTACACTATTAATTAATTATTTAATTACTTATTAATAATTAAAAATACAAAATTGTTTTTTCCTAAACAATTCAGATTAATGAATAAGTGCTCATAATTGCTCAGTAAAAGCTCAATTGAAATCCGCAATTGCTCACATTATTAATTTATTATTTAATTAGTTATTAATAATTTAAAATACAGAATAGTTTTTGTCTATTATACTTAAAACCAATAAAACCAAAAAAATGAATAAGTGCTCATAATTGCTCACAAAATGCTAAATGAAATCCGCAATTGTTTACACTATTAATTAATTATTTAATTATTAATTAATAATTTAAAATACAAAATTGTTTTTCCTACACCAATCAGATTAATGAATATGCGCTCATAATTGCTCACTAAATGTTCAATTAAAATCTGCAATTGCTCACGTTATTACTTTATTATTTAATTAGTAATTAATAATTTAAAATACAGAATAGTTTTTGTCTATTATACTTAAAACCAATAAACCAATTTTAAAATGAATAAGTGCTCATAATTGCTCACAAAATGCTTAAATGAAATCCGCAATTGTTTACATGATTAATTAATTATTTAATTATTAATTAATAATTTAAAATACAAAATTGTTTTTTCCTACACCAATCAGATAAATGAATATGCGAAAGCCAATAACTTTTTTATAAATAGATAACTGCTCATAACTGCTCACAAAATGCTTAATTTAAATCCGCAATTTATCACACTATTAATTAATTATTTAATTACTTATTAATAATTTAAAATACAAAATCTTTTTTTCCTAAACCACTCAGATTAATAAATAAGTGCTCATAATTGGTCAGTAAAAGCTCAATGCAAATCTGTGCTCACAAAATGCTAAATTTAAATCTGCAAATGCTCACACCATTAATTATTTATTTAATTAATAATTAATAATTTAAAATACAAAATTGTCTTTTCCTACACCAATCAGATAAATGAATATGCGAAAGCCAATAAACTTTTTTATAAATAGATAACTGCTCATAATTGCTCACAAAATGCTTAATTTAAATCCGCAATTTATCACACTATTAATTAATTATTTAATTACTTATTAATAATTTAAAATACACAATCTTTTTTTCCTAAACCACTCAGATTAATAAATAAGTGCTCATAATTGGTCAGTAAAAGCTCAATGCAAATCTGTGCTCACAAAATGCTTAATTTAAATCTGCAAATGCTCACACTGTTAATTAATTATTTAATTATTAATTAATAATTTAAAATACAAAATTGTTTTTTCCTACACCAATCAGATTAATGAATATGCGCTCATAATTGCTCACTAAATGCTCAATTCAAATCTGCAATTGCTCACGTTATTAGTTTATTATTTAATTAATAATTAATAATTTAAAATACAGAATAGTTTTTGTCTATTATACTTAAAACCAATAACCCAATTTTAAAATTAATAAGTGCTCATAATTGCTCTCAAAATGCTTAATCGAAATCCGCAATTGTTTACATGATTAATTAATTATTTAATTATTAATTATTAATTTATAATACAAAATTGTTTTTTCCTAAACCACTCAGATTAATGAATAAGTGCTCATAATTGCTCAGTAAAAGCTCAATTAAAATCCGCAATTCCTCACATTATTAATTTATTATTTAATTAGTTATTAATAACTTAAAATAAAGAATTGTTTTGTCTATTATACTTAAAACCAATAAACTTTTTTTAATAAATAGCTGCCTATAATTGCTCACAAAATGCTTAGTTTGAATCCGCAAATGCTCACACTATTAATTAATTATTTATTAATAATTTAAAATACAAAATTGTTTTTTCCTAAACCACTAAGATTAATGAATAAGTGTTCATAATTGCTTACTAAATGATCAATTCAAATCTGCAATTGTTCACATTATTCATTTATTATTTAATTAGTTATGAATAATTTAAAATACAGAATTGGTTTTGTCTATTCTACATAAAACCAATAAACTTTTTTTTAAATGAAAAACTGCTCATAATTGCTCACTAAATGCTCAATTCAAATCTGCAATTGCTTACATTATTCATTTATTATTTAAATAGTTATTAATAATTTAAAATACAGAATAGTCTTTGTCTATTATACTTAAAACCAATAAACCAATTTTAGAATGAATAAATGCTCATAATTGCCCACAAAATGATTAATATGATATATATAATTATAATGAAAATCCCCAATTGTTCACACAAATAATTAATTAATTAATTACTTATCAAAAATTTAAAATACTAAATTGTTTTTCCTAAACCACTAAGATTAATGAATAAGTGCTCATAATTGCTCACTAAATGATCAATTCAAATCTGCAATTGTACACATTATTAATCTATTATATAAATAGTTATGAATAATTTAAAATACAGAATTGGTTTTGTCTGTTCTACTTAAAACCAATAAACTTTTTTATAAATGAATAACTGCTAATAATTGCTCACAAAATGCTGAATTTGAATCCGCAATTGCTCACACTATTAATTAATTATTTAATTACTTATTAATAATTTAAAATACAAAATTGTTTTTTCCTAAACCACTCAGATTAATAAGTAAGTGCTCATAATTTGTCAGTAAAAGCTCAATGCAAATCCGCAATTGCTCACATTATTAATTTATTATTTAATTAGTTATTAATAATTTAATATACAGAATAGTTTTTGTCTATTATACTTAAAACCAAAAAACCAATTTTAAAATGAATAAGTGCTCATAATTGCTCACAAAATGCTTAAGTTAAATCCGCAAATGCTCACACTATTAATTAATTATTTAATTATTTATTAATAATTTATAATACAAAATTGTTTTTCCTAAACCACTCAGATTAATGAATATATGCCCATAATTGCTCACTAAATGCTCAATTCAAATCTGCAATTGGTCACATTATTAATTTATTATTTAAATAGTTATGAATAATTAAAATTACAGAATAGTTTTTGTCTATTATACTTAAAACCAATAAACCAATTTTGAAATGAATAAGTGCTCATAATTGCTCACAAAATGCTTAATTGAAATCCGCAATTGTTTACACTATTAATTAATTATTTAATTACTTATTAATAATTTAAAATACAAAATAGTTTTTTCCTAAACCACTCTGATTAATGAATAAGTGCTCATAATTGCTCACTGAATGATCAATTCATATCTGCAATTGTACACATTATTAAAATATTATATAAATTGTAATGAATAATTTAAAATACAGAATTGGTTTTGTCTATTCTACTTAAAACCAATAAACTTTTTTATAAATGAATAAGTGCTCATAATTGCTCACAAAATGCTTATTTAAATCCGCAATTGCTCACACTATTAATTAATTATTTATTTATTTATTAATAATTTAAAATACAAAATTGTTTTTCCTAAACCACTCAGATTAATGAATAAGTGCTCATAATTGCTCACTATATGCTCAATTCAAATCTGCAACTGCTTACATTATTCATTTATTATTTATATAGTTATTAATAATTTAAAATACAGAATAGTCTTTGTCTATTATACTTAAAACCAATAAACCAATTTTAGAATGAATAAATGCTCATAATTGCTCACAAAATGATTAATATGATATATATAATTATAATGAAAATCCCCAATTGTTCACACAAATAATTAATTAATTAATTACTTATCAAAAATTTAAAATACAAAATTGTTTTTCCTAAACCACTAAGATTAATGAATAAGTGCTCATAATTGCTCACTAAATGATCAATTCAAATCTGCAATTGTACACATTATTAATCTATTATATAAATAGTTATGAATAATTTAAAATACAGAATTGGTTTTGTCTATTCTACTTAAAACCAATAAACTTTTTTATAAATGAATAACTGCTCATAATTGCTCACAAAATGCTTAATTTGAATCCGCAATTGCTCACACTATTAATTAATTATTTAATTACTTATTAATAATTTAAAATACAAAATTGTTTTTTCCTAAACCACTCAGATTAATAAGTAAGGGCTCATAATTGGTCAGTAAAAGCTCAATGCAAATCCGCAATTGCTCACATTATTAATTTATTATTTAATTAGTTATTAATAATTTAATATACAGAATAGTTTTTGTCTATTATACTTAAAACCAAAAAACCAATTTTAAAATGAATAAGTGCTCATAATTGCTCACAAAATGCTTAATTTAAATCCGCAAATGCTCACACAATTAATTAATTATTTAATTATTTATTAATAATTTATAATACAAAATTGTTTTGCCTAAACCACTCAGATTAATGAATATATGCTCATAATTGCTCACTAAATGCTCAATTCAAATCTGCAATTGCTCACATTATTAATTTATTATTTAAATAGTTATTAATAATTTAAAATACAGAATAGTTTTTGTCTATTATACTTAAAACCAATAAACCAATTTTGACATGAATAAGTGCTCATGATTGCTCACAAAATGCTTAATTGAAATCCGCAATTGTTTACACTATTAATTAATTATTTAATTACTTATTAATAATTAAAAATACAAAATTGTTTTTTCCTAAACAATTCAGATTAATGAATAAGTGCTCATAATTGCTCAGTAAAAGCTCAATTGAAATCCGCAATTGCTCACATTATTAATTTATTATTTAATTAGTTATTAATAATTTAAAATACAGAATAGTTTTTGTCTATTATACTTAAAACCAATAAAACCAAAAAAATGAATAAGTGCTCATAATTGCTCACAAAATGCTAAATGAAATCCGCAATTGTTTACACTATTAATTAATTATTTAATTATAAATTAATAATTTAAAATACAAAATTGTTTTTCCTACACCAATCAGATTAATGAATATGCGCTCATAATTGCTCACTAAATGTTCAATTAAAATCTGCAATTGCTCACGTTATTACTTTATTATTTAATTAGTAATTAATAATTTAAAATACAGAATAGTTTTTGTCTATTATACTTAAAACCAATAAACCAATTTTAAAATGAATAAGTGCTCATAATTGCCCACAAAATGCTTAAATGAAATCCGCAATTGTTTACATGATTAATTAATTATTTAATTATTAATTAATAATTTAAAATACAAAATTGTTTTTTCCTACACCAATCAGATAAATGAATATGCGAAAGCCAATAACTTTTTTATAAATAGATAACTGCTCATAACTGCTCACAAAATGCTTAATTTAAATCCGCAATTTATCACACTATTAATTAATTATTTAATTACTTATTAATAATTTAAAATACAAAATCTTTTTTTCCTAAACCACTCAGATTAATAAATAAGTGCTCATAATTGGTCAGTAAAAGCTCAATGCAAATCTGTGCTCACAAAATGCTTAATTTAAATATGCAAATGCTCACACTGTTAATTAATTATTTAATTATTAATTAAAAATTTAAAATACAAAATTGTTTTTTCCTACACCAATCAGATTAATGAATATGCGCTCATAATTGCTCACTAAATGCTCAATTCAAATCTGCAATTGCTCACGTTATTACTTTATTATTTAATTAATAATTAAAAATTTAAAATACAGAATAGTTTTTGTCTATTATACTTAAAACCAATAACCCAATTTTAAAATTAATAAGTGCTCATAATTGCTCACAAAATGCTTAATTGAAATCCGCAATTGTTTACATGATTTATTAATTCTTTAATTATTAATTAATAATTTAAAATACAAAATTGTTTTTTCCTGCACCACTCAGATTAATGAATAAGTGCTCATAATTGCTCAGTAAAAGCTGAATTAAAATCCGCAATTCCTCACATTATTAATTTATTATTTAATTAGTTATTAATAACTTAAAATACAGAATTGTTTTTGTCTATTATACTTAAAACCAATAACCCAATTTTAAAATTAATAAGTGCTCATAATTGCTCACAAAATGCTTAATTGAAATCCGCAATTGTTTACATGATTAATTAATTCTTTAATTATTAATTAATAATTTAAAATACAAAATTGTTTTTTCCTGCACCACTCAGATTAATGAATAAGTGCTCATAATTGCTCAGTAAAAGCTGAATTAAAATCCGCAATTCCTCACATTATTAATTTATGATTTAATTAGTTATTAATAACTTAAAATACAGAATTGTTTTTGTCTATTATACATAAAACCAATAAACATTTTTTTAAATGAATAACTGCTCATTATTGCTCACAAAATGCTAAATTTAAATCTGCAAATGCTCACACCATTAATTATTTATTTAATTAATAATTAATAATTTAAAATACAAAATTGTCTTTTCCTACACCAATCAGATAAATGAATATGCGAAAGCCAATAAACTTTTTTATAAATAGATAACTGCTCATAATTGCTCACAAAATGCTTAATTTAAATCCGCAATTTATCACACTATTAATTAATTATTTAATTACTTATTAATAATTTAAAATACACAATCTTTTTTTCCTAAACCACTCAGATTAATAAATAAGTGCTCATAATTGGTCAGTAAAAGCTCAATGCAAATCTGTGCTCACAAAATGCTTAATTTAAATCTGCAAATGCTCACACTGTTAATTAATTATTTAATTATTAATTAATAATTTAAAATACAAAATTGTTTTTCCTACACCAATCAGATTAATGAATATGCGCTCATAATTGCTCACTAAATGCTCAATTCAAATCTGCAATTGCTCACGTTATTAGTTTATTATTTAATTAATAATTAATAATTTAAAATACAGAATAGTTTTTGTCTATTATACTTAAAACCAATGACCCAATTTTAAAATTAATAAGTGCTCATAATTGCTCTCAAAATGCTTAATTGAAATCCGCAATTGTTTACATGATTAATTAATTATTTAATTATTAATTATTAATTTATAATACAAAATTGTTTTTTCCTAAACCACTCAGATTAATGAATAAGTGCTCATAATTCCTCAGTAAAAGCTCAATTAAAATCCGCAATTCCTCACATTATTAATTTATTATTTAATTAGTTATTAATAACTTAAAATAAAGAATTGTTTTGTCTATTATACTTAAAACCAATAAACTTTTTTTAATAAATAGCTGCCTATAATTGCTCACAAAATGCTTAATTTAAATCCGCAAATGCTCACACTATTAATTAATTATTTAATTATTTATTAATAATTTAAAATACAAAATTGTTTTTCCTAAACCACTCAGATTAATGAATAAATGCTTATAATTGCTCACTAAATGCTCAATTCAAATCAGCAATTGCTCACATTATTAATTTATTATTTAAATAGTTATTAATAATTTAAAATACAGAATAGTTTTTGTCTATTATACTTAAAACCAATAAACAAATTTTAAAATAAGTGCTCATAATTGCTCACAAAATGTTTAATTGAAATCCGCAATTGTTTACACTATTAATTAATTATTTAATTACTTATTAATAATTTAAAATACAAAATTGTTTTTTCCTAAACCACTCAGATTAATGAATAAGTACTCATAATTGCTCACTTAATGTTCAATTTTAATCTGCAATTGCTCACATTCATTTATTATTCATTAATCTGAGTGGTTTAGGAAAAAACAATTTTGTATTTTAAATTATTATTAACTAATTAAATAATAAATAAATAATGTGAGCTATTGCGGATTTGAATTGACCATTTAGTAAGCAAGTATGAGCACTTATTCATTAATCTGAGTGGTTTAGGAAAAACAATTTTGTATTTTAAATTATTAATAAATAATTAATTAATAGTGTGCGCAATTGCAGATTTGAATTGAGCATTTAGTGAGCAGTAATGACGACTTATTCATTAATCTGAGAGGTTTAGGAAAAAACAATTTTAAATTTTAAATTATTAATAAGTAATAAAATAATTAATTAATAGTGTAAATAATTGCGGATTTCAATTAAACATTTTGTGAGCAATTATGGGCACTTATTCATTTTAAAATTGGTTTATTGGTTTTAAGTATAATAGACAAAACATTTCTGTATTTTAAATAATTAATAACTATCTAAATAATAAATTAATAATGTGAGCAGTTGCAGATTTGAATTGAGCATTTAGTGGGCAATTATGAGCACTTATTCGTTTTAAAATTGGTTTATTGGTTTTAAGTATAATAGACAAAAACCTTTCTGTATTTTAAATTATTAATAACTGTTTCAATAATAAATGAATAATGTGAGCAGTTGCAGATTTGAATTGAGCATTTAGTGGGCAATTATGAGCACTTATTCATTTTAAAATTGGTTTATTGGTTTTAAGTATAATAGACAAAAACAATTCTGTATTTTAAATTATTAATAACTATTTAAATAATAAATTAATAATGTGAGCAATTGCAGATTTGAATTGAGCATTTAGTGAGCAGTTATGAGCACTTATTCATTAATCTGAGTGGTTTAGGAAAAAACAATTTTGTATTTTTAATTATTAATAAGTAGTAAAATAATTAATTAATAGTGTAAGTAATTGCGGAGTTTAATTAAGCATTTTGTGAATAATTATGAGCACTTATTCATTTTAAAATTGGTTTTTTGGTTTTAAGTATATTAGACAAAAACTATTCTGTATTTTAAATTATTAATAACTATTTAAATAATAAATGAATAATGTGAACATTTGCAGAATTGAATTGATCATTTAGTGAGGAATTATGAGCACTTTTTCATTAATCTTAGTGGTTTAGGAAAAAACAATTTTGTATTTTAAATTATTAAAAAGTAATTAATTAACGGTGGTAGAGCCCCGCAGCAGTTTTTGCTGTTGCACGTATGGGCCGGCTCGAGCTGGGTTGGTACCACGACCTCACAGAATACCGGCGTGAAGTAGAGGCTCTGCTTCTGCGTTTCGTCTGGTGAGTGCAGGTGGCCGGAGGCCAAATCCCCCCTCCCCCCCTATCAACATGGTAGCGGAATTACAGTAGACTACCCCTGGAGGGTACCAGTACCCCTCGCTGAGCATCCACGACCATGTGATTCCAATCCTGAGTGTGGGTGCTCAGGCTGCCCCGCGTATTCTGGGGGGGGGGGGCAAAATTCCGCTCAAAAACAAAACTGCTCAGGGCAAACTGAGCAACAATACCAAGGCGACCCCTGCTACGCTATCCGTGAATTTCTGCAACATCAGGGGACTTCACTCTAACCTAAACGCCGTCCACTGCCATCTCGAGACGGCGAAGCCGGCCTTGCTCTTTCTGACCGAGACGCAGGTTTCCTCTCCGGCTGATATTTCGTATCTCTCCTACCCGGGGTACAAATTGGAGCACTCCTTTGTGCCTCGGGCTGGAGTTTGCGTGTATGTCACAGAGGTCATCTGTTCTCGACGCCTCGGCAGTCTTGAAGGTTCGGACCTGTCCATCCTTTGGCTACGCGTAGACAGCGACGACCATCCGCGCGTCTACGGGTGCCTCTATAGGTCCCATAGCGGTAATGCCGAAACAGACCGACTCATCGATCACGTCCAAATGGCTACAGATTCCTTGCTACAACAGGTCCCATCCGCAGAGATCGTCATCCTTGGCGATTTTAACGCCCACCATGCTGAATGGCTCGGTTCACGTTTAACCGATCATGCGGGGAGATCTTTTTATGACTTTGCCTTGGCATATGGTCTGACACAACTGGTTACTTCGCCTACGCGGATTCCAGATGTGGAGGATCATACACCTTCCCTGTTGGACCTTCTGCTGACCTCTCATCCGGACGGATATCAGGTTTCCGTCGATGCCCCTCTCGGCTCTTCGGACCATTGTCTGATCCGGAGTATGGTGCCACTCACGCTCCCTTCGCGGTTGCGTTCTGCAGGTTGCCGCCGTGTTTGGCATTACAGGTCGGCGGATTGGGACGGAATGCGGTCTTTCTTTGCATCCTACCCATGGGGGCGGGTTTGCTTCTCGCCTGATGATCCCAGCGCTGTTGCTGACTCTGTCACTGATGTGGTGCTACAGGGAATGGAACTATTTATTCCATCATCTGTGGTACCCATCGGAGGCAGATCTCAGCCTTGGTTTGGTCGCTCCTGTAAGACTGCATTGCGCAGTAAGCAGTAGTGTTATCAAGCCTGGGCTGCGGCTTCGGTGACTCGGGATGTAAACACCAGCACATTAAAAAAGAAGTATAACTTCGCCTCCAGGTCCTTCAAAAGAGTTATTGCCAAGGCAAAGTCAGAGCACATAGGCAGAATTGGCGAGAAACTAGTTCGCCTTCCTTCGGGAACCCGTGCATTCTGGTCTCTCGCCAAGGCTGTCCAAGGGAATTTCTGTAAGCCATCACTACCATCTCTGCACAGGGAGGACGACTCACTGGCCCAAGACGCAAAACACAAAGCCGACCTTTTAGGCTCCCTTTTTGCGTCCAACTCGACTCTTGATGACGGGGGGAAAATACCGCCGACCATCCCGCGGTGTGAGTGCTCCATGCCGGATGTGCTGTTCTCACAGCGCTCAGTTCGCAAAGCACTTCTCTTCCCGGACATCCAGAAGTCGAGTGGGCCTGACGGAATCCCCCCAATTGTGCTGAGGACGTGTGCTCCGGAGTTGGCACCGGTCCTAACGCGTCTTTTCCGGTACTCCTACTCCCAAGGCGTAGTCCCGAATTCATGGAAGACAGCTTTTGTCCACCCGATCCCTAAAAAAGGCGACCGCTCAGACCCGTCCAACTATAGGCCTATCGCGATCACCTCCTTGTTCTCCAAAATAATGGAATCCATTATTAACTGCCAACTCATCCGGTACCTTGAAGATCACCAGCTGATTAGTGACCGCCAATACGGTTTTCGTCGGGGTCGATCAGCTGGTGATCTTCTGGTCTACCTGACCCATAGATGGGCGGAGGCAGTCGAGTCCAAGGGGGAGGCGTTGGCTGTTAGTCTGGACATTGCGAAGGCCTTCGATCGGGTTTGGCACAAAGCGCTTCTTTCGAAGCTCCCTTCCTATGGGCTTCCCGGGAAATTGTGCAATTGGATCACCAGCTTCCTTGCAGATCGGAGCATCAAGGTCGTTGTAGACGGTGCATGTTCTGACTACAAGCCTATTAACGCTGGTGTTCCACAAGGCTGTGTGCTATCACCAACGCTGTTTCTTCTGCATTTCAATGATATGTTGCTAACTGGTAACATTCATTGCTATGCGGATGACAGCACTGGTGATGCTCTATACACCGGCCGGGCCAATATTTCTCGGGAAAACGTCGCCGAGTACCGGAACAAACTTGTGTCTGAAGTCGAATCTTTGCTGGACAAAGTCTCGGATTGGGGGCGACTAACAGTTTAATCCTCAGAAGACACAAGCTTGCGCGATTACCGCTAAAAGAACCCCTTTGTCGTATCTTCTCAGTTTCAAGGTACTCCCCTTGTTGCCTCAGCCAGTATCGGTATCCTCGGAGTCGACATATCGAGTGACGTGCAGTTTCGTGGTCACTTGGAAGAGAAGGCCAAATTGGCCTCTAAAAAGCTTGGCGTGCTCAGCAGAGCGGGACAGTATTTCATGCCGGCACACCGCCTGCAACTTTACAAGGCGCAGGTTCAGCCTCACGTGGCATACTGTTCCCATCTCTGGGCAGGGGCTCCCCAGTACCAGCTCCTTCCACTTGACCGCATCCAGCGCAGAGCGGCTCGAATCGTCGAGCCCTTTCCGATCGGCTCGATTCAATGGCACTGCGAAGAGATGTTGCATCTCTTTGCATTTTCTTTCGCATCTACCATGGGGAGTGCTCTGAGGAATTGTTCGGATTAATCCCAGCCGCAAAATTTCATGAACGCACATCGTGGCAGAACTCTCGATACCATCCACACCATCTGGATGATTGGCGGTCCACCACTGTGCGATTTAGAAGATGTTTTCTTCCTCGCATGACTTCCTTGTGGAATAGTTTACCACCAGCGGTTTTTCCGGACCGATACGACTTAGGGACCTTCAAGAAAAGAGCCTACTCCTTTTTAAAAGGCCGGCAACGCATCTGCAATTCCCCTGGTGTTGCGGTTGTTCATGGGCGGCGGTAGTCACTTACCATCAGGTGAGCCGCATGCTCGTTTGCCCCCTCTCCTATAAAAAAAAATTAATTAATAGTGTGAACAATTGCGGATTTCAATTAAGCATTTTGTGAGCAATTATGAGCACTTATTCATTTTAAAATTGGTTTATTGGTTTAAGTATAATAGACAAAAACTATTCTGTATTTTCAATTATTAATAACTATTTAAATAATAAACTAATAATGTGAGCAGTTGCAGATTTGAATTAAGCATTTAGTGAGCAATTATGAGCACTTATTCATTAATCTGAGTGGTTTAGGAAAAACAATTTTGTATTTGATTTGATAGACAAAAACTATTCTGTATTTTAAATTATTAATAAATAATTAAATAATTAATTAATAGTGTGAGCATTTGCGGATTTAAATTAAGCATTTTGTGAGCAATTATGTGCAGTTATTCATTTAAAAAGAAGTTTATTGGTTTTAAGTATAATATACAAAAACTATTCTGTATTTTAAATTATTAATAACTATTTAAATAATAAATTAATAATGTGAGCAATTGCAGATTTGAATTGAGCATTTAGTGAGCAATTATGTGCACCTATTCATTAATTTGACCAGTCATACTTCCAAGCCAACTTCTTTGTGCTGGATTATTATGGTTTGAGAAGCAATAAAATGTTTTGGGATTTCCAGGCGACCGGTTTTACTGATTAAATCTACCTTATTAGAATATGCGTTTCGCTTTACGCATTTTTATAATTTTGAATTAAAATTCAAGTATTATTTATACGGTAATTTCTATTAAAAATACCATTGCATTTACGGTAACTGTCGTGTATCTGGTAGCACTGATTTACATTAATTTTTTTATTAAGATTTTTGGCTTGGATGCTTGTTTTTTGAGCCATGTCTTCATTTATCTCAGTATCAAGTGATAATATTCCTTTATAGTACACTGCTTCACAATATGTTGATACATCACATTGCGCAGCCCTTTGGAGATTTTGACGCCAATTTGAGCCAGCGGACAATAGGCGATGGTATCTCAAGGCACCTAAGCAGGCAGTCACATTATTGAGAGATTCACATCACCATCGGAGCACTTGTTTCAACATTTCTACGTTCACATGCGCAGACATTTTATAAATTAAATAACATAGCTGTAATTCGTATGGTGAGTGTAGAGAATCGGATACCCTTTTTACTGGAAATTAAGGCATTCCATATTAGTCCTTGGGGTTTGCAACGCATATACATTTTGATTCTTAATCGAGGAAAGATATATATGTGTATGGCCCACAGAATCCACTTACCATCAGGTGGACTGTAAGCTCGTTTGTCACCCTTATTCTATAAAAAAAAATGTACATTTAGTTATTCCTTAAATTCAATTTTAATAATTAAATTTAAGCAAGGTTGAACTTAAATAAGTAAGTAACTATATTTGATAGTACATAAATGCTACAGTATATTATTTTGAAATGTTTAGTTATTACTACCAAAATGCACTAGTAATCAATCAGATAACTCTAATACAATAAAGCAAATAAAACAAATGACGGTCTGTTCTTGTAGTTGAAAGTTCATAGTAGAATCCTAAGAATATGTTTTAATTAAGTAGCATTGTGGGATTATTTTTAAGGACGCGCTGTCATCATTGATAGATTTCCTATCTATGTCCTCATGACATATAAACCAAAGAGTATCCTACTTAAGTTTAAGATAAATAATTAACAGAGTCCGGCGTTACTTTGCAGAAATAGATAATAAGTTGTATTATTACGCAGAAATAAGCAAATTAGGTAATATTTAAGATAAAGATCTTGATAATTGACGGCTCCGTGGCGCAGTGGCTTAGCACTGAGTTGTTGCGCTGGGGGTCGCGGGTTCGAATCCCGCACGGAACAAGTATTTGTATGGCTTACAAATTACAAATAATTGTTCCGGGTCTGGATGTTTGTCCTCGTGCAATATATTATGTTTGTAAACTGCCACCACGATACAGGAGAAAATCCTAATGTGGGGGTAACGGTTTTTTTTTTAAATAAAGGATATATTTTTATTTTTTATTTATTTATTTATTGGACAACACAACAGATTACATCATGACTTAAAGCTATAACTTACAATAATAATAGTGTAATACAGAATATAATCCCTGTACGTGTTATCACGGCATGCCAAGATTGGGAAACAAACATTTTTAATGAAATTGCTTAAACTAACAGGCTCATAAATCCAACAAATCAAGAACTATAATTTTAGTGAATATCAATTAAAGGGGATGTCCTTGAGAATGCCTTTCAAAACATTTTTAAAGCGAACCAGACTAGAGTTGAAGATGTCAAGGTTGGTAAAACGAAGGCTATAAATTCTCATAAAGTCGACATAACCTTGATAGGGGTTGATTCCGGGAGATATTATTTCGTGATAGGGGTATGTCAAATATTTTTGTCATAGGTCTACGTGGGTTGTGTTTAATGTTAAAATTTAACAGTTCCAAGACCTCCGGGCTGTCCAGTTCCGAGTGTATTATTTTGTGTAGGTTAACTAGGTCCAATTCGTCGCGACGGAGGTAAAGCGGTGTCATGTCAAACTCTTTAAGCCTCTCAGCATATGACCGGAGTCTTCTATTGTTGCTGGTACGTGTACGTAAGCTCAATAAACGCAAAAACTTGGATTGGATCGATTCAATTCCCTCAGAGTGCACTGCGTAGTATGGGTTCCATATTATTGAACTATATTCTAAATTACTTCGTACCAGACTGTTATATAACAAAATTAAATATTATGATAAATGTGAAAGTTTGTTTGTATGTTTGTGGCTCAATCACGTAAAAACTACTGAACAGATTTTGATGAAACTTGGTAATTGGTATTAACAAATCAGAATAGGACATAGGGTATGTTTTTCGTATAAATATTTTTTAGTTTATTAGTCCATAAAAAATTAAACGCAAGCGTAGACGCGGTTAAAACTAGAAGTAAATAAATACAGGAAAATAATCTTTTGTTAAAGCGAAATATATTATTTGGTAGTGACTTAATTATGGCTATATTTAACTTATATTATACTCATATATATAACATTGCTTAAATTTTAGGAATTTTACTTATAAAAGTAAAATTCTTTAAGCAGAGATCCTTTAATTGACTGTGTAGTGGCGGTGTGTGCTCCTATATCCACTACCTATCCCATATCGTCCCGTGGTTGTCGTAAGAGGCAACAAAAGAAAACACCTATAATTGACAGTTCTGTTACGGTCATAGACCCTAACCGCAGCGTTTTTCTCTATCAATAGCCATCGTACATCACCGGGGAGTTCAAAACGATGATCGCTCGTCACCATGACTTGTCTCGAGGACTCTCCGGCGATCACTTTTATATGAGAGGTGAGCAGGGAGATGGCTCCTACCGCCGTCTCCTTGGTGTCAATAGCGTCTGGCTGATCTAAGTTTTCTGAGTTCATACTTTTGAGGTTAGCCTAGAACCTATGCCAGTCCGTCACAGTTTTGGTTAGAGGAACCTCACTGCTGTTCTGTACCAATGTTATGAGGACCGGGCGATGGTCTGATCTTAACTCATGCATCACTTCTATAGAGCGCAACGGTAAGGTTACGTTCTTGAAGAGAGCCAAGTCAATTCTAGACGAGCTATGCATTCAATGAATATCTAGTATCCTCTGGAGGAGCTATTATATCGAAATCGATAGAATCGCTGAGGGCTAGTAAGTCTCTTAGTCGAGCGTCGTTGCGTACGTTATGCCAGACTCTGTGTTCACTATTTAAATCGCCTGCTAAAATTACTGAATTGCCAAGATTAAAAAGTACCTCGAGGTCGCCCTTACGCACATTTTTCGTTGGTGAGAGATATACAGAGGCTACCGTGGTCGGTTGATGACCGATCATGGCTACTCTGCAAACGGAGGCCTCTAAATAAGTTTATTGAGACGTGCCAATGGGGACTACGTGTAGGGATGACTTATAATAAATAGGAGTCCCTCCTAACTGTGCCCCTTTTCGGTCGTTTCTAACTAATCTGTAATTTGATATTTTGGGATCTCTAATACTGGGCTTCAGAAGAGTCTCTTGCACAAGCAATATGTCTATCTGATGGTCAGCGAGGACTGGGACGACCCCATTAAGCCACGGTGTTTTGTTTCTCCGCCGTTCGCGGGGAATGTGAGACCATGCGCCGTTTCCAGGAATCCAACAACTCAAAAATTCCTTTTAGGTACTGATTTTCTCACGACCAATTACATGTCATTTAGTTAATAATAAGATTCTTATTCGTTATTGTAATCTTAAGACTGTAAATATATTAAAGTAGACATTTTTATTGGTTAAAACTTTGTAAATTTTTAGTAAGTAAGGAATTACATTTTTATAATAAACTATCTGGGCAGGCAGACGTTGTTCTACCCTTTCCGACGACCCTTCCTATGAAAAAATCGACATCCTATTCAACGTTACTAAAGAGCAGCAGTACAACGCCATTAAAGAACGTCTCATATCAGTCTACGAAGAGAGCGAGAGCCGCCAGTTTCAGAAGCTTCTCACAGAAATACGTAGAATTCATAGATCTTTCCACTGTGACACGATAAATGAAAACTGTGCATGCATGGCAATAGAACAGACGGATAATATAAAATATCTGGGAATTATACTCGACAGTACCCTTACCTGGACACCTCAAATAGATAACATGGCATCGCGGATTAGAAAAATTATTCCAGTTTTTAAAAAATTGAGGAATGCGGCGGACTCAAAAACCTTGAAAATGGTCTATCTTGCGCTGGCCCAGTCGATTCTGACCTATTGCATCCCTTCCTGGGGTGGGGCGTCCCCCACTCATTTTCTAAAACTGGAGCGAGCACAGCGAGCCGTGTTAAAGGTTATGACTAAAAAACATTACCGTTACCCTACTACCCAACTATATAAAGAATGTGAGGTGCTTACAACCAGGCAACTCTACATACTTCAAATGATACTTCGTAGACATCGTTCACTTCCACTGGAACGGCGTGCACAGAAAATAAGTCGAAGACTGGAATACCGGGTATGTGAGCACGTCCCCCACAGAACCGCTTTAGCTCGTAGACAATACTATGTCCGAAGTAATCATGTGTATAATAGGATTAATAAAGAACTTGATATCTATAATGCTACCGCTAGAAATTGTAAACAGGAACTGAAACATTGGCTGCAGAGACTTTCATATGATGATACAGAGGCGCTTTTACGATCCCCCTATAGAGATAACTAAACCACATCTTATGATAAAGTCGTACTCATCACACACTTGTGGCGATTGCTGTCTTCGGCACAACCAATCCCAAGATGTTTAAAATAGGGCAGGGCTTATGCACACATTAATACTCTCACTCTCACACACTCACACACACACACACACACACACACACACACACACACACACACACACATTTACTAACTTCTACGTGTACACTCGCAATTACATCCCCCACTATTATACTTAAATAATGTCTCCATATGTAGTGGTTTCAATAATATTATGTAGTACTACTAAACAAGGCATTTCTTAAATTGTTTCCTATAATGTCCGGTGGAAGGCGCTAGCGTCTGTAATACAGTTTTTACCATAAAACTAGTACAGGTGCTAACGATCAACCTATCTTACCAGTAATTGCCAAAAAAGAAAATCAAAACGACTACTGTAATAGTTTAAGATACCCTGCTTGTAAACTAAGTGAAATAAAATTTATTATTTATTATTATTATTATATTTATTATCTGTTGTAACCATGTTTTTGTAATTTTAACAATAATTAAATGATATTTCCTCTATATTCGTTTGCCTCTAGTAAACATTAATGATGATAAGGTTTTCCGCAATTATTAATGACTGCGGTGCAAGTTGAATATTATGTTTACGTATTTTGAGTATTGTCATTTTTTTAATTAATATAACCTTTGGATGTATTTTGTCTTAGAAGTATTTTTTTAATTTGGAATTTATAAAACCCCTATCCTATAAAAAAATATTAACTTGTGTCGAATATACAGTGAAGCCATTGGAAAGTCGTGAGTGTAAACGCTAGCTCGTGGCTCGCCTCGCCACTCGCGGCGCTTGCGTCTTAGATGGTTTTTTGGGCACAAAAAGGTCGAGTCAAAAGGCCTCGCGACCTCGCGAGTGAGGCGAGCGTGATGTTTACACTCGTGCTCTCGTTTCGTTTAAGGCGTTTCTATTAAGGCAAGAGTTGATGACGCTATTATTTCGACGTCTTCCATCGTTGCTGGCTCAAACATAGATAAATAAATATGTAGCAAGCTCAACGCAAACTGGCAAGGTGACAAACGAGAACACAATCCACCTGATGGTAAGTGGTTGCTGTGACCCATAGACATCCACATCTATCCTCGATTACGAATTAAAATGCAGATGCGTTGTCACCCGTGAGGACTAAGATGGAATGCCTCTTTTCCAGTAAAAAGGGTCACCGGTTCTCTACACTCACCATACGAAACACAGCAGTGTTAAGCTGCTATTTTACGCTGGTATTCTGTGAGATCATGGCCCTTCCCCGGTCGAGCCAACCCATTCGTGCTACAACTATACTACTAATATATCTGCAGCATGGCTCTACCACGTAAATATAGTTAGGGTGGGCTCGGTGTTTCTCTAGTTAATAAAATTTGTCATGAAGAAATCCGCCGGAGAACCAAGATAACTGACTTAGCCTTCCAGGTTTGCATAGGCTAGTCACGTTTATCGCAGAATTGACAACCGTTGCAGTAAATGAGACGTGGAGTCAATACAGGATTTAAGCAAACGTAATGTGGGAAACCTCCTGAATAGGGAAAGACGATCTGCGCACGGTGGCTAGTAGCAACTAGATGCATGAAAGCGAAGACCTGGCTAAATGACGACGCGTCGCGGTAGAGGCCTTTGTTCCCCAGTGGACTGTCGCAGACTCATGATGATTATGGTAATATCATGCATGCATGATTCCATCAAAAAAAACCTATTAAAGAAAAAGAATTAATATTATGTATATTTTATGGCCATATTTTAGCATTTTTGTTTTATTACATCAGTTACAGGTTACGACAGCTCTTGTTTTAGCGAACCAGTGTAGCTTAATGAATTTCATCAGAGCTTTAAACAAAGCGTAAATTGAACGTGATTGAATTGTCGAATGTAAATTCAAGAAAAACAACTTCCTTCTGCGTGAATCCCATATCTCTGGTGCCCTTTGACCTACAGGACCCAAATTCAAACTCGACTGAGCTACTACCTCAAGGTATCCACATACCAAATTTAAAGTCAATCGGTCCAGTGGAACGGAAGTTATCGTGTCGGCATACAGACTAACATACTGCCAGCTAAAACCATTAACTTCCTTTCAATGCTACGCAGAAGGAAGTTAATAAAAAATTTTAACTTTAAATATAGAACAAATATGAAATTACAAGAAAACGGAATAGAAGTTGAAAATATTGGTATATCATATTAATTACCAACATTTAACTATAACCACAGAACTATAACAAAACTTAAGTTTTAAGTAATAAAAATTATGAATAATTTTGGCCAATGTCATTGTATGATGCATGGTATTTGTAGTGTACTCGTATATTTAGTAAGGATAAATAACATTTATGAATCACTTATCAATATTCGTTAACGTGAACACACCATTCCCTGGAGGACTGTTCTATAATGATTTCAGTTATTTTAATCTTCTTGTTAAAGTTTTATATGTTTTCATGTGGTTCAAATTGCCGTAACTTAGTAACGTGCGGTAGTTGCATAGGCTATGCATATGAAACATGTGTTTGGTGTCCCGCTGTAAGTATATTTTTTGATTTTTGCAACAAGTGTGACCAAGCTTCATACAGTTTACCTGATGATAAGTAGATGTTTTTCTTTCTCCTTAATATAAGTGTATTATTAACTAGACACCCTCTCCTTCATTTTTTGTGAACAACAAACCTTTGCGTTAAAAGGTTGTCTAGAAGAAATCGCTTTCAGAGTGATAAGATGCACTCAGAAGGAAATTTCAATCGTAAATACAAAAAAAATATATTTTAGGTTTTGTTTTTAATTGTTAGAAGTATATCAAACATAGATATATTTTATTTTGTATGGATTTTATAAGTGAATTTTCAACGGTCTGAGTATTTTTTGGTATATTAAAATTAACCTTGTACATATCATATTATTGTTTCAATATATATTGGTATGCATCAATATATTCATTATTGCATAGTATGAAATAATGAATATATTATTATGCAATAACGAAAATATTAATTCGTCGTTGACACCGCAAAGGGGCGAACCTCAATTTTTAAAAAAATTACAGGAGAGCAAGATAACGTTAATTATTCCCCGATTACTAACTTTTTCTCATCAGAAAATTAAATATGTTAGATTAATAAAAAAAAAAGCTAGTAATCGGAGAATAATAAATTAATAATTAATTTTTGGAATATTGAGGTGCGCCCCTTTGCGTCATCAACGATGAATTGAATAGTTGTGGCCCATGCAAGAAATGAGATCCATCGTCACCTCTGAGACAAGACTAGATGGAATGCCTCGCTAACGGTAGAGAAGTTGTCGGGTTCTATTTGATTCAAAGTGCATAAGCGTGTGGTGACTGCGTAAGAGAATCCATCACTCCATTGTATGTAGATAATGGTGCTATAATTTTACTAAAGCTCGGCAGCCCAGTTAGTTATCAGTAATATGTGTAATTCTTATTCTGTATAAAAAATTATGTGTTTGGAATCTTTGCAATACTTATAATAACTATAATATTTTTTTACGTGGTAGAGCCATGCTGCAGCTATATTAATAGTATAGTTGTACCACGAATGGGTCGGCTCGACCGGGGAAGGACCACGCTCTCACAGAATACCAGCGTGAAATAGCAGCTTAACGCTGTTGTGTTTCATATGGTGAGTGTAGAGAACCGGAGACCCTGTTTACTGGAAAATATTCATTCTATCTTAGTCCTCACGGCGGACAACGCATCTGCATTTTTATTCGCAAACGAGGATAGATGTAGATGTCTATGGGCCACAGCAACCACTTAATATCAGGCGGACTGTGTGCTCGTTTGTCATCCTTATTTTATAAAAAACATAATTACATCAAAGTTGACGATGTTTTTTTATGAAATAATAAAGCAAATTTAAAGCTAAGGGTACCTACGGCCTGTGTGGCCGTTCTGCCCGAGCCTGCGGCGCCCATGTCAAAATCTAACAAAATGCTCATGTATTAATAATAATAATTCCTTTATTTCAGACCTTGATCCATAATTTGTTAGTAATACATTATACACCTTAAATACTAATGTTAGTTTCTTAAATATGTAAAATTACTTTTTAATATACTATTCCAGTGACTTACTTACAATACTGTTGCGGCTGCTACGCATTCTAATCAACAGGGAGTATACTCGTTTACGCATTATTGCAAAGAAGTCATCTGTTCTTGCTTCTGCGAACATACCTGATGCGCTACAAAAGCGAGGCAACCCCAACAGGGCTCTGAAAATGTTATTATATAGAACACGAAGGTCACTGTAAGCGCATTTTGCAGTGTCCTTAATAATCTAAGTTTCCTTAGTAGTGATCGCTCAAAATGTACGCTGCACGCGCAGCTATCACGCACGTTCCCCCAATCACTCGTAACTCAGGACTTAACCTAAGGCTTCAATGAAAAGCGTTCGGTGAAAAGACTAGCGAGGTGCCGTGTTTCTCATACTACTAGTTCGGGCGCCACTGCGGACACTAATACAACAGCGTGTGTTTGTCAAGCCACCAGACAGTCTACAATTCGCTTACCGGTACGAAGCTGTCACTCGAGAATCTTGTTTATGAACTCGATATCCTCGGAGAGACTAAACAAGCCCCAATGCATTTCGAGTAGTCAAGTGTAATTAATTGAAGAAACCGAACAGACCAACCAACTCCCAATGTTGGATCTACACGTTGGGTGAACAGTTTTAAGAACAGCGTTGGAGCCAACGTTTGGAGCCGTCCTAGGTATAAAGATTAAGTGAAGAGTGTTTTGGCGTTGCAAGCGGCGCAGCAATAACATTAAATTCGGGAATAAATGTTGCTCAGAACTTTCAGGTGTATATTAAAGCTCTGAGCAGTATATATTTTTTTTTATAGGATCGGGTGACAAACGAGCACACAGTCCACCTGATGGTAAGTGGTTGCTGTGGCCCATAGACATCTACATCTATCCTCAATAAAGACTCAAGGTGCAGATGCGTTGTCACCCGTGAGGACTAAGATGGAATGCCTCTTTGCCAGTAAAAAGGGTCTCCGGTTCTCTACACTCACCATACGAAACACAGCAGCGTTAAGCTGCTATTTTACGCTGGTTTTCTGTGAGAGCGTGGTCCTTCCCCGGTCGAGCCGACCCATTCGTGCTACAACCATAGTATAGCTGCAGCATGGCTCTACCACGTATGTGCCTCAATACACTGTGAACGTGTTTGCTGTGCATATACGCTGTGAACTCTACCTGCCTACTCAGCTACCCCTCACCATTTCGTTTTTATACTATGTATGCATTGCATTACACAACACGAAATTGCACTTAAATAGATTTACTTACTTTTTTCTAGTCTTGTGAAATAGACAATACAAATTGTTTAAAAAAAATCTGTCTCCACGACCGCATATATAATTTTTCCAATTATATGATATATCATGTTAATGAAAATTAAAATTATCAGTACGGTAATAAAAATGTAGGAATTTAAATTCCGATTTTTATTTTTACATTTTTATTTTTTATTTTATTTTTATAGGAGAGGGGGCAAACGAGCATGCGCCTCACCTGATGGTAAGTGACTACCGCCGCCCATGAACAACTGCATTTTATTTAAGTAACAAATAATTTAACGCACAACGTTATCATGTAGGTACATATCATTCATTTTAGGAGGACCATAAAGGATACCGATGCCAGTCTATAAATTTTCATAAAGAAAATAAGTCATGGTGCAACGAACATATTTATAATCCCGGCTTTAAGTCTAATATTCTACAAAATGATACGTTTAATTCCGGAGAAAATGGAGGAAAAGTAGTACAATATATGCCCCAAAAAATGGAAATACTAGTTCGTCCAGGAACACCAGTCACGTTCAAGATGTCGTATAAACCAGCCCAAGATTATCCACTGGATGTTTATTATCTCATGGATTACTCGTATACAATGCACAATCATAAAAAACAACTTGAAACTCAGGGTTTGGAAATATATAGCGAGCTGACAAAACTTACAAATAATGTTCAACTGGGCATAGGAAGCTTCGTTGAAAAACCTGCACTTCCCTTTGCTGGGTAAGCTCTTAACTTTTATCAAAGTGAAAATTTTGTTTTGGTTTTTAAGGATGTTCGATGAATGTAGAAGAAGCCTTTAAGATTATTTGATTTTGATTGGATAATTTTTAATTTTTTCACCTTGCAATATAGCAGTTGAGGTGCTTGTTGATAAACTAATTCTTAAGAAAATATTCAAAATATCATCCATTCCATTACTGCCGCTAAAATTCATTGCTAAACATAGACCTCTCCAATAGAATGCTCATAGAGGGAATTTTT
Source organism: Parnassius mnemosyne (assembly GCA_963668995.1). Lineage (NCBI taxonomy): Eukaryota > Metazoa > Arthropoda > Insecta > Lepidoptera > Papilionidae > Parnassius > Parnassius mnemosyne. Next base: position 40,236,892 of record CAVLGL010000148.1, on the reverse strand, counting down.
TTTTTATAGGAGAGGGGGCAAACGAGCATGCGGCTCACCTGATGGTAAGTGACTACCGCCGCCCATGAACAACTGCAACACCAGGGGAATCGCAGATGCGTTGCCGGCCTTTTAAAAAGGAGTACGCTCTTTTCTTGAAGGTCCCTAAGTCGTATCGGTCCGGAAAAATCGCTGATGGTAATCGATTCCACAAGGAGGTCGTGCGAGGAAGAAAACATCTTCTAAATCGCACAGTGGTGGACCGCCAATCATCCAGATGGTGTGGATGGTATCGGGAGTTCTGCCGCGATGTGCGTTCGTGAAATTTGGCGGCTGGGATTAATCCGAACAATTCCTCAGAGCACTCCCCATGGTAGATGCGAAAGAAAATGCAAAGGGATGCAACATCTCTTCGCAGTGCCAATGAATCGAGCCGATCGGAAAGGGCTCGGTCGTCGACAATTCGAGCCGCTCTGCGTTGGGTGCGGTCAAGTGGAAGGAGCTGGCACTGGGGAGCCCCTGCCCAGAGATGGGAACAGTATTCCATGTGAGGCCGAACTTGCGCCTTGTAAAGTAGCAGGCGGTGTGCCGGCATGAAATACTGTCCCGCTCTGCGGAGCACGCCAAGCTTTTTAGAGGCCAATTTGGCCTTCCCTTCCAAGTGACCACGAAACTGCACGTCACTCGATATGTCGACTCCGAGGATACCGATACTGGCTGAGGCAAGAAGGGGAGTGCCTTGAAACTGAGGAGATACGACAAAGGGGTTCTTTTTAGCGGTAAATGCGCAAACTTGTGTCTTCTGAGGATTAAATTGGACTAGATTTAGTCGCCCCCAATCCGAGACTTTGTTCAGCAAAGACTCGACTTCAGACACAAGTTTGTTCCGGTACTCAGCGACGTTTTCCCGAGAAATATTGACACGGCCGGTGTATAGAGCATCACCAGTGCTGTCATCCGCATAGCAATGAATGTTACCAGTTAGCAACATATCATTGATATGCAGAAGAAACAGCGTTGGTGATAGCACACAGCCTTGTGGGACACCAGCGTTAATAGGCTTGTAGTCAGAGCATGCACCGTCTACAACGACCTTGATGCTCCGATCTGCAAGGAAGCTGGTGATCCAATTGCACAATTTCTCGGGAAGCCCATAGGAAGGGAGCTTCGAAAGAAGCGCTTTGTGCCAAACCCGATCGAAGGCCTTCGCAATGTCCAGACTAACGGCCAACGCCTCCCTCTTGGACTCTACTGCCTCCGCCCATCTATGGGTCAGGTAGACCAGAAGATCACCAGCTGATCGACCCCGACGAAAACCGTATTGGCGGTCACTAATCAGCTGGTGATCCTCAAGGTACCGGATGAGCTGGCAGTTAATAATGGATTCCATTATTTTGGAGAACAAGGAGGTGATCGCGATAGGCCTATAGTTGGATGGGTCTGAGCGGTCGCCTTTTTTAGGGATCGGGTGGACAAAAGCTGTCTTCCATGATTTCGGGACTACGCCTTGGGAGTAGGAGTAGCGGAAAAGACGCGTTAGGACCGGTGCCAACTCCGGAGCACACGTCCTCAGCACAATTGGGGGGATTCCGTCAGGCCCACTCGACTTCTGGATGTCCAGGGAGAGCAGTGCTTTGCGAACCGAGCGCTGTGAGAACAGCACATCCGGCATGGAGCACTCACACCGCGGGATGGTCGGCGGTGTTTCCCCCCCGTCATCAAGAGTCGAGTTGGACGCAAAAAGGGAGCCTAAAAGGTCGGCTTTGTCTTTTGCGTCATGGGCCAGTGAGTCATCCTCCCTGTGCAGAGATGGTAGTGATGGCTTACAGAAATTCCCTTGGACAGCCTTGGCGAGAGACCAGAATGCACGGGTTCCCGAAGGAAGGCGAACTAGTTTCTCGCCAATTCTGCCTATGTGCTCTGACTTTGCCTTGGCAATAACTCTTTTGAAGGACCTGGAGGCGAAGTTATACTTCTTTTTAAGTGTGCTGGTATTTACATCCCGAGTCGCCGTAGCCGCAGCCCAGGCTTGATAACACTCCTGCTTACTGCGTAATGCAGTCTTACAGGAGCGACCAAACCAAGGCTGAGATCTGCCTCCGATGGGTACCACAGATGATGGAATAAATAGTTCCATTCCCTGTAGCACCACATCAGTGACAGAGTCAGCAACAGCGCTGGGATCATCCGGCGAGAAGCAAACCCGTCCCCATGGGTAGGATGCAAAGAAAGAACGCATTCCGTCCCAATCCGCCGACCTGTAATGCCAAACACGGCGGCAACCTGCAGAACGCAACCGCGAAGGGAGCGTGAGTGGCACCACACTCCGGATCAGACAATGGTTCGAAGAGCCGAGAGGGGCATCGACGGAAACCTGATATCCGTCCGGATGAGAGGTCAGCAGAAGGTCCAACAGGGAAGGTGTATGATCCTCCACATCTGGAATCCGCGTAGGCGAAGTAACCAGTTGTGTCAGACCATATGCCAAGGCAAAGTCATAAACAGATCTCCCCGCATGATCGGTTAGACGTGAACCGAGCCATTCGGCATGGTGGGCGTTAAAATCTCCAAGGATCACGATCTCTGCGGATGGGACCTGTTGTAGCAAGAAATCTGTAGCCATTTGTACGTGGTCGATGAGTCGGTCTGTTTCAGCATTACCGCTATGGGACCTATAGAGGCACCCGTAGACGCGCGGATGGTCGTCGCTGTCTACGCGTAGCCAAAGGATGGACAGGTCCGAACCTTCAAGACTGCCGAGGCGTCGAGAACAGATGTCCTCTCTGACATACACGCAAACTCCAGCCCGAGGCACAAAGGAATGCTCCAATTAGTACCCCGGGCAGGAGAGATACGAAATATCAGCCGGAGAGGAAACCTGCGTCTCGGTCAGAAAGAGCAAGGCCGGCTTCGCCGTCTCGAGATGGTAGTGGACGGCGTTTAGGTTAGAGTGAAGTCCCCTGATGTTGCAGAAATTCACGGATAGCGTGGCAGGGGTCGCCTTGGTGTTCTTGCTCAGTTTGCCCCTAGCAGTAATGCTTTTGAGCGGAATTTTGCCCCCCCCCCCCCCCCCAGAATACGCGGGGCAGCCTGAGCACCCACGCTCAGGATCGGAATAACATGGTCGTGGATGCTCAGCGAGGGATTCTCCAGGGGTGCTGGTACCCTCCTGGGGTAGTTCTTCGTGTAATTCCGCTACCATGTTGATGGGGGGGGGGGGGGGGGGGGAATTGGGCCTCCGGCCACCTGCACTCACCAGACGAAACGCAGAAGCAAAGCTTCTACTTCACGCCGGTATTCTGTGAGGTCGTGGTACCAACCCGGCTCGAGCCGGCCCATACATGCAACAGCAAAAACTGCTGCGTGGCTCTACCACCGTTAAACCGCCGAATTTTGCAGTTGCCACGCTAGACTAGGCTAGGCTAGGGTTGGCAACTGCAGTTTTTTTTTATAAATTAGAATTGTTATCAGCAAGATGGTGCTGCTAATCTTCTGTTTCAGTTTCCCTCTGTCACCTCTTACGACACCCACGGGATGATATGGGGTATTGGCTAATATATAACACGGTTAACTATATTATATAAGTCGTTAGTAATTACACAATAATAAACCGTCTTTCCAACGTAATTTTATTAAATATATGTGCGTATCCGTATACGGTAAGAATATAGTAGGTACCTAATGAGCTCATATCAATTTATTGCTAAAAATAACAGTTTATAATATAATAACAGTACAAAGTTCCACTGCTAATCCACCGATAGTAAGTATAAATAAGGTTTTAATACAGGGAAAAGTCTACTCCACCACAAAATAAACTACAATGGCACAATATGTATTGTTGGACATCACATATCCTTAAATATTTTAATTACACAGACGTGCAGGTTTTCTTTCATCACAAAACACGTCACAAGCCAGTACTTATTTAGCAATTATCAACGTTTTTACAAGTTAAATTATTAGTACTAAAGTCTACTGTTGAACATAGGCCTCCCTCATAGATTGGCTCATAGGGGGAATATTTGCCATAGTTGCCATGCGTAGCAAGCGGGTTGCCAGCCGCAGTTTTTGAAGTGAAAATTTCTTCAGCCGCGTTGAGAGATTTTTAGTAGGGGAAAACATGAGTTCGCGTCACCGACGACCTCGACATGCTCGTGACGTATTCCGTTAGTACATAATACATCCATACATAATTGAGTTTTCACTTCTGTCGGCAGTCCTTATGGCTGCCTCTGTTTATTTTTTATTTTTAGTCGTTATTAAGAAGACGCTGCTGCCCATATCCTGATTTTTTTGATACCCTTGATACCCACGGGATGGTATGGGCTAGTGGATATTCTTAATCGCCACTACACGGTACAGTTAGCAATTATTAATTTCAGTGTAATCGAACTTGGGTTTTATACATGACATCGAATTTTAGAAGTGTATTTTTATTCGTACTATTGCAGATTAGTGTCAATGTTGTCATGCTGCTCTAATGCATGTTGGCAAATTACATTTATTGTATTATTTTCTGAAATACAGTTTTTGCTCACGGAAATGGGAACGCCTGCTTGTGGGTTTTAGTGGCGCTAGTGGTAATCGGATTCGGTTTATTAGTGTACAAAACTGAAAGAGAGAGCCACCATGGTTCTAAGTCGCGATATTGTTTTAGTAACAGTTAATTAGGATCCTTGTTAAAGAATGATATTTAGTAGACTATTGATGGTCTTAGATAAAATATCATATTTCGGAATCATTAGAATGCCATCCACGAGTTACTTAATTACAAGTTACCCACGAGTTGGTCATGAAATACTTACTAATTTAAAATTACTAATTATAAATGCTTATTTTTGCTAGTATGTCCTCTAATTTAATTGGTTTTAATATCACACATTTATTTTTAGTCATCAATAATCAAAAATCTGTTATTTCGTATCTGTAGACGTTGTAATTTTTCAGGCCGTACAGTAATGCTTATTCCTTTGAAAACCATTTGTCTCTAACTAAAAATATGACCTTGTTCAAAAATGTTTTAACCGGTAACTTGACTGGTTCAAATTATGACGATCCCGAAGCTGGGCTCGATGCGCTAATGCAAGCTATGGTATGCCAAAAACAAATAGGCTGGAGGGAGAGTGCCAGACGCATCATAGTCTTGACCACGGATTCCACTTATCACAGCGCTGGTGACGGTAAGTTTGTTGGAGCGGTGAAACCAAACGATATGAAATGCCACCTCGAAGATAATAAATACACAATGAGCTTAGTACTCGACTACCCATCTGTTAGCCAAATCAATAAAGTGGCCACAGAACACAACTTTAAAATAATATTTGCTGCGATTCCCGATGTGAAAATAATATATGAAGGACTCGCTAAGAAAATAAGAGGTGCAAAATATGTGGAATTAAAGGAAGCTTCAAATTTGATAACAATGATAAAAAACGAATACCTGGTAAGTTTGTTACTATGTATACGTTTATTTCATTCATTATTAATCATTCCTTACAGGCTATTAAAAATCTACGGCTGAGCATAGGGCCTATAGATTGTCTCAGATTTCCCCCATATTTGTCATAGTTGTCAGACTGGCAGACGGGCTGGGAAACACAGATTTTGATTATTTTGAGTTGTTATGTAGAAGATGCTGCTGCTCATCTCATGTTTTGGATTCCCTCTGCAGCCTCTTACGACACACGGGATGATATGTAGTAGTGGATATTCTTACATTGCCAGTGCACGACAAATATGTTTATTAAAGTTGGTAAAAATTACTTTGACTATATCTGCTTAGTTAAGTAAAATTATGTATCTTACCTAGTTTGAAGAGCACCTCTTGACCTCCCTTAATTGCGTGCACTATCACCACTAAATCCAGCACCACTACACTTGAAAAGTCATAAGTCACACCACCGACTATAATAGTATTATCGTTGGTGGTGTGACGATAATACTATGAGGTCGGGGAAAAGTTTCTTTGTATTTTATATACAAATTCAAAACATTCTATTTTTCAAAGTATAACTACATTTTATTACAATATATATGTGCCATTTTGTTCGATAATTTAAGCTATCTTGTAGGTTTTTTGTTTTTATAGGATAGGGTGACAAACGAGCACACAGTCCACCTGATGGTAAGTGGTTGCTGTGACCCATAGACATCTAAATCTATCCTCAATAAAGAATCAAAATGCAGATGCGTTGTCACTCGTGAGGACTAAGATGGAACGCCTCTTTTCCAGTAAAAAGGGTCTCCGGTTCTCTACACTCACCAGTATTCTGTGAGAGCGCGGTCCTGCCCTGGTCGAGCCGACCCATTCGTGCTACAACTGTACTACTAATGTAGCTGCAGTATGGCTCTACCACATATAAAATAAGAAAGAAAAAGCCTGGCTATACAAAAAAGCCGATATTTGGGTACCACACGAGCTCACTGTAAGAAACCTAATGAATCGTGTTCTCGTTTGCGGTTCTCTATTGAAGCGTAAAGAAACCGAAGCATTTTTGAAAAGATTGATTTTTGAAAAAGTGAAAATGAAAAGTGGATCACCTACGGCAAGAACGTGTGAAAAATATCAAGGTCAAAGGGTAGTCAAGCTCCACAGAATGTAGCGAAACTCGGATTAACACGCAATAAGGTGATGCTGCGTGTATGGTGGGATTGGAAGGTCATCGTTTATTATGAGCTCTTACCGCCAGACAAAATTATCGATACGGATCTTTACTGCCAACAACTAATGAGACTCAAGCAAGAAATTGAGAAAAAACGACCGGAATCGATTAACAGAAACGGAGTGTCTTTCAAAAATTGAGAAAGTTTGGTTAGGAAGTGTTAATGCATCGACCATATAGTATTGACTTTGCATCCTCAAATTTTCACCTGTTTCGGTCTCTTCAGAATTTTTTGGATAGTGTTAGATTAACATCAGGAGAGAACTGTTAAAACTACTTGTCGCATTTTGTTGCTCAAAAATCCTAAGATTTCTACAGCAACGGGATTATGTCACTACCTACAAGATGGCAACAATCGAACAAAAATTATCGAACAAAATGGCATATATATATATATATATATATATATAATCATCATCATTCATCATTACAGCCCTTCACAAGTCCACTGCTGAACATAGGCCTCCCCCAAAGAATGCCACAAAGCACGGTCCTGAGCCACCTGCATCCATCGACTTCCTGTATGTCTTACCAGGTCGTCACTCCATCTCGTGGGGGGACGCCCTACACTTCGCCTACCGGTACGAGGCTGCCACTCGAGAACCTTTCTTCCCCATCGGTTGTCGTTTCTTCGAGCTATATGGCCGGCCCACTGCCACTTCAGCTTACTAATCCGTTGGGCTATGTCGGTTATTCTGGTTCTACTGCGGATATCCTCATTCCTAAGTTTATCACGCAGAGAAACTCCGAGCATAGTCCTCTCCATAGCTCGCTGAGCGACCTTGAGCTTCCTCATACGGCCAGCAGTGAAGGACCACGTCTCAGTTCCGTAAGTCATCACTGGCAACACGCACTGGTTGTACAATTTCGTTTTAAGGTTTTGAGGTATGTCTGACGAGATTACAATATATATATATATATATATATATATATATATATATATATATATATATATTGTAATGAAGCGTAATTATACTTTGAAAAAAAAAGTCTTGAATTTGTATATAAAATACGAAGATACGTTTTCCCCGACCTATTATTATCGTCAGTAGAACTTTTATCAACTTTAATATAATATATTTCCACAAAGTAACGCCTAATTCTATTAATTAAATACGTTTATTATTTATTACTTCTTAATATTACACGTTTATAGAACATAATTTTACAGTGGTTATATATACGGAACGGATACGATGATGGCTGTTTCCAAACTACATTTTTTTAAATCATCCAATTATTTCATTTACAGGAATTAATTCGAAGTATAGATATTAATCCTGAAGTACCACCGCATATCGAACTTTTATTGGAACCAGATTGCCGTGTAAGTGGTAACTGTATTGTCAAGCATAATGAGTCGATAAATATAAATGCAACACTAAAAGTAAAATCTTGTCACGAGAGTAAAACTCCAAGCACAGTTAAATTAGGTCCTGTAGCATTAAATGAGAAGTTAGTTATTTCAGTAATCAGTGATTGTGAATGTGACTGTGAAAGAAATATTTTGAAAACTGCTTTTAATTCAACTAAATGTAGCAGAAACGGAACATACCAGTGTGGTATTTGTAAATGTAATGAAAACAGGTAAAAAAAATAAAAGTATTTACCATTTTTCGGTAATTAATATAAGTTACATACTTATATTTTTTTAATATCCAGACCGGACAGTAACAGCCGTTAACGGTTCACCGCATAGTGGCGGTGTTAGAAAATCATACGTGGCGACGGGATGTTAAACAGCTCAAGAAAGGCCTCCCAATAGATAACCACAAAGCAAGGACATTGCGCTGCGCTTGTCAGTACTTTGCTGCCATTGGAGAACTTATCTTCCCCATATATGGAATCGGAATCGTGTAGTGGTGGTGTAAGAATATCCAGTACCCTATATCATCCCGTGAATATCGTAAGAGGCGACAGGGGTAAACAAACCAGGAGATGGGCAGCAGCATCTTCCTAATTACAACTCAAAATTATAAAAGACTGCGGTTTTCAACCCGCCAGCCAACCGAGGCAATGATAGATACGACAATATGGCAACATGGGAAGGCTTATGCTCAGCAGTGAACTGTCCCACCTGATGGTTAGTGGTGATGTAATATTTAATAGGTAAGTCTGACTGCCTCGTTATTCGGATACCGGGTTCAGATCCCGAGTCGGGCTAAAATCAGATATTGGGTTTTTGTGTCAAGAAATTCTCAGAAACAGCATTGAATCCGAAAGTAGGCGATGTTTACCCGCATGCTTCGGAGAGCACTTTAAGACGTTGGACGTTGGATCCCTCTTTAGAACATTATTATAAAATATTTCAATTGTCTTTAAAACCTTATGGACATCATTGCTCCATCTTTAACTCTATTATATTATATATCATCTACTATTTGAACAGGTTCATCGCCATTCTAAATTATTAAAAAGTTTTTATTTATTTTATATAGTTTCAAATTACCAGCTTTTAAAAATGGGAAACGAAAAAGTTTATTCGTTTTGATACTACAAGGAGTTTACACAGACGCGCTCCTCAATTCCGTAGGAGCGTTAACAATAAGTTCAACCAGTTTTTAAAAAGAAATTACATTATACCAATGTTTTTAGATATGGTGATGATTGTCGATGTGAAGGCACTTCTACAATTAGTGTAGATTTAGATAAATGTAAAATGAATAGTAGTGACACAAACTACTGTAGCGGCAGAGGAACGTGCAGGTAAATAAAATATAATATTTAAATATTAATTATTTGATGTAACAACTTAATTACAAAATAATAGTATATAAGTAAACGTTTCTAATGGCGAATACACATTTAAAAGTTAATTACAGAAATCTGGATAAGAATTACATGTCCAAGTTTTGTTAATTCTCTCAATAAATAAGTAAAGCATGTTATATTGTAAATACCTATTGATTCATTCATCCAAACCATCGATCACTAATAAAAAAAAAACTAGATACACAATCAGTGACAAAAAATGGCATAACCGAATGTGCACCCACTCGAACATTTGGATGCGCTTTTAATTTGTACGTAGCTTTGTGAATACAACTTTAGGCAACGCTTTTAAGGTTGAATTTACGTTAATGTATGTACATTTATTTCAACTAGAATTACATCAAAACAATTGGCGACAGTTTTTAGAGAACTTTTGTATGGGATTGTGTATCTAGGTTTTTATTAGTGATCGATGATCCAAATATATATCTTAATAATCTTGAAAGGCAGAGGCATATATTATATCATATATGCCAAAAATACTACCACAAAATGTGCGTATATTGATTTGCAATAATTTTGTCAGAATAGATTAAGAAATTTAGAGTCATTTTCAGCTGCGGCAAATGTTTACTATGCTACAAAGGATTTTCGGGGGATTACTGCCAATACGATGATACAGCTTGCCCAAGTCCTGGCGGAAAGCTTTGTGCCGATAGAGGTGTGTGTCGGTACGGGAAATGTGAGTGTGACTCAAAGAGTACCGGCGTCGGCTGTGAATGCCCTATTGATAATAATAGTTGTTTTGCTCCGCACTCGAAAGAAGTATGTTGTGTTTTCTATAATATATTCTGCACTTTTATAACTTCTTAAAATAAAACATTTCTCTAATATAATCTATGGTATTTATATATATATATTTATATTATACTAGCTGTTCCCCGCGACTTCGCCCGCGTGTTATTTGGGGTTTTAATTTTTTCTTCGCGGGACCATAATTCTTTTTCTAAAATAAAAGAAGCCTAAGTTACCCCTTGTGACATCAGCTATCTGCCAGTGAAAATCCCGTAAAAATCGGTTCAGCCGTTTCGGAGATTAGCTGGAACAAACAGACCGACAGACGGACAGACAGACAGACAGATAAAAACTTTAAAAATTGTATTTTTCTTATTATTAGTGTCGTATATACTTTCATATGCATTTAGTAAAAAGCTGTAATTTTGACACATTTGTACACAAATAATAAAATTGAAGTCTCCGTTTGTAATTACAAAATAACAGCTTTTTACTAAATGAATAAGGAAGCATATACGGTACTCATAACAAAAAAAAATTAAAAAAATTCTGCCTATCTGTTTGTTTGTTCCGGCTAATCTCCGAAACGGCTGGACGGCTTTTGACGGGACTTTCACTAGCAGATAGTTGATGTAATAAGAAGTAACTTAGGATACTTTTATTTTAGAGAAGAATTAGGGCTCCGCGCCAAAAATTAATAACCATAAAATCCAATCGTAATAAATTCCACGTGGACGAAGTCGCAGGAACAACCAGTAATAAACAAATTTAGGCGTTACTTTGCGGAAATACATTAAAGATGTCTATTTACTTTTAACACATAGCAATAAATATGTTGTTCTCAGATTTGCTCGGGAAACGGTAAATGCGAATGTGGTGAATGTATCTGTCTACCAATGGAGTCGTCAAATCGAACGTGTTCTGGACGCTTTTGTGACAGCTGCGACGAATTTGCTGAGAAGCGATGTTTAGAGCTCGAAAATTACGCAGAATGCAATTACTTATACAACAAAATCTATTGTGATGAATCGTATAATCAAACTTCTTTGACTGAAGTCAAAATAGTTACTAAGTTGGATAATACGCTGCCTGATCACCAAATGGCAAAATGGTGCAAAAAGCAATTCGGAAATGGAACCGCACTTGTTTTTAAATACCTGTACCCACTTTCATCGCCCAATATATTGCATGTAATAATTCAAGAAAAATTGGAGCAACCGCCCGAAGTGAATTTATTTAGTACGTACATATATATGATCTCTTTTACAGCTAATACGTCCCACGGCTGGACAATGGCCACCGATACTTAGAGACGCACTGCACATAATGTCTTTGAAATATTACATTTTATTAAAAACGGAGCACATGTTAAATCAGTACCTACATAAAATGACAACAATTTTATTTGTGCCGGCACTAACTGAACCGCGGATTTTTATCTAGATTTTTTTTTAAAACTGCATCTGCTAGTCTCATAAAGTAACTATACTAATTTCATATTGTTCTAAAGTATTTTACCTATAATTATACTCTAATACAAAAAGAGTGAGTTGATTGAAAAGGTAACAAAGGCTGTTCATCTTAATGCTAAGTTTAAGAAATTGTAAATAATGTTATTTGATTTGTAAGTTGCTTCTGAAGATATTCCTTTTGGAAGAATGTACGAGTAGTAGCAATTCAAAATTCAAAAGAAAACATTTGAATGATGGTATAATTCTTTAAACTTCTGCTTCGTTTTCATTTATTGTGTAATTAGTTATAAAACTTATTACGGTAAAACTAATTACAAAATAATTATAATTTTTGTAAAATAACGTAATTATTCATATTTTTTATTTAAGTAATTTTATATAATTACCGATTTATGGTAATAACATTTTGAGAAATTAATACAAACCAATTTTAGCACCATAATCAGATGAGAACTAAAGCATTTCTAGCCGAGTGCCTATTAAAAATTGTCGTTCTGCAGATATTACATACAGTTTGATATAATATGCCTGCTGTTCAGTCTTTGTTAACTCACCATCCCAATTACAATTCCTTACAACTAACACACAATTCAACACAGGCACAGATAATGAGAAGCATGTTCAATACTGATCTAGTAGATTTACATCATCATCCTTATCTTTATACCCAACACAAGTTCACTGCTCAAGAAAGGTCTCCCAGTAGATTACCATAAAGCATGGTCGTGGCGTTGCGTTTGCCAGTACTTTGCTGCCACTGGAGAACTTATCTTCCTCATATATGGTATCGGAACCGTGTAGTGGTGGTGTAAGAATATCCAGTATCCCCATATCATCCCGTAGATGTAGTAAGAGGCGACAGGGGTAAACAAATCAGGAGATGGGCTGGAGCGTCTTCCCAGTAACGACTAAAAATAGAAACTGCGGCTGCCGCCTCTATGAGGCAATCTATAGGGGCTTGTATGTTCAGCAGTCGACTTTAGAATGGGCTGTACCGGTAGATTGTCGTTTCCTATGAAGTAACACAAGCTTTCCTTTTCAGTTGCCATAGGCGTTCCTTTCGGTGTGTTGATACTAATCGGCCTGCTGACAATTATAATTTGGAAGATATTAGTGGACATACACGATGCAAGAGAGTATAAAAATTTTGCAGAGAAATCTGCCGCAGCCGGTTTCACGGTTCCCGGTATAGTTAACCCAGTTTATCGCGCACCTACCGTCAATATTAATAATCCGACCTTTAATCGACAATCACAATAAATATATTGTTAATTAAGTTTTAAATTCTTATAATTAAAAACTTTTATTTTTGTCTTGTCAAGATTTTTTGTTCTTGTCCTTTAAAGCCCATCGGAAAGATACACTGATGGACATTTGCACAATTTAATCTATTCCACCAGTAATTTTGTATAAAATGAGTTTTAAGTACCACAACAAATATCGTTAGACTATTCTATAATCATAGTCTGTCTTCTAAGAAAGACGACATGTCTTTCCGATAGAACTTAGGGACCTTCAAGAAAAGAGCATACTCCTTTTTAAAAGGCCGGCAACGCAACTGCAATTCCCTTGGTGTTGCAGTTGTTCATATGCGGCGGTAAAAACAACTGCAATCGTTTGCCCCCTATACTATGACAAAAAAAATAAACTTCTTAGAAAACTATTTTGAGGGTATTTTGAGGCTTGCAGCGATCAATCGTTTTACCTAAAACTCCTGCGTTAAGTCGGATAAACAAATTGATGTCGGAAATGTAATAAAAGTTAAAAAAAAAATCACATACGCCAAGTTGGCGGGAACCAAAGGTTGAGAGACCTCTATTAATTTAAAAGTAAACTAGAGTCCCACTCCTTTGCACAGACTTCTCTCATTACCTACTGAGAGAGCTTTAGGACAAGGAAGTGCCCACTGCGCTGCCTGCCCTAATGCATGTCGGTGGAAACTTCATATCTTCGAAATATAAAATATAATAATAGTTATTAAACAACAATCGAACAACATCGATATGGAACGCGTAATAATCGGTCCATAATAAGGTATATATCAAATAAATTATATAAAGACAGAGACTGATTCATTTGAGAATGATTGGTTCATTTGACCAGGGTCGATTGATGATTGCGATTACATTTTTTGAACGTTCCGAATCAAACGATCAACGGGACCTACTACCAAAGAGTATAGTAATGTCTGACGACCGACTTAATCGAGCGTCTCACAGAGTACTGATACTTAAAATGATCCATTTGATTGATCGACCCGAATGTCCCGGTTCGTAAGACGCATCAATACTTGAATGATCGGGTCACTAAAAAGGAATGAATGACACATGTCTAAATCTTACTAGTCCATTACCAAAGAAAGAAAGTAAGACTACAGTACACGCAAAAATATTAATGTAGCATGTTAACCTATTACAAATCTATACATCTATACAAATAAATGAAATTGGAGTGTCTGTTTGTAATGTCCAAATAACAGCTTTTCACTAAATGCATATGAAAGCATATACGGTACCTACTTATAACAAAAACACAGTTTTTAAAATTTTTGTCTGTCTGTTTGTTCCGGCTAATTTCCGAAACGGCTGGATCGATTTTGATGACACTTTCACTAGCTGACAGCGGATGTTATATAGAGTAACATAGGCTACTAACACGGGTTTGTATCCGCCCGCGCGTCTCGCTTAATGTTACAGACACCCTATTATGAGTTCAGCTTACTGATCCATTAGACTGTGTCCGTTACTAATACGACGTGGTAATTATAAAGATTTGAAACAACTGTCGTGATTGATGAGTTTATTTTAACAAAATACAGTTATAATTTACTACTCAACATACAGAATACCATAAATACAAATAAATATTTTATATAAATAAATATATAAAACACACACAAAAATTACAAAATAATTTTAAATCATGTTACATTCCAAAAATCATCATTGTTTATTTAAAATGACTGACGTACTTTTCGTTTTCTTTTCTATAATTCACTAGTGTAATATAATATTCTTATCGAAGTTATTCCGTATTGAACATAATATACTAAAATTAAAACTATTATATAATTTTGTTTATGTCGTTCTGTTAAATTATAAAGACAAAAATTTATTCGTTTTATGACCTAATAATATTATAAGTTATAACGAAACGTTTTATTTTTTTTGAATTCGGCTATGCGGTCGCTCGACTGAACGCCGTAAGCGTGTTGGTCGCTCGTCGCAATATGATTTCTTCTCCCGACGTTCCCCAGCGTCTACTTTTGCCTGGACTGCCTGCTGTACATTTTTTTCCAATTTATTTGTGTTATCATTGAATGCAAATTGATAAAAGCTAATGAACGGTGAAAAAAAATTTTTACAATCCCAAACGGAACCAAGAATGTAGATAGGTTCAGAGCCATGTCTGTACTTTCGTCTGATCACTGATCCAGACAGGTATGAAGCACAGGCTACCTCGCCTTTGAATACTTCTGACCATATAGTAATATCTGTATTGTTCTATTTACGAAAATTACCGTTAAGAAGCTCGAATCGGTTTTTTAATTTATTGTTTTAAA
Source organism: Parnassius mnemosyne (assembly GCA_963668995.1). Lineage (NCBI taxonomy): Eukaryota > Metazoa > Arthropoda > Insecta > Lepidoptera > Papilionidae > Parnassius > Parnassius mnemosyne. The sequence continues at coordinate 40,221,707 of CAVLGL010000148.1, read as the reverse complement.
AATACCACCTGTATCGAAAACATAAATTAAAACAAGGACGTTTAATTATTTACAATTTAAAATACTTCTGGCAGGTGAATACATCATTCTGTTTTGTCCTGTGGGTGCCGCAAGAGGTGACTATGGAAAGTGCTTGAAGGATATTGTGGCTTTCAAAGTATGGCGGTACGACCATCCCGTTTAGGCCAGTTCTCAATACCCGATTCATTAATTTCAACAGCGTCAAAATGCTAAATGTTTGATGCGATACTGGTTTTAGTATTGGAGATGTCCAAGTCCGGCAATAGACTGTTACTAACTAAACTAACTAATAAGTAGAAAAGAAAATTGTTTTGTAGCACTCTTAAAAATAATCTAATTACTTGTGGTTCACCTGACAGCCCTGTGAACCACCAGGTAAGCAGCAAAATTTATAAAGATAAGATAAGATAATATATGTAGACACGATTCTTTTCATGGTTGCGTTTTCAAACTGCATTAGGACTAATCCTTAGATCTAATCCTGCTTAAAGCTACGAAATTCGCATGTAGTGATTTGTAGTACGAATCAGTTCATGTGCATTTCGAATAAACAAAAATTTATAGTGAAATTACAACTCGTCTTATATATATATAAACTATACATACCCTATTGCTTTCTTTAGTAACTCGACGACATCGTAGGTCGCTACAGGACAATCGTGGTGTGAGATCGCCTGCAGAAAGCCTCTCTTCAAGTCCATAATTGTATACAGCCTCCATGCAGTTACGCCTAAAATACGGTTTACGAGTATATAACTTATCATTATTATAGCTAATATTATTAGCTATTATTATTATTAGCTGTTTTAAAATTATATAAAGTTGTGTAGCCCAGCTTGCTTCTTATACCAAATTTTGTAATGCGCGAGGACAACTAATCGAAATGTGCTTTTAAAAGGACTGCATGGTCATATCATGTTTTATCCTGAAATCTATAATTTTTTATTATTTCCATTAAGATTATAATGTCCCTAATTTAAAATAATAAAGTCACATATTCCATTGTATATTCAGCGTTTATCGACATGCGTATGTTCACCTGTGACTTTTACCCAACTATATCGGTAGACTGTAACTGGCTTCACCAAATTAAACAACAACCCTAAAGAACTTCAGTATTATAAAATTATTCAAGCTTCTTAGATATTTGTTTCTCCTATTTAGAGCGTACAACCATATGTGTAATAAATACTAATAGTGAGTCAACTCGACGACTAGACGGAGCAACGATGAAGCGCGGTATGAAGGAGAGCAGAGTCTTCTCCCTGTCCGCGACGTCTGCGGTAGTACCGGTCGGCTTCCCTTGCGTACCGGTACGCCCGTTTAGGGGTGTCACGTACACGGAATCAGCTGCACGCGTTTAGTGTTCACCTGACAATTATTATTATTACTACAACTATAATAATTATTACTCGGTATTATTTTGAAATATTGGAAAAAGATTATACGACGCCTTTAGTAAAATTGAATTATAATGATTTCTTATATTTACGCGAACTACTAAAACTAACGAATAAAACTATGTTTACGGATTTTATCGCGTTTAATTTAGTATAAAATTAAATTCTTATAACTATGTGATTGCTTTGCATTACGACTTTTAATTAAATTATATGTAAGGATGAGAATTCATTATATCATTAAATTCAACAAGAGACAATTAAAAAAAAACCAATAACAAATGTCGTAAATATTTGTCGTTTGCACATCTGTAACGAGTTGACGTGCATTAAATAAACAGAACCAACATAAAATTTTAACCTGTTTTATTCATCCTTTTCAGACCCTAGCCAATATTTTAAGCGGAATACCTGAGATACTGCTATATAGGTAAAATATAGTCAAATTAGGTAGGTACCTATCAGCACAAGCCTTTGTTTCCATCACGACGAATCAGGTAAAGCTCCGGTTCATAACTAGTGTTCATAACTTGTGAAGTAGTAATTAGTTTTTATCTTTGTATAGAAAAATAAATAATTACGAGGAATACAGACAAAATATAATTTTTTCATATTTTTATCTAAGGAATTTTTTTTGTGACAACCCTTGCATATTTTTAGCGATTAAATATCGAGTTAGTGTTGTAGGTATTTTGCGGTATAACAAACGAGTTGACCCACTTTTTTGTTGTATTTATTACATATATGGTACAACGCTATTACTTAAAAAGTATTTGTTCACCTTGACGTAATAGTTATGACTAGTTGTTTCAGCCATTTCGGAGATTAGCCGGAACAAACAGACAGACAAAAATTTAAAAATTGTATATTTGTTATAAGTACCGTATATACTTTCATATACTATGTCGGAACTAGCGGGAATACGTCAGGAAAGGATAGCTATATAAATATAGTAAATATATAAAAATAGTAAAAGTGTGAGAGTGGATGTTAAAACTGGTCTCATGTTTACGCAGTTAAACATTAGTGTCAATAAAAGAGCGTAATTTTTGCACTATATTTTTGATAATTTTTTTTTGATATTTTATAAAAAAACGTTATCCCCACACTAGGATTTTCTCCTGTATCGTGGAGGCAGTTTACAATCATAGATTGCACGAGGACAAACATCCAGACCCGGAACAATTATTTGTAAGCCGTACAAATACTTGTTACACGCGGGACTCGAAACCGCGGCCCCCAGCGCATAACTCATTGCTAAGCCACTGCGCCACGGAGCCGTCAAAACAATCAGTATAGGCAATTACATTTCGATCATACCGTATTTATGACCTTGTCACAATTGCTCACTGGTGTAATTCGAAGGACATAATTACTGAATTATATGATAACACCAAAGTATGCAAACTAACAGCAAAACTACCCATCTCAATGTAACACATGACAGCCTTTCAGCAACACCATCTCCTTGCCTGCACCAGAAGAATCACCACAACGGACAGAACCACGACTTTGTCTTAGAACGCGTAAGACTTCACTCATGACACACTGAACTTTATACTGCATAAACTGAGTGAGAGGGCGGGAGGTTCTCGAAATACCCTCAATTCCAAATCGCCACCGTCGATATGATACTCCACTAAAGTGACGCAACCTCTCGCTCACTCTCCGGTATTTTATAAACGCATAATTTTAGTATAACATTTAGTAAAAATCTGTTATTTTGACGTTACAAACAAACACTCAATGAGATATTTATTTGTATAAAATAATTAAGGATCACGTACGATACATCCTTCTCGGCGATATTGTGTTGAAGAATAATACGCGTTGATGGCTGGGGACTACTGGCTCGAGTGCCTGCCAGCGTGTCGCGACATAGAGCATCACGAACTTCTTGTAAACGCCGTCTTTCTTCCGCCACTTTACGATCTAACTCCATAACTGAAACAATTCAGTCCAAGATTGAAAAAGCACACATATGGCCAAATACTCCATTTTAAGGTGTCGTTAAGTCTCATGGTCTCACAGTCTTAAAGCGATAGAGACAGTACGAGACTTATCGGCATCTTAAAATTAAGGAGCATTTGGGCATTAGAGTAATAATGATGATTACAGCTATACATAATGTCTACTAATTAATTCATTAAAAAAAATAGAAATATAAAAACTAAAAACTAAACTAAACTAAACAAACTATTTTTTACGTGGTAGAGCCACGCTGCAGCTATATTAGTGGTATAATTGTAGATCGAATGGGTCGGCTCGACCGGGTAAGAACCACGCTCTCACAGAATACCAGCGTAAAATAGCAGCTTAAAGCTGCTGTGTTTCGTATGGTGAGTGTAGAGAACCGTAAACCCTTTTTACTGGAAATGAGGCATTCCATCTTAGTCCTCACGGGTGACAACGCATCTGTATCTTGATTTGTAATAGAGGATAGATGTAGATGTCTATGGGCCGCAGCAATCACTTACCATCACATGGACTGTGTGCTCGTTTGTCACCCTTATCTTATAAAAAACAAAACTAAATTTTACGTGGTAGCGCCAAGCTGCAGCTATATTATTGTTGTAGCACGAATGGCTCGGCTCGACCGAGAAAGGACCACGCTCTCACAGAATACCAGCCTAAAATAGCAGCTTAATGCTGGTGTGTTTCGTATAGTGAGTGCAGAGAACCGGAGATGCTTTTTACTGGTATCGAGGCATTCCATTTTAGTCCTCAGAGTTAACAACGCATCAGCATATTAATTCTTAATGGAGAATAAATAATGGTGTCTATGGACCACAGCAACTTTCTCAACATATTGCTTGCACTTGCGCGAAGGTTATAAGGATAGTACAATTAACTTACAGTAGGTGGCGCGTGTTTTTTCCACAATTATTTCCTCTGTGGCAGCAACGCGCCGTGCAGTAATTTATAAAATTGTAAAAAATATTAAAAAAAAATTACATTGCTTAAAAATTAAAATGAAGGTCACACCGTTGACGGCACTCCTCAAAAACATTTAGCAGAGATTATTAAAGGCTTCTAAGATTCTGTCCAGGAATGAAACCGATTTTTTCATCAATATTCTTTCTTACATCTGCACAATTACTTTAAATAAGTTAGAATTAAATTAGATAAAGTTTGTAAAATTATTTTTCTTCAATATAGGGTGAAGTCGATGTTCGAGGCAGCCATTTACCTCTTCATGAAATTCCTGTATTGTCTCACATACCTGTAGTTGAGGAGAAAAAAAATTGCGTACCTTGTCAATATAGAGCACAGACGTTAGACCTATAATACCTTTATAGAACTTTGCTGACAGGGGTTATTGTAAAACCGTTAGTTACATCTGTACTCAAAAGCGGTAATTATGACGTTTTAAAAAAAAATAGGGCTACTTTAATATTACAAATAAATCATATCAAGATCTAAGATCGTAACACTACACACAAAACATCATAATATCCCGCGCATCTGTCAATAGACATATAATTTCATAAATATTTATATATAAACTAGCTGGCCAGGCAGACGTTGTTCTACCCTTTCCAACGACCCTTTAAATAAAAAAAATCCTTAAATTCGCAATAAAAAAAAGATTGAAGGTCATTTATCGGGATAAAAAGTATCCTATCTCTCAAGCTGGACCAAACCGAACACAGTGTGTAAAATTTCATTGCAATCAGTTCAATAGGTTAGGAGTTCATCGCGGACAAACAATGTGACACGTAATTTTTATATATAAAGATATTTTCTGATGCTTACTATGTTTTTGTGCTAGTCGTTGTTTTTTCATAAGTTCGGTTTCTAAGGAGTCTATCCTTTTATGAACTGTTTCTTGCTTACGTAGTATCGTCTTCCACGTTCTGCATACTTTAAAATGCAAAAATGAGAGCTCTTGAGCATCTAACGCCTGCGTAAGAAGTAAAGATAATAAATAAAAATTAAAATAATTACGTAGCGTAGATGCAAAATATTCCAAAAATGCTTTTTAAATTACTAAATCAAAAATAGTCGCTAGGAGTTATATCGCTGACTCAGGCCAAATTCCGAAACAGATTTTGGTATTGCTTTTCTGAAAAGTAACATGACGTCCTTTTTCAAATGGGCAACATATTTTTAAGGAGGCTATTAAAAGGACCTATCACATCCAATAGTTTACATACATAAATTGCACAAGGACAAACATCCAGACCCTGAACAATTATTTTTATGCCATACAAACACTTGTTCCGTGCGGGATCCGAAGCCGCGGCTCCAAACGCTGCAACTCATTGTTAAACCACTGCGCCAGGAAGCCGTCAAAAATTATAATATCCTTTTCTTTAATTGTCTTTTATATGCGCCTTGATTTTTTTAAATCTTGCAGGAAATTGTTCAAATTTCGATAAACAAAACATAGAAATTGGTTAGGGTTAGGTCTGGCGAGGATGGAATTAGTCGAGTTAAGCGTCTCCCACACAAGAGCGGCTTGCGGTGGCGGCCGCGGTGGCGGTCAGTTGTTTTCGCTTACAATGTAAGTGAGTCTGCAAACCCGTGCGGCCATGTCGCGATCTGCGAGCGGCTGGCCGCAGCCGCATGCTCCGCCCCTTATGCCAACGCGTGTGTGTTAGCGAGTACGCGGTCAGTTGCAAATTTTTACAACAGGCCGCGTGTACTGCGTGAAAAATGGTGCTAAATTCAGAGATTTTAATAGAAACAGTGCAAAATTAGTCAGTACTCTATGATAATTCACATCGTGATTATAAAAGCATTAGGATTAAACAAAATATATAATAATATTGCAGAATATAATAAGACTTGGTCACGGTTAGTCATGTTACTGACGTCCAATCGTAGCACAGACACCTCAGCGAATGGCACTTCAGGCCGCCGCTGCGACCGCGGTGGTGTGTTGTTGCAGCGGCTGGAGCCGCGGCTCGCGGTTAGCCGCCACCGCAAGCCGCTTGTGTGTGGGAGACGCTTTATCGTTCCTAACTGCAGTTCTGGTAATGTTGAAACGGTTTGTCGAGCATTGGGGTCTTGCGTTATCAGAGAGTAATAATGACGAAGATTTATTCACGATTCGGGGTTGTTTCTCTGAGAGTTTCACCATCATTGTTCGAAGTTCTTTACAATATATAAAGAACAATGGCCAAAACGTCTCCACCCTAGTAGCACTTTAAATTCTGTGTTTATTAACATATTATGTTAATCGAAGGGCCATAGTCATTTTATCATGTGAAATGTCCATCCGATAAAAGTTATATCAACATGAGCAAACCGAAATCAGTCACAATTATGTTGCCGTATAATGTTCTATGTTATTAAAAATATTGTACAAAATAATCGCAGTATTGCCGTTGTCCCGGCTAACGTGATTTCCGAGGCACGGGGAGGTCTTGATATGTAAAGTTAGTCACCCATCCACGGACCATAATGTGGAATAATTAAATACTCTCGTTCGGAGTTTTCAAGCCTTCTTCAGGAACGTGGTATTCAATAAATAACTTCCTCACTTCTTCACTGACTTTCAAATTCCTGGAGCGCTTCTCAAACCTTCGTGGAGCCTTTTCGTGATTGTGTCTACGTCACATATGATACGTGGCGTAGACACTAACAGGAATCACGAATACATACCAACAACGACTTTGACAACTACGTTGTTGCACAAAATGTTAACAGGCAGCGGGCTGCGTTCAGGACATTGACTGACGAGACTAAAATATGCCGTTCCCTGAATTGACAAACGAAGATATTATTTTGTTTAGCTTGGGAGCATATCTTTAACTGGCAGCTTCATGTCAGCGAAAATCTACATGGCGGCGTCTATAACATAGAGGTTTGTGCAACTCCAAGCTTTTTTCGGATGGATATTTCAGTTTCGTTGTCATACAATAAAATGATAAGATGGCTATGGGCCTTCGATTAACATAGGTTTTAAAGTGCTACAAGGGTGGGACGGTGCCCATACCTTTTTGGGCATTATTTTATGCTGTAATAATACACTGGGTCCCAAAAAACAATAGTGAAATACACCATGAATTGACTACAGTACCGTACAGTTACCATTATTTTTGTATGGGTGGGTTTCGTAACTAAGTCTCCTACTATGAAGAATAAGAATAACGTGCATGATATGTAATTTAAGTACTTAAAATATTATAATAGAAAAGACGGTAAATCTATTCTTACCTCAACGCTTTCCGTCAATATTTTATTTGCGACATATTTTAAGTATGCCTGTTCAGCCGTTCTTCGTTGGTCCAAATCCACTTGCTCAAATATTTTGCGGATGGTGTCAGAAACGTTCATACCGACAGAACACGTGCATAGACCATGTGTTCTTACCTTTGGCTTAATACTAAATTCCTCTACTGATGTTTTGCTAAGTGTTTTAATGTCAAATGGAGACTTATGTTTCATCATGCGTTTCTTTATTTCAGGAGAAGAAATTTTTTGCTGTTCCTAGCAAATAGATATACTTATTACAATTTTATATTGCATTTATTAATATAAGCTGTATGAATATTATATTTTTTTTTATAGAATAAGAGTGACAAACGAGCATACAGTCCACTTGATGGTTAGTGGATGCTGTGGCCCATAGACATCTACATTTATCCTCAATTAAGAATCAAAATGCAGATTCGCCACCACCCCTGGCTGGACTGAGATGAAATGCCTCGTTTTCAGTAAAAGGGTCTCCGGTTCTCTACACTCACCATACGAAACACAGCAGTATTGAGTTGCTATTTTACGCTGGTATTTTGTGAGAGCGTGGTCCTACCCCGGTGGGACCGGGTCGGGGTGGTTACAGCATGGCTCTACCACGTAAAAAAATGTAATTATTCCTTTTTTATTCTGTATCAAAATTAAATTATATGTGTTAAAATTATCCCCCAGCGGAATGCAGTAGGAATTGCCACAATCATCCCCTTAATAGTTAGTTAAAAATTTAAATACTAAAAATATTGCTCTTTCGATGCAGTTCTTCGTTGTCAGTCTGGGATTTTCACATCTAATATATACGAAATGGTTTACCGTCATATCGCCAAACGTACATTCATAATTGAGATTATATATAGATAATAGAGATTATATTTTATTTAATTACCTCATCTGAGTTGAACAGGCTCGACTTTAGTATTTCATCTCTTAAAATGTGGTTTTCTTTCTCCAGTTTATCTACTTTTCGCATAGCCTCTGTACTTAATGTTCTTAAAGTGTCTGTTTCGTTTTCATGTAATTTTAGTATGTCTTGCAAAGTTTCCTCATGAAGACTTTGTAGGTTGTGAACGCCTTGATTGTGCTCATTCATTATATTTTTTACGTTATTATCATATTGTGCTTTGATAGCTCGAATTTTCTCTTTATACTCTCGTTCAACATTTTTTAATGTATTTGTAAGAGACCTTATCTTTTCATTATAATAAGAAACATCTTCAATTTCAACCATTACACCAATATCATTTGTTTCTAATTTATTTTTAATGGTAATAGCATTTTTACTTGATTCAGATTTTGATGAACTATTTGGGAAAATTAGTTTTTTTGAAGCACTGGGATCATTGGAAACAAAATTTGATTTAGTAAATATATCCTTGCTATCATTAGCAGTTTTAAATGTTTCATCTTCCAAATTATAAATTTGTGTAATAGCATTTTTACTAGATTCAGATTTTGATGAACTATTTGGGAAAATTAGATTTTTTGAAGCACTGGGATCATTGGAAACAAAATTTGATTTAGTAAATGTATCCTTGCTATCATTAGCAGTTTTAAATGTTTCATCTTCCAAATTATAAATTTGTGTAATAGCATTTTTACTAGATTCAGATTTTGATGAACTATTTGGGAAAATTAGATTTTTTGAAGCACTGGAATTATTGGAAATAAAATTTGATTTAGTAAGTGTATCCTTGCTATCATTAGCAGTTTTAAATGTTTCATCTTCCAATTTGATATGTTGCTTTGCCGCGTTCGAAATGTAGTCATGTTCAATTTTTTTTAATTTATGTTTTATTGGTCTATTCTTTTTATTTATTGTTTCTTGTTGTTTTGTTTTTATTATTGAAATGTTTTTACCGATATCATTTAATGTGTTTTCATCATAACTTAATTTATTTATACTATCGCGCGTAACATCATGATGCTTATTCCAGTGTACTTCCCTATATTCTTCATTTTTATTTAATACTGCGTTTAATTTTCCAATATTATGATTCACATTGACAACTTCTTGGTTTGATTCAGCATCCACCTCAGAGGATATCAAGGAATTAAGTGAACGTGACAATCTAACGGCGTTCAATTTGTCATCATTATTTTCACGTTTCTTTTCATTGTTATTGATTTTTATATAGTGGTGGGACATTTTTTTTATTAGAGATACTTCACTTAAAGAATTTTGCATAGGTTGGTTCAATGATTTTTTTTTACGTTCATGGTTGTTGCTGACCATAGGCTTGGTATAATTAATAGGTAGTGAATCTACTAACACTTTTTCGATTTTTTTGTCTTTTGTTTGAGAGTTCATTTTATTTATTTCTAAAGATTTTGATTTTACTAAGTATTCTTTGTTACTTAAAATACTTGAATCATTTCTAGATTTATTGTCATGATCAGTATCCTGGTAAATAACAAAAATATCTTCATAATCGGAGACCTCTAAATTATTAGAAGTTAAACTTCTTTTACTGTTTTTAATGCTATTTGTGAATTGGTACTGGTCATTATTTTTTTTATCGTCAGGGATTTTCTTGTGAGTCGATGTTATACGACTTTTACCATTTTTGATGCTATTAGTGAAATGGTCTTTAGTTTTACTATCAACAATAGTAAAACCAGTAACTGTTGTCTTATTACCACGGTTCTGATTAGTGTCATTAGAGTTTAAGCTTGATGTAGAATACGGAGTTTGAATATCTGAGATTTTATTGATTTTAATATTTGGTTCCTTAAGAGTAAACGTAGGAGTGGCTAAACTTTTACTGGATAATTTACTATTGACTGTAAGCGATTCCCTGCCATAAGAATCCGAAATGTCTTCATCACTGATACAAGATACGGAATATTGTTCCATTCCTCCTATACTAAGTCTTTTTAATTTGTAACTTAAATATGCATTTCTTACGAAATCAAAATCAGGTTTTACATTTGCGGTCAAAATTTGAACTTCATTGATTGGTTCAGATTCCTTTTTCAAATTCAAATCGTTTAGTTTTTGATCAGATTTTAAGTTTTCAAAACCTGTAGTTTTTAAATTCATTACCTTGTCATTTTCCAAACTATCTACACTATCGAATGTTGTGTTATTCTTTTCTTCCAAAGAATTAACGGAAATTTCCCGTAGCCCCATATTTTCAGTTTGTGCTGAAATATTATTTTGAATATTTTTTATATTACATTGAATAGCGAAATCCATTAAATTTTTATTTTTTAAAGTCTCAAAACTCACTTGGAGAGTTTTAATATCTTGACATTTTTTTTCCAAATCGATTTTTGCCTGTTCAATAATATTATTATTTTGTTTGTTTTGTTCCTTTTCAATTGATAAATTATATTCCAAATCACTTATTTTAGCTAATGCATTTGTGTACAATTCTCGAAGAGATCGTAGTTCTTCTTCTAATTTTAAGACATAATTCTCTGTTGATTCATTTATTTTACTAATTATAAGCTTTTGATTTGATAATTCTGCTTCTAAGTCATTAATAATCTCCTTGTCTTTAGTTATTTGTTCTTCTAACTGTTCCTTCAGAACAACTAATTGTTTTTGTACATTAATTTTATCTTTTATGATTTCTTCTTTTTCTTTTATTATATTCTGCTTTTCTTTCTCAACAATTCTTTTAGCCTCATCAGCTTTACTTAAAACTAACTGAGATGAATTATTTCTAGCTTCTATATAATCACTGATTATGTCTAGCGATGTCAAAATATTCTCAACATAACAATTATCAGGCGATAAAGCGCTATCACCTACACATTTTATTTCAAGTTGCTTAATGTATGTTACAATTATTTCTCTTTCGCCTTCTAAACGAGTTACCTGAGAAGAATAAGTGTCTTTTTTCATTGTAGATTCCTCAATTTCCTCTTTTGTGGCAGAAATTTTTTCTTCCAATTTATAATTTTCATCCATTAATTTCGCTAATTCAATTCTCATATTATGAGTAGCTTTTGAGTCTAAAAAGGCAAATACGGTTATTGCTATTTATTAAACGAATGGATACTATTATAATTTCATTATTATCGTTGAGCAATATTTTAACGCTCTATAGATAGCTAGTGGCAGAAACTATAATTTAATAGTTTTTGCCGTTTGGCAAAATATAAACATATAAAGATTTAAATAAATTAAGTAATATCAAAATAAACAACCGTGTAGAGGCGTTTTAAGAATATCCACTACCCCATATCACTAGTTGCCCTAAGAGGCGACTTAGGGAAACAAAATAGGAAATAAACATGGCATGGCTAAGCATGGCAATTATGGCAAATATCCAACTACCTAATATTTTTTATAGAATAAGGGTGACAAACGAGCACACAGTCCACCTGATGGTAACTGGACGCTGTGGCCCATAGACATCTACATCTATCCTCAATAAAGAATAAGAGTCACCCCTGAGGAGTAAGATGTAATTCCTCGTACCGAGTATAAAGGGTCTCCAGTTTTCAACACTCATACTGCCATTTTACGCTGGTAATCTGTGAGAACATGCTCATTCCCCGGTCGAGCCGGCCCATTCGTGCTACAACTATAATATACGTGCAGAATGGCTCTATCACGTACAAAACTATGAGGCAATCTATCTTCATAGATTGGCCTATGTTTAGGAGTGGATTTTGCACTATTTTTGACTGCATCTTGGAATAATAATAATTAACACTTTAACTGTACGGTTTACAGACACAATAGTAAGACAATAGCAATGACTTATATGTAGTGCACGGGACAGCGAAAGGGTTAAAAATATTGAAAACCAATGTCACTAAAGAATATAATCTAACAACTTCTCCAGTGTGAATTGTAAGACATTACTTCTCTTCTTGTAGATTACACATCTATGAAAAATAATCGGATGGCACATAAAATATTTATACGGTGCCGACGAGTTCGAATATTGATTTCTCGTTACTATGATCATACTATGTAAGCCCGGTCCTTAAGTCACCACAGTTGCATAAGTAGGCTTAAGTAAAATTAAATTTATGTTGTTGCATTATAATTTTTTGATTTCTCATTATCTCAAAATCCATCAATCCATTCGCATAAACGTGTGCTGTTTACAAATAATTATAAATCACGAAAGTCATTCAGATAGAATAAATGCTAGCATGCCTACAATATTCGAAAAAAAATTCTATAGACTATAAAATAGCATGAAAGAGGCGAAAAACAGAAAAAATATATTTACGATGTGCTTCCATTTGCTTTAACGAATTATCAATTTTATTATTTCTTTCATTTATTGCTTCTCCAAAGTCAATCGTGGTAGATAAAATTGTTTGTAATCTTTGGACTTCATCACCTAATTCATTGACATGATTCTCTAAAATCGATATTTTTACATCGCGGGTTGAAATATCTTCCCTGAGGTTAACAATTAATTGATCCTAAAATAAAACGAGTATAGACACCAAATTATATTATATGATAAGAAATAAAATAAATGTTTATTTTCTGTATTGACTTAAATAAAATTATTTATTTATTACCGATTTATCTATGTCGTCTAATAAACTTTGAATCCGTATTTGATTAAGATCTTTTTCTTTTTTCATTTTTTGTACTTCTTCTTTTAAATCTAAATAAAGTGTAGAAGATGACGCTAGTTGTTGGTGAACCTAAATGTAAAGGAGTAAATGAGATAAAATGCAACAGATTAAAAGAATCTAGAAAGAATCACACGTAGCTTACCTCATTTCTTATATTCATAAGGTTATTAATTTCATTTTGTAAATTTTTATTTTCTAATTCTATTTCCTTCTTTAGGGTTAACTGTAATTGTAAATCACATTGAACCTTTTCTTTTTCAGATTTAAGTTGATTATAGGAAGTTTTTATAAGGTTTAGTTCATTTTCTAATTTTTCATAATATGAATTAATTTTCTTTTTCAGGTAATCATTTTCAGTTGTTATTGCACTTAATTCTGTCGTAATAGTTAAATTTTCCTTTTCTAAATAATCTATTTTATTATGGGCTTGCATTAGTTGTTCTTGAAGTGATTGTATTTGAATTGACAAGTTATTATTTTCCTCAGATTTTACTTTCAAGGTACAATGAAGATTATTAAGTTCATCTTTTTGCAAATTTATTTGATTTAAAACAAATTTATTTTCTTGAATTAAATCATCATAAGATTTATCTAATAGCATTATTTTTTGGTCCAAAATTCTAATTCTTTCCGAAATAAAGTGAACACGCTGGTTTTCTATTTTAATTTTATCTAACATTGCCAACAGACTTTCAATTTCGCGATTTTTCAATGATAAATCATTTTGAAAACTGTTTTTGGTCTCTAAAAGTATTTCGTTATGATATTTTATTTTTATTAGGTCTTCTTTTATTTTCTCATTTTCGTCCATTTGCTCAAGAAAATATCGTTTTTCATCGTTCATCACTTGTATGCGATGATTTGCTTCCTCAAGTTTATCCCTTAATTCATTGACAAGACAATTCTTTTCTTCTTCTTTTATTTTCTCATTTTCGTCTATTTGCTCAAGAAAATATCGTTTTTCATTGTTCATCACTTGTATGAGATGTTTTGCTTCCTCAAGTTTGTTAGATTTATCTCTTAATTCATTTAAAAGACAATTTTTTTCTTCAAGTATTTGTTGATATGAATCTTTTAACACATTACATTTATCCGCAAGGTAGCTTATTTCTTGAAGCTTATTTCTCAATATTTCACTTTCGTTTTCTTTTATTTCTAAACCTTTCATATATTCACTGCTCTTTTTTATCAATGTTTCGTCATGCATTTCGTTGAACGATTGAAATTTGTTAACTTCATCAGAGTGTGCGTTGTCTTTAGAACTCTGCTTTATTTCATTTTGTGATTTTTTTTCGTTGAACGTTAGAAATTTATTAACTTCATCAGAGTGTGAGTTATCTTTTGAACTCTGCTTTATTTCATTTTGTGTAATTTTTTCGTTGCACGTTTGGAGTTTGTTAACTTCATCAGAGTGTGAGTTGTTTTTTGAACTCTGCTTTATTTCATTTTGTGTATTTTTTTCATTGAATGTTTGAAATTTGTTAACTTCATCAGAGTGTGCACTGTCTTCTGAACTCTGTTTTATTCCATTTTGTGCTTTTATAGTTTCAATGTTTTCAGACAATTCATTACTTTCCGTGGTTTGTCCACTGGCTGCCACATTTTGTTCTCGATTTATCAGATCGAAGTCAGAGATTTTACCAAGCAATGTTTCACTTACCTTGGTAGCTATTTTTATTGAACTCATTGCAATTTTTCTTTCATTTTCGAGTGTGTGTATTTTATCATTGTAACTTTGATGTATTTCATTCAACTGCTTGATCAAATCACCCTTTTGCTGTTTTGTGCTTTCCACTTCTTCCGCCAATTTATTAATTTCCAACGATTTGTTGCTGACAACTTTCATTAAATTCTCTATGGCAATAGCTTTATCCTCGACGTCAATTGTAAGACTCTTATTTTCATCAATTAACTTCTTCATTTCATCTTGTGTTTCTTCTATTAGCTTTTCCAAATAATCATTACGTTGAATTGTTTTTTCACACACTCCTGTTATATAAATAGTGTTTTAGTTAATGTAAAATATTTTTTGTTAATATTTATTAATATTATGCCTTATTACAAGCATAGTATGAAATGTTTTTGAAGAAAACAGAAGAATTACCGCTACAATAATAATTGATCAAAGTTAGTTTATTCACAACATCTAAAATACTATGGATATAACCTATTAAGCTAGCCGAACTTAAGTACCAACAAGTTGACTACCAACATTTTAATAAAATAGTACAAAACTTATTTATGCTACTGGCAATAGACAGTATATTTAACAAAGTAACACGTTGTTATAACAATGTAATATTTTAAGATAACCCTTCGTAAGCATCGTGTTTATGAATTACGGAGGATTGTATTATTTTCCCATCTATTTATATATTAGTAGTAAAGACTAAATAGTTACATAGTAATAGTTTTTATATTGTAAGGAAGACAATCGAACACGCAGTCCACCTAAATGGTAATTGGGTTGGCCCAAAGGCAATTACATATATCCTCGATTAAGAATAATGCAGGGGCGTTATCAAGTCTGAGGACTAATAAGAAATAACTCGTTACCAGTTAAGTCTTCAGTTCTCGTCACTAACAACAAGAAACACTAAACAACTATTATGCTGCTATTTCACGCTGGGATTGCGTGGAAGACTTCCGAGTTAAACAAACCGGTATATTCGTTCTGTAGTCAGTACAAAACAGCTACAGCTTCACTCTGTCACAGAAAAATCTTGCTTAGTTTAGTATTTAGCAAGAGTGGGTGGGGCGATGGTACCATCTATCGAGTTAAAGCGCTTTTCCTCGCAAAAATATTTCATTTTGTTCCTTTACATTACAATGACCTAGACATAGCTATGACGCACGCAAAATAATTATGTTGTGAACACATTATAATTTTTTTTTATAGAAGAGACGAACATTTACTAAACGAACATGCAGCTCTCCTGATGGTAAGTGTCGACTGTCGCCCATGATCAACTGCAACAACCAACAATTGCAGGTGTGTTGCCGGCCTTTTAAAAAGGAGTAAGCTCGTCCCATGTCCCTAAGTCGTATCGATCAGGAAAAATGATGGTAAACGATTCCACAAAGAAGTCGTGGAAGAACGTTTATAATAAATTATATTTTAAGTTAAGCTGTAGCTAGCCTGGGTTAACTAACAGTGATAACGGAAAAATACAATTCGAAATCCTAATCTACAGTCGTTTCAAAATGAAATTCCTCTTATCGGAAAAGAAACGGTGAAAGAAACTCCACAGCTATCCTCTTTTTCTAATTTTTCTAAAAGTTAGTATTACGTATAATAATACATATGTACAGAATGGAAAACGACAGTAGACCCATCAATAACTAAATTATTTTAATTATTTACATGGATGTCCTCAAAAAAAAGCAACTAAAAATTTAGAGCATATCAGCGTATAGCGAAGAGGCATCTGGACGGGCAGACCAGCCTCACACAGTGCTCTATCAACGGCTTTCGATTTTTCTAGTGAATCTGAGAAATCTAAAAGAACAAGTGATTAAACTAACGATTACGCTATATTTCTTTTATCGCATCAGCTTACGGTAATAGATTGGGTGGAAGTGTAGTCACAGTGTGATTAGGAGTGAAATCGAGAAATGATAATTTTATTGTGCTTTTGGAAATGTACAGCAGTGTATTTAAAAAGTCTAGTATTGTGATTATAATGCGACGATGCACTTTGAATATTTTTCATCCGTTACTACCCTACACAATGTTTACTGTGGAACAAAAAAAGTCACAAATACGAGGTACGTCACAAAACACGATCCTGAGGAGGACATCCATCGACTTCCTGCATGTCTTACCAGCTTATCAGTCGATTGACCTTATGGTGGTGGACTTTTGATTGGTTGAGAGACAGTATTGGGGTCATTAAGCATAGAGCTTAGCTCCTTCAGCTATTCTACGATAGTAACTATATCGTCAGCATATCAAAGGTAAGTGATGTACTCCCCATTGATGTTGATACCGTATGTTTTCCAATCAGTAGCTTGGAAAGATCATTATCTTAATTTCTATTCTTCCATGATAGCACTACTCCGAAAGCATAAATTGGAAGTGTGGTGGCCTTGTTTTTTTAAAAAAAAATAACAAAGTTTTGAAGAACCATAGATCGATTGCTTTTCCTAGCTGCGTCATCGTGGCTTTTTGAGAGCCATTACAAATCGTTTCGTACGCAGACTTGACGACTCCTGAACAAACTGGTTTCCAAAAAGGCTTTAATACCATAGACCACATATGTGAACTATGAAAAAGCAAGTTATTCCGCCGAAATTTGGGTGGAGTTACTGCCTCTTCATTGGTGCTAGATTAACCGTCGGTACATAGGAATGCTGAAGTGTTGCTACTTAAAATATATAAGTAGTTTTTTTTTTAGTTTCTAATAATAATATTGAGGAACCGGATCCTTATTATAATTTATATAATCTTTTTATAAATATACGTAATGAAAACTTACTTTTCCAATCTTCAATCTCCAATCTTAAATTATTGATAATCACAAGTTTTTGTTGAAAGTCTTCATCAAGTTTCTTTTTTTCTTCCTCTTTGTGGAACAGAGAATCCTTAAGATTATTTATTTGTTCCTTTTGCGATTCAATTTGATTAATCAACCCCATCATCTTTAACTCATTTCCTTCTAGGACCTAATTATATTTACATATTTTTCTTAATGTTTGATTTGCTAATAATACTGAAACGTGTAATATAGTCTGTTCACTTAGATACGATCGCCTTTGTATCGCGCCGCCTCGGTACCTGCCACATCTTGTCAAAGGTGCCGCCGCGACATCAAAGGTTGTCGAAATACTATTTCAGTATGGATACAGAACGTAATGACGTTGAATGGCCTTATTACAAATATAGGTGGCAATGACTCCGATACTTCGATTGATGAAGAGTAGTGTCTATTATGTTTACCTGTCTACTCATATTATTCATTTAAATCTGGGGGCACGGCAGTCGAGCCCCCGCCAAGTCGAGCAAAAAAGCGAATATATATATATATATATATATATATATATATAATAAATTGACTTGGCAATCGCACTAAATAATCTAATATAAAAGATTTTTGATATTTATATGGTCACTATAAGATGTTGTTAGGTTAGCTAATTACGTAATAACCTAAGACAGAAGGACCCTTAAGTAGGGACTGAATAAATTAACCGACTTGGTATTACATGGATCTCACAACGTTTTACGGTAGAAAAACTCAGTTGCGAGACTTGGTTTTTTACAAGTTATGTTTTTGATGGCATTCAGTTTGTTACCTAACTTGTGTTTATTATTTATATTCGCATATTATTACAATAACCATAGAAATAAAATGGTATTCTATTTTATTATTAGAATAGAAAAACATTTATATAACAAACAGATAATAAGTGCGCCTCTGAGTGTACCGACACTATCTTAGTGAACACACTATAGTAGTATTTATAATATGGACTTACGTCATCATTATTTCGTTCAAGAAACTTGTTAATTTGAACCAATAAACTTTGTATTTGTTGGTCTTGACACATTATTTTACATTCATATTCCTGCAGTCGGCATGTAAGTGCATGTTTTTCTTTTTCACACACTATGGATGCTTCATTTATTCTTTTTTCTAAATTTACATTTTCATTTCTTAATTGTTCCATTGTAACTGATTTCGCATCGGCTATTTCAATTTGAGCTTTTAATTGCGTTTCCAAATTTAATGTTTCATCAGCCAATACTAAATACTTTTCCTTTAAAATGTCGAGATCTTCTGATCTTTTTTTATAATATTCTCGTTCATTCCACAAACTATTATACGAATTTAATTGATCACGCAACTTTTCATACTCTTTTTCTAATTCATCGTATTTTTGACACTTAATTATTAAACAATTCTTTTCATACTTTAATTCATCATAGCAAGTTAGAAGATCTTCATAACTTGCTTGTAAATTTTTTAAGCGAATTAGGTTTTCTACGTTAATACTGCAGTTATTATTAACGACAAAATCCTCTTCAGCAGAAATCTCTTCAACTTTTACTGACGAATTTTTTTTACTCAGTATTTGTTTCATCTCATCATTTCCCATTATATCAGCTACAAGCTCAGCTCGTTTACTATCAAGATTTGTAATCACAGTTTCTTTAGACGTCAACGCAAATGTAGTTTCCATCCATGAAGTTATTTCAGCGTGATAACAAGAACAATCCTTCGAGCAAGGAGCAATTAGGGCAAAGCAAAACTTTTCCAGTACTTTCAATTTATAGAAGATTTTTCCTTTAATGTCGACGTTCCGAGTATCTTTTCCAGATGTCTAAGTAAATTGAAAATTTTTCTTAATTAACCATTAAAGTTAACAAAAAATTACTTTGCGTACATCCGCTCGATAAAATAAAATGATGTGTTTTACCTAGTTGGAAGAGCACCTCCCGCCCTCCCTCAATTGCGTGCACTATCCCCGTCACCACTAAAACTTAGCGATTAGCAACCGTAGAGTCTATATCACCTGAGGATGCCTCGTGTAGAGGCGAAACACGTGTCGTATTGTCGTTAGTGGTGTGTCTTTCCTAGTGTAGTGGTGTTGGGAGTAGTGGTGCTGGGATTAATGGTGACGGGTGTAGTGCACGCAATTGAGGTAGGGCGGGAGGTGCTCTTCAAACTAGGTAAGACACATCATTTTATTTTATCGAGCGGATGTACGCAAAGTAATTTTTTGTTAACTTTAATATAATGGACTTCCGCAAAGTAACGCCTGATTCTATTAATTATCTTAAGTAACCATGTCAATTAAACAATAAATATAGTATATACCAGAAGATCAAGATACTGCTTATATTTTTCATTTTGACATAATACAGCAAATATTTTCTCTAGTGCCGTGTAAATATGAGCATAGATGCAATAAGGCTCACAAACATCATTCTCCATAACCTAAAATAAAAAATATAGTAAGTTCTATATGTTTTCGAGTAACAAATAAAAACATTGTTTTATAGCTTCCATTCACCATCATCATAATCATTAAAGCTCTTCAAAAGTCCACTATTGAACATAGACCTCCCCCAAGGAATCTCACAAAGCACGGTCCCGAGCCATCTGCATGACTCTCGAAAACAGCACGAAGACGCGGCTCAGAAGGGAAATCGGTCTATAGTTCTTCAAGAGAGCGTTTCCGCCTTTCTTGAAGAACAATACCACTGCACTTTTGCTCCACGCCTCCGGTGTAGTACCACCATGGAGGACGAAATTAAAGAGCTTCTGAAGGACTACAAGTACCGGTTTTCCACCCGCTTTCATAAGCTTCGCTTTAATTCCATCCTCGCCTGGGGCCTTGCCGTTTTTAACGTGCTGGAGAGCCATTCTAATCTCGCTCACACTGACGTCCGGAATATCATCGGAATAGTGCCGGATAAGACTTGCTCTTGGATCGTTACTCACACTTGGCTCCAACGATGATGTGTATAGCTGCCCATAAAACCTCTTAATACCACTAAAAATCTCAGGTGTCCCGGAAACGACGCTGCCACACTCGCTCTTCAGCTTTGACAGTTGACTCTTTCTGGCAGACAGATTTCTAGCAAATACTTTGGAGCCCTGGTTCCGCTCAATTGCTCCTTTAATATGAGCAATATTAAAGTTGCGCAAGACCCTCCTCATGCATTTGGAGATCTGTCTGTTCAGTTGTCTGTATGCTGTCAAATCTACTGTAAACTGCAGCTTCATTTCCAGTCTAACAGTCATGAGATTAAGAGTGATCGGAGAATTTTTGTGTTCTTCTGAGGCGGGTCTTGCAAAACTTAGCTCCAAACGCAGGGACAGTTTCCACGAGATTGTCATTCATAGTGTCCACTGCATTGCAATCTTCTACGCACTGAAAACGGTTTTGTAGCTCGAGCTGAAAGATTTCGGAACTTTGGATTAGAGCATGAGGGGGACAGAGCGTTGACGTCATTAGACGTGACCTCTCCAACTTAACGTCTAGGTTCAGTGTGCCTCTCATCATTCGATGATCGCTGCCAGTTTTCACCCTCGCGATCACTGAGACATCACTGAACAGTTGTCGTCTGGTCGTCGTAATGAAGTCAATCTCATGTTTTATCGAACTGTCGGGGCTCAACCAGATCCACTTCCTGTGGGGCCGCTTCTAGAAAAGAGAGTTCATCATAAAGAGTCCCTTTTTCTCTATGAAGTCAGCCAGCTGCTGGCCCCTTGGATTCCGTTGTCCTATTCCAAATTTCCCTACCTTCAGCTCACCGTTCTCTCTTGTGCCTAGTTTTGCGTTGAAGTCTCCCATTAACACCGTATAGTGGGTTTTGGAGGAATGCTGTAGATATATCCTCATACATTTCCACCTCTCATCTCATCTCATCGGGATGTGCCGAGGTTAGTGCGTAAACCAGTGTGACTTTCAGCGAATACCGTTTGGTGATTCTAAGTATAAGGTACGCAACCTTTCTTGACACACTCTCAATTTTACAACGTTGTTAACGAGAGACTTGTGGATGATAAATCCGACAACTCCTTGGAAGAGATGGTCGCCCTCCCAGTGATAGAACAAGTTGACGGATTCGAGGATTACCATGTCCTCCCCCTCTCTTCGGACCTCGGACAATCCCATAATATTCCAGCGCCACTTGTCTATCTCTTCTTCCAACTCCAGGATTTTCTCGTCAGTCCTCAGGGAGCGTGCGTGATATGTTGCCAGGTCGAGTCATCTTAGTTGGCAACCGAACCTCCACCGGAGATTCTTAGCACCCTCTGCACCGCCGTTACCATGGTCGCCACCGTAGCCAGAAATAGCGGGGCTGCCGGGGACTGGGGGCCATCTATTTGTTACTATAATAATGGGGGTATATATAGTTGCCACGCTTGGCGAGCAGGTTGGCAACCGCCGTTTTTAATTGTTGTTATGCTGTTATCAGAAAGATGCTACTGCCCATCTTTTGCCTCAGTTTCCCTTTGTCGCCTCTTACGACACCCACGGGAAGAGATCTCCGTATAGGGGCGGGTAAGAATAACCACTACCCCATATCTTCCCGTGGGTGTTGTTCGTATGCTATAAATATATATTTTTTCAAGACATTACAGTATATTACTAGTGGTTGTCCCAATCAAATTGAATACTGTCATATACTGTCATCCAGAAACAAGACAAACATGCACACTTGCGTAAACAATCGACAGGTCCAGTGGAAATGAAAAGAAACTCCATTTCCGCCGCGCTCGCACTCTCGATTTGAACGTGAACAGGGTCTTTCTTAATCTATCTATACATATAATAAATTTGTAGAAAAATTGTGTGTTCACGATTCGCGCGAAAACTACTGAACAGATTTCCATGAAATTTTGTATGACTACAGTAAATGACCGTGTATAACATATAGGCAACTTTTTATCCACTTACGGAATAATAAAAAAAAGATTTATGATTTTCCTTTTTTTTTTTACTTTATTTTCATTATGGCTGCTAATGGTTATATTAGTCAGAATAACGTCTACCGGGCCAGCAGCTAGTGTATTCATGCAAATGGCCTAGAATTATCAACATAGATTTTTTACCTACTATTACTCTACTATATCAGCTGATGGTTAGTTATGTAGCCGGAGACGATATAACGCACTGACTTTAAAAAATTTAGGCACAGGTCGACTGGAACGAATAAGTGTCTAAGTGTAATAAACTACATAGTAAATTATAAATATCAAATTAAATACTTACAGCAATTGTATTTCGCATCGCGTTCAATTTAGCATCTTTACTGATTATTACTTCTTGCATTTCGTCGATTCTTGGGTCGTAAGCAGCTGAAATTTTTTTCGTTATCAGAGATGTGATTACTAATAATGCACAGCGTAAAAATCTATTACCTTACCAGTGCTGGCATCGCAAGGGCAAGACAATCCCATTGTCTGGTTGCTCTTAGTTTCCTTAGGATCGCAAATTCTATCTAAAGACCTCTAAAAAAAATAACCAAGCTTAAACAGATTATTGTTTATGGTGTATTAGCCTAGTATTTTAAATATAATATATGCGTTCTGACCTGTTTTAAATCAGTAAAAATTATCTAAAAAAGGTATATTTATACAAAATGTGTGAAAACCGGTAAGCATTCTCAAAAACTAAGGGCTATTTTTCAAAGAATTTTACCCTATATTTTATAAAGGCATTCAATTGAGATTATTGTATGTATACAATTACATAAATACATATCAACAGAACTTTACCTGACTGTACTAAATAGGTTATTTTGCAAATATGGTATTTTGAGAATATCATATTTAGCGTGAGGGGGTGTTGGTTCCGACACTCATGTACGGAAGTGAAACTTGGGTATGGCAGAAGAAACATGAAAGCAGAATAAATGCAGTTGAGATGAGAGCATTAAGAAGTATGATAGGAGTTAAACTGAGTGACAGGCTAAGAAATAGTGAGGTAAGGAAACGTTGTGGTCTGAAAGAAGATGTAGTGACAAAAATTGAGAAAGGTATGCTGAGATGGTTTGGCCATGTCGAGAGAATGAATGAAGAACGATTGACGAAAAAAGTGTATAAGGCGAGTGTGAATGAAAGTGTTGGAAGGGGTAGAGCTAGGCGGACATTTCTAGACCAAATCAGGGACGTCTTGAAAAAAGGCCAGGTCAAGAGTACCCTAAACCGTAGAGCATGTATGAAGGGAATAATGAAAGTGGACGAAGCAAAACAAGTATGTAAGGATCGTAGCAAGTGGAAAGAATTGGTCTCTGCCTACCCCTACGGGAAAGAGGCGTGATTATATGTATGTATGTATGTATGTATTTAGCGATAGAGGGGAGACTTCATAGAAAGACATTTTGAGAAATATAAAAAATAAAGTAAAAATATTTCATACCTCAGTACATCGCGACGTTTCCATCTGGAATAAATAATGGCAAAGAAAATCATTCATCAATCATTTGAGACGAGTTCATAATTATTTCACACAATTATATCAATAAAATCCATTATGTGAGGAGCGCTCCGAGGAATTGTTCGTATTAATTCTAACCGCCAAGTTTCACTATCGTAAGTTGTATGGCAAATTATCGACACCATCCCCACCATCTGGTGCTTATCGGTTCACCAACGTGGGTTCTTCTAGAAATGTCCTGCCTCTCACGACTACTTTGTGGATTTTGTCATCACTAGCGATATTTCCGGACTGCACTTGTAATTCCTCGGATGTTCATGGGCGGCGGTGGACATTTATCATCAGAAGAGCTGCATGCTCGTTTGCTCCTTCTTCTGTAAAATAAATCTACTTATGTATGAAAAAAGTTGTTGGTAAAATGTTCAAACCACAAAACAATGGAACGAAATTATAATTTTTACAGCTTCATTTGATTGACCATAGATACTTGTACTTTTATCTATTCTATGCCTTAGACAGCAAGAATCAGGCGTAGGTTTCGCAATAACTTCTTTTTAAGATACAGCCAATGCACGGCACATTAAGAAATCAAAGAAGGGTTTTAGTAATATAAAATGTGACACTTTGTAATACCTCAAAATCCTTAGGCTGCGTAATCTGCAAAATGTTGACAAATTTCAGTTTTGACTTTACAAATGTTCTAATAATTCGTAAAATAAATAAGTACCTCATCTCCTCTCGACTTTCCAGTCTGTGAAAGGATGTCATTTTTTTAAATTAATGTACAACTGTACTAATAATTAATTTCTCATTAAATGCATTGGGTATTACCTGAAAAGCTTCGGAATCAATACCCTAAAAAGAAATAAATTTAATTAAGCCATAATGTCAAGATGATATCCGAAATACGAACAGTAACATTTGTATAAATTACCTCTGTGTAACCTGATAAATCCAAATCCAAGCACTGCAAAAAATTAAAATATAAATTTAGCTTTAAAAATGTTTGTCATTAATTCTACTACTTCTACTATCATTGAGAGATGATTAAATATTTGTGACATTGCTGTAGATTCTTACAACTTCAACGGGATGATATGCGGTAATTAATATTCTTACACCGTAACTACACGGTCGTAAGATGCGACAGAGGGAAACAAATCAGGAGATGGGCAGCAGCGTCTTCATAATGACTACTAAAATTAAAAAAAAAACTGGTGTACCCGCTTGGAAAACGTGGCAAATATCCCCCTGTGAGGCAATTGATGGGAGAGGCCTAGGCAGTGGACTTTAATAGGCTGTAACGGTAAAGGTACAGTGAAGTTCGTAAAGGAGCTATATCCGCGACTTCTTGTCGCCGCTGTTGATAAGAAGGTGGGATTTTTCTCGCTCAAAGGCTCACCCATCCCGCGTGAAAATGCAGCCAGACTTCTTGGCATTATACCGTGGGGATTAGGACTGTATGATAATTTTAGATATTATTTTAAGTTTTTTGTCTAGGTAATAAAATATTATATATTTTTACCGTGTAGTGGCGGTGTAAGAATATCCACTACCCCATATCATACCGTGGGTGTCGTAAGAGGCGACAGAGCGAAACTAATCAAGAGATGGGCAGCAGCGCTTTCCTGATAACAACTCGAAATAATAAAAAACTGTGGTTGCCAACACGCATGCCAAGTGTGGCAACTATGGCAAAATCCATAATCCCCCTATGAGACAATCTATGGGGAGGCCTATGTTCAGCAGTGGACTTTTATAGGCTGTAATTGGCTGTTGTTGGTAAGGGTGATATTTTAATGTTATGTAAATAAATGATTTAATTCCGCGATATACTTACACAATTATGTGTAAGTATTATGTATTTACACAATTACTTACCATATCATCAAGCTCCTTATTGGCGGCTTTTATAGCTGCGTGCTGAAACGTATTTATTTAATTAAATTAAAAATGTCGCTCAATGTAATAAATAATGATATTTTCTGTATACTAACGGCGTTCGCTATTTCGATTTTCTGATCAGGTGTTAGATCAAGGTGATCATAAGCCACCAGTAGTTGTTCAAATTCTTCAATTTTGCGCCTCAAACGATTAATCTCGGCATTTTTTGCCCCCATTAATGTGTTCACTATCACGTCAGTGGGAATGTACTTCTTCGGTCGACAAATCTCATTATTCCGTTTTATAATTTCTACCAAATGATCACTTTTGTCTGAACAAAAATGTGACCACGCCCTTGCATCAGTACACGATGCATATGCTTTCAGTTTTCCTTCATTTCTTCCTGGTAAATCTAAAAGGTCGTATTCATTGAATACGCGTTCTCTTTTTGTTATGAACGACATCACGAAACTTTGTGCGTTTTCTCTTTAGGTGTGCATTCAATAAAACATACATGTATGTGCCTTATTTTCGCTTGCCATTTTATAAGTAACGATAAAATTTAATTTAAATTATTTAATAAAACCGTATAGTTAAATGTTAAAACGAATATCAAATACATTAAATATTTTGAACTATCAATCAATCGAGAGGGAATGTTGTCTACAAATCGAATGTCATTATTTGAAAATGTTGACTTTGTTGACATAAATACTCAAGGAGCATATAAGACTAGGTAAAACTTAACTTTTTACTTAAATATTTTAAAAATATTAGCCTCGAATCATAGATTATATACTTCTGAAATCCCTAAGTAAATACCACTGGGTAGGACAAAAATTAGTTTTATACTTGGACGAATTATCACACTCGAATTCTATTTAGTCATATAGAGAAAGATACATGATCACTAGATTGACACAGATATAAGAGTGGCAACATCATATTATGATGCCTAGGTACGAATAAAAGAAATAGTTAATTTTAGTTTGGCAATGCAATTAATTAAAATATATATAAATATGTAATGCTCAAAGATATAAAACGCTCACGGATCGAAAACACAGTTTAAAACTCGACGTTATTGCTTTAAAACATCACGATCGCGAAATTCATGTTATGGCAAAAAGAGAAAGACCAGAAAGTGAAATTTGTTTTTCACGATATTTGACACAAATGAAGAAAAGCCAAGACGCATTCTGACTGAGCAGTAAAAAAATAAAACGGGAAGTAAGTAATAAATATTCTAATGAGTTTTTAAATGTATTTATTGCGAAAAAAATTGATTGGACATTAACACGAGGGAAGATAAATCGGAATTAGCTAGTAAATTCTCATTATAAATAGCTCCGAATAGTTTATAAAGAATATAAATATCGGCGGCTTTGGCTAGTATTTAAGTAACCCTTGTCAAAAATTATTCCCATTATTTCTTTAATTACCAAAAATTTCGAGACGCATATTACATACCACTGTACGTCGTATTCTGTATCATGGTTGGTGGTGCATTTGCTCCTTTCCTAACATTTCCGAACACATCATAGTTTTTGTTAATTGCTACGACGCGTTGTGGTCGCATATCAGCCAGCGTGAAATAGCAGCTTAACGCTGCTGTGTTTCGTATGGTGAGTGTAGAGAACCGGAGACCGTTTTTACTGGAAACGAGGCATTCCATCTCAGTCCTGATGGGTGACAACGCATCTGCATTTTGATTCGTAATCGAGGATAGATGTAGATATCTATGGGTTACAGCAACCACTTACCATCAGGTGGACTGAGTGCTCGTTTGTCACCCTTATCCTATAAAAAATATATAAAAGCCATGACGCGAAGATACGTGGTATTTCTGTGTCGGCCACAACACGTCATGAGCGTTTTTATAAGTGCCATAAAATGAATTTCGCGTTGTAGATGTAGACATTTTAAACAGTTTTTTCGGTCAATGAGCGTTTTCGTTCTATCTGAAAGTGACGGTAATTCTATTGCGAATTCAATGGTATGGGGTTGCCTAAACAAAATTTGATCAGACTCGTAATTCATTTTGATTAGACGTTCTAGAGTTGCTCCTGTAATCACCCTTCAAAACCTTTGGGTAATTTAACATGGCTTAAACCGACAATCAATTATTATTGTCGTAATGATCGATTCCGAAGTGACTTACAAGCATAAAGGTTAATTTAGTGCAGTAAACTCCTCACTGTTTGATCGCTCACCAAGATTTGTTCCGCCTGCAACTTCAAAACCAATTGCCCAGCTGATGTTGCGGGCTGTCTTCACGTCGTGATTTATAGAAATCCGTCTTGCCATGCAGAGGTAACCTGCCTATTCCCAGGTACATCGCCAGTGTCCTGGTAGCAAGACCATAATCTTGTTAATAGCATCAGCAACATTGTGCTGGATCTCACCCGCTTTCATCATGTCTATTGCTTTCAACATAATATCTTCTCTAATTAAATAATAAAATTCCATTATACAGAAAAAAGCCACTGGAATTAAATCAAATAACAAAGTTGTAAAAAAATCGAAATTTCCTTTAAAATCAATTTCTTCATATGAAACAGAAACAGAAACAGAAACAGAAACTTTTTTATTCAATATAGATTATAAATAATACTTATTGAAAGTCACTCTTTTGTTTGATTACCACTGGTTCGGAAAAAACCTCTGTCCTGGGAAGAACCAGCAAGAAACCCAGCGGGACTTTTTTTTTTAAATAACAGCTTACAATCATGATGTTACACAAATTAACAACACAACAAATTAGAAATAGCTTGGTAGCGATCACCTCATTTCCAGGGGTTATTATCATCCATAAATTCCTTAATATTATAATAACCCTTTTTATACAAACTTAGTTTAATAAAGTTTTTGAACTTTGAACAGGTCAAACTTTGTATATTTTCTGGAATTTTGTTGTAAAAGCGTATACATCGCCCCAAGAATGAATTACTGACTCGATGGAGTCGAGTAACTGGTACTACTAGCTTGTGTCTGTTCCTAGTATTTACAGAATGAATATCACTTATTTTTGTAAAACTACTTTTATTTTTGTGTACGTACATTACATTTTCATAAATGTATTGAGAGGCCAAAGTTAATATATTAATTTCCTTAAATTTTTGTCGCAGCGACTCTTTAGGCTTTAAATCATAAATTGCTCTTATGGCCCTCTTCTGCAAAACAAATATAATTTCAGTGTCAGCTGCGTGTCCCCATAGCAAAATACCATACGACATTATGCTATGGAAGTAGCTGAAGTAAACTAGTCTAGCTGTTTCAACACTGGTTAAACTTCTAATCTTTTTTACAGCATATGCTGCAGAACTAAGTCTGCTTGCTAGTTTTGATATATGGGGGCTCCATTGAAGCTTCGCGTCTAGTGTGATTCCAAGAAAAATGGTGGTATCTACAAGACTCAGTTTCTCCCCATTTAAAATTACATTAGTATTTAATTGTTTGACATTTGGAGTCACGAATTTCATACATTTTGTTTTAGTGCCATTTAAATGCAAATTATTAACATCGAACCAATTTACTAATTTAGAGATAGCATTATTTACTTCGTCATATTTTAGTAACTGTCGACTTAATTTGAAAATTAAAGAAGTGTCATCTGCAAATAATACTATATCATGGTTATCCCCTACTATGTAAGGTAAGTCATTAATGTATACAAGAAACAGAAAGGGGCCGAGAATTGAGCCTTGAGGCACGCCCATTTGTACCATCGATCCGGAAGAGCTCATATTGTTAATGACAACTTTTTGCGTTCTCTTACTTAAATATGAAATAATTAATTTAAGGGCATCACTTCTTACACCGTAGTGTTGAAGTTTCCTGATTAATGTTTCATGGTGAACACAATCGAAGGCCTTGGATAGGTCACAAAATATACCCAAAGCATCCTGTGAATTCTCCCATGCATTAAAGATATATTTAATCAGCTCAACACCGGCATCAGTTGTCGAGCGACCCCTTGTGAAACCAAATTGATTTTTATGAAGTAAATTATTTATATTAAAAAAATTTAACATTTGAACAAGAACAATTTTTTCAAAAATCTTACTAAGTGTTGGTAGTACAGAAATAGGTCTAAAATTGGCGGGGTCTAATGTACTACCAGATTTAAATAAAGGTATTACTTTACTATGCTTCATTAAATCAGGAAACACACCAGATTCGATACTAGTATAAAAAATAATAGCTAAATGAGGCGCGATTGTATCTATTATAGACGCAATAACTTTAACGGAAATCCCCCACAGATCCGCAGTTTTCTTAACATCAATAGTTTTAAAATATTTTACAATATCTTTTGATGACACTTTATGAAATGTAAAATTCTTTGTACACACATTTACATTTTGTTTAAGTAATGATTCGGCGACGGCAGGAGAAGAATTCAGTGACTTAGTGGTCAAGATCGGAATATCAGTAAAATATTTCTCAAAAACCATTGCTACGTCCTGATCTGATACAGTTAATTTGTTGTTAACACTTAACTGGTAATTTGAATTGCGAGAGTTGATCTTACCAGTTTCGCTATTAATTATACTCCATGTCATTTTAATTTTATTGGAAGCCGTCTTAATTTTGTTGCTCAAATGCAAAGACTTGGCTATGGAGCACACTCTTTTAAATATTTTTGAATATTTTTTTACATATTCCCTAAATTCGACGCTATGATTATATGACCTTTCATGGTAAAGATCATATAACCTATGCCTGCTCTTATGGACTCCTACTGTCGCCCATTCATTGAATGACATCCGACTGTTCAAGGAGAATGACACAAAGAGTTAATGCAATATTAACGCCACGGTCAGTTTTTTCAGTAATAAGTATATACAGGGTTATTTTTCAAAGAGTAGCCAAATTTTAAACTTAAGTTCAAATATATAAATAATGATATACCGTTAATGCAGTTTTTAAAATTACGGGTAAATAAGGCTTCTGCTTTTATTTGAAATTATTGCAAATTTAATGTGATTTATGGGCAACAACGTTTTTGCTTACCGATCAACCCTTACGAATGTGTGCGTGCGCAGTAAAATCAGTTAAAATAATCCATTACCATGCATTTTGAAATTAAAAGATAAAAAGGGGAAAATATTTAAGATTTTTTAATTAATTTTTATTTACCATTTGCGTGTATTACTTATTCTGAACCTTCTCCGCAAATTTGGCTGGCTATTACAAAATAACCCTGTATAGTTAAAGTACTTACTTTTACTGTTACTATTAGATACCTTACCAAATATGTTTCTTCACTCAAATAACGACTAAAGTAAAACTCAAAACAGATACCGTAACACTAAGGATGCAATTTCCCTAACAATTCGTCGTTGACGCCGCAAAGGAGTGAACCTGAATTTTTCACAAAATTACAAGAGAGCAAGAAAACATTAATTATTCCTGGTCATTTAATATACTTTATTATTTACAATGAAAGATATCACTTCGAAAGGAGGCTGCGAAAGTTAACCGCGTGAGATCTTTCCAAATATAAAATAATTTACGCCTGTAATAACGTACGATAAGTACGTCGTCTCATGAAATTGTATTTTTATTAAACGAAGATTACAATAACATTTTACGTATTACCTACTTAACTGCACTTATTTAGTACTTATAAAATCCCACCAATAACATAAATGTGAAAGGGAGTCCAAGTTCGATATAAACGACTTTTAAAGTTGTCGGATTCGCCGATAAAAGAGTTAAGGTCTGAACGGGCTCCAATACTAAT
Organism: Parnassius mnemosyne; assembly: GCA_963668995.1. Lineage (NCBI taxonomy): Eukaryota > Metazoa > Arthropoda > Insecta > Lepidoptera > Papilionidae > Parnassius > Parnassius mnemosyne. The sequence continues at coordinate 40,190,000 of CAVLGL010000148.1, read as the reverse complement.
AGCGAGTCAACTTCGTTGTTATACCGCAAAATACCTGCAAGGCTGTTGTCGCTAAAAATATGCAAGGGTGGTCAGAAAAACATTCCTTAGATAAAATATATCATAACATTAAATTTTATCGGTATTCCTCGTAATAACTTATTTTACTATACAAAAATACAAAGTAATTACTACTGCACAAAACTTGTTGCGTCCCACAGCTTTACCTGATTTGTCGTGATGGAAACAAAGACTTGTGCTTGTGCAGGTAGGTTACCTACCTAATTTTACTATATTTTACTTATATAACAGTATCTCAGGTATTCCACTTAAAATATTGGGTAGGGGGTTGAACAGGATAAATAAAACGGCTTAAAATTATACGTTAGTTCTGTTCTGTTTATTCAACGCACGCCGCCTCGTTACAGATGTGTACGGGACAAATATTTACTACGGCATTTATTATCGGTTTTTTTTTAGTTGTCTTTTGTTGATTTAATGAAATAATGAATTCTCATCGTTACATATAATTCAATTGAAAATCGTGATGGAAAGCATCACATGGTTGTAAGATTTCAATTTTACTTAAGGCGTATAATCATTTTCAAACAAGTTTATTAAATAATAAAAATAATACCGAGTAATATCGTGTTGCTGGGTGAATACCAAATGCGTGCAACTGATTCCTTGTACGTTACATTCCTAAATGAGCGTACCGGTACGCAAGCGAAGTGAAGGCGACCTACCGACCGACTACCGTAGACGTTGCGGGCACGGGCAGGCCTCTGTCACTCTTGCTTCCTGCGTGAAATAATTACCTACAATGGCGAGCTGCCCCAGGGGTAGATCGCAGTCGGGGCTAGCGCGCTCTAGGCGATTGAATGTTAAAGTTTTTTTAACGCTGTTTACGTAAATATTTTTTTGTAAATATACTTGTTGAAACACTCGTCGAAATAGTTTTTGTTTAGTGTTAAGTTATTAATTTAAGAATAATCTAATATATAAAATTCTCGTGTCGCGGTGTTTGTTACCAAACTCCTCCGAAAAGGCTGAACCGATTTTTATAAAATTTTGTGTGCATATCGAGTAGGTCTGAGAATCGACCAACATCTATTTTTCAAACCCCTAAATGATAAGGGTGACTCACGCCTAAATATTTATTTTCTATTTTTTTGACAAAATTTTTATTTTTCTTTTATTATGATTTAACATTGAAAAATAGATAAAACATAAAATTTTCACTCTTCCACGATCAACCCCCGTTTTTTAATCACAATTTTTAAAACTAAAAAATATTTCCTATACTTGTTGAAATACTCGTCGAAATTAAATTAAATTAAAATTAAATAATTGTAGGATAAAATAGTTGAAAAAGTTTTAATGTAATTTAAGAATAATATATATGTATACTAGCCGTTCCTCTCATATTTCTGTTAGGAATCGTATTTCGGGTTTATTTGTTGTTTACGCTGTCTACCTATACAAACCAAGCATCGCGATTCCCGACGAATGGCCTTGCAAGTTACATGCGTTGGGCATCACAGAACTCACATAGTAGATAGTACGGTCGATTATAGTCAGGATAGGTACTTATCTAAGTAACTTACCATTTCATAATGTATTTTTTCGGGGGGGGGGGGGGGGGGGGGGCTTCGCTCTCCATCATAGCGCGCCCCATCGTTTCTAGTCGCCGAGATAACTTACTATTAGTTTTATTACACATATGGCATAGGATTGTAGATGAGATTAAGATGCACAACGTTCGTGGAATTGCTATGAAGCATGGCGCCCAAATCTAAAAGCTTTTATCGCCGAAGTCGCTAGGAGTAATAATGTCCTGTACGTCTGTAACGTCTCGAAGTGGGTTTTAAACTTCATCACAAAATTCCATTACATTCATACATAGTTGTCAAGCTTAAATAAAGCTTTGTGACAAGAGCAAGCGGTTATGAACGCAAACTGCAAATGTCATATTTTCATTTATTCGTCAGTTTTTACACGTCAAAATTGTTTGTTACAACACTCGTATGGATAAAGATTAATAAAATACACACAGCTATACGATTTCAATGAATTACATTAATGAAGGAAAAATCATTTTGTTATCTCGTAACGAAGGGAAATTAAAATCTTATGATTCCTGTTTTGATATAAGAGCATGGAGTCATGATATAAGAGATCGTGATCACTACTTAAGGGAATGGATGAAGTGCAATATGCCTACGTGCATCTTTTCTGTGTCTACTTTAAACAATTTATTAAAATCAATGGCTTGCAGGCACTTCAGCCGTGTAAGTAAAGTTATTATTAATTTTGTACTTGTTTATCATTCATTCTTCATTAATCATTAAAACTTAAATTTATTTCACAACTAGCTAACACCACGATGTCATCCAGATTGTAAGTCCAGGAAGCTCCTTGAAAGTATATGCACATCATGTCAAGCTATGAAAGAATGCTTAAAAAATAATGAAAATTTCGAAAAATATCTTGAAGAGGTATATTATTTATTTTAAATAAAATTCGAAAATATTTTAAAAATGCAAAATCATGTATTTAAATTTTAACTTGTTTAGGAAGAACTAGAAACAGGTCATTGGCCATGCGATAAATGCCTAAGCGTTTTGAAGAGTATAAAAATGTTTTGGAAAGTAATATTAGATAAAATATTAAGAGTAAATATTCCAAAAACAGAAGTTATTTCAGAAGATCATTCAAATGTAAGGGAAGTTATTCATGGTGTAGCCAAAGATTGGCAAAAGGAAATTTTAGAACAGACTACATTTGTGAAAAACTTTATTTCACCAATAACTAACAACAATGTTTTGTTGAAACAAGTTAAAAGTGCAAAAACTGACGCAAATATGTCAAGTTCACAAAACCAAATTCAAAACTGTATAAATACGCCAGCCAACCTAAGTTTTGAATCAAAAAGTAGTGAATCCAAGTGTAACTGCAGGTTACTAAATAAAAATAGCGGCTGTACGTTGACAAGTGCCGTGAAGTTATCGGACACTGGATGTGACCCTCTTAATATAAGTTATAATGAGAAACTTAAGTCGTACAAATATTATTTCAAAAAACTACAGGAACAATTACAAACACAAGTTATGGAAGTAAAAGAGTTGAAAAAGGAGAATGATGCTCTTAAATACAAACTTCAAGAAATGCGCAAAAAGCCTTCACTTAAGACACTTTACGCTCCTACAGCTTTAAGCCCTATTTGTGATGTAAATCAAGTGCTTGAACCTTTTGAACCGTGTTCTGAAGAAAACCTTAATGCCGATTCAACGAAAGAGACTAATTCGGAAGTTATAATAACTTTAAAGAACTGTAAAAATGAGGTGAAGTATATATGGGATATAGTTATATGTATGTATAATAACTAGCAGTCGTAAGACTGTCAGAAGTGAAAACTTCTTAGCTTCATAAACACACACACACACACACACACACACACACACGCACGCACACGCACACGCACACACACGCACGCACACGCACGCACGCACGCACACGCACACACACGCACACACACACACACATACATACATACATATATATATATATATATATATATATATATATATATATATATATATATATATATATATATATATATATATATATATATCTATATATATATCTATACTCAGATATATATCTGAGCGTGATGGTCACGCGAGTTCAATGCTTTTTTCCCCATCCCAAAAGTGCTATATATTATATTTATATACACACTTCTGTATAAGCGTATCTGAGCGTGTCGGTCACGCGAGTTCAGTGCTTTTTCCTTATCCCAAAAGTGACCAACGTGCCTAAATAAGTTTTCACTTCAATTAAGTGCTCTCTGCCGCTACTGTCACAGCCTGACTTTCATAGTCCAAATGAATCCAATAGTAGAGCACTTCACTACTACGTCTTCGTCTTCTTCTTCATCAGCCCGTAGTTGTCCACTGCTGCGCATAGGCCACTCCCGTAGTAGGGAGGTAAGTAGTTTGACGACTGGATATTGTATGTCTGGCGTAAACGACAATACCCAGTGTACAAAGACACAAATTGTCGGTGTATAGGTTTGGACATGTTAAGATTGTCCCCATGTCTGTGACTTTTTAAATACAAAAAAAGTGAGAAAAGAACTCACAGTCCACCCCAGCCTATCAATAACTGACTCTCTTTACTTACAACTACAACTTACCCTTTTTACCTAGTCGTTTTCATTAGAGGCCAGTGCAATTATTTTATATTTTTAAGGTTTAATTTATGAGCCACGCTGCAGGCAGCACGAATGGATGGAATCGACTGGAGAACGTCACAGTATTTTCACGTAATTTAAACAATTCCTAATTTGGTATGGTGTTGACAAGAACCGGAGTAAAAATGGTTTTAACGGGAAAGAGAGATTCTATCTTAGACCTCAGGCGTGTGTGCCTTCACCGCAAATTATGCGATAAATCAGCACCTAAAATTGCAATTAATAACTTTATCAACTTCAACAATGTGAGCGGGGCCAAATTTACGGCGAGCGCTAAGCCCCTGGACTATCCCGTCTCTTTTTTGACGGATTGTATGTAACAAAACTATAATTAAATTAAAATTATTTCAAAGTCTACTAACAAAATTCCTTTTTATATGCAGAATTTCAAACATGTGTGTATGTTACAAGTTGTTCATAAAACTAATATGCCTACGGATGAATTTACTGCAGAAGAACAGGGTTGTTTTAAGGAAAAACAGGATCCTATCGTTTTGCTTAACAAAGGTGAAATTAAAAAAAAATCCAATTCGTGTTTTTGAGCTATTTTGAATGAACTTTTTTCATCATTGTATTTTATTTATAGTACAAAAAACATTTGGAAATATAGTTCAAAAAGAATTGATTAATGCTAATAAAAAGCAAAACTCAGCGAAAACACAAGATGTGGATGCTACTTTAATAAGAAATACAAACTGTTGCAAGTTAGCCCCATCTCATACTACTACATCATCGTGTTGGTCAAATCATTCAGAAACAGACCATGTAAGTTATTTCTATTACCTTTTAAGTTCTTTTGGTGAAACTTTTATTAAAATGAAAACTTTTGTTTTTATTTAGGTAATAAAACGTGACGTTAGAAGTAAAAATACAAAGAAGTGTTAAAATAACGAGTATATTGTGAATAAAATAAAATTAAAAAAAAAACTTGAAATAAAATATCTCCTTTTAATTCACAAACCGAAACATGATATTTAATAAGCGATCATAAATAAGTTTTTTTGCATCATTTGCAAAAACAAAATCTAAGTGATTAAATGCTTTTAAGGGTACTCGAAACTTTCCAACGGCAGCTGGCAACTCTATCATCAACTTTTCAACATCATCTGGTGTAGATAACCAGTCGTTGTCAGCATAATGAAGAAATACCGGTGTTGTAATGGCGGTTAAGTTATATTCTGGTGGGCTTCCATGTCCATAAGTCAGCAGATTTGTCAACCATCCATGATTAAATTGAAGAAATTTACTGGATTTATATAACTGACCAAAATGAACTATCTGCCTGGTCGACGCACCAGCAGGCGTGTGACCAAGAACGACTGGCAGCATTGTCTGAAAAGTTTATTTAAAATGTGATTAACTTCATTATTTAAGGGGTAAAATGATTCATAAATATTATAAATTTTTTTAATATTACTCTAACGTTAATGTACTTTATAATATACATTACACCGTCTAAATTCATATGGATTTTAAGATCAATCGGAGAGCGATTGGACCTAATAATAATGATAAAATTTTTCTAAAACTAGCTGGCCAGCCTGACTTAGTTCTGCTCTTTCCGACCACCCTTTGTCCTTTAAAAAACCTATAATTTAAATAAAAAAATTGAGGGTCACTTATCGTAATAAAAATATATCCTTTTTTATATAGGATATGGTCACAAACGAGCACACAGTCCACCTGATGGTAAGTGGTTGCTGTGGCCCATAGACATCTACATCTATCCTAGTTTGCGAATCAAAATGCAGATGCGTTGTCACCCGTGAGGACTAAGATGGCATGCCTCTATTTCAGTAAAAAGGATCTCCAGTTCTCTAGACTCACCATACGAAACACACCAGTATATACTGCTATTTTACGCTGGTATTTTGTGAGAGCGTGGTCCTTCCCCGGTCGAGCCGACCCATTCGTGCTACAACTGTACCAGTAATATAGCTGCAGCACGGCTCTACCGTGTATAAAATATCCACTCTTTCAAGTTTGAGCAAGCAATACACATTTACAAAATTTCATTAAAATTGGGTGAGTGGTTTAGGAGTTCAACGCGGACAAGTAATGTGACACGTAATTTTTTTAATATAAATATAGATATTTAATTTTAATTTGACACTAAGTCACTGTTTAAATTACATGTAAATGTTTTCTTTTGTCGGCTTTTAAACAGTACGTAGTAAATTACTAATAACTTTATTACTAATAACTAATTACTATATATATATACTAATATTTTCACACAGAATTTAAAGCTTTTTAAGACTGTGTACCAACCTAATATAGCTAGTATATTAGGTGTTCTGTGCCGTGTACAGATGGTGCACAAATCTCCATACAGTGCAGCGCACATATGATCTGTTGTGGTATCGTTGTTTTTGCATGGCTTGCCGGAGTATGTTGATGAGTATTGGCATAAATGTTGACTGGACGTAGTAAAATATTAAATTTCTTACTCCAATGTGATGATAAAATAGGTACAGACTATAAAAGTAATTTAAAATTTAAAGTTTTGTACTACCGACTTCAATATTAATAAAATTATTAAGAATTGGTCAGACCGTGATCAAATTTATATGGGACTACATGAGAAGCACCAGCTTTCAAATAAAAAAAGAATCATCGAAATCGGTTCACCCAGAAAAAAGTTATTAGGTAACACAAATAAAAAAACATACAGTCGAATTGAGTACCGTCTCCTTTTTGAAGTCGGTAGATAAAAGAGACAAAGAGCCCCTAGAAATATATAAAACATACTCTTTATTTAAACAGATGATATGAACCAAGCAACTGCATTAACTCATCTTTCATTCGTTACTTCATTCGTTTCTTTCTGGTAAAAATACTAACATCATTCAGCTGTTCGTTATTAAATCCACATATAAGAAACAAAAGATTTTTGCACAGTATTTGTGTCGCAGCTTCCTCTATACATAGTAATTCTCCAGCTAGTTCATTCACTTTTCCGTTGGGTAAAAACTCATTAGCACCCAATAATTTCAGAACTCGCTAGAAAAAAAGACAATCTATTATTAATATTGTTATATTATGACTCTTAACGCAAACGTTCAGTAGAGCACCCACTGAATGTTTGCGTTAAGAGTTTATTTATTTAAACTAGCAAGCAGACTAAACTTACTGTAAGAACTTAGAAATCTGACTAGGGTTGGAAGATATTTTATTTATTTTCATAGAGTAATAAATGGTACGTGGTTATGGAGAAAAGCGAGTATTTTTGTTTTTCGGATGAGGGTCATAAGAGCAATGTATGAATAAAAACCCAATTTAAAAATAAAATTCAATATCAAAACATTTTATTCAAAAATAGCCTTTACAAAGCACTTTTGAAGGTCAAAAAAGCTACGCCATCGCCTAAACGTGTCTCTATTACTGCTACTACTTCTATTATTATGACTTAGCGAATTTAAAAAAATTAACATAAAATTCTTAGCTTCTCTTAAAATTAGTTTTATTAGAATGATATACATTTTGCAAACACTATAGTACGTGAGGATAATATGGTCATCCGGTTAATATGATCACTTTCTTATAACTCCAAAACTACTGCCTTGTTTGCATGGATGGTTCTATGATACCATAGCTCTTCATCAGTCAATCAAATAATAAAGGGTCAAAAAGTCACTGCTTTATCGACGCCATTTTGCCAGTTGATATTGTAGTAAATATTTTAGTCGATTTTTGTATTGTGTAGTGTAGTTAGTTTTTTTTAAGTTGTTTTTTTAATAGGATAGGGTGACAAACGAACACACAGTCCACCTGATGGTGAATGGTTGCTGTAACCCATAGACAACTTCATTTATACTCAATAAAGAATCAAAATGCAGATGTGTTGTCACCCGTGAGGACTAAGATGGAATGCCTCTTTTCCAGTAAAATAGGTCTCCGGTTCTCTACACTCACCATACGAAACACAGCAGTGTCAAGCTGCCATTTTACCCTGGTATTCTGTGAGAGCGTGGTCCTTCTCCGGTCGAGCCGACCCATTAGTGCTCCAACTATACTACTAATATAGCTGCAGCGTAGCTCTACCACGATTTTTCGAAGTGTTCCTAATTATTGCCAAAGCTTATTTGCTATTTTTTTCTCAATATATTCGTAATAGTATTACGACTTTGTGTTTTTGTCTATGTCCTCCTAATTTTGGTTTTATAGGGACATAAACTTCGATCAACAATACCAACTGTAGATCTTGTACCTTAAGAAGACGTATACTTAGATTACTGTCTATCACCTAGTTTATTTTTTATTAAACAAAGACAATCAACAATAGTAATTAACACATGATAGTTAATATATAATGTCTTTTATAAGCTCTAACTTCACAGAACACCTAATATAGCGAAATAGGTGTTCTGTGTCTAACTTGTATAAGCTCTTTGTAAAATAATTCTCGTGAATAATTGTACAATTTCCTTTTTTTGCCTATTTCCTTTAATGTTAGTTACCGATCGAGCGTATAAATTATTCTTACAAAATAATAAAATATTAGCTAGCTCAAGTGAGTTGTCTTCAGCCCACGGTCACGGTTCTCCGAACGATATTATCAAAGGGATGTTCCTCGAGTCTGTAAAGTCTTGTGGATTATTTAGAGACGATGGCGGTAGACCCGACGGTATAACTTTTGTCCCTTAGGGGAGAGGTAAAACCCTAGTGTAGGATGCTAGTGAAACTTTTGTTACGTGTAGTATCTCGCTAGTAATTCAGTTTAAATAGTAAGCCCTCTCAGAAAAGAGAGGAGGCCTGTGGGACGTTTAGAGGCTGTTACATTTTCTTAGTTAATTTTTTTTTATAGGATACATCTTATGTTTAATAAAAAAATAACCTTTTATAGATAGGCCCTGCAAATTTTCTCTGATTTGTTGTAAAGGCGTTTATATTGCCCATGAATGAATTACTGAATCTTTCAAGTCGAGAAACTAGTATTAATAACTTGTGCTTGTTTTTAGTATTTTCAAAATGTACCATGTCTAGAAGTAAGTCTGGTTGCTAGTTTGGGGTACGCCCCGTTGAAGCTAAGCGTCCAGAGTAATTTCAATTAAAAACGGTGGTATCTACAAGACCCTACTCTTCTCCATGTGCATCACTATTTTTTTTTTCATGTAAAATACTCTAAGAGACCAAAGTTAAATATTCATTTCAATGCAATATAATTGCGTACCTTATACTCAGAATCACCAAACGGTATTCGCTGAAGGTCATACAGGTTTACGCACCAACCTCGGCACACCCCGATCAGGAGGTGGAGGAAATGTATGAGGATATCTCTAGAGCCATGCATTCCTCCAAAACCCAATATACGGTGTTAATGGGAGACTTCAATGCAAAACTAGGCACAAGAGAGAACGGTGAGCTGAAAGTGGGGAAATTTGGAATAGGGCAACGGAACCCAAGGGGCCAGCAGTTGGCCGACTTCATGGAGAAAGAGGGACTCTTTATGATGAACTCTTTCTTCCAGAAGCGGCCCCACAGGAAGTGGACCTGGTCGAGCCCCGACGGTTCGACAAAAAATGAGATTGACTTCATTATGACGACCAGGCGACAACTGTTCAGTGATGTCTCAGTGATCGCGAGGGTGAAAACCGGCAGCGATCACCGAATGGTTAGAGGCACACTGAACCTAAACGTTAAGTTGGAGAGGTCTCGTCTAATGAAGTCAACGCTCCGTCCCCCTCGTGCTCTAATCCAAAGTCCCGAAACCTTTCAGCTCGAGTTGCAAAACCGTTTTCAGTGCCTAGAAGACTGCAATGAAGTGGACGATTTGAATGACAAGCTCGTGGAAACTGTCCATGCGGTCGGAGCTAAGTTCTGCAAGACCCGCCGCAGAAGAACACAAAAACTCTCCGATCACACTCTTAATCTCATGGCTGTTAGAGGGGAGATGAAGCAACATTCTTCAACAGATTTGACAGCATACAGGCAACTGAACAGACAGATCTCCAAATGCATGCGGCGGGACTTACGCAACTTCAATACAGCTCGTATTGAAGAAGCGATCGAGCGGAACCAAGGCTCCAAAGTCTTTGCCATAGATCTGTCTGCCAGAAAGAGCCAACTGTCAAAGCTGAAGACCGAGTGTGGCAGCATCGTTTCCGGGGCACCTGAGGTTTTGAGTGAGATTGAGAGGTTCTATGGGCAGCTGTACACGTCATCGTTGGAGCCACACGCAAGTGTGAGTAACGATCCAAGAGCGAGTCTTATCCGACATTATTCCGATGATATCCCGGACGTCAGTCTGAGCGAGATTAGAATGGCTCTCCAGCACCTTAAAAACGGCAAGGCCCCAGGCCAGGATGGAATTACAGCGGAGCTTCTGAAAGCGGGTGGAAAACCGGTACTTGAAGTCCTTCAGAAGCTCTTTAATTCCGTCCTCCATGGTGGCATTACACCGGAGGCGTGGAGCAGAAGTGCGGTGGTCTTGTTCTTCAAGAAAGGCGACAACGCTCTCTTGAAGAACTACAGACCGATTTCCCTTCTGAGCCGCGTCTACGTGCTGTTTTCGAGAGTCATTACGAATCGTCTCGCGCGCAGACTTGACGACTTCCAGCCTCCCGAACAAGCCGGTTTCCGAAAGGGCTTTAGCACCATAGACCACATACATACCCTTCGGCAAATTGTACAGAAGTCCGAGGAGTACAATTTGCCACTATGTCTGGCGTATGTGGACTATGAGAAAGCCTTTGATTCCGTCGAAATTTGGGCGGTGCTGCAGTCCCTTCAGCGATGCCAAGTTGACTGTCGGTATATCGAAGTGTTGAAGTGCTTGTACAGTAGGGCTACGATGGCTATCCGAGTACAGAACCAGAGTACGAAACCTATCCAATTGCAGAGAGGTGTAAGACAGGGTGACGTCATATCCCCGAAACTCTTCACCGCTGCATTGGAAGATGTTTTCAAGCTTCTGGACTGGAAAGGATACGGTATTAACATCAATGGCGAGTACATCACTCACCTTCGATTTGCCGACGATATAGTCCTTATGGCAGAATCGCTGGAGGACCTAAGCACTATGCTCAATGACCTCAATAGTGTTTCCCAACGGATAGGTCTTAAGATGAACATGGACAAAACAAAGATCATGTTTAATGTCCATGTCACACCTATGCTGGTAGTTGTTGGGAACACTAAGCTCGAAGTTGTTGACGAGTATGTTTACCTGGGACAAATAGTCCGACTAGGTAAGTCCAACTTCGACCGAGAGGTCAATCGACGGATTCAACTCGGTTGGGCAGCGTTCGGGAAATTACGGCACATCTTCTCGTCAGGTATACCTCAAAACTTGAAAACGAGACTGTACACCCAGTGCGTGTTGCCAGTGATGACATACGGAACTGAGACGTGGTCCTTCACTGCTGGCCGGATGAGAAAGCTCAAGGTCGCTCAGCGAGCTATGGAGAGGGCTATGCTCGGAGTTTCTCTGCGTGATAAACTCAGAAATGAGGATATCCGCAGTAGAACCAGAGTGACCGACATAGCCCAACGGATTAGTAAGCTGAAGTGGCAATGGGCCGGCCATATAGCTCGAAGAACCGACAACCGATGGGGAAGAAAGGTTCTCGAGTGGCAGCCTCGTACCGGCAGGCGAAGTGTAGGGCGTCCCCCCACTAGATGGAGTGACGACCTGGTAAGATTTGCAGGAAGTCGATGGATGCAGGTGGCTCGGGACCGTGCTTTGTGGCATTCTTTGGGGGAGGCCTATGTTCAGCAGTGGACTTGTGAAGGGCTGTAATGATGATGATGATGATGATAATAGAGGCAGCTTTATTCACTTCGTTATATTTTGCTCGAGGTAGGGAAAATTAATGAAGTTTCGTCATCAGAAAATATAATATTGTGATTATCTTTTAGAGTATTTATAAACAAGCTAGTTTATAAATACTCTACGGGTTAAGGTAAGGTCTTCCCGCTGGTAAGCCCTGAGGAAAACCCATTGATAGGTACTACTGACATTAGTGTAGGTATTATATAAATATTTCTAAAATTTGCGGGATCCAATGATAAAGAAATGTACGAAATAATAAAGAAATTAATAAAGGTATTACTACTAAGTTTCATTTAATCATGAAACACACCAGATTCGGTATTAGTGTTAAAAAAAGCTTGTTGAGTGGCGATTGTATTTATTGTAGACGCAAAAACTCTAACGGTTATGCATAGATACTCCGTTTTCTTAACATTGGATATTGAAATATTTTACAGCATCTTTTACAGGGGTCATTGTAGAAGCGTGCTCGTCGCGACCCCTACCAGCCCTTTTCAGGGCTGCAATTCTACTCAGCTGCGCACCCATGTCAACGAGGGTTAGGGCGTCCCCCCAAGGCGACGCACACCAGCTCGTCCCCGTTGGTGTGGACTGCAGCGCGCAAAGCGGCGATGGGGACCGCCACCCGTCACGCACAGCCCGACACGGCGGAAGGTGGAGGACGGAGTGCAGAGTTGGCACGTGGAATGTTAGAGGAGGCATGAGAGATAAGACGAATGAGTTGATCGAAATAATGAAAGAAAGAGAATTAGATGTCGTGTGTATGTCGGAGACCAAACGGAAGGGCAGTGGTACTGAAGAGCTCCCTGGCGGGGCGTTTGCTCTATGGTCCGGAGTCCCGGAGAGCGAGAACGCCTGCCAGGGAGTGGTGGTGCTGCTGTCTTCTCGGTTGGTCGATGTTATGACTGAATATAAGTTTGTGAACTCAAGACTTCTCTGGGTTCGCTTTAAATTGGGACTGACGAAGTTATTCCTTTTGGCTGTTTATGCGCCGGTGGCTTCGTCGTCCAGGGCTGAGCTGGAGGAGTTTTGGGAAGAATGTAAGAGAAGTTCTAGATTTGGCTAGGGGAAATGAAAGGATTGTTGTATGTGGTGATTTGAATGGATGGGTTGGTACCGCTCGACCAGGGTACGAGTCGGTACTTGGAAAGTTTGGCGATAAAAGGGTTAATGATGCTGGCAAGCTTATACTGGCGGTATGCAAGGAAAAGGGTCTTCTTGTGACAAACACTATGTTTAATCACAAGAAAATCCATATGTATACTAGAGAAAGAAAGAATGAGAGAAGTATGATCGATTTGTTCCTGGTGGATGACCGACTGCGAAAACAGGTTATGGATACGCGAGTGTTCAGGGGTGCTGACCTGGGAACGGATCACTATCTAGTGATTACTAGATTTAGGGGTCTGTTCGCGGGTTGGCGCTACCGGACTACAGTGACAGAACCACAGTCGGTCTGTCGCATCCGAAGCTGGAAGCTTCAGGAAGCGGATACTAGAGACAAATATCATGCGAGGGTAGCCGAAAAGCTTGACACCATCGATGGCAGAAACGAATGTGTAGAAAGAAGAGATGCATGGTGGAATGATGAAGTGAAAGAAGCTGTAAAGAAGAAGAAGAAAGCATGGTTAGACTACTTGGCCTCTAGTAATGATAAGGATATGAGAGAGAAGATGAAAGAAAGATATAAGCTGCAGAAAGTTCACACGAAAGCATTGATTGAGGAAGTGCGTGAAAGGTGTAGAATGGAAGCGGATGAAAGGTTGTCGCACAACTTTAAGGAGAACTCCAAACTCTTCTGGAAAGAGGTTGGAAGGACCCGAAGTGGTGCGACGGCCTTAAGAATGAACAAAGTGCTTTCGGGAACTAATGACGTCCTCTCAGAAAAATCGGACGTCATGCAGCGATGGAGCGAATTTTATAGAGAAATGTATGCGTGTGATGATCTTAGTGAGGGATCCGGGGATGACGCCGTGACTGGCACGCCAGACCCGGACCTCGATGACACTGAGGTCATCAGTATGAAAGAGATTGAACGTGCGATTCGAAGTTTGAAATGTGGTAAGGCTGCGGGACTAGACAGAGTTACTGCTGAAATGGTCAAGTATGGTGGGCCTCGCGTCTGGGACAGCTTTCATCTGCTGTGCAATTTGTGCTGGCGGACGGGGGATGTCCCGGATGATTGGCGATCCGCAGTCATTGTGCCTTTATATAAAGGTAAAGGTTCACATTTTGGGTGCTATCGGGCGATCAGCTTGACCAGTTTAGCAAGTAAAGTTTACTCGAAGGTTTTGACACGTAGGATGCAAGAGAAATCGGAAAGATTTCTATGGGAGGCACAATGCGGATTTAGACCTGGAAGAGGATGCACGGATCAAATGTTTTCTCTCCGTATGATCACGGAAAAGCTTCTGGCTGTTAACCAGAAGATTTTCTGAGCTTTTGTGGATCTTGAGAAAGCATTTGATAAGGTTATAAGGAAGAAAATGTGGGAACTGTTGCCGGGGTATGGTGTGGATGGCCGATTGCTAAGCGCTGTGCAGTCTCTTTACTGTGACTGTAAAGCCTGTGTGCGGGTAGGGCATGACCTGTCACCCATGTTTAGCGTCCAAACGGGCGTAAAACAGGGTTGTGTCATGTCTTCCTGGCTGTTCATACTGTATCTCGACAGCTGTTACAAAAGCTGAAAGATAGCTGTTTGGGTGTGAAATTGGGTGACATAAAAGTAAATTGTCTGCTGTATGCTGATGATGCAGTGCTTATTGCACCATCAGAGGCAGAACTGCAGGCATTAGTCACGTGTATGAAAGAGGAATGTGAAATTAAAGGTCTCCGTTTGAATGCTAATAAAACTAAGGTTCTGGTATTTGAAAGGGACGAAGAGAGAACGAAGTGTGAAATATGGGTAAATCAGGAATGTCTAGAACAGGTAAATGAAATTGTATACTTGGGGAGTGCTTTTAGCCGGGATGGAAGATGTGATTTAGATGTGGACAGGCGTGTCGCTGCCGGGAACAAAGTCAATGGTGCCCTGACTGCGTTAGTCAAAAGGCAAGGCGTAGCGAAGAGTGCACGCCTTGCAATACATAACGCAGTGTTGGTACCGACTTTGTTATATGGCAGCGAAACCTGGGTATGCCAGAAGAAGCATAAAAGTAAGTTGAATGCAGTGGAGATGCGATCTCTTCGTAAAATGTGCGGCGTTACTATGGCCGACCGAAAGCGAAACGAAGAGATTCGCAATATGGCAGGTTTGAAAGATGACCTTATCACAAAAATTGATAAGGGCGTGCTTCGGTGGTTTGGGCACGTTGAGCGAATGAGTGAAGACCGAATGGTGAAGAAAATATATAGCGCGAAAGTTAATATTAAAAGGTGTCGAGGTAGACCGAGACTAACTTTCGAAGACCATGTGAGCAAATTGCTCGAAGAGGGTAGGGTCAAGAGTACTCGGATACCTAGACGTGCATGTATGAAGAAGATAATGAATCTGAAAGAAGCGAAAGAGATATGTAAGGATCGTGACACTTGGCGATCTGTTCTCTCTGGCTACCCCGTCAGGGATTGTGCGTGATGATAAATAAATAAATAAATAAAATTCTGATAATTTTTGTGGAAAGTAAAATTTTGTAGAACTCATTACATAAACAAAATATAAACAATATATATTTTGTTTATGCATAAATTAATTATAAGTCATCGCGCGCTCTGACTAGATACCGCCGGCGCTCATGTAAAATTAGGGTTGCCAGATGGTCGGGATTCGTCTGGATTCTCCCGACATTTTAAATGATCTCCCGACTCCCGACAAAACTCAAAATCTCCAGACAAACAGCTCCTCGAAATGTTAATAATTCAAAATTGAAATGCAACCAAAACGAAATTATGAAATTTAAAAAAAATTATATCATTTATGTTGTCAATTCTTGTAAGCAATGCTTATTGTGAAAGGTTATTAAGTTTACTAAATAATTTATATACTAAAGAGAGAAATCGTATGGCTATTGATTTAATAAAAGCTGGGTTACTAATTAGAATGAAATTTGAGGAAAATTGTTTATCTTTTCTGAATACCACTAAAGGATCCAAATTGGTGGATTCAGTAAAGTCCAATGCCAAACACCTGTGGCAATCTCAAAATTAAGTGTAGTTACATTAATTATCTGCCAACAATGTGAAGTATATTTGTATTGTAGCCCATTAATTTAAAAAATAATATTTTTGTTTTACATTTTTATTTTTAACATTTACCACATTTCATTAACAGTGGATTGCGGAAGCCCGTCTAGCTACATTGAATGTATGTGGAGGAATGAATGATAAGATGGATGAAGTATGCGATTATGATGCATGATAGGGGAATAGACGTTATGTGTAAATGAGACGAAACGGAAGGGAAAGGATGCCACTACACATGGCATGTATACCGCGTACTGGTCTGGCGTAGACGAGACCGAACGGGCATGCCAGGGAGTCGGTATCATCCTTTCAGAAAGAATGGGTCATTGTGTGAAAGAGTATGAATGTGTAAGCCCGAGACTGCTATGGATACGAATGAAAGTGGGCTTAAAGAAGTTGTTTGTTTTAGACTTTTCAGATGTTGGAGGCATTGGACATCTGTGTCTACCAACTGCGTTACAGCGTATAATAACAGAGAGGTTAAAAGATGAAGGTGTGAAAGAGAAGTTCAAATGTAGATTGAGAGAAAATATAAGTGGTATGGCTGAATTGTGTATGAATGATTTAGACTTGGAGTACTGTGTGGTATAATGTCAAGAAAGGTTTAGTGGATGCAGCCACCGAAGTATGTGGTGTAAGTAAGAGAACGAATGAAAGGAAAAATAACACATTATGGTGGGATGATGAGGTACGGATGGAAGTTGAAGCAAAGAAGAAAGCATGGCTAGATTTACTAGCAACCAAGGCTAGTAATTCTAGCAGTATGAATGATGACATTGAAAGGAAAAAGGCAGTCTTTAGACACCTAAATAAGAAAGTAAAAGAAGTAGTTGAAAGGAAAAATCAAGAAAGAACGGATAAGAATGATAGAAGAATATCGGATAACTTCCAGGCAAACATTAAAATGTTCTGGAAACTCGTAAGAACTACCAGGGGACATTCAAAACAGCCTAGATTTAATGCTATACGAGACCAGAATGGCTGTATTCTGAATAACGAAGTTTTGAGTTTAAGGAGATGGAAGGAATACTTTGAAAACGTGTTTATAAGTGATGAGACGTTTGAATTAAATGAAATAGAAATTCCGAAAGAAGAGGAAATAGATAGAGATATAAGTATAGATGAAAAAATGAAAGCAATGAAAAGTATGAAAACAGGTAAGGCAGCCGGTTATGATAGAGTATCTCTCGAAATGCTAAGGGCTGGAGAAGGAGTGGTGGCAGACCTGCTGTACACCTTGTTTAATTTATGTTGGGAACTTAAGCGGGTACCGGGAGACTGGTGCAAAACCGTGATAGTCCCAATATATAAAGGAAAAGGATCACAGCAGGACTGCCGTGGTATCAGCCTTCTTAGCATTGTGGGAAAACTGTATGCTAAGGTACTAATTGAAAAAGTTATGGAAGAAACTGATGGAAAATTTTGGGATGTGCAAGCGGGATTTAGAAAGGGAATGGGATGTACGGATCAGGTCTTTTCCATGCGCATGATCGCGGAGAAGTTTTTGGCCAAAAACCAAAAAGTTTTTTGTGCGTTCATGGACTTGGAGAAGGCTTATGACAGAGTGGACAGGGATGTGTTATGGCAAACACTGAACTCATTTGGGTTGAGCGCTGGCTTGATACAGGCATTGAAGTCTCTATATGGAATGAAGGACTCTAGTGCTTGTGTCAGGATCAACGGGGCCTACTCGGACTGGTTTGGCATCCATAAATGTGTCAGACAGGGCTGTGTGGCTTCCCCGTGGCTGTTCAACCTATTTATGGACAGTTGTTTGGAAAATTTGACAGTAGAAGAATGCGGGTTAAGAATGGGCGAGTTAACCGTCAAATGCCTTTTGTACGCCAATGATCAAGTCATACTGGCGTCGTCGGCAGCCGAGTTGCAAATGATGGCTACATTAATGAACAAGACATTTAAAGAAAAGGGAATGAAAGTGAACGCAAGTAAGACGAAAGTTATGGTTTTTGAAAGAGAAGAAAGTAAAACGATATGTGAAATAAGAATAGAAGGGAGTTGGTAGGGCAAGTAAATGAGTTTGTGTATTTGGGATGTGTGTTTAGCTAGATATGATAAGGATATAGAACGACGAGTGAATGTAGGAAATAGAGTGAATGGGGCTCTACACTTTATTGTGAAAAACAGAATGTGTCCAAAAAGGCACGTATGGCAATTTACAATGCTGTGTTAGTACCTACTTTAATGTATGGTAGGGAAATTTGGGTGTGGCAGAAGAAGCACGAGAGTAGAATAAATGCTGTAGAAATGCGGTCATTAAGGTGTATGTTATGGATGAATCTGAATGACAGAGTGAGAAATTGTTTAATAAGAGAAGAGTGTGGTTTGCAAGATCATGTTTTGACCAGGATTAAGAAAGGAATGCTTCGGTGGTTTGGTCATGTAGAAAGAATGAATGAGGAAAGAGTGACAAAGCAAATTTATGTTGCAGAGGTGAACGGCAGTCGGGAAGGGTCGCCTTAGGCGAAAGTTTATCGACCAAATTGGCGATATATTGAAAATGGGTCAAATCAAGAGTACCTTTAACCGACGAGCGTGTATGCGTAAGTATATGGATGTGGAGGAAGCGAGAGAGGTATGTCAGAATCGTGCCAAATGGAAGTCCATAGTCTCTGCCTACCCCTCTGGGGGACAGGCGTGAGTGTTTATTATGTTATGTTTTAACATTTATTTCTCCCGACAACAGCCCGAAAATACCGACATTTTCAAATTTTGTCCAGATATTTTGGTCTTCCGATCTGGCAACCCTATGTAAAATGCGCAACAAATACTACGCCGAAATCGGCGTACCCGAGGCAGTCGAGTTGCAGGCGAACGTACCGAATGTTTTATTAAATTTTGATCATAATTCGAAGTAAAATACCAGTTTACGTATTGAAACTGTGTAAAAATAATACTACAAGAAATAAGAAAGACACTGGAATCACATACTATCATTAAGTATCATACAATTTCGAAATTTTAACATAAAATAACACGAGCCATAAATAAGTCATAAAATATCAATGACGCTATTCAGTGTTGCCGTGAATGCAAAAATAAAGTACCCCGTGGCTGAGATTTTTATATGTGAATTTATTGTTACTATATTTTATAATATAATATATTAAACTTATTATAGTATAGTATTGCTTAAATGACATAATTGCCATTTATTAGGGCTCCGTCAGACATACCTCAAAACCTGAAAACGAAATTGTACAACCAGTGCGTGTTGCCAGTGATGACTTACGGAACTGAGACGTGGTCCTTCACTGCTGACCGTGTGAGAAAGCTCAAGGTCGCTCAGCGAGCTATGGAGAGGGCTATGCTCGGAGTTTCTCTGCGTGATAAACTTAGGAATAAGGATATCCGCAGTAGAACCAGAGTAACCGACATAGCCCAACGGATTAGTAAGCTGAAGTGGCAGTGGGCCGGCCATATAGCTCGAAGAACCGACAACCGATGGGGAAGAAAGGTTCTCGAGTGGCAGCCTCGTACCGGTAGGCGAAGTGTAGGGCGTCCCCCCACGAGATGGAGTGACGACCTGGTAAGACATGCAGGAAGTCGATGGATGCAGGTGGCTCAGGACCAGTAATGCATGCAGCAGTAATGATGATGATGATGATGAAACATACTCGTCAAAAACTTCTAACTTAGTGCTCCCAACAACTACCGGCATAGGTATAACATGGACGTTAAACATGATGTTTGTTTTGTCCATGTTCATCTTAAGACCTATCCGTTGGGAGACACTATTGAGGTCATTCAGCATAGTGCTTAGGTCCGCCTCCGGAGTAGTGCCAACATGGAGGACGGAATTAAAGAGCTTCTGAAGGACTCCAAGTACCGGTTTTCCACCCGCTTTCAAACGCTCCGCTGTAATTCCATCCTTGCCCGGGGACTTTCCGTTTTTAAGGTGCTGGAGAGCCATTCTAATCTCGCTCAGACTGACGTCCGGGATATCTTCGGAATAGTGTCGGATAAGACTCGCTCTTGGATCGTTACTCACACTTGCGTGTGGCTCCAACGATGACGTGTACAGCTGCCCATAGAACCTCTCAATCTCACTCAAAATCTCAGGTGTCCCGGAAACGACGCTGCCACATTCGGTCTTCAGTTTTGACAGTTGGCTCTTTCTGGCAGACAGATCTCTGGCAAAGAATTTGGAGCCTTGGTTCCGCTCGATCGCTTCTTCTATACAAGCTGTATTGAAGTTGCGTAAGTCTCGCCGCATGCATTTGGAGATCTGTCTGTTCTGTTGCCTGTATGCTGTCAAATCTGTTGAAGAATGTAGTTTCATCTCCCGTCTAACAGCCATGAGATTAAAAGTATGATCGGAGAGTTTTTGTGTTCTTCTGCGGTGGATCTTTCGAGCTAACGGTTTTGTAACTCGAGCTGAAAGCTTTCGGGACTTTGGAACAGAGCACGAGGGGGACGGAGCGTTGACTTCATTAGACGTGACCTCTCCAACTTAACGTTTAGGTTCAGTGTGCCTCTAACCATTCGGTGATCGCTACCAGTTTTCACCCTCGCGATCACGAAGACATCACTGAACAGTTGTCGTCTGGTCGTCATAATGAAGTCAATCTCATTTTTTGTCGAACCGTCGGGGCTCAACCAGGTCCACTTCCTGTGGGGCCGCTTCTGGAAGAAAGAATTCATCATAAAGAGTCCCTCTTTCTCAATGAAGTTGGCCAGATGCTGGCCCCTTGGGTTCCGTTGCCCTATTCCAAATTTCCCTACTTTCAGCTCACCGTTCTTTCTTGTGCCTAATTTTGCATTGAAGTCTCCCATTAACACCGTATAGTGGGTTTTGGAGGAATGCATGGCTCTAGAGATATCCTCATACATTTCCTCCAACTCCCCATCGGGGTGTGCCGAGGTTGGTGCGTAAACCTGTATGACCTTCAGCGAATACCGTTTGGTGATTCTGAGTATGAGGTACGCAACCCTCGCCGACATACTCTCAATCTTTACAACGTTGTTAACGAGAGACTTGTGGACGATAAATCCGACACCTCCTTGGTACAGAATGCCGCCCTCCCGGTGATAGAACAAGTTACCGGATTCGAGGATTACGGTGTCCTCCCCCTCTTTTCGGACCTCGGATAATCCTATAATATCCCAGCGTAACTTGTCTATCTCTTCTTCCAGCTCCACGATCTTCTCGACAGTCCTCAGGGTGCGTGCGTTGTATGTTGTCAGGTTGAGTCGTCTTAGGTGGCAACCGAACCACCACCGGAGATTCTTAGCACCCCCTGCCCCGCCGTTACCATGGTCGCCACCGTAGCCAGGAATATCGGGGCCGCCAAGGACTGGGGGCCGTCTCTTTATTACTCTCATCATATACCCCCGTATCATAAAATACTCCCCGTATTTGCCATAGTTGCCACGCTTGGCTAGCGGGTTGGCAACCGCAGTTTTTTTATTCTAATTTTGCTGTTATCAGGAAGATACTGCTGCCCATCTCCTGCCTGTTTCCCTTTGTCGCCTTTTACGACACCCACGGGAAGATATGGGGTAGTGGATAATCTTAACCGCCACTACACGGCACTCCTATCCAGTAAACGAACAATCAAACCTATAGCCCTCTCCTATCACTGTCGGCCAGGATCTATAATGGCTTTGTCATTGAATACCACCAGACAATGAAGGCTGGTATGTAAAAGAGAAGACTTGCTGTATTTCTAAACATCAACACAGCAAGTATCCTCAGCATGCTCATAAGCAAAACAGAAAATCTCATCAGCATGCCTAAAAAAATTTCCCACCCTTGTTCCACATAAACTAGGCTACTTAGCATAGTTGGTATATGCTACTCATTTTTGTTGGTATGGGTACAGTATCGTTAACTGTTTTACCTCCTTAAATATTGTAAAGGATTAAATTGGCATCCTGTATATTTTTTATCGATAACCCCAATCGATAAACATCGTCAATCACTAACTTTAACATTGGCAACTAAAACTAAATAGTGAAGTTTACTGGATAACAGAGGGCACATATTACAATAAAAATAAATGTTTTAGAACAATCTACTAGAAATAATAAAATTTAAAGATTATTCAGTAAATATATGTTATACTTACGATAATAAACCGAAATCACGTTCATTTTTGCTCCATATCGTGACTTACAATATCTTAATGCACAACCGGGCATATTTTCTTTAAAAATATTTTTTAAATATATGAAATTAATGCGTCTTGACTTTTTGACGATGTCACTAAGAATAAATGACAAAAATCGGAGATATAGGACATAAGTTACAGACGATAATTTTGCTGCTGATGTCCGGTCTATTACTACTACTACTTAAATGTCTTTGCCTTTTAGGAAGTCTGTCAATTATTACAGTATACAGTTTATGACAAACCAAGTAAGAAAGTAAGATAAAGTCAGGGTTTGTTCCAAACACAGATAAAATCTATACTTACTAAAGTACGTGAGGGTAATATCACCTTAAGCTTTGCCGCCCTTTAAAACCATAATTAGGAGGAGGACAGAGAAAAAAACACAAAGTCTATAATTAATATATTAAGAAAAAATAGCAAACAAGCTTTGGCAATAATTAAGAACACTTCGAAAAATTAGTTTAAAGAAAATTAATGACACTTCACAATACTAAAATCGACTAAATATCTACTATAATGTCAACTGTCAAAATGGCGTCGATATAGCAGCGCCCCTTTGACCTTTTATTATTTGGTTGACTGATGAAGAGCTATCGTATTATAGAGCCATCTATGCAAACTAGGCTGTAGTTTAAGAGTTATAAGAAAGTGACCATATTAACGGGATCACCATATTACCCTCACGTACTATATTATTAATACATATAATAAAGCGCAAGAGTTTTTTTTTTGTTTATTTAAGCACGCTAACTTCTGGAACTACAAGTTCAATTTGAAAAGTTATTGTTGTATATAGTAGCCAGATACATGAGAAGTAATATAGGCTATTTAGCATTAGGCTATACCTCTCAGCTAGTAGATTATAAAGGTATATATAGTTTACTTACTTCCAACGTATTTGTGAAAGGGGCAATAGCTTTTATAAGGGGACTTCTTACATTTCCCATAAAAGCTATTGGTGCAAGAGCATGCATCGCCATTATTTTCTCATTGTACTCGGGCCTCATGGATGACATGACCCAGAAAGCAGTCGTTCCCTGAGAGAATCCAATGTACTGAATTTTAGAAACGCCCGTTTCCTTTAAAGCATAGTCAATCATAGCAGGTAAATCATAATATCCGATCTCATGCCAACTGAACTGCCAAAACTTTGAACGTGTCGGATTCGTAGATACATGATTACGAGAGTACGTGTTGCCTCTAGCGTTTCCCATCCAGACGTCATAGCCGGCATCGGCTAGAATATATGCTGTAAAATAATTTTACTTAAAATAATACCCAATGAAAATATACAACATTATTCAATTGTAAGATTATTTCAGGAACTGCTATGAAGCTTGGCGAAGCATTACTTTTCTATCGGCAAACATTATATAACAATACGTGGTAGAGCCATGCTGCAGCTATATTAATAGTATAGTTGTAGCACGAATGGGTCGGCTCGACCGGGAAAGGACCAGGCTCTCACAGAATACCAGCGTAAAATAGTAGTTTAATACTGCTGTGTTTCGTATGGTGAGTGTAGAGAACCGGAGACCCTTTTTACTGGAAACAAGGCATTCTAACTTAGTCATCACGGGTGACAACGCATCTGCATTTTGATTCGCAAACGAGGATAAATGTAGATGTTTATGGGTCACAGCAACCACTTACCATCAGGTGGACTGTGTGCTCATTTGTCACCCTAATCCTATAAAAAAAAAACAGCAGAATGCACTGCTGTTTGACTCTTCCGGGCTGAAGGGTATAGAGAGGCATTCTATCTTAGAGAGATTTCCTCAGAGGTGACCACACATCTGTAGCCTATTTTTTATTCTACAATAATTTAAGGGACATTTACCGCTTAGCGTATGTCAGTCCCATCATACCCTAACATACATCACTTACTCATATAACGTTAATTAATACTTGTTATACTACGTGGGCCATTCATTCGAACAGAACTTTCGCATCGTCGCCATTTGGTTGGGATAAAATATTATGAAATGTGCCTACGTCAGTGCTGTTCAAATTTAAGACTCTTATTAAATTACTTCTAACAGACTTAAATCGAACACATTCCATCAATATACTATAGTGTAGGTCTTCTATAACTTCACAGTCTCCACAAGCCTATTTTATTTAAATGTGGTTGCAGTTGTCAACATCCACTTACCACCAGGAGTACTGTAAACTGTTGTCACCTCTGTTTTATAAAAAAAAAAAAATGACAGTCTTGCATAACTGAAGTACTATTGTTGAAACCAGTGCATTCTCGTATGAATTCTACCTTCCTTCATTTTCATCTTGATTTATTTGTTTTTCATCGTAGTTCGTAAACAAGCCTCTGTTACTGTCGGAGTGGATTGACCTTGCATATTTTTATGGTCTTGTAAGACACTCTTATACCGGTTAAATATTTTTAATATTTCCTTTAATCTTCTTTTACGAGACCCACGGAACTAGATGGAGTGATAAATTTCTAACACCATCACTACACGACCCATATGTATAGTTTTGATTGATTTACTTTATTATTGATATAAAATGTAATTACGAGGGTCACACTAAAATGATCGGGAATAGAATATTTCGGATTGAGCTACAATAAAACCTTTTTTAGAATATGAATACTGGCCTCTTAGAATCTTAATGACATTCAAACAATTTAAAAAATGTTTAAAAACAAAACCTATGATGGTTTAAAGTTGACACGTCGTTAACAGAAATGGAACTCACGCGTGAACATTTCCGTGCCATAATTTATCACAATTTTCGTCGCGGCTTATCTCAAAATAAATGTCTCAGCGAACTTGTTTCGATTTATGATGTTGAAGCACCGAGTCAAACTACAATATACCGCTGGTATGCCAGCCAGTAATATTTCAGTGTGCCTCTCATATTACTTGGGAGTACACTGTAGTACTGATGTCCCTCAGACCGAATTTCGGTTACGGTGACCAGTCTCATCGGAGACTAGCCATCTGCGCAGGACAGGATTATACTGCCCAAGTATATGCGCAATCACAGGTGCACTCTCTATTCTTTCACTCTCATAGTCCGATGGGATGGTAAACCGACACGAGTGGATAGAGATCAGGCACAGGACCAACGGCTTTACGTGTTTTCCACGCCGCCAATTTCCTGACTCTGGGCTGCTACTGAGAATTCCTTGATTAAGTTATGACATGTTTAGCAGTGTGATTGTGTTACTGTAGTGGAAATCGTGGTTGGCTTCGTTTTGACGTTTCGTGTTTAGTTTAGTCATTTGTATCTATTATAAGATCTTTATGATAATAAATTAATGTTATTTTAGGCTACAAAGTGTAATCACTTTTTTCATTAGTTACAACCAAACAAAAGTCCCTTCCTGAACTTAAGTCTCCAATATAGATTGCCTCAAAGGCAGGTATTATTTGCAATAGTTGCCACGCTTGGCAGGTGGTTGACAATTGTAAATCAAAAGGGAGCTGCTGTCCATCTCTCGTCTTTTACGAAATCTATCTTAATTTAAAAAAAGGAACGCTGTAGAGGAGTGATTCTAAACAATAGTGAGGCAGTGTAACTGTTACACTGCCACACTATTGTTTTGATAATCTGTGGGCATGTCTGCTAGATACATTTCTTTGGCCTAAAGGACAAGCATCCAAGCCAAATATTAATAAGATAAAAGATTTCTATCAAGGTTTGACTTTGTATTCACACGTACATATAGCCAAGCAGCAACTAACACCACATTTCTGCTTAGTGCAGTGTTCATACGAGAATGCACTGGTTTCAACAATAGTCTAAGTCGATCTCTAAGTTTTACTGGAATAAAACCTTTACTCCCTATCGGTTCAGCTATTCCACATATTAGCCCAGACAGAGACAGATTAAAATTTATAAAGTGGTTGCTCTGCTGAACTAGTCTCTCCCATAGATTGGCTCATATTACAAAAGTTGCCATGCGTGGCAAGCGGGTTGGCAACCGCAGTTTGTTTGGTTCATTTCATTCTATCAAAATAATAATTTTGAAAATCAACATTGCTTTACCAAGGCCTTTTCCTGGTCTCATAAGGACCCATTCTGCAGAAGATGAAAGTAAGCCATGTTGGAGAAAAACCACTGGCAGCCGTTCTGCTTTGGTCTTGTTTCGACCATGAGGGACTCTGTGCAGTTCCAAAATGTATCTGTCTTCAGTGTATACTTTGTGTATCTCACAAGGATAGCCATATTTCCTAATTAGTGTAAACTGTAATTAACAAAAAAAAGTGTAAAATTTAAATAAAATAACAGCCTTTTTTATAGGAGAGTGGGCAAACGAGCATAAGGCTCACCTGATGGTAAGTTACTGCCACCGCCCATGAACAACTGCAACACCAGGGGAATAGCAGGTGCGTTGCCGGCCTTTTAGAAAGTAGTAAGCACTTTTCTTTAAGGTCCCTAAGTCGTATCTGTCCGGAAAAATCGCCGGTGGCAAACTATTCCACAGAGAGGGCGTGCGAGGAAGAAAACTCCTATTAAAATGTATAGTGGTCGACCAAGAAGCATCCAGATGGTGTGGATGGTATCGGGAGTTTTCCCGCGATGTGCATTCGTGAAATTTGGCGGCTGGAATTAATCCGAACGATTCCTCAGAGCACTCCACGTGGTAGATGCGAAAGAAAATGTGAATCGACACGATCAGAGAGGACTCTGTCGTCGACGATTCGCCTACATAATATGACCCACCGCTCAGCACAGGCCTCCTCTCATTGATTTGGATGATTTGGGGGAAAGGAAAAGCCCGCTGCCCTATGTCCTAATGAGTTTTTACAAACGTTATATTATGTCGCAGAAATTTTTAGACATATAGGTTTCCTTATTAACCGCGTTAGGCTTAATACTAGGTATCATGATCATATATTGATCATCCACCAAAATTTTATACCGTTACAGCCCATAAAATTCCACTGCCGAACAAAGGCTTCCCTATATATTGCCTCATACGGGGTATACTTGCCATAGTTGGCACGTTTGGCACGCGGGTCGACAACCGCAGTTTTTTTTCTAATTTTAGTCATTAATATAAAGACGCTGTTGCCCATCTCCTGATTTGTTTCCCTCTGTTGCCGCTTAGGACACCCACGGGATGATATGGGGTAGTGGATATTCTAACACCGCCACTACATGGTAAATTTTATACAAATGGAATAAAAACTAGGCAAATATTTTTACGTCCTTCCCAAATTTGAGTAAGTTATATATTGTTTATAATACTAAAGGTTGGCGGAGGTAAACACATATAAAAACAATTTTATTAAAAAAGTTGACTCTCAAACATTAAACAATTAAAAAAATGTTATTATTGCATTTATATTGTTAAAAGAATTCTCATAAACTTACTGTATCTAAAAGAGCATCTTCTATAATACTTGGATCCGTTCTACCGTTTTCTGATACATTAACTCGTGCGTAGACACATGTTGAGAAATACAATATTAATAAGTGATACCAAGAATGCTTAACTTTTAACGACATTTATAATAATCTTTTATCCAGTGAACAGATTGTTCAATGAGTAACAGCCGTCTGAACAAATGTATGTGTACTCACTAGTTAATGTATAAAAGGTGGATAACTGATACCGATAAGCAGTTTAAAGAGTTAATTTTATAGAGTAACATTTTATCTTTGAAGTATCAGTTATATTAAAAATAAGTTACTATCGCGAATGACCTAAAATAATCTTCATTGTATTGTTTGATCGAAAGCTTACATATTCGTTATCCTAATAAGTTTTCTAACATATTTCAAGCCAGTGCTTGACTACAATCCCACCTGGTGGTGATGAAAACCTGGATGAAAATTTCACTTATCTTTACGCAGTGTTTTTAAGCTTAGCGTAACTAAAACCTATTCACTCTTGCTTTGAAGACGCCCAGATTGTAATCGGACGGAAAGACCGATTAATTATTATTTATTTACAGTGATAATAATGAAAATGGCTGCAATTTATTTTAATTATTATTGTTTTAATTATATAATTATTTAATCATTATCAATTATTCAATGTGAAGTATCGTGTAAAATCTTTCTGTTGCTCAAGGAGCCACCCAGCGTTCAAAGTTCACACTTTTTAGGATAAATGTCTAAAAGTGTTGCAAAGCACAAAAATGTCGTTTTCCACATATTTTCTACTACCAGCGTTCTGACAAACAAAATTTTTATTTTAGTTATAATCGTGATAGTACGTCTGCAATGTCACCCGTATTATCAAAATATTGTTAATGTAAAAGGACGTATCTACATATTATGTCTAGGACATATCGGTTATCGAGTCTATGCTTACAGCGGTCTCGGTCATGGTGAAGCAACAGTAAAATTTGGAGCAGTAGTTTTTAAATTATTAACAAACTAATATTCAAGCATTACATGAACACGCTATTTGACTAGAAATATTTTGACCCGTTTCACAATTATAATATAAAACTATCTTTATTTATCTTTATTATTGTAACATAATCGACTTGTATTTCTACTATTTAATACCTTTTAAATATTTTAAGTAGATTTAGTAAATTAAAGAACCAGGCTCTCACAGAATACCAACGTAAAATAGCAGGTTAACTGCTAGTTAGCTGCCGTGTTTTTATTGTGAGTGTAGAGAACTGGAGAACCTTTTTACTGGTAACGAGGTATTCTGTCTTAGTCCTCAGGAGCGTCAACGTATCTTGATGATGCATTTTGATCCTTAGTCGAGAATTGATGTAGATGTCATGGACCATAGCAAACACTTACCATTATGTGGACTGTGTGCTCGTTTGCCACCCTTATTCTATATAATAAATAAATAAGAGGTGACAGTGGGAATTGAAACATAATGCTCTTGATAACAATTCAAAATAATATAAAAACTGCGGTTGCCAACGTGGCAACTATGGCAAATATTCTAGGCCTATGTTTGACAGTAGATTTTGATAGATTGTTATGACGATGCATGGATGAAAAATTGTATTAATAATGTTATATATTCCCTAATTTAAAACATTTTCTTACTTAGGTACTGATTTTTAGGTGTTCGCTAGTATACGTTTGTACATTGTTGTTGATGGTCTATACGAGTCTTTGTTATCAACAAGCGAGATTCTTCGAGTACCTTTTAGATGGTAGTCGATAGGTACCTATAGGTAGAGATATAGGTTGATGGGTATAGATTTTATTTAGTTACAATACAATATAATACTCTTTATTGTATCTACACCAAGAAGAGATAAACAAACATTGGGGGGAAAACAAAAGGCGGTCTTATTACCACACTAGAGATGTTACGGAGGTTCGATTCCGATTCCGAAAGTTCGGAACTTCCGGTTGATTTTGCACCTCCGATTCCGATTTCGGTTTCGTTAAATTTTAATTGGACGTTATATATCGGAAATCGATGGACAGTGGTGGCGGCGGCTGCGATCAGCGTGTACAAATAATTTTATACATGTCGCCCAGGGAACCTCCATCTCCCGTGCCTTCTGTCGATTACTCTTGAACTTGATGTTTTGTCTCGTATTTGGCAATTATTGGCATGTTGTGCGTTCGTGCTTCATTTATACCTATCCGAGTTTGTAATTAGTTTTAATAGATTATTATTTGACGTGTAACAAATTTATTTGATTTGGACAATGAAGCCAAAATCAAGTGCCATTTGGAGTTATTTCAATGAAGTTTCTGAGGATACGGCAAAGTGTAAGCTATGTGAGTCGATATATTCACGAAATGGAGGTACGACTATTTCGTTAAAAAGTAATTTAAAGTCTGTGCATGCCACTAAATTTGAAGAATTCAAAAAATTTGAAACTGAAAAAAATACAGTGCAATAGACCTGCCCTTAACACATCTCTTCTGCCTCCACCTCCGATTCCGGTTCCGATTTCGGTTCCGGTTCCGACAAACAAAATTTAAGAACTCCGCTTCCAAATTCGGTTCCGATATAACCACTTCCGTAACATCCCTATACCACACAGCAATCTCTTCCAGACAACCCAGAAGAAGAATTAAATAAATAAAAAATAAGAAAATCTTAACGGGGAGGGTGCACTAAAATAAAAAAGATACCAACTTATGTACTAATAAATTATAGTTAAAAAATACTAAAAAAACACGCTTTAAAGGTAAAAATATATTTTTGGAAATAAGAATAGTATAATTAACGAGGATAAATATTATTGTAAAAAGCGTTCTATATGTATATCGAGCACCCCACGCTATTTCATTGGTACGATTAGTACAAATATATTGTGAAGCGCCCCACGCTTTTTTACAATAATATTTATATTCGTTAATTGTACCATTCTTATTTCAAAAAAAATATTTTTACCTTTTTAGTTCGTTAAACCATTAAAGCGTGTTTTTTTAGTTTATTTTTTCAACTACAATTTATTTTCACTTTTTAGTTTGAGTTATCATCTTATCTTTTAATCCTGGCGATCCTGTTCAGGATAATGGGAAGAACTTATCAAGTAATAATTATAAGTAAATTAAGTATTGTCAGTAAACGTATGCAAAGTTTCAATTTAAACTGACGTTTGAAAGTGGGTGAAAATCAAATTTAGAAGAGTCGATTACAAACAAACATACACGTGAAGCTTAAATAAAGATGAATGACCAAAAATAAGAAGAGAAAGAGAGAGGAGTTAGAGAGAAAAAACAAATAGTGTTCCTTAACCTGTTTCTGGAACACATTTACGGATTGAGCACTTTTAATTGACTGGGGTAAGGTGTTCCAAAGTCTTACTCCAAAAACAGAAAATGTTTTATCATAATAAGTAGGGGAGTGAACAGGACATTGAAGGGAAAGATTTTCTTTGGATCGCAAGGAAAAATGATGACAGAGGCTGAGTAACTTAAAACGTTTTTTTAGATAGGGAGGAAGGACTTGATTATATTAAATAAGACGCAATAGAGGGCAGAAAATATATGAGTATTCCGACGAGATGGATTGGGAGCCACTTGAGCTTAGTGCGGCATTCCGAGACATGGTCATATTTGCGAAGCCCAAATATGAACCTAAAGTTTGTTAAGTTGCTCCTCGGTGATATCAAGGTAACAAATAGTAAAGATTGTGCAAGCTTAATTTTGATAGAAATGGGTAAAAAATAGTTAAGTCTCCGGAGTGAAGCATATGCTGAAAACATTTTACGGCACACTGCATTAATTTGGAAATTCCAAGAAATTCTGGAATCCAAAAGGACACCTAAATTTTTAACAACGTCATTATCTCTCTTCTTGATCTTCTATGGTTGTTTGTAAATATATTTGGAGATCATATGCATACAAATAGTAGAGAGAAGATATTTGAGACGTAATCGTATTAATAAAGATTGCGAATAAAAGAAGAGATAAGCTAGCTACTTACCACTGAAGGTATTGTATCTTTCTGCACAACCTTTGTTTTATTACGATGTTTTCATTTAACGTTCAAATGTAACTTTGTAAATATGTTTTTGAGTAATTGAACTGTTATAATTATTATCTAAAAAAAATATTAAGCCCTTACTTTAATACTTAATGTTCGAAATAAATATATTTTAATGTATGCTTATTAATGCATTTTAATTCTTCAATCTTACATATATGATAAATTTTAGACGAATTCATACAGAAATTAATTATTATTTACATAGTAATGTTTTTTTTTTTTTGCGAGAAACCCTAATTCTTTTTCTAAAATAAAATTTGCTAAAAGTTACTCCTTATGACATCATATATCTGCCAGTGAAAGTCCCGTCAAAATCGGTCCAGCTGTTTCTGAGATTAGCCGGAACAAACAGACAGACAAAATATTTTTAAATGATTACAGACAAAATATTTTTTTTTGTTATAAGTACCGTATATACTTTCATATGCATTGAGTAAAAAGCTGTAATTTTGACATTACAAACGGACACTGCAATTTTATTTATTTGTATAGATGAACCTACCTAACATGCCTCTGACAGACTTACAAATAGCATCATCATCATTCCAATAGCAGCCTATCACTGATGAATAAGGCCACAAGCTTACATAAAGTACGGGTCTAAACCAAAAAATCTTAGAACCGAAAGTAATTAGAAAGAATAGATATTAGAGATAAAATGTGTTAAAAATTTAAGTTGTTGACATGAATACAAATTAGTTTCTAAAAATCAGTATAATTTATTTATCACTTTAATACCGAGCATAATTTCGAAATACATAATATATCTAATTCGACAATTGTCAAGGTGCAAGGATTATAGATAAGATAAAATCTCTAAAAGACTTAGAACGTTAAACAATAAAACAAATATTTATTAAATTAGCTAGCAGCCTTGTTCTATTCTATAGTATATCGTATACGGTATTCCCCCCCCCTCCCCCCGCAATGGTGAACGAAGAGGCATGATTGGCTCGAGGTGAAGAGCCGGCTCAAAGTGGCAACTCCGAGAGAGTTTGGCAAGCCCGCTTTAGATGTGTGTTGGTGGGCTGCTGTACTTCCTCGTATCGGGCTCGGGGGTAAGGGGGGCGTTGCGCAACTGAAGTAAAAGGCCACAGTATAGGTCTCACCTTGTGTTTCTGGTGCGTCTTACCTGAGAGGGAAAAGGGGGAGGAGTTGGGGTTTTAGTCGATGCGAGTCCGACATAATCCGTCCTTGCGGCGGGACGGGTATGCGTAGGCATTTCTCTATGTAAAAAAAATATTTCAGCCGCCAGACCACAGTGCTTACATTGATGTGTTCTAGTCTGTATCTCTTTGATAGAATCTCTCGTTGATGGAATGCCTCTAAGATTACAGACTGTAACCTGAGAGATATTCCATCTTAGATTTCAGTACCGCAATGTGTAAGACATTAATATGATTTTGTTTTATTTTTTATATTTATGAGTTAAGGTTTTAGAAGGCTTGACATCCTACCGCAATGTCTTGCTTAGTGCATAATACATCAACGGCTGAGTAATAACTCATTTATGTTCAACTTAACAAATACTAATAAATGTCACACTAAACTTCCTAAAAATCATCACAAAAGAACTCCTCCTTAAGTCGATCAAAATCGTTATTAAATTTTCCTCAACCGAATCACTCGGCCAGTGACGGTTTAATTTTAAACATGAGTATTATAACAACTTATATTGTCATATTACATTTGTTTTACTGCAATGTATTAAAAACAGATCTATTTGAAAATTACAATACTTGTGAACAGCACACCAAACACAGTTTGTCTTCGGATCGGGGATCCGAAGACAAACTGCGTTTGTTGTGCCAAAAATATAGAGAAAATATAAAATATAGAGATTTTTTTATAGAAGAGGGAGCAAACGAGCATGCGGCTCATCTGATGGCAAGTATTGACCACCTCCTATGAACAACTGCAATACCAAGGGAATCGCAGGTGCGTTGCCGGCCTTTTAATAAAGAGTAGGATTTTTCTTGAAGGTCCCTAAGTCGTATCGGTCCGGAAATATCGCTGGTGGTAGATGATTCCATAAGGAAGTTGTGCGAAGAAGAAAACTTCTGGGTAAGTTTGAAATTCTTTTACAAAAAATATCGCGTTCACGTAATAAGAACATTTTTGTTGGTGGTGATTTTAATATAGATGTTCTCAAAGAAAATAGTCTCGCAAATGCATTTGAATGTTTGTTAATGAGATATAACTTGAAACTGGCATTGAAACAACCGACTCGCACGGCCAGCTTAACATGTTTAGACAATTTTGCAACTATAGTAAATAATTTAAGGCTGATGTCTTTGAGTTTGCGTTGTCCGATCATACAGCACAGCTGCTTCACTGTCCAGTTCAAGAAACATATGCTATAAACTATTGCTATGGCTAGGAAGGATTATAATATTAAAAATATAATGAAATTTAAATATCAGATTCCTTGCTACAACAGGTTCCATCCGCAGAGATCGTGATCCTTGGCGATTTTAACGCCCACCATGCCGAATGGCTCGGTTCACGTTTAACCGATCATGCGGGGAGATCTGTTTATGACTTTGCCTTGGCATATGGTCTGACACAATTGGTTACTTCGCCTACGCGGATTCCAGATGTGGAGGATCATACACCTTCCCTGTTGGACCTTCTGCTGACCTCTCATCCGGACGGATATCAGGTTTCCGTCGATGCCCCTCTCGGCTCTTCGGACCATTGTCTGATCCGGAGTATGGTGCCACTCACGCTCCCTTCGCGTTTGCGTTCTGCAGGTTGCCGCCGTGTTTGGCATTACAGGTCGCCGGATTGGGACGGAATGCGGTCTTTCTTTGCATCCTACCCATGGGGGCGGGTTTGCTTCTCGCCGGATGATCCCAGCGCTGTTGCTGACTCTGTCACTGATGTGGTGCTACAGGGAATGGAACTATTTATTCCATCATCTGTGGTACCCATCGGAGGCAGATCTCAACCTTGGTTTGGTCGCTCCTGTAAGACTGCATTGCGCAGTAAGCAGGAGTGTTATCAAGCCTGGGCTGCGGCTTCGGTGACTCGGGATGTAAACACCAGCACATTAAAAAAGAAGTATAACTTCGCCTCCAGGTCCTTCAAAAGAGTTATTGCCAAGGCAAAGTCAGAGCACATAGGCAGAATTGGCGAGAAACTAGTTCGCCTTCCTTCGGGAACCCGTGCATTCTGGTCTCTCGCCAAGGCTGTCCAAGGGAATTTCTGTAAGCCATCACTACCATCTCTGCACAGGGAGGACGACTCACTGGCCCAAGACGCAAAAGACAAAGCCGACCTTTTAGGCTCCCTTTTTGCGTCCAACTCGACTCTTGATGACGGGGGGAAAATACCGCCGACCATCCCGCGGTGTGAGTGCTCCATGCCGGATGTACTATTCTCACAGCGCTCAGTTCGCAAAGCACTTCTCTCCCTGGACATCCAGAAGTCGAGTAAGCCTGATGGAATCCCCCCAATTGTGCTGAGGACGTGTGCTCCGGAGTTGGCACCGGTCCTAACGCGTCTTTTCCGGTACTCCTACTCCCAAGGCGTAGTCCCGAATTCATGGAAGACAGCTTTTGTCCACCCGATCCCTAAAAAAGGCGACCGCTCAGACCCGTCCAACTATAGGCCTATCGCGATCACCTCCTTGTTCTCCAAAATAATGGAATCCATTATTAACTGCCAGCTCATCCGGTACCTTGAGTTTCACCAGCTTATTAGTGACCGCCAATACGGTTTTCGTCGGGGTCGATCAGCTGGTGATCTTCTGGTCTACCTGACCCATAGATGGGCGGAGGCAGTAGAGTCCAAGGGGGAGGCGTTGGCCGTTAGTCTGGACATTGCGAAAGCCTTCGATCGGTTTTGGCACAAAGCGCTTCTTTCGAAGCTCCCTTCCTATGTGCTTCCCGAGAAATTGTGCAATTGGACCACCAGCTTCCTTGCAGATCGGAGCATCAAGGTCGTTGTAGACGGTGCATGTTCTGACTACAAGCCTATTAACGCTGGTGTTCCACAAGGCTGTGTGCTATCACCAACGCTGTTTCTTCTGCATATCAATGATATATTGCTAACTGGTAACATTCATTGCTATGCGGATGACAGCACTGGTGATGCTCTATACACCGGCCGGGCCAATATTTCTCGGGAAAACGTCGCCGAGTACCGGAACAAACTTGTGTCTGAAGTCGAGTCTTTGTTGGACAAAGTCTCGGATTGGGGGCGACTAAATCTAGTCCAGTTTAATCCTCAGAAGACACAAGTTTGCGCGTTTACCGCTAATAAGAACCCCTTTGTCGTATCTCCTCAGTTTCAAGGCACTCCCCTTCTTGCCTCAGCCAGTATCGGTATCCTCGGAGTCGACATATCGAGTGACGTGCAGTTTCGTGGTCACTTGGAAGAGAAGGCCAAATTGGCCTCTAAAAAGCTTGGCGTGCTCAGCAGAGCGGGACAGTATTTCATGCCGGCACACCGCCTGCAACTTTACAAGGCGCAGGTTCGGCCTCACATGGAATACTGTTCCCATCTCTGGGCAGGGGCTCCCCAGTACCAGCTCCTTCTACTTGACCGCATCCAGCGCAGAGCGGCTCGAATCGTCGACGACCGAGCCCTTTCCGATCGGCTCGATTCATTGGCACTGCGAAGAGATGTTGCATCTCTTTGCATTTTCTTTCGCATCTACCATGGGGAGTGCTCTGAGGAATTGTTCGGATTAATCCCAGCCGCCAAATTTCATGAACGCACATCGCGGCAGAACTTCCGATACCATCTACACCATCTGGATGATTGGCGGTCCACCACTGTGCGATTTAGAAGATGTTTTCTTCCTCGCACGACTTCTTTGTGGAATCGATTACCATCAGCGATTTTTCCGGACCGATACGAATTAGGGACCTTCAAGAAAAGAGCTTACTCCTTTGTAAAAGGCCGGCAAAGCATCTGCAATTCCCCTGGTGTTGCGGTTGTTCATGGGCGGCGGTAGCCACTTACCATCAGGTGAGCCGCATGCTCGTTTGCCCCCCCTCCTATAAAAAAAAAACATAAAAAGTCTCTCTTTTTCGGAGATATATGAAACAGATGATGCAAACGCAGCGTATAATAAATTTATCGATAATTCAGACTTATTTACGATTTGTGTTTTCCAATTAAATTAATTAAAATAGATATAATAAAAAAAACCAAAGTGGCTGTCTAAAGGAATAAAATTATGTAGTCGAAAGAAAAGAAAACTTTTGTTGCAGTTAAGATTAAATCCTAATAGGAAGAACAGAATTCGATTTTCAAACTATTCACAGTTATATAAAAAAATTATTCAATTGACACAAAAGGCACAAAAAACCACAAAATAAAAACATCTAAAATTAAGTCTAAAACAACTAGGCAAATTATTAATCGAGCAAAATACAACTTGCCTACACATTGTATTAATAAAATTCTATCAAACCAAATTCTATCAAATCCTCAGTGCATCGCCGAAATATTTAATGACTATTTTATCGATAAAATTCAGACAAACCTAGATGTCACCAGCAAACCTAAATCTTTTAAAATTAACACTAACAGTAAATCTATGTTCATGCTGCCTAGTGTTCCATTAGATATTCACAAAATAATATAACGGTGGTAGAGCCACGCGGCAGTTTTTGCTGTTGCACGTATGGGCCGGCTCGAGCCGGGTTGGTACCATGACCTCACAGAATACCAGCGTGAAGCAGTGAGGCTCTGCTTCTGCGTTTCGTCTGGTGAGTGCAGGTGGCCGGAGGCCGAGTTCCCCCCCCCCCCCCCCCCCCCCATCAACATGGTAGCGGAATTACACGAAAGACTACCCCAGGAGGGTACCAACACCCCTGGAGAATCCCTCGCTGAGCATCCACGACCATGTTATTCCACTCCTGAGCGTGGGTGCTCCGGTGCCGTATTCTGGGGGTGGGGGGGGGGGTTGCGAAATCCCTCTCAAAAACATAACTGCTCGGGGCAAACTGAGCAACAATACCAAGTCGACCCCTGCCTCGCTATCCGTGAATTTCTGCAACATCAGGGGACTTCATTCGAACCTAAACGCTGTCCACTACCATCTCGAGACGGCGAAGCCGGCCTTGCTCTTTCTGACCGAGACGCAGGTGTCCTCTCCGGCTGATACTTCGTATCTCTCCTACCTGGGGTACAAATTGGAACACTCCTTTATGCCTCGGGCTGGAGTTTGCGTATAGGTCAGAGAGGACATCTGTTTTCGACGCCTCAGCAGTCTTGAAGGTTCGGACCTGTCCATCCTTTGGCTACGCGTAGACAGCGACGACCATCCGCGCGTCTACGGGTGCCTCTATAGGTCCAATAGCGGTAATGCCGACACAGACCGACTCATCGACCACGTACAAATGGCTGCAGACTCCGTGCTACAACAGGTCTCATCCGCAGAGATCGTGATTCATGGCGATTTTAACGCCCACCACGCCGAATGGCTCGGTTAACGTTTAACCAATCATGCGGGGAGATCTGTTTATGACTTTGCCTTGGCATGTGGTCTTTTTTTTC
Organism: Parnassius mnemosyne; assembly: GCA_963668995.1. Taxonomy (NCBI): domain Eukaryota; kingdom Metazoa; phylum Arthropoda; class Insecta; order Lepidoptera; family Papilionidae; genus Parnassius; species Parnassius mnemosyne. The sequence goes on along the minus strand of CAVLGL010000148.1, from coordinate 40,151,754 downwards.
GTGGGGAAATCCTCATGGATACCTTCCGCTGCGGGGGCAACAAAAGGTTATGCCAGACTCCTACCGGCCAAAACCCCACGGTGGTCACCATCAGCGTCCCGGAGGGGTCCCGGGATCTCCGTTCGGAACGCAACCGGGGCCCCTCTATCGCTTTGCTACACTAATAGCACGTCCCAGGGGCAGTATTTTCTGCCCCCAGCACCCTCGCAGTGCTTCCACGATGTCTCGAGACCACTTCCGAGCCATCGTCCTCCTCGGGGGTTACATAACTAGGCGCTCGAGGCCCCCGCCCCGAGCGTCTGCAACCCCGGAGGCCCCGTTTCTGGTAGGGGAACACCGTTTTCAAGAGGAGGGCCGTGACGAACGCCTTGGTGACGTCGTCTCCGCGCGGGATCCGTCCTCTCCCGATCCCGCTCAGAAGCCTCCTTTTGAATCATAACAGAAGGTGGCTACGGCCCTCCACGCCGAATCCCCGCTCAGCATCGCCGACACAACTGCTGGCAGGGAGAGGTCCCGTCCGATGCGGTTTACCAGGATTGTCCGTTCCCGTTCCCACGCTGGGCATACTGCTATTTCTACTCCCAACTCGTGGATTTTGGCAACGACGACTTCCACCCCGAGTTCGGCGAGCTCCTTGGCCCTCTCGAAAGTGATCCCGCTGGCGATCACCAATGTCTCGTCAGCATAGCAGACGATATCTACACCAGCAGGAAGATCGATTCGCAGAACCGCATCATAGGCGAGGTTCTACAGTAGCGGCCCCATCACCGAGCCCTGTGGAACCCCACGTTTGATCTCCCTCCGGATCTTCCTGCCATCTTGCCCCATGTACAGAATGTACCTGTCGCGCAAGTAGTCCCCGATAATACCTTGCAGGTAAGGGGGCACCTAATGATGTGCCAGTGCCCTCTTGATTGCATCCCAGGGTAGGGAGTTAATGGCGTTGACGATATCAAGAGTTATCCACGCCAACGCCACGCCACCCTGGGATATTGCTTGTTCCGACAGGGAGCGGACGCGTATAATCACGTCTATAGTGGAACAAACACTCCCGTCGGAACCCAAACTGGCTATCGGCCAAATCGGGACCGACGCGCGACAGATGCCAATTGAGCCGACCGGCAACCATCCTCTCAAATAATTTGCCAATCTCGTCCAACAGGCATATGGGGCGGTACGCAGAGGGAGAATCAGCGGCCCTGCCCTCCTTCTTCAAGAGGACCAGTCTTGCTTCTTTCCAGGCTGTGGGGAACGTGGCACAGCGCAGACACCTGGTAAACAGCTACCTGAGCCTGTCCTCCAGGGCAGCCAGACTCAGCACTAGGGCGGCCCGGGATTCCATCGGGCCCCGGTGCTGTGTTCCGGGCTTTTAAGCGGCTAACAGCTCGGTCCAGTTCTTCGACGGTCACCCCCATCTCATCCTGCCACTCCCATGAAGACGGTAGGTGACCTGAGGGACTTGACCGGTGTTCTGGAAAGAGCGTGCTGATCACCCTTCCCAGCAGATCCGGATCGAGAGTCTTCGTCAAGGGGGGCGACCAAGGCCGGAGCTTACCCAGTACCATCCTGTATGGACGCCCCCAGGGATCCTCGTTGAGTCCCTCCAGAAGCTCTTTCCAGGACTGAGACCTGGCATTGGCTATAGCAATTTGAAGCGCCTTTGTAGCCGCTAGGTATGCCCCGTAGAGTCTGGCTACCTCCTCAGGTGGAGCTCGCCTTCTTCTCCTTCGAGATCTGGTGTACTGGCGCCGACTCCGCAAGCAGAGCGCACGGAGCCGTGCGATTTCTGCCGACCACCAGTACACTGCTGGCATGTAGTCTGACACAACTGGTTACTTCGCATACGCGGATTCCAGATGTGGAGGATCATACACCTTCCCTGTTGGACCTTCTGCTGACCTCTCATCCGGACGGAGGTTAGGAATAGGTTTCCGTCGATGCCCCTCTCGGCTCTTCGGACCATTGTCTGATCCGGAGTGTGGTGCCACTCACGCTCCCCTCGCGGTTGCGTTCTGCAGGTTGCCACCCTGTTTGGCATTACAGGTCGGCGGATTGGGACGGAATGCGCTCTTTCTTTGCATCGCCATCACCTCCTTGTTCTCCAAAATAATGGAATTCATTATTAACTGCCAGCTCATGGCGTACCTTGAGGATCACCAGCTAATTGGTGACCGCCAATACAGTTTTCGTCGGGGTCGATCAGCTGGTGATCTTCTGGTCTACCTGACCCATAGATGGGTGGAGGCAGTAGAGTCCAAGTGATCGTTAGTTTGGACATTGTGAAGGCCTTCGATCGGGTTGACAAACCACTCACTTGGAAGAGAAGGCCAATTTGGCCTCTAAAAAGCTTGGCGTGCTCAGCAGAGCGGGACAGTATTTCATGCCGGCACACCGCCTGCAACTTTACAAGGCCCAGGTTCGGCCTCACAAGGAATACTGTTCCCATCTCTTGGCAGGGGCTCCCCAGTGCCAGCTCCTTCCACTTGACCGCATTCAGCGCAGAGCGGCTCGAATCGTCGACGACCGAGACCTTTCCGATCGGCTCGATTCATTGGCACTGCGAAGAGATGTTCCATCCCTTTGCATTTTCTTTCGCATCTACCACGGGGAGTGCTCTGAGGAATTGTTCGGATTAATCCCAGCCGCCAAATTTCACGAACGCATATTGCCGCAGAACTTCCGATACCATCCACACCATCTGGATGATTGGTGGTCCACCACTGTGCGATTAAGAAGATGTTTTCTTCCTCGCACGACTTCATTGTGGAATCGATTATCATCAGCGATTTTTCCTACTCACTAAAGAGCCTACTCCTTTTTAAAAGGCCGGCAACGCATCTGCGATTCCCCTGGTGTTGCAGTTGTTCATGGGCGGCGGTAGTCACTCACCATCAGGTGAGCCGCATGCTCGTTTGCCCCCTCTCCTATAAAAAAAAATACAAATAGCGTGGGATACGATGACATTGCTACAAAAATCTTCGTTTGAGATTAAGACTGTGTAAGGTGTGACAATCAGAATTATGTTCGGTTTTGTGCTATTATTAGTATAGCGGATTAGTTTATAATTCTGTATTTTTTACACGCCTACTAGTAAAATATGGCTGAACTTACTGCCTATATCACCATGTACTGTACCCATATTTACAAAATAAAATATCTTTATCTTCTTGTAAATCGCACAGTGGTGGACCACCAATCATCCAGATGGTATGGATGGTATCGCGAGTTTTGTCGCGATGTGCGATGTTAAAATTATTATACAGATAGATAAAAATATTGTGCGTCTAAAACTAATACATTTTAGTTGTACTTATATTTTCTGTCCTTTAAATAATTATTTTCTTATAGGAATATTCAATACTCCATATTATCATCCCGTGGGTGTCGTAAGAGGCGACAAAGGGAAAGAAATCAGGAGATGGGCAGCAGCGTCTTCCTAATAACGACTAAAAAAAACTGCGGTTGCCGTGGCAACTATGGCAAATATATAAGGCAATATATGGGGGAGGCCTGTTTTCAGCAGTGAAATTTAATGGGATGAAATAGTAACGGTATTGCCATTTACTTAGAGAATTTTAATCGAAGCTCGGCTTTATTTGAGATATGATTGAGAAGGACAATGAGGTTCAAAGGCCGCGTGGAGGCTTCTTAAAATAATTGATTATCACGTCGTCTTTCAGGTGTGGTAATAATAATTCAAGGTAGAGGCCTAAAAATCTGATGGTCTTCAATAATCATGCTATAATTTTCTGCTATAAATGTGCCATAGGTAATATGTCAAAGATAAAAGTGAGTAGTAAGAAAATAAAAGTAAAATTTTTCAGTATTTCTTGTAATCCGATAATTAAAAATACAATCATTGTCCACTACACGAAACACTGAGATCCCATGGGACGGTTAATACATAGATTTAAAAACATTAAGAATGTTAGTGGCATGGCGTTGGTACCGCAAATCTATTGAACTGGTTGACATTTCCATTTGAGTTTACAAGTTGATCAAAACAAAGTTTTTGTTTTATCTGTAACAAAAGAAAATAATATGAAGATAAGAAATCTATCATTCACATCCGTGTATGATACTACATTTAAACTTATGTTTGTTTACTATATGGATCTGAGTGAGACATGGTCCTTCTTCATTAGCCGTATTAGGACGCTCAAGGTCGCTCAGTGAGCTATTAGAAAAAGTTATGCTCGGAGTTTCCCTGCGTGTTAGATCTCATAATGAGGATATTCACATTCCACAATAGAACCAGAGTAACTGACATAGTCCAACGGGTCAGCGGTAAGCGGAATTAAATTAAAAAATACTCAAATCACCATTCTCGGAATATAAATATGGATTACATCCGTTGCGGAAAAAGTTCTGTTATTATAGTTAACAATAATCCTCCTTAATGGTTAAGGTGAAACGCTTCATTCTTCTTCATCTCTATCAGTCTACCATAATCCACCACTGGACGTAGACCTCTCCAACTGTAGTATCAAAACTGTTATAAAAACGGATATTGAAACAAAGGTATACACAAAAAGAGACGTTTACGAAGATGGGGTACTATTTTTTTTACTATACTTGTTACGATGGGCAACCAACTTGATATTTCTATTATCATCATCGATATATAATAAGTCTATGACTATATGTATGACCATTTTCATAAAAAGATGCTACTTTTTGTATTATTTTCCAAAACCCCTAATCTCCTTTACACAATTTACTGTATACTGTGCGCAGTGACAAACTAAACCAACTGTTTTATCGTGAGCTTCATTCTCGGGTATGTTAGTCGAGTGCATGAGTGAAACAGAAAATAGATCAGGCACGATGACTCCTTAGGATTAACGTAAAAAATTGAGACTATAATTTTTACTTGCTATATTAGATGTAATTTTAGATGACTTTATTACATCAGGTATTTTTGTGATTCTTTAATATGATTTTGTTTTATTTTTAATATTTATATTTATGAGTTAAAGTTTTATAGAAGGCTTGACATCCTACCGCAATGTCTTGCTTAGTGCATATAATATCAACGGCTGAGTGATAACTCTTTTTTATGTTCTACTTAACGAGTACTAATAAATGTCCTACTAAACTTTCTGAAAATCATTACAAAAGAACTCCTCCTTAAGTCGATCAAAATCGTTATTAAATTTTCCTTATTCGAATCACTCGGTCAGTGACGGTTTAATTTTAAACATGTGTATTAAAACAACTTATATTGTCATATTATATTTATTTTACTGCAATGTATTAACAATAGATTCATGTGAAAATTACAATACTTGTGATGAGTGCATCGGGGATCCGAAGACAAACTGCGTTTGGTGTGCCAAGGTCAATAATAAACCTAATTGCCGTTAAAGCTAGATAAAAATATAGAGATAAAAAATATTGTGCGTCTAATACTAATACATTTTAGTTACACTTATGTTTTCTGTCCTTTAAATAATTATTTTCTTATTGCCTTTTATATATAACCCGTGTAGTGACGTTATAAGGATATCCAATACTCCATATCATCCCGTGGGTGTCGTAAGAGGCGACAGAGGGAAACAAACCAGGAGATGGCCAGCGGCATCTTCCTAATAACGATTAAAAATAATAAACTGGGGTTTCTAACCTGCTTGCCAAGCGTAGCAACTATGGCAAATATTGCATATATACCCCCTATGAAGCAATCTATAGGTGAGGCTTATAAAGTGGTAGGTAGCTATAAGGGTAACGGTATAAAGCGTCAATATTCTATGCTAGGGTAAATTCAAAGTGACAATAAAGTGATTATGTTTTAAATGTAAAATTGATTTGAAATTAAACATGCTCTTTTTATAAAAATATATAGCCCATAATTAGTGTCAGGTTTATCGCTAAGCTAAGGCTGCATTTATCATGGATGCCAAACACCGAGCCCCACTCCATACACGTCACTCAGTTTCTACATTTTCAGAATCAAGCTCCAGCTCCCATTCTTGGGATCTGGAAATAAGGGTTAGGCCTGAATGAAGAGTTCGGCGGAGTGTGTGAATTTTCCATACAACTAGAGCACCTGAGCAGCGTCTGTTTGACACGAAACCACTTTGCACGCTTCTTTTCCTTGGAGGTTTTACACTGAGACCTTAGTCTAGGCCTACCAAAGTATGGTAGTAAATATATTGGGCACACCCAATTACCTAAATTTTTATGCAAACACGTTGTTGTTGACTGCATCCTAGCAGACCTACAATTTTATCGTATAACATAGGTAGGGTTGTCAACTCTTTTAAATATCAAATATAGTATTTTCGAAGCTAATTACTTGTAAAAGCATAAAAGATGGCAAAAAATATAAAAACATATATTATTCTTCAATTTAATATTATATTTTTAAAGGAATATGTTTCCTGCTTTGATTTGAAATTTTATTAACATCTTCACGCCATAGTCAGCCTTTTTAAATATATTATTCTCATTTAGATTATGTAATATAATATACTGTTGTAATATAATTCATCAAAATTAAAATAAATCCTATTATATTTTAATGAATATTAGATAGAAAAGTTGGCAACCCTAAATATAGGTCGTATATCGGACACGGCATGAGTAAGCGTGTTTACGCGTACATTATTTGTGGTTTTGGCACTCACAGACTTCCTATTCCAATAACCTTTGGAATTTATCGTCGTGGCGGAAATCTACCAGGATAATATCATCTTTTTAACAGATTTATTTGAGTTTATAAAGTTATTAAAACACAATAACTTTATATTATATATTTTAATTTATTGTTATTTCATTATTCCCTATGTTTTTTTTATAGGATCGTGTGACAAACGAGCACACAGTCCACCTGATGGTAAGTGGTTACTGTGACCCATAGACATCTACATCTATCCTCAATAAAGACTCAAGATGCAGATGCGTTGTCACCCGTGAGGACTAAGATGGAATGCCTCTTTGCCAGTAAAAAGGGTCTCCGGTTCTCTACACTCACCATACGAAACACAACAGCGTTAAGCTGCTATTTTACGGTGGTTTTCTGTGAGAGCGTGGTCCTTCCCCGTTCGAGCCGACCCATTCGTGCTACAACCATAATATAGCTGCAGCATGGCTCTACCACGTAGAAATAATTTTTTAAATAACTTTCATCCAAAAATAAATACTTACTGAATCCTCAATAGGATATCACTGAAAGTTGATAGGGACTGTATTAGGAAAAGAAATATTGTGTACTAGGTAAGCTATGATATGAAATAGTTTTTTTTTTTGAGAATATTATTTTTGTTTAACAGGAGGAATGGAGTGAACTTCGATGCAGATCAATATATCCCGGCAATTGGTGCTTAAACCATACGATAAATCCAAAAAATTCAGTTATAAAAACTGACGATAGATCTTTTAGTTCAGACTTAGGTAAAACCGTACAAATAAGACCTCAAGAATACAAAGTTGAATTGCGTATAGGACAGGAAATCAGCTTCAATTTTTCTTACGAAGCTGCAAAGGATTATCCTGTAGATATTTATTTTTTAATCGACGTTTCTTTGTCCATGGCCGATATAAAATCTAAGACAGCGAATAAAAGTGAAAATATTTATTTCGCTATAAGTAACTTGACAAGTAATGTATTTTTGGGCCTGGGTACTTTTGTTGATAAGAATGCAATACCCTTTAACACGTAAGTAAAACATATTTAGACCAACAAGTAGAAGGCTAAAATAAATATTCTATAAAATAAGGATTATTTTTTTTTAAGTATAGAATAGTCTGAATTATTTTCCAGGTTTTATAACAGCAGTTTGACGTATTCGTTTAAACATCATTTAAATTTCACAAGAAGTTATGAAAATTTTAAGAAAATTTTAAATGATGTCCCGTTGGGTCAAAATTATGATACACCCGAGGGAGGATTAGATGCTCTGGCGCAAGTCATGGTATGCAAGGAAGAACTAGGATGGCGAACACAGTCTAGAAAAATTGTTGTTTTACTCACAGATGCTACATACCATGCGGCCGGTGATGGGAGACTAGCTGGTATTGTAAAGCCTTACGATGGCAAATGTTACATGAAAAACAATGTTTATTCAAATGAATTATCAATGGATTATCCATCAGTTAGTATGATAGGAAAATTGGCAGCAGATGAACAAATCACAGTAGTATTTGCGGTAAAAAACAGCATGCAAAGTGTTTACACGAAACTTAGCAATTCTGTACGTAATTCGTGGAGCACCACATATGACAGTGCTGATATGGATGTAATTTTAAAAGAAATTTACGAGGTACTTACAAAACTTTATGCTACCAAAGATCACTCAGATATTAAGTACTTTTATTACTTAAAAAATCTGAGTATCATTTTGTAAGAAGTAACAAGCATATAATATAGCATAGGTATTTATAAATCATTGGACGCCCTGTTTTTGTACGTATATATTAATGTGAATATTTGCTTTTATCATAATCATTAGCATAATGGTATGCTGATGTCGGCCTTTTGAAGTTCATTGCAAAATAATATATGCCTTATCAAGAATGAGTCAGTAGGTATGCATGCCTTGAAAGTTTCTACACTCCCCACGCTGTACAACGGATTATTTAGCGTAGTGAGTCTTACGTGGTAGAGCCATTCTGCAGCTATATTATGGTTGTAGCGCGAATGAGTCGGCTCGACCGGGGTAGGACCACGTTCTCACAGAATACCAGCGTAAACTGCTGTTTTTCGTATGGTGGGTGTAAAGAACCGGAGTCCCTTTTGACTGGATGCGAGGCATTCCATCTTAGTCCTCACGGGTAACAACGCATCTGAATTTTGATTCTTAATTGAGTATAAATGTAGATGTATATGGGCCACACACTCATCATCAGGTGAACTGTGTGTTCGCTTATCACTCTTATTCTATATAAAAAAAAACTCTTGCACTGGTTGATTCACACCAACAGTAGCAGTATTGCATTGGGGTCATTTTTGAGTGTATTTTCTGACATCATTCACCACACGCTACAGTTTAGTATAGTAAGTCTCCTTCGTAAATTAATAAGGTTTAAAGTGCAAAAGGGAATTCAGCCTAAGGCCGCGTTCCGACGACACGCACCCGCTACGTGCACGCCACGCGCGTTCTTTATAATTGAGTCTTATGGCAAATCAATAAATCTGAAACTAATATAATAATTAAAATAATTAATGAATAGTGGCAGCGAAAGGGAATCCACTTCCTATCCACTGAAACAGGAGATAGACAGCAGTATCTTTCTTATAACAACAAAATATAAATGATTACGTCTACGTCCGGCCGTAGATTTTGATCTGTAATATAAGGTGCGAGATGTCTAGTACCACGATCGCCAATACTATTGCCAAGAGTGGCGGCTAAGACCGATAACTACTACCTATTATGGTAGAATTGAGAATGTCCAGCAGTAGACTACTATTGGTTGATAAAGAAGAATTTATTTCTTCAAAAATGTTATTACTTTGTTTTGTAAAATTTATTCGATGTGTTGCAGGAAATAACACAAAGCATAAAATTAGATATAAGATCCCCATATCGAAAAAAAATTGACATAAACTTTATTCCTGACTGTCTTGAAGAACGAAATGATGAGTGTAATGTAAAAACAGGACAACAAACTAATTTTACTGGGACACTCAAATTATTAGATTATATAGAAGCAGACAACTTTTTAGTTGATGTTCTGATTGGAGGTGTTAAAGAGAATTTAAAACTTAATATTGATGTAATTAAGAAATGCGACTGTGTAACTGATGTAAGTTCAATAAAATGTAACGCATTTGGTAATCGAAGATGTGGTATCTGTGAATGTAACCCTGGCAGGTGAGATAGTTGGAATAGCTTATTTTATAATCTGCTTTAGCTTACATAAATATTGACAAACTTTAAAATTATCAAACTAAGTATTTAGACTTGTGAGAAATGACGATTCCGAATAGTGTATAAATAGAAGGATAAATAGATTTGTCTATTTTAGAAGTAAAATAAAATGTTACTAGTGCAGCAGTAAGATAAGATCATGGCAGACTGAAATAGACAAAATTATCCATACTATTTTTGAGTCCATGCGTCCTAGTCAACTAAGTTATCTTTGAAAATAAAAGGGTAGTGAATAATAATTCCACTTAAAGTAGAAAATATTTTTAGATACGGTGATAAATGTGAATGTACGGCCACAAGCAGCAGCCGTATGAGCGACAACAGTTCTTGCATTGCTCCAGGCCATACAGAGCTTTGCAGCGGTCACGGGTTCTGTCATTGTGGCAGCTGTCATTGCAGAGAACGGTAAACAATTACGTACATAATATAAACTTTAACAAAAACTAAGGACTGCGGGCTTACTCCCAAAATTGTTTTCTAATTCGATTAGGTTTTCAGTTCAAATTTTTTTAAACTGATTTCAAAGACTTACTCCCGAACCTATTCGAATCGAGCAACACGCATCAACGTTATCAACAGCGTAAGACATATCATTCTTTGATTCGGCGATCATTTTTAACCATCATCATTATTACAGCGCTTCACAAGTTCACTGCTGTACATAGAACTTCCCCCAAGGAATGCCACAAAGCACAGTCCTGAGTCACCTGCATCCATTGACTTTCTGCATATCTTACCAGGTCTTCACTCCATCGAGCGGGGGGATGCGCTACACTTCACCTACCTACAAGGTTGCCACGCGGGAACCTTTCTTCCCCATCGGTAGTCGGTTCTTCGAGCTATATAGAGCCGTTAGTTTGGACATAGCGAAGGCCTTCGATCAGGTCTGGCACAAAGCTTCTTTCGAAGCTACCTTCCTATGGGCTTCCCGAGAAATTGTGCAAATGGTTCACCAGTTTCCTTGTTGATCGGAGCATCAAGGTCGTAGTAGACGGTGCATTCTCTAATTTCAAACCTATCAACGCTGGTGTTCCACAAGGCTGCGTGTATCACCAACGCTGTTTCTCTTGCATATCAATGATATGTTGCAAACTGGTAACATTCATTGTTATGCCGACGACAGCACTGGTGATGCCTTATACACCGGCCGTGCCAATATTTCTCGGGAAAACGTCGCCAAGTACCGGGACAAACTTGTCTGAAATCGAGTCTTTGCTGAACAAAGTCTCGGATTGGGGGCGACTAAATCTAGTCCAGTTCAATCCCCAGAAGACTCAAGTTTGCGCGTTTACAGCTAAAAAGGACCCCTTTGTCGTGTCTCCTAAGTTTCAAGGCACTCTCCTTGCTGCCTCAGTTAGCATCGGAATCCTCGGCGTCGACATATCGAAGATAGAGCGCAGTTTCGTGATAGAGAAAAGTGTGCAGTTTCGTGGTCACTTGGAAGGGAAGGCCAAATTTTCCTCTTAAAAGCTTGGCGTGCTCAGTAGAGCGAGACAGTATTTCATGCCGGCACATCGCTTGCAACTTTACAAAGCGCAAGTTCGGCCTGACATGGAATACTGTTCTCATCTCTGGGTCGGGGCAGCCCAGTGCCAGCTCCTTCCACCTGACCGCATCCAGCGCAGAGCGGTTCGAATCGTCGACGACCGAGTTCTTTCTGATCGGCTCGATACACTGGCACTGCGTAGGGATGTTGCATCCCTTTGCATTTTCTATTGAATTTACCACGGGGAGTGCTCTGAGGAATCGTTCGAATTCCAGCCGCCAAATTCATGAACGCACATCGTGTCAAAATTCATGATACCATCCTCACCATCTGGATGCTTGGCGGTCCACGACTGTGCGTTTTACTAGGAGTTTTCTTCCTCGTACAACTTCTCTGTGGAATTGTTTACCACCGGCGATTTTTCCGGACCGATACGACTTAAGGACCTTCAAGAAAAGAGCTTACACCTTTCTTAAAGGCCGGCAACGCATCTGCAATTCCCCTGGTGTTGCGGTTGTTCATGGGCGGCGGTAGTCACTTACCATCAGGTGAGCCGCTCGTTTGCCCTCTTTTCTATAAAAAAAAATATGGCTGGCCCATTGCCACTTCAGTTTACTAATCCATAAACCGACATAGTCCAACTGATAATTTTTAATAAATTTAAAATTTTCTACTTTTAAATATTTCGTTACGTATAAATAGAACAAACCTTTCAAGGAAAAATGTTCTCATCATATGTGATTAAAAGCGCCATCTAGTAGCAGACAATTGAGGACCTTCGTTCTGATAATTCCAATGAGGGTTAATAATCTTCTGCTCATCAGATGTCGCTAGTTGACACTGAGGTGATGTTGTTTTGTCACACAATGTCATTTAATTGAGAATTTAGTTTTAAATAAAAGTTTATCGGTTTCTAGAGTATATCAATACACAAAATGCCTCAGTGGTTTGCTCATAAATTTTTTGTACATTTTAACTCTATATATTTTTTCTACTTTTATGAATATCTGTGCTTTGTTTTATTTATTTTTAATTATAATATAACATATAAGTCAGAACAAAAAACATTAATCTTTACATTTTTTAAACAAATTAACTTTGCTCCCCGCTATGAAATATGTCAAGTAATAAACCAAACTGCCTTTTATATCTATTATATGATATTATTATTATATTCTATGTTATGATCAGTCAAATATATTCGCTGAGTGAAAATTGTGCCACCTTTGATTGAACGCCTGAAACTAAATTGTTCCCTAGCTATAATGGTCGCTACTGCGAATGCAATCAGAATAGTTGTACACTGGACGCCAGTGGCGCCCCCTGTAACGGCCGTGGAAACTGCTTATGTGGAGTATGCACGTGTACATCAAACGACTGGTACGGCGCTGCTTGCGAATGCTACAAACCTAAGACGCCTTGCATCACAGATGATGGTAAAGTGAGTGTTAGAATAATGTTTCTTTAAAATTATCAGTCCACATTTATTTCTTGTTATTAATTTTGGTCAATAATATATTCAAACCAACATATATTCACATTTATATTATTGTGTAGAGACGGTGTAAGACATTCTATTAACGCATTTCATCCCGTGGGCGTCATGAGAGGCAACAGAAGAAAATAAAACAAGATATGGCTGCCCATTTGCTGTCAACATCTTTCTTATAAGAACTCAAAATAAAAAGATACTGCAGTTGCCAACCCGCCAGCCAAGTGTGACATCAATAGCATAATTATCTCCCTTGAGAACCAATCTAGTTCAGCAGTGATTTTCGATAGGCTGTAGTTGATAAGATAATTTAGTGGTAGAGCCATGCTGCAGCTATATCAGTAGTATAGTTGTAGCACGAATGGGTCGGCTCGACCGGGTAAGAACCACGCTCTCACAGAATACCAGCGTAAAATAGCAGCTTAAAACTGCTGTGTTTCGTATGGCGAGTGTAGAGAACCAGAGACCCTTTTTGCTGGAAAAGAGGCATTCCATCTTAGTCTTCACGGGTGACAACGCATCTGCATTTGTGGATAGATGTAGATGTCTATGGGCCACAGCAAACACTTACCCCCAGATGGACTGTGTGCTCATTTCTTACCCTATCCTATAAAAAAAAAAGATTATTAAAATGTATTATATGTTATTATTTAAAATAATCAGCAATCACTTTACATTTAGTTTAGTTTCTACAGTCTGCAGTAAAATAAATTTAGTTAGCTTCTGACCGCAGTATTGAACTGAACTAATATTTGTAAAAAAATATCCGTATCATTTAAAAATATCTTTATAGTATTTATTGATTTGCCTTATTCATTTGTCTCAAATTGCCTTCCTATAATTTTAATAAAGCATGCCATGCTATATTTGTAAGTTACCTGATGATGTTGCTTTAATCATGCACCACTCAAAATGGTGATAGTTGAAGGGTGATGGTGGTAGATTTACACTTTGATAGAATATTTCAATGAGGTTAAAGTGAATAAAATATTTTTTGAGTTGATTTTAACTTTGAATTGTAGCAAATCAAAAAAAAAATCATTTACTATTTTCAGTTATGTAACAACCGCGGTAGATGTGAATGCGGTGAATGCAAGTGTGAGCCAATCGCCCAATGGGACGCAAGATATTATCAGGATCAATTCTGCAGGATCACGCCCTGTCCTGATTGTCACAGCCGTCAGTGTAACATGCTGGAGAACTGTGCTAAATGTCATCACACTGGCAACACAAATTGTTCAGACTGCGACACCATTATCAGAGTCAATGTAACGCGAACGCTGGGCGAATTTAACATAACCGATAGCAAATGGAACGTTTGTTATTTCGAGACCAATGGTATTTGCTACTCACGTTTCATGTATAGGTATGACGACGATAACTATAGCATTGAAATGTACGTGCAAACGGATATTGATTGTGCCGAAAGTTATTACAGTAAGTACGACTTTAGTAAGGTTACTAAACGCTATTCCAAATCCTTCTATCGTGCAGACTGTTCTAATTTTTTTTCTCTTTACTAATTTCTTTTGAAAACATTACTAACATGCTAAGAATAGCTCCAGCTTTTCACTATTTTATTAGCGTCGACTTAAGAGAATATATTACCTCCCCGTTTCTTCCCGTGGGTGTTGTACCGTGACTATGGGATATGCTAGAATGGTCTTATAGCTTCTGATGAATGGCGGTTGAGTCGTCCCGTTTACGCCAAGTGTAAAATAACCAAACCACCGACGGGGGCACTTCAAGTGTACGATCTTGCTAACAGTGACGAAGTCAAATTCTCCCTACAGTGAGTAAGGCCCATGTCGAGCAGGGGACTTTTACGAGTTTAATAATAAGTAAAAAAATATTTGTGACTAGAGATCCGCCCCGGCTTCGCACGGGTAATTTCTAGATCTCAACAACAGCTCCACCGGGTCCAATTATGAATCTAAACCATCTAGGGACCCACTCAAACACACACAAAAAATTTCAACAGAATCGGTCGAGCCAGTTTCGAGTTTTAGAGAGACTAACGGACAGCAATTGATTTTAATATATATAGAGATTTCTACATATACTTTTTTCGTGCGGGAATCGTACCCTCAACCCAAACGCCAAAATTAAATGCTAATATAATATAATACATACTTAAAATAATCTATCGCCCTAAGCAGTGAGGGAACATCCGAGATGCGAGGGATCTAATACTGATCGTGATGATTACGTTTGGGAGTGGGTCGTCATCGTCATCATCACTTTTTTGGGCTTACTCATGAATCCATTTCTAAAAAGAATTGCCAAGCTCAGCGTACAGAGCTCAGAGAACAGCGGTTGATGGGTATACATCGAAAACCTGCGCAGTGGTAATGCTTCAATAAATTACCAGTCCTTTTCGGTGTTGCATCATGGATTTTGCCGCCTACGTTGATAGTCAGCTAGCAGACATACAAGTAATGGTGACATTGAGTGAAATTTGGGTATATTTCCTCTTACACCAACTACGAGATATTAATTGTGAAAGCTAGATTGAGTTGTTCTTATTTTTTAATATTTTTAACCTAAAATCTAGTACACGCGTAGTTTTTTTAAATTTATTAAGCATAATTATGTTACATTAACCAGTACTATACTAGCATATAAACCTCTAGGGGTTTATCTACGCTAGAGAGTCGTCTTATAGAAACAAAGATGTATTAATATTAAATCACAATAATCCAGTATGAAGTACTTATACTACAATAAGTATGGTTGATTTATCAAATATGATTTAAGTTTACTTTTAAACAGTTTTTATTTGCCGTATGTGTTTTGTAATTCTAGTGGCAAGGCATTAATAAAAGTAGGTACAAGATGGGCCAATTTTCTTGCTCCATAGAAATTTTTAGTTTTCGGAAGTACATACATGTTGAATTTATAAGCTATATTTCGTAGAGTTACAGGTCGTTTTCTAAGAACTAGGTATTCTGAATTATTTACTTCAGTCAGTATATTAAATTTAACTTTATTGAAAACACTACTAGGTCGTAGGTACTTCATTTCTGCCTAGGAGTCCTGGGTAGGTACCACACTCTTTATACCACCTATGTATGCCGCCAAACATCAGTGATTCTACTTTAATGTTCCGATCTGAAGGTTATAGAGAGTTGGTATGATTACAGGTTGTCAAACATTCAACCTTAGTCTTCAGAGGTAACAACGCGTCTGTCGCCTATCTTGTTTGAAGTTGATTGCTGCTGTCAATGAGCTGCTGTAGCTACTTACCATCAGGTGGTCTGTAACATTTTTTAGTCATTTCAGTTTTATAAAAAAATATGATAAAACAAAATAGACAATCATAAGTTTGGCAGAATTTTATATGTAGTTCATTATTAATGTGTGCTGTCTTAGAGTATCAATCATGCAAGTACGTTCAGTGGGTCCCATAAAAGAGGACTTAGAGTAAGAGGCCAGGCACACTCGTGAATCACGATAGATGGCGGTATAACCATTTATATAATGATATTAAGTATACACAGTCCATTGATGCAGATAAAGTTTTTTTTTTTAAATATTTTTAATAAATTTGTAAAAAGGACATAGAATGATAGAAGTATATATGTATATCCTATGTAAAGTACAAATAATTATGATAAAAACGTTGCCAAATCTTGTTAGCTTCTAAAATAAACCAAAATGATACCAAATATAAAAAAATAAACCTTATTTAATAATTTCAGTGTTCGGTGGCTTATTTTTGATTGCGCTCATATTAATTGGGATAGCCACATTGGTCGCCTGGAAACTTTTAACGGACGCCAGGGATCGACGCGAATACGAGCTGTTCCAGAAACAGCGTGCAGAAGATATGTCAGAGACGCGAAGAAATCCTTACTTCAAACCCCCTACAATGACATTCGCTAATCCTGTATTTAGAAAAAGATCTACCAATCAACTTAAATTGTAATTCTATTTTTTATTTATAAAAAAGAAACTCTGAAGGATGATTTATACATATTAAGTATAGTATATTGGTAGTCCAGTCATATCTGTCGCAGAAGTAACAACCGGTGGAGTGGTGGGTGAAAAAATTACAATTGTCTGAAATACTAATACGACTGATTTAATCGCGGAAAAGGCTGATTTGAGGACGTAATTTCAATTTACCCACGTTGCTGTATATATGCCTCCCCATTTACTGCAAGTAAATTATAGTAAAATTGATATGTAAACCACTTTGTATTTTTTTTTCAAAATACAAAGTAATCTCTCTCAAAGTAATCTCCACTCCATAACATATCCAATGTTATGTAGTGGAGACAGCATCTAGGCAAACGTAGTATAAGGCGACCCCTAACCAGATGGAGCGCCAATCTGCGCAAGGTGGCTGGTAGAAACTGGATGCGTGCAGCCGAAGACCGGGCTAAGTGGCACGCCTTGGAAGAGGCCTATATTCAGCAATGGACTGCTGCATGATAATGATGATGATAAATTAGTTAAGTGATTAATTAAATTTTAAATTAATTTTCAACTTTATATTTGTTTAGCGCCTTAGTTCTTCCTAGATGAACAACTAACAGCACATTCCTGTCAAAAAATTATTGATTAAATTCGTATTAAGATTTTGGATGAAATAAAGTATGAAATTGTCGGGGAAGAGAAAATATCGAGAAAATAAATATAGAAGATCAATATGGCACAAGTGCAATTATGTTTCATAAACTAGCAGGAGAAGATAAAAGAGTATTTCTCTATACTAAGGCTATCAGAAGAATCCTTTAACTACTTGTTTTCTAAAGTTGAACATAAGATAACCGACTAGAGATACTGTAATGCAATGTGCATTAGAATCAAAATTAAAATTATATATTGTGTAATATTTTGCCGCTACTGGAAACAGTTTTTTTTTTCTTTATGTATTCTTTATGGAGTGTAGAGAGAAGGAGGACCATCTCTATATAATGAAAAGTGTCCCTAAAAACGTGTCCAATAAGGGTGGCGCTGCAGTAGCATAGGATAAATTAAAAAAAAGCGCCAAAAGCAATAAGAATAAAATGGAGAAATAAACAAGGACTGACCAATCCGCTTGGTTTTGTACTACGTAAATAGTTGAGATTTTGTATACTGGCATTTTACTAACTACTCTAACCATGAAATTTTTTAAATATTTGAATTCAGCTGACTTCACTCCGTTCAGAACAGTTATCTTCATATCGTAGTTTTTCAGACGCCAGCGCTGTTGTGGTAGGTTTTGGAACCTCTATTTTCAGTAAATAGTAGGACACTTTTTCAACTTTCGCTCCTTATAAGATGATTCTCCTTGTACTCTACACTCCATAGTATTCTTGAACAAACTTCACTGCAGTATCATAGTATGTAGGTAATATTTAAAAAATCTTCATACACTACAGTAATTCCGAACGTGATGCTCCGTAAGTAAATCATGCACTCTTATTTCTTAATGTGTCAAATTATTAAAAATATGTTCGACTTGTTTCCTTGCACTCTCAATTTTAACTTGCAACTTATTACTAAATTCATTGTTTACATGCATTTAGACACTTAAAATTAAGTTAAAATGTACTTAATAACTTGATTACTTAATACGTGTAAATCAGCCATAAAAACATATTTGAATGAAATGAGAATTTCGACTTTTTGTAATCGTATTACATTTAAATAAAGATGATTAATCACAAACATCAGCGATAAAATGCTCTTTAATCCCTGTGAAAAAGTCTTAGCAATCAGTTTTGTTAACATAACGTAAGTGCATTTTTTGTTATAAATTAAGGTGTGAAAATAATCTATATAACTATATTGCATGTCATTCCGTGAGTATGGTAAGGAAGTGCACAAAAATACGCCTGACAAGCGTAGCAACTATGGCAAATATATTTTATATAGAATAAGGGTGACAAACGAGCACACAGTCCAACTAACAGTAAGTGGATACTGTGGCTAATAGACATCTACATCTATCCTCGATTAAGAATCAATAGCAGATGTATCATCACCCTTGATGACTATGATGGAATGCCACATTTCCAGTAAAATGGGTATCAGGTTCTCTATACTCACCATACGCAACACAGCAGTTTAAGTAGATGTGTAGGTTTCGTATAGTGAGTGTAGAGAACTAATTTATTATTTAAATATGGGGTAGGCCCATAGATAATTAAATAATCTATTTATTTTGTTCAACAGTGGACTTTGATAGGCTGTAATTCACTCCATCACCAATCTCTAAAATTTGTGTTCAGCGAGTTTATATAAATTTCCCGTCATCAACTGGTAAACCAGAGCCTTATTCGCTAGTCAACAGGTTACACTGTGTGGAATTGAGATTGGCACTAGGAGAAACCACGGATCTCGCATGATTACTGGAAATTTATTCCCAATGGACTTAATAGTAAGAGCACTCGGAAATTTCATCCTAAGTCCACTGGGAAGAAATATCTCAGTAGCCATTTCCGTTTCTCTACTCAAGAGGTCATACTCTATTATGTAAACGGTAAGTACTTTTCAACAATACCAACTGAAGTAATCGGTTTAACTTTAATATTTTTTGTGACATTGATAGACAACAACACCACAACAATACCTAAAAGGCAAGCCAAGTCATGAGCTTGAAAGGTACTGTGTTATAGAGAGCAATGCCAGCAGTTATCTAGGCTATATTTTATATAAAAATCTAGGAATTAAAAAAAATAATGTATCACATGGCTCTACCACGTATAAATATATATATATATATATATATATATATATATATATATATATATATATATATATTTATACGTGGTGGAGCCATGCTGCAGCTATATTATGTTTGTAGCACGATCGACCCATTCGTGCTAAAACTATACCAGTAATATAGCTGCAGAAGGGCTCTACCACGTATATAGAAACAAATAATTCCTTTAAAATTGTTCATTATACAATTGTACAAAATAAATCACGCTGCCCAGAGTTAGAAGCTAGAACAAAGTTAACTGAAGTTGCACATTGCAAAAAAAATCGAAAAATTTAAGTTTACACATAATGTTTACAAAATAAACTGGTGCATTAATGTTTACCGAGTGTACGGCTCGGTGGTTGGACATGGCTCTGATAACCAACTGATGGCAAAAAATCCACCCAAACTTACTGAACATAAATTTACCGATTGATGACGGAAAGCAGTTTAAAAGTGCCAGGGTATCAGCTCTGCGCTCACTAAATAGTGTGGAGAGTACGGACAAATCAACTAGGCGCATCCTTGAAAACGCCTATGTGAAAATGTTGATGTTATTTTTGTTTGTATGAATGTACGTATATTTTACTTTGTATTTGTCGAGGCATATGTAAACTACTGAAGCGTAAAAAGTTTCTCGAATTTTCTCGCATGCAGAATCTTAAAAAATCAAAGGAGTAACATAGACTATATTCATAATTAATAATACAATCGCAATGGAACGTCCGCAAAAAATAATAGATGGCACTGGTTTGCAGTACATTTTGACTAGCGTATTAATTTGATTAGTGACCTAACCTAGTAATAAATCATGTTTTATGATATTATCATTAAAATGTGATCTATTATTAGGTTAGGTTATATCCTTAAAGGATAGTGGATATTTTTTGGATTATACAAGAAACATTTTTAAAAAATTAATTAAAAATTTGACCTAATTTATAAGTTATTACAGATTTTTATGATATTTTCAGATCTTTCTTAGCAGTAGACAGCAATTTTGAAGTTTTACATCATCATCAGCCATTGTCATGCAATTCCCGAATTAAGTTTTGCTTTACGAATTATATTATAGTATATAGTTTAGTACTAGCGACTCGCCCCGGCTTCGCCTAAGGGTTTATTGTGGAGCTAATAATATTTAAAATAATAATTAAAGATCACACATTTCATAAATTTATCGATTTCCCGAAAAAAAAGTCTCCAAGTTTTCGGATCAAAAATATATAGCCTAATTGACTCTTGATATCTCTCAGTCGTTCCGAAGATTAGCCCGGACAGCCAGGCAGACAGAAAAAAAATTTAACTTATGTCTTAATGGGCTTAAGCGCTTAGCGGTCAGCCACCGCAGAGTCTAGATTACCTGAAGATGTCTCGTGTAGAGGCGAAACACGTGTCGTATTGTCGTTAGTGGTGTCTTTATATTTTTTTATTTAAAAACCTTATTGCGTCCCTTTAGAAAAAAAGAATAAAAAGAGCGGACATAATGCCTCAAGGCATTCTCTACCAGTCAACTCATGGAGTGAAGACAGTTTGTCGTAGGCGTAGCAATAAAAAGAAAAATAGAGTCAAACTAAAATTAATACACATTATACCTAGTCAGGTCATAAATTCTGTCACATGTTTAATATAAAATAATTGAAACAAGTTTATTCATTATGTAACCATTTATATACCAAAATGAATTTAACTAAACATAGATTCTTATGACACAGGCCTTCAATCCGCGCGGCCAGTCGTCTATCGCAGCACGAACGAGGTCCATGTCAATATCGGCGGCTGCCTTAATCAAGGATGTCTTGAGTGACTCCAAATTGGGATGAGGCTTTGAGCACGCCTTTTCCTCCAAGTGTTGTCATATCTTGTAATCTAACGGATTCAAATCTGGACTAGAGGAGGGCCAGTCTTCGTGCCGGATGAAGTCGATTTCACGCGCCGCCAGCCAGTCTTGTGTGCTCTTCGCTGTATGAGCTGGCGCCGAATCTTGTTGGAATACCCAGTGCATGTTATTGAACATGGTATGAGAAACAGGTTCCACAAGGTTCGTCAGGACTGTATTTTGATACACAACTGCCTTTCTCACAAAAATGTACCTCTGTTAAGCCCCAATAAGAAACTCCCAACCATACCATGAGCGGGGATGGAAAATGACCTCGTTGGACACGCGGAATACGGTTGCTCGCTTCTTCACTACTATGTGCGTACACCTTATCATTTTGTTTGTTGTAGCTCTCTTCTACGGTAAAAATTTTTTCATCCGAAAAACGAATTTCCCGATATTTTTTCCCGCGTACCGCTTCAATAAAGCGTGACATCTCTTCAGTCTCAGTTCCATTAGACGAGCATTCAAACGATGTCCTGTTTTTCTTTGATATGCCCGAAGCCCTAAGTCTTCATTTAACACCCTTTTCACCGTGGTTCTGCTTAACCCCATCTGAAGGGCCAACAGTTTCTGCTTACGTTTGGGATTTCTTTGAATTCGCGCCTTCACAGCTTTTATCACTGCTGGAGTCCTAACAGACTATCCTATAAATATATATTTGCATATTTACATATATTAACACATATTCATAATTTGTAATTCTAATGATTATTCAGTAAATGCTCGCGTACCTTCTTTTTAAAGGAGTATTTGTTAGGTGCTTTTCTGATATCGTCAGAGTAGGAATTCCAAAGACGTGCAGCCTGTACAGTGAAGGAGTTACCTTATAGAACCCGGTGAGATGAGTAGGAATATAAATCTTGTTATTAGAGGAAGATCGAAGAACCCTATCATGACAAGAAGAAAGATATTGAAATCGTTCTTTGAGGTAAGAAGGTGAATATGGATCATTAAGAATTGAGCAAAGAACAAGTAATATTCTTCTTACTAAAAGAACAAGTAATATTCTATTACTCCCAACACTGGGAGTAGTGGTGCTGAGATTAGTGGTGACGGTGATAGTGCACGCAATTGAGGGAGGGCGGGAGGTGCTCTTAAAACTACGTAAGGTACATAATTTTATTTTATCGAGCGGATGTACGCGAAGTAATTTTTTACCAACTTTAATATAATGGACTTCCGCAAAGTAACGCCTGATTCTATTAACTAAGTTATCTTGATATTACACACAGACACTTCAATTTTATTTATATACATATATAGATATAAGAATAAATATTATTATTTGTAACTAGCGACCCGTCCCGACTTCGCCTGGGTGGGATATATTAATGAAACGTTAAGATTTAAGATAATCATAGACCATCTCTATATTTTTTGAAACCTTTAAGTTTTCAGATAAAATATAGTCACTCCTGCCTAATTTTTTATAGGTATATATATTAATATATAATAGGTGTATATATTAAAATTACACGTAAATCTGTCCGTGTAATTTTTATTACAATCGGTTCAATAATTACGAAGATTAGCCCGGACATTAGATAGACAGACAAAATTTTTACTAATGGCTATTCATGTCTTAGTGGCATGCATATAAACCCCTGTACTCGATAAAAGGTGTATATTTCGTTGTTATATAACAGACAGAACTTGCAATTTTATTTATATGTATAGATGTATTTATTGTCATTTCTCCAACTATAGAGATAACAACACACATGTAGAGATAACAACCGATGGGAACAGATTTACGTGTAAAAGTTACGGTAATACATGTAAAATAAAATTTATGTAATATAGGTATATTTATTCTTTTCTGACATCACCCTAGAACTAAGGTTTACACTTTTGACATTTTTTGTCAGTCAACCCTGGGAAAGAAAGAAAAACCAATCTTGGCCTGGGCAAATATCGGATAAATAATAGCGTTCAAATAAACTTCTAATAATACATTATGATAAAACATATATTTTTTTCTATAGATCAAGAACGACAAACGATCATACCGTGCACCTGATTAGTACTCGTAAGTTAATACTGTGGCCCATAGACATCTACATGTATCTCCGATTGAGAATCAAAATGCAGGTGCGTTGTTTCCCCTGAGGACTAAGATGAAATGCCTTGTTACCAGTAAAAAGGGTCGCTACACTCACCATACGGAATACAGCAGCATAAAATTGCTATTTTACGCTGGTTTTGAGTGAGAGTGTGCAACAACAATATAACTACAGCGTGGCTCTACCACGTAGAAAAGTCAATCAACTCTGGGAAATAGAAAAACAATCCTGGTCAGTGCAAAATATCGAATAAATATTAAATAAACGTCAATTATTACATTATAATAAAACGTATTGAATAACAAAGATTTATAATTAAAACTTTTAAATGTTACGGGAATTTTCCGCCACTGAAACTTTTCCGCCATCTACTGGATGTCACTGGACTACTATTCTACAAATGTTATTTAGCATTTACGTTCTCCCGACACTGGTAGGTCGACAAGTCCACAGATTCGTAAAACGCAAATCACACGGCTGAAGTTATTTTAATGCGATCCGAAAAAAAATATCGTTGCGTTTTTTCTATTTTTAAAGATGGGTAAAAAAGGTTCTCGAGTGGCAGTCTTGTACCGTTAGGCGAAGTTAGGGCGACCCCCAATAGATGGAGTGACGACCTGGTAAGACATGCAGGAAGTCGATGGATGCAGATGGCTCAGGACCATGCTTTGCGGCATTCCTTGGGGGAGGCCTATGTTCAGCAGTGGACTTGTGTACGGCTGTAATGATGATGATGATGAAACTAGGAACGGTTGTAAAGACCAAACTAATAAAATTATTTTTCAACATTTTATTAATAGAGCCAATGTAACGGGGGAGGCTGTGTAAAGGCGACGGAAGAGAACCCATAAGAAGTGACAGAGGGAAGTTATACCGGAGGTGGATAGCAGCATCTTCTTGATAATAACTCTTTAACTACTAACTTTTGCATATCAGCCTGCCAGGAGTGGTAACTATGGCAAATACCTTTTTATAAGGAGACAATATTGGGGAGGCTTATGCTCAGCAGTGGATTTTTGTTAGTAAATTTAATTGTTTGTTTAAATTGTGGGGTAGATTATGGTATATGTTAAAAATGTGTAATTGGAGACCGAAATACCTTTAAGTATAGGAAAATAAACAACATAACACAGAATACCAACGTAAAATAGCAGCTTAACGCTGCTGTGTTTCGTATGGTGTGGAAACGAGGCATTCCATCTTAGTTCTAACGGGTGACAACGCATTTGCATTTTGATTCGTAATCGAAGATAGATGTAGATGTCTATGGGCCACAGTAACTACTTACCATCAGGTGGACTGTGTGCTCGTTTGTGACCCTTATCCTATAAAAAAATTAACAGAATTGGGCGAAAATGAATTTAAGATTTTTCACATTTTAAAGAGTGTAGGAAAATTTGTTTGCTTTTGTAATTGCTGACATAAAGTCAATATCGCACAGTCAATGCTGTTTGTTAGTATTCCGAATTTCCGTTCCAAAGCAAAACAATTTGCAATATATAACATTACGTTTGATTGTAAAAGTTTTGAAAGGTTTGTTGTGCATAATATACATAATACTCATTATTAGTAAGATATCCTGGTTTTACATCCACATAGAAATTTTTTTTTTTCAATGATAAAAGTTTTTCTAATTATAAAGCAGATTAGAATGGTTATATGCGTAAGTAGGTATTTTACAATATATTATATTTACATAGTTTTGTCTTAACCTACAAGATTCTGAAACGTAGTCGTTATTTAATATCACAAAAGATGGCGCTATTCTTACTATACGAGTAAATAAACTCCTGAAAATTTATATTTTTCCATATATAAATAATAAAATATTTAATTTACATTATATAATATCATATATTTGGTTTATAATTTAAAGTTTATGATTAATTTTGTGCTATAATATTTCTGTGACAATATCGAAGACTTTCGCATAAAACGCGATTGCAAAATTTTTGTTCTGCTTTGTATATATTATAGTGGATTCAATCCATTCGTGAGGGTCCGTTTCTACTCAGTACGACAGTTCTCATGGATAGAAGCTGTGCTAAATTCTGTCCGACGTATGCCAGACTGAGTTATTGTGGAGATTCTCAGACGCTATGCGTCAACACTGTTGTCGAATAGGACGTCTCAAGGCTGAAAAAGCCTCTTCGGATATGCCTATGATGACATAAATTCCAGGATGGTGGTCGTGAAATATCGCCCCCCTGAAACTCTCGAACCGTCTTGTTCGCTGTTATGAGGC
This sequence comes from Parnassius mnemosyne, assembly GCA_963668995.1. Lineage (NCBI taxonomy): Eukaryota > Metazoa > Arthropoda > Insecta > Lepidoptera > Papilionidae > Parnassius > Parnassius mnemosyne. The sequence continues at coordinate 40,126,014 of CAVLGL010000148.1, read as the reverse complement.
TGCTTCTTCAAACTTGGTTAAGTTTCAATTTGAAAGCCTGTAATTGGTGGACTTGGCAGGTTTTAGACGGTCCAAACTGGCTGAAACAATCGGCCTTTGGATTTAAGGCGCGGGAAGGACAGCCAATAATGGACCCCGCAAAATTGCAAACGCAAAAACGATTCTTCGAATCAAGAGGGCGAATAACCCTCAACCCCACTGCAGTAGATACTTCGACTCTCTTTTTATGAATTTTTTTTCAAAACATTCACAATAATAATACGAAATTTTTATTTTTTATAAGAATAAGCATGATTAATATATTATGTTCGTTAGTAGTTATATATTTTAATTATGTATATTTTTTTATCTAACTTATGCAGTAATTGATTTGTCATATATTTTTGTATAATATAAGATTACTAACTGGCCAGGCAGGCGTTGTTCTGCCCTATCCGACGACCCTTCCTATAAAAAATCCTTAAATTCGCAATAAATAATATTGAAAGTCATTTATCGGGATAAAAATATCCTATCTCTCACGTTGGGCCAAACTGCACACAGTCTGCGAAATTTCATTGAAATCAGTTCTGTAGTTTAGGAGTTCATTGCGGACAAACACGTAATTTTATATATAAAGATAATATTATTCCATTTTAGTTATTTAATATCTTTAACGGTTTTTGCAAGCAATTTGTGCAGCTAAATTTCACATGCTCATCCACCCGGAGTTCATCCGCGCGGGAATTCAATACGCGACCCACACTGCACAGACAAGCATTTATAACTACACTATCAAATAATCACCTACAAAGATAGTGATCTGAAAACGCTTGTAAGTTATCGCTAAACTTTGTATTAACTATATCAGTTTCTTTTACATTCTATATTAAAGTTAATTTTCTAAAAATAAATTTATGAAGTAAATTTATAAAAACCTTCCTTCCCAGTGCAATCGTTCGCCAAGAATGCATAATATCACCGCTTTTGTTACACCAAACTTTTGAATACTGGATGGACGGTATTGCTGTCGTTAGCTATAAGATATCGAATTTGCACTACGGCAACGCCACTAGATACTTACCTTATTAGCGACCAGTGCCGTAATTTAGAAGAAAACTATTACTTCTCAAAATGTAGCTCGTGAGCTCGGATTAAAGATAAATCGCAGTTAAGGACTCGACATCTGCCCTTAAAGACGTCCCTTCGTGATGAGCCCGACCGTTCTGTCAAGAGTGCAATGTCGAAGAAGAAGAATATAAAATAAAATATTAAATATTAATATTAGTCCAAACTTTATTTAATATATATATATATATATATATATATATATATATATATATATATAAAGTACAAAGAAGAAACGAAAAACTTTATTGCTCCTTAAATTTAAAACAAGTACCGCGCCACATTAAAAGTGGGGCCAATGCAATTTCAAGAAACAAGATAGTAGATTACGCATTCTTCAAAACTCCTGAACAAAAATATTTTAAAGATATTCAAATTGAGTTAATTTTGTTTTCACAATAACTGGATTTGAAATAAACTATAAATTTGTTACCAATTAATCTTATTTCTTTTTTATTTATAAGCCGACTACAAAAAAGGAGGAATTACTCAATTGAGTGTATATTTTTATCTTGTATACATTTTTTTATAGGATAGAGTGACAAACGAGCACACAGTCCACCTATTGGTAAGTGGTTGCTGTGATCCATAGATATCTACATTTATCCTCAATAAAGAATCAAAATGCAGATGCGTCGTCAGCTCACAGCTCACGACTAAGATGGAATGCCTCTTTTCCAGCAAAATGGGTATCCGGTTCTCTACACTCACCATACGAAACACAGCAGTGTCAAGCTGCTATTTTATGCTGGTATTCTGTGAGAACATGGCCCTTCCCCGGTCGAGCTGACCCATTCGTGCTACAACTATAATATATGCAGCATGACTCTACCACGTATAAAAATGCATGTTACGTTTACGTGATATCTAAGTCAAGTGTAAACCAATTTTGATAATTATTTTTTATTTGATAGGTTCTGCTTCAGGGGTGGTCCCATATAAATTTGAAGACAAATTCTACCCCTATGGGTGGCGAAATATCGGATAAACTTATTAATGTAACTATTTAGACGACAGTGATATTATAATATTCCTGAGCCCAATCAAAAGCCTTAAAAATATCTTTAAAAAAAGTAAAAGCAGAGTTCAGAGATTAAAAAAGAATAAAATAATTTCACATTCTGAAATTGGTGGTAAGATATAGTGTACAGAAGAATTAAAGCTTAGACTTCAGAATGTGGATTTATTTTATTCTTACTTGATTCTCTGAAGTCGGCTTTTAACTTTTTTTAACTTTAGTTTTTTTATAAAACCGAAGTAACAAACTAACTTTGATTCCATCTGGTGGTAAGTGGCTACTGTAGTACATAGACGCCTGCCTATCAAAAATAAAAATAAAAGTTAAGTCCATCCAAAACCGAGCCACGTTTTTTTACGTGGTAGAGCCATGCTGCAGTTATATTAATAGTATAGTTGTAGCACGAATGGGTCGGGTCGACCGGAGAAGGACCACGCTCTCACAGAATACCAGCATAAAATAGCAGCTTAATGCTGCTGAGTTTCGTATTATGAGTGTAGAAACAGAAACAGAAACAGAAACAGAAACAGAAACTTTTTTATTCAATATAGATTATAAATAATACTTATTGAAAGTCATTCTTTTGTTTGATTACCACTGGTTCGGAAAAAACCTCTGTCCTGGGAAGAACCAGCAAGAAACCCAGCGGGACTTTTTTTTTTAAATAACAGCTTACAATCATGATGTTACACAAATTAACAACACAACAAATTAGAAATAGCTTGGTAGCGATCACCTCATTTCCAGGGGTTATTATCATCCATAAATTCCTTAATATTATAATAACCCTTTTTATACAAACTTAGTTTAATAAAGTTTTTGAACTTTGAACAGGCCAAACTTTGTATATTTTCTGGAATTTTGTTGTAAAAGCGTATACATCGCCCCAAGAATGAATTACTGACTCGATGGAGTCGAGTAACTGGTACTACTAGCTTGTGTCTGTTCCTAGTATTTACAGAATGAATATCACTTATTTTTATAAAACTACTTTTATTTTTGTGTACGTACATTAAATTTTCATAAATGTATTGAGAGGCCAAAGTTAATATATTAATTTCCTTAAATTTTTGTCGCAGCGACTCTTTAGGCTTTAAATCATAAATTGCTCTTATGGCCCTCTTCTGCAAAACAAATATAATTTCTGTGTCAGCTGCGTGTCCCCATAGCAAAATACCATACGACATTATGCTATGGAAGTAGCTGAAGTAAACTAGTCTAGCTGTTTCAACACTGGTTAGACTTCTAATCTTTTTTACAGCATATGCTGCAGAACTAAGTCTGCTTGCTAGTTTTGATATATGGGGGCTCCATTGAAGCTTCGCGTCTAGTGTGATTCCAAGAAAAATGGTGGTATCTACAAGACTCAGTTTCTCCCCATTTAAAATTACATTAGTATTTAATTGTTTGACATTTGGAGTCACGAATTTCATACATTTTGTTTTAGTGCCATTTAAATGCAAATTATTAACATCGAACCAATTTACTAATTTAGATATAGCATTATTTACTTCGTCATATTTTAGTAACTGTCGACTTAATTTGAAAATTAAAGAAGTGTCATCTGCAAATAATACTATATCATGGCTATCCCCTACTATGTAAGGTAAGTCATTAATGTATACAAGAAACAGAAAGGGGCCGAGAATTGAGCCTTGAGGCACGCCCATTTGTACCATCGATCCGGAAGAGCTCATATTGTTAATGACAACTTTTTGCGTTCTCTTACTTAAATATGAAATAATTAATTTAAGGGCATCACTTCTTACACCGTAGTGTTGAAGTTTCCTGATTAATGTTTCATGGTGAACACAATCGAAGGCCTTGGATAGGTCACAAAATATACCCAAAGCATCCTGTGAATTCTCCCATGCATTAAAGATATATTTAATCAGCTCAACACCGGCATCAGTTGTCGAGCGACCCCTTGTGAAACCAAATTGATTTTTATGAAGTAAATTATTTATATTAAAAAAATTTAACATTTGATCAAGAACAATTTTTTCAAAAATCTTACTAAGTGTTGGTAGTACAGAAATAGGTCTAAAATTGGCGGGGTCTAATGTACTACCAGATTTAAATAAAGGTATTACTTTACTATGCTTCATTAAATCAGGAAACACACCAGATTCGATACTAGTATTAAAAATAATAGCTAAATGAGGCGCGATTGTATCTATTATAGACGCAATAACTTTAACGGAAATCCCCCACAGATCCGCAGTTTTCTTAACATCCATAGTTTTAAAATATTTTACAATATCTTTTGATGTCACTTTATGAAATGTAAAATTCTTTGTACACACATTTACATTATGTTTAAGTAATGATTCGGCGACGGCAGGAGAAGAATTTAGTGACTTAGTGGTCAAGATCGGAATATCAGTAAAATATTTCTCAAAAACCATTGCTACGTCCTGATCTGATACAGTTAATTTGTTGTTAACACTTAACTGGTAATTTGAATTGCGAGAGTTGAATTTACCAGTTTCGCTATTAATTATACTCCATGTCATTTTAATTTTATTGGAAGCCGTCTTAATTTTGTTGCTCAAATGCAAAGACTTGGCTATGGAGCACACTCTTTTAAATATTTTTGAATATTTTTTTACATATTCCCTAAATTCGACGCTATGATTATATGACCTTTCATGGTAAAGATCATATAACCTATGCCTGCTCTTATGGACTCCTACTGTCGCCCATTCATTGAATGACTTCCGACTGTTCAAGGAGAATGTTTTAGAAGTAAAAGTATTATTAAATTCATTGCAAATAAGCTTAAATAATGTTCCATACAAAAAATTAGGATCATTTTGGTATGAAAGTGATGGAAGTTTTTTCACTATGTTACTTCTAAATTTCTCCAAGCGACGTGCATTTACTGGAACAGACACAACTTTCTCATCTACTTGCTTTTTGTGAACATAAGGTAACGAAACTACTTGTCCACAGTGATCAGAACTTAATTTTTGAATTATACATTTATGCAACGGCTTCACATTTGTAAAAATGTTATCTATACATGTTGCACTAGATTGAGAAATACGCGTTGGCTCTATAAATAAATTAAAAAGACCATATGATTTAAACAATGATCTAAATTTAATATTGATGGAGGAAGCTTCTAGGAGATTGATATTAAAATCTCCACATATTACAACAGATTTATTCTGTTTATTAAGCTTAGCAAAAACTTCCTCCATAATGTTTTCAAAAGTATCATATGTACAACATGGGGGTCTGTAGACGCTCACAACAATGAGGTGCTCAAACTCAACACATGCCATTTCTACAGTTCGCTCAACAGAGAGGCTCACAATGTCTTTACGTTCTTTACATGATAATAATTTACTAGCTAATATTAAGGAGCCACCTCTTAAAACCGTATCTCTATTGAAAGAACTGACCACCTGGTGATTACTGAAGTTAAACATTAAATTATAAGATTTTAACCAATGTTCAGTAATACATAAGATATGAATATTGTTGCTATTTAAGAACAACTCAATTTCTAGCTCTTTGCCTATCATGCCTTGTATATTTTGATGCACCAGGTGTAAACAATTTTCATTATCTTTCTGTGGAGTCATACAATTAAAGATTTGTAAGCCACATTCTAAATTATTTAAGTTATTATAACTGCTAGAGATTACCTCTATTGTCTCATTTTCTAATTTAAATTACTTGGAACTGATTCCAAATTGCATGTTAAGTCATTACACTGCTCAAAAGAAGCAGATGTCTGTGTAGCCAAGTCCTTGGCTGAGTTAATATATAAATAATAAGATAGCACATTTGCTATCTGTCTTAAATTATATTTTGATAGGTAATACCTATCTCTAGTCAAAAATTTCTTAATTAAATTATTTATATCTATTAAATTAATTCTATCATTATAATTGTAACAATTAAATGTCAAGTTTAAATTATTATTACATGAAAAGTTATTCATTAATAAATTTAAATCATATCTTATTTTATTTTCCTGCGGCCAACCCTGTATGTAAGGCAATGTAAACAAGATAATTTTATGTACATTTAAAGTATTTAGATTATCAATATATTTTAATAATTGATTTTTGTTTACATTGCCTCTTCTCCCAACAAGAATAATTAATGTGCTATTAGGACAAAATTTACTAGCTAAAACTTTATTCATTATATGACTAAAGGATGCTCCAGGCATGCAATAATTAGTGATCATATGTCCTTTTAAACAGTTATTTAACATCATGCCCAAATTTTTGCCTATGTCATCACAATACATAATAACTTTATTTTTTTTAATATTTACATTACTTTTTAAGTTTATATCCTTTGTCATAGCACTGTCATAGAGTGTAGATGAAAATAATGAGGTCTTACTGTTAACTTTGTTATTTACACATATTGTCCCCGATGAACCTGGTATGGAGCGCTGATACTCACTCTGATTTTTTATTAAGGAGTCAAAGCGCTCCTCATTATATTTACATGATTTTACCAGATCATTCATGGCCAATATGTGTTCTTTTATCTCATCTTGAGCCGATGCATATTTATTTGATACAATTTCTAGAGAGCTTTTAAGTGATAAAATTGTTGAATGTAGACACTCTATATCAGTCTCATAACAGTGATTCATATTTTCCACCTCAATTGAATATATTTTAAGTTTATTAATTAGTTCTTGCTTTTCTTTGCATACATTTATATAATTTTTAACATTAATTTTAGTTTTAATTAATTTTTGTAGTTTTCTAATATATTTATTAATTTTTATATATTTCTTTAATTTTCTTCTACTGCAGGTAGTTCTTGCTGCTGTTCTTGACATGACATAATCATCACCAGTCAAATCGATTGTTGTGGAGGGTTGCAATGCTTTAGATTTAGTAGATTCACACTCTATGAGCTCGTTGAACAGACTTTGAGTTTGGGACGCTTTCATGTTATCTATGTAATGTTTTAATAAAACAATCTGCTCATTAGCCTTAGTAGAGAACCGGAGACCCTTTTTACTAGAAAGGAGGCATTTTTAGGCCTTTTTACTGGAACAGGGGCATTCTATCTTAGTCCTCACGGCTGACAACGCATCTGCATTTTATTTCGCAAACGATGATAGATGTAGATGTCTATGGGCCACAGCAACCACTTACCATCAGGTGGACTGTGTGCTCGTTTGTCACTCTTATTTTATATAAAAAAAGAGCTCAGTAGCGCACCTTGTGAGAGGCCTATGTTCACCAGTGGACTGCCGCGACGATGATGATGATAAAAAAGTTAAATCCGACTTCAAAGTAATAAAAAGAATTAAAAAAAAATCACATTTTGAAATCGGTGAGTTATTGTATAGAAGAATTACTATTACTGATGCTACTATAATCTGCTTAATTATGCAAGATCTCGACGTAAACCAAATTATACTTATTTCTGAGATATGCAGGTTTTCTCACGAGATTTTCCTTACTCGCCCGAGTCCAATATTTTAAGTGCTGATTTATTGCACCTAAATTTTATTTATACCGGCGGGGATCGAAGTCTGCTCACTTAGGATGAAATTATCGGCACGCACTTAGCTCATGAGCTACTACGGATGGCTGTACCTAACTTTCACCAATGTACGAGTATATAACTCGTAACTTAAAATAACTCCTTACGCATCTAACTAAATAATGATGTTCATTGTTGGACCTTTATATTGTAATACGTTTAAGAAAATCTATATAATGAATATAAGAACATACACTTCTCATCTAAAATGTGATTTCCACGAATTTTCCGTCGGGCTTGTGATGATTCATCGTGAGCCATCTGATCAAGTGGAGCGAGTGGGGTCGTTTACGTCTACAGTCTGTGCTGAGACGCGTATGCGTTCGCGCGTAATTCGTATTTCGAACACTCGAACTGGCCGAACATCAAATCGCGAATTCTTTTTTTAAGTATACGAAAACATTTTCTTCGTTTGATTTTTTAGTGACAATTTTTGAAGGCTTTGTAAAATGGCTTCATACTCTTGGTTAATTGTGTGTGCGGTTTTGATAACTGTAAAATTAGTTTTTGGAAATGACTGCTCGAGTCTCATGAAATTGGAATCTTGCGACGAGTGCATCAGATGCGGTGGTCAATGGTGTAATGATCCTGATGCTGTAAGTATTCAAGCTCAAGTGTGATTTTAACCTACTTAGGACAAAATTAAAGATATGTCGAGAGTAGAAAATTTTATACAAAAAGGGAAGGAAAACTGCCTTACTTTGTGTAACTCTATTTACATATTAATTTTAAATTTTGAAATATTATTTTAACGCCGATTTAAAATAAATTATATAATTATTTAGTAATTAACTGTTTAACATACTATGCTGTAATTAACTAAAATGATAATTGATACTTTGTCTATTATAATTTATTTTTTATTAAAATCATATTTAATTTAATATTAAATGAGAAGCTTAGTTATATTAAAAATAATTTAACGATTTCGATCATTTTAAATAATATTCCAAAATTAAATTTTGTTCATAATTTAAAATGATTAAAATCAAAATAAATATCAATTACCCTTATAAGTAATATAGTGTTCACGTGTTTCAATAAAATTCGAATATGCAACCAATTAAAAATTGTTTTACGGTTAAATTTTTAAAAGCAAAATAATGAACGAATACAGCGATTGAACAAAAATAAAAGAAAACGTAAAGAATGTCATCAAAGAAAAAAGAAGAGACTGAACCACGAACGGAAGGAAACAATTGAGCCAATGAATTTGATAAACGCTGCTCAAGTGTGGAGCCGATCTATTTTTGATACTGTCGTGATCATCCCCAGACTAATAAATTTATAACATATTTCATCCAATAAAACCAATATACTAATATTTTTTCAGGAAGGAAGCAATATTCAAGTCACATCTTCTTATTGTGGCCCTCCTGAAGGCATAACATTAAATTTAATAGCCTTATCTTAAAATTACAACCATATCTCCTACTCGCCAATTTACATATAATCGTCAAATTATCTTAACTCTAATGGTAGCGCTCACCGCAAATTCAAATTATTAAAAAATGTAGATAATTATTGTATCACTTAAGGCCTACTCCCATTCTTTGTCATTAACTATTTACTAAGTTGGTCAAAAATATCTCTCTAATTTCACAACGTCAAATTTATAGACCCAATTTTGTCGTTGAGATAAAACAAACAGATATCTAATATTCACAAAGGGTTGGCTGTTATAGGATGCCACAAGAAATTAATCGCGCGTATTGTAATGAGTGTATAGATTTCAAATACAAAAGTAAAGTCACAACCTTTATATATCCAATATTGGCTTGCTTTTATTAAATTTCTAAGAAGTTAAGGAACAATTTGCATTAGAGCAAATCTACTTATCCTCTTTTCCTTGCTATAATAGAAGGGGTCAATAATCGACTTTTTTTATAGAATAAGGATGACAAAGGCTTCTACATATATCCTTAATTGAGAATGAAAAGTTGTCACCTCTGATGACCAAGATGGAATACCTCATTTCCAGTAAAAAGTGTTTACCGGTTCTCTACACCCACCACACGAAACATAGAAGCATTAAGCTCTATTTTACACTGGTATTCTGTGAGAGCGTGGTCCTTCCCCATCTAGTGCTACAAATATAATATAGCTGCGGAGTGGCTCTACACCGTGTAGACTTACGGGCCGAGGAGTAACAAGAAATTTGATAATTTAGTATCTAGTAATAGTATATTATCTATTCTAATATATTATCTATTCTAATTTAAAGGATCAAATTTTAACTTATAGTTTATACGTAGGTAATGGGTATACGTAGGCAAATGAGTAAATAATTTATGTGTCGACTGTATATTAAGTAATGGTTGTGGACAATGACATTACAGAAGATACCTTTTATTTTTACAATGATCATCCTTATGTAACCAATGACTGTAGAGAACTTATAAAAAAATATAAATCATAATGAGTTCATTAATGAACATAACGTCCAGGATGTGATAGTTAATTTAATAGGAAACGCTGAACTACTTAATAACGGAACCGAAAAAAAAATACATATCTGTCTTTTCTTTCAAAACTTTTTAAAAAACAGGATCTCAATGACGCATATGGAAATAGAACAAACTTATTATACAGCTCCAGTTCAATTTTGCACAATTCCACATAATAACAATATACTAGTAGGTATCAAAAGTCCACTCTCTAATATATTGCCTCAAATATCCCTAGATATTTACCAAACCGATATTTGCCATAGCCGCAACGCTCGGCAGCAGGGTTAGCCACCGTAGTTTTTTTTTTAATTTGTGTTATCATCAGAAAGGTGTTGCTGCTTGTCTCCTATTTTATTTCCCTCTATGACCTTTAACGACATCTGCAGGTTGATATTGGATAATGAATTTACTTCCGCCACCACTACCCAAAGTCCTTAAAATTAGTTAATTTCTTGGACGTTTAAATATATCGTAGTTATTAAGATCATGTTTTTTAGAAGTAAATGGTATTATCGTCAATATTATCACTAGCCCATCAATACGCCACGGCTAGAGGGTTTATTTACAATTGCCAACAGTTTGGTGCACGCCATTAAAACTGTAGCGCAGTTTAAAAGCAACGGGAGCTCCTTCACGGAGCTGATAAATCCTAATTTACCGAAAACTGTTCGGGAATAAATAAGGTGGCACCATCTGTCGGGGGACATAAGATCTTTTTCCCTTGCTCTCTTTCCACTCTCACAAGAAGATTGAAGATGGAATGATTTCGTCGCAAATATACGCTACATTCCTTTTATAGAATAAGATTCACAAACGAGCGCACAGTCCACCTGATGGTAAGTGGATGCTGTGGCCCATAGGCATCTACGTCTATCCTTGATTAAGAATCGAAATACAGATGCATTGTCACTCACACCTGAGAACTAAGATGAAATGCCTCGTTTCCAGTAAAAAGGGTATCCGGTTCTCTACACTCACCATATGAAACAGCAGCTTTTAGCTCAAGCCGACTGATTATACATATAAAAACTTTTAACCTTACGTTTAATAAACAACAAAATGAATTAATTTCCCTGGTGCTCTATTGTACTTTCATGACCTCCAACAATTAGTCATGATTAATCCTCTACTAATACGTAGCGGTACAACTTTACGGTATCACCTACTCGCACAAACCCATTCATGTCGTAGATACACACTTACACTCACACTCACATAGGCTATGACTCGCTGAGGCAACAAATTGCCTTGGCGATAACAGTGTTAAAATTTTTACACATTTCAACTATGCTACAATTAGGATGTAGTGTATGGAAACGTCTTAACCATCAGTAACGACCAATGTGAATTAAACTGCTTTCTTTTCACCGTACATCACCGAGTACAATACAGATAGTGTGGGCGTTCAAGTCTCTGAGAAGCACATCGTAGTGTGCAAGCACCAACTTATTTTGGGGTTTCGATTTATTGCATTCTGATTCGATTATGACACTTATTTCCAAGAATTGTATACGTGGTAGAGCCATGCTGCAGCTATATTAGTAGTATAGTTGTAGCACGAATGGGTTGGCTCGACCGTGGAAGGACCATGCTCTCACAGAAAACCAGCGTAAAATAGCAGCTTAACGCTGCTGTGTTTTGTATGGTGAGTGTAGAGAACCGGAGACCCTTTTTACTGGCAAAGAGGCATTCCATCTTAGTCCTCACGGGTGACAACTTGAGTCTTTATTGATGATAGATGTAGATGTCTATGGGTCACAGTAACCACTTACCATCAGGTGGACTGTGTGCTCGTTTGTCACCCTATCCTATTAAAAAAAATACGGTATTACGTAATGCTGTTATTTTACACTGGCTTTCCGTATACAATTCTTGAAAATAATGTGTTTCGTATAGTGAGTGACGAAAACCGTGGATTTTTTTTTGGTCTTATCTTTTAGTTGGATTTAGTGCTCATTTGTCACCTATACTTTTTTTTAATGAAATAGAAAAATTTTTCTTTCTTTTTTTGGAGTTAACTGCAAATGCTCATGGACTTCGTGAGCTTGTTATCAATAAATTAACCGTAAAGCCATTTACATTAACTGTTATATAAATAAAAAAGTACTATATATCGCAAAGATTACAGTTTTTGTTAGAAAAATATTTTTTTTTATAAGATAAGGGTGACAAACGAGCACACAGTCCACCTGATGGTAAGTGGTTGCTGCGGCCCATAGACATCTACATATATCCTCGTTTGCGAATCAAAATGCAGATGCGTTGCCACCCGTGAGGACTAAGATGGAATGCCTCATTTCCAGTAAAAAGGGCCTCCGACCACCTGCACTCCCAAGCGAAACGCAGAGGTAAACATCTACTTCACGCTGGTATTCTGTGAGGTCGTGGTACCACCCCGGTTCGAGCCGGCCCATCCGTTTGACAGCGAAAGCTGCCGCGTGGCTCTACCACTGTTGAAAATGTTACTGTTTTCATGCGGTATTTATTATTACTACATTTTTCCTATTTAATAAATACATAATTAATTCTTTTATCCAAAAGTTATCGAATAATAATTATAAACATCTACATTCCGATGCAATAAGGAATAAGTTAAATGCATTTTCAAGAGACTTCAAAAAAAGGGAAGTTTCTCAATTCGACTGTATTTTTTATGTGTTAACTCAGAACATTTTTCTAGGTGAACCGATTTTGATAATGTATTTGAAAGCTGGTGCTTCTCATGTGATCCCATATAAATTATATCAAGATCTGACCAGTAGTTTTTGAGTTATCCTTAATAATGCATATTTAATTGACTTCACATATTATTTATATTGAAGTCGGTTGTACAATTTTTTTTATTTTACCACTTGTTAATCTTAGTTGAGTACTAACGCAGCTTTTAAATTTAGTTAAAGCTAGCTTTGAAACATCGCATTTACTTACGGGTTAATGTTCACGGGTGATAGAGCTAGAAGTAGTGATAAACTTGAAAAAGCCTTAAAAGCACTTAAAAGAACCCACCAGTACAGTGTTTGACGTAAACAAATAATTACGAGTATAACATAGTTCTCATTATGTAAAGTAACTTTATTTTACTTGTGTATGTAATAGATACGTTATCAAACACTGATAACGCAATCATCTGTAAATGGATACTAGTATTCTCATTTGTCTTTTAAATGGTAATTAAATTCTTACCATAAATAATGATTTGAATCATTAAATTTATGAAACCAACTTCAGGGAGCCGTGGCTGCTCAGCGCTCGCTGTGAATTTCACAGTACGCGAGCAATTCTGGTTCGATCCACGCTGGCACCAATGAAATTGTTAATTTGCATTTTTAAGTGCTGATTTATCACGTGCTCGGCGGTGAAGGAAAATGTCCTGAGGAAACCTGTATGTCTGAGAAATAAAAAACAATATTTGCGAAGAAATGTGAAGTTCGCCGACACGCATTGGAGCAGCTCGGCGGACATTTCCTTGCCCTAAAACCTTCTCAGAAGTGAGAGGAGGCCTGTACCCAGCAGTTGGACGTATATAGGCTGTAACTTTAATTTAAGCTATCAGACTTTGAAGAAATCTATATAAGAGTTCTAAAAAAATTATTTTATGGTTAAATTAAACATTTTATTGGGATTTTTGGGTCGTATCTTACGTTAACCACGGGATAAGGTGATAGATTCTTATGTCGTCATCATACGCTTAACATCTACTTCTGCCATTTATTACATGGCTTACATTTACTGATACCATTTAAACTATTATTTAACAGTACATAGTTTTTTAAGCAATGGTTCATTTGAAGATTTAGCTATCTATTATAAAATTATCATTTATAGCTGGAACTGAATTTCAACCTGCAGCTAAATAACATTATTTAAAATTGGACCACATGAGAAACAGCAGCTTTCAAATAAAAAAGAATTATCGAAATCGGTTCCCCCAGAAAAAAGTTATGAGGTAACACACATAAAAAAAGAAAAAAAAAAGAATATACAGTCGAATTGAGTACAGTCTCCTTTTTGCAGTCTGTAGAAAAACATGTTATATGGAAAAAAACACTGAATAATGTAGCCTTGTCTCGTAATTCTTAAACATTAAATTATTCACACTAACAATTATTACCATAATAAAAATTATATCTGAAGTGTGAACTCATTGTTGAAGTTCATTGTTGTAACGTCGTTGATTTATATTAAAACAAAATATTTGTTATAACGTTTTGTAATCGTTGTTACATTAAGAATGAATGATTAATACAAGTACAAAGGAGTTAAGCTTTATTGTATATTCAATGACATAATTATTTTATTATATCTATAGCTGACGTTCTCGTAATAAATGACGCAAATGTAGAGACTCTAAAACAGTTATTTGGTATGAATGTTTTCTGAACCAAAATAAATTTTTCTCTTGTGAAGTTTCAACGTAATGATTGTCATTATATCAGTAAATATTTTGTAAATGCGGGAAGATGACCATAACCACCACGATTAACAAGGCAGACGATTGGAGAAGCAGGCTACTTATTCGATGTTTATCCTTACTTTAAGTCATATCTTTCCAAGACCAGGAAACTATTTTCCGAGATGTTACCAGGGGTTCCACAACTTTTCTCTAAACTATCCCATTATGATCAACCTTTGTTATTTTTAATAAATTGCCTTTAATAATCCTTAGAAATAAACATGGATATAACAACGCACTTTCATTATTCTGATGACTCTACACAATCAGTTGAGTGGTCCCAATAGCGATCGATAGGAGAATTTCCTGTACAACCCTAATTTCCAATATCCGCACTTAGCTGAAATACACTTCTATGGAAAACAAAGAATGAAGGAAAATCGTACGCACTACGCTACCGTGAATCATGACTATTGACTGCAAATTCTCTGGACCGGTGCCATGTGTGTGCATTATGTGTAAATATCGTTCTTAATTGTGTATTCTTGTCATTTTTATGGCAGATGTTATTGTATAGTTTTTATCTTTCCTAATTTAGGACACGTATTAACAAAAAATAATCACAGGTTATAAAAGAATAACTTTAGTATATATGAATGCAGCAAATACAAAATTATTTATAGAGATAGATTGTGCTCAATGTTAACGAGTGCGTTTATCATATGGTTGCGATCTCCTAATGTTAAAAACCAGATAATGACGGCAATATACTAGGATATTTCCGTCTAAAAACTAGTAATAGGCAACGATAACCAGGTTAAAGAAACTAAACTAATAGGCATTTATACGTGGTAGAGCCATGCTGCAGCTATATTAGTAGTGTAGTTGTAGCACGAATGGGTCGGCTCGACCGGACCACGCTCTCATAGAATACCAGCGTAAAATGGCAGCTTAACACTGCTGTGTTTCGTATGGTGAGTGTAGAGAACCGGAGACCCATTTTACTGCAAAAGAGGTATTCCATCTTAGTCCTCATAGGTGACGACGCATCTACATTTTGATTCTTTATTGAGGATAATAAATGTAGATGTCTATGGGTCACAGCAACCACTTACCATCAGGTGGACTGTGTGCTCGTTTGTCACCCTATCCTATAAAAAAGGCATGAAATTAACAATTAAACAAGAAATGAAATACAATGAACTATTAAATAATAAAAAAATATAATACACGATCTAGGGGAGGCCTATGTATAGCAGTGGACTTTGATAGGCTGTAATGATTATTATAATTAATGGGAACCCTTTTTACGGGACACGTGGCACTCCACTAACATTAGTCTTTGCATTCAACCTTAGTCCTCAGGAGTGACAACGTATCTACAGAACTAACACAGCTCTACATTTTCGGCTCTACTATTATCTACTAAAAGTTTTAAATTAAATTATAACAAACAATAATTTATTAATAACAACCGAATTGATACCTACAAGCTAAAACTAACTTAAATAAGTTTATGTGGTGGAGCCACATATTAGCTGTACTGAGGCTACAGTACGAATGGGCTGGTTCGCCTGTGGTAGAATTACACCCTCACAAAATACCAGTACAAAATAGCAGCATGAAGCATATAATATGTGCTTCATATGCATAGTAAAGAGGATGAGAAGAATGTTTTTATTACTAACTCATCCTAGTTGCAACACAATCTAATCGATGAACTATGCAAAAATTAACCAAGAGGTGGACAGTATGCTCGTTTAAAAATAGTTTGTGTAATGTTGATGTTATGAGAGAAATGAACTTACAAAATAATTTAATGGCTGATGATATTAATTACGTAGAAAGATTTTTCTTTTACTAAGATTTCGTTATTCGACGGTACATGACAGTATTTGAAAAGGCTTATTTTTGAAATGCTTCTCAATGTCCGGTTTATTTCTTAATAAAAATATTTCTTAATAAAATATTACTATGTCTTTGGAAGACAGCGTGTTCAAAAATCAAAAAGAAATTTAATACATTAAATAGTCATAATATAGCTAAGTCTAGCATGTCACACAGATGTTCGTATGAGGATAGCAAGAGTCTAAGCTACTTGCGTATAGAAGGACAAATTTTAGTGTGACATCAACTTTAGTGTGACTTTATTTGTAATTTTAATGATTACTGTATGGTTCAACGGTTACCGCAACTTCCGGCTTGGTCTCGTGTCCTCGCTTGAAATCGAAACTAACAGTTGTACTATACTCTAATAATTATGGAATAAAATGAAAATATAGAGTTATAGTGTCTCTGCCATTGAATTCTTATCCTGACCTGAAATCTCGCATTTTTGACACTGCACTCCGTCGCCAATTATATTATATCTTTATATATATACAAACTTATATATATCATCTGTACGAATGTTTGTCACTGAACTCCTCCTGGACTCCCGGTTGGACTGATTTTGATGAAATTTTTGTTTGGGAATCTTTAAATTAACTTTTCTCAATTTAAGGAGGACAGTCTCGAACCGGCCCCCCATTAGACGGAGTGACGGTCAGGTATACATGTAGAAAGTCAATGGATACAGGGGGCTCAGGATTGAACTTTGCAGCATTGTTTGAGGGAGGCCTATGTTCAGCAGTGGACTTGTGAAGGGCTGTTATGATGATGATTATGATGATAAAATAATTGCTGTAATTTAATTTTGTGTTGGCTCCGACTGGGGTTCAAATATGTTGTTATAATGTAAAAGATAATTAGATAGACAGCTTATCTTTAAACCAAAGTCACCGCTATAACCTTTCGTATTTTTTCGTTTTATTATTGTTGATGTGACAATCTTGGGAATAGATTCCTGCAGCGGGCATCGCACTTCTGCTGGTTAGAGCGGATTAAACGTGAAGCGTGCGAGAATTAGACAAAGTGGTGCATCTTAGAAAAGCCCAGTGATCATGTTAATAGACTGACTGTTATAAAAATATCTAACTTTAAAATGAAATATATAAAAAATTATTTCTCGGCCGTTATACACATAAATACATAGCACGACAATTTATCTATTATCTATAGCTTATTTTTGTTAATTTAGAAGACACATACACACTAACAAGTGAGAAGTCTGTTGCTTGTTATAAACCTACTACTACTCTATACTTGGTAAATCCAGGCCAAGTAGGTACATACAGTTGAGAATATCGTACATGGTGCGCTATGGGCGCCAAGCTCTTTAACAGTTGTTAGAACATATTTTTCTGAGTTAAAATTCAAAGAAAATTTTATTTAGAATAACATATTTTATTGCATCAAAAAATCAAAAGTCTAAGAAAAAATTAAATTATTTAATTTGACTCGAAATAATAAAAGTAAAACACATTGTCTGCTGATGCTTCTACAAATGTATCACGACAAACTATTATCATTTATCAATTTTAAAAATTGAATACTGAACCCTAGTCCGAGTTTGATAGTGACGAGTTGAGTGATCCGATTTTCTAACCTAACTAAATTGAATAGTTCATAATTTTTTCTTTATTAATTTCATAATTAAGTTAAAAGTAAAATCCAAACCAGTAAATGTGTAGGTACTATTACTATACTCATCACTATACTATATTCATCATCATAATCATCATCATTACATCCCATCAAAGTCTACTGCTGTACATAGGCCTCTCCTAAGATTGCCTCATAAGGTACCTGCAATGTGCCCATTATTGCAAGTGTACCTCATAAGGTACACTTGCAATAATTGCCACATTGCAGGTGGGTTGCTAAGCGGTTGCTAACCGCAACCGTATCAGAAAACCTATTTCCAGTTTTATAGCTGTTGTTAGGAAGACGCCGCTGCCAATCTTTTGGTATGTTTGTTTGGGTGCATATTCTTAAACCGCCACTACACAGTAGTAACACTGCCATTATACAGTTAACTACTGTATGCGCAATTTAACAAAAAAAAATTATTTTTTTATAAATTGTCTTGAGTCTAACCCTGTTCAAAACATTGTTCGTACAGATTATACGTACATACATATTCAGAAAAATCAACTGAACTTGTTTTGTTGATGACAGATTTTAATCATAAAATTAGACTAGCATAATTTAACTATTAAATGAAATTAATATAATAAAGAAATTTTACATCATAATGAGTCCCTATCAGCTATTAGTAACTTTAAGTAGAATATTCTTATGACGTAGTGTAACTAACGTTAACAGAAGCGGGACATTGCTGACGTAATAAATACGTACGCTGGATGATACATATAAGTTGCTATTGCGGTAATTACATTTATAAAACTTTAACAGGAAATCTTTGACCAGAAATAATTCGTCATATGAGTAGTACCTACAAAAATACACGTGTGTTTTGTGGCTAATCTACAATCATAGCAAGCTATTGTTTGTGGTGTTGCAACCCCATGTGACACACTATGAGTCATTGTTTGCAACAAAACATTTGTGGTTGGTTACAGGTCACAGGTGTTAATAATTTATAGTTTGACTCTATCAGCGCAAAATAATATAATTAAATCAGAATAATATTTTCTTTTAATTTTGAAACGTTAAATAAATAATTAAATAATAACGAATTCTTCTTTAGAAATAAAGAAAATAAAATTTAAAATATACTTAAATTACTGAATAATTAAAATCAGTTATTTACTTATTTAATATATAAATTAATTGAAGCAAATACTTATTTTTATATCTAGGCTGTACGTGTATATTTTAATTACATAAAAATACGTATATAATATATTTAATATATAAAAAGAACCCCTTTGTCGTATCTCCTCAGTTTCAAGGCACTCCCCTTGTTGCCTTAGCCAGTATCGGAATCCTTGGCGTCGACATATCGAATAGTGTGCAGTTTCGTGGTCACTTGGAAGGGAAGGCCAAATTGGCCTCTAAAAAGCTTGGCGCGCTTAGCAGAGCGAAACGGTATTTCACGCCGGCACATCGCTTGCAACTTTACAAAGCGCAAGTTCGGCCCCACATAGAATACTGATCTCATCTCTGGGCCGGGGCACCCCGCAGACACACCCACTTGACTGCATCCAGCGCAGAGTGGTTCGAATCGTCGACGACCGAGTTCTTTCTGATCGACTCGATACACTGACACTGCGTAGAGATGTTGCATCTCTTTGCGTATTTTATCGCATCTACCACGGGGAGTGCTCTGAGGAATTGTTCGGACTAATTCCAGTCGCTCAATTTCACCATCGCACATTGCGACAAAACTCGCTTCTGGATGATTGGCGGTCCACCACTGTGCGATTTAGAAGAAGTTTTCTTCTTCGCACAACTTCCTTGTGGAATCAATTACCACCAGCGAATTTTCCGGACCGATACGACTTAGGAACCTTCAAGAAAAGAGCCTTTCTAAAAGGCCGACAACGCATCTGCAATTCCCCTGGTGTTGCGGTTGTTCATGGGCGGCGGTAGTCACTTACCATCAGGTGAGTCGCATGCTCGTTTGCCGCCTATTCTATAAAAAAAAATATTTAAGGGTACCTATTTACAGAATATATTTAGATGCGTATTGTACCTTGCGGTGCAGTTTTATATGAATGTTTTTCAGATATTTAAAATCTGACGACATTTTTGTTGATTTTATCTTTTTTTGACAGCTATACACATTTTTTATTAAAGAGAATGCCATAAAAAATAAATACATATATATTTACGAATAATATTTGTGACACGATGTTAGTAATACGATGAATAGTTTAATTGACGCGTACCTACCTATTAGTTTGCAATTAAAACCATAACACATTCACGGGGTGTGCGGTTAAGTATAAACACACAAACATCCGTACAATCACACCATTACTAAGAATTTATAAATATAACTCGTTGACCTATATGCAGTCGTACGAACATTAAAATGTTACACAATTTTTTTCCACCGTACGGTGTAATTGACGTCGTAAAGTGTATGAACTTGATGAAACTCTTGCCACTTTAATCAATCACTGTTTAAGTAATACCTTTTTATGACTGCAAAAGCCCGCATGTAATGATAGAGTGGATATCAGATGGCAAACATACGAAATTAGCTCATACTGTTCACATGTAAAGGTCACAATTGCATTTAATTTTTTTGATTTTATTTTCGTAAATATAAACGACGAATACGGTCGTATATCTGCTAAACGGTTGCAATATCATGCGATGACTTTTTGATGTGGTGAATGTAGATTTATTTTGAAATGAAAACTATAGCTGAAAACTTTATTTTTGGTAGGGAAAAACTTATGGTTTCGCATCGACATGTCGAGGTCACCGGTGACGCGAACCCATAAGCTCGCATGTCCACTAGCCACTCGTACCAGCCACACTAGCGACGCGTAGTATAGCGGCCTGTGTACACATGTATACTGTGTACATGTATATCATTGAGTTTTCACTTCTGTCGGCAGTCCTAATGGCTGCCTATGTTTTTACAGGTTTTTACATCTTCTTTCTCAGGCTATAGAAGTGCTAAATATGAGCTTCTCTTAGAAGTTGAGTTGCCTAAGTCGTCACGCTTGGCAGCCGATGATCATCACGCTTGAAGATCGCAATACCAGCCGCCTTGCACTTTTGGCGCTACTCCCCGACACCGCCTGTCTATATTTAAAGCGATGGGCATACCGCCATTTAAAAGACCTTTTGTGTGATGTATTCTGTTACAACGCCACCACACGGTTTTTTACTAATATTAGTTGACATAAGTAAATTATAAAATATAAAAAATAAAAATCTTCACCAATTACTGTTTACGGGAAGAAAATTTTGAATCATCTATACAAATAAATAAAATTGAAGTGTCTCTTTGTAATGTCAAAATAACAACTTTTTACTAAATGCAAACGAAACTTAATACGGTACTTATAACAAAAACACAATTTTTAAAATTTTTGTCTGACTGTCTGTTTGTTCCAGCCAATCTCCGAAACAGCTGGACCGATTTGAATGGGACTTTCACTGGCAGATAGCTGATGTTATAAGGAGTAGCTTAGGCCACATATATTTTAGAAAAATAATTAGAGTTCCTCGCATTATAATTAAAATATTAAATTACACGCGGGCGAAGTCGTGGGGAACAGGTAGTATAAAAATAATCAGGCATTTATCTATACGCAAAGGGCGTTAAGATGAAATATCAAGCAAAAAATATATAATATAAAGCCAATGATTTCTATCATTTACTGAAACGGTATTTACGGTACAACAAATTAAATGAATATAAACGCAATCAGCTAGTAATGAATCTAATGCTCAATGTAGGCCTCTCTCAAATCAAAGGCTTTGTCGTAATTACCACATTACGCATCTGTGACGCTCATTTCAATCACTGTCAATAATGTTTGAGAACTGAGATGGACTCATGGCAGTTTTTTATGCGTAGTAAAATGTCATCCGGACCGAATTTTGGTCACGGTGGCCAGTCTCAACGGAGTCCCAGTCAAGGAACGAGTCCCAGTCAAGGACAGGACTATAGTGCAGGAGTATGTGCGCAAACAGGTGCACTCTCGATTTTCCCACTTTATAACCCGATGGGACGGCAATCCGATTCGACCAGAGATTAGGCGCAGAACCAACTACTTTACGTGCTTTCCGAGGCACGGTGGTGAATCACCGCAATTTCCCTGACTTTGAGCTGCCACTGAGAATTTATTGCGCTGGTCTGATCCGTGTTAGCGGACTTCATACGATGTTACCCTACACCGCTGAGCACGTGCACGTGCTAAATCAACACTTGTTTTTTATAAAACGGTGACAAAATAAACTTACCGCCCATCTGATAGTGCCTGCAGTCCAAGGAGACCTGTAGCCATCTTCAAACAAAGGAAATTACAGATGCGTTGTCACCTCTATAGACTAAGATGAGATACCTCGTAGTTAATTACACTTAAAATTGCAATTAACAATTTCAATGGTACCGGACGGATTCGAACCCGAGTTGCCCGCGTACTGTAAAATTTTCGGCGAGCGCTTAATCCTTGAGTCGAAAACACAATTCAAAATAAAAGGTTTCAGATACAACTTACGGCAAAATATAAGCAGTACACACTACACATGCTTCATTTCAAGATTTATGTTCAGAACGTGATAATTAAATGTGATCCTGTAATTATTGTGAATAACATTTGAGTAATATTACGTGCCAACCTTTTTGTTGGCCTTTTCACATCTCAACCTTTTTGTGTATTATCTTGAATAACAGTATTTTTAATGATTTTATTGGTTTGTGAGTTTTAAAAGAGTAAAATTATTCGCAGACCAATATTCTTATTTAATTTAACGTGACGTGGTAGAGCCACGCTGCAGCTATAATTATGGTTGTAGCACGAATATGTCAACTCGACCGGAGTAGGACCACGCTCTCACAGAATACCAGCGCAAAATAGCAGCTCGATGCTGCTGTGTTTCGTATGGTGAATGTAGAGAACCGGAGGCCCTTTTTACTGAGAACGAGGCATTCCATCTCAGTCCTCAGAGTAGTAGTGTTTAGTAGGGAACTGAAATGATTTATAGGTCATTACCTTGATGATCGATCTTTGAGCTCTTTCTAGTGGGATAATCATACTCTTAGAGGCTCCTCCCCAGACCGAGTTGCAATGAATGAGTATAGATTGGCATAAGGTAAAGTATGCTGTTTTTAAAAGAGTCTATCTGTAATCCGTCGTAATTTATTAAAAACCCAAACTAATTTGCGAATGCGTCCTGATACAGTATATGATATTGCCAGTTGAGTTTACCAACTATAAAACACTCTTGTAAAACCCATTATAGTATTACATTATATTTTAATAGAAGAAGGCAAGAAGCAATATTCAAACCGTTGGAAAAAACCTGTTGTTTTTTACGCCGCAACAGATTTGTTTTAAGATTAAATAGCGCATTAATTAAGTTTTTGTCCTCAATTCTCCAAACAAAAAGAAGCCAAAGAAATAGGAGCATTCGACCGATTAACTAGAGGTAGGTACACAAACTGTAAGTCGAAACTGTCGCTATGCGTTTCATTTGTTGAGGCTTCTTTAAACAAAGCAAATAAATATGATTTCTTTTTAGCGACTTTTACAGTTGACTTATTTTAATTTGATTCTAAATAGTTAAAAAAGGAAAGCAATTTAACATATTTTATGTAATAATGAATAGAAATAGCATAATATACTTTAAAAACTGACAGTAGTCGTCTGACCGATCCTGACGATCGCTTCTGAATGATCAGAACTATCAAATTCTGCGAAGTAGATATTATAAATATACAAGGGTGTGTGTAAATAGCTAAACGGATCAGCATACTATAGTGGCATTGGACCACAGACCATATATTGTGGCAATATAATGTGACTTATCCAAGTATGCCACGCCACGTATCTTAAAATATAATTGCTAATTAAGATTTTATTGAAACGAAGTTCTTTATCGGACGGCACGGATTTGGTAGATGGGGGCCATGCGAGAAAAAGTGTAAGATTTTTCCGTCACGTCCCCTTCTGACGTAGTGTGAGACGGCCTTGGCGGCTATAAGGAAGAAAGATGGAATAATATCCATCTCCCTCGCACTTTTTTTATCTTGCCATGAAAGAAATATTATTTTATTTTAAATGACTCTTCATTTTAATAGACGCTAGTAATTAAGTTATTTGTATTTGTTAATCAGTAATATAATACGTTTATCCATAATAATATACTACGAAAGGAACTTCGTTCCAATCGAGTGTTCCACGACACTCACGCATGTTTTTTTGGTTTTTGATTACTTTGATGAGAAAACAATTTTATAAATTAGGTCTATAACGTGCGTATTAAAAAATTGAATTTAGCAACTACTAAGCTACATATTTCGTATACAATCAAATGTTCGCGTTACCAAGATCACTATCAAATTTTACGCGCGTCCTTTATTACTTCGTATGGTTACACTTTTTACGGTTTCCATTATCGTATCACGTACTGAAAAGTATATTAAGGATCTATCTATAATATTAAGATATCGAGTATTGTTATATCTAAAAAGAAGTTCTAACGGTGTCGGTACTCACGATGTACAAAAAACCGGCTCTGAGAGACCACGAATAGTAACATTGACCAACATTCAACGATCTGGCCGTGACTTGAAGTTCCATTTTGCAATTATGGTCACTTGATTTAAAGCCGTAGCTATATCGAAAAAAATACTACTATCTAGATATATTTTATTGACAAAATTCAAGGGATCGTTGTTCAGTAGACTTCATAAAATCACTAAAATCTTCCTTGAATCATTGAATCAACAAAATCAACCCTAATACGTACCAAACCTTTTAGCTTACGTAAGTATGCATTAATAAACTAACGACAAGTTTAAATATAACTCACATGTCATAAAAAATAATCGAATGCTAATCGATTTGACATAATTATGAAGAAATTATATTATTCTGTAACACAAAATCATACATTGTCATACATTGCAACTGTCATTAATCATTATTTTTGTGTTTTAGAGTAATATAATTCCTTTTTTGTCATTCAATTGAATAAAAATTTTCCATCACATTCGAGTAACAATTTAAACCTGTTGACGTTGTGAAATTATTACCAAATAGTTGGAGATTCTTTCTAGTGAATCTGGTTTTGAAATGATGATCGAAGTTAAGAAATTGATTATTAATGGCACGGACCGGACAAGTAGGTATGCGTTATGACTTATGATATAACATTAGATACTGGTATTATTATATTATCTTAGTAATATCTTGTTCTCTTTTCGAAAGTAAATTTTTAATTGTTCTTTATATTATGGCTTGTGAAGTTTGTGAACGTATCGCGTGAAAACTAGTGAATTGATTTTGATGCAGTTTTTATTATTGTACAAAATGGACGAATGGCGTCATTTTTATCTTGAGGCGTCAAGCCATTGCCGTCGTTCCTAAAAGAACAAGCGCGTAAGGAATTGCGTTCATCAAATTCTTTACTTCTATAACGTGCGAGTAATCTGCACAAATATTCGCTGCATCAAAATATACGTGATACGGAAAAGCAAGAACTTTTGACAAACTGATGACATTCGCGTGTGTGTGTAAATATATGTTTATTGAGTCCAGGGCCAAAGCAGTTGCAAGGAAACTAGGTGTCCTTACAAGGGTGCGGCGGTATTTCACGCCGAGGCAGCTTCTTACCCTATATAAAGCGCAAGTTCAGTCGTGCATGGAGTACTGGTATCACATAATATGGGCTGTTGCTGTAACATGCCACCTAGCAGCGTTGAACTCTAACGCTTTATGTTACGCTAACACAACTAGTAATTTGTAATATTTACTTTAACATTTTTGAGGTAGCTTGATAAGAAAATTATTTCTATTAGAGCCTTTAAAAACGACGAAGTGTTTACCATTAATTATTCTGTTCTGAATATTTCCAATCACGGACCTTGTGCCAACTCCGCGATAGATCAAGATTCTATCCTACGGAGACCCTTTATTATGATAGAATAATTATAATATATGGCCGTACCACGCACGACCTAAAAATAGGTGTTTCAACAATTTTTAATTTTAGTTTAAGTTCTTATACTATTATTTATTCTGTGGTTTAAGTTTCAACGTGGCGTGCTCAAGAGATACAAAATAATAACACAACCGCAATAGTGTTGTATAAAAAGAAACTTTAAGTCTCTCTTTTTTAATTTCCTTTTTTAAGTTTCTTGATTATTTAATATGAAATACATTAGTAAATTATACTATGCAGCACGTATAGATTATGCATAGAGTTATTGCTAATGTAGGTATGTCTAACTGTCAGTTATAAGCATTAGACCTACTACTACTGTTTTCAAATTTAACTTCATCTTAAAGCAATAGACTGGACAAATTTCCTTACATATATAATTATAATACGTACTATTTGTACACGTCTTTCTTCTTCTTTTCTTGTATATAAAAATCGATTGCTGTGCGTTAGTCTCGCTAATACTCAAAAACGGCACAACCAATATTGATGTTATTTTTTATGTGTTTGAATGTGGGTTCCTAGATGGTTTAGATTCACATTTGGACCCGGTAGGTGGCACTGTTGTCGAGATCCAAATATCACCCGTGCGAAGCCCGGGTGGATCGCTGGTATGAAATATTTTGAAACTAGTCAGGCCACTGATTAGATACACAGCTAAACATATTCGGACACGCTCCTTTGTTTATCGCACTACAGTGAAGCGCACGTTCTCTTATGCATATTATGTGTATACGACATACAGAGATTATTTTTACACTTTCCATGTCTCTTTCAATGTCAAGTTTAATTGCACATGGTGCATCCGATAGCGGAAAACCCATTCAAAAATGCGAAACTCAAATCCTTCCTGATAGCTTTGCGCTCATCGATTTGTCTACGTAGCGGACAATCGTTTCAAAAGTGCATTCCAAACGTAGTGATTACATTCTCTTTAATGCACGTCTTTTAACTATCACACTTCAGTACAATGATGTGACAAACACATTCATAAGTTTATTCTGAATATATTATAACAAATTTAGGTGTCTATGGACAACAGCATTCACTTATCATCCGGTGGACTCTGTACACCATTTATCATCCCTACTTCTATAAAAAACACATTTAAAAAGGCTGTGTTGATAATGATGCCGCTTATAATTGGAAGATCAATTGCAGGCAAAAAAGAAGACAATATTTTACGTTTCAGTTCTATCTTCATAAGATTTTAAGATCAAACCATGACCTCAACTTGTATAGGTTCTCACCAATCGGTTACATATCAATCAGTACGATTAAAGACCCTGACCGCTCCATTTACCTATTAACATATTTAACACCTCGATATGTGTAAAACATTTCGGTGTAAGGTTTATATGGCTTTGCGCAACATTCGTTTACCTTTAAAAAACGAAAGACAAAGGGCACGTTGTTTCGTCGCCGCTCGTTGGCGCCGCTCTACTCGTTTCTCACGCAATCGACGGCGCTATCACTTACCCTACCCTGGACTTAGTCAAACTTTTTTGATCGCTCTTGCACTCAATTCAATAGAATAGAAAGGTTGTATCATCATCATCATCATCACCATCATCATCGTCATCATCGTCATCATCATTACACCGAAGGCCACTTGTATATAAACATAGGCTTCCCCCAAGGAATGCCACAAATCACCGTCCTGATCCACCTGCATTCATCGACCCATTGCCACTTCAGCTTACTAATCCTTTGGGTACTTTATTTTAGTAGTGCGGATATTCTCATTACTAATTACTAAATCTATCACGCAGAAAAACTAAGAGCATAACCCACTCTCAGTCAGTTGTATCATTATAACGTTGTTAAACTTAACGTTTTTTTTTTTCTTTAAGACTGGTCTCTCATTTCTGAGAGGGTTATAGAAGAACTATTAGCCGCTCTGCTACAATGCGTGTCGGACATGCAGGTTTCTTCATACAGTTCTCTCACCGCCGGGCACATGGTAAATCAGCACTTAAAAACAATTTCATTGGTGGCGTCGGGGATCAAACCCGAGATGCTCGCACGGCTCTATACCGAACTACACGTGATCAAATGGATATAATTTTTGATAATGAAAAGCGATGACGAGTCGTTGGAACTTGATTAATAACCGCAGGCGCTTTTTTAGATTCTTAAGCCTCATACATCATTTTCTTTTCTTTTTATAAATTCAAGAACCTTATAATGTATCTCTAAATCAATGCGCGGATCAATGAAATTTGAACTCATTATATTAGGTATTTGATTAAATACCCAATAAATTTAATTTCTCTTCATCAAGGGACAGCTTACACATATATTTATATATTTAGCAAATCTTTTGGCTTAACAATATATTTTTGCGAACGCAGTGTGAACGTTCCTTTCGGTGTCACTTCGCTGTAAATAATACTAAGGAACTGCAAATGGAATGATCTAAAATCGCTTGGAGGACCGCCAAGCTCACAAACTTTTCTGCAATGTTATTTTCACCGGCGACGACATTATTCCTTCACCCTAAACAAGGAGCAATGACCTCTTGAGATTATTACTATTTTGAAATCGTAAACGTACGAGAGATAGATATTGCGTGTCATTAAATGTGGGACGGTTGTTTGAACTCGTCTCTCGCGTCTGCATTGACTCACGTAGGAAAAGGGTGCAATGTTGTAATGCGGACAATACTGTCAAAATGGTGATCTAGTTTATTTCTATAAAAATATAAGTTAAGTAAATTTATAGCCTACTTATGTCCCATTGTTGTGCACAGGTTTCTTCTGAATTTATTTTATTTGCTCTTCTGATTGGAGTGTAATTAGTACTCCGGTGAGTGTCAGCAGACTTCACATGTTTTTTTCTTCACCTAGGGCACATGGTAAATCAGTACATGAAATAGATATTAATAAACCTAGCAAGCTAACAGCATAGCAAAGTGGCGAAGCAATCAGCTTTGTAGTGGTTTCTAACGGTTGCCGTTGAGCAATCAGTTTCAAAATAGTAGGTTCAGATGCCTGGGTGATCAGTAATCGATTGCTGAAAACAGAATTTGAAAATTCAAAACCGTTCTCGAGATAATCGTGGGACAGACGGACAGACGGACAGACATCGTGAAATCAATAAGTGACTTCGCAAGCTTCGCCACTTAATAATTTCATTGGTGCCAGCGGGGATCGATCCGCGTTGCTGGCGTAGGTACTATAAAAATACGGGTGCGCTTAACTCCTCAGCCACCACGCCTTTGTATACATAATTATAAACTAGTTTATCGATGTGACTGTAATTAATCTCATGTGTATGTATATATTCAGTTATCATAGAGGCTAAGTAATGATAAATTCTCTGACTTCATATATCAATATTACATAAACCTGTTCTAGGCTTTGCTTACAACGTAATAGAATTTATTTAATGTGACTATATGTAACAGTCCACTGTTGGACACGGGCATCCCCCATAGTTGAAAGAATTTGCAAACTAATCACGTTTGACAGTCTGTTAGGTGATCGCAGTCTTTTTCATATGGAAAAATGAAATAGTTATCCCACAATCTTTTGGACGTCATAAGATCGTTCTCACGTTGTCCCTTTTTTATTGTTTTACATGGGGAAATGCCTACGCATACCCTCCTCGCGGGGACTAGGACGTGTTATGTCGGACTCGCACTGACTAAAACCCCATGGTGTTCCAACTTCGTCGCTTATTAGCAGGGCCACAGTATCCAATGCGCGAAGGCCATGAGGCCAGGGCCATAAACGAGCAGTTAAATGTACTAACCTCATTTTGTAAACCGACCCCAACGGCGTATCTGGTCTATGGTTCCGCCGCCAACCAAGATCGGCTGCGAAGGGCCAAGTCGGATTAGCCACCTGGGATCGGCTCTTCACCTCGGGCCAGCCATGTGGGTTCCTCTTTGATTACCATGGGTGATCAAGCCACGGCTATTAAGCCGCCCCCGCCACGACGAGATGGGAAACTGTTCGGGGGAGGTCTCACATTGTCCCTAGGACCCTAGGTCCATCTTTAAAAATTCAATGCGATAAGGAATATTACACGGCTAATATTACTATTATGCTAATTTCTAAAGGAACAGAATCTCCAAAACTTTAAAAATTTCTTTTGTTTTAATTTTAAATCCTTTTAACTAACTTCAAAAAAGAGAAGATTCTCAATTCGAGTGTATGTTTTTCATTTAAGTAATCCACACGTATGTCTTAACTATTTCGCTTCCAGAATGCCCCTCCAGCACTCCACAGATAACTATCTAGTCAGAGCTCTCCTCATTCTTGCATCTCACCGTTCATTCCTCCGTTCTATTACTCAATCATTCTTCTCTTTATGCTCCTTCACTCATTCGTCCAGATACACAAATATTTAATCATTCCTACATATATTCCGTCATTTCTAGGTCATGACAAAAGTTATTTTTATATAAACCTGGTACGTTGTGTTACCAAAATGAACGTCAAAATTAAAATACCTACGTGTCGTCGAGAGATTTAGAGGCATGTTGTAGGTATTAATATGTCACTGAAAAGAGAACAAACCATTATAAGTTACTCGTAAATGCCAGATTTTAATTATATTCTACGGGTTCTGAAAAAACTTAAAATGAATAAGTATAAAGTATTAGAAATACCATTTAAACAATTTAGATAAGTGAGGTAAGAAGTGTGATAGGTGCGACACTGAATGATATGGTGAAAAATTTTGTAATAAGTGAAAAATGTTGTTTGCAAGACGATGTTGTGACACGTACGCTTTTGCGCAAAAGAAAGTGAAGGTACTAAATGGGAACTGCCTGCAGAAATTGATTAATTGGCACTTAATATAGACTATTTAGTCTTTTATTAGCACTGCTTGCATCACGTGCATTTGCACAAAACAGGATCGGAATGATCCAGTTAAATAATACTTAGTAGTTGAAGAACGTAAATATCTAATAATACCATTAAGCACATTTACCGTTATTTGTTACGCTAAGACAGTGCAATTTGCCATCTAAGACTTTGTCACCACTTACCACCAGGTGGTACACAGGTGGCACTGGCTTAAAATAAGTTAAAAAAAAATCTACAATGCATGCACAGAAAAACGACGGACGAAATTAATTTCGACTTGCCTTTTTTAGTTGCATAAAGTAGTACAACCTTCGTCAGTAAACCGCTGAAATTGATAGTCGGCTATTTGTAAAGAAATATCGTAAGTATATAACCTCAACACAGCCACATTTCGTACGATACACTTTCTGAAAAACTTTCTCGCAGGCTATTTTGTAGACACTAACTGTATAAGAATACTTCATTATTAAATTATTTCTAACTTTAATCGAAGGCTTTATGTTTGGAAAATCCTAACGCGTATCTACCTTGAGGAAGGTAAGTTCAGGATATTTCGACTTCTAACTGAATAAACCCCTTGGTGTTCTTTTTTGACCTTTGCCATACTTTATCAATAGTGTTATGCGTATACTCTTGCGCACATTTACGTCTTCAACAGCGCCAGCTGGCTCTAGTGGCGGAGATAAGAGACCTCTCCCTATTCCTCTCTGCAAAATGTGTCTGAAGAAAAGATACGCTTTGTTGCACGACATCCATCTCTACCTGCGTAACTGGCTTCTCCCGTGTCCGCCAAGTAGAGACCGTGATGGTCAAGGAAACGAACACTTGAAGGACCATCCACAGAACAATAACTCTTTACTGAACACCAGGCTTTGCTGCCCCAGCGGTGGGTCAACTTTATGGTTATCACACCCCTTTTTGGTCGCGGAGGGTAAAGAGAGCGGTTTCTCTAAATGCTGAAACTTATTCACCTCATCCGCATCAACGGCAAATTTAGCCAAAATCATGGATGAATTGCCATAGAGCTCTGTTTTTGCCAAAGTAAAGAAAGTAGTATTAATATTAATATATTAAATAAGACTAGACTTGACGTGCAGAATTGCCCAAACAGGCTGGGTGACATCTTGTTTATTTTTAGCATAAAATGTTGGCTGTTTCAATAAAAATAACCATCATTTTATCATTATAAATTATAATATACACTTTATTAAACACATTAATTTAACAAAATTTATAAATTAAATAAGAAAAAACAACTTATTACGTTACAAAGGTAAAAATCATTATTGTTAATGAAAGTTCAACACCATAATACTATGCTTACAACAAATTCAATAACCAAATTGAATTTATCATAAAAAATTGTAAATATTTTTCCGTGACACTTAATTTTGTTATTTTCTTAGTAACATCTCCATTTAATAAGCGAAGCTATCATCAAATGTAGTTTCGTAAATAAATAAATATACATATAAAAGTGTATCTTAACACTTTTGTACCAATAAAACCCGGAAAGAGAAATTTTGCATTTATTAGCGATAAAACATCGCTCAGTTTTGACATTTTGCTCTGTACAACTACCTAAGAACCTGCGTAGGTAGGCTGGAAATTACTCAACGAACGGGATTACGGACATAAGTAACTGGAGCAATTTTATGCGTAGGATTGATACTTCAGCGTAATAAGTAATTACAGACGTGCCTTAATTATATCTACGTGCTTACCTTTGGTGATATTACGTTTGAAATAAATTAGCATGAACAATAACAATTTGTGTATACCAGTATTTATAATATGTTTTCGATATATTTCTACGAGGTTATAGTTTATTTTAGTGGCTTAATTAAACAAAGTACATGATTTTTTTTATACGAAAGCTTTGTTTACAACGGATTCAAATTAAAAAAAAAAGTTGTAACACTGCTATTATGCCACTGGTGACTAAATTTAGTTCTAAAATACAACTACTTTAAATGAAAAAAATATTAACATTCCAAATTCAAATTCCCCTTTAAATTTTTACCACTTGCATAGCAACTAAGAATATTGTGTCTTACTAAAAATGGGTTTGCTTTGAGAACAACGGAATTGGAATGTGTCCATGAGATTCTCATGGTAAATAAATTTGATGAAGGCTCATCGTGTTTTAAGACGTTATTATTAGCGACAAATCTCCTAGTTTATTTAAAAATAAATTAAATTTAAAAAACTAAAGTTCTCTTTGTATTAACACATCAATAATTTAACTATATAAGTCTGTCTCTATGCTAAATTAATCTTAGGAAAATCAACTGTGACATACAGCGGACTCGGGAGTGATTGATGACCATAAAGTGCTTATTTTCGCTTATTTGACTAAGGGACACTAAAATAAATGAATAGTATTTAATGAATAAAATGTTATACACATATAACTCACTGGAGAATTGTCATTAATACCTACTTAACATAGCATCGTTACGTCCGTTTTTGAATATAAGAGAACAATGACAAAATGATGTTTCTCAGTAGCACACGCAAAACAATTACCGTGTTTATAATGTCATATAAACAGTACCAAAGAAACATATTTAATACTTTCACATTTATTACGTATAATTCCATCCTCTGGTATCATAACTTTATAAAAAAATAATGGAATTGCTTTATTTACAAATTATTTTGAAACATAATAGCGGGTAACCTTCCCATTGTAT
Source organism: Parnassius mnemosyne (assembly GCA_963668995.1). Lineage (NCBI taxonomy): Eukaryota > Metazoa > Arthropoda > Insecta > Lepidoptera > Papilionidae > Parnassius > Parnassius mnemosyne. The sequence goes on along the minus strand of CAVLGL010000148.1, from coordinate 40,092,517 downwards.
TTAGTAGAGAATAATGTAACCCGCATAATTTTTGGTAATTTAATACTTTTGATTCATTGATCGATGAACACATAGTTATTAAAATGTTGTACGTAATATTACATATGTACTCCAGGACGTCATTTCTAGTCATTTCGATTAAATTAAATTAAAATGTTTCTTTTTAATATACATTGTCAAAATTAGCGAAAGAGAATAATTATAAAATTACTTTGATGTACGTCTCTCTGTCTCATCGATTCTCAGTATCGTAATCATTTTCATTTCATTCACGTTCCTCTGGACATAGATAAATTTAGATATATGCATTAATTTAAGGGGAAAAATAGGTACCTACATATTAAATATGGTAAGTGAAGAGAACCGAGGACAATTTTTTTTTTTTGTAAAACCGACATTCTATATTAGTTCTGGGAAATGAGAATAGATGTTGGTGTATCAGGGTCACAGCATACAATTGCCGGCAAGTTGACTCCAACTAGGGGTCAAACCCGAGTGATTTAGTATCATGGCCAAAGAACCACAGCGTCGTCAAAGGACGGAAAAAGCATTTTGCTGATTAAATTGTAAGCCTTTATTTTAATAGTCCAATACTTTGCTTTCTAATTACTATAATATGTCGTTACCTAGCTGGTTACTGGAATAAGTAGTTTTATTTAAATATATTAATTTCATAAAACAATGTTGTACATGTAGAGTGATGTTGTTTACATAAATAATTTAACGGGTGACCAAGAAAAAAATTATATTGAACATGTTTTTATTTTATACCTCCTTACACGTTAACGCTTCATAAAAAGAACGAAAGCAGCTCGGGCGTATAATGCACAAGCCCTTAAGAATCTCAAAACAAGATCAAAAGAATACCACACTTTTACTTATTTTAAAACTGGTTACAGTATGTAGGTACTGGGTGTTGTCGCAACAGGGAGACTTCTATGCAGTCAGTTATACCTACGTACCACCCACACTCCATCCCAGCCTGCTTACTCCCAATCTTGTGAAACGTTCATCTCGCCACACCATAGTTGTCTTTATCGTTTCCTTTAAGCTAGACAGAAACAGTTGAAAGTTTCTATGTAGAATCGATAAAATTTCTCAACGATCATGCACAGGGCTAAGAGAGTATAATCAACAGCTTCGCTATTATTACGACAACCCACGCCGTTTTACTCTTGCTAACCTCTGTCAAAGGTTTAATGCCCTTTCACGATTTGCTTACAAAAAGTTAAACTTTTATGAAAAATAATAAAACAATTTCACACATAATAGCCTGAAATCAATGCTAAAACATAGTGTATCCATTAATTCAAGCCCAGACTTCAGAAGGTATTATGTGGATTTTTTGAATTTTTGAAGTCGATTTTACTTTAATTAAACGTCAAAAATTTTACTCCTTTATGTGGTCTAAATAATGTCGTTAAATGTCATCTAAATAATTACCTACATTGAAATTTTCATCTCTTATTTTTTCATCCAAATGAATGATTTTTTTCTTCAAATTTATATGGAACCATCGCTAAAGTTTAAACCATTTAATAAAAATGAATAATTTAAATCGGTTCATCAAGAAATCGAGAACCTACATTAAAAAAACATATGCGTGGAATATTTTATACGTGGTAGAGCCATGCTGCAACTATATTAGTAGTATAGTTGTAGCACGAATGGGTCGGCTCGACCGGGGAAGGACCACGCTCTCACAGAATACCAGCGTAAAATAGCAGCTTAACACTGCTGTGTTTCGTATGGTGAGTATAGAGAACCGAAGACCCTTTTTACTGGAAAAGAGGCATTCCATCTTAGTCCTCACGGGTGACAACGCATCTGAATTTTGATTCTTTATTGAGGATAGATGTAGATGTCTATGGGTAACAGCAACCACTTACCATCAGTTAGACTGTGTGCTCGTTTGTCACCACCATCGTATAAAAAAAACTCGTTTTTTAACTCCGTTAATAAAATATTTTTTTTCCATGTTTATAATTTCGTTACATTCAAAAAGAGGTATATACATTTCAATCGAATGAAATAATTAATACTACCACCAATTTGAGAGAGAAAAACATATTTTATTATTATCTGATATACGTCTGATAACGATCCATCATTTCTTCTCGTGTAATAACTCTCTCGTGTAATAACTCTCTCGTGTAAGATATCTAAACAATTTAATAGTAATTTAATGACGGTATTCACGTATATTAAGCGGTTTTAATAATGTATATTAGCATAGTTATATAAAAATAATGCAGACGACTGTCCTCTATCGCCTCTACGAGTCGCATATGCGAGCAACGACCGGCGCCACATTTATCATATTACATATATATTTCCTAAACAATCAACATTAGATGTGCGTTGAGGAATTATACATACTATATAACCAATATACAACTCAATAATTTAGTTTCCTATTTCGTAACTAAAATAAAAAAAAATTGGAAAGAAATAATATAAAATATTAAGGCAATAAAGAACGAAAAAAATGTACAAATTTAACTTTGGGAGAGGCCTATGAAGCACCAGATAAATAATACGAGCTGATAAAGAAAGTCTTAAAACTTAAAAACTGTTATGACACACGAAAAGTAACGTCAACAATATTCGCTTTATATTGGTACGTTGCGCTTGCAGTATAAACGCATGTCCCGCAGATTTCTTTCCAGTATAACGTATTATTAATAATTAAATGTACATATTGTTATTCAACAACACTAGAACGATGTAATTAATAAGCGAGGACAAGTTAAATGCTTAAAGTACCAAGTATTGCATGCGTGCGAATAACAAACTGCAGCTAAACAGTAATTATATACTAATTAAATAAATGTTAAGTGAATTTACGTCATACAAAGCGATACCCGCGCTTATATGAAATTTAATCTTTATCACTGAACCTAGGCATCCACCATATACTATATTAAAATATCCAGAGTGATAGTGTAGCTACTACCTGCAATAAGTCATCCCTTGCCATCTTAAAGCGAAATACAAACGTTTAATCGTAATGTTAAAGGAAATATAACCTAAATAACTATGTAATATGTATCAATAAGCTAAATACCTATGTTATTTTCTTTATAAAAGATGAAGAGGTACGACGAATATTTTGTACCGAAAAGTACTAAATAGAATATTTTCTCTTATTTTTCCTACGCTGTTCCTATAACATATATCCGATGCCGTTTTTTATAGACTAACGAACGAACAGTCCATTTGATAGTAAGGGCTGTGACCCATAGACACCTAGATTTATCGTCTATTAAAAATCAAAATACCTTTCTGCCTGGAAATGAAAGCATAAGCCTCAAAGAGGAAAGTAGTGACTTAGAAACGGCAAGGAAGAAATAATTAACTGGATGTCAACAGATAGCACACTTTTTAGTATGCAATAAGAAAAGAACTAATACAGTAGAATCGAGGACCCCTGCTTATCCCCTTTTTATCAAAGAAAGTTTAGTCTATCCTCAATTTTGAACCAATTTTAATGACTCTTGTTTTATTAAATAGGCTAAGATTAAAATAATTTGCACCTAACAGCTTCTCAAGTCGGAGCTTCAATTTTCCTATCCAGTATGTCTTAGCACCGACTCCTAAAGCTGTTATGCGGATTTTTTTTTAAGTTTTGAAAACTGCTTTTTAGTTTTTGTTAAATATAATTATTGCACTTTTGCACAAGCATTATATGAGTACAAAATGTATTATGGCAGAAACTATAATATCTTAAGGTAACGCAACATTGCAGCTTCCCTATAATGTTTAAAATTGACGCACTCTGAAAAATAGCAACTTAATGAGAATAAAAATATTCTTAAATTTTCGATAACTTGATTTTGATCATGTGAAATCGGGCGAAGAATACGTCGTTTGTTGATCATTGAATCATTGTCACACGTCCTTTTAAAGAGCTAGCCGTGTAACAATGTACCTTATGACTAACAATCCAACGCGGATAAATTACCAATCGTGCATTCACGTGTTAGTTCCACATTAACACGGTCTATTTCTATTTCAATGCCATTTTGTTATCCTTTCTACCAAATAACATATAATAAAACATGTGTATAGGCGCTTTGCAAACATAAGCTTATGTTATATGTATATAGTAAGTTGTGTAATAAATTTAAAATCTTGGTCAACGTCAACACTACGAGTGTTTTTTCGTTTTAGTTTAACAGATCAATAACCTTTAAACGTATTGATGGGCATGCCTGGACCGAGCGAGTCCACTTTTTAGTAGGCTTTTAATTTAAAAGCAAAACAAATAGGTATACGTGTATTATAATATCCAAAAAAAAATGCGTGACCGACTAAATATTTTATGGAAATGCAATATTAATTCATATATTTCCTAGTACTAGTCAATGTCCTGTCTAGACTACAGTCTTAACTATATTTTATCATATACACAAAAAAGAACATTACCTGCAAAATGCGTATAAATTAGGTCATTGGCTTGTCATTTTAAAGGTGGTAAAATACGAATATTTATTAAGTAGGTACTTTTGAAAATAAATATAAGTACCTAGCTTGAGCCTGTAGACTACAGATTATCAAAAAATCCAAGCGATCGTGGTCATTAAAGATGTAAAACGCCTCTACATTATAGGAGAAAATCCTAATGTAATTCTAATATGAAATTACGTTATTAATACAGGTGATATTAAGAAAGCAATCACTAATCTCGTCCCACACACACACTAACAACACATCTCTCAATACAGTGCCACATCTAAACTATCAAGATCCCCCAGACGACACTAAATTCGGTAACAGGAAACATCAGATTAAATCTGTCTAGTACTAAACTAGTCAATCCTACTGCTGCATAAATTTAGTCAATCTTGTCATATGAAGAGCAGCGTAAGACTTTTTTTATATTAACATGCGACCAATAGCTGGGCTAAAACCTACTTTTCCTTTTCTAAAAGGAAGAGAAGAAAGGAAAATAGAAGTAACGTTCTGCTTCAAATGTTTTTGAAAAAATTTAATTTCGCAAACATGCGACTATAGTAGTCAGAACTTTTTCAGTGATACCGAATTTGAGTAATGATCTACTACAGTTATTACTCTTGTTATCCTTAACTGCTCGTTTAAATTTAAAATTAAATAATATTTATTTAAGGATATTAAGCCGATATTTTCCACAAAATATTTCGAGGATGTGATTTGTGATGTCCGCGCGGCGAACGATTTTTTGATCCAAAACTCACCCGAAATTAAGTTTTTTACGATGTACCTTTCCTTCTATTTTCTTACGATAAGTACTCCAATTGAGGTTATCTCAAAGGTTCACAGGTACAGTTTCACACGATAGTGGACTTAGCATTGAGATGCCTGGATGTAGTTTGCATCGACTACCGCATTAAGCAAGTTTCCAACTACAGTCATTAGTTTACGTCTGGCTCTGGCGCCACAAGTGTTATATTCCACTTATGGCTTAGAATAAATAACAGATCATGATAATGAGCGTTTGTACTTATTACGCACATTATTATGCATGGAGTAATTGAACGATTATAAAATAAATTCCTGCATACCATTATTCCCGATAATTGTTTGATAAGTGTTAAAATTGTCACGCTCATTTTCCGTTTATTTTATGAAACATATAAGAACACTTATACATGGTAGAGCCATGCTGTAGCTATATCAGTAATACAGTTGTAGCACGAATGATTTGGTATACGTGGTAGAGCCATGCTGCAACTATATTAGTAGTATAGTTGTGGCACGAATGGGTCGGCTCGACCGCGGAAGGACTACGCACACATCACACAGAGTTTTCACAGAATACCAGCGTAAAATAGCAGCTCAGTGCTGCTGTGTTTCGTACGGTGTGTGTAGAGAACCGGAGACCCTTTTTACTGGAAACGAGGCATTCCATCTTAGTCCTCAGGGGTAGCAACGCATCTGCATTTTGACTCTTAATCGAGGATATATGTAGATATATATGGGCCGCAGCAAATACTTACCATCAGGTGGACTATGTGCTCGTTATCCTATAAAAAATATTTTTATAAAATTGATATTTCGTGTAGGTACAATATCTTAAACAATATAAAAAGTTAGTTTACTTAAGAGGAGTGTTGGCCATTATTGTCGATGCTAAAAGTGCATCGACAATGATGGCCTACTTCAGCCAGCTTCAATTACTATTTAATGGTAATTTAATGGAAGCTTTACTGAAAGTAATAAAAAAAAATTATAAGGCCTTATTACCATTTTATTGAAGTTAAACTCTTTCCCTTGTAAAAAGTTATCCAAATTTCGAACAAAACTGAATTAAATATTCTCCCCGGTCGATGTCAAAGAGTTTCCAGTTAAAGCTCCTGTAAATTGTGAATTTTGAAAACATTCCATTTCTAAATTTAAAGTTTACAGGATGTATATACAAGTTTGCACCATCCATCTAGTGTATAGTGCAAACTTTTACATCATCGTTTGTGATTCTTGACAGTATACCAATGTTGTAAGTGTTGTGTCAAAGTTCAACATGTTGGAATAAATAATAGTAGAACAGGTCCATTATACACACGCACACCCACACGCATGTAATCACGCACGCACGTTTTTTTTGTAATTTAAATTAATGATTTCTTATATATACGCGAACATTAAACATTGAATAAAACTATTTATGATTATATTTTATTGCAGCACCCATGGTCACCGGACAGACGATATAAAATCCGTAAAATAATTTTATTCGATAAATTTAAATTAAGTTAAATTAAACTCTATGTTGTGCCCAATTTTTTCTGTTTTCTTAAAAAAAAACAATAATCTTATAATTGCAGCGTGAGTGAGGTTGGAGTTGTCAGTAATATCATCGTATCATTGTAATTTTTACTACTCGTAAGTGGCAGAACTCCATTTCTACCAAGGAACCGTCTGGGTAGCTACCACCCTTTTGCCTATTTCTGTCGCCAAATAACAGTAACTGCACTGCTTTGTCCCAGTCTGAAGGTAATAGATAGTCAGTACAATTACAGGATGTGATGCCTTCCATCTTAGTCCTCAGAGGTAACATAACATCTGTATCCTTGTTCGTTTGAAGTTCAGAAGTATCCATGGGATGTAGTAGCGACTAAACTGGACTTTAAGTTCCCTTGTCCGTTCAGTTTTATAAAAGAATATCATCATTGGAACATTATAGGCTATTAAAAGTCTACTGCTGAATGAAAAAAAAATGCATCGCACATAGAGAGGATATTTGACATAGTTGCCACCGTATGCTGCCGCTGTTTTTTTATTATTTTGAGTCATTATCAGAAAGATGCTGCTGCCCATCTCCTGTGTCATTTACTTTTGTCGCCTTTTACGACACCCGCGGAATGATATGGGGTAGTGGTAGTGATTATCTTATATCCACCACAAAATCCAATAGTTTATATATGGATAAAAGATATAATTTATGTTATTTAACGAAAAGCTTAACTATCTATTCAAATGATATATTACAGCCTTCGGACATTATTACATTCATTACGATCATATTTTTGGGACGGACAGTCGTTTCGGTTTTCGATTAACCTTTGCCTGTTCCCTTTTTTACAATATCAAAAGATACTTGATCATAATACCGGTTTCAAACTATTACTCAAATAGGCAATAGTGTTAATGAACAACTCCATATTTGTCATTAATCTTCTAGTTTGATTCTCCAGTTCTGTACTTTATATAATTATATGTCTCGGACCAGAAATGAGGCACTGAACCATAAATAGAATACCTACTCTGATTTCTAAGACATTCCTTCATGTTAGTGCCACATGTTGCTCACTGAGAGGATATACATATAGACTACATAATTTCTACACTACAAACAAGTTATTCGAAACTTAACTTACTTAAATAGTGTGAAACGAAAAAGCCGACTTCATTAAGATCTGTTATAATTATTGAAATGACATGTTCGTCGGAATCTTTAAGTGAGCATCATATTGCTCTTTTTGTAAGCTTATTTCCATTTACATCATAGAATATATACACCTCGGCGATGATGTATCTATACCTGGCACACAGCAAAATTAGTCAAGCTGTTTAGGCTACAGGAGGTTACAAACAAACATACATACGTTACATATATGACACATTTTCATCACAACATCTATGCATGGTAGAGCCATGCTGCTGTATTGCCATGGTGTTGTAACACCATACTATAGCTGCAGCATGGCTCTATTCGTGCTACAGCACGAATTCATCGTGGGGAAGGACAACTCTCACGGAATAGCTATATTTACTGTGGTGAATGCGCACAGCAGGATACACTTTTTACTGGAAATAAGGCATTCCATCTTTTCTTCACGGGTAAAATAGCATCCATTTACAAATCACACGCGCACACAGGTGGACTGTGTGCTCGTTTTTACCCACATTCTATTTAAAAAAATCTAAAATCTATAATGTCACCTTACTCCTTGTTACCTTAATAACTTATTTGTTTATGAATCAATGTACGAGTATGTACGATTAGACAGATATAAGCTAGAGAATTCTTACCTCTACGTATACTTATAATTTAACATGACGCTACATTCGTTCGTGATGCTACTATTATAAAGTATGTTTTAAAGCTTTTGATATTTCTTTAGTCGTTTTTTTTTTTTAAGAAAATAATCACTAAAAATATTGCGGAAGTGAATATTAAAATGAAAACCAAGAGTTCCTTAAATAATGTGCGGCCATATACAACTAGTAAGACGATACACGACGATATTACAGACAATATCTACTTGATATAGATAATATTTCATAAAGCATGGTATAATATATTTATTTATTGCTGTAAAAATTACCGCTGCAATGTTTGTAATGGAAAAGTTTAAAAATTATTTCATTTTGTTATAGAACACACGCTGCCTCGAAATGCCTAGCGACAACTGGTGTCCTGGATATCGGGAAGAACTTATCGTTATAGGAGAGCGGATAGAACCTGGAACTCCAGATAAACCCATGTACATGGAGAGAACCGTAAAAGTTGGCAATCAAAATATAATCAACTATAAAAATATTGAGCCAAAGGTATGATAGTTTTATTATATATAACATAAAATATATATTTATTTTTAAACAATCAAATCAAATTCTTCATCATCATGAACCTGTACAAGTTCTATGCTAGACATGACCTCGTGGTGAAGAGGATTTGTCATAACTGCTAAGCTTAGCTGGCTGATTGAAGATCACGGTATCAGACGTTCTCAGCTTTGACGGTGCTACCCATCCCCACTGTCGTTCTGCATATTTTACGTCTGGCGTAAATCTATCGATACATATAAATAAAATTGAAGTGTCTGTCTGTAATAACTAAATAATTTACTTTTATTGAGCTGAGGGGGTTATTTGATGGAATTAGACATGAATAACCATTTTAACAATTGTTGTCTGTCGGTCAGTCCGTCCGGGTTAAATTTCGAAATAGCTGAACCGATTGTAAAGAAATTTAACGAAAATATAGAAAGCAAATTCGCTACATTAATAGAACTTAGACGAAGAAGTGGCAGATCGCTAGTATATAATACAATCTTATGTAATATATTAAAACAGTCACCAAAACTGGAAAAGATGGTAATAATTTATTAAACACAACATATTTTTACATATTTATAATTTTATGAAACCATTTGCACATTCTTTATCGATCTCTGCACGATAAACTTAGAAATGAGGATATCCGCAGTAGAACCAGAGTAACCGACATAGCCCAACGGATTAGTAAGCTGAAGTGGCAGTGGGCCGGCCATATAGCTCGAAGAACCGACAACCGATGGGGAAGAAAGGTTCTTGAGTGGCAGCCTCGTACCGGTAGGCGAAGTGTAGGGCGACCCCCCAAGAGATGGAGTGACGACCTGGTAAGACATGCAGGAAGTCGATGGATGCAGGTGGCTCAGGACCGTACTTTGTGTCATTCCTTGGGGGAGGCCAATGTTCAGCAGTGGACTTACGAAAGGCTGTAATGATGATGATGATAAATGTCTCTAACATACCTATTATCAAAAGCGTCTTCCTACATATTATATTTCTCGGGCCACATAAATTATTCTATTGTCAAATTGTAAAATAATTACGATGATTATCATGTATAATGACATCCAAATTATAATGTTCAATGTATTCCTGTACTTAGCAAACAATACATAATTATAACGAAACAATGAGTGCGGCTTCACAACGTGATATAATTTTAATCGTTGTTTACTCACAATCGTTTCTTATTCTACAGGTCAAAATAATAAACACAACACAGAACCATAATTTCTACGTGAAAACGGCAAAATTCCGTGGAAAGGAAAACTGGTACGTTGAGGCATCGCCTGGAAATGAGTTTTGTTCAGAAAAAAGTAAAACTCTGGAGGGTGTCTACGTTGAAATAAATGTTGGGGACGTTAAGGATATAGTTCAGTACCACGTGCCTTGCGCATGTCAGTGCAGCGAGCGAGCTGAGGTGTTCTCAAGAAAATGCAACGGAAGAGGCACTTACGCCTGCGGTGTTTGCTCCTGCCCGAGTGGATGGTATGTCACACACTTCACTCCTATCTAATTACATCCTAGTGTACTGCACAAGGTCCATGGCACAGTACGCCTAACTACACATAATTCAATTGCACTCATCAACAAAACACGCTTTGTTCGACTCATCTCTGCAAAGTTAATTATAGAGCTTGAGAGGCCTACTTTCATCTTAATGGTCGGCTCATTAAAATGCTGCTCATTATGTTTGACATAATGATTAAAACCGCCGCCATGTAGCTCATTCGGCATTTCGTGTTAAAAGTGTTAGCGTTTTTAATATAACGTGACCTTAAAAAAATTGATAGATTCTTGAATAGTTATTGAAATTTAAAGATGTCAGAAATCAACACAGGTGGCTTTAAAATCATAGACTCACTGTGAGATTTGTTTTTTTTTTATATGGCTGTTTTCAATCGAGACTTACTAGTTGTTCAGTGTATCACAAAACTATTCGATATTTAAACCCTGCGTTCAGTTTTCTGTATAATAAAAATACCGAAGTATGAGCGTTTTAAATTTTCCTTTCTTTGTTTTGTAAATATTTTCATATTTTTTATTCATTTAAAAATTCATATCGAAGGAAACAGACATAATTAGAAAGTGCCCCCGGGATCAGGAATATTAAAACGGTGCATTATAAATTTCTTTTTTTTTTCGCTCTCTTCAGGCAATTTTCTGTATTTTTGTCAATTTTTGTTTCAGTTAAAAAGTTAGGAAATTAGAAAAAAAACATTGGTACTTGTTAGAGCGAACACTCGTTAGTACGCTTTGTCCTATTGAACTATAATTTAATTAAATTATTCTTATTTCGACACACGCGTATGCGAAGTGACCTTAATTAATTAAGCATACTTTGATTAAGCAAGATTTTGTTTGATGCATTCTCCATTAACTAGAAAATTTGACTTTTTAACTAAAAGCTAAAAGCTTACAACATTTTGATAGTCATAATACTGATTTTCTATTCAAATTAATTCATGCCCTATTTCATTACGGGGTGTGAATTAATATTATTAAGTTTAATGGTAATGGACGTTGTTGGCGTAATCGCTTTTGGTGCTAATACCTCCTTTAAATATTCCATAGATTATTTCGATAGAATTTAAAATACACCATTGCATATAAATTCTCACAAAATATGCTTATATTTATTTTTATTATTTTCACAAATTATGCCAACAATCTCATAATAATATCTCATAGTAATACAAGGATCTTCCAAATGTAGGGTCTCAAGTGCATTAAAATATTGGCAATGTGACAAAAGGAAATCCGTCAAGTGTATTAAATCTGTATAACTTGTACCTAATTAGAATACATCTAGATTTTATTACAATGTACCGATGACATACATAGATTATATAGTGTTAGCTACCTTCTATCTTTAAACAAAATAATGATTATGCTCATTGTACTGAAATTCGATATTTAATTTAGTAATCCATAGAAATATGACGGTATAGTCCGCACTGTGGTAAATTTAATAAATTTCTGTACGTTCTGCAAAATTTGTTTAAGAATCACATAGAAGCGAGCGCAAAAAAATTGTAACGTAACTAAATTATATGATGTGGTGCGTAGCCGAACAGATTTTTTGCATTATATTCATATAGACTAGTAATATAAAATTCTGTGCACTGTGGATAAAAATCCGCACGGATTTTGGAAATTTTTTACATCTTCATTTATCTTTGACGGCACTCACATTTGAAAAATGTAATCATTTGGTTGTTTATTATCGATCGCACAACCGTCACACGTGTTGTAATCAACAAAACGTGCAGATACTATACCTCTGTGCACGTACCGGGCAATCACGATATTATTTTATTTACGATACCTACAGATTGCACTAATTTAAAGTACCTAGGTAATAATTTCTATCATGTTTCATTGTGACAGTCAACTGTAATTTATTTTTTTATTGATAGGGCTGGCAAATTTTGCGAAAAGAAAGAATGCAAAGGCATCCGTGGAGATCTACAATGCAGCAATCCTGCTAGAAATGAAGTGAGTATTGTTATTGTTTAATTTTAATAGCTTGTTTGATATTATAAAAAGTTACTAAGTAACAGTAAAACCCTCATACATATCCTGTAAAGCTTTATTCACATACAATCTGGGGGTGCAGACTGAATTTAGCATTTCGTATTCACATTGCCCAAAAGCCGTAGACGTACATTCTTGCAGGGATTATAGTAGACTGTTTTTTGATTTTAAGGGATAAGACTTACGTTTTAGTAGAAGTACAATTCAATCACTCAATGACAAAAGAAAGAGAACACTTACACATCTTGTCTTGTTTGATATTTAATGACCACGCCCGCACCTGCGAGTGTAACGCGCACAAGCAAGCACTAAAATTCTTGTATCTTCAAACTTTATGTAGATTATCATCATCATCATCCAGCTCCTAAAAGTCGACTACTGAACATGGGCTTTTGCAGTTTTAGGGCGAATCAACAATCGCAACAATATACGTCTCGCACCTCCAAGACACCGATCTGACTATTTTCGTTTGGCGTAAACGAAATGGTATACCTACCGTCATCTATTGAAAGCCTCTCTGTCTCCCATAGTCTTATTAGCCTTATACAACACCCACGGGACAACATGCGGTGATGGATTCTCGGACGCTGCCACCGCATGACAAATTAGTGTATATATTATATGTATTATAGAAATATTTAAACCATATTCCCCGATGAGGCAATGCATAGTAAAAAAATATAGTTAATCTATGTTCAGCAGTGGACTGTTTAGATTAGATTAGATTACTGATTAGCTGTAATGCAGTAAATGAATTTCTCAAAACCTTAAAACAAGAATGACATATACCTAAACAGGCATTAAACAAGCACAGCGAGGTATGCAAAGGGTTTCACAAAAACCATACGTATATCCAGTAAAACCAGATTATGGTCAAGGTTTAGTACGTCACTACTTGAAAATCTTCTTTCATGCACTCCACTCGTTTTCTCCTTCCTCTCCCCCTCCCCCCCCCACACACGTTCGGCACAGTCGTCTCAATTTTAAGAATTGAGTGGGAAAGTTCGATATAACTTATACTTGTCATAAACTTAGATTTAACTCATCACGAAGAAAGATAAAATAAAAGCATTGATGAATAATTAATTATGCTTGTTTCGATAACACAATGTCATTGTAATGGTGACCACCAGAAGAACACCAGAAAAACTCCGTGCATTATCCTTTCGATAACTTGCTGAGCGACTTTGAATTTACTCATACGGCCAGCAGTGAAGAACCATGGATCGGTTCCTTAGATCATCAACATGCACATTTTTGAAGTTATACTTCTTTTGGGGTGTTTGGGAAAAATTATGAGAATGAATTATTTACAATGCACGCGCACACCTGCAGCTTAAAACGATACCATGAAGTTGTTACGATGCGCGCGTACACTGACACCTCAAGCGATAACTTCATTGGGTCTCTCAAGTTTTCGTGGGAACTGCTAACTATATTTAAGGTAGTTATTTTTGTTTTGTTACGCTAAAGAAATATAACTTCCTAAGTGCGTACATAAATACACACACACGTTTTTTTTTTTTATAGAATATGGGTGACAAACGAGCACACAGTCCACCTAATGGTAAGCGGATGCTGTGGCCCATAGACATCTACATTTTCGATTAAGAATCAAAATGCAAATACGTTTTCATCTCTGAGGACTAAGATGGAATGTCTCGTTTCCAGTAAAAAAGGCCTCCGCACTCACCATACAAAACACAGCAGCATTAAGGCTGCTATTTTACGCTGGTATTCTGTAAGAGCGTGGTTCTAGCCAGGTCGAGGCGACCCATTCGTGCTCAAACCATAATATAGCTGGCTCTACCACGTTGAAGAAGCACATGTTGTGTTGTTTCGAGAATGGATTTTATTTTGTTAAGAAATACCCTCTTATTAATATTTTTCTACAATATATATTATGTATGTCTACTTCTTCTAGGTGTTTTACGTCTGGCGTAAATTATATGATATATCGCCATCCGCCAACTATCAGAAGTCATTAGTTTTTCTGCTGTAATATATATTATATATCAACTTTAATGCCAACATAAACATCAATTTTTTCCCGCCCGCAGTTGGAATGCTCGGGTAACGGTTACTGTGGTCCATGCGAGACCTGCGAATGCTACACCGACCGCCCTGGCTCCAAGTACTTCGACAAGGACTATTACTGTGCGGACATCTGCATGACTACCAGCGATTGTGATGAATGCCTGAGCAATCCTGCGCTCGGTCACTGCGGCGAATGTCACTATCCTTTCATCAAGATGCAGTACAATGAGACTCTGATGGTGCAGCGAGACAGCATGAACAGGAGCGTGTGGGTGACTTGCAATGGGACTGTCGATGAGTGCCACGTGGAGTATGCGGCTATGAAGGATGAAAATGATGACGTATACGTCATGGTGATCAAGCTGTGCGATCACAGTACTGAGGCGTCTGTCGTTGGTGGTGTGAGCTGTAAGTTATTTTGATTTAACTTTTTTATATTTTAGATCTGGTACTCTGGTTTCTTTAGTTTCATGTTGGTCTGGTACTCATAGATTCGATGTTTATTTAGGACTCATAGCAAAAAGGAATGTGTCAACTGTGTCACTTGCCTAGTATGTCGTAAAAGATGACTAATGGGATATTAGATTTGTAATGGTGTAGGCGATGGGCTACCCACCTATCACTCCTTTCACAAGTTTCCATCTTTTAAGCTGAACGTGGTCCAAGTGACTCGCTGCTCTTTGGACTCTGCATACTCCCTCGGGGATTACAGGCGTAGCGTATATATATATGACTAAGATCATGTAAACCTAGGAGTACCCATAACCGACGAGCAAGTATGCGTAGCTATATGGATCTAAAGGAAGCGAGAGAGGTGTGTCAGGATCGTGTGAAATGGAAGCCCGCAGTCTCTGCCTATATCCTGGGTGACAGGCGTGAGTGTTTATATATGTATGTACGTATAATGTAAACCGACCTAGCAGTATTGTTTTCAAATTCAAACTTAACTATTCAATTTAGGCTTTCGCGGAAAACAACCGGCAGGAAACTCTGTTGTCTTTTTTCAGCCTTGTTACGATTTATTTTTATAAGAATTATATTACATTACAATTCATAATAAAATAATACAATGACAAAAGTCAATTAATATTTTTAAAATATCAATTTTAACAAATAATAATTATTCAGTAGCCAGAAGATTTCCAAGTGCAGGGTAAAAGTTATACCACACATCATTGTACTCAATATATTGATCCATCTTATAGTAGACTTTTTTTTTATTTCCTTAACTAGTATCAAGCTTTGTATTTCGATCTTACACTATAATTTTAGAAATTTTAATGTAAAGTTTTATGCATTTACTCCAAAATTTTCTAGTTTTAGATAATCTAAATTTAAGAGCCTGACAGTCAGACGGGAGATAGTCGGTTTTTACTAAATAAATTTATATTTTTTCGTACGTATTCGTAGTTATGCGTAATCAAAAAATGACGACGGAAATATCCAAATAAACTCCATAAAAAGGTCGCGTAGCAATTCGCAAGGCCCCAAATTTTGTAAAAAATTAAAATTAAATATTGCCCATATTGTTTCTTTTTACAAAATGAATTAAATTTCTTTCATAACAATATACTGTAATATTCACAGAAATCTAAATAAGATATTATTTAGATTTCTGTGGTAATATTATTCCAGGAGGGGTCGGCGCATGAACTATTCCACCCATGAAGCTAATACAAAGGGGAGACGGCATAAGCAACTGTGCACTGTGATTCTAAGTAGGTCCTGACGTCATCATAGTGGGCGTGGCTTTAGTTAGTATACTGTCAGCATTCGTCCTGTGCGCTCATGTGTTGAAAAAATCGCAAATCGATGTATTTTCGTAGTATTAAGGAGAAAAGGATGAAGTGTTGTGTTTTATTGTGTAAAAACTACTCAGATAGACGCTCTGATGTTATGGATGGCATCACATTTCATTTGTAAATAATTTTACACCTAATTTATTAAAATAGTTCTAGAAAAATCTTTGCGTCGGCTTTCAAATATAATTAAATATATTTCACACTAGATGGCGACACTTTGTGTCCTCTGAACTAAAAATATAAAGGTACGTAGAGCTCAGTAACGATAAAATAATCATAAGAAGGTGCTAAAATTTGTTTTGCATTCAGACATAAAGAAATTTTAATCGCCAAAATATTATTTTTTAGTTTATAACATTTTGTGGATATGTCGGCATCTACCGTCAAGGTAGCTAAGCTACATTGCAACATTGATATGGAAAGATTCGAGTAGTTTTACTATTTATCGGTAGATGTAGATAGTGTAGTGGGCGGGGCTTTGCATCCCCTCACCCCGCAAATTGTCACGCGTTGTTTCATAGTGAAATTGAATTACAACGTCTCCTCTTTGTATTTGCTTCATGGTTTTAACCGATTTTTTTTCAATTGCAAGGGTTTGTTATTTTCAAAGAGGACAATTCTTTTTAAATTCTTTGATAAAATACGAAAAAAGGTCCTATAACTTTTTAAGATAAAGTTAATATTTTCGGAGTTATGAATTTTTAAAGGTTTGAAAAATCCCAAATTCGGATACTTTTGACCCATTAATGAAATACACACCATACACACCATATATGAAATATGCAGACCATTATATGAAATACACAGAATATAAAAAATATTCAAGATATTTTTTTTATATTCTATGGGACTTACAAATAGAATAAATTACATAGCACTCAAACGGTGATCAATCTTTAGCGATTTGATTGACATAGATTGCAATTATAAAATCACAAAATTTTATGTATGTATGTAAATTTATTTTTAATTAAAAACATAACAAAAGCCCTTAATACAAAGGTGAGGTGAAATGTTTTTGCTTTTACGCTAACCCTGTGCCCAAGTCCAGTGTGAGGAATATCTTGCCCAAGTCCAGCCATCAGCATCTTGGAATTGCATCTCAATTCAGCAACCGTCTTTGTGATTCCGAATATATTGTGTTCGTAATTGATTTTTAGTGCGGGATGTTTATACATACATTATTTATAGAGTAATAAAATAAAAGTGATAAATGCAATTAATTTCAATGTTCTTTATAAAATATATTGCAGCCATTTTTCAAATCTCCAAATAAGATATATATATATATATATAAATCCCTTATTGTATTAATTTTTAAACGACTGTATTCTATTCTCAAAGACGGCACACGTTATAAAAAATTGTCCTCTCTAACATGGTAGCAACTAAAACCCATTTTATGGATCATTCTTTTATCAAATTTTTAAACATAATATTATGGCGTTAAAGTTTAAACAGGTGGAACTTATAACATCGCTGTCACCAAACTCTGTAAACATGAACTCACAGTTGCATTTCGTCTGTTTGTTTATCCTTGTCAGTCCTAAAGAAATAGCGTGTGGTCTCTTTTTACCTCATGAGCCTCGTCATTTGGTTTGATATGACACACTAATTATCTCGTTTGTTGTGAGTTTGTTTCCGAGGTCACAAGTATAAATATATCATTATCCTAGTCGGTTACGGTGCAGGGACAAGTGGAATGGACTGATATATATAAATAGTTATTGTTCAATTATAGTATGAGTCGACAGTTTTAACAGTTTGTTGATTCAAAACTTCATAATCATAAGCCCGTTAAAGTACACTGGTCATGGTCCTCACGTAATAAAGGATTTGCCTTATGCATCATGCTTGGCAAACGATTTGACGAATAAGGCAGAACCTTATGACAGCGGAAGGGGTATCTGCCTAGCAGTGAACTTTTACGGGCCAATAACAGAGAAAGAACTTGTAAAAGCATTAGTTACACCTTTGTGTAACACGATTGTGTGCAACAAAATTGAATTCAAACACGTTGTTCTTCTTTATTCATTTGTTTTTTTGTCGTTACTTTTTGCTTTTTTTTTTAATGTTTCGGGCAACCAGTCTTATTTATATGCAACATTGTCCACCAGTGACGATCCCCGTGGTGCTGACGGTGCTGCTGGTGGCGGCGGCGGGCGCGGCGACGGCAGGCTACCTAGTGTGGAAGAGCCGGCCGCCGCCGCTGCCGCTCGCCGACACGCAGTACCAGAACATCGGCGCCGAGGACTGCGTCGGCTCTAACCCGCTCTACATACCGCCCACCTCCTACTACAACAACCCCACCTACGGCAAGAACTAGTAAGGTGAGTCATTGTACGATGAAGTGTTTCAGAAACGATTTTGTCATCAAATGATTAAAAAAAAATTGATGATTTTGATGCAAATATATTGTAACGGCTTTGATTTAGTAGGTGCAATAGGTGCAATAGATGATAAATATAGAATAAGGGTGTATAATACCACACAGTCCACCTGATGGTTAGTGGATGCTGTGACCCATAGACATCTACACTTGTCCTCGATTAAGAATCGAAATTCAGATGCGTTGTCACCCCTGAGGGCTAAGATGGAATGCCTCGTTTCCAGTAGAAAGGGTCTCCAGTTCTCTACACTCACGATTTGAAACATAGCAGTATTAAGCTGCTATTTTACGCTGGTATTCTGTAAAAGCGTGGCCTTATCCGGTCGAGCCGACCCATTCGTGCTACAACCATAATATAGCTGCAGCGTGGCTCTTACTCCATAGTCATTGTACCTACATTATTCGTGAAGTTTCGATTTTGTCATTAAATGGTTACAAAAGTCTGATGGTTTTGATGCAAATATATTGGATTTGTCCGCTTTAATTTAGTGTGTCCAATAGGTGTTTAAGAACGGTTTCAAAATATCAAAGAATCAAAGGAAAATATTAAATTTTCATAGCTAATTAATAGCAAATAATATTCATATACTTATAGTATAATGGATGCATAAACATAAGATAAAAATTAAAAAGTACATTCACGGAGCGTAGTGAAGTTGTACTGTAGGTGAGAGATGCAGACAATTCACTTTGCATTCGAGGACAACGAAAGACCTGTCGTGGCTTAAGGTGTGGTTTCATTAAAGATTAATTAAAAATTGTTCTTATTATAATTTATTGGAACTGAGCTTTGACCAGAACAATAACTTTAAAATTATTAGTACCTATCATCCCAACTCGTTTGGAATTAGTCCTAAGAGTAATCAGTCTACTACTAAATATAAAACTTCTCGAATTATTAGAATCAAATCTAATAGAATAATTTTATATTCAATGCCGATGATTACATAATACTTATTGAAAGTCATTTTTTTATTAACCACTGATTCGAAAAATACCTCTGTCCTGGAAAGAACCAGTAGAAACCCAACGGGATTATTTTTTTTTATTTTTTTTATTAACTTATAAAATACTATTTAGTTATAGCAAGTACTTTAAGAACGAAAGCCTTTTACTCAAAGGGAAAGAACAAAAGTTTGTTTGCATTCGTTTAGAAAAAACGCCATCGACGAAGCCATCTCGCGTTGTAACAGCCTTGTGCTTTTATTGCGGTCAATTTATAACGAAATCGCAGAACCGTTCACTATTAGCAGTTACCGGGCTACGTGACTTGCATCAGAGGTCCGCCGCCGTGAATACACCTATCTACATATAGTTCATTATGTATATGTATATAATAATTTCCTATAGAACTCGATGTTTTGACGCTCCGCGTGCTTCACGATAACAACATTCGGACAGATTCGGACACTGATGTCACTCATTCGTAATTGTAACATACTCATACATTTGCATAAGCATTATGAAGTCTGAAATATTATCTAATTTTAAAATTCAAATCTATAGAAACAGTTTAAGTTAAATAGGAAAGAAAACATATAACTGTTTAGTATGTTTATCGTCATCGCGGAAACAATAATCTAGTTAGCCAGTCACGAAGTGATAATTAAGTTTTTATAACAATTTTTTTGGTATTTCTACTGCAGTATCATTTCGTTTTACCTTTTTGCATCCCGAAGATGTTATTACAAACCTCTTTGCATTTGCTTATGTAAATCTATTGAAACAGTTTAAGTCTTTTTAATCTTTTTCATAGTATAAGGATGACACACGAGCACACAGTCCACCTGATGGTAAGTGAATGCTGTGGCCCACAAACATCTACATCTATCCTCGAGCAGGACTCAAAATGCAGATGCGTTGTCAACCGTTAGGACTAAGATGGAATATCTCGTTTCCAGTAAATAGGATCTCCGGTTCTCTACACTCGCCATAAGAAACACAGCCGTGTTAAGCTGCTATTTTACGTTGGTATTCTAATGAGAGCGTGGTCCTTCCCTGGTGGAGCCGACCCATTCGTGCTAAAACCATAATATAGCTGCAGCTTGGCTCTACCACGTCTAAATAACAGTAAAGAATACATGGTACACTAGTAAATAATAAAGCCTTAAGTAGATCGTAATCAGTCAGTATCTCTACCTATGTGATATGAATTACAAGGTGTATGTGACCGCGTAAATATTTACTGTGATTCACCTTTACACTCCCCTCACATAGCTTATTGCGGCTTTCTCCGTACGTTAAGTGTAAATATTTCAATTCTTTTTATTTTGTCTTTAATTCTGAAAACACTGATTTTTTCACAAGTTGAGGTGATAATGGAGCGCACAGGCCACCTAATAGTAAATTAATATTGTCGCCCATTGATACCTAGATCTATCCTCGATAAAATATGCTTATAAGAATCAAATTGTGAAAAAATGTGCATTGAGAACTGGCAACTAAGATGCAATGCCTAGTCGCCATTAAAAATTCGACGGTTCTTGTCGCTCACCGCACAAAACAGCACTATTTTGCCCTAACATTCTGTGAGAGCGGGTCCTTCCCCGGTCCGAACCATTCATGCTGCAGCCATAATACAACTTCAACATGGCTCATTTACAGAATTGAAAATTTGCTCATTTACAGAATTGAAACACGTGCCTAACGTAACGAGTTTACATCAGCTCATTGAAAAAATGATTGTGTATTTATAAAATATACCAGGCTGGTAAAACATGGGTGAATTATTATCACAGAAGTTAATATAACAATACAAATGGGTGAAATTAAAAGCTTTCGAAGTAAGATTGTAATTTAACCTCACAAATCAATCTCACACTATACCAGCACCCACTTCATCACTCAATCCAGACTATGCAAATGATCTTTCTAAAGCAGTGCTCTTAAATCTAACTGATAAATGCGTGAAATAACTATGTTATATCGGGAACTAAGTAGTATAGATACATATAATTATGTTACGTCACAAGAGTACAAAGAGTTTATCAATCGTAGTGAAGCAAGACATGATGATGCATTCCATTTTCTGAGTTTAATTGATTTATAATGTGTGATAAATTATACGTATTAAATATTACTTATTTAATTGACTTAAGTATATACATCGTGTCCAAATAGTTTTTTAATTCAGTAAGTATAGTACGTGAGTGTAATATGGTCATCCGGTTAATATGGTCACTTTTTTATAACTCCAAAACTACAGCCTTGTTTGCAAAGATGCCTTTGCGATAGCTCTTCATCAGTCAATCAAATAATAAAGTTCCAAAACGGCGCTGCTTTATCATCACCATTTTGACAGCTGATATTATAGTAAATATTTTAGTCAATTTTAGTATTTTAGAGTAGGGTTTTTTAAGTTAATTTTTCGAAGTGTTCCTAATTATTGCCAAGGCTTGGTTGCAATTTTTTTTTCTTAATTATATATTAATAGTTATAGTATTCGACTTCGAGTTTTTGTCTCTGTCCTCCTTCTACTTTTGGTTAGATAATGCGGCAAAACTTAAGGTGACCATATTACCCTCACGTACCTTATATAATTATTATGAATAACAAAACGACACTTTAAGGACATGATGAAAACTAACTTTAAGCAAAAATATCATTATATTAAAACATTTCTTATATGGTTATTTGATTTATTTATATATTTATGTGATTAGTGGTCGCCTAAAAATTTCCTATTACGCGAGTAAACTAAGTTCGGTTTACCACGTGCACGATGGTGAGCGAACACTTCGCGAAGAAATTAAAAAAATATTAAAATATTAAAAAAATTCAAGGACATGTTAGGCCTGCCAACACCATAGAACACTGTTACTCCTGGCGGAGGCCAACGCGTATTGGGGTAGCGCGGCGGCCTCTTCCTTACCCTAAAAACCTTTCAGAAATATGGGGACTGTCCCCATTAGGCATGCAAATTTCACTTAATAATTTAAATTAATTAAAAAGCTTTAACTCGACTCAACAAGTTAAGATTGAAAATTTAGAGCATTTTGCTAATAAAAAAAAAACAAAAAATACTTTTAATAAAAAATAAATCCCGAATGCAGAGAACTTAAAAGAATATTATACTTAATATACATTCTGAAGCCGGTGCTGACTGCTGATACACATACAGATATTTAGCACAGACACAAGCATACACATACAAAAGCATTAAAGCCCTAACAAAGTGTAGACAAAGAAATATGACAATATCAGTATCGTCTAAGTAGAGCTAGTATTGCCACCCGTAGAGCTGTAACCTTTCCTCCAAATTTATTATAGAAGCATTAAAGCCCTTACAAAGTGTGGACAAAGAAATATGACAATCTCAGTATCGTCTAAGTAGAGCTAGTATTGCCACAAAATTTCCTCCAAATTTGTAAGGTGTCCACCTGAAGAACCTATTTAATAAAGAGAGAATCATTTTAATCGATTAACAATTGACGAAGATATCTCGTAACATACACACAAAAACATATAGTCGAATTGTAAATATTTTTCTCTTTTTTTGTAGTCATACAACAATTCCACAAATATTTGTTTAGAATTTAAATGTTTGTTCTAGTAGAAAATTCTAGTGTTTTTAATTAAAAATAATTTTTTAAGCTGGTGTTCCTAAAATATAATTTTGTAAATAAAGTTTATTTGACATAAATTAATAAAATAAATTCCAAGCACGCATGTTTTATTAGCGTAATCCTTAAATTTTGTTGTTGTGGCTACAGAGAAATGGCTGTCAAGGACGTTTTGTTTATTCACATCCGTAAGACCGAAAAAGGAAAAATAAAAACAAAACTTTTGTTGCACTGTTGTTGGTTGTACGGCAGCACGTAAAAGTCAGCTTAAAAATATTTACCGCCGTCCGTAGAGGTCGTTGCACGCGGTGAAATACTTGACCTTATCTCTGTTAAGTGATTTTATATGCGTTTCAATGGGCAAAATCAAAATGGATAAACCATTCACTGTATGTAGTATCACACATGATATATCTTTTCCGTACAAAATGTATTTGATTAATAAATTATTTGAAATATGTCGACTTCCTGCATGTTCATCAGGTTGTAATGCCATCAAGAGGGGATCCCCCAATACTATTCTTGTCAGTACGAAGTTACCGTTCAAAACTTTTCTTCGCCATCGGTTATCAGTTCTTCAAGCTACTCCAGCCTGCTGATCCGTTGTTTATATAAGTTTGTTTGTTATAAATAGCTGTTCCGCGCGACTCCGCGCGCGTGGAATTTATTACGATTGGATTTCATGGTTTATAATGTTTTTGCGCGGAACCCTAATTCTTTTTTTAAATAAAATTGTACAAGTTATTCCTTATAACATCAGCTATCGACCAGTGAAAATCGGCCGTCAAAATCTGTCCAGCCGTTTCGGAGATTAGGCTTAACAAACAGACAGACAGTTGTTATATGTGCCGTATATACTTTCATATGCATTAAGTACTAAGCTGTTATTTTGACTTTACAAACAGACACTTCAATTTTATTTATTTCTATAGATGTATATTAAATTCGAGTGAGTAGGTAGGTAGGTAATTGGGAAATAATATCATTAGTTTAAATGTTTCGAATAAAGAATCCAACATGAAGTAGAATCAACGGTATACATTAAATTCGTATCACGTTGCCGCGTATAATGAAGTTTACTGTTTACATGGATAATGTTCACATTCATATAATTATTGTATGACCAACGTTTTCATCGACTTCCTGAACAAAGGCAACGAACTACTATATCCTACACTAAGCTCCGATTTCGAATTAATGATAAGAGTTACAAAGTAACGCAGAATACGGTACCTCTCATAGGCATTACATGAAACGCATTCATTAAACGTTTTCTTTGTAAAGTAAACATTTGTTGTATATAGCAAACAACGATAATATCCTTTACGTTATAAAATATTTTTAAAATTGGAACCTGAACAGGAATCTACCAATAGTGGTACTAGAATTTAAAAATGAATGCTCATTATGATTTCGATTTAAATTAGATACAGAATAAATGTTTAAATCAATCTATTAACAACAGCCATATAAATTAAGATTGTACCTCGTTCAAATAGTTTCAATGTTTCAGTTTTAAAACTCTATCTCTGTTTTTATGTTGACCTCGAGGCGAACGGGAAAAAACTAATATCCCAAGATATTGTATACAGCCTCGTTAGTCGATTTTGGAAATTTCCTACGCGTAATTTATAGACTAATTATTTATAATGAATGATGTTGATGAACCTATCGATCGGTAACGGTTATTAGAATTAGGAACAATTCATTCATTACAGCTCGTGACATGTCCACCATGCCGTGCATTGGCGGCGTAAAAGATATAATATAAATATGTTTCCCAATTTATAGATTTAGGCTTACATTTATATTTTGTCTCGGCTGCAGCTTTTTTATTTAAAATTGTTTTTATTTCATCAGTCAGTCATGGTGAAGGGAGGTGCATGTTTATCGTAAAGACAGGTTAAGTTAGTCGTAAATATTGCTACTTTATCGTCAATAGAGCCTATTATTACACTTAATACCGTATCATACTAACTTATACCTATATAGTGTAGTGGTGGTGTAAGAATATCCACTATACCATATCATCCGACGGGTGTCGTACGAGGCAACAGAAGGAAATTAAACAGATGAAAAGCAGTCCCTTCCTGAAAAAAGTTCGAAATAATAAAAAAACTTCAGTCGCCGAGCCAAGCGTGCAATATCGTATAGTATAGCAATTATCTTCTGGCTGACTTTTGATAGGCTGTATTAAATAAATGAATGAATGAATGAAAAAAATAAGTATACTGCTGATATAACCCCCATTGATAACCTCGTAAACATATATAGAAAAAAATACAAATAAAAGCTAAAATGACACGACGATATCTATGTTTCATTACTGAGTGACTAAGCTACCAGACTAATCTCGACTACATAACGATCAGCTTTCTTGTCACTTATAAGCTTTAAATAAACTCAATGATTAAAACAGTAATTTACTGAAAAAAGAAGAATTCTAAATATATAAGTGCCCTAAGTCACTTTCACAACTAAGACGAATTTCGTTAGATTGTCGTTACAGCCCTTCTAGTTAAAATCCATCAAGCCGTTTAGCCTACAGAGAAGAGCGTGTAAAAGAAATAGACATACATACATACATATACTGGAAAAATATTTAATTTCCTTCTCCGTCATGTAAAAGAAATAAAAAAGAAAGAAAAAAATCGCAAGAAAATATAACTATATTTTCCTGTTTAGTTAACAATTTAATACTTGATGTCCATAAATTATACTATTAAGCAGAATCTAATAAAAACCACATGAAAGTAAATAATGTAAGGCAGTAAGCGTAAAAGGCACAGGATTTCAAATATTACAAACATCAATGTCACTAAGTGTTCGTAAATCATTTTTATTGTTTATATACTTTACCAAATCAACTTTTAATAAACTCAATTTAAAACGCCAGTTTCAATCAACGTTACGTTGCGTAAACAACACACGTGGACATTTTCATTATCGGTTCAAAATTGCTAACTTTATTTCGTGTTGCTTTATGAAATGTCAAGGCTAGAAATTATCTATACGTCCGCAGGACTACGCTCCTATACTAAATTACCTACGGTACAATGTGTATCGTCATGTACGAGATGTTCAACGTATTTGTAGAGTACTGCCGGTATACATGCCTATACTTTGTAAGGTTATAACTTATAAGTATTTTGTTGAGATTAAACATTTTTGAGGGTCAATACTCGCGATGACGACCGAAATCGTAATTGAATAAAACACTACATACGATTTGGTATTTTAATACAGCGTCATTATTTATTCTGTGCCAACATAATAAACATAACGGGATGATGAGAAGGAGGGAGCATTAATGGATATCTGATCAAAAGAATATTATATAGAGTTGATGATGAAGACATATAACAAGAAAATATAATGTGTATTGCATTATGTTTTGATAAAATTTAAATATTCAGTTTCAACTTTAGTTAATTGCCTGAAATTTCTCGCCTTTCTGGTTCTATGTTAAATCGAATTCAAACCTCTGTGACGAATCTCGAAAAATAACCTTCTTCTTCATCAAGATCCTCAGGCCATAGAAGTCCACTACTAAACAAAGGTCTCCCTCACAGATTGATATTTGCCACGTTTGTTATCAGGAAGATCCTGCAGTCTCCTGTATTGTTTCCCTCTGTCGCCTCTTACGACACTCACGGGATAATATGACGGGAGTAGAGGATTTTTTTTCAGCATACGGGTGAAAAACGAACATACAGTTAGTGGATGCTTTGGGCTATAGACATCTACATCTATCTTTGATTAAGAATTAAAATGCAGATGTGTTGTCACCCCTGTGGTCACCCCTGAGGATTAAGATGGAATGCCTCGTTTCCAGTACTATAGTAGTAGTAGATTTGAGGGTCTCCGGTTCTCGCCTCCAAGGGACACTAACCATACGAAACACAACAGCATTCAGCTGCTACTTTACGCTGGTATTCTATATTATAGGCTGTAATGGATGAAATGGAATCACTCATGAAAAATAATGTGAAAATAAAGTTATTTAATAGAATGAAATACATCACTATGTATTAAATAGTTCAATTGTTTTACTTTTATATTCAGTCAGATTATAATTTATTTAATGGATAACTTTTATCCAAGCTTGAAAAATCAGCCCTTAGTAAATTAATATATGAATTAATAAATGAGCAATATAATTACGATTCAACTAGCCAACTTCAACAATGGCGATAAATTTTAAATAACGAGCGACCTTATTTAGAAAAGCTTAGCGCGGCGCTAAATATGCTTAAACAATGCAGATGTAATTAAAATTTCAAAGCGTCGTAGGACATGTATGGAAGTGTAGAATTCCTTAGAAATAATGTATGAATTATTTAAATAATCACATCTATACATATTCAGTAAAAACATTACATTGCCAATAACTTATAAATGTTTTTTTTTTTAATCCGTATATAATATCAACTTGACTGTCTCGTTGGTCTAGAGGTCGACAACGCGACTGCCGATCATGTGGTCCCAGGCTCAAACCTCGGCTGATCATGTGCTCAAATCTCGAGTCGGGTCAAAAATCACTTATTGAATTTTCCTATTAAGAAATTCAACGAACCAGCCAATAAACTTCTCGATAAACAAATGTTAAAAATCATTAACACATAAACAAACTATGCATTACCGGAAAATCCATTTAACCAAATCGTTTGTCCGCTTTTGATAATACACAATTACTCACAGCAGTAGGAATAAATGAATTTACGTCTTAGAAAATAACCGTGAACTCAGTACGCTAAATATTCTCATTCCAATTATTTTAAACCACAAACCACATTATTATTTCGAAGATTTACAGGAAAACAGTGTAACAAAAAAGGAATGGAAAGGCCCAAGGGACTGAAAATTCTTCAATGAACACTGGCGCATAAATACAATTTTTAATAGAACAATTGTTTAGTTACATATGAAAAATCTATGGGAACGTGTATAGGTCCACATATTATCAACTCGACAGGTGCTCAACAAAAAAAGGTTAAAAAAACCACCACGATTCCTTTTTCATTAATCAGTCCAACAACTATCGACCTAGAGTTCAATGTACATATATTACAATGTATTGGGAAGGGACTAAACTCGGGTAAACAGTGGATCGGCAACTATTTAGTACCTCGAATCGTAGGATTTGGTGAAATATGGGTTATAGGACTCGGCAGGCTGTAATTTTAGTTTTAACCTCATGTGCGTTTGGGACTTATAGGTGAACTTAACGTGGAACATAAAACAAAACAATGTGCCAACTGAGTTACTTGCCTAGCAACATAAATAGCGACTAATGGGATATTGGATTTGTGATACATATAGAGTGTAAAGCATATAATATATTTTATGCAAAGCGACCGCATGGCTTAGAGGTTAGAGTACGTTTCTACAACACTATGGGTTCGTGGTTTTAATTTCAGCCAGAGACAATTTTTGCACAAAGACAAAAATAATGTTTGGATCTAGTTGTATTGTGACTATATTCCGATATCTCTTACGGTACATCTTGCCTCAGGTCTCCGGATTTTGATGAGTCGAGTCTAGTCTTTATACTCAAACTTAAACATTTATTGCTAAACCATAATGAACACAAGTTGTTATAAAATCATGTGATACCAGTGTTATGGACCCTGTTGAGCAGGCAATTTAGGGGCTAACTCCTACTACTGGATACAGGCCTTTAGGGGTTTAGAGCAATTCGTCCGCCGTGCGGCTCTAATGCGTGTTAACGGACTTTTACATAAAAATAATTTTATGCTTTAGTAATACAAGTTTCGTCACGATGATTTCCTTCACCGCCGAGCACGTGGTAAATCAGCAGTTTAAATTGCAATTAACAATTTCATTGGAGTCGGCGAGCATCGAATCCGGATTGCGTACTGATAGCGTACTTACTAAGTATAAAATTGAAGGCAAGCGCTTAGATGAGCGCGACTCCCATGAACTACTACGACTCTACCGCTTCCACTAGTGACTAGTGGTACTAAATTATCCCCTGTAACAGTTTTTTATCAACACTTCATTTACATTTTTAAATAGTCGCCGTGGAAGGAAAACTGTTTGAAAGATACCATCATGAAAGTTAAAGTCAAATATATTTTATTAAGTTTAAGCTTATTTGAAGCTCCTACGAAAATCAAAATCTGGTTCCAAAAGCTAAACTTTCAATGAGTAGAACCGACTAAGAATCTCTGGAGTCATTGTTTTTTTTCATGATAATAATTAAATGAAAAATGCATATATAATGTTGGCAATACTACATCCGTGCCAATACAGGTTTGAAGTAGAGTTTAATTTCAAATGAAAAGTAGCAGTCTAACGATTAAAAGTACGGACTGCGCAATAAAAAAATGTGGATTTGAATCCGCCATGTGGTTGCTGCCGTGAACCATTCCAATTCTTTTCACAATATTTAAACTAAACAAAACTAATAAAAAAAACTCGGCAGACTATACTCAAATTTCTAATCATAACGTATTGTTATAAAACTTCGAGAAGAGTTTATGAACGCAGTATAAGTTGCGACGTTACGACTTTATATGGCTTAACACAAATATAGACGAAGTCGTTAGTCAATGCAATACGAGGGAAAGAAGTCCAAAATGCAGGCATAGTTATCGTAATAAGCTAAGGATATCCAATATTCCGATATAATACAAACCATGCAGCGGCGATGTAAAAATATTCTGCACATGGGTGACAGAGGGAAATTGAAACAGATGTGCAGCAGCATCTTCCTTATAACAACTCAAAATAATAAAAAAAACTGCGGTTACCAACCCACCCGCCAAGACTGGCAACTATGGCATCTCCCCAGACAATCTGTGGGCCTATGTTCCGCAGTGGACTTTAATAGGCTGTAACGGTAACAATAGCACATAGACTGCAGGATGCTTAGGATTAAGCACATGAATCCTGTGCCAAGGCAGTAAAAAAGTATTAAAAAGTGACTAAATTATTATTCTTATTAAATTATTTTTTGTACAAAAAATAACTAAAGCGCCATAAGTGCCATAATGAATGGAAGAATTGTTCCAATATTTGATAGCAAGTTGTTAATTTAACTGCTATACGAACAGAGTCCCTAACTTAAATTCTTGTTCACATTGTTATAAATTAAAACACCATAGTCATTAAAAACTCGAAATAGAAGTTAACAAAGGAGATAATTATACACAATATTATTATAATATAATGCCTCAGGGCATTAAGTCCACCATATGTACGATTTTTACGAAAAAATATATCCAAAAGCCACGACTGTCCTGTAATATTTATATTAATTTAAAATTTTATTAAGTAACAATTTGAATCCAGTCCGGAATACCTTCGTTTAGTCTGACCAATACTCATGTGCGTGATTCAATCCGTTCTACCCACACAAGAATGTCGCAGCATATACGAATATAGTAGGTACCTAGATGCGATCACTTAGACACAGGGATATAAGAAATGGTCGATGTTCGTCATAACGCGTATCATTGTCTTGTTTTCGAGGCGTTCATTCCTTTTTGAGTCATAGGACGTCCTTCCAATAAGATTTTCTTAACAAACCAAAGTTCACTGTAATTTTTTATAGGAGTAAAGGTGACAAAGCGAGCATACGGTCCATCTGATGATAAGTGGATACTTTAGCCCATAGACACATTACCTACGTCTATCCTAGATTAAGAATCAAAATGCGTTGTCTCCCCTAAGAACTTTTTCTTATAGATTAAGGGTGTCACAGTCCATCTGATGGTAAGTGGATGCTGTGGTCCATATATACCTACATCTATCTTCGATTAGGTAACAAAATCAGATGCGTTATTGCCCCTGAAGACTTAGAATGCCTCGTTTCCAGTAGAAAGGGTATCCGGTTCTCTACACTCACCATACGAAACACAGCAGCATTAAAGTTAAACTACTATTTTACGTTCGTATTCTGTGAGAGCGTGGTCCTTCCCCAATCCAGCCGGCCCATTCGTACTGCAACCATAATATAGCTGCAGAACGGCTCTACCACACGTTGACTGGAATGGAATACCTAGTTACCGGTGTAAAAAGGTATCTCTTTATCGTCACTCACCATACGAATCACAGCAGCATTAACCTGCTATTTTCACTCGTATTTTATGCGAGCTATATATTCTATACGCCTCAGCTTGGCTCTATCATCTTTTATACACAATAGAATTAGAATATAAAGTGGTACGGTATTGCTTCTAGTGTTATGTCTTAACAAAGGATGTCGCTTTATGGATTCATTTTTTATAACATTTTAGTTTTGTCGTAGGTTTGTGTATAACGATACGAAATATTTATACAAAACTCAATAGCACATAGACTGCAGGAGGCTTAGGCTTAGCACATGAATCCTGTGCCTAGAGAGGTAGAAAAAAATTTGATTTTTTTTGTACAAAACAATACCTATAAGTGCCATATCAGCTGCACATAACTGTTCACATTTTAAAGGTTAAAAAATATAAAAGCATTAAAAAGTAAAGAAACAACCATAAAGCGTTTCGAAGCAGATGGCGACATGGGTACTTTTTTGTTCGAGAGCGGTTTAACGGTATGGATTCGGACATACCTTTGTAAGTCTTTATATTTTATTTATCAGTCATACAGGTTTCTTCACGATGTTTTATTTCACAGCTGAACACGTGATATAAAATCAGAACTTAAAATTGCAATCAATAATTTAAGTGCACCGAAATTAGAACTCATCATCATCGTTACAACCCGTCCCAAGTCCTATCCTAATAATTTAGTATCCATATGATGCTTTGTAGTGTTTTATATTGTGAAAATCTTGTTATTTTTTTTTATAAATCGATCAAGTACGTACGTAGCCAAAATTCCATATGTTAAAACTAGATGGAAAATGTGTTAACCTCAAAAGATATTCATTCTTGCATTTATCGAAATAAAATATAAAAGTTTGAATTTTTGTATTTTATTTCGATTTAATAAATTTTAATAACTTAATTAAAAAGAATTATTCAAGTTTAGCTGTTTCCGAGAAATCGATGAACATTTTGATTCTTTATTGAGGATAGATGTAGATGTCTATGGGTCACAGCGACCACTTACCATCATGTTGACTCTCGTTTGCCACCCTATCCTATAAATAAAAATATATTAAAAACACATTTGCGTCGATATAGAATGTCCTCGGTTTTCCTAATCGATTTACAAGGTAATAATAATATTGGCCTCTATAAATTTTACTTATTTTTTAGCAATAATTTTTTTTTTCGAAAATATAATAAGTATCTTTATTTACTAAATGTAGGTACGATGCTCCACGCGTCTGCACTGACATGCGACTTCCCAGCTTACAGTTTCTTGCAACTTGCCACGTTATTAAATCGGTAAACAATACCCAATGAACGTTCTCGGAAATCGAACGATGGATTTTAATAAACAACCGCATATTGAGAATTTGTCCTTTGTTGCAAGTGCTACACTTTTATTTAGAAAATTTTATGATTCATGGGTAGAAGAAATTCATTTTTTAATACTAAAGAAAACCTCTAACATTGAAGCTGCTTCATAATCGTTTTTGAGGAATGTGTGATAACGTTGATGGTAATACACTGCAGCCGGCAGCCGGTACTAGTACCGGCAGCCGGTACGGTGACAGCGGAAAATTGTCACTTATTGCAGTCGTAACCTACATGCTGCCTACTTGGTAATAACTAATAAGTCTTGAGTCTTTTCGCGGAGTAGAGCCACGATGCAACTGAATCATGTCATATATGTAGGTACTAGGTACAGGCCTCTCGACCAGAGAATGATCACGCTTTCTCAAAATACCAGTGTAACATAGTACTATAATAGTATTGTGATTCGTAAAATGAGTGATGAGAAACAAATGCACTACGCATTTGCGTTTTGTTTTATAGTCCGATATAGATGTTAAGTGTATCCACTCACCATCGGGCGGATTGTGTTCTCCTGTCACCCTTATAAAAAAGGGGTAACAGTGATATATATAATGAGGTTCTTATTAAAAGATTATTCTTCTTTACGTGCAGAGATATGGGGGGGGGGGTGGTCTGGTCATGCAGTTATTCCATAGACTTCTTCATTGCGTTCTAATGCAACAACTATTGTGTTGGTTATTTTATTAGGTAGTGTACTATATAATATAATATATTCTATATATAAAGTAGCCATATTAAATGCTTGAAATATGTACGTAACTTGTAATAACTTTAATAACACCAATTCAAATCCAAATAAAGTCTCAAGAGCATTGTGAAATAATGCACGCTCCTTGTATTACTTATTATACTTGACAATAATTGTAGGCCCAAACATTTACATATTCGATCAAACAGTTTGAGTCATCCATCAAAGCGCTGCGCTGGTGTGTTATTCGAAAGATATTTGTTAATACGTGACTTACAAAAAAGTTGTTCATGCAGCTGTCGGCATCGAGTGCATAGATCACTAATTAAAGATTTTTTTGCCTTTAGTAGAGCGTAATTAATTATCACCTGCTCACTTTTGAAACAGGTTTCTCGCGTAGCTTATTGAAGCGTAATTCGAAAAGTTAACGATAATTTATAAGAAAGACGTACAACTACTATTGTTATCAACTTAATATCTAGCCCCGCAGTGCCGCGTCAGGGCTAACCGAGAAGTCAACGCTTAAAAAGAAAAAAACAAATAACAGGAGACTAAATACTAAACGCAAAGAAAGACGCATGGCAACTACCATCTCAGAAAAACTCTCGGTATTGTTAACTAACGATTTTAACCAAACTTTTCTAAGGTCAAATTCGACAATGATCAAAAGTAACAAACTTTAGAAGAAAACATGCACGTATCGTTCACCCGTGCACTGGCCTACAGGCGACCGTCCGGCGATAAGAGGTCACGACTCCGCAGGATGTCTTGTCCACATATAAAGGATTCGTCTGTCCTTCTGTATCGAACCGTGCACACAAACGCATTACCAACATAGTAATAAGGATACAGTTGTATACTGCATACTCGTTAATGAATAATAACTTTAACAGCAGATAATAAAGATGACATTGTGCAGTAAATATTGATTTTAAAATCAACCACAGTGGGTTGGTACTCCACGATAGTCTCGTTTAGAATGACGTTGTTGATTGTAGTTATCGTTGGTAAACTTTTACGACTAGAGACATAATAACAGGTTGAAATTAATAAATTATTTTGAATATTTATCCGATGCTACGAGCATTTACAAATGTAGGATTTTTTTTGTAGAAGAAATATTGCCAACAAAATTCGTAATAATTACGATTCCTACAGTAGTGACCTTGTTGCAGATGAAATTACGAGTAGATGTAATGGAACCGGGATTGCGATGGATACTTCGTAAAAAATAACAATATAAAATAATTTTCTTTTTAAATTACCTAAAAATGAGATCCCATACAGGCTGAGGAAATGTTCTTAACAGTAGGTACGAATGTTAGCTAAGTAAGCGAAGGTGATAAGAAAAATATATAAACCAATTCAAAAATTAAATAAATAAATACTTTTTTATTAAAACTAGTTTTACGGATTCTATCGCGTTTAATTAACTTATTTTTATTAAATTCCCGACGTTTCGGGAGCTTTACCCTATGGTCTCCGGATTAAAAAAAGCTGAAGATACTCCGGGTTAACTCTGACATCGGGACGTCAATCAACTCAGTCCCCCGTGACCATGGGTGCTGTATAGCACCCGAAACATCGAGAATTTAGTAAAAATAAAAAATTATTCAATGTGTAATGTTCGCGTAAATATAAGAAATCATTAAAATACTTTTTATTTGCCCAAGTATTATTTTTTACACACCTAATTTACTATGAATATGATATCCTGGATCGATTCAATAATACTTGATTCAGCTCCTGTAAGAATACATCGGGTTGTGATGCCTGTCGAGACATCAATTGGTCATTAATCGAATTTTAATAATCTAATTTGTATTGTCTGACGGATGGTCAGAACAAGTTTTGAGTATACACTGAATCAAACTGACGCACAATTCTCTTTACAATACCTTTTATTTGTATTTTTTCCCCGATTCCAAAACTGTTGTATTTCATTATGCTAGTTAGGTACGTGGTAGAGCCATGCTGCAGCTATATTAATAGTATAGTTGTAGCACAAATTTGTCGGCTCGACCGGGGAAGTACCACGCTCTCACAGAATACCAGCGTAAAATAACAACTTAATGCTGCTGTGTTTCCTATGGTGAGTGTAGAGAACCGGAGATCCTTTTTACTGGAAAAGAGGCATTCTATCTTAGTGCTCACGGGTGACAACGCATCTGCATTTTGATTCGTAATCGAGGATAGATGTAGATGTATATGGGCCACAGTAACCACTTACCATCAGGTGGACTGAGTGCTCATTTGTCACTCTTATTCTATAAAAAAATGTTATTCCGTCACCTCACTAAATAGCTACACAAATTGTGATAATCATTCGAAATAAAATTTGTGACCGCTTATGTCTCTGAGTCAGTCTTCTACGTCACAAAAATCCAACATGACTCAGACAAACGCACGCTCCTCTCACATTTAACACGTTTTTTTTCTTGTCCGCAGAACTGAAATAATGGGACCGAAGATGAGAAAACGAAAAAGAACCATCCGATTATCGTCGATAGTCGGAATTTTGTCCGTAACTCGCTGACGTATCCCATTCCAACGCTGCCTGTGATCAACACCACATGATGAAGAAATTGCGCACGTCCGGTGTTCGCGTCGCAAATTGTAACTATATTTTACATGTAATAGGCACTGCTAGGTATTAGGGTGATTATGTAATACCTCTGTGATATTTAAGATGGTTAAGTAATGTAAGGTCGAATGATTCATGCTATGGTACTTGTTTTCTTTGATTAGTAATCTCGAATAGTATACATACTAAGGTAGTTAAAGAACGCTGACGCACAATAATTATATAAGAATGACCTTTAATCTTGTATTTAAGTAATTTACTGATGTCAGTATTGTAAGAAAGGCCATCAACCATATATTCCGTAGGTATCTCAAGGGACGACTGTAGGAAATGCCAGAAAGATCCTATATCCTTCAATAGATGGCGGTATCATCATTTAGTAGTTAATCGGCTACGTAGATCGGCGTCAAAGGCTCAAAGGTGCAAGACTTTTAGCAGACACGGCGATCACTAATCCAATCCTGACGATTTTAGTAAAGTTCATGTCCAAGAGTCGACTCTTGAAAACTAACAAAAATATAAATTAATTGAAAATCTAGGACCAAGATTTTATCAATTGATTGGAGCAGTATTAAAATCGAAACGTTCAAGTGCTACTATGTAGATTTACGATTCGTGTCGTCATAAAATATGGAATCTTGCTGTATAGTACCGTTGGCAAACACGTGGGCAGTTTACATTGCATTTTACAACTTCCATGGTGTGTAATTGGCAGCGGAAAATTAATCCGAATCTCTATATTTTACTTTCACAACACAGCACATTATAAGTTATTTTGTTAGCTTACTAAAGATACTTAAGTTCTTATGGTAGAGCGTTAGGAGTAGCTATCGGTAATATGTACACTTTATAAATTGAATTAAAAAATGTATAATATACATATATTTATAAAGCTCAGCTTTGGAGCACTCCTTGGGGAGGCCTATGTTCAGCAGTGGACTGGTACATATGTATCATCAGTACAGACATAACTATTTATATAAATAAATATATATGGCAGATTGGAGAACCGTGAATAAGATCTGAACTTTCTCTGTTGGGTTGTTAGAAAGTTGGATGCAGTGATTTCGTAGTACGTGTGTACATTTTTTGCCAGTGGGCGGTATTGTGCGGCTCGCGATCGGAATCAACGGAACTTCAGTGACTAACGGCTCAAACCCGTTCGTCGTTTTCTGACACAACATCCGAATATTATTGCTATAATTTTAATTTAGGCATAATAAATTGGAATTGTGCTATAAATTTTTGAATTTACTTCATGCTAGCCATAATATTTCTACTCATAAATTATAGCTGTAATTAGTTTACAGAGCCCTACTTGTATCATTCCATTGATTATTTTTGTTATAGCAGTGTTATTTCGATATATGTAAGTACATATAAGGAATGAAAGGAAAAAAATTGGAAGAATATTAAAACATATTATGTACTTATTGTACGTTTGCAGATTTATTCAATAATTTAAACAGTTTATAAAAGTTTCTACATCCATTACTATAAACTTGTTGATACGTCGTTTCGTTATCCGATAAGGTAATACCGTATACCGTAAAGGTAATTGGATCTTGATTGGCGTTATAAACCAAAGCAAAATCTTACGAAAAAAAAAATCAAAATATCACTCAATATTGTAAGATATCCTAGATCGTCATATTTTTTTTAAATTTTGAGGGACTATTTTATTGTAAAAACAAATTGTATAATTTTTATTTAAGAACGTAATATTGTATTTTATTCATATGTATGTTCATTTGTATTCGACAATGCATTATCGATGTCGTTACTGTAATTATTAGTTGTTAAAATTTAAGTTCGAATTAGTTTAATTACCTAAGTTAAGTACCTATATTATGTACAGAACTGTTTAATAAGTTAAGTAGGCTATGACTGCATTGTACTTGATAGCTTTATAGGGTGTAAATATAGATATTTGGTACACTCATTAATCATTTTAATTCATTAGCGAATAAAAGGCGTCGGTACGACAACCACGGTTAATCTGCGCTCCTTATTGCTTGCAAGTTATATTATAATTTTATACTGTTTATTTAGCGATATTTAGACAAGTTAGTTGAAATTTCCTTACCTTCATTCAAGATTATTTTATCTATCACTACCATCACATTATTTATTAAATTATTTCTAAGTATTTTTGCGTAACATTTATCGCTAACAACGAATCTCATAATCATCTTGTATGTGATTTTATATTTTTGTAAATTTGTAACGAACCATGTGTAATTATAACCTAGTCAATAAAAATGAAAAAGAACTACACTCGTTTTATTAACACTGCTATAATTATAATGGTAGGAATATTTCAGTCGCCCATTTGTATTTCCAAGTATAGATGCCATTTTACATATTTTCATTAACCTCACCATTAGATAATTATTGACAGGAGTCGATATTTCTGTAATCGATATTACGAAGTTATTACCGAATTCGTAGAACATCAATTATTTATGTCGCCTATTCGTTCTTTCATGTGAGATTTAGAAATAAAATGCCGTTATTATCTAATAATTTTTAGAAAACAATATAATATAATATCAGCCGGCATATTACATTATAATATGTACGAGGGCGGGATGATAAGTAACTAGCCTAATAAGAAAACACTTAACTTTCCGTGATAAAATTAATTTTATTTTTCGACACAGTCTCTGTGAACCTCTACGCACATATTCCATCTTCGTTCTAAAGCAGTAATGCCTTCCATAAAATGATTTCTTTCGAGGCCTGCGAAATACTCCTCTACGGCGGCTATGACTTCATCATTTGTGGCAAATTTCTGTGCGCCCAAAAAGTTTTGAGCTTAGGGATATATGGAAGTCTGATGGCGCTAGATCAGGCGAATAAGGTGGGTGGGGCAGCAAATCATACTTCAATTCGTTGATTTTTGCCATAGCTTTAACACATGTGTGAACCCTAGCGTTGTTTTGGTGCAAGATATTGTTTTTTTCGCCAAACCGGGTCGTTTTTGCTGAATACATTGACGAAGCTTGTCTAGAAGATTAGCGTAGTATTCTCTATTAATTGTTTGACCTTTAGCAAGGTAATCTATCATCAAGATCCCATCTGAATCCCAAAAGACGGATGCCATCACTTTTCCAGCCGAATTTACAGCCAGGGCTTTTTTGGAGCCGGGCATCCCGATTGAGTCCACTGTTTTGATTAAATTTTTGATTCTGGCGTGTAATGATGAACCCATATTTCATCTGTTGTTACAAATCGACGTAAAAAATCGGCCTTATTACTCTGAAAACGGTCCAGACTTTCTTTTGAGTTTTGCACACGAATCCTTTTTTGATCGTGCGTAAGCAATTGCGGCACCCAACGGGCCGATAACTTTTTCATCTTTCTAGCGTTGCATTGCCTGCTTTCCTTGCTTTCGTTCATAGTGTCAGTGACTTATGTAACATAATTTTAAATAATAAAGTAGACCTATGCTTTGCTACGGAGGCAGGGCAGACATGGCAAACGCTCTGTCCCGGTGAAAATGTTCCACTGGAAGTTAACCAACAAAAACAGTGGGATATTCCGTTGGTACGGGGCGTGCAGAAATATTTGTTTCATAATTTCCATAGTGACCAAGATAAGGCACGCCTTCTAGCTGCTTCGACTAAGGAATCTAGTCACTGGTTACACGCTTTGCCATCAAGTAATCTCGGCACATTACTTGATGGGGAAAGCTTGCGTATTGCCGTAGGAATCCGACTAGGAGCGACGCTTTGTCAACCTCATTAGTGCCCCTGTGGTAGCAGCGTCGACAAGTTTGAGTTCCACGGACTTTCATGTAAGAAAAGCGCTGGTAGGTTTTCACGACACAGTTCTTTAAACGATGTCATCCGAAGGGCTCTTGTCTCTATAAATGTTCCCTCGGTTTTAGAGCCTTGTGGAATATTGAGAGACGATGGCAGGAGACCCGACGGTATGACATTGGTCCCTTGGGAGAGAGGTAAAGCCCTAGTATGGGATGCTACTTGCGTAGACACTCTTGCGGCCTCTCATCTCAGGGGTACCTCGTTTAGAGCCGGGGCGGCATCAGAGGCAGCTGAACTGGGTAAGTGGCGCAAATATGAATCCTTGAGAGATGACTACATATTTGTGCCATTTGCTGTATAGACTATCGGTCCGTGGGGTCCACGTGCGGTGAAATTCCTAAAGGAATTCTATCCGCGGCTGGTCGTTGCTGCTGGTGATAAGAGGGCTGGTTCTTTTCTCGCTCAATGGCTAAGTATAGCCATTCAGCGGGGAAACGCGGCCAGCGTTCTTGGCACGATACCGCGGGGCGTAGGACTATATGATAATTAAGTTTCTAGTTTTTTTTATCTTTATAGTTTTTAATATTGTATATAAATAAATAAATATTTAATTCCTCACTTAGGATATGATGTACCCGTTCTTTTGAGATACCTGTAGTGTCAGCTATTTCAGATAACTTCAATCGTCGATCTGCTAAAACCGTATCATGTACTCATGTACCGACCATTTCCGGAGTCGTGACGCTTTTTGAAAGTCCGGGTCGGGCTTCATCTTGGACACATGTACGAGCGAATTATATCATCATAGATATCATTCGACTTCATGCCCTTCGTATGAAGAAACTTTATCACCGCTCTTTGTTTTATCCATTTTGAAAACAGTTGACGAAATATATTTTCAAATGACAAAAAATCAATAAAATTTTCGCGTCACCAAATTCAAATTTAGAACACAGGTGGCCAGAGATACGAATTTAAAAATGACATAAATATTATTTTAATTTTAACTTTTTAAATAGCAGTGGCTAGTTACTTATCATCCCGCCTACGTAAATATGTCCTTTGCTACATGTCCATTGTAGTCTTATCGCTTATAGGCAAAGGAAAATAAAGATACAGCCTATTTATGTCCCACTCCTGGGCATAAGGCTCCTCTCACTGAGAAAGTTTTAGGGTAAGGAAGATGTCCTTCGCGTTGCTCCAATGCGTGTTGGCAGACTTCAAGTCTTCTAAATATTTTTTTTAATTTCTCAGACATGCAGGTTTCCTCAGATGTTTTCCTACACTGCCAAGCATATGGTAAGTGGCGTTTTAAAATTTACAGAAAGCGCTTTAAGCCCCTGGGCAATCATGGCATTTCTATTGCATACTAGTGTCACGGCAAAATCACCCGACAAAAAGGTTATGTAAGGATTTAATTTTTTATTCCCACCATCGCATCTATTATAAAGACGATGAATAAAAACTTTTATGATTTATTTTACCTTTTTAAACATATTAGTTACTCGGCTTCTGTTTATTGAACAACCAATTTATATGAATTTCTTTCCGGTAGGATTTCATGGAGACAATCGCCACACGGAAGGCAAAAAGATCGCAGTAATCCCTTTTTCTCTCTTCTTGTCTCCCAACACTGACGTTGGGGTATTTTATTACTAGCTTTATATTATGAGAAAATAACATTTATCAAATCTACTGGAAGCCCAGATCTTTTAACACAATTTTTCATTGATTTATTTATTCTTCTTCGTGTGCTTCATTACTGAAGAT
This sequence comes from Parnassius mnemosyne, assembly GCA_963668995.1. Classification (NCBI taxonomy): domain Eukaryota; kingdom Metazoa; phylum Arthropoda; class Insecta; order Lepidoptera; family Papilionidae; genus Parnassius; species Parnassius mnemosyne. The sequence goes on along the minus strand of CAVLGL010000148.1, from coordinate 40,050,914 downwards.
CGTGCTTGTCCTGAAATGCTTTCAGGACAAGCACGATGTGTCGCCGCTTACAGATGTGTCAACTAACTTTCTCCATACCACTCTGTCCTCGGCTTGTCTCAAGGCATTCGGAATATTAAGTCCAGTTATATTTTGAATCTGGTGGGACCAGCGGGTAGGCAATCGCCCACGTGATCTTTTTCCTTCGATCTTCCCTACTACAACCAATTTATCCAGATTGTATGGTTGTCTCCGGGCAATATGACCAAAATAACTTAGGACTCGTTGATAGCATATAGTGGATAGTCTGGTAGTAATATTTAATCAATTAATTAATTAAAATAAATTAATCGATGATTTATTTATAAGAACACCATAAAAATGGTTTTATAGCAAATTCATCTTTCCTAAAACATAATATAAAAAATATTAGTTTTTATCATTTGCTGTATTAATCGTGCTGCACTGTGCAAACGGATTGACGATCGCATACTATGTTAGTCGATGGTGCCTTCCATCCATGTTATTACAGACTTATTACGCTATTTATTTTTTAATTACAGTTATTACGCTATCTGCCAAAAGTTACCAAAACTTAATTTGACTTACACTTCCCATGGAATCAAATAGTAAAAAAAGGAGATAAATGACATTCAAAACACAAGGATTCGAAATAAAACAAGGAAATCCAAAATTAAATAACTTCTTTTATTTCAGAGTCGAATTTGTTTTCTACATAAACGTGTTAGAATGACGGACGCCGTAGCATTAATTGACCATTTCACTAATGTTACGCGCCGAGCTGTTATTTCACGTCGGTGCACGAGTGGAGGGCCGGTGAATTTTATTATTTGCAGCTTTGTACGTGTTACTTCGCGCGCCGCGACTGAGTTCGCACATGTGCGGCGTCATGTGGTAGGCCGCATCGTTTTATTTCCTTTGCTCCGGCAGCTTATTTATAACAACAATCGGGTTGGATTACGAAATAATTATCGCACTGAAACGTACGAATCTCTGAAGTGAAGCGTGAAATACCACGTACCTATACTACAAAATACAAACGGTTGCGATTACCAACTTCTTTCTTTATGTAATTACAATAATATAGATTTAAATTTATTAACTATATAATACGATCACAAATACCCATGAACCGAACGACGCCATCTTGGACATTCTGCAAAATTCGAAGGTAACAACTACGTACCGCTATTGAGTGCGAGGAACTTAACAGCAAACTTAGTACCGCCGCGTTCTCATGAGGCGAGTCTGTCAGTCTGCTATGTGATCAAGAACAATTATTGTAATTCGCTCCAAAATGGCCTTTATTAGCCGTGCTTACATGTTATATTAATGAAGGACTTTATACGACTATAAAAAGAAATAAGAGTTTTCAACAGCGGCGATGTTGAGAACCATTCGTTATCGTAAAACTTAGTCGACTTGATCAACCTTAAAAAAAAGTACACAAGTATCCATTCGTAACCGTATTCAAGTTGACCAATTTAAATCGGCTCATGAGAACACAACTTAACGTGCACGTGCTAGGCGCTACCCTACTGTCAACGTTCCCAGACTCCCGCAAAACGTGTCTCCACTACTTTCCAATGCCACAAACATCTAAATTTAATCAATAATCAACAATTATCGCCATCTCTAACACTACACGCTCTTATTACCATATAATACCCATCAAGTGGAAAAATAACTTCTTGATTCTCCATCGAAATCAACGTAACATCTTCCATGCGTGGTTCACATGGCAAAACAAAAGAAAATTACAAGGCAAACGCGATACATTTCGGGAGCGAAACCCATAATGGTCTTGGATGCAGCTAGGGTCAAGGTTGAAAATAAAGTACAATTAAAGAATATCTATGATTGCTTTTCACAGTACTATTGCCCCTTTGCTTTCCTCCCCTAGCTCCACCCATGACCGCAACTTATTAACTACGCATCAGAGGCATTTAGTGAACTTGCCTACCTTAGAAATTCTGAGAACTAAAAACTAGACGTAATAAACAATATGGGTTCCACTCCGAACCGCGTGGAGATAGATTATCGAAAGACTAACCTCCAGACGCTTATGAACACTTCATAAAACTGCTTTCTTTATATTATACTACACAATTTACACATTTATATTATAGGTTTACATTTTTACACAGCAATAATAATTGTTTTATAGTCTTCATATTTATATACTCTATATAACCCCAATTGCTAAATATTGTCGCATATTAAGCATGTGTTTTTTTTTTCTATTTATAAGGACACCGAATGGTCGTTGGTGCCAGAATACTTTTTAATTCACAAATTACTAGAGATAATAATCTATTTTCACCTTCTCATTTTATGAAACGTTTGTTATTATGATTAGGGTGTAATGTTTGCAACACTGCATCTATATTATTGTTTTAGAATATATTAGTCACATGTACATTTCAAACCGACCAAATAACCAAAATACTAACAGCTAACTTTCAAAAAACTAAACTATTAAAATTTATAACAACATTATACCATTGGACACTGAACGGCTGTTTCGCTTATATCGGAAACAAGTAGAAGTTCAAATTCAACAAAACAAATATTCTATAAATGCCGACAATATTGTCTTTTGTCTGGAATGACACTAAAGAAAAACGCTACAAAATTTCATTCACCAATTTCTAAAATAATTATAAATATATTAGAATTTAGAAAACCGCCAACAAATCAATCAGACGTTAAACTAAAAATAAAAGAATTAAAACCGTGTGTTAGTAAAAGAAAAAATAATTTTAGAAAAATTATGGCAAAACATTGGCGAAGTACAGCAACATTAGCTCTCCACAAATATTTAAGTTACAAAAATATCCAATTATACCGTTGCAAACAACTGAGCACACAACACAACAAACAGACGCTGGTAAATTATACTAATAAAGGTGACTCACGGTGAATACATAAATATGCGGTCACGTGACCGCTCGGTTTACACACACTGTGAGGAGTACAAAATCGAACAGAACAACTCTGCATTAAAACTAAACAGGACATAAAAATACGTTAGCGAAAGCGAATGTAGCTCCTAGACTAAGTCAATGCTACCAGAATTCTTGGAACATGCGTTACTTGTGCGCAAAAACATTCTATAAAAGTAAGTGCAAGTGTTTCCAATCGGCCCACAGCTGGGCAATGCCTTCTCTCATTATTGAAGCGCTGACCCAATGCGTGTTGGCAGATTTCACATTACTTCGAACTATTTTTTATATAGAGGGATGTATGTGATTTTTTATTTCGCAGATGATTTAATCAACTCTTTAATTACAATTAAATTGGTGCCGGCGGGGTAAGAACTCGGTTTGCTCGAGTACCATTCAAATTTTAAGACGAGAGCTTATCTCCTGAGCTACTGGGGATTTTTTATACAATTAGAAATGATAATTAAAATCAAATCGATATCTAAATAACAATGACTGTCAGGTAACCACGGATTTAAAAATTAACTCACTAACTGTATCTGATAAATTAAACCGCTGATATTATATTATATCAATCATTCCACAAAGATGATAATTCGACAAATCATTTTATATTAATATGATTTTCGACATATCCGACGTATATCGATAAAAATGTGCTGTCACCTACGCACGTTCCTATTTTTAAAGTTCTCGCGCCAAAATACTGCATGTTCCAAGAATGAAATATTTCAACGTTGTTGTCTATTTATGGAATCAAATAGTGAATATTTACATAAATAATGCACAAAATATTATAAAATATTGTAAGGCATAACCATCTTAAGTAATTATTACGTGATATTTTATTACACTATGGCATTGCAACTTTGTGACTCGAACGTAGCTACATGGCGGTGTCGCTCAGACTGATTGATCATATTTTTTTTTGTCTATAAACCTAATACAAATCATTGAAATAATTTCTCGAGTAATACAAACACAAAAATATACGATAAAAACAAGTTATTAAAAAAAAACGAACGCAAAATGGTAAAGTTACATGTGATCACACGGACAAGTGATATTATTAGGTTTTGTCCCTGCCTATAATTTAGAAAGATAATATTTATGTACATCAATAGTCAAAGAAGAAAAGTAAGTAATATAGTAAAGCAACACATTTACAGTGTAATAGCGGCGTAATAAAATCTGTCATGCTAACTAATCCCGTCATAAACTCGCATATGACGGACGAGACACGACTCTGAAATCATGGTTGTGATGTAACTGAAAGATGTTAAAAAGTCAGTATTTCAAGTAAAAATACTTTCTCGTAAGTAGATTAGTTTCCAAGATTATATTCGATTACATCAGTGTATACTTCATTACCAATTTAATTTTATAACACTTTATACTTAATTTAAAACTGACGTTCTATGAAAATAGCCTGCGATTTGAGTAGCTAATCTTAAAGACCATTTTTATTAGTCACTAGATTAGTAGGAGCACACTATATACTAATTTTATAAACAACATCCTATGAAAAAACCTGCCACTAGCAGTAGCTAGCCTTAAAGCCCATTAACTAGTTGTTAAAGCACTAAGTTACTTGTTTTAGAATAATTTCAAAAATGGTCATAATATTATGAAATCTTAGATATTAGGAACGAAGTTAAGACATGAATTATTAACGAATAATTCGTAGGAATTCGGAGCAATGAGAATACTTCAACCGCAGACAATAAAATAATGAATCATTTATGTTACATGAAGGTAAATAGTACAAGTAGAAAGATGAATGCAGTCATTTGGCGTTCGTTTATCTCTACATGAAAAGAGATGTTTTTATCGTTATTATTTTTGGTTTTAACATTTTTATGTATCCATGCTTTTTTGTTCTATATTTATTTATTTGTGATATTTCTATCGGGTAAATTTGTCTGATGTCAGTCTAAGCGTGTTGTTCCGCCGTAGCCGCGTAGAAGAAGCGAGCACGGTGGAGCCCCATTTCATCTGCGATGTTTCTACATCCGGATCCGTTATGGGTCCCTGGTGAAAATTTTATTAAATACAATATAACATGACTTAATTTAACGTCATCTACAATTATATTAAATAACTAGCTCGGTTACCATGTAGTGGCGGTGTCAGAATATCCACTACCCTATATCATCTTGTGGGTGTCATAAGAGGCGACAGAGCGAAACAAATCAGGATCCGTGGGTTATGTCGATGGTTATCGTTCTACTACGGATATCCTAATTAAGAAATATATCACGCGGAAAAAAAAGCTGAGCAACCTTAAGCTTATTCATACGGCCAGCATTGATGGTCCATGTCGCTGATCCTTAGGTAAGTAACTAAAGTGCGCGAATGGTCGACATGACAATCGGGCTCTGAGCTTGGGAGCGAGGGAGGGGACACCCCGCACGCCCGCACTTAGTCTTAGCGCTGCACGAGTCCGCATCGACTGCGTTTATCGAATTTTGATCTCGCTCAAATTCTTCTTGGCTGTTGTGTATTAAAATGAATTCGGTCGCTTCCTCGTCACGTGTTAAATATATTTTGAGAAAAGGGTAGTAGAAAAGCTTTTGCCTTCACTTCCTGACCTCAGTATCGTGGTACAACAACGCACGTTAGTGTCCAGCTAAATAAATCCCCTACAAAAAGTCCGCTAAAATCTGCAATGATAAAATGGTTGGAAGACAATAAACATTTCTTGCGACAGGTCAATGAGGAAACCAGATTTATTTGAAATTATAGATCAATACAAACCCGTTGATATCAATTATAAACTTTACAATATAATTAAAGGACACGGCCATGACATTATAAGATTACATCCATATATGTGCGATTTAAATCCTATTGAATTAGCCTGGGCCGCCATTAAACGCTTCGTAAGAGAATACAACAAAAAGAGCGATTTGTGTTTGACAAAACTGAAAGAGGTAACAACGAATGCAATTTCGACAGTTACGGCAGAAAATTGGGCAAATTCCGAAAAACATGTTCCGAAACCGGAGAATGAATACTGCGAAAAGGAATGAAAAATGTAATGGAAGATTTTATTTTGCATTACTATATATAAGATTTCATTTGATATTGATTGTGACTAATAAAATATTTTTTCATTTCACTTGTAATAAACCTTATTTAATTAATTTTACTCTTATTGTTACGTTGCAAAAAAAAATATCGATAAAAACTACCTGGTACGTGATGCCACATCACTAGAAAATCGCCATGTCGACTTGACGCACACTGTAGTTGTACACTCTTGTTTACAAGTGTTGATATATACTTGACGAGAAGATGTGCCGTAATAATTATTTAACTTTTTAGATAAAAAAGCCTTACACCCGTGAAAATCGATGTCAATATGAGAAATGCTTAAAATTGCTCTCTAACTTTTCACTAAATGACAATAGAAAGAGACAAATAAAGAGCTAATGAATACTTAATTTAACTAAGGGAAAATCAACGAAAATAAGGTATAACGTTAAAGTAAGGCCGAAAATATCTACACATTGTTTAATAGCAATATTTACAATGCAATAATTTAAGGTGATATAATTTAAATACACTTTCAGTACATCACAATAAGCTAAGCATAACATTTTTTCGCAACATGAACTTTATAGGATATTCGTGCAATATGATATTTCAAAATATAATTACAACAAACAAGAGAGAGATATAAGATAATATAAGACATAGAGTATAATGAAATTAATATCTCCGCTCAACAGAAAACTGAGCGATTAGTTTTCATATGTTGCCTACATATTAATACACATACATATAAATATACATAATGAGCATTATATCTGTACATACCTACGTCATCCACTGCTGAGAAGTGTTGTGTGAAGGCGTAGAAGGTTGGTGGGATTGTTTCGCCACCCTCTGTACGACCTGTATACAACGCAAATATAAGGAAACAATAACGGCCATAGCAAATAATGGACACACCAAAACTGTTTGTGTTTTAATGTACTAGTGGTATGTAGCAAAATGCACTGCACCAAGGCGCGTGTGAGGTATATATACTATAGTCAGACCTCTATGTATACTACTAGATCGGCGATTCAGAACAAAAATTGTGTCTTGCGCGATAACACTTGGGTATCGCGCAGCCTCTGGCTTGGCGGTAATTTTATTTACGACAATTACTGTTTTTAGGTAAATACGAAATAAAGTTAAATACTTATCTAAAAAAAAACTTAAAATCTCGTTGATAAAGTGTGCACATAAATAATAACAGCGTTGTCTTAGACACATTTTAACAAAATCAGTGTTAGTTAGGTTGTCGAAAATAACGTTCGTTTAAAAAAACAAATAACTAGTTTAGTGTAAGAGTTACGGAGAACTGAATTTAGTGCGCAAAGTACTAAGGGCGCAGAGATCGTCTATAGTCTGCGTTATAGCATGGTGCGGGTGACAGGTTGACAGGTCTAATTTGCGTGCGTTTGCAAGATTACGACAACATTTTTAACTATGAGAAAATAGCACAAAATTTATTTATTTTATTATATTATTTTTTTCTATTCTGTTGTGACTATTAAATTAACATTAACTTAAAAAAATCTCACCTAGTTTTGTTACTAACAAAACTATAAAATTTTCATTAATTTCACTTGCATGCGCAGTTACATATTATGCATACTAGCGTTAATTTTTTTTTAATTACTGGAGATGTACCTCATAATCGGATATAAAAACTGTCAAGCGAATATATTCGTTAAAAATAAGTAAGATAATTCTATTTTATATGTGTGGTACCAATACCGTCATATTTATGTATACTAAATTTAAGTAACTTAAGATTCATGTATTACAATAAACAAATAAATAGAGAAAGTGGTAAAATTAAGGACAAGGAATTCAATAATTTTAAATTTATTCCGCCATTTTCTGGATCTCGCTAAAAGTATCCTCGAAGGCGAATGACTTCACCCTCCGCTTGACTCGCCTTCAATATTTTTGTTCGGTTTGGCATTATAAATAAACAAACTCAACAAAAAAACACAACAATAAATCAACTGGATGTTATAAAACGGTCGATAGGTATTGATACAAATCGCTACGTTCTAGCATAGATTATAAAATTAGTGTTGCCAGGTGTCGAATCGCAATAAATGTGTAGAAGTGATGCTAACAACACTTATATATACATTTATAGCGAAAGGCGCTAGGACTCGTGTTTTGAAAATCTGCAGGCAGTCATTTTATTTCTTTTAATGTTAATAAAAATATAGTAATTAACATAAAATAAAAGATCACTTTTATTTTCAAATGAATACAAAGAATAATATGTAACTATAATGTCATAATTTGTATTAAACTGTAACTAAATTTTACATGTATTGTAATGTATTTAAAAAGAAATATATATTTCGATCAATTGATAATTTTTGCTTTGCTTTGTGTATAGGCGATTAAAGCCTTTTTCAAATCGATTTAACATTGTCTCATCTCTAGACATGCGAAACTTTAAGCTGTCATCCGTACCAAGCTATAACGCAAGGACTATAGTAGCGCTTGCAGTCGACTAGAGGTGTTACGGAGAATTGAACTTAGTACGCAAAGTATTAAAGGAGCAGAGCCGTAGTTGTCTAAAGGATTTACGGTGTATCGACCGTTAATCTGTGCGTAAAGTACAAAGGGCGCAGAGTAGTGTAGGTAGTAGTGTGAGGGCGGGGGGCGGGGTGGGTGCGTGTGCACGTGCCTGCTGCACGAAGGCGCGCGTGAGGTGCGGCGCGGCGCGCTCGGCCAGCTCGAAGGCGCGGCGCAGCTCCTCCACGGCGGCCGCGCACGCCGCGTTGCCCGCGCCCCGCTTGCGCACCACCTGCGCCACACATACGTTTTACTGTCCCGTTACAGTCTTTAAAGTCCACTGGTAAACATAAGCCTACTCCATAGATTTTCCTCATAGGGGCATACTTGCCACGCTCAACAAGCGGATTCACAACCGCAGTTTTTTTTAAAATTTTTAGTCTTTATTAGGAAGTCAATGCTGCCCATCTCTTAGTTTGTATCCCTCTGCAGCCTCTTACGACACCCACGGGATGGTATGGGGTAGTGGATATTCTAACACCGCCACCACACAGTAAGCCAGCAGCTAGTTAGTTATTAAATATAATTCCAAATGACGTTAAATTAACTCACGAATATTGTATTCAATAAAATTTCTACCAGGAACCCATAATGAATTCGGATGTAGAAACATCACAGATCCTTTTTAACACACTTTTATTAGCGTCGCGTGTATCTATCTATCAGTGTAACGGAATCTTTAATGTAATTGTCACCGAATTTAACTTATATCAAGAACCGATGACAATGTAATAATTTAATCCTTAATAAATTAAAAAAAATAACTTTATCCTAGTATTCTGATCAGAATCACCAGGATAAAATATAATAATTATCAGGATTATCACAGCTCATGATTAATGTGTGTTGTTTAAGTTATTTAGAGTTTTATATTATTTTATATAGTATTAAAAAAGGACCTACCCCCTCTAAATAGATTCCCCAAACATCGACTTATTTTTATAAAACATGTAACAAAAATCATGTGGCTACCTTTAAGTGTATGTACCCAGAATCGGTATTCAAACGTAAAAAAATAACTTCATTAAAAATTCCATTAAAAAATGAAATTATTGCAAACTGTATGTGGTTTTATTACCTCCAAATCACACGTGTATCAATAAAGTGGAGTCTTTGACAATACTCTTACTGCCCGGTCAATACAGAGATAATTAAACCAAATACATTTACAGGATTGTTGTTACATGTTGTATATTATATATAATTGTTCTGTTCTTGTGTTTGTCACTGAACTCCTCCTTAATGACTGGACCGATTTTGATACGTGTTTGAGTGGGTCCTTAGATGGTTTAAACTCGCAATTGGATCCGATAGGTTACGCTATTGTCGAGATCTAGAAATTACCCGTGCGAATCCAGGGCGGATTGCTAGCTTTATACATTTTTTAATAGTTTGCACTGCTGTGTTCCGGTATGAGGAGTACAAATAGCAAGTATAATTACAAACTATGAGACATTACAGTTAGGTCCACAGATGTGACAAATTATCTGTAGCCTTCATAGTTTAAAGTTGACTGCAGGTGTCCATGAGTTGCAGTAGACAATTGGCCTCAAGTGGGCTGTAAGCTCGTTTGCTACTTTAGTTTTATAAAAAAAAAAACTTTACTTCTAACTTCACCTATCAAAGATTGTTAGTTCAATGAACACAAACTTAGCTCATAAAATAGTTAAAACGCAATTACTTCATGCACCTTATATTGCCATTTAAAGGGGTCACTTGCTAGTGTGTCACTTTAGAGAAGTAAATGATGTATTCACTATCTAATGCAACGTTTAGATTCTCGCCGAGCACAGGTACGAATACGAACATGTAAACGACTTGTGCGGGTGTGCTTGCTACTCGGCCCGAGTATTCTGCTGTTCTCCACTCGATTTGCGTTTTTGCACGAGTCAAAGGAATGCTCGTTTGTATTCGTATCGGTGTTTACATACTCGTTTTTTACGTGGTATGCTGCAGCTATATTAATAGTAGTTGTAGCACGAATGGGTTGGCTCGACCGGGGAAGAACCACGCTCTCACAGAATACCAGCGTAAAATAGCAGCTTAACACTGCTGTGTTTCGTATGGTGAGTGTAGAGAACAGGAGACCCTTTTTACTGGTAAAGAGGCATTCCATTTTAGTCCTCACGGGTGACAACGCACCTGCATTTCGATTCTTTATTAAGGCTAGATGTGGATGTCTATGGGTCACAGCAACCACTTACCATCAGGTGGAATGTGTGCTCGTTTGTCACCCTATCCTATATAAAAAAAGTCGTTATTATTGAGCTGACCTGTGAACTATCATTATAATTTATTCAGCCAATCTACCATTATAATTTTCTCCAATACCTTTCTTTGACAAAATATATAAAACATATAAGTATGTACTCGGTTCAGATTTCACAAGAGCGAAACTCCTTTGTTCTACTTAATACTAACTATTTCTACAACTGCCGTCTTTGCATCTTTTTTCATTTAATATATTATTAGTGAGTCTATAAAAGTTAAGCGGACACAATGTCGTATCAAAGATACGTACATAGAGTAGAGTACGTAGTAAGAGGACTGTGAAGTGCCGATACGCGGCGCGATTTTCTAAAATGCTATCTGTTTCATACCGCTTGCTCCTTATCGCCGTATCGTGCGATGGAGAGAATTGCAATTCTTGAAAGCAGTGCCTACATTTCCTTTTTGAAATATTGTTTCCGGCGATAAAATTTTCACCCCTCTAAACCTTTACGAAATGAGACGATTTTGGTGTCATTAGATTTAGTACACCTTCATATAAGTCTGATTATTTTTTTTTAGTAATTCAGTGTAGTTTAATTAAAAAGAAAAAAAATTGCTCGAGGAAGTTTTTAAGTAATAATAGAGATATTTATATATTAATAACTTATATCATACGCAATATTTCTTTAAAATAAAAACATACAAACCTAGTCTTTCATTCAAATATAATAATCCTATTCCCCTTGATAATAATTGGATTCTCGATTGAGTATCAAATGTAGATGCGTTGCTAACCCTGAGAACTAAGAGATAATGCTTCGTTACCAGTGAAGACGGATGTAGGAAAGCAAGGTAGTAACATTACGTAATTAAATTTTTATAGGTAGTTAAATTAGGGTACTTGTTGATATTCTGTGCCAGTGTGGCACTTTCCCGAACCGAATCCATACCTGCTGCAACCATAAAATAGTTGCATCGTCGTTTTACCACGTTAAAGTGGTTTATAATCCCGCAGTGTAGGGTATGGCGTATTGTTTGATGAGTGGCAGGGGCAATCCAAGTTTTTACGGGGAGTTTACAATTCTCCATCTCTGGTTTGCATTGATGGAGATGGCGATCTTTATGTAAATATATAAAAATTAATAAATAACTTGCCGAAATAATGTAAATATATTAGTAAATGAGTAAAACAAGATTAAATACCTCATTCAGTAATGGATAGATAAGTTGTTGGAGATACGCATGCCGCTTTACTTTGTTCTCTTCATTGTTCGCTCCTCTATGGTCCAGAGGGGAAACCTAGAATTAATAATAACTTAATATAATGCACTATTGAAAAAAAAAACTTGATCCTTTAAAAATGAATGCTGCTATGCTTATATTTTACTTATTCATGGGCTCCACGGACTTTCATGTAAGAAAAGCGCTGGTAGGTTTTCACGACACGGTTCTTTGAACGATGTCGTCCGAAGGGCTCTTGTCTCTATAAATGTTCCCTCGGTTTTAAAGCCATCTGGAATATTTAGAGACGATGGCAGGAGACCCGACGGTATGACATTGGTCCCTTGGGAGAGATGTAAAGCCCTAGTGTGGGATGCTACTTGCGTAGACATTCGAGCGGCCTCTCATCTCAGTGGTACCTCGTTTAGAGCCGTGGCGGCATCAGAGGCAGCTGAACTGAGTAAGTGGCGCAAATATGAGTCTCTGAGAGATGACTATGAGTAGGACTATATGATAACTAAATTTCTAGTTTTAGTTTTTTATTATTATTATGATAATTTTTTAATATTTTATATAATAAAATATTGTCATTAAAAAAATTGACTTTGATTAGATTATTTACAGGGTCTAGTCACGAACCCTGTAAATAATAATAATTGTTGTCATGACCTCAAATAGTAAAACAGTCAATAATTTTGACAAAACAAATCTCAAAAAATTATATTGATATAAAGAATAATCTTAACTTACGGCCTTGTTATTGACTAAGCCATCGCGGTTAGACGCCTGATGTTCCTGTCTCTCTTTTCTGTCTTCTCTGTCACCCCTATCTCTTTCCCTTTCCTTCGTGTTTCTTTGTTCTATGGGCGTTTGCACAATTGGTGATTGTCGTGACTAAAAGATAGAAAAATAATTATGTACATATTAATTACTACAACTCACATGCTTTTGAACAACACAATTTGTAAGAAAAAAAATCGATGTTGCTTTGGTTTTTGAATATTTGGAAAGGAAATTCCTGGATTGTAATTAAAATAGATTATTAATATTAATGTGTTTTTTGAGATTTTCAATTTAAAACGTGTTAGGTGGTAAAAGAAATGTGAGGAAACCAGCATATTGAGAATAAATATATTCCGTATATATGTGTGTCGCTATCACGCAAATAGAGCAGCGAAGCTGACTTATCGTTACAGCTTGTCAAAAGTCTACTGCTTAACATAGGCCTCCCCACATAATGGCTCACAGGGGGAGACTTGCCATAGCCATCGGGGCTGACCAAGGTCTTATAGAGCCCTATGGTCATGCAGTTATAATATATCTAACATCCGTTACAGCCTATGAAAAGTTAACCTAGGTCTTTCTCATGGCTGAGGATATATATGCCATAGTTGCCACGCTTGGCAGGCAGGTGGTAAGCGTTACATAAATATAACAAAACGAGAACAATTTGAGTATCACTCTAAAACTGTCACACATAAATAAACGGTCCCTTACTGGTCGTCAGCTCCTTCCGTGAACAAGATTTGCAGTTATCTCCGAGCTTGGCAACTGTGATCGTTATTCATTCATAATTGAGGTTCGTCCCTTTGGGGCGTCAACGACGAATTGTTTGGCCGATGACTTTGTGTATAATAAATCAGAGTACTTTGCTTAGCTTCGTGGGTTTAGAGATCGAAAATTATATATGAATATTATGTAGTGTAGCTCCACAGCAGTATATATTAGTGTTTTAGATTAAGTAGAGCAGTATAATTAAAGTCTTGAACTGAGCAACACGTCTTCTATTCATTTAACACCTTCCAACATTACAATCAACAAAAGCGTTAACAAATAACGCTATGTTAAAAGTTTTACTCTCATTTAAGAGATAAAATGAAGGAAGAGGTCACCGTGATTCGAATTAGAATTCTTTTAGTTATCCTTTCAAGTATTTTCACTTTTTTCAAACCAACAGAACGGTAGACAACCAATGAAGCCTCCGCTTCTTTAAAGCAAGTTATCAAATTAAAATTATTTATTACTTACCGGTTGCTTGTCCGTCGCGTTATTGTTGAGCGGTATGGGCTTGGCGTCGCTCACTGTGTCGTCATTTCTTGTACTTAACGCACCATTTTGCTTTGGAACCGACAGCGACGTTGGTGACGGGATCGCTGTATTATGTTTTAATCAGAAAACTTACTTCAGATTGTGTCAATTATATTATAAAAAATAAATCAAATTTATATCACGTTTGAGAATTACCTTTTTTAATTATTATCAATAGATTGTACGCTTTTTTATTATTGTATTATCATCATTATAATCACCATCATTACAAGCCCACAGCTGAACATAGTATTCGCCAAGGAACGCTACAAAGCACCGTCCTAAGCCACCTGTATCCATGGTGGGAGGCGCCCTACACATAATCTACCGGCACCTTTCTTCACTCCGACTTTGTTATTGTACAATTACACTTAATTATTACTTTAGTGATGGAAGGGGCGACATTGATCATCATTTTCAAGGGATCAAGAAATATGGTGCAGGAGCACATAGGCATGCAAGCGCACGCACGAACACAGTTACGTGTGCGAGTGCACGCATAACACTCATACGTAACTATAATCAACATATTGACAAGTCAGCTTTGTTTGGATTTATATAGTCAATGTGTTCCCATTATACACCGTAATCTTACATACCATCCAAATCGATGCAAATTCAAGTCAATGATTGAGTTTCGAACTGGTGCAAGTTGATTTTTGTAAATTACTCATCCAAATGGCTCATAAAATGTGCGTTTGACTAACCAGTATCGTCGCGCCTGTGTTCTCGCTCATTTTCTCTGTCCCACGCGGTGTCTCGGTCCCGCGCGTTATCCCTGTCCCACGCGTTATCCCTGTCTCGCACGTTGTCTCTGTCCCTCGCGTTATCCCTCTCCCAGGCGTTATCCCTGTCTCGCGCGTTGTCTCGGTCCCGTGCGTTATCCCTCTCCCACGCGTTGTCCCTGTCTCGCACGTTGTCTCGGTCCCGCGCGTTTTCTCTGTCCCACGCGGTGTCCCTGTCTCGCACGTTGTCTCTGTCTCTCTCGCGCAGGTCGCGCAGGTCGCGTAGGTCGCGGCGCTCGGCGGCGGGCTGCAGAGAGCGCGCGCCGGAGCCGCCACGGACCGTCATAATCCATGGCTCGTCTGCCTCGTTGTCACCCCGGCTGCCCTCCTCACTGCCGAGCATTGTAAGTTATTTTAAAGCGATTGTCACACAACAATAATTTTACATTTTGGCGGGAAACAGTGATGATAACAACATCTTTACCTTTCCTTTTGCTTTTAAATTGCGTAAATAAACACGTTATTTTTATAATTTTTTTTGAATTCCAAAAAGTAGTAAATAAATAAGCATTCCATAAGTTTACAATAAAATATCTTTAAATATAGTGCAGCAGACGAATATGAAATTTAAAAAACCTTGTTAAGGATATTTTGTTAAATAAAACATCATATAAAATAGATCAATATATTGAGGACAATTTTATGTGGAAATATTTGCACTTGCAAGTCTTCTGGCTACCGCTATATTATTCACAGACACAA
This sequence comes from Parnassius mnemosyne, assembly GCA_963668995.1. Classification (NCBI taxonomy): domain Eukaryota; kingdom Metazoa; phylum Arthropoda; class Insecta; order Lepidoptera; family Papilionidae; genus Parnassius; species Parnassius mnemosyne. The sequence goes on along the minus strand of CAVLGL010000148.1, from coordinate 40,035,361 downwards.
TACTCAAAAAGATATCAAAGGATCCTGATAAACTTTCATACATTCTTGGGACCAGATTGTAAAAAGATGAATTTTGTGTCAATTCAATCAAATAGCTTATATATTATCAAAACATCAATGAAAATTCTGCGAACTTTGGCAATCTGAGAGCAGAGTTATTAGAGATTTATTAAAAGTGAGGTTATTCCACAAGTTGGCAACAACCTAAACTAAGCAGCTGATTTTTGAAGAGCGATTGCTATTTTGGAAGGATTGTGGGCCTAATGTATTACAGTCGCTATGCCACTATTCAAACAGTGATCCATTGAGTCAATATCTAATTGATAATATCCAGACCGTAAAATCCGCAATAACGATCCAAAGTCAAACGAGTAAACGAGATAATCGGTGTTCGGTATGATAGCAAGGGTCGTACAAGTTAAATAAGATCAGAAATCCGTAGAAAGAAAGCAGTAGTCGAGGATAGACCCCAGTTTCTTGCCGGTGAGGTCTTGTTTCCTGATAATCGATGTAGTTTATAAGAGCTTCAAAAATCTAAATTTGAGGGAGAACAGACTGTCAAAATAAATGCTTATTAAAGAACTTTATGACTCTTGAAATAAATAAATTAAAAAATATGAGATGTATTTGGGACGAATGAATTTATTTTTATTCTTCTTTTTCAATTAGTGAAATTTCATTCAAGTGAATATAAAATCCTTAAGCAATGCCTGAAAATCGCCTTGTCTCTCCAAAAAAACATTATAGTTACAATTATTATCATCATCATTTCAGCTCTCAAATACCTGAACATAGTCCTTCCAAAAGAATTGCCACCCACAGCTTACAATTGTATAACTGTACAATTATATTGTACAATTTAAAAATGTCACTATCTTTTTGTAATATCCATTTGCAAACAGCTCTCATTACGGACGCTGTTTATGACTAACATGGATTACAATTAATACAAGTATTATTCATGGTACTTTAACAAACATACCTTTAACCTTTATCGTACTAGCCCAAAATACTCGATAAAATATCACGTTTTTACTGTCATGGATTACTACGAAATCGTTTTACACAAGCCTGTATCAGAGCTTCGAAAAATTTGGTGAAATTATAATGTTACAATTAAAGCCTATCTCGTATTTTCACAATGTCATAATATATCTAAATAATAGGTCTTTATTATTGCCGTACTGCAGTACTGGCTATTTCAAATCAAAATAATTTTTGTTGGCAAAGAATTTCAATTTTAAAATTAAATCTATTTTAAAAACATGGAATTCGTTTTTCAAAATTAGTCATTTGTTTATTGATTAAGGTATGTAAAAATTCGAGTAATTATGGAATATGAGTACTGTCGTGGCAGCAACGCGGCACAAGCTGCACGGAACATCAACGACGTTTACGGGGCGAATACCACAAACGAACGCCACCTGTTATTGGTTTGCCCGCTTCCGTTCTGGAAATATCGACCTGAAAAATGAAGCCCGGGTCGTCCGAAAACTTTGATCGACAATGACGAATTAAAGGCGATCGTGGAAGCAGATGATACTTAATCTACGGCTGAATAAGCAGCAGAAACAATATTAGTCCATTTGCGTGAAATTGACAAAGTAAAAAAGCTTGAGAAATGAAACTCCATGATCACCAGAGCGAAGAGACGTGCCTTGCACTGCTCAAAAAGCACACAAACGAAGGAATTTTTAACCGCATTATTACCTCCGACGAAGAATAGATTCTGTTTGATAATCGCAAGCGCTCAGCAAGTTGGTTCGATCCTGGTTCAGCACCTAAACAATACCCTAAACGAAAACTTTCTCCTAGAAAAGTGAAGGTCACTGTTTGGTGGCCTAGCGCCGGTGTGATTCATCACAGCTTCTTAAGAAACGGGATAAGCATTACTGCAGATGTGTACTGTGAAGAATTAACACAATAATGGAGAAGCTCGCCACGTCTTCAAACAGCTTTGGTCAATCGCTCGTACCCGCTGCTCCTGAACGACAACGCGCGACCTCATACTGCACTACACTGTCTTCAAGTTACAAGAGCTGGAGTTGTAAGCTCTCCGTCGTCCGCTGTACTCACCAGACCTTGCGCCTACAGACTTCTACTTTTTGCAGAATTTGGATAACTTTTTGGCGGGAAAAAAATTCAATAGGTACACGAGAGGCTATACAAAATGCCTTTGAAGAATTTGTAACCTCCCGTCCAGCTGATTTCTTTAAGAAGGGGATCAATAAACTGCCACTGCGTTGGCAAAGATGCATCGATTACATGAGTGATTACTTTGATTAATAAAAATAAAAAATATAGAAAAAAAATTACGTAAACTTATTTCATGAAAAACGACAATTTCACACAATTTCAAAAAATAAAATAACTTTTATTGTGTAGGTTATTATAAGTTGTTAACAAGTATGAAATTTTTATTGTGCTGTGATCTTGTTAAGACAATGAGATAACATAAGAATGCATGGGTTTGTCTTATATCTTATTCAATAGTATTTCCAGAAAAGATAACAACAATAAATCAATTTGGGTTAGTAGTAAGATTTTTAATGCCATAAGTTTTTTATAAATTGTTGAACTTTATGGTTTCAAATGTAAATTATTAATAATTAATAATTTACACTTAAAACCATACAGTCGAATAATGAGGTATAATGGCCAATATGCCATTTACAGGATGTAAGTGCAGGAATTGCAACAAATTTTATCAATTAGGGTAAAATACACTGAACCATTCATTATCTATGTTCACCAATGAGAGAAAGATGGGACGAAAAAAAGAAGCTTACATAAAATATTACCGATTATAGACAGAATTTAGTATCCTATAAAAAGTAAGTTCTTTTCATGCAATGCTGTCAAAAGGTTGCATGATTTTTTTGAAATAAGTATTGGTTACACTACTAATAAAATAATACTCACGAATCAGAATTCTCCGACTCGGTCTCACTTTCCTCGCTCCGCTGAGCTTTCCACTTTTTGTACCTATCTATCAGGTCCATTAGATACGAATTCTTTTTGGCTTTCCTGATGAACTGGAACTTTAGTAACTCCTTCGCCGTCGGTCTCTATAATAATATAGGAGTCATTTTATAAATTTTTGTAAAGATAATACTGCCTGTAATAACTAAAAGTTAATTTTAGATAAAGTTTTTGCGAATACTGAACTTTACATACTAGACTATTTCTAACACATTTATTTTTACCTCCTCCTCAACCTCAAGTATCAAGTTAATCAAACAAATACCTCATCCAGACAAAGCAAGAAATTAATAACCTGTAATTATCAACTCATCAGATAAGCACTCCATCTAGTGAGGGTTGCCATACACTGATCAAGAAACCATCATTGACCAAATTAATTTCTAAGCATGATTTTACGCAGTTTTTAAATTAGCGGGCAAACTCTCAGTTTGATATATGTAGAGCTATTGCTATCGCATACATTTTATGACTAAGAGCATTGATGAGTCTCGTAAATCATATATATTATAGAAAAAGTACGCAATATGCCACGCGCGTCGCTATTTTATTTTTTGAATAATTAACCTACTACATTTATATATACATATATATATATATATATATATATATATATATATATACATACATACAAACATATATATATATATATATATATATATATAATAACAGCGGTTGCCAAAAATATCCCCCTTATGGATTATGTTCAGCAGGAGACTTAAAGACAGTGATGGATGGATAATGGATGGATGGATGGATGGTACGCAATAGCAGCCGTTAAATATCTACTGATTCACACATGCAAACGTTAACAATATTGGAAGCCGATACCTTTCGCGATGGCAAACTTGATAAAAATAAACAAACAGGTTTGAAAAATAAATTAACTCCTCGTAAAGAGCGTCTGGGACAACAATTGTTTGTGTTGTCGCCGTCCTGAATTGAGCCTGTACAAAGCTTGTGACAGGTTTGTTGACCCGAACTAAGACCCTCCATCCCGAACTCTCACGGAATGTTTGTGTAGTGGAGAGCACTAAACACCTTTTCTAAAGTGGACGATTTTGAACCTTTAATGGTAAACTATGTTTTTAAATGTAATCCTCCAGACTTTACACTTGAATACATTACATTACAATTAAAAACAGTTTGTTCAGGTAGGCACCGCATTTATGGTTAGTTTTTTTTTTTCAAAAAATCGTAACGAACACATTTAGACAATTCTGAAAGGGCTACTAATGTATTAGTTTATTCTTCTTCGACAGCTTATGAAAGTCCACTGTTAGACATGGGCCTATAATTATGTTTATAATTTTCTACAAAATGCATGCCAATTCAGAATGCCAGGAATATTACTTACGTTCTCCGGGTCCTTATTCAGACACGCCTCTACAAACTCTTTGAAAGGCTTAGAGTAGCTTCCTGTAAGTTGCGGTGGGTTGTTCTTGGGTATGAGGAAGAGTACTCTCATCGGATGTAACTCTGAATTGGGGGGTTCACCCTTAGCGAGTTCTATTGCAGTAATGCCCAGTGACCAGATATCCGCCTTGCTGTCGTAGCAGGACTGCTTTATAACCTCTGGCGCCATCCAAAATGGGGTACCCACGAAAGTGTTGCGTTTGCTTGTTGTATTTGTAAGCTGCCCCGCAACGCCTGGAATAAAAAATATTCCCATTGTTAGTTAATTCCGGATATAAATAAACCGTGTTTATGTGTGTGTGTGTGTGTGTGTGTGTGTGTGTTTTTTTTTGCAATACCGTTAATAATGTGCACGGAAAAATGATCAAATATCAAAATGGAATAGGTATTGCGAAGCTAAGTAGTGAGGAATATGACGCGGCAAGAGCTGTAGTTAGGTCTTTATTTTGAAATCAGCAGTGCATTTTTAATTTACACTTGTAAAACAATTATTTATTGAAGTTGGTTACAGTAACCTCGGTCTGCTGTAGCTACTTACCATCAGACTTATTGTTAGATCCTTTATTACTTTAATCATATAAAAATAAGCACAAATCAAAAATAATAATATGTACAAAAACTTGATGCTGAGTTTGAATGTGTTTTTGAATGTCTCTAGCAAAAAGCATTATTTTTGATTCAGGTAAAAGAAAGAACTACGAGTACGTTAATCTGCGCCAATATAGTGTCGACGTGATTGCCTCGAGGGTCTAGTCATAAGTGATTAGTGATTACCGTTCCATCGCACTAAATATGATTTTATGAGAGTGAGGGAATAGAGAGTGCATATGTGTTTGCGCACACACTCGTGTACTATAATCCTGTCTTAGCGGATGGCTAGCCTCCGTTGAGACTGGGCGCCTTGACCGAAATTGGGTCTAGAGGATATTATCATTATTATCGCCATCATGTTTAATGTGTTATCTGTTTCTTTTGCTTTGATTACGCTCATTGAATTCAAATTGTATTAAAACAATTTCTCTAAATAATCAAGAACGTAATAAAAATTTAAATTCAAAATACTGTCTTTTTAACGAATTTGTTAATCATCGCAGAATGTGATGTTAATGCCATTACGAGGACGGCACTGAAAATTTCGGGAATCAAGGAAGTGACACAACATTACAATTTAAAAATGTATTTATTGCTTTTCGAAGTATTCTCCGCGAAATTTGACACATTTTTCCATACGATGGAATCAAACATTGAAGCAACCATTCCATTCGGAAGTTGGGGTCTCCAAAATGGCCGTTTTGTAGGCGTCCACAGCTTCTTCAGGTGATGAAAATCTCTGTCCACGCAATTTATTCTTTATTTTAGGGAAAGTATAGAAATTATTAGGGCTTAGGTCGGGGCTGTACGGTGGATGGTCTAATAATTCTATGTTTTCTTGCTCTAAAAACTCTTTTGTTCTGTGTGCGGTGTGAGAATTCGCATTGTCGTGATGGAGGATGATGCGGCGGTTGCAGTTCTCTTTACGGAGTTCAGAAACGACCTGTGGCAAACAAATGCTAGCATACCATTCTGCATTAACCGTCCTTTGTCCCTCAAGAGGAATAGTCGTAACATGGCCGGTTTTGGAGACAAACGTGGCCACCATTTTTTTTGCAACACTCCGTGAATGAACAATTTTTGTTGGCTTTAACTCATTTTTGAACACCCAAACTCCTGACTGGTTTTTTGTTTCGGGTTCGTACGCGTATATCCAGGATTCGTCACCTGATACGATGTTGTATACAGCATTTGAGGATCCTGCGTGGAATCTTTCGAGAGTTCTGACGCACCAAGTAACGCGAGCCGCTTTTTGCTCTTCACAGAGCGAATGCGGTATCCATCGGGAAAACAACTTTTTTACACCTAATTGTTCATGCAAGATTATTTGTATTTGACTCATGCCAATGTCTAAAGTTGCCTGAATTTCGCGGTATGTCACATGTCGATCTTCCTCAATCAGCTTACGCACAGCATTAACGTTTTCTTGGGTGACTGCAGTTTTTGGACGACCTTGACGGGGATCATCACTGAGCTTGACACGTCCACCTTGAAATTCAGCAAACCAGCGATAAATTGTGGTTTTGGATGGGGCTTCATCACCAAATGCAGAAATCATCCGGTCAACACACTGTTTTTGTGTTAAACCACTTCGAAAGTCATAATAAATCATCGCTCTTGAATTTTCTCGAGTCAATTCCATTTTCTCGACAACTAAACAAGTTTGACAAAACCTTGTAACAAGACCGAGAATCTTTTTTTAAATAAATAAATGGTATTCGATTTTTAAAACCAAGGTCTTTTCAATTAAAAAGATTTTAATATGACAGGAACAGTGGAAATATTCCATTCCCGATACTTTAAGTGCAGCCTATTATATATAGTATTATATATTTTTAGTCTTTAAAAAAAATCATAAAACTTAATATTTGTCGTAAGTGACACGTTAAAATATTTGAAGGGATAAAATTCTTGCAAGGAAGAGTGTTTGTAAAATACGTCCCAAAATGCAATTTGGCATACAGTTTCCTATTTCCTTCCCGTAATGTGCAGTCCCGCTCGACTGTGCGGCCGTGCGCGTGCGTATCTCGTGCGCTCGGTCTATCCTTTTAACGCTAAATAATAAAATAACTTTGCAAGGAGAATCAATGCTAACATTTTACAACTCCTCTAAAGCAACATTTAATGTTGTCTCCGTTACACCGAACGCTCACAGGCGAATTCAAACATCGTTGGCTCTTGGCGGTACGCCAACGTGTTCAACATTGGTGAAACTTAGTTTTAGTCGTAAAATTTATTAAATTCTACTGCAGACTAAGTCACCGCAAAACCAGTTAAATTAATAAAACCATAAAAGGCAAGATTATTCTCTCTTTAAACTAAGTAAAATACGACTTTATATTATCTGCATGAACATTTTATTAGCAAATTCACTTTCCTAACATCTAACATCTTAAAAATATTTAACATACCGTTTTTTTTTATTGGATAGGGTGACAAACAAGCAGACAGTCCACCTGATGGTAAGTGGGTACTGTGATAAGAATCAAAATGCAGATGCTTTGTCACCCGTGAGGACTAAGATGGAATGCCTCTTTTCCTGTATAAATGGTCTCCGGTCCTGTACACTCACCATACAAAACACAGCAGTGTTAAGCTGCTATTTTACGCTAGTATTCTGTGAGAGCGTGGTCCTTCCCCGGTCGAGCCGACCCATTCGCGCTACAACTATACTACTAATATGACTCCAGCATGGCTCTACCACGTATGACTCACAAAAATAATAAACATTTAATGGAATTCGCACAACTTTATTACCGTTACGTGTGAATCATCGTTATTTCATTAATTGCTTATTTTGAAAAATATTTGCGAATGTATTGTGTCACGTATTAATTTTTTAGATCATTGTTAAACATGCTGTGGGCAGCAGCATCTTCCTGATAACAGTTGAAAATAGAAATAAAATGATAGACACAGTTTACATATAACATATACATTGTTAATTTCCCATCTGAAAAAATTCCATTTGATCACATTGGCTGTCTTTAAAAGTAATCTGAAGATTGCCATCCACATTTATTCATCTCTATACTTACCAAAATCAGCCAATTTGACATCGCCCATTTCACTAAGCAGGACGTTAGCAGCTTTGATGTCCCTGTGCAGCTTCCTCTCGGAGTGTAGATAGTCGAGACCGCGCAGTACTTCGCGCAGGATTACCGCAATGTGCATCTCCTCGAAGCTGCCCGCTTTCATCAGGTCCAACGCGGATCCGCCGCCAAGGTATTCCATTATGATCCATAGTTTTGTTCCCTGAAAATAAGAAAAATATTTGATTATGATTAAGCAAAAACATGTTTTAAAGTGTGCAACAGCATATAAGTGAGTAGAATAAAGCTGCTCAAAATACCTTCATCATAAGACCATAGCTGATGAGCCTCTCTCATTGCAAATCCTTGCATTTACAGAGAGGCTCATCATTAACAGCTATGCTTAGCAGACAGATTGGCAATCTCAGAAGCAGACGACTCGCATCTTTGGCGATATCATTGGTCTGGGTATTTTTGTCTGCTTGGAATATAACAGTAGTTAATTCCTTTCCGTCCACTTAAGAATAGGCTAATCCTACTTATGTAGGCGGTTATTGTGTTACAACTTATGGATTTACATAATATTTATGTTTATGTAACTAAGAAAAATATGAAAAACAAATAGAAACAAGTGTAATATGTAATAAACCCTACTTTAAGTAGGGTGATGTACAGGAAACAAGTAAATAATTTTTATTCAATATGTTTCTTATGCGTTCCTTTTTATGTTATTTGACAATCATTGGCAGCCTGCGGCAGCACATTAATATAGGGCCCTCCGAAGGCTTCCAGTTGCTGCCAGCCGCCTTGCATAGGCCATCGTTTCATCGAGCCAGTTATTAATAAGTATTAATGTAACTTTCCTTCTTTTCTATATCAGCACACTGCTGGATATGTCTCTACCGTAGAAGGGAGAATTTTGCCTTAATCGCAACACATAGATAGTATACTGTAGATATATATCTATACAAAGTATAAAAAGAAGTCCCTGGCGAATGTCTGTACTTGTGTGTGATCGCGCTAATCTTGGGAACCACTGAACGAATTTACATGTGGTTTTCACTGCTGTGATCTGCAATCGCTCTAGGATGCTTCGATTGTAATAAAAAAAAAACCCTAGTTTTAATAGAAACTAAAGCATTAACGTATTTGTGAATCAAGTCGGGTAAAATTTCGCCGCAACGCTCTCCCATTTATTATAACATAAGATATTAACTCGGGCGAAGCCGGGCCGGGTCGCTAGTATATAAAAATCCTACTTTGAGGATTTTTTTCTATCGAATAATTTGCTTAGATGCGTTATGTAGCGCAAAAGCCAAAAGAATGAATAAAATGTACTTACTACTTTATAAAATATTCAAACAGTATAATTACTTTGTTAAGCGCCAGTTTTTACCGAAATGGAAACAGGAGAAAAGGGCGCTCATGTAATAAACAACTAATAAGAGTTCGTTATTATCCGATTTCTTTGTTAAAAAGTTTTCGGTACAACGTAGCGGAAATTGCCTTTAAGATTTTCTTATTCCATTTCTTATACCGCTAGATTTATATATAAAAAAAAAAACAAGTAAAGTAAACACGTTGTTTTATGCATTATTATTAGGTAAAACTGGTATCTTAGCAAATATTAAATTAACCTTCAAGTAAGGTTGATTGTAGTTAAGAAATAAAATTAAAACCTCGTTAGTCAAACAAGTTAATCTTTATAACCTTAACGCTCAGGTGTGTGGTTTGCCTAAAAATGCTTATGTGACGTTAATTATTTGAATCGTTAGAACGATGAGCAATGGTTTATGTTTAACTCTCCCCAGGGGTCTGTGGGAATGGTAATACACCGCGTAGCCTCTTAGTATCTCCATTCATTTTAATGTCGTAACTTTTATGTTTTTATACATAATCATGCATTACCGTAAATATAAATGAAATGGTACCTCCATTTCATTTATATTTGTGTATACGTTTGTGTTTTAGGGATATTATAAATAAGTGTGCCGTGTGTACTACCCTATATCATATGTTTTATGAGGAGATGGAGAGAAACTGAATTATCGTCAAAACGAAAAGCAGCCGCAAAATAGCCAACATCGAAGCAATCGCTAAAACGCGCGATTTCTGTAAACCTTGATGGTTTACGCAGTAAAGTCGTCAAAAGGCGATGAAGCATCGATGCAGCTGCAGTATCGCTAATCGCTGATGCTCAAAGTATCATGTGTGCTTTGGCCCTAAATAATTGTAAAATTCAAATTAGTAATGATAATATAATGAAGAATTAAATCACAAATCGTTAGCATTATTGCGTGACGTTACTAAGCTTTCCTAATTTATTCCCCCGCCGGGTCCGCCTGAATAATTGATTACTCATACGCATTCATGAAGTAAGTACCTAAGCCGTAAAACCACTCTCGTCACTGCGTAATGTCACTCGCGCTACAATCATATTTTGTTTCGCGAAACCTTTAAGCTTGTGTTTTGACACGTGCGTCCCAATTTTAAATTTATTATTTCCTCGTTAGTTATGGTTTTTACAGTGATTAAGATAAAAATTTTATTGTTTGTATGATTTGTGATAGCTGAATTTCTTAATTTAATGCCATCTCCTAAAAAGTCATATATAGATGGATAGTATTATCACACGTTGAGCAAGGACCCAATATACGTTTGAATTTTATATTTTACTACTTATAGTGTAACTTGTTTTGTTGTTTATATAGTAATATCCTTTGCAACTTCTACTGCAGGCATCTTTCCTTCCACTATGGTCATCATTACAGCCCATTATCAAGTTCACTGCCGAATATAAGCTACTTCCACAAGATGGGAGTTGATTAAGAGCACGTAGGAAGGGTAGGCAGTTTAGGTTCAAGATTATGCTTTGGGTGTCTCGTGTTTATCAAGTTTCATTTAACATTTTTTACCATGTTGCTTTTTATCTCAACTGGAATATTAACATCTACAGATTAAACATAAATCACATATTCATTGCGAGTTAAATCTCTTTTGAAAGAATACCGTCTTATTACACAAATAAGATTTTTAATTACTGTCAAGTTAAAACTATAGTCTGTTTCAATAAAAAAGTCCCGCGAAAATATACAAACTAAAATGTAAACTATGGAATTAGCAGCGCAAGTCAAATTTTCCACAGACTGTTTTTTTTAATAGAATAAAATTGACAAACGAGCACACAGTCCACCTGACGGTAAGTGATTGCTGTGACCCATAGACATCTACATCTATCCTCGATTACGAATCAAAATGCAGATGCGTTGTCACCTGTGAGGACTAAGATGGATTGCCTCGTTTCCAGTAAAAAGGGTTTCCGGTTCTCTACACTCACCCTACGAAACACAATAGCGTTAAGCTGCTGGTATTCTGCGAGATCTTCATCCTTCCCCGGTCAAGCCGACCCATTTGTGCTATAAATATACCAGTAATATAGTAGTAACATGGCTCTATCACGTAAAAAACGAACTAAAGTTAACGAACGAACTAGTTAGAAAGATTTATTTAAACCAGAGACTATTAATTAACCACGTTTCGTAATGAGATGGAACTTATCAAAAAATTTACAACAACGTCAAAATAGAAATGTCTTTATCTTACAAAATATCCTGGATTATAAAACATAATATTGACGATAAATAAGTTCAGTAACTTTTTCATACATTTTATTATTCGTTACTGTATTTACTAACGTGTTATCGACAAAACGCAAACCATCTATAATAATGACGTCAATATCCTTACGTTTTATTACCGACGAATCTAATTTTGCCATGGGTAATATCGCAAGTAATAACATGTTTACGTACCTACATAAAAAAATATATTGAGATCGGAGAGTTATATGCCGGAATATTTTTATTTAAAGTTTCTTTTTAAGAATATAATATTGAAAATCGATTTATGGTAAATATTTTTATGCTACAAATAAATAGAAATCTAATACTTAATGATTTCTTATATTTACGCGAAGACCGTAAAAATTAGTTTCATTTAATCTAATACTTCTTCAAGAGCCCGTGAAAGTCCTTTAGGCGGCAGGCGGGTTGACGATCACACTACCAGTCGTTTCACATCTTTGACGCTGCCTTTAAAGCTTGGCGTAAACGAGTTGCCTCTTATGACACGCAAGGAACGAATCGATATCCGAATCCGAATCGAATCCGTTATCACTACAGCCTATTAAAGTTCACTGCTGAACATAGGCCTCCCCGATTGCCTCATACTAGGAATATTTTCTATAGTTGCGCCACGCTTGGGTTATCTCCCGATTTGTTTTCCTCTATCGCCTCTTACGACACACACGGGATCATATGGGGTAGTAGATATTCTTACACCACCACTACACGGTAAACATTTTTATGTATATTTTTTATTAAATACTTAGGTCATAAATTCTGTCAAAAACTTTTGATAAAATTAATAATACACTTTTTGATAAATACATAGAAATTATATATGAAATGAAAAGTAATTTAATTTAGAATACAATTTTATTTACATTATTCAAAATGCCCTCCCCTTTTCTGAACACATGCCCTTAATCGACGTAGCCAATCATCAATCAGAGCACGCACCACACTCATATCTATTTCTGCCGCTGCTTTAGCCAAAGATGCTCGGAGAGATTCCAAATTCTGATGAAATTCCAAATTCAAAAAATGTCCGGTCTTCTTACGATAAGCTCGTAGTCCTAGGTCTTCATATATCACTCTTTTGACCGTGGTTCTGCTTAGGCTCATCTGAAGAGCTAATAATTTTTCTTTACGAACAGGATTTCGTTGGATTCGCGCCTTCACTGCTTTGATGATCGCGGGTGTCCTAACTGAACGAGGTCGGCCGGTCCTCTTACGATCTTCGAAGCTTGAGTCTTCAGTGAATCGTTTTATACTGCGATAAACAAATCGTAGGGTTATTTTCAATTATTGTAGAATATTGAAAATCTGTTTTGGCGAGTAACCACAGCGGTGCAACGCGATAACCGCTACTCATCTTCTTTCTTCGACCACTCCATATTTGAAAATGAATGAAAATTAACGTCTTTTTTATTTTCGGCAAGCGCAAACGTTATATTTTTAAAATTGGTGAAGTTAATCTAGCCAGTATACAAAAAAAATAAATAATAAGGTTTTGACAGAATTTATGACCCGACTAAGTATAATGTTATAATGCTGACCCTTTTGTACGGCTAAGAGAGGCAGTTATTATGCAGAAAACTAAGAGATGTTATTGGAAGGCGCTAGTCACTAAGAAGAATCCTACATACAAAGGAAACGACTAGAGTCTAGTCACTAGACACATTAATTTTAAAAGAACCCCATACTGTAGACAGTAGTACCGTAGTGAGCGCAATGTCGCCGCCGCCGTAAGAAAATATTTATATTTCCTTTGCATTGCTTTTGTTTATATCTAACCAAAGTGGTAGCTAAAAGCACATAAACAACTGAAATAAATCGCTTAAAAGGTGTTCCAATTTTCAAACTTTGGCTAAGAAGTTAAACGTTCACTCAATAGTAAAATTAGAGTACTCTGTTAAAGATTTTATAGCATCCTTCCTGTACGTCTAGGGCCATTTGCAGTTTTCACCTTACGATGCGACACCGTAGAGGGCGCTTAGAGGAATTTTACGAGATGATGACACTAGCGGTTTTATACCTGTCTGATATGAGGGCTCTCACAAATTTACAAGGTAAGGTTGCCGATACATTAAACTCTAGTGAACGAACACTTAATAAAAAGTATTAAAAAATCTAAGTGGATGCTATTTAACATTTCTAAGCAAAATGTAGTTTCGTTTCAATGCAGTTTTTTTTTTTGTATTGGTGTAAAAACAACCTAATTCTCTTTCATGACACCCGTCGTCACTACTGGTCATATATTTTTATGTAAATATAAAATAGGATGCTTCGCTTTCATTTGGAGAAAAAGCAACAGGAAAAAGGTTCTCTTGAAAGTTATCATTTTGATTGTCAAACTTCTGACAACAGAAATAGACGAGGACGTTATATGAATAATTTATTTGTTTATTATTGGGGCGCATTCCTTCTCTTTCTTTATTTGAATCAGGCACAAGAACGGTACACGAAATACGATGTATACGCCCTCAACTCAACTTCAGTACCCTGCAGTGCAGGATATTGGACCTAGAGTCGTAAATTTCTTTATCGTTGCTATGAAAATCTTTTCGCCGTGATCGTAAATTATATTTACGTTTACAAAAGAAATTTTTATCAAGGGCGTTTTTTTAAAAGGTACTAGAACGTAACAGGTTCTGATGGCATAATTTAATTTATTTTTTCTAGAAACCAAATATGGGTATTTGTAAATATCATCATCATTACAGCTCATCAAGAATGCACTGCTGAAATTAAGCCTCCCCTTAGGAATGCCACAAAGCACGCTCCTGAGCGACTTGCATCCATCACATTTTCTTGCATCTCCTTACCAGATCTATACTCTCCATCTAATGTAGGGGTGCCCTACACTTTGTTTACTGGTGCGAGCCTACCACTCGAAAACCTTTTTTCCCCTTCGGTCGTCGGTTCTTGGAGTTGTATGGCCGACCCATTACCCCTTCTATCGGTACTAATCCGATGCGCTATGTCGGTTACTCTGGTTCCACTGCGGATATCCTCATTTTTAAGTCTATCATGCAGAAAAACCTGAGCATAGCCCTCTCCATAGCTCGCCGAGCAACCTTGATCTTCCTCATACGGCCAGCCGTGAAGGAACACGTCTCAGATCCATAAGTCATCACTGGCAACACGCACTTTAAGTTAACGTAACACATTAAGTTGCTATTTTACGCTGGTATTCTATGAGAGCGTGGTCCTTCCCCGGTCGAGCCGACCCATTCGTACTACAACCATAATATAGCTGCAGCATGGCTCTACCACGTATTAAATTATATTATTATATTATTTATTTATATTATTCACTTTTTTATTAGAGTTCGATTTGTAAAGTACTTTGAAAATGAAATTATTTCTTATTTTTCCTGCTCACCAATACTAGTTTCGATTATCCTTTTTTCTTTCAATTCTGCTACAAAAAGAGAGCCAAAATTGATATTGTAGAAGATTATCTGCCCTACGCCTCTCAAGATCTCTGTTATTATCTCTAGTTGCAAAGGTTTTCCTCAAATTCCATCGCGATTTCGCTCCCCAGCCGCTTTTCAGATTGTCACAAAATTGATTCTCTAAGTTCGTTTCAGTATATTGAATTTATACGATTCAATTCAATCTATCTAATTTAACAAATAAAATTCTTCCATTTAAACTTTAACACTGTTGGATTCCATTGAAGAGCTATTGGTTGGCTGCCTTGGTGTATTCTTAGCGTATATTATGAGTATATGTACCTATGAATTGGTATATTGATTACAGACAGAAAGAGATATTGATTACAATAACATAAGTCACGTTTCGCCCCGGGTATTGTGTGTGTATGATACATAGGTCTTACGAACTTAAATTGCTTTCATAGTTGTTTACAAGCGAACAGCGGCATCCAATAGTCCGGGAAATGATTAAGGCGGGGTGGAAGTTATGTGGCGCCCGTGCAAATTTCCCGAAACGTTGCTGTGGCAACATTCGCACTGTAAATTGCCTCTAGTAACAATTTCGTAGTTCTAAATTAATTTACGTTGAATAACAGTAGATGATTATTTATTTATTTTATTTATTTATGTATTTCATACGGATTTATTAGTATTATTTGAATTCATTATTATATTAAAAAAAATTAAAACCTATAAATATCAGACAATTTGCGTTTTATTTAATTTGTAATGATTATAAAATTTGATACCCCGTAATTAAGTATTTGCCACCCATATCCAATAAAAAAAGTTTTTATTTTTTATTTTATTGACTTGCATTAGGTATTTATATATTTTTAAATGTTTGCTTAATTGAAAATGTATCGTTTATTATTTAATTTGATAATTACAAACTTTAAGTTATATTTTTAAATTGTCAATTATTTCTATAACACTTCCAAAATTAAATACGTCATGTAAATTACAAAACATGTTGCATAATATTCTTTTTATGTTTTTAACATCTCATCTTATTTTTAAGGTTCTTGAAAAGAGAAAGTAAATGATTAATTAATTTTAATTGTTTTCAGTTGATAAATTAAATATTTATGGCTAAGCAGTTACTATATTTTCGCCTACAAACATAATAGGTATATACTTACATTCGTTACGAAGTATATCTTTCGAAGAACTACTGTCTTACAACAATTGTTGCTGATAAAGTAATAATTTCACAAAAAGGTTTTATTTGTTTATTAATATGTTTATATACCTCACGAGGCTTTTTCACCTTGTTGTTTAGTTCTATCATAACATATATTGGTCCCTTCTAAGTTAAAACCTTTTTATAAATTTTTAGATAAGGATGCATCAACATTTGAATGAACTGCTCACGCTTGAGTTAACCATAAAAAAACCGGCCAAGTGCGAGTCGGATTCGCGCACCGAGGGTTCCGAATAAATCCGTAGGTATATGTTTCAAATTATTAAAAATAATTTTATTATAAGATGTAACGAAAAATTTATGCTTTTTGCATTTTCCTTTATTTGTGCTATAATACGTTGCTTCATACCAACCCTGTAGGTTTTGATTCCCTTGCGAATGTCGAAAATTTGCGGCATAAACGGCTGTATCTTTTGATTGCGTTGGCTTAGAAGTTTTAATTTTTTCACAGCTCCAAGGGACAGTAGACTTGAGTATTTGATATGAATTTTAGCTTGATACCTCCACGCGTTCCTGAGAAAAAAGGTCTTGACAGACAGACGACAGACAGACGGACAACAAAGTGATCCTATAAGGGTTCCGTTTTTTCTTTTTGAGGTACGGAACCCTAAAAATACAAGATATTGATCATAACAGGCCGTTTTAGTATCCATTTAAAATCCCCGAGTATCCCACAGTATGACAACTGTCAATTCCTGCATTTCTCACTCAAAACTTTCTTAAAAGTACTCACACACTGACAGTATTTCCATAATTTGTAGGTCATATTTAAAAAAAACCGAAAATACTCGCTTAGCTAACTTTTTCTTTCATTTAACTCTGTCTTTGCTCAGTTAACTTATTCCATTATTTGAGTTCCAAAGAATTAACAGTTGTAGGTAAGTTTTTGTTTTACTTTCAAGGAACGTGCGACGACGAGAGCAATGACCGACGCCGGTTAGTTGTCATGGAAACAAAAACCTACGTAAAGCAAATACGGAATAAGTGCAGATAAGACTTTAGGATACGTTACATTTTAATTAATTTCTTAATTAAAGTTTCGAGGTACATTGAAAGAGGTATTAAAGGACTGTTATCAATATTCAAGAGAATTGGATTCACTTAAAACAAAGATTCCCAATGGGGGCGATACCGCCCCTAGTGGGTGCTAGATACTCCCACAGAGTCGGTGGAGGATCCAGAGGCCCTGTGGGCGCTGGTGGAGCGTTAATGCAATCAAAAGCGGCGGCCGTGAGACTTGTATATATTTAATAAATATGTCTAATATTTATAAAATTGCAGTGACGAACTGACTCTAAAGTCCACAGGACGGTAAACGGCTAGTGGACCCGACCGATGCGAACCTGCGTATTTGTAGCCTAAATGCGTCGTCACCTCTGCGGCCCAAAATGGTATGCTTCACAGCCTGTCCATACTGGCTCTCTGTACCGTTCATGCATAAACACAGCAGTGCAGAATATAGGTAAGAGGGTGGTTGTCGTTTTATTAATTGCTCTCTATGATTCAATAGATTAATAAACAGACAAATTAGGTACAGATAACAGGCAACAATTTGCCGTGTAGTGGCGGCATGAGGAAATTGTAAAAGAAAGTGGGTGTTGTAAGAGGCGACGATAGGAAATGAAACAGGAGATGGACGGAGCATCTTAACGATAGCAACTCAAAATAATACAAAACTGCGGTCGCCGACCCATCTGCCAACTCTGGCAAATATCCTCCCATAAGGCAATCCAAGCGGGAGACCTATGTTTAACAGAGGACCCTTGATATGTTATGTATAATGAACGATTTAATAATTCATAAAAGTTAACTAATTATGGACTAGGAGGCTTTTTTTTTACTTAAACTGGTCTATAAAAGTTGGGAACCTCAGATTAAAGTATAAAGCTAAAACGAAATTCACAATAAAGAAATTTATGAATTAGAATTACTCTCAATAAAGTCAAGAGCGTCAATTTTAACATGCATGCCCGATGTATATTTTGTTCTTGCAAATAATCATGCATGATTAAAATAATAGTATCGTCAGAAATTACCTTAAGCGTACAATACTGAAGAATTCTACATAATCCCTCGTCATAGCGATCGCTAACGTACATACCACAATACGATGCAATAACTTACAACATTTTAGCGAGTATTTTTGAGGGCGCTCAGGTTTTATTTATTGAGACTACATTGTGTCATGTGACGGCAGATGGATAACAAATTTCTACCAGAGGTAAGAAGCGCAGACTGACAACGGGAGCGGCGTAGTAACGTGGCGATCGCAGCAAGTCCTCCCTACTATGGGAGAGGCCTACTTTTATCAGTAGGAAAATTATAGGGTGAGAATTAGAAGAAACAATAACGGATAGCGGATGATCGATGAACAACGTAGATAATAATTGAATTTTGATAATATAGTGTCAATGATGTCTTATTTAAAAATATCCTCTATTATTGTTTCTATTACTATGCGAAATATAAAACAAATTCGAGGGTGCGGTAAGTCCTTAGAAAGTGTCCTAAGACCTCCCGACTCTCGAAAGTGACGAAACCTTTTAAAAGGGTTTCTTTCTTATTCCCTTTGTAAATATTACATACATTTATATAAGAGTTTAATGTATACAATCATTTGGGTAAGATGTTTTCACAACAGAAATAAATTAAGGCGTCTACTAAAATCGCTAGGTAAATCCAACACAAACAAAATAATTGAGATCCCCTAATGAAATTAATGTCGTACTTTCCGGCTCCACCCAAACATTACAATACGTATATTATCTATACATTAGCATAATATTACAGGGCCAGACAAAGAATGTCCAATAAATAGCAAGACGCATTCTATTACTACCTTTAATGAGGTATTATTTTCTCATGTATTTATTTCGTTCGTTAATTTCTCATTCAATTATTTCTTTCTTGTAATTTCTAATCCAATTACACTGTTTGCTAAAATCCGCGATTATAGTACACGTTTGCTTTTTTTTATAGGATAAGGTTGACAAACTGGCACATAGTCCACCTAATGGTAAATGGTTGCTGTGGCTCATAGACATCTACATCTATATCCTTGATTACGAATCAAAATGCAGATGCGTTGTCACCCGTGAGGTTAAGATGAAATGCCTCGTTTCCAGTAAAAAGGGTCTCCGGTTTACTACACTCACCATACGAAACACAACAGCGTTAAGCTTCTAATTTACACTGTTATTCTGTGCGAGCGTGGTCCTTCCCTGGTCGAGCTGATCCATTCGTACTACAACTGTAACAGTAAGCTGCAGCATGGCTCTACCACGTAGAATTGCTTGGCATGAATGCGTAAATTTAGGTTCATAGTTATCACAACATACTTTCATTCCTATTTGTGTATATACGAGTATATCGTTATGAAGTGAAAGTTATGAAAAAATCAAAATCTTTATGATCACCGTTATATTCATAGCCTATTCTTATTCTTCTACATCATTAGCCTGCAAAAAATTCCCAAAACTCAAAACTAATCTGTATCAATTATTTTGGTTCGTTTATATATTCCCGTATCCCATCATAGAAATTCCTAGTGCGTAGTAGGTCCTCTCATTTCTTGCTATCACAAATTGTATTAAAAAATTGTTTTTAAATTTAAAGCAATTACGAATTGATAAATAGGTAGGTGTGTAATCAAGCCGCGATATTCCCGTATCTCGGAATTCTATTACACAGAAATTCCCAGTGCTTAGAAGGCCTTCTCAGTGTTCGCTTTCACAAATTAATTTTTGATTTTAAAATTTAAAGCAATTACGAGTTGATTAAAAGCCGCGGTACAATCTCTTATTGAAATGATTTCAATAACATGATTTTATTTGTCCGTTGTCTGGGTGAAGGACTTTCTGAGAGACCGTTTACACAGACAATCAGGCCAGGGGATAAGCCGTACGCTGAAAGCTTGCCCAATAGACTAGGGTGCCAAAACCTTTCAGAGGCCTTCGAAACATCGAGGGATAGCAAGTGCTTCACCACTGTTCTCGAGAGCTTCGCCCCATATGTGAGTGGCAAGAAGGTCCCCAGTTGATCGATTTCGGCGAAACCCGTACTGGCGATCACTGAGGAGATCATTTTGCTCTAGGTATGTCGTGAGGTGGTTGTTCAATATACGCTCCATAATCTTGCAGAGTATGGAGGTAATTGAAATTGGCCGACAGTAACAGTTGGCAGAGTCGGTACGGCTACCTTTTTAAGGCACATTGGCCAGCTTCCAAGATTTGGGCACTATTCCAGTCCTGGATGAGAGGCTCAACAAGCGTGTCAACACAGGAGACAACTCAGATCTATAGAACTATAGCTAGTATACCATCAGGTGTACTAGCTTTGTTCACGTCTATACTTCGCAAGGTTTTAAGGACCTCCTTGTTGGTGATACGGACCTCTGACATAGAGGTACCGCAGTGAGGTAATTGAGATGGTACGCTGTTGCTAGTGTCCAGACGCGAATTTTAAGCAAAAAGATAAGCAAATAAGTCCACTTTCTTCATAGGGGCATGTGCCAGTGAGTCATCTTGTTTTACCAGCGGATGCAGTGTAGACCGACAGAAGTTTGTCTCGACCGCTTTGGCGACAGACCAAAAAGCTCTAATGCCAGATGGTTTCCATACAAAACGCTTCCACCAATAAAATAATCGAATTTCAACCAGACGCGATACTACTACTATAATAAAACCGTATTTATTCAGTATATATACGTACGTAACAAATATGAATATGTAATGTTACCTGATGGAGCGTGAACGGGTCTCGCCGGATCTGTGCTCCGCTGCTCCCATTGTCGTCTTCCGCGTTGCATTACCGATTGTGTTATTATGTATGTAGGTATGTACATTTTATGTTTCCTAGTGACGGATCACTAGAATATGTGATTTATAAATCGCGTTGATTTTGTTTCCTGGCTATGAATATATACAGGTATTACTGTAGGATATGACAAAAACTATCATATGATTTATTTTATACACTGCTAATCAAGTCTTTGGAAACAAAAGCGCGATTGTCTCAAGTAACCGTTACCTTGCTAGCATCGGCAGAATTGTGGCTTGACATTTAAGAAACATGCTATGATGCAACTCGCTTGACTACGTATTACTCACCAATTTTAATGTTACAAGTGATTTTAATTTATTTCCGAAGCTTTCTTGTTATAATATATGTTTACATAACTAACGTATTAATAAATTATATAAATTAATACGTAAAATTTGAAGAGTCATTAGAAAGAGTATGACGGGACGTACTGCGTATCCTCATGATAAGCACACGTTGTGATGACGCATCTCTTCGCTGCACCCACCACTGAACGCTCTCCACTCAGCCCACGATGGAAGTCTTTATAGTGAGTTTGATCAATGTCATATCTTATTTTAAAATAATTATCATCATCATTACCGCTGTCACAAGTCCAGTGCTGAACATAAGCCTTCCCAAAGGAATGCTACAAAGCACGGTCCAAAGGCCACCTTCATCGACCAACTTCCTGCATCTCTGGCCAGGCCGTCACTTCATCTTGTGGGGGGCTACCCTATACTACGCATGCTACCGGCATGCGTAGTATAGGCAAGGCTGTCCCTTGAAAACCTTTCTTCCATATTTATTTTTTACGGTAGTCGGTCACCTGTTTGTTACCCTTCCGTATCCTATTATTATATATATATATATATATATTATCAGGAATATGTCATGTCTTTCTCTTAGTGCCAACTACCAACCTCACCTGCGCGAGGTGTGCACTCTATAGTAATTGACTAACCAAGCTACACTTAGACTGTGCCGTTTCGTAAACAACGAAATATTAAGCAAACAATATATATATTTAAATTGTTAGAATTAACGAGAATAGAAGTATACATTCGGAGCTTTTCTACATGTTTTAAATTTAATGCGCGTCCAACGTAAATACAGCCGGCTGGAGATAATTGAAAATGAACTAACTCAGTTACCAACTTGAAACGAAACTGTTGTTTAAATTTCATTTGATTATACTTTCGAAAATTTTAAATCATGGATTGTGGATATCGTAGAATTAATAGGATTTGACATCAATTGGTAATAATTTACATTAATAAGATATTTCAACACTTAATTTTTCATATTTGTTATGTACATAGTTCACATAAATAGAAAGTCTTTGACTTTTACAATTTTGCATAGCAAATGCATTTGATATAATGCTTATAAATTAAATTTCTTTACTAGAGGTCTCTGCGACTTGACTTAACTATAAGTTGAAGGTTATATTATAATTAACTATAACATTAACTGTTAAAAGAAAGCATCATAACAGCTTCAACTGAATGATATTGAAGATTCCACTCGTAAAAGTTGTTCATGAATTTATGTACCACGATCAAAAGGTGCAATTAGATTCTTCTTACTTCTTACAATTTAGCTACAATTGCTTCGTCGATTTTCTCTCCACCTAAGCTACAAAGTATGAAGGCAGAACTTGAAATTCCATCCTCATCATATCGACGGCTAGCGGTCCACTACTGTGCGATTTACTCTGAATTTTCTGCCCCGCTTGACAGTTTGGAATTGAGACTTGAGAGAGTGGAATTTACAATCACCTAAAGTTTATAGTTGCTGATTATTCTTAGTACTTTAAGCCAACTTAAACCAACAAATCCGTCATACAAGTATAACATAGCACACATACTCGTACAATCTTTATTTCGTAACAATACCTAAAATGAATCAACATTAACCTCAACTTCTAATCCTTTATACAGGTTTTTTTACAACCGTCGTTAAATATTGCAAAATTCACCCAAATAATTAATTTTAATCGTCTCACACTGAACTAATTTTAATTTTACTTGCCAGCACTAAAATATTTACACAAGAGAACTGTGCGTGCTTAACGAACACAAAAGTGTCGCCATTTTATTTTAAAAGTGACTTTTAACAAGTATTTTTATAAACTTCGTCAAGGCTCACCTAAATAAAATTAAGTAAGCCCTTCAACGTGGCGTGAAGTGACAATTAAGTAAAGGGATACCAAATTAGATTTTTTGGAGAATCCACTCCGTTTTTACATTTTTCTTTTATGAAGTTTGTCGTAGCTACAATATCTAATAATATTTACTATTTAACGTGGAAATATATACATACATATGTCTCACAGTACCCAAAAAACTTATGTTATAGTCTGCGCGGAAGTGCTAGTCATCGCCTTAGGTATGCAAGCGGCGAGACGGGGTAGGACGCGATTGACAAGACGCACACGAGATATTTGAGGACAGATAAATCTCCGGATAACCATGTTAGAAACTGTCTTAATTAATATAATGGCTAAATTATTTATATTTTCCGGGCTAAACAAAAATTAACACGTATTTAAAAGCGTTAATTACATTTTATTATTTATGATACAAAACAGTTTTATAAACTCGTATAAAATTGATGAATTTTTCTTCGTATAACTCCCATGTCAAAATCATCAATGTGGATTCTCTTTTTTATTTCTTTAGGTTTCCGCGGAGATGAAAATTTTGCAATTTCCGATGTTTGTAGACTCGAATTTCCTTCAGCTACAATTCGCATTACGGTGCGGGCAGACACTCCTGTAGCCTCTGCTACTAATTTATTAATGTTCATATCATATTTGTGTTCCATACTTTCCTTGTCGCCCTTTCGTCTTAAAAAAAAACTATGTACATTATAAATAATATTTTTCACTTGTCGTGGTATTGGCGGACCCATCTTAGAATATTTATCTCATGTATCTTTGGAGAAAACTGTCGCGTACAACTGAATCGTGTAACCGTCGCGGCGGTTGACGGCAGACTGCGTCAGCTTGATGTTTGTCTACCTCCCCCGTCCTGCCGCTCACATACCTAAGGCGATGACTAGCACTTCCGCGCAGACTATAGGAAACAGGGTAACGTTAATCGCATCACGACGGGACCGAAGGCACGGTCCCTTTGCAGAGTTCAGTCTCGAAGATATCGACGGAATGCAAATATGCTACCTACGGGGTAATTTTATCGGGGTTCATAAAGGGCTCAGCTGAGTCATGTTTAAAACGATGAAGTCTAGAGTGTATCATTGTGCTGCGTGTGATAAAATAAGAGAAATCGATTAACTTATTATATTTTATTTTTGAAAATAATATTCGCTTAATATTTCTCATACAAATTAAGTTTTCAGTTTTACTTTTTTATTATAACAATAATCAATATTGTATTGTATTAATAATGAGTATTGTATTGCTAACTCACCAAAACTAACACGTGGCAACTATGGCAAATATCCCTTTATGAGGCAATCTATGGGGAAGGCCTATGTTCAACAGTGACCTTTTGTATATTATTATGTTATAAGAATAAATGATTTCAATTAACAGATTATGCATTTATTCTTTGTAATAAAACATTTTGATTGAATTGAAATTCAAATATTATAAAGATGAATTATAATTATTGAATATTTTTATTTAATTCAATAAAGGAATTTATTAAAAACTAGCTCGCCAAGCAGACGTTGTTCTGCCCTTTCCAACGACCCTTCCTATAAAAAATCCTTAAATTCGCAATAAAAAATTTTGAGGGTCATTTATCGGGATAAAAACTATCATATCTCTCAAGTTGGACCAAAATGCACATAGTGTGCAAAATTTCATTGAAATCAGTTCAGTAGTTTAGGAGTCCATTGCGGACAAACAACGTGAGACGTAATTTTTATATATAAAGATTTGTAAGATGGTTTCAAACTTTGAGCATAATAATCAAGCATTCTTGACTTCATTTCTAGTATTATTTTCTTTTCTTTAAGTGTTTTATGCCATTTTATCTGTACTTTAAGGATTAAAATTTTTAATCTCTACTTAAACAAAGAAGGAGAGAAACAATCATATGCCTTATTCTAAGCCTTGTTTAGTTGCATATGCATATATATATACTCGTGGCCCTAAATGTTATTTACATTTATTATGCCTTCATACGTTACTCGTGCTTCAAGGTTGTTGACGTTTCTGATTTATATATTCAAATATAAGCACATAAAAAAGGAATTTCACAAGTCATCAAGTTTCGCAATAATTAAGCTGATCATTTGCATTTCTACTTAGTCCTAAGCATTAACAATTCATGAGGCGATAATGATTGGCGATGCAAATGCGAGCGTACTGTAGCAAGGCAACAAAGCTAATAGTCCTTGACCCAACGCCTGCCGGTTCGTGCACTTTTACTATTTCGAGCTCCTACAGACGCAGCTGTAATCTGTTCTGTAAAATGACGGCGCGGCGTGCTCGATGTTTCATTACGTTCATTTATTAATTTATTACAGCCAATCAGAAATCCACTGCTAAACACTGATCGCCTCATATTGGATATTAGCCATAATTGCCACGCTTTGCAGGCGGGTTGGCGACCACATTTTTCTATTATTTTGAGTTGGTATCAGGAACATATAGAAAGACTAGCTGTTCCCCGCGACTTCGCTCGCGTGTTAGGGTTTTTATGTTTTTGCGCGGAACCCTAATTATTTTTCTAAAATAAAAGTAGCCTAAGTTACTCCTTATGAAATCGGCTATCTGCCAGTGAAAGCCTCGTCAAAATCGGTCCAGCCGTTTTGGAGATTACCCGGAACAAACAGACAGATAGACAGACAGACAAAAATTGAAAAAATTGCATTTTAGTTATAAGTACCGTATTTACTTTCATATGCATTTAGTAAAAAACTGTAATTTTGACATTACAAACAGACACTTCAATTTCATTTATTTGTATAGATGTATAGATATGTAAATATTTATTATATCTCACTGGTTACACGCTTTGCCATCAATTAATCTTGGCACATTACTTGATGGGGAAAGCTCGCGCATCGCCGTAGAAATCCGACTAAGAGCGGCGATTTGTCAACCGCATCAGTGTCCCTGTGGTAGCTAGCAGCGTCGACGAGTTCGGGCTCCACGGACTTTCATGTAAGAAATGTGCTGGTAGGTTTTCACGGCACGATTCTTTGAATAATGTCATCCGAAGAGCTCTTGTCTCTATAAATGTTCCCTTGGTTTTAGAGCCTTGTGGAATATTTAGAGACGATGGCTAGAGACCAGACGTTATGATATTGATCTCTTGGGAGAGAGGTAAGGCCCTAGTGTGGGATGCTATTGGAGAGAGACACTTTGACAGCCTCTCATCTCAGTGGTACCTCGTTTAAAGCCGGGGCGGCACTACGGCAGCTGAACTAGGTAAGTGGTGCAAATATGAATCTTTGAGAGATGACTACATATTTGTGCCATTTGCTGTAGAGACTATCGGTCCGTGGGGTCCACGTGCGGTGAAATTCCTAAAGGAACTCTATCCGCGACTGGTCGTCGCTGCTGGTGATAAGAGGGCTGCTTCTTTTCTCGCTCAAATGCTAAGTATAGCCATTCAGCGAGGAAACGCAGCCAACGTTCTTGGCACGATACCACGGGGAGTAGAACTGCATGATAATATAAGTTATTAGCTTTTTTTTTATTATTATAGTATTTTAATATTGTATATTTTTATATATCTTGACGCAATCTATGGCGGAGGCATATGTTCAGCAATGGACTGTTGATAGGCTGTAATGGTACTCGTAATGGTTGTAAGATTGGGAGTCGACTCAAAAAAACAGAAGATTATGTGATATCTTTTAATTGTTAGTATTTTTATACACATTTAATATGACATGATATGATTTACCACGTGCTCGGCGGTGCAGGAAAACATCGTGAGGAAACCGGCATGTCGGAGAAATATAAAAAAAAATTATTTCGAAGTTATGTGAAGTCCGCCATCAGGTATTGGGGTAGTGCGGCGGACATTTCATTGCCTTTAAACCCCTTCATAATTGAGAGGACGCCTGTGCCCAGCAGTGGGACGTACATATGGTTACTTTATTTATTTTTTTACTTTACACATATAATATTATTATTATAGCTTGAGCAACTTCTACACTGCAATTATTGCGTAGGCCGTGTTAAAATATGGATTACTCGTAGTTTAGTAATTTACAAACTTACCTTTGCCACATGACCACAAGCCTATTCAACTCTTGCTTTGAAGACTCCAAGTTTGTAATCGGACGAAAAAACAGAAACCGGCAGATTATTCCACTCGTTTGCTGCACGCATTACAAAATACATATATTCGATGTACTTATTGGCTTTTATAAAAGAGATCATTACAAGATAATATTCAATAATGCACTACATATAAAAGAAAATTCATTATATAACTTACAAAGCCAATACAGCACAGTGCGTTCAGTTTCGCTCAAATAATACATTTTCTCGTAAACGAAAATGTAAATAAGCCATTAAATCGGTCAGTAAAGGACCGTTACGTTTTACGATTCTCAATTTGATAACGCCCACGATACGAGCTCGATACTTAAAAAATATAAATACGTCGAATGAAGCGTTTTATATTTCACGCAGTGTACTGTCATCATGCTGTCTCTTTAATCGGCGTCAGGTGATCACTTGAACCAAATCCGCAATGTGAGAGACAATAACTCCCACGCGTCAATAGCAACAGTTGTATAATGTATGCGACGTTGTTACTGGTTCTTTATTACACTACAAGAGTAGTGGTGATGCTAAGTGCCCATTATTCCAATGAATAGCTACTTACGTGATGGAACGTCTTACTTTTTAATGTTGATACTATATTACATCATTTTATGTTTCACATGAGTATTGAGAACCGTGCTTGTACGCTTTCCACCAATTTACAACAAAACATAATATATAAAATATGTTTGTAACTATATTCAGTATTCATCACCCACCATACAACACTATGCTACTACTTTAATTTCGTACTGGTAGAAAGTTAATAAGTGAATGACATTCATTAACAGCCACACAACTAAAACGGGGAACAGAATCAAGTGAGTTTAATTCATCAAATTCTTGTCAGCTACATCTTAAGATCCATGGTACACAGATCAGAGGGTAACGACTCGCCTCAAATATTCATAGTACGCGAACAACCTTAGATACCCCCATCATGACGGCAAGAATGAAATGGTTAAATTCAATTTAAAACGCTGATTTACATGTACTTGGCAGTAAACTTATTACTGACAAAGTATCAGGGCAAGAAAGTTTTCGCTGCGCTGTCTTTATATGTTTTGGCTGATTTCACAAGTTCTTAAAATTTTATGTCTAATGCATGTTTTCTCATGAAGTTTCTCTGTACTACTGACGACATGGTTAAATCACAATCTCATTCTGCATCAGTATATACTCACAAATAGTTTCCGGTGGGGGTCGAACTCGGGTTTCTCTCATACTATAAAATTCGAGGCGAGAGCTCTGAACTGCCATGGCCAACAAATATATTAAACCGAAACAAAATATAAACACAAAGGGCTTACTACAAAACTTTCTCTCAACAGAAAAGTTTCACTAAAAAAAGTTAATCAGATTAAGCAAATCATGATCCGAGAAGATATGGATTCAGGTTACATTAACAAAATTACATTTAAACAGCAGCGAAAAACGTTATATTTAAAAAAAGGTAATAAGCCTTGAGATTGACGCTTATGTCTGCTGTAAGAGGGTGAATATTTAATACCGTAATTTTTATAATGACGACGTATAAATCCAAAAAGCGGGATCGATCGAATTTCTGCCATTAATCTCTACCCTCTTGTCCTCGAACTTTTAGGAAATACAATACCAGAAGTGACGTAATCGACGCTTGTGAAATCCCTGACAATCCCTAACAGAACCAAATTCCATTAGGTCAAGGTCGTGATTACAATTAGCTGGGTCGTAAAGACGTTCAAGCATTTGACATATAAATATACACTAATACGAACACTGCTAGTAACATAGCCTCTCCCATGTGATTTGCCATAAAGACTACAACATCTCACTCGCACCTCACGCTCCTTCACGTCATAAACATTAGGACGTGAAGGATTATTTATAGGCCTTGGTCTTATTCGATCTTTACAAAACCTAAGAGTCGATTCGGAATCATTTTTAATTCTTTTTCGGCGCTACCATACACCAAAGGTGAAGATATATCGGAGAAGTATTATTAATTAAAGTTTTTTTATATTATTCTTGCCTAGCTAGCCTAACGGGAGATTAGTTACGTAATTAATTGTTCCTTTTCAGTAACGAATAACTAAACGAAAGTGTTATTAATGTATTTAGGTACAGCGAATATGAATATATTAAGAAAAAAACCTTTGCACTTTATACCATATTATGATAAGAATTTCTAATCTACGGAAATTCAATGGGCACGGGTTCCCGTTCCGATATTCCGATCGAAAGCCTGAACAATGAGAGGTAATTGATACAAAGTCCGTCTCTGTCACGTCGTATCTACGCTACGTTCGCGTTTAAAATCAATTGCCAGCGAGAAAAGTAAAAAATACAATTTGGTCAGATGGCGAACGAGATTCCCGGCATACATCAAATCCTTAATGATAACGAAATTAAGTCCGGAGGACATTATTATTTGTCAATTTCCGAATTTAATCAAGTTAACATGTAGAATTTGAATAAAGAATAAATTTGCAAAATTGAAAAATGTAAAAAAATACTCAGATATGAAATTCTTAAATATATTTATAATGAAAACCTACTGCATAAAAGTAAATTAAAGTTGTATTAATAATGTAATAATATATTAATATAACTACAATAATTACTAACTTACAAATCATTCAAAATGTTCTTAACTGTTTGCTTTTTACATTTATAAAAAAGCTTCATAAAGTTCAGGATCGCTATATTAAAACCTACGTTATATGTAACAAGAAACTCTTTTTCAAATAGACATACAACATAAAAGGTACAATATGAAATATTGAAGGATATTACACGAATAACGAGCATAATTCTGTAAGGATTTTCTCGAGCTGGCGCCAACCTAAAAGACAATATCTCCGCGGGCGTTTTCACAAGAAAGTATTATAGGAGATATCAAAATCAGCATGAGCTCAATGAAGAAAAGAGGAAAGGAGAAAAATTTTAATAATCACCTGCTATTGTGTTTTTTGTGTGATAAAGGGAGAAAATTTAAATAGAATTTAGTGTTGGAGAAATTAATGATGTTGCCCCGGTGAAATACCTCTATTAATATTTCTTTTTTAGAGTTATATTACAGTTGTAATTTAGAAAACCTCTGGTGGGTAAATATTTATAAACTATAAGTGAGATTTACGTTTCAATTGCACCTTATTTATGAGTTTATATTTAAAAATTACTGTGTAGTTACTACATAACAAAATTATTTGCCCAGAATATTGCAAGAGCAATAAAGGATGAGCAGTAGAGGATTCTCTCTGAACACTTTATGTTATAACTAGCGGATCTCGACAACAACGCCGCCTACTGGGTCCAATTGAAATGAATTTAAGCCATTCTCTAACCAACTTAATCAGACACATAAAATTTCAAAAAAATCGGTCCAGACGTTTACGTGTTCAGTCACACGGATAGAAAAATTATATAATATACATATAATATGCAGGTATACAAATAAACCTTCCTCTTGAATCATTCTGTCTAACAATCCGTTGCGTACTTAAAAAGATCTAAGCTTACAGACGGCAGGAAGCGACTTTTATTTTACACTATGTAGAAATAGAGATATCCTAAATTTTTATTCTACCGGTTGAACATATTATGGGAAGAAAGGCAAACTTATGTGGTTATAATACAACAGCAATAACCAACTAACAGGAAATTCATAGAATGGAGGTGATAACAATATCGTAGTTCTGTATTGTTATGTGTGTTATTATATAGTTCTGGCCAGTTACAAGCTTCTTATCATCTAATATATCAAAATTAATGTTTGTTTGTTCGTATTTTATGCGCTGCCATATCGTTCATAAGACTGTGCTAAAACTTTGTCAACTTATTGTTTGCACTTACACGAAGGTTATAGGCATAGTACAATTAACTTACGTAGGTGGTGCGCGTACCGTAACGCCAAATATATTTGAGAGATATCATATCATTCAGTTTCAATGAATGTATATCATTCCTAATTAAAGAATATAACTTTTTCAAATTCGAAACGATATTTTCACAATTGTTTCTTCTGCGACAGCAACGCACCGGGTCCAGCTAGTAATAAAATAAATAGTAATAAAACATTAAAGGAAAATAATATATTTCCCGTCATCGAGACGAACAGTTATTATGAATACGTTTGTGTGAGTTCCATCTCCTGAATCCGCGTTGCGGATACAAAACCGATATGAATTTTCTTTTATTCTGTCACCGGCAGCAGATTTACTGCGGAATATTGCAAACAATGTTATCGTATATTTTACGTGTCCATATCATAAAATTCACGCTCAGTCAGTGCGTCTATAAAATTAGATCAATATTTGTATTATATAAAAGTAGTTTTCATTGTATTTATATTATATTGTAGTGGTTGTATCGTCATTATCATCTGCTGAAAAACAGGCCAACCCATGTTTAACATATAAGTGTCTGCTGACACATCGATGAACGTCACCCTACGAAATAACAAAATATAAATACATTTTTATAGAATAAGGGTGAAAAACGAGCACATAGTCCACCTGGTGGTAAGTGGATGCTGTGGTTCATAGACATCTACATTTATCCTCGGTTAAGAATCAAAATGAAGATGCGTTGGCACTCCTAAGGACTGAGATGGAATGCCTCGTTTCCAGAAAAAAAGTTCTCCAGGTTCTCTACACTCACCATTCGAAACACAGAAGCGTTAAGCTGCTATTTTACGCTGGTATTATGTGAGAGCGTGGTCCTACCCCGGTTGAGCCGACCCATTCATGCTACAACCATAATATAGCTGCAGCGTGGCTCTACCACGTATAAAATCATGGCTTACATTTTTAAATTAGCCAATAATATTTTTAAATGAGCTTACTTATTATAAAACTTATTTTGGAAACTATTAGTTGTTTGCTGTGTAGTGAACACGGCGTAAGATAATCCACTACCCCTAACCAGGGTAACTGAAACAGGAAACATCAACATGAGCATCTTCCAGATAACAACAGAGAAATAATTGCAGTTACCAAAATCCCTCCTATGAACCAATCTATAGGGGAGGCTTATGTTCAACTGTGTACTTGAATATAAATATAATATAATAAATAAATGAATGAAGTATTAAAAATACAGGCGCCAAATAAATAAGTCCTAACTTAGCGGCGGCTGGGACAGGCCGGCGAACGTTCGGCGCAAGGAGACGTAAACAATTTGATAGCGGCCTTTGCACCAGAGCTTTCAGCTTCAGTAGAGGCAACGAGCCGAGTAAACGCGACCAAACCGGCCATGTACTAACCAATTAACGTTTACGCTGCTACTATAAATATATATGGTAAAAAATTTAAAAATTTAACTCAAAAGAGGGAAGATTTATGTTTAAAAATACAGTGACGTGCGTGGCGTTCGGCGAAACACAGAACGTGTTCTTGTGTTCCTTTCAGTGTCCTAAGTATCGATGCTGAACTGACTGCTACTTGGCAAACCCCGCTGAGCGGTCTCAGGATTTAGGCTAAGTAAAAAGTGTTTATTTAACTTCAAATTTTAAAAATTCAACGTTTATTGGTGTTCGTGTTTTAATGATTGTAGAGCTGATCAGGTAATTTAAGTATAGACCATACTAACCAGTGTTTTCTGAAGTGTTGAATGACCTTATAAGTAACCAGAGATTTCTTATTAGCAATATGGAAGTATCACAATCAACAATGATTATATCGGCAACGAATTCTTCAAGAATAGATAGGGTAAACCACCAAACTCCACGAGAAATTCCGTAAAGCTTACATTATATAGCACAACAAAATCGCTCAGAATTAATTTTATGGACAAAATCACACTATGATTTACTATGTAGCAGAATTGTACATTGTCAGGTCATAAGTATTGTCACACAGTAAAAACTTTTCTTTTAGAATGCTGGCCACAAAAAAGTTTATTGAATTCGAATTTCGAATTGTTCATGAAAATAAAACTGTATACTTTTTAGAGTTTTACTCATTTTTAAATATGGAGTGGACGCTTAAAGAAGACCGTGTTGCAGTTATTGCGTTGCATCGTTGCGGGGTATGGCAGAAGAAACATGAAAGCAGAATAAATGTAGTTAAGATGAGAGCATTAAGAAGTATGATAGGAGTTAAACTGACTGACAGGATAAGAAATAGTGAGATAAGGAAACGTTGTGGTCTGAAAGAAGATGTAGTGACAAAAATTAAGAAAGGTATGCTGAGATGGTTTGGCCATGTCGAGAGAATGAATGAAGAACGATTGACGAAAAAAGTGTATAAGGCGAGTGTGAATGAAAGTGTTGGAAGGGGTAGACCTAGTCGTACATTTCTAGACCAAATCAGGGACGTCTTGAAAAAAGGCCAGGTCAAGAGTACCCTAAACCGTAGAGCATGTATGAAGGGAATAATGAAAGTGGACGAAGCAAAACAAGTATGTAAGGATCGTAGCAAGTGGAAAGAAGTGGTCTCTGCCTACCCCTACGGGAAAGAGGCGTGATTATATGTATGTATGTATGTATCGTTGCGGTTACGCGCCAATTCGAATTTTTGACATACTGAAAAATTTGAATATAACCCAAAGATTCGTTTATCGTACCATCAAACGATACAATGAAGACTAGTGTAGATGACAGGTCAAGGAGTGGTCGCCCTCGGTCTGTTAGGACTCCGGCGGTGATAAAAGCTGTGAAGGCGCGAATTCAAAGAAATCCCAAACGTAAGCAGAAACTGTTGGCCCTTCAGATGGGGTTAAGCAGAACCACGGTGAAAATGGTGTTAAATGAAGACTTAGGGCTTCGGGCATATCGAAGAAAAACAGGACATTGTTTGAATGCTCGTTTAATGGACCTGAGACTGAAGAGATGCCGCGCTTTGTTGAAGCGGTACGCGGAAACAAAATTCGGGAAATTCTTTTTTCGGATGAAAAAGTTTTTACCGAAGAGAGCTACAACAAACAAAATGATAAGAAGTACGCACACAGTAGTGAAGAAGCGAGCAACCGTATTCCGCGTGTCCAAGGAGGTCATTTTCCATCCTCGCTCATGGTATGTTTGGGAGTTTCTTAGTGGGGCTTAACAGAGGTACATTTTTGTGAGAAAGGTGTAAAAACGAATGCAGTTGTGTATCAAAATACAGTCCTGACGAACCTTGTGGAACCTGTTTCTCATACCATGTTCAATAACAGGCACTGGGTATTCCAAAAAGATTCGGCGCCAGCTCATAGAGCGAAGAGCACACAAGAATGGCTGGCGGCGCGTGAAATCGACTTCATCCGGCACGAAGACTGGCCCTCCTCCAGTCCAGATTTGAATCCGTTAGATTACAAGATATGGCAACACTTGGAGGAAAAGGCGTGCTCAAAGCCTCATCCCAATTTGGATTCACTCAAGACATCCTTGATTAAGGCAGCCGCCGATATTGACATGGACCTCGTTCGTGCTGCGATAGACGACCGGCCGCGCAGATTGAAGGCCTGTATTCAAAATCACGGAGGTAATTTTGAATAAACTTTAGTGTCATAAGAATCTATGTTTTGTTAAGTTCATTTTGGTATATAAATGGTTACATAATGAATAAACTTGTTTCAATTATTTTAGATTAAACATGTAACAGAATTTATGACCTGACTAGGTATAACGCAGTTTGACTGCGCTTATGCAAAAAAATCATCACCTAATTAGTTATATCATAACAAAATATAAATGTTCGCCCTGCTAACATATCTTAATAACCTTATATGCTCATCCATTGAGAATTTAACCATAATTAACTTCATAATGTATTCAAAAATATTTCAACTATTGCGTAAATCATTGAGCCGCGAAATAAATTTATCAGCTTTACAACATGCAAACACACAAAATTGGTTCAAGTGTCCGCGGAGAGAAGAATGCGTTGCGTAACAAACCTTGAAGCGGTCTCTGACGACTGGGCGTATTTGATTCACTCACCTGTAACAAAAACGTTATATTGTTAATGATAACTGAAAAATTAGCTTTTAAAACATGTATGAAAACACATGCACACGTCATTTAAAAAAATGTTTCTAGCCGGAGCCAATGTTCGCTGTAGGTAGGTACTGACGACACAAAGTGTTTGGGTTCAGGATGTGTTGTTCTGTTCAAATTTCAAACTTCCCAATTTTATCACATACTTTGGATGCGGGTTTGTGACTATGGTTTTACGGATTACTAGCAGTATTTGTCCATAGATTTTTTTTATGGTGTTCGAAAGCTATCGTCCGTGTCTAACTAACATCACTGTCACAATTATTTGTTGCCTAAAGCAGACATATAAGACAAAATACTTAATTTTTTTTGCTACTGACTTTTAAGACTGGCTGTTTAATAATAACAATGCGTTTTGAAATCAAATTTTAAAAAGGCATTACAAAATTCGCGTTAGGCAAAAAGCATGCCCGTCCTTGAATTGCCACCGAATACTATTAACAAATAATAATTCATGGACAATTAAGTTTTTATATTATTTCAATATTTATCTACTATAACCCATATTATCTCTCAAAGTGCAATTATTGCGATCCACGCCATACGAATATATTTATTTTAACAGGACTATTATATGATGACATGAACCAGATATTTATTCAAAGATTCAGCCATTATTATAGACAAAACATTTTAATCGATGTTTTCTAAAAACCACACACACACGCACACACTTGTGAACAGTGCATTATAAACTCCGCTGGACAAAGGCAAGCCCGTCCTTGAATTAGCACCGGAACTATTGTCGCCGCGCACAATGGATAGGATTTGCCTAGATTGCCCTCAAACAGGCACGCGCCGCCGGGCAAAAACTGTACACGGACCGTGCGCCAAGTAAAGCGGAAAATTGGTTTCATTGTTATATCCAAACTTGGCACGGATTCAAACGCGACGTGCTTCGTATTTGGTCATTAGGCCTGACGGCTGGATGTCGCAATTAGACGACATCTGTTCATTATCGGTAAAAGTACGTCGTTAGAGGTCAGTTAGTGGCTATTACAAGAATCGGTGACGATGAGCGTAGACTTGATGTCATTGACGCAACATAACACACGACTGAATCGACTTGATCAAATAGATAGATCGAATAAGCTAATAAGGTCAAGGAATAATAAAGTAATAAATAATATACATCATAGCGACAAACTTAAAGAATTTTTCTAGGGATACGTGTTGGAAAAGTGTTTAAGTTTATGTTTAAAACCAATGTTGTTATCATGAATTCTTGAAAATTATAATTCTAATATATACATCTAAATAACGTATTCTTTCTGCTCACGCTACGAGAAAACTGACCAGTTTCATCTGTACCTATCTTTTGATTGGTTTAAGTTCATATAAAGATAATTTGATTAGTTTTCATTTTAATAGCAAAGTTCTACTTTGAATACACGCCTTCAAATTTATTAGTTCAACCGAACAGTTAAATCGTCCAATTAAATCGCAGGCGTGTAGTCCTTACACTTTCTTGCTTAGTCTACATAGGTGAGTAATACCGCTGCAGTACAATAATAATATCTATATTAAAAGGGTAAAAATATTGTTATTAATTTAATGTATCTAACTAGTCTAGCAAGCTGATGTGGCAATGGGTCAGCCATATAGATCAATGAACTGACAACGGATGGGGAAAAAAGGTTCTCTAATGACAGCCTCGTACCGGTAAAAGTTAAGTGTAGGGCGGCCCCTCTCTAGATGGGTTGATGGGGACCTGGTAAGAGATGTAGGAAGTCGATGGATGCAGGTGGCTCAGAACCGTGCTTCGTGGCGTTGCTTGGGGGAGCAGTGAACTTGAAAAAGGTTGTAATGATGATGATAATGATGAACTAGTCTAGAAAATTAACATACCTACTGTAAGCTGGCATATACAGTTCTAAAATAACAAACGCAATTTTTAGTAACTTTCATAAACGACATACTTGTAAATAAAGAAACTAATCCGGTAGTAGAACCTCGTTAAATCCCCAGACTTAAATTGAAATGAGGTTTACATCTTATACCTTCATTAAGAGGCCGACATAAAAAATATTTTATGCGAAATAAAAAGCAGCGAATAATGTAAGATAAATGAGATGCATAAACCGCCTGTTATAATTACTTGTAACCTATATTAAAAATTTGAAACCTCATAATAAAGCATAACGAGTTAGCCGATGAGATTATTAAATACAACGAGATAAAAAGAACGTTTTAACCTACTTAAAGTTCCATTTGGACAATTTAATTATTTTTGCGTGAAACCAAGCGACTTTAATTTGATTGATAACGACAGATCGAGGAGCGTTATTCGGTCACATTTTTCCCAACTTCTGCAGGTTTGTAGGTCGAGATGATATTCAACAAGCAGCTTTAAAATCATAATTTATGTATTATCTACCATTTATACGAGTTTCCTATCTGCAGTGAAAAATTATAAATATATAATTAAAATGAATGTGGTTTTCTGTAATTGATAAAATGTTTAATATCTGCCATTTAGCTTGTTTTTTATAGAAAGCATTTATATAAAAAATGTGTATATTAACACATTTTTTATATAAATGCTTTCTTTCAAAAATTAATTATTAATATTTCCTCCATTATTGCTAATGTTTAATGGAAATGTTTTTCCTTTCATAAATTATAAGGCTGGTTTAACACAAAAATCTATAATAGAGGACATTTTTCGGAGCCCAAGTATCTACTGTGTGAACAACAAATCAATACGACACTCTACACCGATATCAAGCCACGATAATGATAAAACTGGGCAATATTAGCATTTAGCTTCGTCGATATGACAAAGATGCGGGCCTGCCTGATGCGTCACCGGAATCGATCAGCGTACGATACACAGCGTACACAGCCCCAGCGGCTTATCGCAGAATAGAAAGGTGGCATTGTTTCCAGCCCACACACCGTTTGCGATATCTGTAGGGAGCTAGCAATCGCGCTCACATGATGTAAAATGAATAAATAAACAATGACCGTATTGTAATTGAAGATTTTTCGATTTCGTAATTGTCAAAAGTAATTATAAGGCTAGTAAATATGCAATAAACTACATAAAACATGGTACATTGTTAACCAATAAAGTATAAATATACATCACTAACAAATACACCTATAATAAACCGCTATAATATATTTTTTATATATTGCTAATAATATAATATTGTATTTATTTGTTAAGATGAATGTTTACTAGGTTATAGGTTTGTTGCTAGGTTTTTATTCTTCTCTTATGTACGCAGTGCGTAAAATTCTTGATTTTAACCTTAGTTTTTGTTTGAATAAGTAATCCTGTCTCGTTTTACTATAAAGTAATTGGGGACACTTCGAACAATAATTGTTACAGAGTTACATAAACCATAAGGCGTGAAGCTCTGAGTAATGACCGAATACAGTATATAATCATAGTCAGCTGAACAAATTTTAGGCCTAGCCTTGTTGACTCATACAAAGTGACTTAAGAAACTAAATATTTAGTAATTAAATTTAATAAAACATTTAGGTCAAATAAATTAATGTCACTTCACAGGTTCATTTGTGTCGAATATTGTCACATAAAACTGTACGTAAACAGTCAGTATACGAAGATTATTTATGGTTATATAAAAACTAGAGGGAAACAGTTTCAGTGAAACTGGAGGAATCATCATACATCCCAACCCAAATACCTACAACCTGTAATAAAAAGTAAGGTTAGCCCAAAATAGGTCCAATTGCTGGGCGCTTCCATCTTTCATCTGAATATGTATTACGAGTATGTATTAGTAAAAACCG
Source organism: Parnassius mnemosyne (assembly GCA_963668995.1). Lineage (NCBI taxonomy): Eukaryota > Metazoa > Arthropoda > Insecta > Lepidoptera > Papilionidae > Parnassius > Parnassius mnemosyne. The sequence goes on along the minus strand of CAVLGL010000148.1, from coordinate 39,996,292 downwards.
AAAACCTAGAAGCCCTCAGGTAGTAGTAGGGTATTCTGGGCACCTATGACATATTACAAGTACTTACATTATAATTAAATATTGACTACTAAGCCGATTAGTGTTTACCAGTTGTAAAATAAACGAGCATAGTATTTATAGTTTTGTTCTGACGGCGGCAATGATCGGTTTCTATAAAGTGATTATACAAATAAATAAAATTGGAGTGTCTGTTTGTAACGTCAAAATAACAGCTTTTCACTAAATGCATATGAAAGTATATATGGTACTTATAACAAAAACACAATTTTTAAATTTTTGTCTGTCTGTCTGTCTTTTTGTTCCGGCGAATCTCCGAAATGGCTGGACCGATTTTGATGGGACTTTCACTGGCAGACAGCTGATGTTATAAGGAGTAAAAAAAGAATTAGGGTTCCGCACAAAAAATAAAAACAGCTAATCTACAAATATATTCTAAGTGACAGTCTAGGCGAAACATTGGAAACACAAAGTTCTGTTATGTTTCATTCCGCTTGTAATCTGTTTACTTTAGCGGTCATTGTCGAACTCCATCAATCAGGCTGTCACCCGTTCTGTAGGCAGGAAAACCGGTTTTCTTCCAATGGCAACTATTACTTGTCAAGAACTGTTAGACGAGGATAAATTCTCTGTAAATCCAGTTTGTAAGAACAACATTTTATTAAAACATTTACATTATAAGTAATTTATAATGTACCTAAATGTTTTAATAAAATGTAAATGCATTAATATAATTAAACCCATCAGTACGAAAGGGTTAGTACCGGGTATTGCTTATCGTCGGATACTTAAATCGCCAATTCACATGTTAGGAGTGGCGAATACGGCAAGTACACCATATTTAAGAGAGCTAAATGTTACGAAAGAAACATACCTAACATTTCTTTAGCGGGTCCATAGCACTAATATATAATATACTTTATAGATCACTGAACATCAAAGCAAACACATTTTTTTTTTCTGGAGAAACACAAACACATCTTGCATGTTTGTTGTTTGTTCTGTAATCAATCATATTATATTACATATAATGTTATCATCACAAATATATAAATGTCAAATCATAGTAGTAAATCTAGCCCAGTAGCGCAGCGGAGGGCCGTAATGATGTTTTGCGATATTATACAAACCGGATGAGTGATGAAGTGATAATACCGCCGCGGTGCGAGCGTATTGTCAGCGGTTGAATACCACACGAATTTCGGGTCACCGGGTAAGACGAGTTGGGAACGCAGCTAAAATTATAATACTTCTCAACTACTTTTCTTATATTTCTTAATTATAACTAATATATAAAAGTCTAGTTTTAATTTAGACGTTAGATTTTAGCCTAACTAGCTAGAATTTTATGTCCTTTGTATGTTAATGTAATATTATGTAGTTACAGTACTAAGTGGAGGCGTACTATACATATTTATATACATTGGTAGGGTAGTAATCAATTTTATAACAATATGTGTATAAAATTTGCAAAGTAAGTAATACCAATGTTACAGAGGTTATAACAATTAACAAAAAAATATTTTTATAATTTTAAATTTTTATATTATATTATGGACCAATCGTTATTATGTTAACCTTATCAAAGTTTTCTATGTTTTTATTGTTAAATAAAAATTATACATTATGTTGGAAGGTGCCTTTGGTAGTACCAATTATTAAGCGATAGGTACGATGCCTAATAAACAAAGGCATAAACGGTTTCATGCGTCTGCTGCTGAGTCAGGCCGGCCGCCCGCGTTGCAATGTCCAGGCGTGCTGCAATCCGCAGCACTCGATGCGCAACGGTGTCAACAGAGGTGGTGCAACAGATAGGAACTTAGATTACCTACCAACAGACCGCACTCCAACCGAGCACGATAACAATTTCTTTATGAACGTTTCACATTCTTTATCTTCGTATTAAAAATAAATAATATCATACAGTCCATTGAGCAACGTATTCATTATTTAGAGATTACATTCATAATAATATAAACATAACAAAGCGTTGCGTCAGAATTGTGCAGAATGACAACAACAACTACAACTAATTAAGTAATAAATATTTTTGCACTGAGAATATTTCACAACATCAGTGAAATGACAGTTATTGTTTATAAAAAATAAGAATGAAATATACTATTCAACTGGAATAACCATCCTCCAGGTTTTGGAAAATAGTTCTAGGAGCGTGTAATTATAATAATAAATGGTGCCAGGCTGCAGTCATGCTGCAGCATGACTGGGTCTACTATCGTAAAAAACCAGCATAAGGATTTTGTTTAGTATGGTGAGCATGAACACGTGAACCGAATAACCTTTTCACTGGTAAACTTCTCAACCCTAGCCTTCAAGGTTGACAAGGCATCTGCATTTCAATTCTTAATTGAGGATGGATCTACGGGTCTCAGCATGCACTTACATAGTCATTATGACAAAATCGCTACAGAACCTAAGGATTATGCTCAATGATCTCAAAGCTTCACCATCGGAAAAAGAGTGAGAAATGGAAATGGGAAATTTATAATTATATTCATTTATAATGATAATTTGCATTTAATTATATATATTTATGATGATAATTTGCATTTAATTATATATATTTATGATGATAATTTGCCGCTAATTAAATTTTAATTCTAGAAGAACAAATATTAAAAAACCATATACAATATTTATTTCATAACGCTGTGAAATATCCATTCTTGCTAAAACTAATTAAACTTTCAAATTTGTCGTAAATATGAGTGCAATCGGTTTTTTTTTAATTTAAGTACATCTCGGAAGATAAAATTTATTGTCCTATGGATGACAAAAGTGTAAAATTTACATTAATAATGAAATTAAAATTTTCTTTTCTTACTAATATAATAATAAATACCACCAATCAAATCAATGCCAATAAATATTAACGAAAAACGAAACGTCATTTTCAAATAAAGTAAAATATGTTCTCAAAATCACTATAAAATTTTATGGATCAATGACGAGCTTTACTTAATTTATTTTAATTAATATAGAAAGTCTTAAGGATTTAAGTAAGTACATCCATTTGTACATGCTTGATGTATTTAATCTACCAAGAAATAAGCAGCAGCAATCTACAACAGCATTTGAGCAATAGCGTTGTGGTTCCCCGGGTCGAGTCTCGGCCGAAGCCGAAAATTATAGCTGATACGAGTAGACATCATTGCAGCCCTTCACAAGTCCACTGCTGAACATAAACCTCCCCCAAGGAATGCCTCAAAGCACGGTCCTGAGCCACCTGCATTTATCGACTTCCTGCATATCTTACCAGGTCGTCACTCCATCTAGTGGGGGTACGCCCTACACTTCGTCCGCCGGTACGAGGCCGCCACTCGAGAACCTTTTTTCCCCATCGGTTGTCGGTTCTTCGAGCTATATGGCCGGCCTATTGCCACTTCAACTTACTAATCCGTTGGGCTATGTCGGTCGCTTTGGTTCTACTGCAGATATCCTAATTTCTAAGTTAATCACGCAGATAAACTCCGAGCATAGCCCTCTCCATAGCTCACTGAGCGACCTTGAGCTTCCTCATCCAGCCAGCAGTGAAGGACCACGTCTCAGTTCCATAGGTCATCACTGGCAACAGTCACTGGTTGTACAGTCTCGTTTTTAAGTTTTGAGGTATGCCTGAGACTAGAAGATGTGCCTTAATTTCCCGAACGCTACCCAACCGAGTTGAATCCGTCGATTGACCCCTCGGTCGAAGTTGGACCTACCTAGTCGGACTTTTTGTCCCAGGTAAACATACTCGTCAACAACCTCGACCTTAGTGCTACCAACAACTACAGGCATAGGTGTGACATGGACATTAAACATGATATTTGTTTTCTCCATGTTCATCTTAAGACCTATCCGTTGGGAAACACTATTGAGGTCATTGAGCATAGCGCTTTGGTCCTTCAGCGATTCTGCCATAAGGACTATATCGTCGGCAAATCGAAGGTGAGTCATGTACCCGCCATTGATGTTAATACCGTATCCTTTCCAGTCCAGAAGCTTGAAAACGTCTTCCAATGCAGCAGTGAAGAGTTTCAGGGATATAACGTCACCCTGTCTTACACCTCTCTGAAATTGGAAAGGTTTCGTACTCTGGTTCTGTACTCGGATAGCCAACGTATCTCTACTATACAAGCACTGCAGCACTTCGATATACCGACAGTCGACTTGGCACCGCTGAAAGGACTGCAGCAGCGTCCAAATTTCGACGGAATTAAAGGCTTTCTCATAATCCACATACATACGCAAGACATAGTGGCAAATTGTACTCCTCGGACTTCTGTACAATTTGCCGAAGGGTATGTATATGGTCTATGGTGCTAAAGCCTTTTCAGAAACCGGCTTGTTCGGGAGGCCGGAAGTCGTCAAGTCTGCGCGCGAGACGATTTGTAATGACTCTCGAAAACAGCACGTAGACGCGGCTCAGAAGAGAAATCGGTCTGCAGTTCTTCAAGAGAGCGTTGTCACCTTTTTTTGAAGAACAAGACCACCGCACTTTTGCTTCACGCCTCCGGTGTAATGCCACCATGGAGGACGGAATTAAAGAGCTTCTAAAGGACTTCAAGTACCGGTTTTCCACCCAATTTCAGAAGCACCGCTGTGATTCCATCCTCGCCTGGGGCCTTGCCGTTTTTAAGGTGCTGGAGAGCCATTCTATCTCGCTCAGACTGACGTCCGGGATATCATCAGAATAGTGTCGGGTAAGACTCATTCTTGGATCTTTACTCACACTTGCGTGTGGCTCCAACGATGATATGTACAGCTGCTCATAGAACCTCTCAATCTCACTCAAAAATTGTCCCGGAAACGACGCTGCCACACTCGGTCTTCGGCTTCGAAAGTTGGCTCTTTCTGGCAGACAGATCTCTAGCAAGACTTTGGAGCCCTGGTTCAGCTCGATCGCTTCTTCAATACGAGCAGTATTAAAGTTGCGTAAGTCCCGCCGCATGCATTTGGAGATCTGTCTGTTCAGTTGCCTATATGCTGTCAAATCTGTTGAAGACTGCAGCTTCATATCCCGTCTAACAGCCATGAGATTAAGAGTGTGATCGGAGAGTTTTTGTGTTTTTCTGCGGCGGGACTTGCAAAACTTAGCTCCGACCGCATGGACTGTTTTCACAAGCTTGTCATTGATATCGTCCACTGCATTGCAATCTTCTAGGCACTGAAAATGGTTTCGTAGCTCGAGCTGAAAGGTTTCGGGACTTTGGATTAGAGCACGAGGGGGACGGAGCGTTGATTTCATTAGACGTGACCTCTCCAACTTAACGTTTAGGTTCAGTGTGCCTCTCACCATTCGGTGATTGCTGCCGGTTTTCACCCTTGCAATCACTGAGACATCGCTGAACAGTTGTCGTCTGGTCGTCATAATGAAGTCAATCTCATTTTTTGTCGAACCGTCAGGGCTCGACCAGGTCCACTTCCTGTGGGGCCGCTTCTGGAAGACAAAGTTCATCATAAAGAGTCCCTCTTTCTCCATGAAGTCGGCCAGCTGCTGGCCCCTTGGGTTCCGTTGGCCTATTCCGAAATTCCCTACTTTCAGCTCACCGTTCTCTCTTGTGCCTAGTTTTGCGTTGAAGTCTCCCATTAACACTGTATAGTGGGTTTTGGAGGAATGCATGGCTCTAGAGATATACTCATACATTTCCTCCACCTCCTCATCGGGGTGTGTCGAAGTTGGTGCGTAAACCTGTATGACCTTCAGCGAATACCGTTTGGTGATTCTACTTTATGTACGCAACCTACGTCGACACACTCCCAATCTTTACAACGTTGTTAACGAGAGACTTGTGGACGATAAATCCGACACCTTCTTGGGACAGATGGTCGCCCTCCCGGTGATAGAGCAAGTTGCCGGATTCGAGGATTACCGTGTCCTCCACCTCTCTTCGGACCTCGGATAATCCTATGATATTCCAGCGCAACTTGTCTATCTCTTCTTCCAGCTCCAGGATCTTCACGTCAGTCCTCAGGGTGCGTGCGTTATATATACCTCCACCGGAGATTTTTAGCACTCCCTGTTCCGCCGTTACCATGGTCGCCACCATAGCCAGGAGTAACGGGGTCGCCGGGGACTGGGGGTCGTCTCTTCGTTACTATCATGGGGAGGTGTATTGCCATAGTTGCCACGCTTGGCGAGCGTGGCAAATATGTATATATACCTCTGTCGCCTCTTACGACACCCACGGGAAGTGAGTATTCTTACTCGCCACTACACGGGGGGGTATACGAGTAGTAAAACATCATTATCGATTTGTTTATATTTAAGAATAAACAAATATAAAATTCTTAAATCTAAAGCAGCAGTCTAAATACATACGTTCTACCATGTCAAAATACAAGCCTGCCCTCACGACAAGAGGTTTGAAGCGTGCTCCGTCACGTTGCCGCTGTGCAAGTTGACGAACTAAATACGGCGCACAAGTTATTCTAGCATACAAGTTTTTTTTTTACCAAGTCAAAACACGAAGCAGAAGTATAATTCATGCTTCGCTTTTTCTTTAAGATGCATTTAAATATTCACGTACGAGTTTTGTTTACAGTAGTCACTAAACGGAAAGTAACACTCAATTTATTAAAAACGTAATAAAAATTTTCATTTATTTAATTATAAATAACTCAAATATTATACAATATTTGTACAAAGTTGTATTTATACTACTTTGTACAAATACTGTTTTTTTTTTTATAGAATAAGGGTAAAAAACGAACACGCAGTCTACCTAATGGTAAGTGGATGCTGTGACCCATCGACATCTATATTTATCCTCAATTAAGAATCAAAATACAGATGCGTTGTTCAACCCTGAGGACTAAAATGGAATTCCTCGTTTCCAGTTAAAAGGGTCTCCGGTTATCTACACTCACTATGCGAAACTCAGCATCATTTAAAGTGGTATTCCGTGAGGGCGTGGTCCCACCCTGGTCGAGCTAACCCATTCGTGCTACACAAATGTTTTAGACATATTTTAATAATTCATGAATTAAATGGTCACTGTTATGGTAAAACTCGTAAGATACTACTATTTTAAATATTCAACATATTTCAGCACTTAAGGAGCTATTAGGCAGTTCAAATAGGATTAAATTAACAAAACGGGTAAGCGCGGCTCTAAATGTTCCGTCAAACCATTTTTACGATGGAATCAGCAAATGAATGTACAATTAATATTCAGTGTTTGTATACAAGACTAAGCATTTATACCTAGCGATTAAAATAAATGTTATCTCACATGGAAAAACTTCGATGACATCACTACATTGCTTTATAGTTGCTATAATGCTTTAAGCGGGCGATTGAAATTTAATATATTCTATAATGGAGCATAAAGTAAAGCGTTTCTTATATCTTTTAATTGAAAGATGAAAGCAATATAACATCAAAAAATTTAAATAAATTTTTTAGATTATTTTATCATATAAGGGACCTCCAACCCTCTATTATCGAAACCCACGCATCCGCATTAAACGGTTCAAGAAGTTCGTAATGCGAAAGGAGTAAGCACAATATAGTATAATAGCATCTTTTGTCTTTGCATCAGATTGCAATGTAGATGTCTTCAAGGCAATTTCTTTTGTTTACCAACTTCGGCTACATCCCACCTTACTATCAGGTGGGAAAGTAGATAAGCAATATCTTATAAGAGTTAAAAAATCCGCGCATAAACAAACGGATAAATATTCTAAAAAACCGGCAAAGTGCGAGTCCGAGGGTTCCGAACAAATCTGTAGGTATATAAGTTTAAAATTATTAAAAATATTTTTATTATATGATGTAACAAAAAATTTATGCTTTTCGCAATTTTTCCTTTATCTGTGCTATAAAACGTTGCTTTATACCAAATTTCAAGATTCTGAGTTCACGGGAAGTACCCTGTGTAGGTTTTGATTCCCTTACGAATGTCGAAAATTTACGGCATAAACGGTTCTATCTTTTGATTGCGTTGAGTTAGAAGTTTGATTTTTTCACAGCTCTAAAGGACAGTAGACTTGAGTATTTGATATGAATTTCAGCTTGATACCGCCACGCGTTCCTAAGAAAAAGGGTCTTGACGGACAGACAGACAGACGGACAACAAAGTGATCCTATAAGGGTTCCGTTTTTTCCTTTTGAGGTACGGAACCCTAAAAACTACTATGTACCAATTATCCTCTGTTAAATGTATTACTCGTATATCTAAATATACATGATGTATTAAACTTCGCAGTTATTAATTATTGTTACTTTTTGTTTCTATACATAATGTGACGGGTACATTTGGTGACATCAACACAAACAGTGTACAAAAGGCTCGTTGTAGAAAAGAAGTTACGTTGTGTATTAGTTAAAAGTTAAACATCTACCATACATATTTCAATTTTTTTCCAGCCATAAAAGTAGTGACAATTTCTTTTCAACAATTGATTAAAATACGAAATGTATATACATTATTGTACACTAGACACTACCTCGCACCCAATATAAGGAATGGGGAAGTGAGTAATACAGTGACAAATCACTGTATTCTTAACACAAATCCTATAACTGAGTTTATTCGATGACGTAGGAAATTAAAATTTCGTCTGTGAGTCCGAAAATTTTAAAAATCCTGTCGGAATAAAAGTACCATTTTAAAATATTACGGCTTTACTACGCATGGTAAGCTTTTTTTATGTATGAAATAAAAGCCTTTTACACATCCAATTGTAAAGCTACTGGGAGCTGTAAGCAAACACTGACACTTTCCGCTAGAACAAGCTCTGAATGGTATAAATTGGAAACATACTATGTTCAGATACGGAAACGTACTAGGAAATAAGTTACATAATTTAGTATTCGAAATACTATAAATAGAGCGGATATCCGGTACACGTTAGCTGCACTGAAACGGCTTCAAATATAAAATCAGATAACATGATGACCTATTGTAATAGATACATTTTACTGAGTGTAATTGAAGCATAATAACCAAATGAATATTACTTTTTTTTTGGAGATATTAATTATTTATTTTCTGTCATTTAAAGGGTAGGTGATTAGGGTTCGTCAGCTATATATAAGTCTTTGGCTATTTAAGTTATTAACAAACAAACTTGTAACTAGAATAAAATGAATTTCGAAAAAAAAAATTCTGTAATATTTTAACAATTGTCTACTATTTTTATAGAAGAGGGGGCAAACGAGCATGCGGCTGCACCTTATGGTAAGTGACTACTGCCGTCCATTAACAACTGCACCACCAGGGTAATTGCAAATGCGATGCCGGCCTTTTAAAAAGGAGTAGGCTCTTTTCTTAAAGGTCCCTAAGTCGTACTAGTCCGGAAAAATCGTTGGTGGTAGTCGATTCCAAAAGGAAGTTGTGCGAGGAAGAAAAATTCTTCTAAATCGCACAGTGGTGGACCGCCAATCATCCAGATGGTATGGACCATCCATACCATCGCCAGTTTTGTTATGATGTGCGATGGTGAAATTGATCGCCTGGAATTAGTCCGAACAATTCCTCAGAGCACTCCTTGTAGTAGATGCGATAAAATACACAAAGAGATGCAACATCTCTACGCAGTGACAGCGAATCAAGCCGATCGGAAAGAACTCGGTCGTCAACGATTCGAATCGCTCTGCACTGGATGCGGTCAAGTGGAAGGAGCTGGCACTGGGAAGCCCCTGTCTAGAGATGGGAACAGTATTCCATGTGGGACCGAACCTGCACCTTGTAAAGTTGCAAGCGGTGTGCCGGCATGAAATACTGTCCCGCTCTTTAGAGGCCAATTTGACCTCCTTTTCCAAGTGACCACGAAACTATACATCACTCGATATGTCGACACCGAGAATTCCGATACTGGCTGAGGTAACAAAGGGAGTGCCTTGGAACTGAGGAGATTCGACAAAGGGGTTCTTTTTAGCGGTAAACGCGCAAACTTGTGTTTTCTGGTGATTGAACTTAGATTTAGTCGCCCCCAGTCAGAGACTTTGTTCAACAAAATCTCGACTTCAGACACAAGTTTGTTGCGGTACTCGGCGACGGTTTCCCGAGAAATATTTGCACGGCCGGTGTATAAAGCATCACCAGTGCTGTCGTCTACATAGCAATGTATGTTACCACTTACCAGTTTGCAACATATCATTGATATGCAGAAGAAACAGCGTTGGTAATAGCACGCATCCTTGTGGAACACCAACGTTAATGGGCTTGTAATCGGAGCATGCACCGTCTACTACGACCTTGATGCTGCGATGTGCAAGAAAACTGGTGATCCAATTGCACAGTTTCACGGGAAGCCCATAGAAAGTAAGCTTCGAAAGAAGCGCTTTGTGCCAAACCCGATCGAAGGCCTTCGCTATTTTCTAACTAACGGCCAATGCCATCGCCTTTGGACTCCACTGCCTTCGCCTATCTATGAGTTAGGTAACCTTCAAGATCACCAGCTGAGCAACCTCGACGGAAACCGTACTGGCGGTCACTAATCAGTTGGTGATCCTTAAGATATCGCATGAGCTGGCAGTACTTATTTTTATAAACAAAAGTAAAATGAACACTTTCTCCGTTAAGGTCGATACCAAAAACTTGGATAACGGAAGCAAAAAAAAAAAAAAACACTACATAACATTCAGAAATTTTCTAAAAACAAAACATAAACATTTACTTCTTTCATACAGCCTATCAAAATTGTTTTTCGGGAACCAGTTTACACAACCAGTGACAACATTGCACCAGTTGTTATGAATATAACCCAGAGAAAATGGAATTGATCGTGCAATCACTGGAGTTGTGTCAGTGCTGAAATTCGAATTAATTTATTAGTGCCTCGACCACTATCCCAGGCTAGAACTAGAGTTCATTCTATCTAACAGAGTATTACTATTCTATGTAATTTCACACCGCAATATCCTATGCATAGCCAATCTGTAACTTCAAATTTCAGTTGCTAACTAGATCTCTGCTTAAAACATTAAGCGGAATGAATTATTCTCACTGATATAAACGCATTATACAGTCTGTATCGAAAGTATTTTTGTGAAACAGTCACAGAAACCCTAAATATTATTGTTAATTATTTACGATATGAAAAAAAAAACATCATTTATTATAAATTTTGTAACGTTGTTTGTAAGCAATAGTGTTTAGGGACTGTAACCTAAGAAAATGAAAAGAGTATTAAAAGTTATAGCGATCTGAGTCGGACTGATCTATGCGATGAATACAAACCTGACCGTTCCAATATTACGACTTCGCACATGGAACTAATAGACAAGAATAGAATGTAAGTCAAGGAAATAAAAAGAAGCAGTTAAATTACGACTTCGCACATTGTTTTAAATTGTAAACCATATTTACGAATAATAATAATAATAATGAACATCAAATTAAATAAGCAGCAAGTTTTTTTAGTGATCAATTAGTATTTTGTAGCTTAGATTAGGTAATATATGATGCCCATCTTAATTGTACTAATTAAAATAAATTATGCTTTTATGAATTATGTATCGTTCCATCATCATCGTCGTGGTCGTCTATAGGTTGCCAATACTTCCTTCCTGGTCATATGGTATTTGTCCCGTGATGGAAGGATTTACTGATCAAAATTTCCGGTTCTGTTTATATGCATAATCATCATCGGCAAACAAACCTAGCACAGAGATTTGACATAATCCATAAGCTTGACAAACATATTGGCAATTATAACTGTTATCACATTGGCAAAAAAACGTAAGCCTGAAAACGTACTACTTGTGTTTATGGGCAAATGTTGGCTCTGGCTAACACACGAAAATAGGACTCGCGGGGATACGTACTTCGCTTAGAACGCTTCGTCATGATGAACTGGTATATATATATATATATATATATATATATATATATATATATATATATATATATATATATATATATATACTTAGACTTAACAACAATTAACCGAACATGGCTGCTCGGACGCAGGCGGGTGGACACGCATGCAAATCGCTTATTGGCCCCGTAATCAAATCGCGACGCGCCGGTCAACTACGGCTTACGGTCGTCGACCTGCTACCGTCCAACCAACTGCAACTCAACCCAACCACTGCAACGCAGTTCTCATGAAATTATTATAGATGGGACAGTGTCAAATCCTTGAAGCAAAGGTCATTAAATTATAATTTCAACACATCGCGTGGCAAATTTAAATATTTACAGATTTGTATTAAACATAAAATTAATTATTAAATGTGGAATGTTGTAAAGCACTGTTTGCTAATATGTTTTGGTAAGTAAATCAATATTTGAAAAAGTTGCTTATTTATTTATTTGTTCAGGAATCAAAGAAAAACTGACTACTTGTAAATACTTCGATTTCCGTAAACTTTACGTGTTCAAATCAACAAGCATTACGAGTATAATACTAATTGATGGCTTGGTAGCGCAGTGGCAAAACGTTTAGTCGCGGGTTGGTATCCCACATGGAACAAATATCTTACAAATAATTGTTTAATGTCTAGATATTTGTCCATATGTCTTGTCTTCTTTCTTTAAGAAAGAACATGCTTCCAAAATGATTACAGTATTTTTATAACAAGTTTAAAGTTAATGTAAAAAAGCCGAACCCTAGCAAAAGACTTCTACATAATTTTCACTATGCTTTCTACGTTTTCGATTAAGCGAAATATTACTTTTTTTTTATAAAATAAGGTCGAAAAACGAGCACACAGTCCACCTGATGGTAAGTGGTTACTGTGGCGCATAGACATCTACATCTTACTTCGTTTGCGACGGTCTTTCCCGGTCGAGCCGACCCATTCGTGCTACAACTATACTATTAATATATCTGCAGCATGGCTCTACCACGTACAAATACCACTTTTGGTCCGTGACACGCGTAAAATTATAAATAATGTATTTAGGGAATAATGTATTTGTAATTTCTTCCTTCTTAATGTTCCCAATAATTAAAACAGGCCGCCCTCGCTGTTGAGAGGAAATGCCTTAATTGGCACGCTTGACAGACGAACTGGCGGATCGCAATACCTCACGTCGTGCACCTTTGACCCTTCTTCCCGTTGATGGCCTGCGTATAATGTCTGCTGTTTACGAGATGGTTATATTTTCCAGGAACTATGAGATTTTTATTTTTACATACAAGTATAAATTTGTCTAAATCGGTATAGGACCACGATAGATATACCTATATATACATATATAGCTATACCGTCACTATAAGCGTCAGCCTATAAGTAGCCCTAAACTGCATACAGGCGTCACACAAGAATTCCCTTACGGCGCCACCACATCCCTTAGCAGTGTAACTGTCGGTATACCGACAGTTACCTTGGCACCGCTACAAACACTTTAGCATTTCGATATATCGAAATACTAAAGTGTTTGTACAGTAGGGCTACGATGGCTATCCGAGTACCGAACTAAAGTACGAAACCTATCCAACTGCAAAGAGGTGTAAGAAAGGGTGACGTTATATCCTCGAAATTCTTCACCACTGCATTGGAAAACGTTATCAAGCTTCTAGACTGGAAATGATACGGTATTAAAATCAATGGCGAGTCACTCACATTCGATTTGCCGAAGATATGGTCCTTATGGCAGAATCGCTGGAAGATTTAAGCACTATAATCAATGACTTCAATAATGCCTCCCAACGGATAGGTCTTAAGATGAACATGGACAAAACGAAGATCACGTGTAATGTCCATGTCACACCTATGCCGGTAGTTGTTGGGAGCACTAAGCTCGAAGTTGTTGACGAGTATGTTTATCTGGGACAAATAGTCAGATTAGGTAAGTCCAACTTCGATCGAGAGGTCAATCGATGAATTCAACTCGGCTGGGCAGCGTATGGGAAATTACGACACATCTTCTCGTCAGATATACCTCAAAACTTGAAAACGAGTGTGTTGCCAGTGATAACTTATGGATCTGGAACATGGTCCTTCACTGCTGGCCGTATGAGGAAGCTCAAGGTCGCTCAGCGAGCCCCCATTAGTTGGAGTTACGACCTGGTAAGACATGGAGGAAGTCGAGGAGACAGGTGGCTCAGGACCGTGCAGTGGATTTGTGAATGGCTGTAATGATAATGATGATGGCATCATTTATCTATAAATAGGGCTATAGATTCAGATAAGGGTATACCATCATAATAATATATTCAGTTTGTAAGTAGCCCACTGCTGGATATATGGTTCACAAAAATTGAGAAGGTTTTGTGACCGCCACTCTTAACAGACGTATTATCGATTGCTACATCTTTAGCTCTTAGCTACATCTCTCTGGCACCTTAGACAACGCTTATAAGCGTCGGTCATAGTATTTTATGTTTTGAATTTTTAGATTTAATTAAACTTTATGGATCTTATTAGAATTAGATATTGTTTATTGATATAAGCAACAACGCAACTAAATAAACCAAGTAACAAGTTAGAAACTTGCGTTAATTGTGTTAAATTCTGATAGTCCCTTTCTGTTATGTTATTATTATTTTTAAGGCAATAACGCAGTCTCTAACGGATACCTTTCTTGTGAGTTTTCAATGTATCAATTATAATACAAATTATGCAATCAATCATCACCAAGTACTTCATTCCTGCCGACTTATATAAACAATATACAATCCCGTGAGACATAGACAGCATTTGTTTACATTTTGAAGTAGACTATATTTATACACAAATTTCTTTCACACCTACAATCATCTGGTTTCTAGAAATAAAATAGAAAATCGGCAAAAAGGGGTTCAGGGCAAAGGTGTTCTCACACCTACGACAAACGAGCACACAGTCCACCTGATGGTAAGTGGCTGCTGTAGCCCATAGACATCTACATTTATCCTCGTTTGCGAATCAAAATGCAGATGCGTTGTCACCCGTGAGGACTAAGATGGAATGCCTCTTTTCCAGTAAAAAGGGTCTCCGGTACTCTACACTCACCATAAGAAACACAGCAGTGTTAAACTGCTATTTTACGTTGGTATTCTGTGAGAGCGTGGTCCTTCCCCGGCCGAGCCGACCCATTCGTGCTACAATTATACCACTAATATAGCTGCAGCATGGCTCTACCACGTATAAAAAACGCCTAACCGACCTTTGTCTTTAACCGACCGTATAAAGACATTATGTGTATCGAAAAAGATACACAATATTTAGTTTTTTGTATAAGTAATAATACCTTCTTTAGATGCAGGGAAGCCAATTGATTATTTCGATTTATTTCTCACGCATGACATTTTACAGCACATAGTGCAATAAACAGTGATCTCGGTTGCAGATTTTGGAAGGACAAAGGAATGACGTTACACTGATAATTAATATACACAGACAGAAATACACATCTAGGTGGAACACTCAAAGCAATTAATATGAAATTGAAGATAAGCATGATGTGTATGTTACAGACTAACGATGGAGTTGTAGTCTTGAAGTGGCAAAACAAACAATGTGAGAACCAATGCAGGCTAACCATAATAAAACCAGAGTGATTAATGCATTCTGGTTTTAGACTACAATAACGGAAATTCGCCTATTGACATCAGTTACAAGACGGCAACACACAGTTCCATTTTGCGTCGCTACAAGTAATGGTATCGTGAATTATTCATAGAAATATTCTGGTAAATATGCTCATCTCCTGTTCAACCAAAACAAAACTTGCAAGAAACTAACAATAACAGAATTTAGGTAACATCGGTCACCATATACTTACTTGAAAGGTCTATACAATTAGCTGGGACCGAGGAAGTGACTTTAATCTCAACTTCGAAAAAAAAAAACCTGCAAACGAATAAAATTGGAGAAGAGTGTACGTGGACGTCGTGAAGTGTTACAAAAAATACGGAAGACATGAAAAAATGTTGTTGATGCTGTTAGATCAGCAGCAACTCAATGTATGTGGTGTTTCTATGCCAAAAACATTCATTAAATATTGCTTATTGTTGTAACAGATTTAATATAATAATGTCATAAAAGTTGATTTTATTCTAAATAAAGCTAGCCAATTTTTTTCATATATTTTATAAATTATGTGCCCGATCCTCAGCCAATAACTAATAGAAAATTTACTGGGCCAGCGCCTTTTTACCATATAAAATACATGGAAAGCGTGTGTATTACTGAACACACAGTGCCGCAACTTAATTGGGGCATGTGTATCGAAATAGATACACAATGTTTTGACGGTCTGTATCGTAATTAATACACATGGCGTTGATGGTGTCTTGATATATTTGTTTTAAAAATAACTCTTGAATGTTTATTCACTCATTCTGCATATTTATTAAAGAAAATTTGTAAAACAAAATAATTGCCAACGCATGTTGCACATGAATAAAGTAACACTTGATCCGTACATCATAATATCGCTAATATTAAACCCCATATACGCAGCCGGCGATGTCAGACGGGACAATGGATGATTTCCGCAAATGACGCTTCATAAACGCCTTTAAGCGCGACCCTTTTGAACAGACTTCAGGAGCTTATTAACACCTCTCACAGATATATGCAATGTTATGTAAGGTCATGTTACTACAACATCATCATTATCATCATATTACCGTTACGGTTATAGCCTATCAAAGTACACTGAACATAGGTCTACCTCATAGAGCTTCTTATAGGTAGGAAGGACATTTTCCATAGCTGCCACGCATGGCAAGCGGGTTGGTAATCCCGGATTTTTTATTCTTTTTAGCTGTTATTCGGAAGATACGTGGTAGAACCACACTGCAGCTATATTATGACTGTAGCACAAATAGATCCACTCGACCGAGGAAGGACCACGTTTTCACAGTATACCAGTTTAATGCTGCTATTTTTCGCTAATACTATATTTCGTATGGTGAGTGTATAGAACTGCCGAACGTCGAATTCGCGAATGGAATGTCTCGTTTAACGAATCATTTCATCAGGTGGACTGTGTGCTCGTTCGTCACACTAATTCTATATAAAAAAAGGCTGCTGCACATCTATCGTTTTAGTTTGCCTCTGCCAACTCTTACGACATACATAGAATAATATGGGGGTAGTTGGTTCTCTTAGGCCGCCACTTCATGACGTTACTATATACTAACACATATTCCTTTTGCTATAAACATTATTCATCATCAATTTGTGAACAGTCCACTGCTAGTCATTAACATAATCGTCGCGCTTGGCAGGAAGATTGACGATCGCTGTACGAGATATTTCACACAGTTCACGCTGCTTTTCGTCTCCCGTCTGGGTATTTTGCATGTGGTATAAATATGACATAGTTACTTACGTTATTCACTTAAACTTTACTATGTATTATTACATAACAATAAATGTAAAAAAGTGCACTTAATGCCTTAAGACATTCACTACAAGTCTGTAGATTGAGCACAAAGTATAATCGACGCAAAGTGGAATATGTATACAATATACGAGTACAATACGAAATATCTCAGTTCCATCTACTTATTATGCATAATAACCATAACTACATACTGACACATTATATATATATATATATATATATATATATATATATATATATATATATATATAAATACGGATTACATATACATACGCAAATATGTGTTTAATATATAACTATGGCAATTTCTAATTAGAATAAAATAGAATAGAATGATTTTTTATTCAATATTTATTATTACATAATACTTTTTGAAAGTCATTTTTTTATTTACCACTGGTTCGGAAAATACCTCTGTCCTGGGAAGAACCAGAGAGAAACCCACCGGAATTTTTTTTAAACATATTTCACTTAACAATAGTTTGTTTATACAATTTTTAAATAAATTTTCATAGAACCAGCATGGTGGCGATCAGCTTATTCCCAGGGGTTATTTTCATTCATGTATTCCATGATATTATAATAACCCTTTTTGTACAGTTTTTCTTTAATAAAACTTTTAAACTTGTTTATTGACAAACTTTGAACATGTTCTGGGATTTTGTTGTAAAAGCGTATACATTGCCCCATAAATGAATTACTGATTCTGTGTAGTCTAGTAACTGGCATTACAAGCTTATGTTTGTTTCTAGTGTTTAGAGTATGAACATCCTTATTATTATTAAAGCTATTTATGTTTTTATGTACATACATTACATTTTTCATCAAAGTTAATATGTCTATTTTTTTAAATTTATCTCTGAGGGACTTTTTTTTTTTTTTTTTTTTTATAGGAGAGGGGGCAAACGAGCATGCGGCTCACCTGATGGTAAGTGACTACCGCCGCCCATGAACAACTGCAACACCAGGGGAATTGCAGATGCGTTGCCGGCCTTTTAAAAAGGAGTAGGCTCTTTTCTTGAAGGTCCCTAAGTCGTATCGGTCCGGAAAAATCGCTGATGGTAATCGATTCCACAAGGAAGTCGTGCGAGGAAGAAAACATCTTCTAAATCGCACAGTGGTGGAACGCCAATCATCCAGATGGTGTGGATGGTATCGGGAGTTCTGCCGCGATGTGCGTTCATGAAATTTGGCGGCTGGGATTAATCCGAACAATTCCTCAGAGCACTCCCCATGGTAGATGCGAAAGAAAATGCAAAGAGATGCAACATCTCTTCGCAGTGCCAATGAATCGAGCCGATCGGAAAGGGCTCGGTCGTCGACGATTCGAGCCGCTCTGCGCTGGATGCGGTCAAGTGGAAGGAGCTGGCACTGGGGAGCCCCTGCCCAGAGATGGGAACAGTATTCCATGTGAGGCCGAACCTGCGCCTTGTAAAGTTGCAGGCGGTGTGCCGGCATGAAATACTGTCCCGCTCTGCTGAGCACGCCAAGCTTTTTAGAGGCCAATTTGGCCTTCTCTTCCAAGTGACCACGAAACTGCACGTCACTCGATATGTCGACTCCGAGGATACCGATACTGGCTGAGGCAAGAAGGGGAGTGCCTTGAAACTGAGGAGATACGACAAAGGGGTTCTTTTTAGCGGTAAACGCGCAAACTTGTGTCTTCTGAGGATTAAACTGGACTAGATTTAGTCGCCCCCAATCCGAGACTTTGTCCAGCAAAGACTCGACTTCAGACACAAGTTTGTTCCGATACTCGGCGACGTTTTCCCGAGAAATATTGGCCCGGCCGGTGTATAGAGCATCACCAGTGCTGTCATCCGCATAGCAATGAATGTTACCAGTTAGCAACATATCATTGATATGCAGAAGAAACAGCGTTGGTGATAGCACACAGCCTTGTGGAACACCAGCGTTAATAGGCTTGTAGTCAGAACATGCACCGTCTACAACGACCTTGATGCTCCGATCTGCAAGGAAGCTGGTGATCCAATTGCACAATTTCTCGGGAAGCCCATAGGAAGGGAGCTTCGAAAGAAGCGCTTTGTGCCAAACCCGATCGAAGGCCTTCGCAATGTCCAGACTAACGGCCAACGCCTCCCCCTTGGACTCTACTGCCTCCGCCCATCTATGGGTCAGGTAGACTAGAAGATCACCAGCTGATCGACCCCGACGAAAACCGTATTGGCGGTCACTGATCAGCTGGTGATCCTCAAGGTACCGGATGAGCTGGCAGTTAATAATGGATTCCATTATTTTGGAGAACAAGGAGGTGATCGCGATAGGCCTATAGTTGGACGGGTCTGAGCGGTCGCCTTTTTTAGGGATCGGGTGGACAAAAGCTGTCTTCCATGAGTTCGGGACAACGCCATGGGAGTAGGAGTACCGGAAAAGACGCGTTAGAACCGGTGCCAACTCCGGAGCACACGTCCTCAGCACAATTGGGGGGATTCCGTCAGGCCCACTCGACTTGTGGATGTCAAGGGAGAGGAGTGCTCTGCGAACCAAGCGCTGTGAGAATAGCACATCCGGCATAGAGCACTCACACCGCGGGATGGTCGGCGGTGTGTTCCCCCCGTCATCAACAGTCGAGTTGGACGCAAAAAGGGAGCCTAAAAGGTCGGCCTTCTCTTTTGCGTCGTGGGCCAGTGAGTCGTCCTCCCTGTGCAGAGATGGTAGTGATGGCTTACAGAAATTCCCTTGGACAGCCTTGGCGAGAGACCAGAATGCACGGGTTCCCGAAGGAAGGCGAACTAGTTTCTCGCCAATTCTGCCTATGTGCTCTGACTTTGCCTTGGCAATAACTCTTTTGAAGGACCTGGAGGCGAAGTTATACTTCTTTTTAAGTGTGCTGGTGTTTACATCCCGAGTCACCGAAGCCGCAGCCCAGGCTTGATAACACTCCTGCTTTCTGCGCAATGCAGTCTTACAGGAGCGACCAAACCAAGGCTGAGATCTGCCTCCGATGGGTACCACAGATGATGGAATAAATAGTTCCATTCCCTGTAGCACCACATCAGTGACAGAGTCAGCAACAGCGCTGGGATCATCCGGCGAGAAGCAAACCCGCCCCCATGGGTAGGATGCAAAGAAAGACCGCATTCCGTCCCAATCTGCCGACCTGTAATGCCAAACACGGCGGCAACCTGCAGAACGCAACCGCGAAGGGAGCGTGAGTGGCACCATACTCCGGATCAGACAATGGTCCGAAGAGCCGAGAGGGGCATCGACGGAAACCTGATATCCGTCCGGATGAGAGGTCAGCAGAAGGTCCAACAGGGAAGGTGTATGATCCTCCACATCTGGAATCCGCGTAGGCGAAGTAACCAGTTGTGTCAGACCATATGCCAAAGCAAAGTCATAAACAGATCTCCCCGCATGATCGGTTAAACGTGAACCGAGCCATTCTGCATGGTGGGCGTTAAAATCGCCAAGGATCACGATCTCTGCGGATGGGACCTGTTGTAGCAAGGAATCTGTAGCCATTTGGACGTGGTCGATGAGTCGGTCTGTTTCGGCATTACCGCTATGGGACCTATAGAGGCACCCGTAGACGCGCGGATGGTCGTCGCTGTCTACGCGTAGCCAAAGGATGGACAGGTCCGAACCTTCAAGACTGCCGAGGCGTCGAGAACAGATGTCCTCTCTGACATACACGCAAACTCCAGCCCGAGGCACAAAGGAGTGCTCCAATTTGTACCCCGGGCAGGAGAGATACGAAATATCAGCCGGAGAGGAAACCTGCGTCTCGGTCAGAAAGAGCAAGGCCGGCTTCGCCGTCTCGAGATGGTAGTGGACGGCGTTTAGGTTAGAGTGAAGTCCCCTGATGTTGCAGAAATTCACGGATAGCGTGGCAGAGGTCGCCTTGGTATTGTTGCTCAGTTTGCCCCAAGCAGTTTTGTTTTTGAGCGGAATTTTGCCCCCCCCAGAATACGCGGGGCAGCCTGAGCACCCACGCTCAGGATTGGAATAACATGGTCGTGGATGCTCAGCGAGGGATTCTCCAGGGGTACTGGTACCCTCCTGGGGTAGTCTACTTTGTAATTCCGCTACCATGTTGATGGGGGGGGGGGGGGGGGGGGGAATTGGGCCTCCGGCCACCTGCACTCACCAGACGAAACGCAGAAGCAGAGCCTCTACTTCACGCCGGTATTCTGTGAGGTCGTGGTACCAACCCGGCTCGAGCCTGCCCATACGTGCAACAGCAAAAAACTGCTGCGGGGCTCTACCACCGTTAAAATTTACAACAAATTTACAATTTAGGTTAAAAATAAATTGAAACTCATTACAGTCAGACACTTTAATTTTATTTATATGTATAGCATATAAATAAAATTAAAGTGTCTGACTGTAATATCGAATTATTTGTCTTACATTGAGCTAAGGGGGTTATTTGCATGCCAAAAAGACATCAATAACCATTTTTAAAATTTTTGTCTGTCTATCTGTGGAGAGGGCTATGCACAGAGTTTCTCTGCGTGATAGACTTAATAACGAGGATATTAAGTCTATCACGCAGTAGAACCACCGTAACCGACATAGCCCAACGGATTAGTAAGTTGAAGTAGCAATGGGCCGGCCATATATCTCGAAGAACCGACAACCGATGGGGAAGAAAGGTGAAACTTCTCGAGTGGCAGCCTCGTACCGGCAGGCGAAGTATAGGGCGTCCCCCCACTAGATGGAATGACAACCTGGTAAGATATGCAGGAAGTCAATAGATGCAGGTGGTTCGGGACCGTGCTTTGTGGCATTCCTTGGAGGCCTATGTTCAGCAGTGAACTTGTGAAGGGCTGTAATGTTGATGATGATGTATGTCTGTCTGTTTGTCTAGGCTAATTTTGGGAATGTCTCAACCGATTGAAATGAAACATCACAAACAGATACAGAGCAATTGCAGGAGTAATCGAGGCTATATTTTATCCCAAAAACTAAGAAAAATCGATTAAATCTAAATACGGCCACGTTAATAGATCATACCCAGGCACAGCCAGGGCGGGTTGCTAGTAACCAATACAATAATAAAAACAAACCGGTTATAATTCCTTTTAACGTTGGTGATAAGATTTTCCGGGAATTTTCTTAAGTCTCTTCTTACCATGCCTACTGGTTAAGATGAAAGGGTTGAACCTTGAACCGGTATCATATTATGATGATAATGATAATATAAATTGCATTTTTGTTAATACAATTTACTAAAATTATTTATTAGAGAACGTAGGCAGTTAGCGTAGAAAACAACCAATAAAAGCCTTATTCTTATACAACGCATCGGGGAGGACGTCGCCGTCATTCGAGTTGGATGTTTTTTACTATACCTTCGTCAAGTCAAACAAAGAGGCGGAACAAAGCGGAGAGAGCGGCCTTTTGTACGGATACGTCGAGTGCGACGGCACTTAACTCTGACATCGGCGACGTACCACTAGGACGCCGTTCTAAAATCTTTTGCAGATCTGAATGAATGTCTCCATGAAGTTTGTTACGAAATTTATTTTTTTCATTACAAATGATTTTTCATAACAAATTCCGCACAAGTATATTATGTTTAAGCCATGAAAATAATGATGATATTCAGGAAGATGCTGCTGCCCATTTCATGTTTCATTTGTCTATGTCGCCTCTTACGAGATCCACGGCATAATATGGGATAGTGGATTAATTCTTCTTAATGAGGTGGTTCATCAATTTAAAATACGCCATTTAGAACAGACTGTTACGTTTTGAAAACATTTTCGAAATCGCATAAAATAAAAGGAAGGTCGGTTTGTGCATCAGCCGCGGAGAAACACGGGTCGTGTTCGTTAATGGCAAGGTTTTATTGGTTTGGCCTAATTGCCTCCCGTCCCGCATTAACGACGTTTTCGTGTCGACCTAGATAGACGTGCACCGTGACTAAATATCCGAACTTAAGTTTTTCCACTCGATGTAATAGATCGAAAACCAATTCTGTGTACATATTTTCTACTATAGTCATTAAAAAAAATCCCACTTCAGTGTTCAGCCATTAATTCATGCTGTCCAAAGCACGAAACAGGTATAATGAACTACAGCACGAACCTAGAGACGAAGAAGCGGAGATCAATTCTAATTTTATTAATGTAATTTTATTAATGTTCTCCTGATGAATGACGTGGAATTTATCTTTCGGAGGAATAAACCGCCCGTCGCCTTTCAATCACCTGCCCAACGAACCTGAGTAAACCAAAACGAAACAAGCTCGGAAAATTTTCCAACATTTTCCGCACATAAACAGCCACAGGGCTTCGCGTCTTCTATAGAACGTTAAACGAAAATAAAAAGCTATAAATATTAGAGACGTGCCTATGTCGGACTGGATGCGACTGTCGTGAGGTAATGCATAGTGCATACACATAAAAGTTACGGTTGTAGCTGTAAAAACACTAGTTTCCGCAACAGGTGGGATTACATTGACTTGTGCCATTACAAACGTGCGCGCAAATCCGGTTCTCTCTACGAATAGATCTAATACGATATTGTAGTAGGATGACATTTCAATCTATAATAGTTTTAGTAATAGTTAGGTAAAGGAAACGAACTGTAAAGTCACAATAGGGGCTATATCACTACTTTGACTTCACTGTTTCTATAATATATCATATTTAAAAAATTCGTAATACTTTGTTTTCTTAAAGCTAATCCCACACTAATTGAATAAACTTTGATGCTGTGGAAAATTGTAATCGAAATAACTGAGCATGTTTGCAGAAGGTATCGACCCCGTTCAAGTTACGAAACGAGCACTATACCCCGAAAGCACATAACCTCAGGCGCAACAATAGCTACGTGTAAATTGACCATAACCATTTTAAACTAGCAATAGTTACGCCATAAATTATACCCTCGGCACTGTTGAATTTGGAACTTATTCAATTAAACACAATGACGACAGTGACCTTTGTACCTAATGAATAACGCTGAGCGATCGTAAAAAAACTCTCTCTACAAGGAACATGGGCATGCAATCTAACATCGAGATAATTGAATCGCCTCGGGCAGGCGCTATATTATAGATCGAATATCAAACAAAAAATGAAAATATATGTACAGAATTTTGATGTAAGAACCTGATTAAGGATTAATAAATGTGCGTATTCATCATCACCATCATTACAGCCTTTCACAAGTCCACTGCTGAACATAGGCCTTCCCCAAGGAATGCCACAAAGTAAGTAAATGTGCGTATTAGTGTAATATAAATATATCATTATCATCATTGTGATAGTTAATGATCTTCAGAATTCCAGTGTTGGACATGGCTTCCGCCCAAGGAATACCACGTACGTATACATACATCATACATATATATTACTAGTGATCCGCCCCGGCTTCGCACGGGTGATTTTTGGATAGTTTATTTAAAAAAAATATTTTAGCATCGCAATAATTTATTTAATGCCAGAAGCTGTTAGGTAGAAATTATTATTTTTTTGTTAAATCGACTTTTTTTTAGAAGTTAAAATATTTTACCCTTTTAAATAAGACTAGGAAAGAATAACACAAGTTTAAGATAACAACAAGACTTCATCTGTTTCGATTATTAAGTCATGAATTGTTGTTATATCCTCTATTATTTTGTTTATTCATTTTCTTGTGTTTTAATTTTTTTTTATTATTATTTTATTCTTATTCGTATTAATTTTGTTTATTAATTTGTCATTGTAATATGAAGTGTCGGAATAAATGTCTTTATGTCTTTATGTCATCTATAAAGTTATATTAAAAACATCATGCACTATTTTGCCACCCTTAGAAGAAATTTTGTTTCCATCTAAGAAACATCCACCTAAGAAGAATTATTTATTATAATCGGTTTAGCTGTTTAGAAATCGGTGAACATACATAATACGCGTCCAATTAACTTCTCATTTTGAAACTAATCGAGTTCCAAATCCAATAAATGAATTTTATTCTTACCGCCGTAAACAATGTTTATTTTATGTTACAACGTGGGTTAACATTTTCATTCTTAGTAACATTTAGTTAAAGTTTGTAAATTCATGAGGTTGGTCAGTGTTAGGAATGTGATACGGCCGTATTCCATTATACCGTTATTACCGTTACAGCTTATCAAAGTCCATAGCCGAACACAGGCCTCCCGCATATATAACTTCATTAGGAGGCAGATTGGCAGGCGAGTTGGCAACCGCAGTTTTTTATTTTTTTATTGTAACTAGGAAGACGCTGTTGCCCATCTCCTATTTTGTTTCCCTCAGTCGCCTCTTACGACACATGTGGACGGACGATATAGAGTAGTAGTGGATGTTCTTACACTGCCACTACACGGTTTACATTTGCGGATTGATAACATATTGGTACATATATTTTATATGAAGTTGTTCACACACGGCAGTGTAAGTTCTAGCGCAAGTATATCATTAGAGTACTATATAAACAGAGTTATAACTTCCAGTAAAAAACAACAGTTAATCCTCAAAAACAAGTGCGTAATCGAGGTTCATTACGTTTAATATAAAATTGGACCAGTCAGTAACTCATCCGTGGCCGGAATTACTTAACGGAACGTTTAAGATATTAAGGAAGCCATGTCGCTACGACCCATAATGAAATTATCCAATACAGTATTCTACCGACGATAGAATTTGACGTAAAGCTGATATAATTTGGATACTCATGAGTTCATGTTGTTCATTGAAAATTAACAATAAAATACTTGTACCTACTATAGGTCCCCAAATTAGCGTACCGATGAGGCTTCGTTGAAGCAATTGGGATACAAGCAAACGACCATCACTTTCTCGGCCTTTATATGCAATAAATTGTTATGACTTTAAAAATGAATGCCCTTGAAACAGCTATAAACTAAAAAAGGGAGAACGAGCACAGTGAATACGACACGTACGTAAACTTATGGTTGACTGCGTTTCAGAAAGCGACAAAAATCATGCCAAATCCCAAGAAGCTCTAGAAAAATCGTAATCCCGTATTCAGAATAAAGGTTAATAGATAACTTTTCAAATTAAACATTCTTCTACTGAAGATTTTGTTTTACCTTACTTTTTTATAACTACAAGATACCTTACCTTCATTTTTTCTGCAGACAGTCCTTGCTTTTTTTTATAGGATAGGGTGACAAACGAGCACACAGTCCACCTGATGGTAAATGGTTGCTGTGGCCCATAGACATCTACATCTATCCTCATTTGCGAATCAAAATGCAGATGCGTTGTCACCCATGAGGACTAAGATGGAATGCCTCTTTTCCAGTAAAAAGGGTCTCCGGTTCTCTACACTCACCATACGAAACACAGCAGTGTTAAGCTGCTATTTTACGCTGGTATTCTGTGAGAGCGTGGTCCTTCCCCGACCCATTCGTGCTACAACTATACTAGTAATATAGCTGCAGCATGGCTCTACCACGTAAAAATTTGCTGGGCAAATGTATCTTTTTCGTAGTAGGATTTAGACATTTGATTGACGAATTGGAGGTTGTAGTATCAGACGTCTCATATATTTCAGACCGCTTCCCTTCGCTGGTCTACAATCTATCATAGGTCACAAGATCTTTCGGATATTTTGCTTAATCGATTCTGAGGACACACACTAGTAGTAATGGAGTGACGGATTCTTCTAATGACGCCACGGGAATCGTAATTCAAAATCAAAGTAAAAGTAAATAAAAAATAGTCTGAAAAATGAGTATTGTGCATTATTAAATTTTAAATACATTTAGTTTTGTACATACGAGGGCGTGTCTAGTTCACGGAATATAACTTGAATTGGAAATTTAAAAAACCCCCGAAACAAAAAGAGCTGATGATATGCAAAGGGCTGAAACGATTTTCTTAAATCATAGCTTATAACACTCTCGATCAATTCACCTTTCAAAAAAAAAAGCTAAATCTAAATCGGTTCATCCGTTTGGGAGCTACGATGCCACAGACAGATGCACAGATAGACAGACACGTTAAACATACGAGGGCGACACTGAAAGTTTTTAGAACTGGCCACTTGACAAACGATATAATAAAAAAATAAGTTCAAATTTTGAAAATGGAACTCTGTAAATATTATTATGTATGTATTTTATTAATTTGTCATTTGTCTGTTTCACGTCAGCATGAATTTAACGCGAGAAAATTTTCGTACAATGATTTTTTATGATTATTCGATGTCATTTAAGTCAACAAGAAAGTTATAGACTTCGATTGGCCTTTCACGATAAAGGCCCATCTCGTGCTACTGTTTTAATGAGTTTAAACGTGGTCGCACTAATCTCACCGATGATCTACGTGAAGGACGGCCTTCTACGGCGACTGGAGATAACATCGGTGTTGTGAAGCGTATGATAGAAACTGACAAAAGATTGACTTATCAGCAGATTTGGACAAGCTTAGGCATCGGTATGAGTCAAGTGCACAAAATCCTCCATGAACATTTAGCGGTCAGGAAGCTTTGTACCCGGTGGATACCTTATAATTTGACAGAGGCCCAAAAACTCCGTCGTGTTGTGTGGTGTCGTGAAATGATTCAAAGATTTAACGTAGGTAACTCAAATGCTGTGTTCGACATACTTACGGGTGACGAAAGCTGGATTTATTGTTATGATCCTGAAAATAAGAGACAGTCTGCTATCTGGGTGTTTCCTTTCGAGGAGTTGCCAACTAAAGTGAAGAGAGATCGAAGAGTGGGAAAAAAGTTGGTGGCCTCGTTCTTCGGAAGGACCGGTGATTACGCAACAATTGTTTTAGAGGATCGAAAAACGGTTACTGCAGTATGGTACACTAACAATTGTTTGCTATTTATCTTGGAAAAAGTTCGGGAGAAACGACCTCGCAGTAGGATCCTCCTGTTCACCACGACAACGCCTCGTCGCACACCGCCAAGCAACCAATCGACTACTTGGCGACGTCAGACGCGGAATTACTGGGTCACCCGCCCTATAGCCCCGGCCTTCGCACCTTGCGATTTTTATTTATTTCCGAAAATAAAACAAAAACTTCGAGGAAAACGTTTTATGGATGCCGAAAAAGCAGTGGCTGCGTTCCAAAATGCCGTCGACGAGACCCCTAAGGACGAGGGGGCAAAGTGCTTTTCTCATTGGTTCCATCGGATGCAGCGATGTATTGAGATAAATGGACACTATTTTGAAAAGATATAATAAAACTAATAACTTGTAGTTTGTTCAGTTTTTGATTTTCTAAGAACATTCAGTATCACCCTCGTATAACACCCCTCTTTTTCTTCCGGGGTACAAAAGGGGTTGGCAATACTTTTTAAATATAAAGAGTACTCTAACATCAATACCAAATTTCAAAATTATTAAAAACAATCAGGATAAAACCTGTAGAAAACTTTGGATATTCAGATGCAACCATTTTGAATGATGAAATACTGAAGATGAAACTTAGGAGTTTACCATTATGACTTGCACTAAATAACACTTGATGCAGTCGTATGTGCCATACGATACCATCATCAAATAAGTTCAGGGATTG
Source organism: Parnassius mnemosyne (assembly GCA_963668995.1). Taxonomy (NCBI): domain Eukaryota; kingdom Metazoa; phylum Arthropoda; class Insecta; order Lepidoptera; family Papilionidae; genus Parnassius; species Parnassius mnemosyne. The sequence continues at coordinate 39,967,557 of CAVLGL010000148.1, read as the reverse complement.
GACGAACAGAACATTATCCACATTACTGCTGATTTAACATGCCTTCTTATATCTAATCACATGCAGTTTAACCTCATGATAAACTATTTTATACTTTACTTTTTTGAAAGAATGAAAATAGAGATTTTGATTCGATGGACGACACTGATGTGAAAAAATAATATTTTATTACGATATTTTAATAGATTACATTGAATCATCAAATATCAGTTTCTAAGGATGACTGTGATGATGAGACATGGTGCACACAACATATTCATTCAAATGAAGTAGAAGTAGTCGGATGTTTTGTTTAAGAGTTGATTTTTCAGTATTATTTATATTTTAAAAGTTATCCATCAAATAAATTATAACCAGACAAAATAAAAAAGGAAAACGTTTGGACTATTTTATTCATATTAAAAATCAACCACTGATGTACTGTTATAATGATGCTTTAGCATTTATCAGAGTGTATCATACATTGTCAAGCTAAAACCGTTGTATAGAAATAACCAGACCACAAGAGCAATGTGATACCCTGATAACACTTAGAACCTGTTTAGTCCCGTTTTATAACTAAGTAATACAAAAGTTATTTCTTTGTTGGGCATTAAGAACCACGTTTTACGATCATTTTATACGTTTTAACTAATAAAAAAAAACTGTTTTATAAATAACAATATTTATTTAATTTAATTATTGCCTGAGTATGTTTACAATATAAATTTATTTATTTATTAAGGCGCAGGTTGAGCAAAATGTCGCGCTAGTCGTTATTTGTGCGGTTTTTAGGAGCTATCTACTCTTTATTTAAAAGATATATCAACTAATAAAAAACACATTATATTTCTACATAATCTTAATTCCATAAAAGTCATATCCAATTTTTTTAAAGGAATAAATATTAAAATAATCTCCTTACAACGAAACCACATAAATGTGATATAATTATTGATAACATGCATCTCCTCGTAAAGTAAGTATTATTTTATTTTGCGATTTACACCAATGGATAGGCAATTTATTAATGAACATTTCTATCATAATTTTTTTTCAAAAGCTCAAAATTTGATTTTATTAAGATATTATTTTAAAAACTGGGCGTATTCATTGCCCACGGGCTTGCTGTAGTCAGTGAGCGCCAAGCTCTTGAAGGTGAAATCCGTGTCGTTTGTCACGACGTCAGCCAGCGCACATGCTCGCTGACGTCATCTTATCAATCGATAATATTATTATTACTTATTAGGTTATTTATAGGTAGTATTATTTGTTTGTTTTGGGTATAATTTTTCGTATTAGTTATACATATATTTGTTGTGTTTTTTACTGCGCGATGAAGCTTTTGCGTGTATTTTCTTTGAAGTAAATGCAAATAAAAAAATGAAACACCATTAGCATGTAAGGCTCGAATCCATAATTAACATTTCGACAAATATTATAATTTACACTATAAAAGGCTAATTCAATATTATCAGTATAGTATACAGTTAAAAATAATCCTAATACCCAAGCACAATATCTTATTAGGTTTAAGTACTGCCTCGTTGGTTTAGTGGTTGTAGTAGTGCGACTGCTGATCATGAGGTCCCGGGTTCGAATACCGAGTCGGGCCAAAAAGTCAGTTATGTGTTTTTCATTTATGTTCTAAGTTATAATTAGTATTACTAAGTTATAGTTTTTTGCTAAAATATAGTATATTATTTATTGCTTGTTTTTTTCTTCTTTCTCAAAAAATTATTGAGTATATAAGGTGTTCTTAATATACGCCGAATGTCAGAGAGAAAAGCTAGTCCATCTTTTGCTAAACTGTAAAATCTAAAACCAATTTTAAAACAGACTAATTGATCATAACTATAGCTATAGCTATATAATAAGTTATGATTTAATTAATGGTATTTATTCCAGTTTATGCTAGCCCTGATTATTACGTGGCTGAAAGTAGGTACTTTTTATTAGGTACGTCAAACCAAATAACAACCGGGCGGCTGACATTATGCACTCCATACATTTCTTATATCTAATTACAGCCCCATTAATTTCCACTAAAAGAAAATAAATAACTTGTAAATTCAAACAAAAATAACTGCATTACTATGTCTATAGTCATATTTATACAAATCAAAAAGCCTAATATATGAGATAATGTAAAGTAAGCATAATTTTCCCGGGATAATAACTTGTCAAATAATTAGGAAAATGATCGTTTTTCGTTGCGTACGTGTTTTGATTTTAACACTGTTAGGTTTAAAACTGCGAGGTAATATTTGGATAAATATACTTTCCTCTAGGTACAAAGAATTTTTTAGATGACAATATTTGTAGTTAAGACTACTAGAAATCTTATTTATGGAGTAAAAAGGCGAAAAGACTGGAATTAGGGGCATGTCTGGTATTAGGGGCATCCACCCTAATTCGGTAAAAAGTATCTAAGTAGGTATTAATATACCTACTTTTTACGATAAACTAAATTTTTTAAAACTAAATTTAACTAAAAAAAAAACTAAACTAACCATTTATTTTTTAACTCAAAACAGGACATGGGTTTATTTATACTCTAAAAACTATAACTTTATACAATCAGTGTTCACTATAAAATTATATTCGGTATAGACGGTAATTATTAAATGCAACATATTTTTTTTTAATTATTAATTACATTTGTCAGTGGATTAAATTTGCTATAATAAAGTTGGTGATGATTTTAAATAAGAATAAATTTCTGCTCAAGTTTTTTTATTGTTACCTTTGTTAACAACATCGCCTTTAGAACTGGAACCGTAAGTGTTTTTTTCAGACGTCCACAATTTATTCAAAATAGAAAAATACTCTTTCTACTGGAGCATTTGTACCAGGAAGACATAAAATATATTCGATTAAAAAAAATATGTTGAAGATTGTTGACTTTGAATACTTCCATCCAACGAGTTACGGGACAATGGGACAGGTGACCGAGAAAAGGGACAGTCCCGTTCAAAACGGGACGTATGGTCACTTTAGCTATAACCCGGCGACGGCTCCGTGGCGCAGTGGCTTAGTAATCAGTTGTTGCGCTGGGGGCCGCGGGTTCGAATCCCGCACGGAACAAGTATTTGTATAGCCTACAAATAATTGTTCCGGGTCTGTATGTTTGTCCTTGTGCAATTTATGTTTGTAAACTGCCTCCACGACACAGGAGAAAATCCTAGTGTGGGGGTAACGTTTTTTTAAAATTGAAATTGAAAGACTGAACTCTTATACTTCTTGTTGATTTTTGTATTACCTTTATTAAAGTTACCCTTATGTATAAATAAATATAATTACGTATGTAGAAATAAAATTGATTTTCATCTTCATCAATCATTGGGGTGAGGATAATGTCTGCCAGCATAAGTAATAAGCAGGCTAAGTTACAAGGAGCTCAGTTCAAAAATTAGTAGGTAGATATGTTACATTTCAATACATGACACGTAAAAATTAACAATAATCAAAAACACATCTGCGAAACATCCTATTTATTTATTTACCTATCTATCTATTTATCGAGCTATCTATTTATTTACCTATAGAGATAACCAGACCACGAGCTATCTATTTATTTACCTATAGTGAGTAGGTATCATTTAAGCTCACAATTTTCAATGCTTCATATTAATATATAATTAATTATAAAATTTCATAATTAGATAATATATGAGAATACATAATTCTAATATAATGCAAGTAATATACCGAATAAAAAAATTAAAATACATTTATCGTTGTACGCTGTGTGTTTTTCCATAAAATAGTTTATTGATGTTGAAAAAGTAATACTACGTTCGTACAATAGGTGGCGTCTTACATACTTCTTAATATATTGTAGCGAGTCGGCGCGCCGGCCGAATGCACAAGATCGTTCGCATGGAGTAGCCCCTTAAGACATAAATCGGTTATGTTACTGCTGCTATAAATGCATTTGTTAAGGCTACGCTGTAGTACATTTTAACTTTTTGAACCTCTCTAAATCTAATTAAATTACTCACAGACAAATTCGTGTTATACAAATTGAACATAATGAAAAGGTCTGTGTGGACATAAAAATGCGTATCATAATACACACTATAAAGAAAATCATAAAGACGACACTGAATTGCTATTTAAACGAATGCCTTTCTGAGATTCCATAATGAAACCATGTACAAATTATATCAAATGAAAATGCTTATTATTTTTAGGGAATGTTGAGAACATATTTTACAAATCCGTTTTTATTTTTATCTTATAGAAATAAAATAAAGAAAATCGAACATTTCAAGCGCGCGCGGACGCCTCCGCCAGTGCCCGCCGAGACATCTTTGAGGTTGTATATATACGCTTTTATGTATCGAACATCCCTGTTTTGGAGGGTAGTTAACGACCCAGACGGTCTAGTCGGAAGATCGGGTCGTTGGCGTTCATTTAATTTATTCCAGTCTATATCTAAGCATAATGCGAGGAGTGTAGAGCGGCGTTTTTGTTGTTGCAGCAATTAATAATAGCTCTATAACAGCTCCTCTTTGTATAAATAGAATTAACGATAAATTTTGACTTGTTTGCGGAGTAAACTTCAAGCGTAGTAGTAGAAAATTTGGTTTTTTTTAACGGCAGTCTTAGATTTAAAAAAAATATATTATTGACATGAACGAAAACAACATTTTTATAACCGTCATCAATGAGGATGGAATCAACGTACAAAAAATGCTTCTACCTTCCTTACTGTAGGGAATAATTTTTTAAGCGAGACAAAGACTGTGCCTGCAGTAAACATAATATAATTTTTTCATCGTTCTATGTCCATATTTATCGCTAACAAATATACCAGCGTGTAACAGTCCATTGCTGGATATGGGCATATTCAATTGTAGAAATAATTTACCTAAATCGCCACGCTTGGCAGCCACACGGAACGAAATGTATATGGAATTGTTTGAATACTGCCATAAAAAGTAAAACAATCACCACCCGCCAATTGATCGTTTCCGATTTTGAAATTACAAATATTTTGCAAGATTTATCTGACATTTCACTTCATCTACATTTTTAACAACTAATAATTTAATATACATTTTAAACATTCATATTTGTTCGTATTTTATGCGCTGCCATACCGTTCATCACATTGCGGTAAAAGACTTCAGAACTATAATAAATATTAATCTTTTCATAAAAGCAGTTCTAGAAATTATCGCCTCTACATAATTTTAAGTTTCTTGCTATTTCGTTGGTTTTATTTGATTTAGAGCTCAGCATTTATGGTTGATGTAGTTTGCAAGTAAACATGTTTGCGGAAAAGCGAGTGGGCTCAAAAGAGTAAAACATTCCTTCACAGAATTTTTAAACAAATCTTGATTAGTTTGTGTTACCATAACCTTATTGAAATATAAGAGATGCATAATTTTATTTATACTCCATAATATGTGCACCATTGCTTTTGTAAATAAATAAGTGCATGCAATCTACATAACATAAAAATATTTTATCTTACAATTTTTGGTATTTTAAAGTCACTGTTAAAAATTAACAATACCAGATGAGATACAAATAAACTAATTATTAATGCAAGAAAAATTCATAAAACTTTAAATAATCATAATATTCATGAAACATCATATTATAATTATTATGTACATGTATATATATATATATATATCAAAATATTGCTCTAATATATCATTTTTATTTATGAAATAAATTGTCTGAGAACATTACCTAAATCTTTTTACGAAACCTCATCTTATACAAATCTCGATTGAATAAATCAATAATAAGGCAACTTTTAAGTTCATAACTGAGCTGTCGGACACAGGTCCCAATAAGTCAAATTGTTAACCTTTGGAACTTGACCTTCCAAGTTTGGTAGCAGGCCGCGCCCCGAACCCCTGTTTCTCCCACGCCCGGCCCGCATTGCAGTCAAACTGAACATCAAGATAGAAAACCTAGCAGCAAATTTGAAATCAAGTTTATATTAAGACTCACACACAATCTGATAAACATTTTTCTACAGTATGAAACTGAGAAAATCCAACCTTATCTTCAAGCTTTACTTCTAATGACGAATTTCTAATATAATTTAGTCATTTTATAAATATTACAAATTAATGTGTTGATATCTTCATTAGACTCATAAAAATCCTAAATCGTTATTGTTAATTTTTAGTTAGTATATTTATTGCTAGCTGATCCCCGTGACTACGTCCGCGATTTATTGCGATTGGATTTCATGGGTTTTAATTTTTTACGCGCAAACCTATTTCTTTTCCTAAAATAAAAGTAGCCTAAGTTACTCCTTATAACATCAGCTATCTGCCAGTGAAAGTCCCATCCAAATCGGTTCACTTTGCGCGATGCGTGTTCAGACAGATGTCGTGTTAGTTTTATTATAGTATAGATAGATAGATTATACACTATAGTGAATTCAGTGCAGAAAGTTAACTACTATTTGCAATTTACAAAACCTAAAATTTCGTTAATATAGCTAAGTGCTTTGACTTTCATAATATAACAGGCTAAATGTCAATGCTCCCAACAATAAAATAGACGAAATGACTCCATTACCCCTAAATGTTGCGGAGACAGCAGAAGCTAATTCGGGCGGCCCCTGTAGCAAGACAATTGGCAATTTGGCGTCAGATGTTCAATGGCCACTTTTGTGTTATGGAATCATGAAAATGCTCAAAGGGTGGGCCGAACCTTGACACTACGCTCTATTAAGGGGTCAAGGTAGCCGTAATGCGTTTACAGCTAGTAACCTTGCGAACTTTATAGTCATCGTACGCCTTCAACGGCTGTTACTCCTTTAATCCTAAAAATAAAAATCCGAACGAAGTACGCGTAAAATAACGATTTCGCTTTGATGTCTAAAGCTATAACATGTTTGCAGTTCTATCAAACCGAACTTGGAATTTAAAGCACATTTTCTCGACTTTTTATTGTACAATAACAGAAAAAGTTTAAAATAATATATTATACAAAAATGTGAGTGTAATTTCAATCTATACTACATATATTAGAAATAAATTGACAACTGTAAAATTGAACTAATTGGCTTCTATAATTTAAAAAGTTCTTAAAGTTATTTGCAAGCTGACAAAATTTTTATAAATGTTTATTTATGTTACATAAAAAACCATTCTTAAAATTTTTGTCTGACTGTCTGCCCGGGCCAATCTTTAGAATGGTTGAACCGATTGTGATGAAACTTTACGAACAGATATAGAGCAATGTCAGGAGGGGTCTCGGCTATATTTTATCAGAAAAACTTGAAGATTTTTTTCGATAGCCGAAAAGTGGATAAATTAAATTATGATAAATCTAAATAACGTTACATAAATAGATGCTATCCAGGCGAAGCCGGGACGGATCTGTTGGAATTAGTTTAGGCAAGTTAATATATTCGACGCGTATGTTATTTTGTAAGTATTTTCAACTATATTTCTCAGAAACCTCTCATCCGATTTAAATGATTTATTTTTTATTTTAATACGTCATACTTCAGAGGTCGTCTCTTATAAAGTCAAAGAAAAAATTCCATCCCTAAGGGTGGAAAAATAGGGAGATGAAGATTTTAATGTTCTTATTTAAACGACATTTTAGTTTTTACCTTTAACTTGTGATATCACTCAAAATGGTAAAATAACTAACTTTTAATAAAATGTAGAAAACAAATTAAATGATTTCCACATTATAACTTCTTCTCTTCTTATACTTTTTGATGTTATCATGGAAATGAATCCGCACTATTATCGTATTTGTTTGCGTAAAAGTTATTCATGCCGTGACCGTGGCGGACAAAACACGCACGCTAAAACTTTTGAAAAAATGGTTTGCTAAGATTAATGTTTAAAATTAGTATTAGAACTCACTAGACTATTTCAACGATTTAAAAACGACATGCTATTTTATTATCTTTCCATTAAGATTATACTGACCACTGATCTAGAAATCAACCTAAATATTTTAAATAAGAGCCTCCAAGAGAGAGAGAGAAGAATACATTCTAACGGCCAAGGATAAAATCAAAGGATTGTTAACAAAACTTCGTTCGTGGTCAACATGTTTACAAATAAGATGCATTAGGTTTTCCCTTGCATTCAGAAGATAGTCGAATGAATGAATGAATGAATATACTTTATTGTACACCACAAACAAATAAACAAATTACATAACAAAAGACAGCTTAAATGTACAATTTGGCGACCTTATCGCTACATAGCGATCTCTTCCAGGCAACCAAGGGTGTAAAGGAATAATTAATGAATACTAGGTAGGTGGTGCATATATTTATACAAAATATAATATCAATACATGCAATATATAGACAATAAATGCAATAAAATAACATATAAATAACTAACACAAAGATATAAATTACTAATACATAATAAAAGATAAAATAAAGCATATAATATATACATAAACATACATATATAAGAGTATATAAACAAACTTACATATCTAACCAAAATACATAAATAAATTACAAATTTCCTCAAACTTAAAAAATATAAAACTGATAAATACAATAAATACATAATGACATAATTATCCTAACGGTCTCCGAACGATTGAGACAAGTAATATTCTTTAAGTAATCGCTTAAAGATTACAATAGATTGTGCTTCACGTATATGCAAAGGTAGGGCATTCCAGAGCTTAATAGACTCGACAGTGAAAGATTTATTAAAAAACGATGTTTTGTGAGTTGGTACCCTTAAAAGGAATTTTCTAGAAGAGCGTAGAGGTCCCCACAAAATTAAACTTCTCTTTTAGATAGGGAGGAGCAGAAGGATGAAATAATACACAGTACAGAATAGAAAGAATATGCATGTTCCGGCGAAGTCGGATAGGTAACCACTTGAGACGTGAGCGAAATTGGGAAATATGGTCATATTTGCGCAATACGAACCGAATACTAGTATTTTGAAGTCTCTCAAGCTTATTTAGCTGGTCCTCAGTTATGTCTACATGGCTTGCGTCAGCATAGTCGAGGATCGGAAGGAGAAGAGACTGTGCGAGCATAATTTTTGTAGGAATGGGAAGAAATGATCGAAGGCGACGCAGTGAACAAAGAGCGACAAAGGTTTTCTTACTTACCTCATTCAGTTGGCGTATCCAATTTAAGGAATTATCAATATAAATACCAAGGTTTTTGACATTGTCAAAGTAAGGGATTACTACTCCATCGAATATTATAGGTGGTACGGTGAACCAGTCAACTCTTGAGATAAAACTCTGGCTACCAATAATGATAGCCTGAGACTTTTTAGGATTCACATTTAGGCCATATGATTTATTCCAATCATGAATAATATTTAGATCGTTATTCAATGTAGCGATTGCATTCGGCAAATTCTCAAGAGTTGACTGTGTGTAAATCTGGACATCATCCGCATACATGTGGTAGAGAGAAGATATTTTATTAGTAATTGAATTAATGAAAATGGAAAAGAGTAAAGGTGACAACACGCCGCCCTGCGGTACGCCTGCAGTAATATCACACCAAGATGAGTGAGTTTCATCGAAACGAATACACTGCTAACGGCCACAAAGATAACTTTGAAACCAGTTAATTACTGATGGAGATATGTTAAGGGAACACAACAGACTCAACAGTATATCATAGTCAACAGTATTGAACGCATTACTGAAATCCAGCAAAGGTCATGACTGTGAGTTGTTTATTATCCATACCCAACCGTATGTCATCAGTAACTTTGATTAAGGCAGTAGCCGTACTATGACCAGGACGGAAACCGGATTGTAAAGAATTTAATAAATTGTGCTTATTGAGGAAAAGGGTCAGCTGTTGGCAAATTAGTTTTTCAAGGACTTTAGAAAGGAAAGGTAAGATCGAGATGGGACGAAAATCAGAGAGGTTGACGGGATTAGATCTCTTCGGAAGGGGTATAACATGAGCACTCTTCCCGGCTTGAGGGAATTTAGAGGAAGAGACAGATGCATTAAGTAAATGAGTGATAATGGGAGTGATAACATCAAGGAGAGGAATAATCATATTACGGCTAATGTTGTCGCTACCGACAGCATTTGAGGAGATAGATAATACAATCTTCTTAACATCACATACAGTAAACTGACTAAAAACGAACGGAGGATAATTGAAATGATGGAGGATGGAGGATGATTGTGAAATATAAAGTAATATTTTTATTGTAGTTTAAGACCTATAAGCCTTGCTTTACTTTTACCTGGCTGGCGATCGCGACGCACCAATTATGATTTTGCGACCCTCCTTGGAGTCGCCAAGTGACAGTTGGTGGTGACACATAGGTTAAACATTGGACTTACAGGAAATACTTATTTTTTAGTAGTAATTTAAAAACGCTAAGTTTTGTTTTTATAAAATATAAGTAAAAGTAAAATTAAAATTAAACACAAAATTTTATGTAAAATATTTATTTAAAAAATAGGATTAATCGGAAAAAAGTTATGATTCACTGATCACTAAAACTTGTGCATTTAACAATAAGTAAAACTATACTGGTATTTCATATTCAGCCTACTCGGATATATTCTAATTTCTTTCCCGAGGCTATACGTGAATCACCGTACCGGTGTCCTTCACCTTTCTCGGTCGTCCTGGCATCCGTATTTAAAAAAAATCGTGCTTATATTTCACTAGACCTACCAACTTACAGAAATTACCAGGACAATTCGGAACCACCATTATAGATTTACTGACGCTTTGGATTGGAATATGTATAAATTAATAAGTTTTTACAAAACAACTCAATCACAAAGTTTTAAATTAAAGAATTTATGGTGAATACTATTATTTCGCTAATTGTTTGTTTGTTAAAAATCTGTCACAAGCCCATTAAAAATATGATCTGATGCTTGATTTGTATGCTATAAAAGCAATTCAAAGACATAAAAAGGTTGGACTTGGTCGATGTCAAGAACCTAGGCGCGCCTTCCACCACAATGAAAGCAATTTAGCTTCCCTACTCGTACTTATCCTAAAAATTTTACACAACATACATACATAAACTCTAACGCCCGAAACGCAGAGGAGTAAGCAGAGTACGGACTTATATTTGACACGCCTCTCTAGCTTTTTCTACATCCATATATTTCAGCATACATATCGCCAATTTGGTCTAAAGCTATCTTCGGTGGTTTGGGCACAGAGAAGGAACGAATGAAAAAAGAATGACAAAGCACCAAGTTTATCGAAAAGCTATTTACAGACTTTTAGAAACGTTTAAAAATGTCCTGTATAAGCCCAATCAGTTAAGGGGCTACTCCATGCGAACGACCTTGAGTATTTGGTGTGCCGCGCCGACTCGCTACAATATTGAATATATCGCGTAAGAAATATGTAAGACGCCACCTACTGTACGAACGTAGTATTTTTTCAACATCAATAAACTATTTTATGGAAATACACACAGCGTACAACGATAAATGTATTTTATTTTTTTTATTCGGTATATTAGTTGCATTATATTAGAATTATGTATTCTCATATATTATCTAATCATGAAATTTTATAATTAATTATATATTAAAAATGAAGCATTGAAAATTGTGAGTTTAAAAGATACCTACTCACTATAGGTAAATAGATAAATAGCTCGCCTTTTGTACAAATATTTGGTGCAATAAATAATAAATAAATAAAAAGGATGTTTCCGCAGAGTGAGAGTAATATAGAATGAGAGTCGTGGAGGCAGTTTACAAACAATTATTTGTAGGCCTTACAAATACTTGTTCCGTGCGGGATTCGAACCCGCGGCCCCCAGCGATTGCTAAGAATAATAATAATATAAGATTGCTAAGCCGAGCCGTCGCCGGGTTATAGGTAAAGTGACCATACGTCCCGTTTTGAACGGGACTGTCCCTTTTCTCGGTCACCTGTCCCATTGTCCCCAAATAATGCTCCGGGACACAAAATTGTCCCGTAACTCGTTAGATGGAAGTATCAAAGCCAACAATCTTCAACATAATTTTTTTAATCCAATATATTTTATGTCTACCTGGTACAAATGCTCCAGTAGAAAGAATATTTTTCTATTTTGAATAAATTGTGGACGTTTGAAAAAAGCACTTACGGTTCCAGTTCTAAAGGCGATGTTGTTAACAAAGGTAACAATAAAAAAAACTTGCCCAGAATTTTATTCTTATTTAAAATCATCACCAACTTTATTAAAGCAAATTTAATCCACTGACAAATGTAATTAATAATTAAAAAAAATATGTTGCATTTAATATTTACTGTCTATACCGAATATAATTTTATAGTGAACAGTGAACACTAATTCTATAAAGTTATAGTTATTAGAGTATAAATAAACCCATGTCCCGTTTTGAGTTAAAAAATAAATGGTCAGTTTAGTTAGAGAGTCGAGTAATAACCAGCAGAGCCGCAGTTAGGCCAACTTACGCCCAGGCCGAATTAGTCGCCTATAGGCCGAATTAGTTGCCTATAGGCCGACTTACCCGACCGGGCCTTATTAGACGACCATAGACCAAATTAAACGCCCAATTCAAACCAAAACTTACATGCTATCATGCTAATGGTGCTTAATTTTTATATTTGCATTTACTTCAAAGAAAATACATCGCGCAGTAAAAAACACAACAAATATATGTATAACTAATATGAAAAATTATACCCAAAACAAACAAATAATACTACCTATAAATAACCTAATAAGTAATAATATTATAATATTATCGACTAATAAGATGACGGGAGCGTGTGCGCTGGCCGGCGCTCTGAATAACGACTCGGGTTTCACGTTCAAGAGCTCAGCGCTCACTAACTCCAGCAAGCCCGTGGGCAGTGAATACGCCCAGACTTTAAAATAATTTCTTAATAAAATCAAATTCTGGTTTTTTGAAAAAAAAATTATAATAGAAATGTTCATTAATAAATTGCCTTTCCATTGGTGTAAATCGCAAAATAAAATAATTCTTACTTTACGAGGAGATGCATGTTATCAATAATTATTTCACATTTATGTGGTTTCGTTGTAAGGAGATAATATTAATATTTATTCCTTTAAAAAAAATTGGATATAGCTCTTAAGGAATCAAGATTATGTAGAAATATAATGTGTTTTTTTATTAGTTGATATATCTTTTAAAAAAAAAGTAGATAGCTCCTAAAAACCGCACAAATAACGACTACCGCGACATTTTGCTCAACCTGCACCTTAATTAATCTCGGAGAAAAAGGAACTACAGTTAAACTGATAAACTTCTCCTCTTTTAAAGTAAAGAAAAATTTTGTCAAACACTTGATCACAGTGTCCGCATTTGTACGTAAAAGTGGCAAGCCTATAGATAGCGCAGGTCGCAGTTTAGTCTCGTCACATTTGAATCCATTCATAACGCTGACGTCAATGCCGACTTCCTTCAGTTCAAACGGCTTTAACTTTTATGTCAGAGAAAGTGAAATTTAAACAGTGTATTTTAATTCCGTATTTTTTTAAATTTAAATGATAAATTTTTCCGAAGAAATACAAAAGTAAAACAATATGTTTAGTTAGTAACGAAACAAGTAATGAATACTAAAACTATTAATGATGAGATATAAAATAAATAATGAGTTGAATTTTTTAAGCTAGCCTTGCTTAACGTTGCGATTAGCCACAGAACAAATTTTTGTTAATCATTACAGCTTTTTAAAAGTCCACTACTCTGCTGTCCAAGCCCGCATATTGACTTAACATGGAATATTTGCCATAGTGGCCACGCTTGGCAGGTTTACAAGTATTTTTGATTTGTAATCATGAAGATGTTATAACTATTCCCGTTTTAGTTCCCCCTGTCGCCTCTTACGACATCCATGGAACGATATGGGTTTTTTAATAGGATAGGGTGACAAACGAGCACACAGTTCACCCGATGGTAAGTGGTTGCTGTGACCCATAGACCTCTACATTTCTCCTCAATAAAGAACCAAAATGCAGATGCGTCGTCACCCGTGAGGTCTAATATGGAATGCCTCTTTTCCAGTAAAATGGGTTCTCTACACTCACCATACGAAACACAGCAGTATAAAGCTGCCATTTTACGCTTGTATTCTGTGAGAGCGTGGTCCTTCCCCGGTCGAGCCGACCCATTCGTGCTACAACTATACTACTAATATGTATAGCTGCAGCATGGCTCTACCACGTATAAAATATGGATATTCTTACACAGTAGTTATTTTTTTTAACCACGGTATGATAATATGGGGTAGTTTTCAATTGACACCTAGGTTGTAACCAAAAAAGTGTATTTATTTTAATTTGAAGACTGTATAACAAGGTTAAACCATTCAAAAGAAACGGCGTGAACATTAATACTGCAAGGAAGTTTCATGGTCTTAGGGTCACATATCGATGTCTTGCGCGTCCTTTCGCGTTGTCCGTGAGTCACTTAAGAAAGGTATTTCAAATATTCGCAAAGTAATTATAAAATATAATAGACATAAACATTTTTTAAGCCTACTGACTTAATATTTCTCAGGCAATAACCTAAACTATTATTAGTTGTATTTTTGTTCGTGCTTAAAATAAATAACAAAAACCAGCTAGCTAAAGTAATTTAAATACACACAAGTTTCCTAATAACCTTATTATTATACTTTTATGTTCCGATAATTTTATGTCAAACTTCAATTAAAAAAGGAAAGTTTGGAAAATCCAAAGGTGCATGACTCATAATGCTCATATGATCATCATATCATCATTCATGTCACTCCATGAAGTCCAAAACGTATTTAAGTATATTTATATATAAATCGTACTTACTTTTAGTACGTAGTACTATTATTTATTCTGTGCTCTTAAAATATTGTAATAAAATCTGTGATAATAATAATAATCAAGTATATATCAAATTTGGTTTTTCGAATATTTAGATTTGTACAGTGATCTTTTTGAGCCGAGCCGTTGCAAACAACCAATAGAGTATCCACTCACAACCGCGGCTGAGCACGAAGTGAGTGAGTGAGGCAGTCTATTTAGTAAAATAAATTATTACAATGCTTCTCAAAACACCGAAAATTTCGGAGTTTCTCAGTCGAAAAAAATCAATTATAACTAATCAAAACAAAATTAAACTCTCAGTTACATTCCATGGCTTCCCACATGATAGATGAACATATTAAAAAATAGATTGAGTCCAAAAAAATTGATATTTTCAAAAGTTATCGTGTTTACTACTCCATGCGGACTTGATAAATCCACACCATAAGCTACTAAAATCACTTTTTTATGTAAAATAGCAATTAATCGATTTAATAAAAAAATTTATATGTTCAACAATCATTTAACTTTCTGACAATGTGTTTTTTATATTATTTATATGTATAATATGATTGTTAGATACGATTTCATACGACAAAACGTTGGAATCTTGATTTTTAGACCCTAGTAGAACATCCTGCGCGATTCGCGCTTAAGGCATGCAATAAACGTGCTCCATTCAAGGTAAAGAAAGACCTGTGTAATGTAAAGGCAAACAACATGAAAACAGACGTTGTGTAACATCAGATTCACAAAAGCTTATGGTCTTCCCTTTCACAAGTCACACGAGTAGATATAAACACCTTTCATATAGCTATTGCATTGCGTTTGGTGTTTATGCAAATCGAGACTTTTGAGCTACTTGACCAAGTACGTAACCGTGGGAAATTTTAAGTGACAATTCGTGTTCTGCGTGTTTACATCTCAGTAACATTTAAATATATAACAATATCCGCAAAATAAAGAAAATACCTGGAACAAAACTATAACAAATCAATTTTTTTTGCCCTCGTAATCCTTCACAGACATAAATCAAACTGCGTATTTAATTATTTAGTTATACTCGCTACGCAACAAGAGTTTAATAACGCATATTAAAAACAACTATTAAATACACTATTAATTAAAAATAATTTATAACATATTGTGTATTGTGTAGTTTCGAGTGGTTACTCGTTTTCATTGCGTTGTGTTTTGCAAGGTACGCATAACAACAACATTCGAAAGTGTGTCAAGATTGCAATAGCGCGCAGTCGACGCGGCTCACAAAGCGAGAAATGCAACAACACATCAAAAACCATTGCACTATCTGGGTCTTCCTTCTATCGCAAATACTTAATAACGGACGAAAAGTGAAGGTACAGTTGCTTAGTTAACACATTGCATCGCTACTTACTACGCGCGCGTGCATGGACGTGCTTCAAAGAAGCAATCTATATCTATAGATCTATACAAATAAATAAAATTAAAGTGTCTGTTTGTAATGTCAAAATAACATCTTTTTACTAAATGCATAAGAAAGTATATACGGTAGGGTACTTATCTGTCTTTCTTTCTGTCTTTCTGTCTGTCTTTCTGTTGGCTCCGGCTAATCTCCGAAATGGCTTGACTGATTTAGACGGTACTTTCTAGGTAGGCTACTTTTATTTTAGAAAAAAAATTAAAACCCATGATATCCAATCGTAATAAATTCACGCGAACGAAGTGGCGGGGAACAGCTAGTATTATACATTTCAGGATTAACCTCTAATTGAGACTTTTAATAATTATATTTTAAACGCTATTAATGCTATTAAACATCACTAATGTTCCCTTTAACCACTTCTGGTAAGCTTAAAATGCTTGTGTTAGAAGTGGTTCATGTCATTAATCGAATGAAATTAGAACCCACGACCTTTCGAGTTAGCGGTCTGCGACCTGCCATTTTACACATTAGGCTATTGACGCTTCACTTTTTAATTGTACTTTAAATTGAAAAATAAAAACAGTATCGTAACTTCCCTTTACCTTTTTTCTCTAATATCCTTTGTTCCATTGCTGGACATATGAAGATAATAAGATATGGTCCTTAATGCTGGTCTAGGCTCTGCGCCCACTAACCCAGGTGGGTTATACTTGCACTGGTATGTTTTGCTTTGGTGGTAAACACTCTCACAGTAGTCTGTGGAAATGAGGTGACGAAAGACGTAGTGTATACGCGATAAATATAACTATGGCTAATTTGGATTTTTCTCTTAAACTTATTTTATTTTCTATTTATTTACCATGTAATAAGGGTAAAATTAACTTATTTCTACTAATATCAATTTTTTTTTACACTTGCAACATAATATGATAAACGCGGCAAAAATTTGTAGACATTTGCACGGCTCTTTAATAAAAAATGTTACGATAATGCTGATTAGGTACTAAAATCGGAGAATTAAATTTGCATAATGAACCTATTTACAAGCTCATGAAAAGGTAAAAGTTATAGTCTATATTCGTTCCACTACTAACCACAAGTTTGGAGCAAGTAGTCTGCAACGCTGCTCTCGTGCTTCTGATGGACTTATATGTCCTACAAATATTTTAAGCAAAAATCATAAGGGAATAGAAAAAGAATATAAGTCTTAAAGGTATAATTCTATTTGAGTGTGTTGCTCCAAATTTAAATATTGTTAGGAATGTGGGTAAAAAGATAAAAGAAAACACGAAGAAATGATGGTAGAACTGTAATCTCCCACTCGTTCTAGCAGTATAAAGTATCGCGCAGAGGAGGTAATACCTACAAGTCTCACTTATTTCATCATTCTACAAGTACTAAGACTCGTATCGTGGTAACAATGACAGTATCGTGGTTCTGTTCGTTGTAATAATTCTTCTATTAGATGCAAGGAAGATCCTGTTGCTGAGAGGCTTGTTCATTTCAGATTCTTGAGCTCTGTCACAACATATGCTGTGGAGCTTTAATACTTAGAGATAATGAACTAGTTCATGATCTAGTTCAATACCAAACCGTACTCCCCCCACCCCCGGAATATATACAACAGGGCATGAACGAACTTCCTTTTATCCATTGGAATAGAACTTTCGCTATATATTAAAGAAAGAAAGTCGGCTAAAGTAATAAAGCGGGGCGCAACTGCAGAATGATAAAAATGCAAATATCAATCACAAGACAGCTCGAAAATTACTTTATTGTACAATCTGTAACGAGACGCCACCCGCTTCACTAAAGCATCTAAAGGAAAGCGTTCAGAAAGCTCACTTTTTATTCAAATAACGAATACGGGCCGTAAATAAAATGTATAATTAAAGAAAAGCTTTTATATGATTTTAGAAAATATCTTGCTCATTTACGCAATTCCAAAGTTGTGGCACCTTAGGCCCTCCTGGACGACGTAATAAATGTGAAAATATTGACATTACGTACAGGTAAAAATGATGACAAGATGTCTTTGATAGGTTTTTAACGCGCATAAAAGAAATACTTTTCTCAATAAGAAACAAAATTAACATAATATGGAAAAGTTCTACGATTAAAAAAAAATATTAAAAACTGAAAATTTTGTAGCGCTAAAATATGTAAGTGAATAACGTATATATTATATGCCTGGAGTAAAACACTATTTCATATTTATGCTATAATGAGTAATCGTACTCACAGAATAATTAATAAGTTATTGTTCCTCACACCAACTAATGCGACGCCCCCACGAGTATGAGGGAACTATATCCTTCCAAATGTACAAAGATTTTATCCAATCATGATTCAGCTTTTCGACGGTTACGTTTATGAAACTGTGTCCCAATTTCGTGAGAGTTCATACGCTTTTGAATATAATAAACCGGTCGTTATGTCTTGTTCTGACCTTAGGTCTTCGTGACGGCAAAGTTGTTAGTCGCCACGATAGTGCACGCGAACGCGTATCGTAATCGGGTGAATGTTTCTTCTGGCAACGAAAATAGAACCTATCTAATTGAAGTTTCAATTTCAAACGCTCATGATAAACATTCATAAAATTAGTACTATTTTAGTACTAATTAAAAATAAATAGTGCACGGTATGTAAGAATTATCGATACTTAATTAGAAATAGGACTGAAATTATAAATTACAGAAAGTGTCTAATATGGTGCTAAAACGATTGAAACACTATCATAATTTTTTATATTTACGCGAATAATAAACGTTTAATTAAATTAACTTAATAATGAAGAAACAGCTGCTTGGAAAATATTAACAACGATGCTAAAGTCAAATCGACAATTTCTGCCTATCTTGACGATACGAATATGTTATTCGACAGATGGGAAAACATTGTTACGGTTAAGGGAGAATACATGTTTTATTGTTGTGTAATAATGTTTTATTTCAACCTTCCTTCCTGTTATATCGTTCTTTTTGGAACGAAGTTCCTGACGGTACGAAATTGGCGGATGAGGGATAGGCGAGAAAAGCTGTAAGATTTTTCCGTCACGACTCACGACCCCTTCGTACGTAGTGTAGACGACCTTGGCGGCAATAAGAAAGCGAGATAGTATAATATCGATCTCACTCGCAATTTTTCTTATCATGCCATGAAAGAAATATTATTTTATTTTAAATGACGCTTCATTTTAATAGACGCTAGTATAATTAATTATTTGTATTTGTTAATCAATAATATAATAAAATAACTTCATAATTTTATTAATGTTTAATTTTGTTTGCATATATATATATATATATTCCGTAATTGTAACCACTTTGTATAAATGCAATAAAGAGTTATCTATCTATCTATCTATCTAATACGTTTATTAATAATAATATACTACGAAAGGAACTTCCAACAGAGTGTTCCTCGACACTGACGCATGTTTTTTATTTTTTATTAAACCTGTGTATGTAACTGGAAAAACTTATTTTTTTTATATTGATCATGTAAGCATTATAAGCATTTTAAATGATTATAAACACCCGAGCTACGTATAATGACGAAGATTAAAATGTATTCTTACCTACAATATCCAAATACTCCAAGTATTTAGAGGCAATAGTATTGAAGGTAATGCACGTTAAATATTATGGTACTCATCTTCAAAAACGAGCCTGCGATAGAACGCCCGCAACGCCCGCTACAGACAATGATTGATGGCTCCTGTTATGTGCAAGCCTGATGGGAATTACGTCATGATCTATCCGCAGTTCACTACCAATGCAGATGTAAGCTGTCAATATATTTGAGTAATGTACATTTGATTGGTGTGACTCTTTTCTCCAAGTTTTAGCTTATATATTTTATACTTATATTCAAGAATGAACTCACATCAGAGCCCAGTTTATGCAGTTTCAATGATTTAAACTTTTATATACAGCTCCTACGCGACCAATAAACTTAAACATTATCAATAATGTTCAAAACATTTCTTGAAATTCGTTCTGCGAAATTAAAAAATCAGACATGACTTACCTTCAAGTATGATCCGTAATATTTTGTGACGTAAGGGCTATCACACTGTGACAGCACCATGATCTCCTGTTGAATGTCTTCAATCTCATCTTCGGCCTCTTCGAGATCAATAATCTTAATGGCAACGACCTGCTGCGTCCTGTTGTCGACGCCCTTGAAAACCTCACCAAAGGAGCCCTTGCCGATCTTCTCTTGCTTCGTGAAGATCAGCTCGGGGTCGACCTTCTGTAAAAAGAAAAAAAATGTTAACACAACATTTTACATATTTAAAATACATGTAAATATGAAATAACACATTTAATTTTGGAGCAGACAAAGAAGATTATTTTATAGCCTTTAAAGCAAACCTAAATGAATATAAGACAGCCAAGAGATAAAATGACCTTAAAGCGACTATTAATTAGCCGTAGGGTCGCCACGCTCATTCCAGTGGAAATATAACAACAATTAATTTACAAAATACTTGTTCGAATGAACATTTTGCAAGTTTAGTAAACGAACTGTGATTGTTTACTTATTATAATATTTCCATTCCCCACCACGTGATTTACCGCCATGAAAAGCCTTGGCTAATGTTCTATAGAACTGTTGATAAAACAACGACCGACACTCCACATACACTATACCTAGTCAGGTCGTAAGTATTGTCACACAGTAAAAACTTTTCTTTTAGAATGCTGGCCACAAAAAAGTTTATTGAATGCGAATTTCGAATTGTTCATGAAAATAAAACTGTATACTTTTTAGAATTTTACTCATTTTTAAATATGGAGTGGACGCTTAAAGAAGACCGTGTTGCAGTTATTGCGTTGCAGCGTTGCGGTTACGCGCCAATTCAAATTTTTGACATACTGAAAAATTTGAATATAACCAAAAGATTCGTTTATCGTACCATCAAACGATACAATGAAGACTCTAGTGTAGATGACAGGTCAAGACAAGAAGTGGTCGCCCTCGGTCTGTTAGGACTCCAGCAGTGATAAAAGCTGTGAAGGCGCGAATTCAAAGAAATCCCAAACGTAAGCAGAAACTGTTGGCCCTTCAGATGGGGTTAAGCAGAATCACGGTGAAAAGGGTGTTAAATGAAGACTTAGGGCCTCGGGCATATCGAAGAAAAACAGGACATTATTTGAATGCTCGTCTAATGGACCTGAGACTGAAGAGATGCCGCGCTTTGTTAAAGCGGTACGCGGGAAAAAAATATCGGGAAATTCTTTTTTCTGATGATAAAAATTTTACCGTAGAAGAGAGCTACAACAAACAAAATGATAAGGTGTACGCACACAGTAGTGAAGAAGCGAGCAACCGTATTCCGCGTGTCCAACGAGGTCATTTTCCATCCTCGCTCATGGTATGGTTGGGAGTTTCTTATTGGGGCTTAACAGAGGTACATTTTTGTGAGAAAGGTGTAAAAACGAATGCAGTTGTGTATCAAAATACAGTCCTGACGAACCTTGTGGAACCTGTTTCTCATACCATGTTCAATAACAGGCACTGGGTATTCCAACAAGATTCGGCGCCAGCTCATAGAGCGAAGAGCACACAAGACTGGCTGGCGGCGCGTGAAATCGACTTCATCCGGCACGAAGACTGGCCCTCCTCCAGTCCAGATTTGAATCCGTTAGATTACAAGATATGGCAACACTTGGAGGAAAAGGCGTGCTCAAAGCCTCATCCCAATTTGGAGTCACTCAAGACATCCTTGATTAAGGCAGCCGCCGATATTGACATGGACCTCGTTCGTGCTGCGATAGACGACTGGCCGCGCAGATTGAAGGCCTGTATTCAAAATCACGGAGGTCAATTTGAATAAACTTTAGTGTCATAAGAATCTATGTTTTGTTAAGTTCATTTTGGTATATAAATGGTTACATAATGAATAAACTTGTTTCAATTATTTTATATTAAACATGTGACAGAATTTATGACCTGACTATGATATACCATATAGACTGTACCAATAATAGAACGCATAAATTTTCTTAATAATTGTGCAATTGTGATAATTCACAAAATAGCAAGTTCATATTATGAAGTTTTCCTCCTTGAACTTTGAGTTGAGGCTTAAATTTGACGTTAAGCATTCTGTAGACAAGAATGTTCTAAAAATGTTTTTGTCTATCATCGGTTGATGCTTAAAACTATAAGATATACATGAAATAACTTTAAATTCCTATACATCATAGGGATTAGAAAACATTATTAAATATTTTTATACCAAGAGCATAGCTAAATAAATTTAGATTAGATAATTTCCAAGGATGGTATAAGGAATTGTATTGTGTCAAAACGAAAAGATTCTTAAAGGCATAGAAGTACTTATTGTGCCTAGTAAAATTATTTTTATTTCTTTTTATTAAGTCATTGTCGGGTGGTAACCACCCTGATTCCTTATTACCTAAATTTTTAAAGTGGATGCCACAGGAGCAATGGTCAGAAAGACCTAATACCACAGCGTAAAGTAGAGTAAGGTAAGTCGGTTTCTTTACTCACGTGCTCATAATCTCCGATATACTGCGGTAATCCATATATCTATATATATGCCAGATACAAAATAATCAGACCGACGATATGAAGCAACGTCAAAGGGACGATATAATAGCAATTAAGGCAGAAATCCTTCCTAGAGAAGGAGAGGCCCAAGTCCAAGATAAGTAAATAATAATAGATAGTTACAGAACGCGTTAGTAACAGGCCACCCCAATTTATGTACGTCTCGAAACAAATAAAAATGAATGAAAAATAAATGTCGAAGTTATTTAAATAGCAAAGGTAAACATAAAAAAAATAATTACGAGTGCAAAAACCCTTTTCAATTACGACATAAAATATTCACTTCTTATCATGTAAGCGAACCGAGTTCGAGAAATATGGTTTTACTTTTTATCAAAATTTTAAATATTTTACCTTTATAGGTGGGCTAAGAAATATACCAAGTTCAAGATAAGAACAGGAATTTCGTCTAAATAGTTACATTAAAAACTTCACTCCCATTTTCCATCTTTAGGTGTATAATTTTTCTTTTACTTTTATATGGGATCATCCCTTAATTATAATCTATTTAATAAAAGCCATTGTATAGCGTAAAATAGCAGCTCAATGCTGCTGTGTTTCGTATAGTGATTGTAGAGAACCGAAGACCCATTTTACTGGAAACGAGGCATTCCATCTTAGTTCTCAAGGGTGGCAATTGATTGTTCATGATTCTTCATTTCCGAAAATTCAGTAAAGATATATATTAAGAAAAACGTAAGGATCGTATAGAATAGAATAGAATATTTTTTATTCAATATACATTACATGTGTAATTCTTATTGAAAGTCATTAAAGTATAGAACAGTCACACCCCTCGCAGCCTCCTTTTTTAGAAGCTCTTGCAAAAACAATGTGCAATTAGATGTTTTGTTTCTTCGAAATTTATATGAAGACAAATTTAAGGAATGTCTTCGGGAGTTAGATAAAATACGTTTCTAATTGTTTTTATGATTAGCGGATGATAATCGTAAAAGGAATTAGATAAAAACGGATTAACTACATAGCAAAATAGTACATAAACATGTAAGATGATAAGATAGATTAAGTAATCTATTTTAGAAGGAAATGTAATAAGGTATAATATATAAAAGACTAAGTATACTACTTTAGTATCGAAAATATGTAAATATAGTATTTCCAATATTATATTATCTTTATAATATAAAATATTAATGTAGTTATTACAATTGTTCGATATAATCATTAATTCCCACTGATATATATTATTTATACATTGTGACTATGGAATTGTGTCAACTACATGTATATTAATACTAGTGATACCAGCTTTACGCACTAAACCTTAACTATGCCAAATCTCATACTTCTACGTGCACACGATCCTGCTTAAAAAGGGCTAAAGTTTTCTCATCAATCATCACGTATTAATATGTTGTAAACATAAAGTTATCTTCGTAGATCATTTTTTTTTCGTTTTAATTCAACGCACTTGCTGGCTGCATGTGAATTTACGGTACTATGCGAGTGCGTATATCATGATCTGACCTTCATGCGTTAGAAACTCGAAAGCTCTACCTGAGCTCGCAACTAAAAATAACAGTATTTGCATGTCGTTAGTTTTGTAAACAATACAGACCTAATTTCTTTAACATCATTGTTTTAAAATTAGTATTATTTTAATTTAGGTTTTATTAAAACTGAAAGCTTTATCGCCGGGTATGCCGTTCCATTCTTTACTTTAACCAGTGTTTATATGCAATGTAAAATAATTGGAAAAGTAATCATAGTAAAGTAAAATTACAGCCTATATGCGTCCCATTTCTGGGCACAGACCTTTTCTTATTTCTGAGGTTTTTAGGACAAAAAATATCCACCACCGCGCTGCTCCAATGCGTGTTGGCGGTCCTTACCTGTTTTCGAAATATTTCTTTTAATTTCTCAGACATGCAGGTTTCCCCACGAAGTTTTCTTACACCACCAAACTTGTGGTAAATGGTAAAAAAAATACACTTAAAACTGCAATTAAATTTTTCATTGGTACTGGCGGCAATCGAAATCTGGTTACTCGCGAACTAAGTTATTTCAATAGAACGCGAAAATATACATATACATCCAATTATTCTAATTTGTGTGGTAGCAACATAAGAGAGTGGAGTGAATAAAAATGCCAAGATTTCAAAACAACCGATAGATCGTGTTGTTAGTAGGTATCTCATAAATTTCAGGACGTAAAATATCTATCCAAACCGGTGAGAGGTAGTAGCGCCAAAGATTTTTTTTTTATAGGAT
Organism: Parnassius mnemosyne; assembly: GCA_963668995.1. Taxonomy (NCBI): domain Eukaryota; kingdom Metazoa; phylum Arthropoda; class Insecta; order Lepidoptera; family Papilionidae; genus Parnassius; species Parnassius mnemosyne. The sequence continues at coordinate 39,942,597 of CAVLGL010000148.1, read as the reverse complement.
AGGGTGACAAACGAGCACACAGTCCACCTGATGGTAAGTGGTTGCTGTGGCTATGGGTCACATCTACATCCATCCTCCTACAACTACACTACTAATATAGTTGCAGCATGGCTCTACCACGTGCAAAAACAATAATAGATACAAGAAGTCAGGCACTGCGATCGCTGAACTAGCTAGTTAAGTGTGGCTAGTACGGGAGATCTTCCCTTCTATGATAGAGATCCATGTCTAGAAGGGACTGTTAACGGGTTGATGTTGTAGAAAAATAATGTTTATTTAAATTATAAAAAAGCCCATTAGAATATATGAAACGAAAATTATAAAAGATCTTTTTTAAGAATAATGCGACGCAAACATCGTGGCATTTTCACTGACATTGTCCGCCTTGACTCTTACGGACAGTAAGAGTCAAGGCTCGATAGTATATTATATGTAAGATGCATTCGAACATTTCGGTACGTGACTAGTTTACTTATACGCACAAGTTTATTAAAAAAAGCGTAGCGCGGCGCCGCTGCGGAGGCATGAAACATCGCACGTCGCCGCTGTGTTATTCAAATTTAAGAAACTTCGTCTTCGAATTGTTTAGCTCTTTGTCATCGCTTTTATGTAAATTATCACTATCGTTATTCAGTATTTCAGAACTTTGACCACCAAAGAATGTATTTAGAATATAAAATTGAATGATAAACGCCAATACTGAATCGTATAATAAATTAAAGCTACCTGTCCATAATTAGACCATACAGTGACGGAGCGCTGTAATAATATCCACTAACCTATATCGTCTCAGGTGTCGTAAAAGACAATAGAAGTAAACAAACCACGGGATGGGCAGCAACGTCTTTCTATTAACATCTAGTTAACATCTAGAAAATAAAAACCTTCAAATGCCCGCCTGCCAAGCGTAGCAACTGTGACAAATACCCTCTTATGAGGCAATCTATGGAAGGCTTCAGCAGTGGACTTTCATAGGCTGTCATGAATGAATGAATGAAAAATAAGTTCAAAAATCATTTTATCTTTCTGACAATGTGCTTTTTATGTATAATATGATTGCTAGATACGATTTCATGCGACAAAACGTTGGAATCTTAATTTTTAGGCCCTAGCAGAACATACCTGCGTGCTTCGCGCTTAAGACATGCAGTATACTCATTTTTAAAAAGGTGTCAATTGCTGAAAAAATTGATGGAGTGGGCACCAAATAGCAGCTACTTGGCCCATGACTTAGGAAGATAATTATTGTGAGAATTAAAGTCTAAGGAGAAAACATTTACAACACAACAAATAAAAATTAGATTTGATGAATAGTCATTGTGACACTATAATATTCTGACCTGATAAATTAATTTCGTACTTTGATTGTGTGTGATGATAAGGGACTACCATGGTTATGAATAAAATAAAGTGAAATAAAAACAGAAGAGTAATCCGATTCCTAAATTACACATTTTATTAAGGTTTTTTAAAAACAAAAAATTCACACACCCCTATGAAATAGAAAACTATGTAAATTTGATAAAAATTCAAAAACGGTAACGTACCAAAATTAAAGAAAAGTAATTATAGTTTTTGCAGTAGATCAAAATTTTAGCCGGGTCGTAACGGCAGCACGACACAAGCAGAACGTGACCAAATTACCACTACGGTTCTCAAAGCCCATATTGAGATATGAATCCTTGACTAGAATTTACTGAAAATAAAATTAATCTCAACTCTATGGTAAGAGGTGTTTAAAAATATTTAAGACCAATTTTACAAAAAAAAAAATGGTAAGTGCAAGTATAGGACTCGCGCCCTGAGGGATCCTTATAAACTTAATTATGTATGTAGATAGATAGCTCACCCATCCCGGGAATTGAGACTCGACTATTTTTGCCTTTATTCGATACCGATACACGAATGCTGTATAGTAGCAAAGATAATTAATGTTCATTTCTATACAAGTATAATAGTGTAAGCAGTTAGGTAAGTACAGTCGTGAACTTTAATTTGGAACCCATTTAAGGTTGAATAATGAATCCTGTACGGCAAATGTATACCTTCGAAGCTTAAGTAAGTAACTTTAAAGAGTAAGTTGCTATGTACACTGACGTAACTACTACTAGGGCAACTGTTATTATAACTACTTTCTAAAATATCTCTCTAGTATAATATAATAATATTATTTGTCTATAGTAAAACTTAGATAACACTAATGAGCCCCATAGACTTATTAAATAGAACAGACATATTATCTAGGAAATGGGTCTCATATATTAATGTTCGCTACTGTACCAATCAAAATTTTATAAGTTTGTAATCGCGCAAAAATATTGATTTAACTACAAATTAATGATTTTTGGATTTCCATTTATTTATTTTAGACCTTCAGAAACTTTATTAGCAGTGACAAAAATTAATCAGGATTTAGCACACGTAGTTGAATGGTCTAATAAAAACAGCTTAGTGCTAAATCCTCAAAAGTCTAAATTTCTTGTGCTAGGGTCCAAAAATCAAGTAGATAGGATTAATAGGTTTACTTTAGAGCTAAAAATACAGAATAAACATATTGAACAAGTGACAGAGGCTAGAAACCTGGGTGTACTAATGGACAGCAAATTAAAATTTCATAATCATGTCCTAGAAGTTGTTAAAAATTGTTATTTTAGGCTAAAAATTTTATACCAAGTACGTAAATATTTAAGCTTAGACCTTAGGATATACTTTTGTGAGTCACTAATTCTTTCTAAGCTTAATTACGCTGATGCGGTTATAGGCGAATGTCTCCTCTCTCATACAAAGAAAGTTATACAAAGGGTGCAAAACACTTGTTCACGTTTTTGTTTTAACATACCGAAGCGGACCCATGTAACACCTTATCTCAACAACAGTAATTTAATGAATATGCAGTCTCGACGTTCTCTTCATTTTGCCAGTTTATTGTTTGGTATCATAATGACACACACACCACAGTATCTTTATAACAAATTAGACTTTTCACGGCGACAGGTTAGAATAGCAACTCGTTTAGTATGTCCAAGACACAGTACATCGGCATTTCGAGGTAGCTTTCGTTATTCTGCCACGAAATGCTGGAACAACATTCCACCACCAATTAGAAATCTAGCTTCAATCGGTTTGTTTAAATATAACTACAAAAAATACTTACTCAATATTCAAAAGTCAATTTATTGAAAATTATTTACTGTGTCTTACATACTTTGCTACACTTTGCTATTCCGTTTATTCGTTTCCTTTTAATCTTATTTAAGTATTTGCTATTTATATTATATTAATTTATTATAAGTACTTATGTATGTTTTATTACTTATTATTATTAGTGTAATCGTGTATATGATTTAAATATACTGTATTTGCATATTGACTAAACATTGTATAATAATGAATATTGTTAAGTTTTGTTTGTGTTAAATGTTATCGGCACCCACGGAAGATCAGTGTCGAAGTACTTTGTTAGTACCAAGACTATGCTGAGTTGGGTACCTTTTTAGTAACCGTTTATCTTAATATGTTATTATGGTTAGCAAACTACTAAAATGTGTTACTAAATAAACTTATTTTCTTCTTTCTTCTTTCTTCTTCTTCATTTACTTGTGCTATGAGGCATCGGGAAGTGCAATATAAATTTTAATGAGTGAGTTTGCGATTATCAAAATATGTGGTGACTATTGGCCGTATCTTTGACCTTTTTTACAATTATTTATTATTATTAAAGTAGATTTCCAAAGATCCCGAGTTCTTGTTTGAATATGCAATTTCTCTCCTAAAATACTAGCTTATTGCGATAGTTGATAATAATAAAAAATATTGTAGTGAAAAGAAACTGAATAAATTCATAGTATAGCTGAAAACTATAGTAGTTTAAAATCATAATTTCTATTTAAATCAACCTCAATTATCCTCGTATTTTCTCAAAATATTATTTTTAATGAGCATAATACTTTAAAAACCTACAATTCGATCATAATTTCAAAAGGAAATTATAGTTTAACTGAACTTCCGATGTTAAAAGATCACTATTGCCCATGTACCTTAATAAGGCCATAAACCTTTTAAACTGGAATAGAGTATAACTACTAAAACTTGATAAAAACCATAAATATTATTTCAAAAAAATTTATTTGCTCAAGGCTATTTTCGACAAAGCACAAACTTCGGCGAATTAATTCTGTATAATGAACTACCAACAAATTATGTTTCTAGGCAGATCTAAATTGTAAATGTTATCCTGCTAAGGCCAATTAAGTAAATGAAACCATCCGAACTTTTCCATTAACACCATAAGAAATCCCTCTCGGGTGTTCAGATTTATTCCAAAAGTTACGTCGAGGGATAAAAAGTTCCTTAATAATGTAACTGGGACAGTGATAATAAATTTGGTTTTCATTTAAACTTATAAAAAAAGTATTATTTGCTTGTAGCTTATAGAATTAGGTAATGTGTTATTTTAATGAAAATATTAATAATTTTTTTTTATCAATAAATCATAACCTTGACATAAATCCAACTCAGTTTAGGAAACATTACCAGAAGTCCAGAAACAGGCGTTTGATGACCAGAGGACTGAATTTAAGAGTATCAGACTAAAAGGAGCCGCACTGCGCATGCAAAGCGCACGCACGTTAAGCGAGTATAATATGTTGACGGTTCGCAGTGGCTAACCGTTTAGAAAAAAATTTGCATGGCCTAGACATAATTTGTTCAGGGTCTAAAGGGTGAAATTTATAGCGTGGGAGCAACGTTTAAAAACATTGTATGTACATGCACTACGTGAACATCGACGCTTACGTTCGCAGTATATGACAGTTGTCAAGGAAGTCGGTATAATAAAAAGAAGAAAATTTATCTTTACCGTACTTGCACCGCTTCTTAAATCGTAATCTTTTCTTTTCTCAAGTATATCATCTAATTAAGAACTTTAAGCTGAATAGACACGTACATATGAGTCAGAAGACTGTTTCGAATTTCATCATTCATCATTACAGCCCCTTCACAAGTCCACTGCTGAACATAGGCATTCTGCGTAGATCGGACCAAAATTAATAATTAAAAAAAACTGAAGGTACTCCGGGTTAACTCTGACATCGGGACGTCAATCACCTCGGCCCGTGACCATGAAACGTCGGGAATTAATAAAAATAAGAAAATAAGTTAAGTAGATAAAATCCGTAAAAGTAGTTTTATTCAATAGGCCTTACTAGTCAAAGTACGTTTATCAATATTTTTAAATTTCTCTACTAGTTCTGTGACGTTTTTAAGAAATTTTGTATATTTTAATAATTTCCATAAAATTTATGGAAATTATTAAAATATACAAAATTTCTTAAAAACGTATATGAACCCTAATGTAATGTGTAGTTTTTTTGACTTTTTAATGTATAATATAACTATTTCAGTGGAGAAGATCAAATTTCAGTATTTTTTTTACAGAATCGTCTGAACATCACAAACGAATTATTGATATAAAAGTACAGCTTGAATTACACAACAAATACCAAACAGCTTATCAAATACAAAAATGTCAAATAACGATAAAATATTAAAATCAATTTTTTTATCAAACGCAGTGATGTCATATATTCGATAAACCTACGTTACGGGCATTTGGAACTTGCACACATTTATATTATTATATATTATTAAAAACATTACTTCCAAATGAAGTCATTAAATAACAATTTTCTGACCACACTTTTTATGTTACACACAGGTTTTGCTAATGTGCACGAGGATGAATAAAAACAATAATTTAAGAAATAATATTTTGAGAAAATTAATGAAAACCTTATCTGATGATGTAAAAGTATTTCCTGGCTATTCGAATATAATCATGAAAAACATAAAACTTAACTTTTAGGCGCATTAATACCGAGTCGTACTCGCGCATGAAGGGTTCCGTACCATCACACACGTTTCTAGTAGGGGAGCCCCCTTTAATTTTTAATTTATTATTATTATTATTAGTTGTTATAGCGGCAACTACAAAATATGTATGTGCTTAAACTTTTCAATTTTGTTTTTTTAAGAGATAAAAATTAAAACGAATTTATAAAATGCGTTCTCAAAACTCCTAACTTGCTTGAAAATTCATTCTTAAACTTGTATTTTATTATTTTGACCAATTATTACGCTTTAGAAGAAAAAAATGGAATAAATTATAATATTATAGCATTTTTTGACTTATTGGAGAAGGTCCTTTAGCTGTATATTCGTTTTTATATTTGTTATACCTTTGCCAATTGTTGTGAAAGAAACTTAATAAAATAGGCTATAGGTACTTAATTTTAAATGAGACCACATTAAAATTAGAGGAAAAAAACTGACCAAGTGCATGTCGGGCCACGCACAATGTAGAGATAGGGTTCCGTAGTTGCCCGTCACAATATGTGGGCCTCCTTGATAATAAGCATAATAAGTAAGTTCGCAGTTTGACTGCTATAACGGCTAAAATGGGCCCAAATATCGTAACTGAAGGACTTATTTTCAAATTTTCAGCCATATTAGGGAGTGGTATTCAAAAAAGATTAAAAAACTTTTCGATTTTGATAATAATACCTTGTCTATCCCGCAAATGAAAAGGTAAATCTAATAGTAGTAATTAATATAAGTCGTTTTCTTCATAAATTGTTTATTTTTGACAGTTTCCAATAACATTACAGTTATTAATGCAGTTAGTTTTAGGTCATTTTCTATGGAGTTGTAACGAAATTTTTACTAATCCATGTGCATTTTATAAGTTGGTCAATATTACTCGTTAACTTCTTAATTCTACTTAGGTGCGATAGTTTTCCTTTTAACTTCAATACAATATGTACTACTATTGTGTACACTTTTTACATTTTCTTTTTCTTTTTACATTAAAAAGTCAATTTCCTAACACGGATATCAAATACCTAAAGTTAAAGAACAATTCATTGAAATATATCTCACTTATAACCGTTTATTATTTTTATTGATAGACCAAAACTGATATTGTACAAATATATTTTGCTAACTAAACTATCGATGTTGGTTAAATATAGATATTTATATAGGTTTATAGGATATTTTAGCAATTATTTAAAAAAAGAAACAAACGGACGGACGATCCACCTGATAGTGAGTGAAAGAGGACTACAAATACCTGTGGACTAAGATGAAATGCATCGAAAGCCTGTAATTATTCTGGCTTATATATTATGTATATATACCCTTCAGATCGAAACGAAGCAGTGCTAGCTGCTGTTTGGCAACAGAAAAATTTATGAGAGTGGTAATCGCCCAGAGAATTTTTGGTGAGTGTAAAAAACTGGAGACCCTTCTCACTGGAAAGAGGCAATCCATCTTAGTCCTCAAGGGTGAGAACGCAACAGTATTTTGATTCTTAACGAATCGATCGAAATAATATCGGATTGAAATAAACGAGGATAGACGTAGATGTCTATGGGCTACAGCATCTACTTACTATCAGGTGGACTGGGTGTTCGTTTGTCATCATTATTCTATAAAAAAAAAACGGACTCGTTGGCAGAAAAGAAATTATACCACTAAATAAACAGTCAATTTTTTTCATTTCTTGATATACAGACTACATATCCAAATAAACTACATAATCTTATTTTAATAATGGGAAATAACTGTACAGTAAGTAGGCAAGTGCGGTATTTACGGCATAAATTTTAGGTCGTGTCACATACATACATACACAGACAGGCACAAGCACTACGTAGATATTCACGTTCCGTGAACACAACGATCGTAGATACCATTACATTTTGCCCTGTAAAATATATGTTGTATTATAATAATCGATATAATTATATTCAATCAAAGTCACCTATTTAACTAGTTCTGAGTAATATGATAATGCGTTTTTAATATCAGTTTTTACCATTTAAATTTAAAATATGCTACAAAATTAAGTACAACGGCATTAGAACCGCAACTGTTAAATTCCGTAGATAAAATAATTTAATAATAAATCTCGTTTGCTAGGCAAGACATGCAATAACAGCAAATTATTGTTGTACCATAATGTAGGATTATTTTTACTAATAAAAAATAGCACGGATCGCTGACAAACTCTCATTTAACATGACAAAAAAAATGTCTACAATTTTAAAATAATATGCGAAACACTTGTGTAGTGTGAAATTATCGTAAATTAATCGGGTGTCCATGTTGAGTGGCGCGTGCGCATATCTACATTCGTCGTAAATTGCGCGACATGAGGAATTTAAACATCATACCAAAACCGTGGCAATGTGGCACCAAATGTGGCAAATGCCGTAACATTGCAACAGTGCACGATACTTATACTTTTACTACTGCTATGAGCCGCCGGCTTTACTTTAGTATTATTTAAAGGAAATATTCCTTTAAAGAGCTTTAACTTTTTTCCAGCGATCCAACGACGATAGTCAATGGATGGCATGTGCAATTTGCAATAAAATAACGTTGATCAATTCAGTGTGTATAAAATTGTATTAAGTTTATTTCATAAACTATGTTTCAATAGTAATTATATGATAACTTCGACGTTTTTACGCGGTAAAATATAGTAGACGTTTTTTTCACCACTCCATGCCGTCTCGTGATGGGAAATACCAGAAAATCTCATAGGATTAGACACATGGCCGTGTCACAATCTAGTGAAAGCCAGATGTAAATAGTGAGAGCGGTGACGGGTAGCAGCGTCTCAAGGTCTAGATGTCTGATAGTGATACCGATAAATCTACCTGCCAAAGTTGTCGGTTGTGGCAAATCGTCTCTATAATGAAAGAGGCCGATGTCCAACAGTAGAACGGTTACGGGCAGAGTTTACAATTGCTTAAAATTTGTTACATCGAACATTGCTTTAAAATTGCTATTTTTTATGTTAATTATTTTGTACGTTAGTCATATTATATAATATAGTAGCAATCACAAAAATAGAGAATGTAAAAAGTAACATTTCTCTTTTTGGAAATTGTAGAGCTATACGAGACATTACGCAATTCAAATTTTAAATTTGGGTAATATTAATATTACGGTCGCCATTTCCTGCACTTACATAAGAAGCAGCATTTCTGCTGTGAGACGGCCTTGACGGAGCTGGCCGTGCGGGCTGTGGTGGCACCTTTAATTGTCTTCTATCAAATGAGGACGCGTGACTTCCGGACCAGCCCCAGCGGCTCGCTCCGTTGGAACCATGAGGCAAAGAATACGAAGACTGTGGCCTCAAATGCCTTACATTAGGGCCGGACAATATAGGGCCAGCCGGACCACGTTGAGGTCCTGCACTGTTTGGTCCTTGCACATAATGGTAGTGCGGGGGATTCGACACTGCAGCGCCCCACATACTATTAAAGCACTTTTACAACACTCGCTAGCACAACACTAAACACAATCACCACATCGCACCGACAACGATTGCACTACTAACGCAATTTGGCATTCCATAGGTTTCACAAATCACCTTATCAGCTAAATAGTGATAATTGACCGATGATTTTCTTTTTATTATTCCACAACATAGCGATAACGCGCGGACCGAACTACCAATCTGCAGTGAGCGGTTCGAGCCACTGTTCGCGATAGAACACACGCTTCAAAACCATCACTTGGAAAGCAAACATCGCCGGATGCATATGCTACGCGCCAAGAATAAATTTATATTTGATGAACAATTGTTACGTACGTAAAAGGTTACTAATGAACTTGGCGTATGTAAACGCCTACACGGTTTACTTTTAAACTAAATTTCGGTCACTGAAGCCGTATTAAAGATACACAGACCGTTTCGAAAATCACAAACGGTGACAACAGCGGAACAAAACGTAAGCACCGTTCACATTAAATGAGATAGCGAACAAATAGGGAATGTTTTGTAAACGAGCACTATAAAAGTTTTCATCACTGAATATCATAATTCAATAGTAACTTATAGCGTCACTCGATGGTTCCAGTAGAGCGAACACCGCAAGAGAAATCAGACTCGACACATCCAATCCATCGTGATGGACGGCGTGTGAGTTTGAACGCACTTGACTGTAGACTGGTTGCGTGCTGGCGCTGCCGGTGGTTCCACGCAACGGAGCGTTCGACGCCAACCGTCCGGTCCTGGCAATTGCATTATAATTTTTCGCAAGGGCGCGCGGGGGGGAGAGCGGCGGCAGTGGAGCGTGCAGCAGCTGCTTTGCGGCCGCAGCTCGACGAAACTTGTGCACTGAGCGCTAACTCGAACACAACATGTTCACACTGCGTAAGTCAACACCCACCGAATCCACAGTTCATGATGTCGACCTTTAATTATGTAAAATAGTACTCAGTAGACTCAACCGCTTATAGTTTAACGCAGATTAGATTTGCGCAATCTCATCTTAACACAATATGGTACTTTATCTATATATGTCTAAACTGACTTCACCCGCGTGTAATTTAGAGTTTCAATTTTGTTGCGCGGAACCCTAATTATTTTTCTAAAATATAAGTAGCCTAAATTATTGCTTATAACATTAGCTATCTGCCAGTGAAAGTCCCGTCAAAATCTGTCCAGCCGTTTCGCAGATTAGCTGGAACAAACAGACAAACAGACAGATAGACCGACAGACAAAAAACCTAAAAATTGTGTTTTTGTTAAAGTATCGCATATACTTTCATATGCATGTAGTAAAAATTTGTTATTGTGACGTTACAAACAGACACTTCAATTTTACTTATTTGTATAAATTGAAAATTTGTTATAAAATAATGTAACGAATGAAACGTCGAAGCGAACATGAAAGTCGGCAAAATAAAGTTACAAAAGTTTCGTCGCCCCGCGACGGCAAACGTCTAAGTATGGATAAGTGGCATTAGTATTCCAAGTCCGGTGCACGGCTGTAGAAGCGGGGTGAACTGTCCCGAAAAGTCACCGCCCGACTAACCGTGAGTCGCATGTGGAAGCGACCTTTGTGGCCCGCATACATTCCATGCTTTTACAGCAGAACTACGCATCACCATAACCGTACGACATTGGGCAACGCGACCCACATACATTATTTGTTTTACGGTCCGTTAGATTTTTATAGGTCCCGTTGTCCTATTCAGATGCGAATAACTTGGTAAAATTGGTGAAGTATATTATAGAATTATGTTTGGAGCAAAATATAAGAACAGTAAGGACGTACAAACGAACAGTTGTAGAGCAACACCAAATCAAATCATCTGAATGTTCTGCAACAGGTGCGCCAGACTTGCATTAGAATTTAGTTTGGAATGCACTTGGTCCCAAGTGCATTCCAAACTAAATTCTAATTCTATTTTAAAACTAGCTGTTCCTCGCGACTTCGTCCGCGTGAAATTGGGATTGGATTTCATGGATTTCATGGGTTTTAATTTTTTTGCACGGAACCCTAATTCTTTTCCTAAAATAAAAGTAGCCTATGTTACTCCTTATAACATCCGCTATCTGCTAGTTAAACTCCCATCCAAATCGGTTCACAGGTTTTTGCGAGATGCGTGTTCAGATAGAAGTCGTGTTAGAGTTATTTATTAAAAAAAAAAGATTACACATAATATAAAAATATGACTCAATTAAGTTTTACAGAATGTTACTTTATTTTAAGTAATTTCTCCGTTATATTTACTTCTTATTTCTTTCTACTTCTTAAACAGCCTGAGATAATTTACGGCTGCATTTGGACCACTTTGGTGGAAGAAATTGCAATATAATTGACAATCACATTTACGATCACAGTATCTGATGTTTTGCAACTTTGACTCTGTCCTCCGTCGGCCATAACGGCTATAAAATAATTGTCTTACTGACATCTATCACAGGTCACGAAGACCATCTGACCTTTCATCAGTTGCATCTTAGGCCACCCACGGGCCCCTCTGGACGGGTTTCCGCCTTGTTGTGCGGAGAGAGATTAGTAGCCGTGGCTTGGTCACTTACGGTAAACAAAAAGAAACCCATTTGGCTGGCCCAAGGTGTAGGACCGGACCGAGGTGGCCGCTCCAAATGGGCTGTCTTAGCCCACTCCACTTCTTCGGGATGTTCTCTTATATATGTCGGGGTGGTTTATTCCTTGTGTGATGCATGTCAGTTATTTATGTCGATTGATTAGAGATAAGCTATCTTAAGATTAGACAGCTATACTCAGATATACCTCAAAACTTGAAAAGAAGATTGTACAACCAGTGCGTGTTGCTAGTGATGACATAAGTCATAAGAATATGAGACGTGGTCCTTCACCGCTCACCGTATAAGGAAGCTCAAGGTCGCTTAGCAAGTTAAGTTTATCTACGTGATAAAATTAGAAATGGGGAGAACCACAGTAACCCACATAGCCCAACGGATTAGTAAGCTGAAGTGGCAATGGGTAAGCCACATAGCTTGAAGAACCGACAACGGATGGGAAAGCAACGTTCTAGAGTGTCAGCCTCGTACCGGTAGGTGAGGTGTGGGGCGGCCTATTACTAGATGGTGTGACGACATGGTAAGACATGCAGTAAGTCGGTGGTTCAGGACCGTGCTTTGTGGCATTCTTTGGGGCGACCTATGTTCGGCAGTGGATTTGTGAAAGGCTGTAATGATAATGATGAAGCTATCGTGATTGTTTTTGCGTTTCTATTTTTATTTAGCTTGTGAGGTTCCGCAGCATTTATGTTACTTTAGAGTAAATAAGGTTACGATGATACTGATGACAACAAAAACTAATAGGAGTCACTTAACTAAATGTGACTGTCAATTATAGTGCACTTTAGAGATAGGATCTATTGCAAAATATTTAATCGTGAATTAATTATAAAGAATTATAGCCCTTAAACAATTTCATAAATGGTCATGAGTGGCTAATGTTTTGTAAAATGAGTTCTATCTTCCCCTTATTGTTCAAATGAAAAATATAAAGCAAACAACATAATACGTGTGGGAAACAAAGGTTTGCGTTAAAACATGCCATAATCCACAATAAATTCCGAGTCGAACAATAAGCACAAACAAATAAGAGAAACTAAAACACGGCCACCGTAAATGACATAACATTAAACAAATCACAGTCCAGTTAACAGCAAATTGGAGGAAACTATACCTTCACAGCAATATCAAGCATATATTGAGCAATAATCGGTTACTTTTATTATTGTTCGAGTTTGAAGCAATTACTTGTAATCTATTTTTTTTTATTGAATCGTTTTTGATAAAAGATGCGAGAAAGTAGTTTTTATGATTAAGTAAAAAACTTTTCTTTAAAAATTATAATATTTAAAGCACTTTGATATCTATTTACCTTTCCACTAAATAGAACACTAAATAAAAAATACCTATAACTTCATAGTAATATATCAAATGATCCCATCGGAATGCGATATTTTATGATTGTATCTCGCATGTAATTAAAATTAAGAAGTGATAGAAAATAAAATTCTTTGCCAATTTAGGCAGGCAGTATATATAACGACAATTATTAGAGCTGACCTTCATATGGCATCCGAACGCTACAGCTAACGTAAACATTGCAAACATCCCATTTTGCGTCATTCGGAAACGCATTAGGAAAACGTGATGCTTTATGAGCGCAATATCCGACCGGCATAGCACCGAGTACCGGTAGCACAATACTTGGTATGACATTACATTGAGTAATAGAAAGCGGTTTTAATTTACGCATCTAAATATTCCACTTTATATTGAAATCCTATATACTTTATGAAAATGTTGTGTTAGTTATTAAAGAAAAATAGTATATAGTCGTATAAATAGTAAAAACAAATACTCATTTATATTAGCAAGTAAAAAATCAATAAATGCATGTCGAGAGTAAAAATATTAAAAACCAGCCTTGTTTTTAACTATATAAACTCTACGAGAATGCTTACTCTGTAAACCTTGCCTTTCCTCCAAACGGTTGGTTTTATTTTTTAGATAAATTTATAATAAATTCTCGAGCAAACAATTATAAAAAAACTCATGATTATCAGAAAGTAAATATATGACGTAAATACCGACACCATAGTAAGTAAAAAAGCAAACAAATACTGAGCTCGATAATTAAAAGAAATGTAAACCAGGCTTCAAATTGTTATGGAATATGTTTACAATTTAAATAAGACCACTGTATAAGTCAACTCGTCTGATAAAAAAATCAGCAATATCCTTAGAAATATGTGAGAAATACAGTCCAATTTAAAACCTTTTCCTTTTCTAAAATTAATAGAATGTCAGCCACGTGATAGAGCCAGGCAGCTTTAGCTGTTGCACCAATGGGCTGGCTCGGCCGTGGTGGTGCCACAGCGTCACAGAATACCACCGTGAATAAGAAGTATTTAATTCCTACGTTTCGCCTGGTGAGTGTAAGTATCCGGTGGATCAGCTTCTTAACAATTATCTCATTACCTGCGGTATAATCTAGGTTTTTAAATCTCTTTGAAATAGGGTTTTAGTTTAAAAAAAAACGAAAATACATAATATAATATAATATAAAAATATACTTATATGTCAGATGAAGTTACTAGTATCGATAGCTTCTATTTGTTCCAAGTGTTTTCAGTCTTAACTTATTTTCCACATCCTGTTACTCTTCGAGCAAACTTTGTAGCAAACCTTTAAAGTTTCTAGACGGGAATTGTAAATCCTACAAGATATATATTTCATTCTTTACGGCCAACTCTTACAACAGATTTTTCATTTTCTTATTATTATATTAAAAGTAAAAGACGTTCAAACTAGGAGACTATAAGTAGTATATAAATGGTATTATAAAGTATAAACGCTTCATTTTATTTATTTTTAATTACATATTGATCCTGCATAATATTGATTTTGATTTATCACCTTGTATTTATTTATCATTCAGAAAACTTAACAACATTAAGCAATCAGTGTTTCGTTGAAACATTTATGTTCTTTTTTATACTTTCTTTACAAAAAATACTATACTAATAATATAACCTTAAACCGAAACTAACCTAAAAGAATAATCTGCCTACCTTATCTACAAAATTTTAAATTAAGTTACGTACCTATATATATATATATATATACATTTATTAAGCATGGAAAAGGTTTGATTTCATAACATCACTTAATAATTCAAGAAATATTCTAATGTTCTATTGCAAAAGTAGGTACAATTATCACTCGTTACTAATGAGCTATTTGGTAACAATTATAATGTTCCTTACTAAAGCAATTTATCACGGTCATGATCACTATACATAAAACCCAATTGCTGTCCGTTAGTCTCGCGAAACTCGAAAATAAAGTAAAAAAAGTAAAGTTGCAGCCTATTTACGTTCCACTGCTGGGCACAGTCCTCCCCTCATTTCTGAGAGAGTTTTACGGCAAGGAAATGTCCGCCGCGCTGCCCCAATGCGTGTTGGCGAACTTCACATGTCTTCGAAATATTTTTTTCTTATTTCTCAGACATGCAGGTTTCCTCACGACGTTTTCCTTCACCGCCGAGCACGTGGTAAATCAGCACTTAAAATTGCAATTAACAATTTCATTGGTGCCGGCGGGGATCGAACCCGGGTTGCTCGTCGAACCAAAGTTGTTCGTCGAACCCGGTTTGCTCGTCGAACCCGCGTTGCTCGAAACTCGAAAATGCTGGACTGATTTTGACGATTTTTTTGTGTTTGAGCGGGTCTCTGGATAATATAAACGATTCACAATTAGACCCGGTAGGTGGTGCTGTTGTCGACATCCAGAAATCACCCGTGCGAAGTCGGGGCGGATCGCTAGTTTGTTGATATTTTACGTTTAAGCAGGCTTCACAATTATCTTTTTAGATCATACTATTACAATACTTACACCGCATTCGAATCAAATGGTTTACTTCACGTTAGTCATGCTTACAGCAAAGTAAAATAATTTGCTAATATCTATCTAATATCTATCTTTCCATTCGATTACAACGTGGGAGTCTTCAAGGCAAGAGTGAATAGGCTTTTGTTCAGCTAAGTTAATGTGCTTTACTAAATTCGGCTGCGTCACCACTTACTATCAATTGGGATAGTAGTAAAGTCAAGTGGCTTCATCAGGCCATATTACTAATAGAACCAAAACCGACTTTGACTTGTAAGCAAAGTAATGTAAAGCTGTAAACGTTCACAGCATGAGCCGTGGTAGTGGGCCGAGACATTAAGGCTAATCCTTCCTATAACGGAAGAGGCCCATGCCCAGCAATCAAGTACAGTTTGCTCCCTACCGGTTTTTTTGCAACTTGTTATAACCAGTGTGGAATATATCCAGCAACATTTAACTTAAAGTGGAAAACAGCTTAAAGATGCTAAAATTGTATAGCTAAAATCCGCTTGAAGCCCTTAGAGGCAGTCTCTCGATGATGCCTCGTTCAGAGGCGAAACGCGTGTCACTGTCTTATTATCAACAGCGTAGCCTTTTCCAATGGAGTGGGGTTTCGGGATTAGCGATGACGATGATTGTATATGCCATTGCGGGAGGGACGGAGCAAGGAACTTTTCAAACTATGTAACACATAATATTTATATATAAAAATTACGTGTCACATTGTTTGTCCGCGATGAACTCCTACTACTACTGAACTGATTTCAATGAAATTTTGCACACTGTGTGCAGTTTGGTCCAACTTGAGAGATAGGATAGTTTTTATCCCTGTAAGTGACCCTCAATTTTTTTATTGCTAATCCCAGAAGTTTTTTTTTTAAGAAAGCAAGTGGTCGTCAGAAAGGGCAGAACAACGTGTGCCTGGTCAGCTAGTTATTATATATATTATTTTTTAACGCGAATCTTAGCTAATTATTTTTTACATATTTATATTATATAAAAAAGTTAGACATATTATATTAAAATGGATTGTTGCAAAGTAACGATTGATTCTTTTAACTATTTAAAAAAACAGCTGAAAAACAGCCTTGTATTCTGTGGTACACGTGTACAGAAAACAACTTGCTTAAACTTAATTTTTTTGTTGTTACCACTCAACTTTCAATGGGAACGTTCTATTCGAACAAATGCAACGAGGGCTACGGACCGAAAAGCTACCTATTTTGAAGTGGAGCGCAACGAAACGGAGGCAAAGGAAATTGAAGGTGGCACAGAATGCGCCAGACGTACTCTCCCCTTGTCGAAATATTTATCTCTAATTAATACATATTAATAAATAACTGCGATTGCCAACCCGCTTGCCAAGCGTGACAAGTATGGCAAATATCTTCCCTAGGAAGCAACCTATGGGGGAGGCCTATATTCAGCAGTGGATTTTTGACTGGCTGTAATGAATTGTAACGATTCCATACAGGAAAGCTTACAGGAACATACAGTCGAATTGAGTACCTCCTCCTTTTTGAAGTTAGTAGAAAATGATTTACTTAAATCAAAACTTCAGTATATATATTTTTTCTGATATTATTTTTCGTATCGTCATTTGATATGTGTATGAGTTAAATTCATAAAATGCAAATTTTTCTTATGTAACATTTCCGGATGTCCGGTTGGCGGTTTGAATTAACTCGATGCGGTGAATTTTTTATATTTCGGAGATTAACGTTTCATATTTTTTTTGTCAAGGTTTACCGAATCATAATTAAATATAATATTGTAATTTAATATTAAATATCCCTCCAATTATTATTTTAGGCCATGACAACTGCAGCTGGCATGATTAAGAAAGCTCCACCCAAATATAATTCTGCCGTGCTATGCGTCATAATTATAGAATTCATCAACATTTAAACTGAAAGATATAACTAATGTAGAACAACTCTGAAGTGACTGATTGATGACTGAACTGATTCTACTGGGCTTTACATTCAGCATACTTGTTAAAAATATGATGAATATAAGTAATTCAAAATAACTTTATAGTTGTTGTGCCTATAGTGCTTGTACTTTGCTGCATCCGGCTCTTACTTTTATTTTAAGGCATACATATTTCTAATTTCAGGTACGAAAAAATAATCATACCTAACCGCATTTTTTTCTCTAGCAAATGGAAATGTCACGATTGTCACGGGAAGTTTTGCCTCGTATTATGTACATTATGTATGATATTACTCTGAGGCCTCGATTAATCATCACAACATCAAACTCAGTCGGAAAATTATAGCTCAGACAAACTTTTCATGAACAAGACTCATGGGAAAAGAAATTAGCTAAATACTTTAAATTATAATATAATATTAATTATTATTTACTAATATCAGCTTTTCAAAGTAATTACCTTGAACACGTATACTAACACTTTTTTATACGTGTTAACAATTTGGAATACAAACCTTTGACCGTCATTATTTACACAGGTCAGAAATCTTTAAATTATAAGTGGCCAGTACAACTTTTTTGTATTCTTGCCTCTTGATTTGATCTTTATGTTGTCCTAGCTTTTTTTTTAAACAAGTATAAATAAATCATATCCCCACAAGAAATGCTTTAATTTTTTTTATCAAGTAAGTAATCCCAGATGATCCAGTTATTTTCTCTATTAAATAAGGATGTATTGCATCCTTAATAAGAATCGTCGTTTTTTTGCGAGAATTTATGGTTTATCAAATCTGACGATCCTGAAGATGTTCACGATCTGCTAAGCATATCACTGCAAGACTTCAAGATACTGTAAGCTCATTCTGAGTAGATCGGACCAAAACTAATTTTTTAAAACTGAAGGTAGTCCGGGTTAACTATTACATTAGAACGTCAAACACTTCAAGCTCCCTCCCCTGAGACCATAACACACACTCGAAACGTACGGAATTACAAATAACTTAACATTTAACGCGATATGAGAATGCGTAAAATTACTTTTGTAAATCGTGTCAGAGGACTGCACGTGTCCCAAATATTTTCTATTTTTCAGACATGCAGTTTTGTTCATGCTGTTCCCCTTCAGCGCAAAAAGTGATAAACCAGCATATAAAATTGCAATAACAAATTCAGCGGTAGCTGGATCGAACTCTACTACAAAGTGTGACATGACTCATAGAGTGCATAAAATCGATCTTATTTTCGTTACGATCTAGGACGAAAGTACATAAAATTATTTAAATAATTTGTATGTTTTACAATTTATAAAGAATGAAAGAAGACTATTTATTAACATCTATAATTATCAAGTACATTTAATAACGATCATATTCAATGGGTCAATTTGCCTTTATCTCACTTGGCAGTATCGTTGTGAAGTCCATAGTGATCTCAACTTAATTGCATCATTAAAGCTTGACTTTTTGGCATGGAAAGTCTGAAAATGTGAAGGAATTCAGGTAATTAAACATAGACCAAGCCAAAGTTTTAAAAAAATTCTTGGTAATAGGATTATTGATATAGAGTAATAAACAGATTAGAAAATTAAAACATTACACATTGAAGATAAAGTGCATACAGCTTTGCTCTTGGTTTCAACAGCGTTTAGATTTTTACTTGCTAGACCATTTTTTGTAGAAAACGAGTAAAAAGCAATTCACGTTTCACCTTGCGCTTGAAAACTTTACAAATCATCGTTTAATTAAGGCGAAATATCTGGGACGCCATGATTACGCAAAATAAACGCTATTTAACACCGTTCGGGTTATCAACATCAATTACTGGCGAGTTTAATGAACGCTCACAGCTGCTTTAGTGCATTTGTTAATTAAGTTACTATTTTAATTATTATTTTTTTGCTGTTTAAAATAGCTAAAAACAATTTGGCTACTCGGCTATCACTTGTTCGATATCACATCATAAAAGAGACAACTTGATGTGGATCATATATATTATGATGATGATAACAGACGTTCTTCATTTTAATTTGAAAAAAGGTCATTATCTAATTAATCTCGAGAACATGCGACTACAAATATGTAAGATATTACAGTTATGCAATAACAGAAGCTTCATGTCGTTATCAAATAGTAACACAAACTAAATAAATTTCACCATTTGATAATAGTTGGCTCTAAACTAAAATTGTTTTGCAAAACATGGAAATAAAGCAATGAATGTAAATTGACAAATTATATTTTTCGTGAAACTATTACAGCGGCAAAGCGGCGTGTAGTAAAATGGACTTACATTTGGAAAGTGCCCGCAGCTAACTCGGCCAGTCACGCAACACTGAATTGTCGATTACAACGAACGCGATCTGAATTGCCTATAAGCGAGGTGCGAACAGTTAAGGGATCAATTAGAATGTATGCACACACTCGTACGTGCGATACCTCTCCTTTTTAACAAGATTACCTGATCTATCCGTTTCGTTAAAAAATGAATAAACGTAATGCTGCTGTGTTTTGTAGGGTGAGTGTAGAGAACCGAAGACCTCTTTTTACTGGAAACGAAGCATTGCATGTAAGTTCTCAGGGGTAACAACGCATCTGCAGTTTGATTCTTAATTGAAGATAAAGAAGTAGATGTCTATTTACCACAGCATCCACTTACCATCATGTGGAGTGTGCGATCGTTTATATCACCCTTATTCTAAAAAAAATAGTTCATCTTAGTACTCAGGGTGACAAAGCATCTGCATTTTTATTCTTGACCGAGGATAGATGTAGATGTCTCTAGCTCACAGCTTCCACTTACCATCAGATGGACTGTATGCTCGTTTGGCACTCCTATTCTATAAAAAAAAACCTTCAGAAGATTATTGGGTGAAAATAAAATGTTACTTTATAATTACCATTCACACCAACACCTAAGTTACAGTTGTAAGTAACGACTTTAATTAACGATGGTTATCATAGCTTAGCGGTAAGCGGCCTGGCTGCTGAAACCTAAGAACCTAATAGTGCCAGACGAAATCAGGAAACTCGTGTAAGACACTTACTAGTTGGAGTCTCATTAATATATCAATTAATAATCCTCTTTTTTCATTATCATCATCGTCGGACCATAGAATGCCCACAATTGAACATAGGTTTCTACCTCAAATGGATGAGGCATTATATATAAGATAACTTTAATCTAAAGAATCTTTACGTATGTATTATATAAATGTAAATAATCTTTATATAAATGTATATAATTCTTCTGTACGTGTTTGTCACTGAACTCCTCCTAAACGGCTGGACCGATTTTGATTAAAGTTTTGTATGTATTTGAGTGGATCCCTGAACTGTTTAGACTCACAAGTGAACCCGGTAGGTGGCGCTGTTGTTGAAATCGAAAAATCACCTAATGTTGCTAGTGTTGCATAAAAATATTGTTTAATCATTGGCTGTCACATTTTTAACAAAAAAATTGTTTGTCATTATTATATTAGCGTCCCGCCCCGGCTACGCCTGGATGGGATTTATTAAATGGGGCGTTATTTGGACTTAAGATAATCAAAGAAACAAAATAATTGTTTTTTATTATAAATGTGCAGAGTGAAAGTGAAACCGATATTGATTCAGTAGATAGAACTGGCGTGTTTATTGATTATTATTTATAAATATGATGTCGCCCCTAGCGCCTCAAGGTCTGTTGATCACACATGTTCTTAAAATATATTATCAATGTGCGTATAATTTATATTTTAATGTTTTTGAGTTTCGTTCATAAACTAATTCAATGCCTTATCTTATTTATGACTAGCTGTTCCCCGCGACTCCGCCCGCAAGTTCCACACTTGGATTTCATGGGATTTAATTTTTTTTTTTGCGCAGAACCCTAATTCTTTCTTTTAAAACAAATGTAGTCTTAGTTACTCCTTATATCATCAGCTATCTGCCAGTGAAAATCTCGTCAAAATCGGTCCGGCCGTTTCAGAGATTAGCCGGAACAAACAGACAGACAGACAGACAAACAGACAGACCGACAGACAGACAAACATTTTAAAAAATGTGTATTTGTTATTAGTACAGTGTATACTTTCATATGCATTTAGTAAAAAGCTGTTATTTTAACATTACAAATAGACACTTCAATTTTATTTATTTGTATAGACTAGCGACCCGCCCCGGATTTGCCTGGACAGAATATATTAATTTTTAGACGTGGTAGAGGGATGCTGCAGCTATATTAATAGTATAGTTGTAGCACGGATGGGTCGGCTCGACCGGGGAAGGACCGCGCTCTCACAGAATGCCAGCGTAAAGCAGCTTAATGCTGCTGTGTTTCGTATGGTGAGTGTAGAGAACCGGAGACCCTTTTTACTGGACAAGAGGCATTCTATCTTAATCCTCACGGGTGACAACGCATCTGCATTTTAATTCGTAAACGAAGATAGATGTAGATGTCTATGGGCCACAGCAACTACTTACTATCAGGTGGGCTGTGTGCCCGTTTGTCAACCTTATTCTATAAAAAAAAAAAGCCAACATGCGCCCTATTACGTTACGAGTGGACATGCGAGCAAAACGTGTTCATAGCTCAACGTGTGTAATGTGTATTCTATTTTACATAACTACTACTTTTAAAGTGGTTGCTTAAGACATTGGCATTTGGCACGACTCGCTTTAAGCACACAGAGAATTCGCGTCAAGGTCACTGTGAGCGCGCGAATAGCAGGGGGTAGGAATTTAGTGGTTTAGCATATTATGTGTACGTTACGCACACTCCACAATGTTCTATAATAAAGATAGTTCCAATATTCATCCAATCATAAACATAAATTACGAATTATTTAATATAGGAACTTATCTATCATATATTATCATATTATTTATTAATTTGTATACCAATAAAGCATTGTTTTAACGTTACTTGCCATTAACGCTACTATTACGTTAGAAATTGAATGAAATGTCAGCAAATGATTTCAGTTACTCCGAACTACACCTATTTAATGAACTTGTTCTTTGACAATGATCATAAATACTGTACATACATCTTAGAATTATAGCGTAAATATTTACACAATTATTTATTTTTGGAGTCATCTATGATTTAACACCTCCAGTTATTTATAGTTTTATTACACAGAACAGTTAAATAATGTTTAACTTTAAATCATTTTATGATTGATTCAATTATTACATTTAAACTTGAGCTTGATCTATAATGTAATTGATGTTTTAACGTACACCTTAATTAATGTATGGATAATTAAATATCATTCCAAATATGTCCTTAGATATATCCTTTTAAGAAATGTAAATGGTTCATGGGCCTGTACAGAAGTGACAGTAAAACCTTGGCCGTCGATAATTGGTAATTACAAAGTCGCAGGAAGCTCAAACACTACCCGAAATTATTTTATTTTATTACTACGAAAACAGTACATATAACTTATTACAAGTAGGTAAATAAAGTGAATGTAAATAAGGCAACTAGGCGCTAATAATAGTTTCAAATAAAGTAAATTGTACATAAAATTAAAATGATGGTATTATAGAAATGACAGTATTATTGTATAGTTATACAATTAACTACGAAGAATTTAACAACGTTTAAGCCTTAAAACTGGGTAATACTTTCATAATGTAATTTATTTCACATACTAGTCAAGATATTCTTAATCTAAACTTGTATGACTTCGAATGCCTTACAAATTAGTTAATCCAATCAATTAAATAATTGAATTAGTTTGATAGTTAATCAACTCCGTGTAGGAAACACCATAACTTATTAAGTAACTTATATCAGCTTATTGTCCATCTACTTATTATTATTTGTCCGTAAAAAGAGAACAAACGAATTGGCGATCCTAGTATGAGATTTTTCCTCGTAGCAGTTTAAGGTTTGCTTAGTCTTACCAATTTCAGAATTGTTAATTCAGACACTAAAAGAAGCAAAGATTAGTGTAACATAACGATCATTGTAGCAGTTCATTAGTCCACTGTTGAAAAAATATTATCCAAAAAAGTGCCAAAAATCACGTCTTGATTCCTATCCATGCCTTATCAGGTCATCCCTCTATTTAGTTTACGATTGTCAGTACGCGGCTACTACTCTAGATAATCTTTCTTCTCCATCGAGTATCGATTATTCGATTCTACGAACATTTCAACGTACTTACTTATTCAGTGGGTTATTTCGAAAATATCCACTTCACGGATTCCTGGCGTAGTTCCGATGCGGATATCCTAGTAACGGATTCTATCACGCAAACAAAATAAGAGTATAAATGGCTCTTTGTCTAACTCGCTGAGCGACTTGAAGGTTAATAATACGGCCAGCAGTGAACCACCACGCCCTGGTTCTACAGATACAAATTAACTTTATTTCGTATCTTCAGATATACCTACATTATGACTTAATAACATTATGGACACATAAACATATGTTTAAGGATCTCTATATTGGATTAACTAGGACTTACTCTAAGTACTTCAGCATAATATGCGAATTTGGGGCAAAAATATTACCAACGAAATAAAATGACTGTGAGTCGAACACAACATCCAGTCTAATGCGTGTAAACGACACAAAGAATTGCGTGTCTAATACTTCAGCACATAGTCTGAAAGGGCAAGGGCGGATACACGTAAAGCAGTTAATGCAGCTATCGTTACAAAGGCTAGAAACCAATTAACAGTTGGTATAGAGCGCTAGCAGGCCAAAAATAACTCTGAGGTAACTGATACTGATACAGGAAATCGATTTGCATAGTAGCGAATGAAGCGGAAAAAGGCTGAATTGGTATTGTCCGCAACTTTGCGGTATTACTAACTGAACATATAAGTGAAAAAGAACAAAAAAATACTAGAAATAAAGTGGTCTACGTGTCGTTTATGCTTAAAAATGATATTTCATGCGGTATCTTCAAATGAGACATTTCTAAAATGGTATATCTGGCATTGTCTAATAGGCAAGTTTTGTAAGTAAAATTTGTAGTAGTTTATAGTGACAAATGACCAAACAGCCCACCAAATAAATGAATGCTAAGACCCATAGACACCTACATCTACATTTTCATCTAATTAAACTAAAATGTTATCCATTGGATTACTATTTAAAAGTAAAACTAAATATATTGACTTTTACATGTTATGGTAATTTTTTTTAATATTTTCCAGCCGGAGTCATATAAATCCAACAGACTGTTCTCATTAACCGGTAGTTTACTTAGATTTACTAAATTTTATTTCAACGTTCTAATAATTCATAATCTTTATTGCAATCAAATGATAACAATAGAAAATGAACGAAAGATTCACTTGCCAGTCTGGCCGGATGAACATGCAGTTTTTGTGTACAAAATACATTAAAAATAATTAAAATTACAGTAAATTCACTATCATAATTTTTTTAACTATAGTTAAATTTGTTACATTAAAAGGCGCTAATTGCTTTAGAAAAGTGACGGCTCAAAGGTTGTCCAAATTCCATATTATTTATTAAGTTGAAAGAATTATTATCATGCTTCCCTTAGCGCACATGAAATGAAGAAATTTAATGACAAAGAACATTGTAAGTAGAACTAGTAACACGTAAGAAAGCATACCATGAAGAAGAATTTTGATATTAATACGCCGATAACAATATACGAGAATATAAGACCTTAGCGCCCATGCTCTTGGAGATACATATTATATAGGATATATTAAGTTTCTGTACGTATATATAATACAGAAACCTGTGTCGCCTATTCAAAATATTTATAAATGCAAATCACTGAGCGCTGATGCTTTGGAATTACGATATTAATGAAGCTTAGATATTCAATGTCGGTATTCCTTTCGTATCTCTTTTAAGAAATAGCTAAGCAAAGAATGTTTCACTTCAGCATTACTTTCCTTACGTTATAAACTTAGTGAAATCTGTTGAGAGAGAATTCTGTATTTTGATTCTGAAAAATGAGTAATCTTGTCAAGTGTTCTCAAAAGGTAGGACTGTAAATTTTTTGTATTATAATGTAAATGTTTTCTTTTTTCCTGACTGCCGCGAATCCCAAAATAAAAGTTCTACATTTAGCTACTATACAAATATGTATATATATTACATGTACGTTTTTTACAGAATGAGCATAATAAACGAGCACACAGTCTACCTGAAGAGTACGTGTATGCTGTGGCCCATATATACATCTATTAAAATCCTCGATTAAATATCAAAATAAAATGCTTTTTCACCCCTGGGATGGAATGCCTGGTTTCCAATAAAAAAGGTCTTCGGTACTCTTCACTCACCATACGAAACACTGCTATTTTACGCTGGTATTCTGTGAAAACGTGGTACATCCCCGATGGAAACGGTTCATTCGTGCTACAATCATAATATAGCTACTAATGGCTCTAACCACATACTGGCAAACAAAATTTTAAAATACCAGAAAATTTAAAACCTGCTTTTTTATACCGCATACGTTTTAAAATCGGGTGAACCGTCTAACTAATATGACTGCTTGCATCAAGTCAGGCATGCTATGGATGATGTTTCTAATGTCTACTTGTGGCATGCTATTTCAGGCTGCCTGTGCTCTATTTCGGAGTTGGTGAATTAAAAGTTTGTGAATTTAGCTTTCTTTTAAGCATGCCCCACATGTGCTCTATTGGTATTTTCATTTTATGACTCTCTGATATGTATCTCTCTTTAACTATTAGTTAGATTATCGACAAATGTTTTCTCCCCTCTAAGGTACGGAACCCTAAAAAGCACAAAATCATAGAAGTCGAAGATAAAAACAAGATTAGTGCAAAATATAAGACGAAATATTTGAGTTTCAAGTAATAAGTTTTGCTAATTTTTAAAGAAGAAATCTTTCCTAGACATCGAATATGTTCAGACAAGAAGGCAATAATGCACAGGACTACGAAAAATCAGTTATTCAGATCGTGGAAAAAGGAAATTAACTCAAAGCGGTTTTACAGTTACGGGGAGTGGAGAGATTGAACAACACGCGGTACAAAGAAAGAAAAATCTTAAACTACTGAGACGTTTATGAAATTCTTAAAAGTCTTTGCAGGTAGATCGAGAGTTGCAAAAATGTTTTCTACTAACTTCATCAAGCTGCAGATTTCATGTCCGACATGAATCAATATACAACGATCAAATATATCGATTAGCACGTGAAGAGTAATCAGTAAAATTCCAAATATCTACATATAGGTATTAGTAGATGTTTTTATTTACTGTTATAATACCTTACCTAATCTTACTAAGATCACAAGTTACTGTACATAAATCTGACAGAATGTTACCTTGCAAGCAGATCGTATATAATAGCGATTTCGTTTTTCCTACGAATGAATTTATTGTTGCACAAAAACCTTAATTTCATAATAATTTATACTAGTATACTGAACATATACATACATTATAAAACATTATGACATTGGCATACCTGTACAGGTACTACTTAACGTTCAAAGATGACTACCTTACAGTCATTATTATTAATTATGTTGTACTAGCATACCCAACAGTTAATTAACCTTTCCGTTCAAGTCAATCACATGTACCTTATTTATCATAAAATTACAATTAACATACATAGTAGTGAATTCAAAAAGAAAAACAATCTAATTTAAATTAACTTTCTTATTAACATTTTAGAACGAAAGGAACTAAACATCTCGAGGGTTTAAAATATAAATCTATATGTGTTTCGTTTAAAACTAAAATTAACAGTTCTCATAAATTAAAAGGAAATATTTGATACGTTTACTTTTGTAAACACAGATCAAATGTTTTGAGGCCAACGTGTTGCTTCCGTGGCTCGCAAAGTATGTCACGGGATGCAAACAAAAATGACGCATTTAACGCGTGTTACATAATAAAATTCAAAGTACTTATATGTTAAGATGCAAGTTTAGTTTGTATGTTTTATTTGTTTCTATTTCTTTGTAGAAATCTTATGAAAACTATTAAAAAGCCCCGACTGCGTAACAAATTTACTTATATGACCTCGATAAGATCAAATGCAAATCAACTTTAAATCGTTATAGATTCTAAACTGTCATTCAAAATGAAAAATAATTCGAGAAACCTAAAGAAATTATTTTCAGACCTATTCAATAATATCCAAATGGACATAGTTCGTCGACTCGCATTATTTATTTTTCACAATATGGCGTCAGGTTTCATATTGACTTTTGATTAGGTACTGTCTTGTCTTTAATGACACACAAGAATAAGACAAATCGATTGACGTAAGAATCATCCAAATCGGCCCACGCGTTTGGTCTTTAGAGCGCCACTAAGGAACAAACATGCATATATATTATATTATATAGAATGTTAACACATTAACCTCCTTTGCGTTGCGCATTCAGGCAGAAATACATAAGACAAACGTCGACACAACCGTATCTCGTCTATTTATATAAGTAACCTGAAGATCACGTGAAGTGAAGTGAACTCATTCCCTGGCGTTTTAGCTTTCAAAGCAAATCCTCGAGAAGTTATTTCTATTAGTGAAGCAATTCGATTTCCTTTCTGTCTAGGAGTCGGTCTGGGTAGTTATCACCCTATTATCTATTTCTGCCGCCAAGCAGAAGTGCGTCCACTGCTCTGTTCTGAAAGTTCCTGAAGTGTATAGAGAGTCAGTATAAATACAGGCTGTGAGGCATTACATCCTAGTTCAAATTTCATCCTAGTCTTCAGTAGTTGCAGGTATCCACAGACTGCAGTAGTCACTTAACATTATAACTTTATCGGTCACTTCAACTTTCTATAAAAAAAGGGTTAATACTGACAGATAACGTAATCAGGGATATGGCATACAAAACCACACAAAACTAAACTTGTTCTTGTTTCAAAACAAAACTAAACTTAATACAAATAAATTCAATCAAATTTAGAGAGTATTTCGATGAAAGAAGTAGGGAACTTGTCTTGTACGTGGTAGAGCCATGCTACAGCTATATTAGTAGTACAGTTGTAGCACGAATTGGTCGACTCGACCGGGGAAGGACTACGCTCTCATAGAATACCAGCGTAAAATAGCAGCTTAACGCTGCTGTGTTTCGTATGGTGAGTGTAGAGAACCGGAGACCCTTTTTACTAGAAAAGAGGCATTCCATCTTAGTCCTCAGGGGTGACAACGCATCTGCATTTTGATTCACAAACGAGGATAGATGTAGATGTCTATGGGCCACAGCAACCACTTACCATCGGGTGGACTGTGTGCTCGTTTGTCACCCTATCCTATAAAAAAAAGGGAAAAAGGAATATGGTATAAAACAATTCAAAGTCAGTAACTCAAAGCCTCTTCGGATACCATGGCATAATAATATTGAAATGATTAGAAAATATAATATAATTGCTACTCACGGGTTACGTTCTGGACACTACCACTACTCTGTATTTTTGATGAAAAAAGCAGACTCGCCCAATTTAGATATTTGTCACATTATATAAGATGTCCAACATATGCTAGCACAATGTGTCAAATACCAAAGGGAAAGGGAGAATCTGGTGCAAAAATTTAATACAAATTTGTGTGAAACGGGTTGATTTTTAGGGTTCCGTACATCAAAGGGAAAAAACGGAACCCTTATAGGATCACTTTGTTGCGTGGAGGTATCAAGCTGAAATTCATATCAAATACTCAAATCTATTGTCCCTTGAAGCTGTGAAAAAATCAAACTTCTAAGCCAACGCAATCAAAAGATACAGCCGTTTATGCCGCAAATTTTCGACATTCGCAAGGGAATCAAAACTTACAGAGTACTTCCCGTGAACTTAGAATCTTAAAATTTGGTACAAAGCAACGTATTATATATAGCACAGATAAAGGAAAAATTGCGAAAAGCATAAATTTTATTTATATCATTTATAATAAAAATATTTTTAACAATTTTAAACTTTTATATCTACGGATTTGTTCGGTACCCTTGGTGCGCGAGTCCGACTCGCACTTGGCCGGTTTTTTTGAGTATACTTGCGGAGCCATACTCGGCGGTAGCAAAATCATTGATTTCCATATTTTTACCACATTGATTTTACCACCCTTTCTAAATAATTAGGATTGTGTAACGGGAACACGGTATGTAACGATAAGGCTGACATATCCTTGTAGGATAAAAGCCTTTTTAAATAAAAATAGATAATAAAAAAAACGTATGTATGTACTTATGTACGCACGTAAAAAGTTATACTTCTTTAGCGTAACAAAACAAAAATAACTAAAACAAAACACATTTTATAGATTCATATATATGTCGGAGAGTCTATAAAATACCCGGTTGGATTGAGGTGCAATGGAGGGTATATCGAGAAACCCCCTCCTGTGTCTGTAGTATAAAGTTCACTGTAGGTGCCGTGCGCGAGAGAGTCCGCTTCAGTCATTCAACGGAGTGTGGTCATTCTACTTAGTGCTAAGATATTATCGTGGTTCTGTTAGTTGTGGTAATTCTTCTAGTACAGGCAAGGAGGATTGATGTTGCTGAGAGGCTGCCCTGTGTTACATTGAGATAAGTAGTGTTGCTGTTACTGTACATATTTTGGTGTTATCATGTAATTACGTACCCCACGTTACACTAGTGTGTGATTGTGGCTGAGACGTATTACGGTGTGGTCGAACTGTAATTTCACTATACTGAATGTATAGTGCGTTACGTTGTCTTATTACTGATAATGATTAACTGCGTAAGCAAGAGAGCAAGTTGAACATCCGCTCTCACACTATTATTATTTTTAACATATAACGCTATCCTGATGTATTTCCGAGATCAAAATTGCGATCCTCTATTGTAATTCTCAGACATCAGAAGTGGGATCTCCTGTTGTCATTTCCGATATCAGAAGTGGGATCTCCTGTTGTCATTTCCGATATCAGAAGTGGGATCTTCTGTTGTCATTTCCGATATCAGAAGTGGGATGAAGTCCCTGTTATCGTCCACATATAACCTTCGGATAGTGTGAGGGTTATTACGTTGGTGAAATACTATGAAGCGCATCGCGTTTTGTTTTTGTGTTTAATTTCTTAAATCAAGTTTGTTGTCGTATTTACGACACTGACGAATCATTAAAGTGTAGAGTAAAAGTTTAAAGTGAAATGTTTTAAGCCAAAAGTTAAATCTTTTTATACGATTTATAATAGAAAGTACCCGCAAGTAATTTCATTATTTCTTAACGTACCCGAATATGATAACAAATGTCGAAAGAAATGTTGGAGGTATTCTAAATGAGTTATAGTTTGCATTCAGTGGAAGTTTAACTTGCTCAAGTTATGTTATAATTTGATACACGAGATGTGATTTACATGGGCTAATTTTAAAGTTCAAAATGTTTTAACGATGTACCGAAAAAAAGAACATGTTTACTTTAACGTGCTATGACTTAAAAACACTAAGTAGTATTTTTTTGTTCTAATGTGATGTTAAGTGTTACAGTTTACTGCGAGTATTACGTAGTCGATGAAATTGGGATTTGATGTTGAGGGTTTAGTGGAAAGCGTGGTGCTGTGGCACTCGCTTTGGAGTGTAAGTATGCTGTCGGCTTATGACGCCGCGGCCATGTTAATTGCCGCTGCTACCGATCACCATTTGATAAACGAGGAAAGTAAATTTATCTTAAGGTTAACTGGTGGCGAAAAATGCCGGAAAACCAAAGTATAATTAACGAAATTGAAGTGGAGCAAATTACTTCTGACATTGAAGAGAGTATTTAAGTTTACAAGAGAATCGGACCGTACCAAAGCAGGTCGTGTAGCCGCAGCTCAGTATTTGGTGCCCTAGAAAGGCGAATGGTGTACCAAGAGTAGTGCTGAATTTCTTGAAATCAAGTTCCGACTGAGTATTTTTAATGTTTTCTTTTATGTGTTACAGTAGCACGTGTGATGTGATTACATGTGCGCGAGTGTGAGGCGAGAGTGTGTGCCTTGCTGGTGGTAACGTACTACCGGATTCAGTTGTAGCATAGCCTGGTTTCGGCAGACGCGTATACGCAGGCGCCGTCCCGGCCGTGCCTCGGAAGTCTTACACTATGTGTGCGCCGAAGTCGTACACTGTGTGCGCGGAAGTCTTATACTCTGTATGCGCGGAAGTCGTGTTCTCTGAACATGCGTCAGGGTCTGTCCTGGCAGGCGCTATCCTCATTCACGTTTTTAACGTGGTTCACGTGGTTAACGTGGGATCTCTGAAGATCAAGTAAGAGTATGTGTGAGATACTTCGTATGAAGATGTATGCTTACTTGTGAAAGCGAAGTGCTTTATTATAGTTCACGGTATGAGAGCGTATTTCTGTTTGAGGGCCTCGTATGTGTGATGGATGAGAGAATAGGCAACTGTATATGTTGTCCTGATAATTAACAACTTGTTTTTCACGCAGATCACGATGACTGCAACCTCGACCTCAACACCTCAAGTGCTCCTGCTGCTCCCGTTGACGCTTGGAGTGCGTGGTACGGTGCAGCGTCTCGCTGGCGCTGGTGAGATGCGACGGCTCGCTGTGCGAGTGCGGCACGCCCTGTGCTGATGTTTTGACCACATGAGCTTGCTTCAAGGCAGCTAATTATAGTGGGAGCTGTTGTTTTAGTAGCCACGTGCTCTAGCCCTATGCCTGCCGCAGCGGCGAGCAGTGAGCGATGTGTTTTCGTCTGCTATGTGAGAAATCACAGCGGTGTGCTGATGATAACTGGTGAGTCGTACCCATTTTATGACGATTCTGGTGGCGAATGAGAGCCTCATCAAAGATTGTGTTGCGCCAAAATTTAGTGGCAAAAGTGAAAATAATATTGTAAATTAAACCGAAATTGATCATGTTAGTGTACAAAGTATCCTTTCACCCCGATGATCATGTGAGGAAGATCCCCGATCACCAAGTTCCTCGAGAGTTAGATGTCATAGTTGATGACAGTGGTAGTGAGACCAAATTTGATTAAGAATGCTTGTATACTCATACTCAAAACTTTAGACCGCACCTCATGAGTAACATGTGGCGATGGGTCTGTAGGAAATCGTTGGTGCGATTTCTGTCTGTGTTGGTGCATATTTGGCGGCAGATATGTAGGGAATCGTTGGTGCGATTCTAGCATATGTGGCGGCAGATGTGTTGTAGCATATTTGGCGGTGGATATGTGGAGAATCGTTGGTGCGATTCTGGCATATGTAACGGCAGATATGTAAAGAATCGTTGGTGCGATTCTGGCCTGTGTTGGTGCACAGAGCCCCTTGTGTATTGTAGCATATGTGACGGCAGATATGTGGAGAATCGTTGGTGCGATTCTGGCATATGTGACGGCGGATATGTAAAGAATCGTTGGTGCGATTCTGGTCTGTGTTGGTGCACAGATTTCAATGAAAGTTTCACGAGTTGAATATGCATTGCTTATGAATTGTAAAGAGTAACAAAATTGTTAAAATTAATGTGTTGGAACTTGTTGATCGGACCTTCCACGATAAATCATGTTGTGCAGGAAGCACTGTGTAAGAAGCCTTAATAACAAGGCATTGTCAATTATGACAGTTGACTATTGTACTTAGACTTGGGAAAAGTGAAGTACTGTTTTGAATCAATCTTGTTTCTATTGGCAGAATAGCCGAGCTAGATTAATCACTGAGCATATTTTGTCTCCAGGCACTGCAACCGAGGACGGATGCTAGTCAGGAGTGGCCGTGTCGTGAATTGATGGTGCCATAGTGCGGCAAGCAGCGCCATCTAACAATTAGTTTTCCGAACTAATAATATGTACCCACTCATGTCAGGATGGACGAGCGGACGAATTGTTGTTTGTTACAGGAATGCATAAAGATACACGACCGAGGACGGTCGTACTTCAGGATGGCCGTGTCGGAGAGTCTATAAAATACCCGGTTGGATTGAGGTGCAATGGAGGGTATATCGAGAAACCCCCTCCTGTGTCTGTAGTATAAAGTTCACTGTAGGTGCCGTGCGCGAGAGAGTCCGCTTCAGTCATTCAACGGAGTGTGGTCATTCTACTTAGTGCTAAGATATTATCGTGGTTCTGTTAGTTGTGGTAATTCTTCTAGTACAGGCAAGGAGGATTGATGTTGCTGAGAGGCTGCCCTGTGTTACATTGAGATAAGTAGTGTTGCTGTTACTGTACATATTTTGGTGTTATCATGTAATTACGTACCCCACGTTACACTAGTGTGTGATTGTGGCTGAGACGTATTACGGTGTGGTCGAACTGTAATTTCACTATACTGAATGTATAGTGCGTTACGTTGTCTTATTACTGATAATGATTAACTGCGTAAGCAAGAGAGCAAGTTGAACATCCGCTCTCACACTATTATTATTTTTAACATATAACGCTATCCTGATGTATTTCCGAGATCAAAATTGCGATCCTCTATTGTAATTCTCAGACATCAGAAGTGGGATCTCCTGTTGTCATTTCCGATATCAGAAGTGGGATCTCCTGTTGTCATTTCCGATATCAGAAGTGGGATCTTCTGTTGTCATTTCCGATATATATTTAAATAACTACCTAAATAAATATCGAATACTTAACTACCTCAGTTTTCACGAAAACCTGAAGGACCTAAAAACGAAGTTGTCGCTTTTATGTTTCGGTGTACGCGCGCATCATAACATCTTCATGGTGTCGTTTTTAGGTGTCGGTGTGCGCGCGCATCGTAATAAATTCACTCTTATCATTTTTATCAAACTCGCTAAAAGAAGTATAACTTCAAAAATCGAAAGTGTTAAGTAAGTACTAGGTTTAAGAGCTGATCTGTAGCCTTTTAAAAAAAGTTTGAGTTAATGAAGTGCCTTATTTTTTATTCGTAGCATATTACTTATTCGTAGATGTCAATACCGATTGGAATAATGCACAATAATTCTACTCTCAAGTCGGCACTTTAATTTGTTTTGGTTGTGATTGCTGTGTAATACGAAAGGCTCTTATCAAAATATGTGCCTCGTTCAAATGACTGGCATTTCCACTTCAATACTGTTAAGTACTTTGTACGTTCGTGTTGATATTTTATTAAATTGTATTGTAACGAAATCGTTACATATTATAACTCGGTTTCTTTAACGATCATTTTAATATAAATTTTACCAAATAAGCCATAAATAAAACAGATTAATGTATAACGCATGCGTCCTGTGCTAAAAATAGTAGCAGATCAGATCTTAAAAATTACATGCAAACTCAAAGATACAATTTAGATTACAGGAGTTTCCTTTCAAATATTTCGATATTTCGGGACATCAAACTCGTTAAAGGTGACATGTTTAACCGGGTCACAAAAAATGCTTGTATTTTCATTGTGACATAAAATATTTAACAGCATTTAAAATACCCTCTTCGTATATCAAGTTATATAATATACAAGATTAACAGAGGCAACAATGGTACATGGCTTTCGAAACATCGGCTTGCATTCTTACACGCGTGGTTATTTATCGAACAATCTCTGCGTTGCTATAATATCGCTGCTTTTACAACCAGTTATTCCCCCCTCCCTAATAAATTAGGTGCATAAAAAAGTGTAGAAAACAAACCACTTTTTCGTTTTCTTATACTATAATATAATAGCGGCCGTATGAATTATTGGTACGTTAATAAAAAGGTCCGACTGTTTATTCAGTTCGTCAGTGGGGAGAGACCCTTCCAGCTACATTTAACCAGTGATATTTTATAATAGAACATGGCCTTGTTAATATAATCGGCAAGTAGGGTGCTTATAAGCCAAATCAATTTGCACCACACTTTGCGAGTTGCAAACGATCCTGTAATAAGCAAATCATTCTTTATATATTTTTAACAAATACTATAGTTGTTACAAACCGAAGTCATTAAGTAGAATATTGAGTTACCGCAAAATATTTCATGCGTTTCAAAATAGTTAAGAAAATTGTACTTACTCTTCCATAAAAAATAATAACCAATCCCAGATTGCTCAAGATCACATAAATACATAAAACAGAAAAATCTATAAATAGTATAAAGAACAAGCAATAAACAAGTATCATTAAAAGTCCCTAAAAATAAAGAAAACCTTCCCATTTGAAAGTTGTAGAAAAAGGTCCATTATATTTTGAAAGTTAGTATATTATCATAAATCCGTGTTATGAAGTTAATAGAGTCCGATTCAAATGTTTTAAATTTTTTTATTTGGATATTCAATATACTTTGCTACCGACTTCAAAAAGGAGACGGTACTCAATTCGACTATACCTATGTTTTTTCTATGTGTGTTACCTCATAACTTTTTACTGCGTGGACCGATATCGATGATTCTTTTTTTATTTGAAAGCTGGTGCTTCACATATGGTCCCATATAAATTTGATCAAGGTCTGACCAATATTTTTTTGAGTTATTCTTAATAATTTATATTGAAGTCGGTTGTACAACATTTTAAATTATTTGTCTCATATGTCTCGAGAAGTAATAATAACTTCATTCGGCTCCTAATTGCATATTTTGATTAAAATCAGTTCTGTAGTTTTTAAACAAATAATCGAACTTACAAAAAATAGTCACTGACTGGGAAGTTAATAGTAAGGACAGAAGGACAGACCGAGTTGCGATCACACTCATTTTATTAGGGTTCCGTAGTTACACAATAAGGAACCCTTATGGTTTCGCCATGTTAGTCAGTCGGCGGTTATGCTCATAGACCCTAGGTGCTACAAATCCGTAATTTGACATGGTTTTAGATATTAATCACGCCTAGAAAACTGTGAAATAAAATCTTAAATAACATTTTTATTTTGGATACTTCCAATACAAGTAAATGGAGGATGATTTTTTTTACCCGTCTATTCCATCATGTACCCTCTACCAACAAAAAACAGCTGTTTTTGAAAATTTTAAAGTATACACAATAGTAGTACATATTATAATGAAGTTAAAAGGAAAACTATCGCAGCTAAGTAGAATTAAGAAGTTAACGAGTAATAGTCGACCAACTTATTAAATGCACTTTGATTAGTAAAAATTTCGTTACAATTTCATGACCTAAAACTAGCTTTTTTATATAGGATAAGGGTGACAAACGAGCACACAGTCCACGTGATGGTAAGTGGTTGCTGTAGCCCATAGACATCTACATTATCCTCGATTACGAATCAAAATACAGATGCGTTGTCACCCGTGAGGACTAAGATGAAATGCCTCTTTTCCAGTATAAAGGGTCTCCGGTTCTCTACACTAACCATACGAAACACAGGAGCATTAAGCTGCTATTTTACGCTGGTATTCTGTGAGAGCGTGGTCCTGCCCCGGTCGAGCCGACCCATTCGTGTTACAACTATACCAGAAATATAGATGCAGCCTGGCTCTACCACGTGTATTAATAACTTTGTAACGTTATTGTAAACTGTCAAAAATAAACATTTTATGAAGAAAACTACTTATATGCATTACTAGTATTAGCTTTACTTTTTTCATTTGCGGGATAAATAGGGTATATTATCAAAATCGAAAAGTTTTTTTAATCTCTTTTGAATACCACTTCCTAAAAAGGCTGATTTGAATATTAGTCCTTCATTTAAGATACAAACAAACCGCGAACTCACTTAATAAAGCTCATTATCCAGGAAGCCCACGTATTGTGACGGGCAACTACGGAACCCTAGCTCTACATTGTGCGTGGCTCGACAAGCACTTGGCTACTTTTTTCCTCTAATTTTAACGTGGTCTCATTTAAAATTAGGCAATGTTAGTCTAAACTGTTAAAAATAAATATTTTATGAAGAAAACAACTTATATGCATTAATACTATTGGCTTTACATTATCATTTACGGAATAGATAAGAATTATTATCAAAATCGAAGTATTTTTAATGCTTTTTGAATACCACTCCCTATAAGGCTGATTTGTAAATAAGTGCTTCAGTTACGATCGTCCTATTTGGGCTCATTTTAATCGTTATAGCGGTCAAACCGTGTACTCACTAATTATGCTCATTATCAAGGATACCCACATATTGTGACGGGCAACTACGGAACCCTATCTCTACATTGTGCGTGGCCCGACATGCACTTGGCCAGTTTTAAATACTTAAATGGATTGAAATATCATAAAAAAATCGTAACCTGTTTAATCTATACATTCATTATAAATTGTATAGAATGAAACCAAACCATTATCAAGAATTTTAAGAACTATGTATCAACGTAAACAAACTAAGTTTAAGATTCCCAAAAAGTCAAACAAAGACAGGATTGCCTGGCAGAAGCAGGTGTTTACAATGCTCGACAAATAAGACAAAGTTACTACAAACGTCTTGGATATTATCCAAGTCGCCGAGTTGGCCTTACATTACTGGGTGCCATAATTTTTCCGTAAATTATACATTCTAGTAACGACGATGTATGGTATGCCACTAGGAACTTCCAAACAGAATATTTTGTTGCGAATCTATGGCCCATGCAAATGTGC
The DNA here is from genome assembly GCA_963668995.1 of Parnassius mnemosyne. Lineage (NCBI taxonomy): Eukaryota > Metazoa > Arthropoda > Insecta > Lepidoptera > Papilionidae > Parnassius > Parnassius mnemosyne. The sequence continues at coordinate 39,904,517 of CAVLGL010000148.1, read as the reverse complement.
CTAAATTGTTTCACGTTATATACCTTAGCTATAAGGCCCTGCAAATTTGATTCGTGATAAGTCCGGGTCGTTGACTTTGTGAGCGTAGCAAGCATAGATTTACTCGAATCGACACGGTGATTGACGAGAATATTCAATAAACTTTTTATTCACCAATTTTACGCTGAAGGTGACTTCATTGTCGCCTGGATTAAATGTCATTCTTTATAGATAATAATATGCTTGGTACTTTGATCGTGCCACCCTTGGTTTATTACAAAAATCAAAGAATGAATTTGAAAGAGAGCAGAATGCTATATATGTATTTGAATACATACAATTTAAAATATAATAGTTTATAACTTCGTCGCTATAAGACCAAGCTATGTACGCTTTACACTTGTTTAAAACGTCCCGAATACGGGTATATTCAAAGCCCCTACGAGGAAACTACGGCCCATATAGATAAGAAACGCATTGCAAGCACTACTTACTAAATTTACCTACCTACTGTACGACAATATTTAATACATCATGTTGTAGTTATTTTTTTTCACACCGTTTTTTAAAGAATATTAAAGAAATGTATGGATAGAACATACTGCATGAATTTGGTAAAATTTTATGAGTTGACTTTACAAAGGAAAGCGGTTACTGCCAAGCCGCAGCAGTTTTGAGGCACGAGCGGGGCGCAGTCAAAAACATCAAAATAGTAGCACGGGTGCTCCGGGGATCCGCACCTAGAACCTAGAATACACTCCGAATCGCCTCGAGTCTATAGGCGTAACTGCATTTTGATTCTTCTAAGAAAACAGACGTAGTGCGTTTCGTGGACGCCCATGTCGCAAGACTCATGTCATGAGGAGTTCATTCTTGTAGATATTCTACGGATGAGGATTTATCGCTTAGTGATATACATAGTTATGGGTAAGCACAAAATTGGAACTCCCAACTTGGTTCCGAGATTTAAGATTGGTCTCTTGAAGCAAGTTAACGTAGGTATGCTTGTCAACTTAGACAATTTTTCCTGTTTTGCATTATAAAGGTCACAAACGTTTCCCTATATTGTATTAGTAGTTATAGTGGCAAACACCCCAGTGCGATCAGGCCACTGATGACATCAAATGAAATACCGTGTAAAACTTTCGAATGTTGCGTGAAAATGGTTATTAATTAGAATCGGTATGTTAGTCTCGTTACTTTCAAGATGATATTAATGTTACCGACTACAAAGTTACTTTCGATAGTGTTTGCCGGTATTAAAATATGAATATCAAACACAGTACACCAAACAATACGTGACGAACATAAGCAAAACCACGATGTTTGTCAATTTTAAAAGTTTTAATTTTAACATTTTACAGATTAATTTATTAGCAATTTGATATCGACATCATTAGTTTACTCATTGTACACTATTTTCTATTGTACATTTCAAATGCAATAACATGAAAACCCCTATATTACTTTCACACAGCAGCAGTGTGAGGCCGGTCCTACTGTCCACGTCTTTCACTACGAGTCCGGAAAATTAACTAAACCGTGGGAAAATAACAAAAGTTACAATATTGAAACGGCTACTGGCAATAGTAACCTTACCACATACCTACTGACCTTACAACCAAACATTGACGAAACTATACGATGTACGATACAAAATGAGTATGATCATGTTTAATTAAGAAATATTTTATTACGCTAAAACTGCACGTGTTTTTACTACCATTAAGTCAAAAATAAAGAGTGGGAAATTCTAATAAAAAATAGAAAATGTATTACGGAGGTTATTCTCGAATCAAGCACTAAACTGAGAGCCCATTTAGAATTGCTTTATAAAGCAACGAAACGGACCCGTGCGAATCGCTAACGGTTGTTGCGTCACAAGACACGACTGCGATGTGATTCATATTGTTTCAATATGGAAATATTATAGCAAACAAGAAAAATGGCTAGGCAATTTCAATAGAAATGTCAAAAATATATAGCTATTATTCGACATCTATTACTATAAAAAAGTAGTTGTGGAAAATATTCATCATGATAATGAAAGTATTTTTGTAAAAAAAAAAGTTATATAGATCTGTATTTTACAAATGCAAATGACTTTCTTCATAATTACGTTTCAAAAAAGAATCTTAAGATCAGTTTTTCATCAAAAAACTGCAATAAAAGATTTTACAAATTTTCGTCTTACTTTACTTAAAAAGTGACAGGCTGTATTATTGAGTTATTGTTAGTCATCATCATCATCATAACAACCCTTCACAAGTCCACTGCAGTATATAACATCCCCCCCCCCCATGGAATGCCACAAAACACAGTCCTGACTAAGGACTTCTGAGTCACCTGCATCTGTGAATTTCCTGCATGTCTTACAACACACTTTGCCTACCGTGTACTGGTGGTGTAAAAATATCCACTACCCTTAACTTCCCGTGGGTGTCTTTAAAGGCGACGGAGGGAAAGTGAGGCAGGAGATGGGCAGCAGCATCTTTCTGATAGCAGCAAAATAACAATTAAAAAAAACTGTGCTTGCCAACCTACTGGGCAAACATGGCAACTATGGCAATATACGCCCATTATTGTTAGTAATAAAATTCAAAGATAGCAAAAAAATATTAACAACAAATAAATGAAATGTATATCTAATATTATCTAATATTTTAAATTTATGTTTGTTTATTCATATTTTAGGCATTGCCATACCGTTCATCAGATTGTGCTACAACTTTGTCAACTTATTGCTTGCACTTGCGCAAAGGTTATAGGCACAGTAACTTATGGCGCGTATCATACTGACAAATTTATTGAGTCATATAGTATTCAACTTCAATGAATGTTTTATCATTCCTAGTTAAACAATATTTAACCCTTTGAAATTTACAACAATATTTCCAAACTTTAATTGCCGTGTAGTGGCGGTTAAGAATATCCACTACCCCATATCTTCCCGTGGGTGTCGTAAAAGGCGACAAAGGGAAACAGGCAGGGGATGGGCAGCAGCATCTTCCTGGTAACTGCAAAAATACAATAAAAAACTGCGGTTGCCAACCCGCTCGTGCGTGGCAACTATGGCAATATACCCCCCATGATGAAAGTTGCGAAGAGACGGCCCCCAGTCCCCGGCGGCCCCGCTATTCCTGGCTACGGTGGCGATCATGGTAACGGCGGGACAGCGGGTGCTAAGAATCTCCGGTGGAGGTTCGGTTGCCATCTACGACGATTCGACCTGGCAACATACAACGCACGCACCCTGAGGACTGACGAGAAGATTGTGGAGCTGGAAGAAGAGATAGACAAGTTACGCTGGCATATTATAGGATTATCCGAAGTCCGAAGAGAGGGGGAGGACACGGTAATCCTCGAATCCGGCAACTTGCTCTATTACCGGGAGGGCGACCATCTGTCCCAAGGAGGTGTCGGATTTATCGTCCACAAGTCTCTCGTTAGCAACGTTGTAAAGATTGAGTGTGTCGACGAGGGTTGCGTACCTTATACTCAGAATTACCAAACGGTATTCGCTGAAGGTCATACAGGTTTACGCACAAACCTCGGCACACCCCGATCAGGAGGTGGAGGAAATGTAGGAGGATATCTCTAGAGCCATGCATTCCTCCAAAACCCAATATACGGTGTTAATGGGAGACTTCAATGCAAAACTAGGCACTAGAGAGAACGGTGAGCTGAAAGTAGGGAAATTTGGAATAGGGCAACGGAACCCAAGGGGCCAGCAGCTGGCCGACTTCATGGAGAAAGAGGGACGGTTCGACAAAAAATGAGATTGACTTCATTATGACGACCAGACGACAACTGTTCAGTGATATCTCAGTGATCGCGAGGGTGAAAACCGGCAGCCATCACCGAATGGTTAGAGGCACACTGAACCTAAACGTTAAGTTGGAGAGGTCTCGTCTAATGAAGTCAACGCTCCGTCCCCCTCGTGCTCTAATCTAAAGTCCCGAAACCTTTCAGCTCGAGTTACAAAACCGTTTTCAGTGCCTAGAAGACTGCAATGAAGTGGACGATTTGAATGACAAGCTCGTGGAAACTGTCCATGCGGTCGGAGCTAAGTTCTGCAAGACCCGCCGCAGAAGAACACAAAAACTCTCCGATCACACTCTTAATCTCATGGCTGTTAGACGGGAGATGAAGCTACATTCTTCAACAGATTTGACAGCATACAGGCAACTGAACAGACAGATCTCCAAATGCATGCGGCGGGACTTACGCAACTTCAATACAGCTCGTATTGAAGAAGCGATCGAGCGGAACCAAGGCTCCAAAGACTTTGCCAGAGATCTGTCTGCCAGAAAGAGCCAACTGTCAAAGCTGAAGACCGAATGTGGCAGCATCGTTTCCGGGGCACCTGAGATTTTGAGTGAGATTGAGAGGTTCTATGGGCAGCTGTACACGTCATCGTTGGAGCCGCACGCAAGTGTGAGTAACGATCCAAGAGCGAGTCTTATCCGACATTATTCCGATGATATCCCGGACGTCAGTCTGAGCGATATTAGAATGGCTCTCCAGCACCTTAAAAACGGCAAGGCCCCAGGCGAGGATGGAATTACAACGGAGCTTCTGAAAGCGGGTGGAAAACCGGTACTTGAAGTCCTTCAGAAGCTCTTTCATTCCGTCCTCCATGGTGGCATTACTCCGGAGGCGTGGAGCAGAAGTGCAGTGGTCTTGTTCTTCAAGAAAGGCGACAACGCTCTCTTGAAGAACTACAGACCGATTTCCCTTCTGAGCCGCGTCTACGTGCTGTTTTCGAGAGTCATTACGAATCGTCTCGCGCGCAGACTTGACGACTTCCAGCCTCCCGAACAAGCCGGTTTCCGAAAAGGCTTTAGCACCATAGACCACATACATACCCCTCGGCAAATTGTACAGAAGTCCGAGGAGTACAATTTGCCACTATGTCTGGCGTATGTGGACTATGAGAAAGCCTTTGATTCTGTCGAAATTTGGGAGGTGCTGCAGTCCCTTCAGCGATGCCAAGTTGACTGTCGGTATATCGAAGTGTTGAAGTGCTTGTACAGTAGGGCTACGATGGCTATCCGAGTACAGAACCAGAGTACGAAACCTATCCAATTGCAGAGAGGTGTAAGACAGGGTGACGTCATATCCCCGAAACTCTTTACTGCTGCATTGGAAGATGTTTTCAAGCTACTGGACTGGAAAGGATACGGTATCAACATCAATAGCGAGTACATCACTCACCTTCGATTTGCCGACGATATAGTCCTTATGGCAGAATCGCTGGAGGACCTAAGCACTACGCTCAATGACCTCAATAGTGTTTCCCAACGGATAGGTCTTAAGATGAACATGGACAAAACAAAGATCATGTGTAATGTCCATGTCACACCTATGCCGGTAGTTGTTGGGAACACTAAGCTCGAAGTTGTTGACGAGTATGTTTACCTGGGACAAATAGTCCGACTAGGTAAGTCCAACTTCGACCGAGAGGTCAATCGACGGATTCAACTCGGCTGGGCAGCGTTCGGGAAATTACGGCACATCTTCTCGTCAGGTTTACCTCAAAACTTGAAAACGAGACTGTACACCCAGTGCGTGTTGCCAGTGATGACATACGGAACTTAGACGTGGTCCTTCACTGCTGGCCGGATGAGGAAGCTCAAGGTCGCTCAACGAGCTATGGAGAGGGCTATTCTCGGAGTTTCTCTGCGTGATAAACTCAGAAATGAGGATATCCGCAGTAGAACCAGAGTGACCGACATAGCCCAACGGATTATTAAGCTGAAGTGGCAATGGGCCGGCCATATAGCTCGAACCGACAACCGATGGGGAAGAAAGGTTCTCGAGTGGCAGCCTCGTACCGGCAGGCGAAGTGTAGGGCGTCCCCCCACTAGATGGAGTGACGACCTGGTAAGATATGCAGGAAGTCGATGGATGCAGGTGGCTCAGGACCGTGCTTTGTGGCATTCTTTGGGGGAGGCCTATGTTCAGCAGTGGACTTGTGAAGGGCTGTAATGATGATGATGATGATTTCCAAAATTATTTCTACTGCAGCAGCAACGCGCCGAGTACCACCTAGTACTCTATTAAATCTTGTAGATACTGGATAAATACTCAACATGTTTTTCATTAAATCCCATTAATAAAAAATATTATATGAAATATAATTGGAGCAGTTTAAAAAAAGGTTATAATGTACAACTAGTGTGTGTTGCTAGTGATGACATGTATCTAAAATGCGGTCCTACATTGCTGGCCGAATGAAGAAGCTTAATACACTCACATAGCCATGGAGAGAGCAAAGCTGAGTGATAGAATTCATATTGAAGATATCAGAAATAGAACAAAAGTTATTGGCATAGCCTTATGGATCAGTAAGATCAAGAGGAAATAGGCTGGTCATATAGCTTGAAAAACAGACAACTGATGGGAGCAAATGGTTCTCAAATGGAAGCCTTGTACTGATATGCAAGGGTGACCCCCCACTACATGGAGTGACAATCTAGTAAGACGTGCAGAAAGTAAATGAATACAGGTGGCTCAAGACCATTTTTAGCATTCCTAAGAGCAGGCCTATTTACAGCTGTGTATTGTGAAGGGATTTAATGATGATGATCACGATAGAATTTTAACAGAATTAACTGTGTCTACAGGAGCTGGATACACATATCATGTCTCAGACCTGTGTTTTATGACATTCCTTCCATTCCTTGGGGGAGGCCTATTTTCAACAGTGAACTGAATTCAGCAGTGAAATGATGATGATGGAAATAAGGTAACAACAGCCTTCAAGCATCCTATTATAAGCATACTATATCATATATTTAATCACTTATAGGCAAACTTTTAACCAAGATCTTACCTCATATTATGTGGTGAGCAACATGTTCATGCTTGCCTATATGAGTCCAAAATTTTAGTAATCAGAAAAGACTAATGCTAGCTATTCAACAGAGGCTTACCAACAAAGTAAGGATTAAATCTTATAGTATCTGGAGTCATTTAAGGCAAAATGAGGAACTACAAAGTATAATAATACTCACCCACTCTAAATAAATGTCTTAAAATATTTCTTATTTCTTGGCCTTTCTTATTTCTTGAAGGTTTTTAGGGATGCTATATTTTGTGAAATTACCTTGTATATTATATTAACAATTTGTATATTATGTTAACAAATAGCTTTGTCCCACGACTTCGCCCGCGTAGAATTTACTACGATTTCATGGATATCAATTTTTTTGTGGATCCCTAATTTTGTTTTTGAGTAATGTTACCATCATATAAATATTGACATTAATATTTATACCATACTAACACATCACTCAATTGTTTTGCCTTCCCGGAATCCCTCCACTAACACTTTAACTTTATGGTATGTTATTAAAGTTCAAATTTACTTTTAAGTATTATTACGAATCTTTCGTATGTTAATATAGAAAATTGTTGTTTTTAGACTTTTTCAGGCAATTTTTTAAATTTCTCTCTCCGTAAAAACCATCTTCATACTTCAAGGTTCTTATAAAAAAAAGAATAAGCAAAATCGGTTCAGCTGCTCTCGAGATTTGCGCTTAGCAACACATTCAGCGATTCATTTTTATATTATAAAATTTGTATATTATATTAACAATTTTAGTGATGCCATAAGTGGAAACTAAACTATACCTTTGTATATTTTTAAACACAAAATTCCAAGAACTGTTCTTTCTTAACTTTCTTTGTAAAATTGAAGAGACAAGTGAGCTTACAGTCCACCTGATGGTAAGTAAGGACTAAGATATAATACCTCACAGCCTGTAATTTAATGGCTCTCTATATACTTCAGACTTGAACACAGAAGTGCACATAATGCTGCATGGCGGCAGAAATATTATTGTACAAAAAAAAATTCATACTTCTTACTACAGCTGTAACAAAATTAAGAAAACTGGCTTTTTTAACCTAAATTCTACCGCTGGGTGTGAGTATTTTCTACTACTAACCCATAATTGCCACTTGCAAATTGGTTGATGCTTCTGACTGTAAATGAGTACAGAATATTGCCATCTATTATAAGCCATAAAATCTTGCACGCACTTCCCACGGTTGCCTCTTACATAAAAATATTAATTACAGTCCACTTATGATGGTAAGTGGATATTGCACTCTATGGAAATCTGTGGCCATCTTGAAAAAAAAGAGGCTACAGATCCATGGTAACCTCTATGAACTAAGATAGAATACCCCACAGCCTATAATAAATACTGACTCGGTATACCTTCAGCCCGGAACACGGCAGTGCAAACACTGCTATTTGGTGACAGAAATTACTAAGAGGATGGTACCTACCCAGAAGGATTCCTAGGCATAATAGGACTCCTACCATCTAGTAAATATTAATTTAATCTATTGTTTTATTTGCATATTATAATCATATTATTGCTCAATAGATTACATTAATAATAGTAAATTTAAAGTAAATATATGTGATAGAACAAACTTTCATGTGTCATAAAAGTGAAGTAGATAGAACAGACTTACAAATATTTCAACATGTGGGACTTCACCTTATCTAATTGGAGTGATAACAGAAACAGTCACAAAATTGTCAGTTAACAGAAGTATGATAAATGTACCTTTTTTTTGTAGAGAATCATAATGTATATTATCAATGTGGAATCATTCCTCTACAAAAGATTCTACATTGATAATAGAAATGATAAAATTCTTGTATATATACATATTTAGAGTGATAAGGCAATATTCAACATAGCTTGTGTGAGATTAACTTTTGCATGAAGTTCCAATTATGGAAACAGTATTTTTTGTGGTTTTTGCAGTAGAGGTTTTAAGTGAGTGATAACGAGTTACATATAGGTGGTACCTAACAACATTAATGTGTAATTACGTTTTATAAGCTTTTATTTACATATAGGTATGTTTTATTGGTTTTGTATGACACGTAGTTAAGTTACTTTGAGCTTTTGATGAAAAAAAAATATCTTAGTTACAAAAAACATTACTACGGTAAAACTCACCTCACTAAAGGCCATCACTCCCGCCGGAGCTTAGTCCCAATCCAAACTTATAATTTACTTTATCACGGTCTATCAAAACAAACAGTTCACACTTTTGTTTTGCAACATTGAAAACAGTCCCGACATCTAACATCCCCACGACACAAATACATCTGAACTCAGGAACTTCACTCACTGCGCAAGAACCAAATTTAAATAATAAAACGAAAACACCTGACCGAATCACAAATCACTGAAAAAAATCAACATTCCTCAGGTGGGATAAGTGCACATCTGAATCAAATTACAATCTTAGTCATATATAAAATATTTGCAGCACTTGACAAAAAAAATATTATACAATATGCAACCATTAAAAAAACAATACCAGAAAAATTTCATCAAACGTACGATGAAGTGACACAGAACAAACCAATAAACGCAGATGAACTCGCCATCTTGCTTTCATGTCATGTCATAATCAGCAGTAGCAACATTCAGATTTTATTTTCTGTCATGGTGTCAACTTTAGTCAAGGTAGGCAACATGCAGAAATAAACTGAAGTTGTTTAACCAATGGAGTATAGGTAGTCTACTCTATACTTCATGGTTTAACCTCAAACGGCGATCGTATCCGTATGGCGAACTACTTATCAAAGTTATAGACCCCGCCAGAGAGTGTATAATAATTAGAAGGGAACCGTAATTAGAGGTAAGAGTGTTCAGAACTTCGAGTACGAATAAGGAAGGTATACAGCGCGCATATCGCTCAATGCCCATTATGCCAAGCGTAAACAGATGTTCTATAGTTACTGATACATAGTTGAGAGTGGTTGAATAGTAATACGCCAGGATTGACGCCTATGCGTTATTGTACTTAAGTTATGTAACTATTTGTAAATATTAGGTAAGTGATAATTATAAGGTATGTTTTAGCTCAATAAAACATAGGTACGAATTTTTGAAACGCTGTTCATTAATCAAACACAAAAATCTAAATAGTTTACTCTTAAAAAAACGTATTATAGAGGATTACTGGGAACTCGATAACTTCATGGCAGGGCATAATAGGGGAGTCAAAATGCACCATATGTATAGCCGAAAATGGACAGGTCTTGAGATATACGGGTTTTAAAGGGTTATCAATAATCACCCAGAATTTCGTATTAAATTCTAAATAAAAATAAAACATTTTTAGCATTCTATCTTTTAAGTTTATTTATTTTCTTAAAGCTTCAACCAAGCGAATATAATCATAAATAGTACAAAAAGTATTTAACAATAACAACACAATTAAAAAATATGGGTATTATTAAAAATATCTATTTTTACACTACGAATCATAAAATGTTACGTACTTTAAAAAAATTAATAAGACATTAAACATATTTTTTTTAAATATATGTCCATTAAATCAGCTATTCAAAAAGGTAATAATATCCCGGTGAAATCAATAAATAGTAATAATAAAAGGGTCTTTTACTTCTAAAAAACTCTCATCGCGTTAATTCATTTGTTATTGTTTTCAGTCATTATCGTTATCGTTATCGAAAATTGGTGTCGCAACGAATCGGTAAAGCAACAAAAGTATTGATGTACTGTTGTCGTTTTGGTTTTCGTCGTCCAACCATCCAGTAATAAAACTTTGCAAAACATTACGATATATTGATATATTTATACACGGTAGAGCCATGCTGCAGCTATATTAATAGTATAGTTGTAGCACGAATGGGTCGGCTCGACCGGAGAAGGACCACGCTCTCACAGAATACCAGCGTAAAATAGCAGCTTAATGCTGCTGTGTTTCGTATGGTGAGTATAGAGAACCGCAGACCTTTTTTACTGAAAAAGAGGCATTCTATCTTAGTCCTCACGGCTGACAACGCATCTGCATTTTAATTCGCAAACGAAGATAGATGCAGATGTCTATGGGCTATAGCAACCACTTAACATCAGGTGGACTGTGTGGTCGTTTGTCACTCTTATTCTATAAAAAAAAATCAGGAAGATGCTGCTGCCAATCACCTGTTTCAACTTCCTATTGTCGCTTCTTACGACACTCACAGCATGATATGGCGTAGTGAATAGTCTTAAACCGCCACCACACTACTCGAAACAGGTAAAGCGCAGCAGCATCTTTCTGATAACAACTCAAAATTATAAAAAAATGCGGTTGTCAATCCGCCTGCCAAGCGTGGCAACGATATCAAAACTCTCCTATGAGGAAATCTAATGGGAGGGGCTTATGTTCAGCAGTAGACTTTTATAGACTATAATAGGATGGATGGATGGATATATCGATGCTCGTTAAAAATATCGATACGATATAATATATATATATATATATATATATATATATATATATATATATATATATATATATATATATATATCAATTTTTTTTCTCTTGTTCATCAATAGCTGGGCAAACTAATAACATTAGTTTCTAAACATGTAGGCTATATATGGGAACGATCAATTCAGTCTTAATCTCTAGGTCAGAATTAAGTAAAATACACACATATATTTGTAGGAAAAGATTCTATTAAAAATTGCTGTATTTGTTTAATGTACTTAAATAAGTCAGTACAAATTTATATACCTAAATTAGTCAGTACAAAGATAAACATTTTGATTTATGTTTATTTTGGTATCGGTATTTTTGCACGTTCTTACTGTCCAATTTTGCTCTCATGGACGATGGACATCAATGACAATTGACTAATAATGAAATTAGTTATTCATCTAACTTATGCCTACCTTTGTATCTTTTATCCTCCTACCTACCTTTAATCTACCTTGTTACGGTACACTGACTGATCACTTGGTTAGGTGAAATTTTTATATTTCAGAAATAATTATAAGAAAGGTACTTATAACATGGCCACGTAGCTTAGATAAGGAAGGTATTAAAAAATCGACTACTCAAATGAAACTTAATACTACGTTATAAGTTATTCTAATGTTCCAAGTAGTTATCCAACTTTTCAACGTAACAAAGTCACGATGATTTTTGGTAACCGGAACGACAGTCACGGTTATTTAAAAATAGCTCCAAGTCTAGTCGCCTCTTACTAGACCCACGGGATGATATGGATATTCATGCAACGCCATTACACGGTAATTGATAACTTCTCAAAACATTTTATTTATGGACACAGTCTTGCAATCGTCGTTTCTCTTGCACTCACTTGACCTTCATACAAATAATGCAATATTTTAATTGTTAATAATTTTTATTTTTGGATAAGAACATAGTAATGACTCTAAGTTATATGTAACTTCTTTTAAGAAAAAATTGTCTTTGGCCTGACCTACTATATTCTTTGGCTTGACCATAGATCTGACTAAGTTAGTGTAGGGTTGTTATATATATATATATATATATATATATATATATATATATAAATACTGACAGACATTAATATAACTGCACCCATGTAGTTTAGAAATAAAAAATAGTTAAAGATCGCTCACTTCATAACCTCGATATTTCTTCAAATAATAAGAATTAGGTACTTTTTGCTATATAAAGAAACTGCACCTTGATTGACCATAATTGCACCATCATTAAAAATTCATAACGCAATACAATACATTTTTTGTTATAGGATAGGGTGACAAACGAGCACACAGTCCATCTGATGGTAAGTGGTTGCTGTGGCCCATAGATATCTACACCTGTCCTCGTTTGCGAATCAAAATGCAGATGCGTTGTCACCCGTGAGAAGTAAGATGGAATGCCTCATTTCCAGTAAAAAGGGTCTCCGGTTCTCTACACTCACCATACGAAACACAGCAGTGTTAAGCTGCTATTTTACGTAGGTATCCTGTGAGAGCATGGTCTTTCCCCGGTCGAGCCGACCCATTCGTCCTACTACTATACTACTAATATAACTGAAACATGGCTCTACCACGTAAAATACATATCGTTTTCTATAAAAAGATTGTCAAGAAAACAAGCGTTATCTTTTACAGTTGCTAGTTTTTGTAAAATTTTAATATACTAGCAACTGTAAAAGTAATTGTATTGCATTTGCAAGTAAAAAGTAAATTATCACGAAATTGCGTGTGTTAATTACATAGACTTAGAATATACTAGCCACAGAAAACAATTATTAGAGAGTAATTGTAGATACCAAGAGAAGAACGCCATCTCCAAACTAAAAAACTGAAACACGCATCTATAAGTCATATACATCTAACTAACATCTATATACATCTAACGTCACAGTGGGGGTCCATATGAAGCTCTTTTCGCGGGAATTTCAAACTTTTGTATTCTGTAACTATAAACTTTTTATTTTAAGGAATATTCGAGTAATTTTGACTCAAGCCTCACAAACCTAAGGAGTAAATTCCCATATATTTGAGAGGTTTCACCAAAAATACTCTAATATACTTACATATTTGTGTCATTTGCTGTAGGTACTATTGGTCCGTGGGGTCCACGTGCGGTGAAGTTCCTAAAGGAACTCAAACCATGACTGGTCGATGCTGCTGGTGTTAAGAGGGCTGGTTTATTTCTCGCTCAAAGCCTAAGTATAGCCATTCAGCGGGGAAACGCAGCCAGCCTTCTTGCCACGATTCCGCAGGGAGTATGACTTTATGATAATTAAGTTACTAGTCTTAGTATTTTTTATTATATTTTTTAAAAATACTGTATATAATAAAATATTGTATATTATGTTATGTAAATAAATGTAAGTAGAATATAATAATTTTTAATCAATATAGATTATTACATAATACTTATAAAAACAAAAACTAAATTGTACAAATCTCAGAGAATGTATCTAATTATACACTAATGAGCAAACCAAAAAAAGTTTAACACAGAATTAACATTTTCAGTTTCTTCCGATATAATATGGATTTATGTATAGTGCCACCAACTTATCTGTTCAAGTGGACAAAATTGGAACTAAGGCCGCCATTTTGTAAATGTAAATCGCTATCAGTTATTATTTATTCTGAGCTATCAGGTGAGTGTTTTTAAAAAGTGCAAATAAAATGCCTAAAGCTCTTAAAAGTGATGCGCGACAGATTATCCTGAAAGTTTTATCTTTTATGAAAGACGAGAAACGTGTACAAGGCCCAACTATACCATTTGAAAAACTGTATGAACGCGTTGCTGCCACGACAGGTTTGTATTGTCAGATATGGAAAATTAAAATCACCAAATAATGTCCTTGTGAAACATGTGGAACCAGTAGCTAACGCGGGTACATCTTTCAAAACAGAAATTCCTGGAGTTCGGCCGCTTGAACTCCAAGATCACGACCACAATTACTTTTATAAAATATAAATAATATATATAATAACTGAACAGATAAGTTGGTGGCACTATATCTATCTATCTGATTTTTAAAATGGCAATCTGAAGCTACGTGAACGAAAGAAACAGCGATATCTGTTTCTCGCTATATTTTTATACGCTTAACCACCATAGATAAAATTAGCTTGCTACATATATATTTATCTATGGATAAAATTATGATTGTGCAAATTTCTCGAATTAAATACAAAGATAGATCATTGTGTACTGGCGTATACACCCTATCTGATATGACCCGGTATGACCCTGCCCGAAAACGCGTGACAAATTTTGATTTGTCATTGTGTGCGTTAGCTAGTGATGAAATATTGGACATAGGAAACGTCATAGCAAAATGATATGTGACAGCTAACATCCTCCCTCGCCCCTCGACTTCCCTTCTAAGCTTCAGTCTATATACTCCATATAGAGTAGTCTGCCTCTATAATCCATGGCTCCAATGCAAGCCGTGCCAGCCGGAGTTTTGGCGGGAACTTGACCAGCGGCGGTTTGTTGCTCTTGTATTATTGTTTAAATAATGGTTTGAAGTGGACTTTGATATGAAGGGCACAGGGAATAAAGGAGCTCATTGACAATTTTACGTTTTTGGAATGAACTATACCATTTTACTTCGTTTTCTATAGCCAATCAGAGCACGTTATTTTAAACACGATAAAAGGCGCTGATTTTGTGTATAGTGAATTGAAAAAATTGTACTTTAGGATAAAACGCGCTCATTGCGGTATAGATACCGAGTAAAAAGGTGACAATTGTCTATGAAACCACGCTAGAACAAGCTGATCGCTGCGATTGTAACAGAAAACGCGCTCATAGTCAGCCATCTGTATTATTTTTATGGAGTGTAGAGTAGAAGGAGGACCATCTCTGAATATGAAAAGTGTCCCTAAAAACGTGTCCAATAAGGGTGGCGCTGCAGTAGCATAGGATAAATTAAAAAAGAAGCGCCAAAAGTATTTAGAGTAAGATGGAGAAATAAATAAGGACCGATCAATCCGCTTGGTTTTGTACTACGTAAATAGTTGAGATTTTGTATATTGGCGTTTTACTAACTACTCTAGTCATGAAATATTTGAATTCAGCTGACTTCACTCCGTTCATAACAGCTATCTTCATATCGTAGTTTTTCAGACGCCAGCGCTATTGTGGTAGGTTTTGGAACCTCTATTTACAGTAAATAGTAGGACACTTTTTCAACCTCCGCTCCTTATAAGATGGTTCTCCTTCTACTCTACACTCCATAATTATTTTGTCATACAAATGACAGCTGCCAGATAAGCTTCCTTGCATAAATTTTACGACTCCTTTAGTGTACATTAGGTTTTTGAAAGTTTTTGCTTATTTATCTCAATATGGACAATAATACGTAGGACACTCAATAAGTTTTAAGATATACGAAAAGTGTTCTAGATATTAATAATATTTATTTTACATTTTTCAAAATATTCTCCATCATGCTCTATACAAAGTTCCATTCGCCTAAGTCAACTCTGAAAACACTTTTGTCAGTCTTGATCTGACAGGTCGGAAATCGCTTCTTCGTAGGCAGCCACGGCTTCAACACCAGATTCCTCAATAAATGCTTTTTTTCTAAGGGAGGTATGTGAAGAGGCGTTATCGTGATGCAGCATGATTCCCCGAAACCCGGTCTTTGGTCTTTTCTCCCGCACAGCTTGAAAAGCTTTGGGTAATGCAACTGTAGTATACCATTCAGAGTTGACTGATCTACAATTTTCCAGCATTGACGTCGACAAATGTCCGCTCCGCGAAAAAAACTAGCCACCATTTTTTTGCCGACGTTGCGAGGTCTTTGCAGTATTGTCAGTAACTGTCCTTCTGAATAGATCTATACCGATGACTGCCTTTTATTTTCCGGATCATATTGATAGATCCATGTGTCGTCACCAGTAACGATTTCTGAAACACGCCTAAATGCCCCGTTTTCAAAACGTAGACGCATTTCTTGGCACCAATCAACAGGAGTCTGTTTTTCGCTTTCGGAGAGCAAACGAGGGATCCATCGACAACAAAGCTTCCTCACTTCAAGATGTTGATGTAGGATGGTATGAATGCTGCCCGAACTAATGCCTACAATCTTTTCGATGTCCGTATATGTGATTCGTGGGTCTTCTCGCACCAACATTTCAGTAGTTCATACATTTTCTGCCGTTACTGCTGTTTGTAGGGCACCGGTTCTTTTTTCATCTTTAAAATTAATTTTATCCGAATATATTAACTTACCCCACAAATAAATGTTTCATGCTAATTAACATGTATTTTATTTCATTAGTGTGTAATTAGACATTGTTTATGATCACCAATTACTTTGTAAAATGTAAAAAGGAGATCGTTGTGACAATGAGCACCTTCTAGCCTTTTACATTTGGGAGTTAGGTAATTAAATTACAAATTATTGTTTATTTGCCAACCCAATCTTTTAAAATAACAACATATTATGTTAAATATACACTGTTCCTTTTTTATATAGGTACAAATCATATTCTAGTAGAGATCTAAGTGTAGAAATTGAAATTTTAGGTTTAATTCTTTAATTACTCGAAACAATGAGAATGTTAATGAGCTCCTTCTTTTCCTGTGCCCTTCATATGTAAAAGTGGTGCTATTTTGTGTATTAAGTATCTAATCATGTGAACTATTAATGGAAACTGTGAAACAAGTGCTCTGATGGTGATGTGATTCTCAAAATAAGGTGTCTGTCTGCTTAGGCGCCTTGAGATACCATCGCCAACCATCAGCTGTCTGCTGGCTCCAGTTGCCGTCAAAATCTCCCAAGCGCTTATGGAGTGTAGAGAGAAGGAGGACCATCTCTATATATGAAAAGTGTCCCTAAAAACGTGTAGCATAGGATAAATTAAAAAAAAAGCGCCAAAAGTAATTAGAATAAGATGGAGAAATAAACAAGGACCGACCAATCCGCTTGGTTTTGTACTACGTAAATAGTTGAGACTTTGTATACTGGCATTTTACTAACTACTCTAATCATGAAATTTTTTAAATATTTGAATTCAGCTGACTTCACTCCGTTCACAACAGCTAATTTCATATCGTAGTTTTTCAGACGCCAGCGCTATTGTGGTAGGTTTTGGAACCTCTATTATTTTGTCTTCAAGGATGACAATGCATTTTGATAGTTAATCGAGGATGTAGGTGTCTGTGGGCCACAGCATTCACTTACTATCAAGAGAAATGGGTGCTTGCCTGTCATGCTTAATTCTATAAATAACACAAACTTCTTCTGTAACTTAAATATATTGTACAGGATATTTAATTATATTTCAAATTTTATAATATTTCAAATATTCATTACAGCTCATTATTTGGATGGGCGGCGAGTGAGCAAAATACTGAAAAATACTGCAGAAATAGTATCTTTTATGGATAACCTATTTGACAGAGTGAATGGAAGTGCGGTGATAAATAAAAGAGAAGAGAGAAAGATTTAAGAATTGCTGTTACAGAAAAATGTAGACACCATGCAGTCAGGCAGCAAGCTTTGTTATAACTAGGAAATTTAAAATTTATTTATAAATATGGTCATGTATGTACAGTGCCCAGTATAAAGAACTGGATAAGTACCATAAAAAGATATATGAATTTGTGGCAGTTTTTGTCCAAGAAAAATATAAAGGTTATGATACCCTGCTATATATCTAATTTTTTGTCGGTCGGTTGTAATCTAATTACGGGTTTCATTAAATTTCACCTCTCATCTTGTAATTATGGAAATGGTGTTAGTGCACAATTATTAAACACTAGCTGTTCCCCGCGACTTCGCCCGCGTGATATTTGGCGTTTTAATTTTTTTGCGCGGAACCCTAATTATTTTTCTAAAATAAAAGTAGCTTAAGTTACTCCTTATGACATTAGCTATCTGCCAGTGAAAATCCCGTCAAAATCGGTCCAGCCATTTCGGAGATTAGCCGGAACAAACAGACAGACAGACGGACAGACAGACAGACGGACAGACAGACAGACAGACAGACAGACAAAACTTTAAAAAATATATTTTTGTTATTAGTACAATACATACTTTCATATGCATTTAGTAAACAGCTGTAATTTTGACATTACGAACAGACACTTCAATTTTATTTATTTGTATAGATAAAGAGCCTGTTTAAAGGACATGAAAGGTAAGTGAGTAACGAAAGTGGTGACACTGGTGAATCTTATATTGATACTTATCCATTAATTCTAAATAGAGTGCTAGTTCTTTTCTCGCTCAAAAGCAAAGTATAGCCAGTCAGTGGGGAAACGCAGCCAGCGTTCTTGGTGCGATACCTCGGGGTGTAGGACTGTATGATAATTAAGCTACTGGTTTTAGTTTTTTTTTTAGTTATGTTTTTAATAAGCTAAAATGGGATCACAAAAACAGATCTCATTCTAAATTTGTAAACAAAATTATTGAAAAGTTAAAATGAGGACTATGATACTTAAGTTATTAGTTTTGGTTTTCTTTAATTATAGTTTTTTTTTTAATATTGTATATATTAATAAATTAATTATTAAACTTGTAATCAAAATTATTGTAAAGTTAAGATGAGGACTGTATGATAGTTAAGTTACTAGTTTTAGTTTTTTAATAATGTATATATTATAAGTTAATATTAGTAATTATAAGTTAATTATTAAATTTGTAAACAAAATAATTGTAAAGTAAAAATTAATAACTAATAAAAAATATTAAATTTCCACATTGTTTCATTTGTATTTACCTCGTTTTATTTTCAATATAATAAAATTAATTTTGCAAGTTGCTATTATTTGGGACGTTCTTTGCCTGCTAACTGCCAACTATTGCTTCAAATTAAAAAAAAGAAATGTCATATATCATTTTGCTACAACCAAGCGGCCCCCAGCGCAACAACTGATTGCTAAGCCGAGCCGTCGCCGGGTTATAGGTAAAGTGACCATACGTCCCGTTTTGAACGGGACTGTCCCTTTTCTCGGTCACCTATCCCATTGTCCCCAAATAAAGCTCCGGGACACAAAATTGTCCCGTAACTCGTTGGATGGAAGTATTCAAAGCCAACAATCTTCACCATAATTTTTTTAATCGAATATATTTTATGTCTACCTGGTACAAATGCTCCAGTAGAAAGAGTATTTTTCTATTTTGAATAAATTGTGGACGTCTGAAAAAAACACTTACGGTTCCAGTTCTAAAGGCGATGTTGTTAACAAAGGTAACAATAAAAAAAAACTTGCCCGGAATTTTATTCTTATTTAAAATCATCACCAACTTTATTAAAGCAAATTTAATTCACTGACAAATGTAATTAATAATTAAAGAAAATATGTTTCATTTAATAATTAGATACCGTCTATACCGAATATAATTTTATAGTGAACACTAATTGTATAAAGTTATAGTTTTTAGAGTATAAATAAACCCATGTCCCGTTTTGAGTTAAAAATAAATGGTCAGTTTAGTTAGAGAGTCGAGTAATAACTCGCAATGCCGCAGATAGGCCAACTTAAAACTTCGCCCAGGCCGAATTAGTCGCCTATCGGCCGACTTACCCGTCCGGGCCTTATTAGACGACCATAGACCAAATTAAACGCCCAATTCAAACCAAAACTTACATGCTATCATGCTAATGGTGCTTAATTTTTATATTTGCATTTACTTCAAAGAAAACACACACAAAAAGCTTCATCGCGCAGTAAAAAACACAACAAATATATGTATAACTAATACGAAAAATTATACCCAAAACAATCAAATAATACTACCTATAAATAACCTAATAAGTAATAATATTATCGACTGATAAGATGACGTGAGCGTGTGCGCTGGCCGACGCTCTGACTAACGACACGGGTTTCACGTTCAAGAGCTCAGCGCTCACTGACTCCAGCAAGCCCGTGGGCAGTGAATACGCCCAGATTTTAAAATATATTCTTAATAAAATCAAATTTTGGTCTTTTGAAAAAAAAATTATAATAGAAATGTTCATTAATAAATTGCCTATCCATTGGTGTAAATAGCAAAATAAAATAATACTTACTTTACGAGGAGATGCATGTTATCAATAATTATTTCACATTTATGTGGTTTCGTTGTAAGGAGATTATATTAATATTTATTCCTTTAAAAAAAAATTAATATTGCTCTTATGGAATCAAGATTATGTAGAAATATAATATATAGTTGATATATCTTTTAAATAAAAAGTAGATAGCTCCTAAAAACCGCGCAAATAACGACTAGCGCGACATTTTGCTCAACCTACGCCTTAAAAGGTCTATCGAAAACTGATAGTTAAGAAAGCGTTAACAAATAAAAAAATTGTTTTAAGATTAACTGAATTTTTACCATGATAGTTCTAAAATAATTGAAAAATATTCATATAACATGTTCCGGAGAATAAGCTGCACCTACTTTCTCCACCATCCATCATCCATCACAGCCTATAAAGTCCACTACAGAACATAGGCCTCCCCCATAGATTGTCTTATAGGGAGAAATTTTGCCATAGTTGACACGCTTGGCAAGCGTGTTGTCAATCGCAGTTTTTTTATTATTTTGAGTTGTTATCAGGAAGATGCTGCTGCCTATCACCTGTTTAAATTTCCTTTTGTTGCCTTTTACGGCACCCATGGGACGATAGGGGGTAGTAGATATTCTTTTACCACCACTACCTGCCTTTTGTTGGATTTTAATTCAAAACGTACAAAGGCCCAATAATATCTGCTGAGGTGAGTCTACCGATAAACTTAAACAATTTTCCCCAAGAATTAGATCCTAAAGTTGTATTTTCGAGCTATGGCTCTTGAAGAAAAATATTTATTGCCTTGAACAGTTTCCTCGGAATTTCTTTTTTAACATAATGTTAATCAAATATAAGTAAATAAGTAGATGTTTATATTTTATATATTTTACTTTTTTTTACTTATTATAAGCCAGTGCTTGACCACAATCTCACCTGGTGGTAAGTGGTGATGTAGTCTTAGATAGTATATCGCACTGTCTTATCGTAACAAAAGCCTATTCACTCTGGCCTTGAAGACGCCCAGACTGTATTCGGACGGAAAGATTGACACCGGTAAATTATTCCACTCCTTTGCTGTACGCATTACAAAAGACGAAGCAAACCGTTTGGTACCGACAACAAAGGGATGAAGACCGCCGACCGCCTGGTTGTCCGATGGTGGAAAGGAGAAGGAGGAATTAAAGCGTGTAATTCCTGCGCACACTCACCGAAATGCATCCTATAGAATACCGAGAGACTGGCTACTCTGCGCCTGTGCTCGAGGCTGACAAGATTGGTTTCAACCAAATCAAGGTCACCAATGAGCCTCTTAGCACGTCTCTCCACTGAGTCCAATGCTGCCAAGTGGCATTTTGCAGCATCGGCCCATATGTGACGATGGTACTCCATGCACGACCGGACTTGCGCTTTATATAAGGTAAGAAGCTGCCCCGGCATGAAGTACCCCCGCACCCTTGCAAGGACACCAAGTTTTCTTGCGGCTGCCTTGGCTCTGGACTCAATGAAACCCCATAGTTTAGGTTCGGAGAAAATTCAATCCCTAACAACTGAAGGCGGTCAGTGTACTCCAAGGATACATTCCGGAAAATAGGAGCCAAGGTGAGCGGGGTCCTTTTAGCGGTAAAAAGACACGCTTGTGTTTTGGAGGCGGTAAATCTCACGAGATTGGCATCGTTCCATTCGGAGACTGCCTGTAGTGTGAAACTCACACGCTCAACCATAGCCTCTCTTTCTGACTGGATTTGATTCCGACTGGCCCGGGCACTTGGTTGGTATCTCTTCACAACTGTGCTGTAGTCTGCATACCCATAGATACCAATACCCATAAATACTGGTGAAATAAAAAACGAAGTGCACAATGGCTGCATTATTTTTCATATAAATATTAGTTTTAATAATTACAAACATTTAATAATTAATATTTAAATACATCACCGCGAGGGCGACCATCTGTCCCAAGCAGGTGTCGGATTTATCGTCCACAAGTCTCGTAAAATCTCGTTGTAAAACGGGCACCAGCACCACAGGTTAACGCCGTATTCTTGATCTCATATAGCACGTAGAGACCGCCTAAAAAGAAAACATAAACGCTCGCCTAATGATGAGAACTGTGAAAGATTTAAAAAACCACGGAATCACTGCAACCAGGTGATAAGAAATGCCAAACGCCGACACTTTCACAATACTATTGATACATGCTCAACCCAGAATATATGGAAGTTCTTGCGCAGCCTGGGCTTTGGTGAAAGCAAACAGAGTGTTAGTCATTACCTTGACTTATCAGTACTCAACAAACACTTATGCTCTTTGGCAGTTACATTGGACTCAACAGTCAAAAACGATACCATTAAAGATATTACTTCTTTCCCTTGTGGCGGCGCTGTTGTCGCGCCACAAGCGAAACACATCGAAGCCTAAATCGCAGTAACAAATTCCAAAGTTAAAGCAGCATATATAGAATAGCTCCGAACTACCAATCGGAGCGTTGGCCGCTCCCCAGGCAGAACACCTTGCCCGGCGGGAGATCTCCCCTTTTCCTTCCACCGGCTACACCTTTACCATGTTGGACTCCTTTCTTTTTCGAACGAGTGACTGATGATGAAGTAAAAAAATGTATCCGTCATATCCAGTAAAGTCCAATACCATCTGCGCCGACAGACAGATGGTATTGGACGGAACATTGTTATGCAGATTTTGGATCAAATAGTTTCTCATATCACCACACATCTAATAAACTTTTCCTTTGCCTCCAATACCTTCCCTACCAAATGGAAAAAAAGCGTTCCTAATTCTTGTCCTAAAAATAGCTCTCCTACTAATTTCAGCCATTATAGGCATTTATATCTATCCTCTCTTTTTTCTCCAAAATTCTGGAAAAGGTTTATCATTGCCCACTCACAAACTTTCTAAACAAAATCAATCTCTTTGAACCTTTTCAGTCTGGTTTCCAACCACTGCTCCATACTTCCACAGCCTTAATTAAATTTACTGATGATACCCACTTTGCGATTTATAATCGTCAACTTACTTTTCTTATCCTTCTAGAATTCAGTAACGCCCTTAAATGTGTTGACTAAATTTAACATCATCATTTGTACAATGGTTCAGTTCCTATCTTCAGGAACGCCGGCAATGCATACGTCTTGATGATAGCTTCTCCGATTGGTGTAACGTTGTTGCTGGTGTTTCTCAAGGCGGTGTTTTATCTCCGTTGTTTTTTTCTGTGTTTATCAATGCGCTGGTCTCCGTAATATATTTCAAGCAAGTATCACCTGTACGCAGATGATGTCCAGCTGTATCAGCATTTCAATTTAAATGACCTAAATTCATCTGTGAAGAGAATGAATTTTGATCTTGTTGCAGTTCATCCAAAACACAGGTTATAATCATAGGAATCAGAAAAATTACATATCGACTTCATTATCAACATCTACCTAAGGTCACTCTAAACGGTGTAAATGCTAGGCAGGTTAAAAAATCCGACTTAATTTTGGGTGATGATCTAAGTTGGGTGCCACTAGTTAATGAGGTCCGGAAACTTATTTTTAGCACAATGCATTCATTAAAACTCAAACGGCCAAGGTTTCGCTAGTCAACTCTCTGTTGCTTCCTATTTTAGAATATGCTGATATTGCTTATCCTTGCTTAAACTTGGAGGGTATGTTCTTTGTATAACGTAGGCATCCGGTAAGAAAGGATTTTACCCGAAATTCTAACCCTAAGGGGGTGAAAAACAGGGGCAAAGTTTGTATGGCACAACGTGATTGCTTGGTACCAACTTTTTTTTAACTTATTACAAGCCAGTGCTTGACCACAATCCCACCTGGTGGTAAGTGGTGATGCAGCCCTAGATGGTAAATCGCACTGTCTTAGCGTAACAAAAGCCTATTCACTCTTGCCTTTAAGATGCCCAGATTGTATTCGGACGGAAAGATAGACGCCGGCGAATTATTCCACTCCTTTGCTGTACGCATTACAAAAGGCGAAGCAAACCTTTTGGTCCTAATGCGTGGAATATCGACAACGAAGGGGTGAAGACCCGCCGGCCGCTGGTAGTCCGATGGTGGAAAGGAGAGGGAGGAATTAAAGCGTGTAAATCCTGCGCACACTCACCGAAATGCATCCTATAGAATACCGAGAGACTGGCTACTCTGCGTCTGTGCTCGAGGCTGACAAGATTGGTTTCAACCAAATCAAGGTCGCCAATAAGCCTATTAGTACGTCTCTCCACTTGTCCAACGCTGACAGGTGGTATTTTGCAGCACCAGGCCATATGTGTCAGCAGTACTCCATGCACGACCGGACTTGCACTTCAAATTTTGCATAAACATTCTTTAACAGAATTTATGGAAGATGTGTTACGTATTTTATTTAAACTCATCGCCTAACGGGGTTAAAAAGGGGTAAAAAGTTATTTTGGGGATCGAAGTTGATATCAATACTCCTTAGTGCTTTTGATTTAAATTATATTTTATTTTGACACATGATTGAAAACTTTAAACGTTGAACTCACATACATATAAAAGCTTGGTGCAAATCAATATTCTTTAAAATTGGAATGTCAAATATAAAAGAATATTTAAATCGGATTAGAATTCGAATTATTCGTTATTCGTTTAGCAGGGATGGTAGATATGATAAGGATATAGAACGACGAGTGAATGCAGGAAATAGAGTGAATGGGGCTCTACACTCTATTGAGAAAAGTCAGAATGTGTCCAAAAAGGCACAAATGGCAATTCACAATGCTGTGTTAGTACCTTCTTTAATGTATGGTAGTGAAAGTTGGGTGTGGCAGAAGAAGCATGAGAGTAGAATAAATGCTGTAGAAATGCGGTCATTAAGGAGTATGTTAGGGATGAATATGAATGACAGAGTGAGAAATTGTTTAATAAGAGAAGAGTGTGGTTTGTAAGATGATGTTGTGACCAGGATTAAGAAAGGAATGCTTCGGTGGTTTGGCCATGTAGAAAGAATGAATGAGGAAAGAGTGACAAAGCAAATTTATGTTACAGAGGTGAACGGCGTAGTCTCTGCGTTACATGAGAAAATCCTAGTGTGGAGGTAACATTTTTAAGAAAAGGGAAAAAGACAACTAATGAAATTAAAATTTTTGTACAACCGACTACAATATTAATACGCATTATTAAGGATAACTCCAAAACTACTGGTCAGATCCTGATCAAATTTATATGGAATGTATAAATTATAAGCACCAACTTTCAAATAAAAGTAGAATTATAAAAATCGATTCACCTACAAAAAAGTTCTCAGGTAACACACATTAAAAATACAGTCGAATTGAGTACCTCCGCCTTCTTTTGAAGTCGGTTAAAATGGTAAATTATCTGAGTTTCAAAGACGTTCATGTTGTTATAATCTTAAGTTTCCTCGATGTTGCATATTAACCTTCCTCACATTGTACAATAAAGTTTTTATCAGCAAATTGATGGCTCCGTGGCGCAGTGGGTTAGCAATGAGTTGCAACGCTGGGGCCGCTGGTTCGAATCCTGCACGGAACAAGTATTTGTATGGCCTACAAATAATGGTTCCGGGTGTAGTTGTTTGTCCTTGTGGAATTTAAGTTTGTTAACTGCCTCCACGATACTGGAGTAAATTCTAGTGTGAGGGTAACTTTTTTTTAACAAAATAAAAGAAATAATAATACATTGCATAACACCTTGGTGTATTCTAATATATACCAACTAATTTCAATTTGTTTTCTCACAACACCTAACCCTATAGGAGAAGCGGTCATAACAAAGGCGCATAACGGGCTAAGTAATACAGACACTCGCACGCGGATGTAAGGTGCATTTTGATTTAATACGCACGCCGAATAATTTTCTTTTCGACGATATAAACGGTAGGCTAATTTCACGAAGGTCACTTCCGAGGCCTGCAAAGTATTATGAACATTAGCGACGTAGTAACTAAGTTTAAACTCGCAAGTTTTCTATCTGAGAGTGATCCTTCTGTTCTTGTACTATTATTTATTCTGTGCCTCTATGAAGATATCGCGTATCTGTATGTTACACCACAGGATAGACATACAGGTTTGAAGTCAGTTAAAAGCAAATCCTTTTTTATTAATAAGTGTTAGTATATTATAGTACACAATTATAAAGTAACACAGCCGCCGACGTATTGTTCATAAATAAGTATATCTTGAATATGAATCATAAACTTTTTCGTAGGTACAAATTCTGTAGTAGCAATAGAATAAGGCAACAATGCAGTCATCAGGTACGATAAAATTATAATCCTTAAGAACAAAAAAAGCACCGCAGCAAAATAACAAGCGAAATTTATAGGTATCACCAGAAAACTCTGGCATACCCAACTCCTCACTTACCAACAATACTACTCATACTTCCAAAAGAAATAGGACTATTAAGGGATTTATGGCGACAGCAAAACCGAAGGAAAATACGACAAGAAAAGTAAAGGAAACGGTGGAATCTACGGAATAGCAACAAGCAGATAAGTAACAAAATTAAAAAAATAAAAATGTATTATTCGACTCATTCAAAACATAGCACCCCTCTAAGGGAGAACCTGAAAACACCAGATCTACAGACAAGATACACCTTAATAGAAAATCAACTGAGTGGTCCATCTACTTCCTGAAAAGAGAATAAACATAAATTGAGTACAAAAACAATCGAACTTATAAAGGAGAGAAAAAATTTAATGACAAAAACTTGGAAAGACAGAAACCTCAAAGAAAAAGAGCTTGCCGTATTAAGTGAAACTATTTATAAAGCCATTAAACATGACCGGAAGAAACATAGATTGAAAGTTATTGAAAAGCACATTATAAAATCAGGTGGAGTCAGAAAGGCACTCAAAAAATTGCGGGAAGTTACCAAGGAACGGATCCCCGAAATCAAAAAACAAGATAAAGCCTATACTAAACGTAAGGACATCATAGAGTGTGCCACTGATTTCTACCGACGACTCTACAGTAGAGAAGTACCATTGCATAAAAAGTTTCAAACAATTATTACAATACATGACAAGCCCCTATCTATATTAAGTAGCGAGGTAGAAAAAGCATTAAGCTCACAAAAACTGAATAAAGCACCCGGACCAGACAAGATTACAAATAAGACTCTACAAGGAACATCTGAGGAATTATGTCCAATACTAGCAAGAACGTTTACTGAATTCTTATATGGAGGTCAAATACCGAAGCAATGGTCAAAATCACACATTATATTATTACACAAAAACGGAGCAAAAGATGAAAAAGATAATTACAGACCAATCAGCTTAATGTCGAACATTTACACTTCTCAATTAGACGAAAACCAACCAATAAAACAGGCGGGTTTTAGACGTATCTTTTCGACCATTGATCATATCCACACAGTAAAACAGGTTCTTGAAAGGTACAATGAGTATAATAAACCACTCTACTTAGCCTTTGTAGATTATAAAAAAGCATTTGATAGTTTATACCAAGAAATCATCTGGGAGAGTCTAGAAAGGCAAGGAATTCACAAAACGTACATAAACATATTAAAACAAGTCTATGATAAATGTTCAGCAAGAATTTACCTCGATACACTAGGAGATGAGTTTCCTATAAGAAAAGGGGTCAGACAAGGTGATCCCATTTCACCAAAGCTATTTTCCTCGGCTCTAAAACATATATTTCGACACATAAACTGGGATAAAATGGGCTTGAACATAAATGGAAAAAGACTTCACCACCTCAGATTCGCCGACGAAATCGTTTTATTCGAAGAGAATCCTAAGGCACTTGAGAGAATGATACAAGATCTATCAAATGAAAGTAAAAAAAGCTGGTTTGGAAATGAACACAAAAAAAACCAAAATAATGTCCAATAGAGATCAGATACCAATAGCTGTTGACGGTGAAGTACTAAAATATGTAGAAGAATACACTTACTTAGGCCAAATCATATCACCGAAAGACTTAACATCTAAGGAAATAAATAAAAGAATAGCGAATGTGTGGAAAAAGTATTGGTCGCTAAAAGAAATAATGAAGAGCAAAAAATTGGGAATGGCAGAAAAACGAAAAATGTTTGAAACGTGTATTCTTCCCTGCTTAACATACGGATGCGAATCTTGGGCACTTACAGCTTCACACAAAAATAAATTGTAAACAAGCTAACGAGCAATGGAGTGAAGCATGATTGGTATAAAGAAAACCGACCGGGTTAGGAACGAAGACACTCGAAACAAAACCCAAGTATCTGATATTCTACAAAAAATAGACTTACAAAAGTGGAGATGGACTGGACACATGCTTAGGAACCGTCAAGAAAAATGGAGCCAAATGGTCACTAATTGGTATCCAAAAGAAGCAGGGGTGGTCAGCGTAGAAGGTGGGAAGATGACTTAAAAAATATGGCTGGACGTTATTGGCGACGATTAGCACTCGGCCGGAAACAATGGAAAAGTCTGGAGGAGGTCAATAGACATTCCGAAATCAGGGACTTTATATACTAAATATATTGTTATGCTAATAGTCTTGTTATGCTGTCTTGTTTTAATTAATTTAAATATTTAATAATAATAAACTAAATAAATGTAATTGTACTGATTAATTTATATAAGATGTACCATCAAAGACTTATTCATTAATTAGTTAATTTTTAAAAGTCATAATGTATAATATTAAAATATTTTAATAATGATCATAATTGATAATGATATTAATGGCAGTACTAATTGAATAAGGTCAATTTATATATAAATAAAAATTAATTGAATTTTTATGATTTTGGAAATGAATGGCTATTTTATTTTTTATTTATTTTTTTTTTTATTATCATTTTATTATTATTATATCTTGAATATGAATCATAAACTTTTTCGTAGGTACAAATTCTGTAGTCTTTAATAGAACAACATTTTATATTGTCATTTAAATTGACAATTCAACTTTTTATTTTAGTTTATTTCTGTGGTTTATTTACTTTTTATCACCATTGTCAATTTTTTGTCAAATTTTAACGTTTATTTTACCTAATACATTGTAAACTACTTTAAATTACAGTTTCTAAATACGATCAATATTTACATTTTATGGTGCCATTGTGCCTTTCTACTAGTTTACCGATTACCGACTTGACTGCAGGTAACTCATTTTGTTTTATTAATTTCCGTGTAATCATTGCGCATATTCCGAAGGACGCACTCAGCGTATGACGTCACTCTTTCCTACAGTGCCAGGCGGAGATGCGCGCGGTACTACGTGCTTGTAGCTGGTAGTCAGAAACTTTAAATATGTAGGTCCGTGTATGTAGGTTAAACTGTAAAATAGGTTAATGCACTGGTTTATATTTATTCTCTCAGTTCACTTACAACCAGTGACCTGAGAGCACGTTTCCAAAATATAAGAAATCAAAAATGATTTTCGAATTCAAAACCTTTTGCAGGAATTTAAAGAATAACCACTCATGGCTATAACAATGGAATTAGAGGAGAGTACATCAGACTCAAAACTCCACAAGGAAAGTGTCAGCAAGAAAGAGTTGCGCCCATTAAGCGCCGTGTCATATTCAAGGTCTGATCATGGACCCGGTACGTATTTATGCCAGGGTTAGACACTTTTCATTATTAGTAAATAATAGCGTTTCATAATAGCGTCATAATAATCCCGTGAACATCGCATCGTAAGAGGCAACAGATGGAAAATAAAACAGGAGATGGGCAGCAGCATCTTCGTGATAGCAATTCTTTTTTTATTTAAAAAACTGCGGCAGCGGGGGCATGTAATGATGAATAGTGTATGTTATAGGTATTCGCTTAACTTACTTATTTTAACACAAACGCTAATTATATTGAACATTTCCCCGATGCTTTTTTATTTTCTCCAAAATTTACTATATATCTTACAAAAAATCATACTTTTAAAAGTTACAAGTGGATATATGTTACTTTATTTGTATTACGAATTCGAGCTTATCGTGGACACATCCCGTTCCTAAATATCATTAATCGATTTTTAAGCACAGTATTGTTGATGAGAGATAATATTGCACTTAAAAATTAAAAATGAGTGTGTAAAGTTAAGCGCCAATATCTTTCGGTGTCCTACAGAATACATTTTGGAGAATGTGTGCAGGAATTGCATGATTTAGGTAATTATGTCCACTCCCTTCACCATCGGTGGGATAGTAGTTAAGCACTGGCTCATAGCAGTTACAAAAAGAGGAGCCCATCCCATCCCGAGTGCGCTTTAAAAGCGGCTATGGTACCTACCTACTTATAAATTACATAAAATGTTTCTTCTGTTCATGGTCTCTGATAAATTCGGGAATAAACATCTCGTATATGCTCGATTCAAAATAACCAGATCGGCGACGGACACCAGCTTTATAAAAATGAGGCGTCTGGTACTGCAATCGTCTGGTGGTGATTATAAAATCGCACGGATAGCTAAAAGGGATACTGCCACATTATGCGGTGAATAGTTACAAGCTGCAAAAGAATAACTTAATTTAGGAAGTTGTGGCCGTGGTAGAAATCGAATAGTTATATAATCAAAATGTTCACAACAGAAACGACGTCGTCTATTGAACAACTGAAACAATACAAGAGCTGGGTCAGCAACGAGCGATGGAATGAGCTAAAGAAGATAGCGGACTCCGCCATGAAGGAACGTAAGGTGTTCATGATAAAGGGCGGCGGATTCCCGGCTGTCCGTCGAGCGTTACTGAAACGTGGTTGGATCGAAAAATATGAATCACACAAGGTGCTTACCTTTAAAAAAAAAACATTTACTAGCAGTTGGGACTCCATTTCTGCTTAGAAGTCCACATACTTGCATGCTGTTTCCCGGCTTGACAACACAACAAGGACTGTGAAGGCTGTGATGCATTTCATCTTAGTCCTCGGAGTGACAACGCATCTCGAACTCTTTTGTTTGAAGTTAAATGCAACTCTCTATGGGCTACAGGCATTCGATACTGCAATGTTTTTGAATGTAGTAAAATCGGGATCAAATTAATCTATTCAAATAAATAAAATTGAAGTGTCTGTTTGTAATGTCAAAATAACAGCTTTTTAGTAAATGCATTTGAAGTTTGAACGTATATATAGTACTTATAACAAAAACGCAATTTTTAACATTTTTGTCTATCTGCCTGTTTGTCTGTCTGTCTGTTTGTTCCGGCTAATTTCCGAAACGGCTGGACCGATTTCGACGGGACTTTCACTGGCAGATAGCTGATGTTATAAGGAGTAATTTAGGCTACTTATATTTTACAAAAAGATTTAGGGTTTTGCGCAACAAAATTAAAACCCTTAATTACACGCGGGTGAAGTCGCGGGGAACAGCTAGTTTTTAAATAAAATACTTGTTCTGAGCTAACACTATAGTGTTAACAAGTTTTCGCACTGCGAAATAACATCATAATTGAAACATTAAAGTTAATATCACATAATACTTAAAAAAATAATATCTACTCATTTAATGTTAGATTTTTTTCGAAAACTTTTTAATTTTCATTGTTAAATACTCTGTAACTGTAACGTTAATTATTTTTATAAATGTTCAAAGGTTCGCCACCCACCAGCAAACATTGATCCGAAAAAAGTTACCGATAAAGAACTGACCAAAGTTGAAAGGATGATATTATACAAGTTCATGGAACACCATTCGGTCGATTTCCTCTGGACTTCCAAAAGAGACAAATACGATTGGTTGTTAAGCAATAAGGAGGTCATAATAAGCAGGTATCAAACGTGTTAATCTTTAGCACTTTCGAAACAGAGAAACTCATTGTTATTTGTTTTCTAAAATTTATAAAATATATATTGCACAAAATAAATAACGAGAACTTCAAAAATGTTTGGCTATAACATAAAACATGTTAACGAGACGTAGGTTAATGAGTTTATAATTTAAAGCACAGCATTTTTATACGTGGTAGAGCCATGCTGCATCTATATTATGGTTGTAGCACGAATGGGTCGGCTCGACCGGGGAAGGACCCCGCTCTCACAGAATACCAGCGTAAAATAGCAGCTTAACGCTGCTGTGTTTCGTATGGTGAGTGTAGAGAACCGGAGACCCTTTTTACTGGAAACGAGGCATTCCATCTTAGTCCTCACGGGTGACAACGCATCTGCATTTTGACTCTTAATCGAAGATAGATGTAGATGTCTATGGGCCACAGCGACCACTTACCATCAGGTGGACTGTGTGCTCGTTTGTCACCCTTATCCTATAAAAAAAAGCATATAATCACACGGCTATGTTTCAACAGGTTCAGCAGATCTATATTCACAACAAAAGAAGGTTTGACCACGTCACTTACTCAAATGCATTGGTACACAGAGCCCGGTATAGCGTTAACAAATTTTCCACGCTGCTACAACATTCATAACTCCGATAATTTAGAAGAATTCATTGAGGATTTTCGAATAACAGCCTGCATTAGTATTGTAAAATGGTTTTGTAGCTCAGTGCATACTAATAAAGAAACAGAATTTATAACAAACCAAGGGAAAGTACCATTTAGTGCCATAGAATTTGCCATTAGCAGAATTAACGAATATGTGACATTCTGCAATCACAAAGACATAGACGACGTAGAGGATCAAGTTCCACACATTTGGGAACATGAATGGGACCTATTTCTCACGCATCATTATCTTTTAGTGCACGAAAAGGCAAAATTTGTGGATGATAACAATGTAAACATTAGGTAAATTTTCTTTCAATTTTTTAAGATTTTTAACAATATGACGATTTTATCAACACCTTATTAATGCGATATTGTAATATCTTAATTTATTCGCAAACGAGGATAGATATCTATGGGCCACAGCAACTACTTATTATAGTCTGTTTGTAATGTCAAAATGCATATGAAAGTAGTTACGGTAATTTTTATCTGTTTGCCTTTTTGTCTGTCTGTCTGCCTGTTGTTTCGGCTAATCTCCAAAACGACTAGACCGATTTTAACGAGACTTTCACTGACAGTTAGCTGATTATAAGAAGTAACTTAGGCTACTAAAGTTAAAACCCATGAAATCCAAGCGTAATAAATTTCACGCGGGTAAAAGCTGGTATACCAGAAAAGTAAAACAATATTCACGTTGCGTTGTAAAGAATTGGTCAGCTCGACCGGAGAAGGATCACGCACGCACAGAATACCAGCGTAATATAATAACATAATCTACCGTGTTTTATAAGGTAACGGACGAGAACCGGGGAGTTTTTATGTTGGCGACAGGGCCATCTTAGTTTTCAGAGGGATGACGCATCTAGTTTTTGATTCTTAATCAAGGATAGATGAGCCACAGTGTCCACTTACCATCAAATTGTCGTTGACGCCGCAAAGGGGCGAACCTCAATTTTTCAAAACATTACGGGTGAGCAAGAAAACATTTATTATTCCCCGATTACTAGCTTTTTTTTTCATCGGATAATTATATATATTAGACTTAATGAAAAACTAAAAATAAGGCACTACAATAAAAACACTGTCTTTTCTTTCGTCACTTCTCAGAACTACGCTTATTATATTTAACAGAGTGGTCCACGTACGGATAAGGTTGACAATAAAAAAAATGTTCCAACAAAAATCCATTACACTTCACACCTACATCACTTTTACAATTTTGAAATATCTACAAAAAAACCAACCGTTTTTTTCTCAGGCAATTAGAAAAAAAGGCATCGAAAGTTTTGGCTGCAGTAGCGAAGTTCTGGCCACAGATAGACATTGACGGATTCTTAAACATTTGGATCGTTAAACCTGGTAACAAGTGTCGTGGAAAAGGCATTCAACTCATGAATAATATCAAGGATATAATCGGTCTCATTAATATTCCTGCCCAAAAAAACAGATACGTTGTACAAAAATATATCGGTAGTTAGATAATATGTACTTTTAACAATGATATCTATCGTGTTTAATATAAGTAACATTTAAAATCGTAAAAGTGATTTGTTTTGCAGAAAACCCACTGGTTATATACAATACGAAATTTGATATACGGCAATGGTTTCTAATCACAAATTGTCAACCACTGACTATCTGGATGTATAAGTAAGCATAAAATATTTTTAATTTACTTCAAATATAGTCAACAGTATTACTTTAATATTTTAATAATTATTATGTCTACAGGGACAGCTACTTAAGATTCAGCTCACAGATATTTAGTTTGTCAAACTATCACGAGTCCGTACATCTAACTAACAACGCAGTCCAAACAAAATACAAAAATACTGGAGATAGGGACAAAGCTTTACCTGACGAAAATATGTGGGACTGTCATAGTTTTAAGGCTTACCTGAGGTAAATATGATCAAAACTTGACTATAAAAGGAGTAAGACTATGAAAGGACATTAAATGAAAACGTTATAAACGGCAATTCATTGTTTTATGCAACATTAAAAATTCATATTACTATTTATTATAATAAACGTTTAAACATTTTTTATATTAAAAAATCCTTCAATTTTGAAGACAGATAGGAAAGTATGAATTATGGGACACGAAGATATATCCTGGGATAAAGCAGAGTCTAATTGGAGCTATGTTAGCCTGTCAAGAAGCAATGGATAAAAGGCAAAACAGTTTCGAACTTTATGGAGCTGATTTTATGTTGACCGAGGACTTTACACCATGGCTCATAGAGATTAACTCTAGCCCTGATTTAGCGCCAACAACTTCTGTAACAGCTCGTTTGTGTCCCCAGTGCCTTGAAGATGTAATAAAAGGTAAAAATCACTTTATTAATTTTTTAGTTATCTTGCTAATTATAACGATTCTGTTTATTTTACAGTTGTACTAGATCGGCGTCACAACCTTGACGCTGATACCGGGACTTTTGAATTAGCCTACAAGCAAATCATTCCTAAAGCACTAGCATATCTTGGGTTATCGTTATGTATTAATGGAAAACGTCTGCTTAAGAAACAAAAAGAGCGGAAACATGAGCATAGAAGTGTGACTACATTAGCACTTCGTACAATATCTGGTGACACCATCGAAGATCCTCTTCAGCCAGTACCTCCTGAATACAACGGACCAATTATCACAGACTTTCTAACATGGTTGAACCCTTACGACACTCTACCAACAAATAAAGACGGTATTTTGTTAGGACCCAAGGATTCTCTTATGGTACGCCAAGCAGTAACTGTAATCAAATCAAAACACGCCTTGAAATCCGGTTCCAAAAAACGTAAAACGTCCACACTCTCTTCTAGGACTCGAGGAAGACGCGAAAGAAATCTAGAATCTAAACGGCGAGTGTCACGACATTCATGCTGCCGACCGGAGGAGAATCAAATAGTTAAACAAATTGGAAAATATCGTACCGAGTCGGCGGTGCGGAGAATGGACAAGCCAAAAATCGATATGTCGGTTGGTAACAAACGTTGCTATATTGATCCTTTAGATTGGGAGCAAGAGACGACCAGCATCTTACGCTCCACAATTTCCGTTCAAAACAAAGTCACAGCTCGTGCTGAAAACGATATAATTCCAATCAGACAAATCAAATCGGGTTTCGTTCGTGCTAATCATAAGTCTTTTCTGCAACCTTTAAGTTCGCGAAGTTGTATAAACGATTCAAATTCTTTAAAAAACCTAAGCGCCATTGGTAGGAACATTTGTAAGCTGCAAGACGAAAACAGAGTTAAACAAAAATCGATTTCTTTTTCTAAAAGCTGTACATCAATATATACACCGTATAGAGTTGTGATTATGCCATTAAATGATGAAACTCCTAAAGCATCATTTAAAAAAAATCGTGAACTAAATGTTTCTTTAAAATAGAATTGTTATTAATGTTAAAGTTTAAATTAATATATAATCTGTCTCTACATGAAAATATTTTAAGAACTTTATAACCAATTATGATTGTAATGTTTACATATTAATTTGTTGAAAATTCAAATTTTATGGCGCAGAATAAAGGATAATATTTTAACGTTGATTTTATGAGTTGTGTGCATAATATTAATTATATTTTTTTTTTATAGGATAAGGGTGACAAACGAGCACACAGTCCACCTGATGGTAAGTGGTTGCTGCGGCCCATAGACATCTACATCTATCCTCGTTTGCGAATCAAAATGCAGATGCGTTGTCACCCGTGAGGACTAAGATGGAATGTCTCATTTCCAGTAAAAAGGGCCTCCAGCCACCTGCACTCACCAAGTGAAACGCATAGGTAAACCTCTACTTCACGCTGGTATTCTGTGAGGTCGTGGTACCACCCCGGTTCGAGCCGGCCCATCCGTGCGACAGCAAAAGCTGCCGCGTGGCTCTACCACTGTTAAAAATATTACCACATCCCGTTCAAAATCTAAAGCTAGATACTTAATAGCAAAATATAATAAGCTATTAACAACAATATAATATAACGATAATAAGGATACCTTATATTATACATATTTTACTACAATACCAATTTACAATTGCCTTTTATGTCCATATATTGAATACAAAGTTGGGCCAGGCGAGAATTTAAAAACAAACAGTGCAACTCCTATTTTCCTTAAACCGAATCTATTGCTTTATTTAGTACATTTTAGAATTATTCTAAATTATTGTGGTAAAATGTACTAAACAAAGCAGTTATTAGGCAATAATTGCCCGATTACTAATTAGGCAATTATTGCCTTTTATGTTCATGTATTGAACACACCTTTTTATTTATTTGCATTTTTGGCAGTACCTATTGAGTTATTTTAGTGCTCTATGGCTTAAATGATGACATTTCTCCGTCAAACGTTCATTAGAATAAAAATTAAATATCATGTCATTTTAAAAGTTTCATTTCTCTTCATTCAATTTTATTCTATTAAATAATTAAAACAACAATAAAAATGATCATTATATAATAGTATATGGACAATAATCCAGGTAATTTAAAAGTATTATTTTAATTCGTAACAAAATCGTTACAAAAGACACTACCCATCATCGCTCGTTATTTAAATCTCTTCGTCCCTAACTTAGATCTAAACATGTCATTGTATGACCTTTAACCTATCATTGCTGTAGTACTTTATCGTTTCATAAAAAATGTGTTATATATAACACATTTTTTTGGATATTATATACAATATACATATACGTTAAATGAATTAATTATTATTTTTTCTTAGCAGTCTCTAAATCTACAGCTAGATTGCATTTTCCACATTACAACATGAACATGCAACTACAGTAATTGGCATGCATCCTTGGAAGATGTACCCATATTAATTAAGAATTTGTTATCACCAGCTCATCGTTCGTTAATAAGCATTACATTCAGGTGAGGTTGACGTCTGTAGAAGTGGACGGTGCAATTATGATTACTCCTTTTAATTCATAATAATACCTGCAAAAGTCAATAACCATGCAGTGGCCGTGTAAGAAACATCCATTACCTATAATCCCGTAGGTGTCGTAAGAGTTGATAGAGGGATACTAAAACAGAAGATGAGAAGCAGCATCTTCCTTATAACAATTCAAAATTATACAAAACTTCGATTATCAAATTAACAAAAAATAAGATCAAATGAACATACGTAGACCATTTTTTCAGTATCGAAGGTTAAAAAATGTCGTTTCGGTAATTGTGAGTTATAAAGTTCGTTAATTCAAATTTTGAAAATCGCTCCGTGTAACCACAGGCTTCACCCACCAGTAAGTGCAGAGGGTCCCGTGCACCCATGCACAATGTACTCACTGCATTTAATTTGTGCCTAATTTATATATTTCGTGCGCCCACCACCTATAACTTAGTGCCCAATGTTTATATCATAATGTCCCTTTACTCGACCCGCATATTTACCCGTAAGTAACCTAAGAGTCCAGCCATTTTGAGAATCTGACGATTCGCTCATTATACGACTCGACACACACGGTCAGTTAGACTGATCAGTTGAACTGAAGTACATCCAAAAACTGACCGTGTGTGTCGGGCTTACATCCGTTTTAACTGATCAGTTTAACTGACCGTGTGTGTCGAGCTTGTTACCTTTTACTTAGAACAGGAGACTTTTCGATAGATGTTCGTTTTCCTCTATGGATGTTTCGCAATTAGATATATTGCTCATTAGACGTTTCGCGCCGTTAGATGTATTCCACTTAGATATTTAAGAAGTTAACCATTTTTACCATTAAATTAAATGGAATATAAACTCGTAATTTGCATAAACATATGTATGTAAAGAGAAGCTTACACTGACAAAAACATATAATAATAAAATTATATTTTTAGATGAATATGGCAAATCCTAGTCAAATCGTATATAATCAAACCCATTTATAATCCTCAAAAATGCCAATCAGAAAGAAAAAAAGTAAAAGAACAAAAAAGGTAAATGTTAGTGTAATTAAAAATATATTTATTTTGATACTGTTTTGAATGAAGTTTGAAGTTTCTTTATTTGCTTACCTCATGTATTTTACACAATATTAGGCCAAGTCCAAAGATGATTCAGGTAACAAGTATGACATTCAGAAGAAAACTATAATATCTGGAAAGTCTTTGTCTGATACACAGGTAACTATATTATTAATCTGTAGCTGTACAAGATTGATTACAGTTAAAAACTTTATTGAGCGATGCATGAGGCAATGGAGTACGATCTTTCGTCGTCAAGTAGTTGACTGTTGTGGAAGACCGTATAAGTATACGTAGAAGCGGTAGAAGTATCTTCCAGGGTAATAGTTAGAGTCCCATCTGATCTCTCTGACCTCTCTCAGCACTTTGCTAGAGGAATCTGGAAAGGGATTTCAGCTGCGAAAAAAAGGGACAAAAATGACCCAACTTTTCTACATGGATGACCAAGTTATTCTCCTTCAGATAAATGTGCGGTCCGCCATGTTAAAAGGAGTAGGGTTGCTAACTCTAAGGGTATATACTTACCTATATACGTCAACATAAGGACCCTTGTTGAGGTTGAAACATACCTAGTGTTACGGCCTACGGCTGCTCCCTTAAAGGATCCAATCTTCAGGGGCCCATGAGCTGAAGATTTCCCGAACAGACGTAGGTCGGGCCCCAATGTGGCCACGTGGAAATTCCTAATTACATTAAAATATATGGGGGAGCGTTATACTACGGCCAGTCGACCGGAAGGAATTTGGATGAAGCTTACTTACCTATCCAAGGCGACTGGTCCCTCCGGAGTCGGTCAGGTCGCATGTGGTTGTGTAGTGCAAGGGAAGGAATGGTGATGTGGTGTGTATCTGGGTGTGACTGATGGTGATTGAACCTAGACCTTGGCCGTCGGCAGCAGCCCGAGCGTCGACACCGCTCCAACTTGAGGGCGCCTTTCGAGGTAGTCCACAGTCACTTTCTTCTTTCGTCACGTTGCCAGTCAATTAACTCTATCGTACGATTTACTAACTTACAGAAGCCACTAACTATCGCTGGGTATAATGGTTCCCGCACAAACGCACACGGAGTTTAAAGGGTCAAAGGTCACTACCGTTTCGCGTAGCAATAGTTAATTCTAGAATATCAGAGGCAGCACTATCTAATATTGCCGAATGCACTTATTCAGATTTTGAGTCAGACACAATAAGTCCCGGGAAGCTCTCCAGTAGGAATGCGCGTCACAATGATAGACCGTATATTTACTGGCCGCGCCGAATTATTCCGAGTTCCTTAACAGAATGGACCGCGTGCTCACGTCAGCACCGATTATGGACGACTCACTTTTCGGTCGCGACTCGCGCGCTCGTGCCACGCCCAGCCGAACTTTAAACCGGAATCGCGCCGAGCCGAGTGACATCTGGTGTCGACTCCGACAACAGTGTTTTGCGCGAACAAACCCCCGTCCCGGACATAAGGATTTAGGTCCGCGAGCAAACCGGGCAGCGAGACAAGGTCGCGATGGCAAGTTGCAAGACCGAATCTACAACCAAACTAGGCCACCTTAGGCAACCCATCAGATCCTGCAACCCTAATCAACGCCTCAAAAGATAGCCCTAATGTGGCAAGCCGGAGGGTCAGCCTCCACTGGATGCCCCTCCTGGGCATTGCAGCACTTTAATAAGTCCGGTACTGGACAGAAGTCCGACGACCTATTTCAAACACCTATCTGTGCCCCTATGATTAGTTCCGCAATCCGACCGGATCAGTTGTGCAAACAGCAACGCTACACGAAGCTGCCCAGACCAATTTTGTGCCAGCAGTTGCTTCAGTGCAGAGCTCACCCACAAATTCCACATGAACGTCGTCTGTGGAGAGCCAAACGAAACGCACAGATAGTCCCTAGTATGAATTTTCAACAAGTAGGCCTAGCCAGGCCACCCACCATATTATCATTTACTAAATAGTGCGGCAGCTGATTTCAATCTGATAATCTCCAAAACTAGCTAGCCTGTTAGGCAAGTAGTCCTATGCTCATATTTCAACTAATTTTTCAAAAGCATCAATGTTCAACTACAGAATTAATTCGACCAAATTAATCACCGATGCGCATAGGTCAACTTGCAAATTAAACAAAACAATAACGTAAGGGACAGCCCTACTTCTTGGTAAAGCAGAATGATTAAACACTATCATAAACATAAACATAATTTTTCAAATAGTGCGCCATTCAATTTCAGATGAATTCAAATTTTCCTTTCAGCAAACAGACGCAACAATCAAATACAGTGATTAAATATATGTACAAAACACATGCAGTAACATTTAAAGGAGTAGATTAAATTCAATTCTTTTAATTTAAACCGCTACAAATAGGAAAACTTCGCGGAAAGCCCAAAGCAATTTTTAATTTTAATTCAAGTATTTTTTTTTTGACTAAGTGCTCGACCAAACCAAATCTAATACCCCTTGACAGCGTGATTCAACGCTCCAGGGGGGCCCTAATCTTCCCACCACCAAGGGGAGGCCACATGGCGTGAACCCGAGATAAATAGAGCACAACCTCTAACAGTTGCCACTCGGGTTGTACGCCTTCACTGAGGCCGTCGGCAACAGAACATTTTGACAAGTGGACTGTTGACGGCTTAAGGCTCAGTGGAGGCGGCCGTGGTGGGAGCTAAGGCGGCAGCTAGACAGGGCCGCCTCCATCAAATGGGGAACAGTGGTACACCAGTCGCGGCCACTCAGCTAACGGAAGTGAGAAGGGTCCAGCGGACCGATGAGTGGCCGTGAAGTTCCTCTCCACACGCTGAGGGGGGGGTGATGACACCCCCGCCCCTGGGGGAATTACCCCCCAAATGCTTGGGGGAGGGGCCCCTTTCAAACTTAGGGGCCTGGTGGCTGGCCAGCGAGCGCCGATTGTCGCCCAGCAGAGGGCGTGGCTGAGCGCCCCCGCCCGTGGGGGTCGAGGGCCTGGCAGAGCCCCGAGAGGAGACGCCGTTCGCACCCAGGCACAAAACGGCATGATGATTGCCCTGGCAATGCAGACAGGGCCGTCGATGCGGACAGTCTCGCTGGAGGTGCCCTCCCAGACATGACCAGCACCAGCGGCGCTCCTTGGCGATAGTTCGCCTCGCAGGAACCGGCTTACCTAATAATTTCGGGCACAACGTTACCCGGTGATCAGATGCTCGACAATAGGAGCAGGGGGGGGGTTGACGACGACTTGCCTGGAGGATTCAGCCTCTCACTGGGCACGGCTCGTAAGTCGTCAACGGTGCCCGCCGCGCTCTCTATCTGCCGGCACTGCTCCTCCAAAAACCGCAGCAGGTCATAGAAGGGCGGAATATAGGAGGCCTCGTCCCCGCCGTACCTCTCCTCAAAATGGATTCGAAGGTCGAGAGGTAGACGGGACAGCACGATGCGGAGCAACAAAAAAGCCCATTCGCCCACTGGTAAACCCAGCCGCCTCAACGTATTACAGGCCACCAAGACTGGATCCAACAGGTCCGGACGCAGTCTGGCCCGGTCACTAAGCAGCGGGAGGCTTAGAAGCTGCTTAACATGTTCGTCCGCAATTCGCCGGACGTTGGCGTATCTTCTGGCTAGGAGGTTCCGAGCAGTCTGGTAGGCGTCGTCCGACAATCTCAAGTGGCCGACGACGCCCAGGGCCTCCC
This sequence comes from Parnassius mnemosyne, assembly GCA_963668995.1. Classification (NCBI taxonomy): domain Eukaryota; kingdom Metazoa; phylum Arthropoda; class Insecta; order Lepidoptera; family Papilionidae; genus Parnassius; species Parnassius mnemosyne. The sequence goes on along the minus strand of CAVLGL010000148.1, from coordinate 39,862,215 downwards.
CCTCCAGTGAGGCCAGGAGGTACACCATCTTTTGGCTCGGGGTCAAGTCACTCCGGGCGTCCACTAGGCTGTCGAAAAGACCAACGAAGGTCAGCCATTCGGAAAGGACCCCGGAGAACTTTGGCAGGTCCAGAGTTGGGAGTCGTCCCAACAGCTCCGGCTGAAGCTGCTTCAGAGAGGACTCGGACAGGTCACTCATCCGAGCTTCACGCGCCTCCTCGGCATACCTGCCTTCAGCCTCGATCAACTCGTCCGTGAGCCACAAGAACTGCTCATAGTCCGTGAAGCAAGAGTCCAGGACTCCCTTCTCCACATCCGAATCCTCGAGCTCAGCGTAAGCCTCCTCCACTGCGGCCCTTCGAGCATCCACCTGCTCGAACCGCTTCATCAAGTTATGGACCATATCCGGTCGACCTATCAAAGCATGGGCGCTTGTGGCCCAGCGTAGCTCAGTCCGCAAACAACGGATCAGTAGCTTGGGCGATGTCATCACTATGCAAATTACGACGCGGCTTGAGCACAGATTACAAAGATAACAAATAAAAAATATACCAAAAAATTAACAGTTAATAAATGCAGTTCCTATCAAATAGCGTTGAATAGAAATTACACAAATACGAATTACTACGTATCAACCAAATACAAGTTAGCACCAAAGAAAAGACACAAATCAAATTAACAATAACAAATACTAGTGCGACCAAATCAAGTTAAATGCAAATGGCGTAAATACAAATTACTACTCTTTAGTTCAAATACAAATTACAGTATAAACGAAGATACACATCACGGTCGATCAACAAAAATGCCTAGCTCGGAAATCGACCCTTCGATAAGTAATCCACTACAACTCTCCGACAACGATAATTAACCGATTACGTAAAAATAACCATCTACCTACATGACGTATATCTCTAGAAAAACTCCCGCTTGCACAACCTAGGGCGCGGCTTTTCAAATTACCCTCTAACCAAAAAAAAGGCAAGCAACAAAGCAACAAAGGAAAATAATTCTATTATTACGTACAAAAAAAAATATTTTTACGTATTACGGACGGGCGTGATTGTAGATACAAATTAAACCAATCAAACCAACGTTCCCTGCCACCAGAATTGTTTAATTTTTATCAAACACTATGGTCGGGATCGACCGGGGAATCGAACCCGGAACCACGCTCTGCTACCAGTTTGTTACGGCCTACGGCTGCTCCCTTAAAGGATCCAATCTTCAGGGGCCCATGAGCTGAAGATTTCCCGAACAGACGTAGGTCGGGCCCCAATGTGGCCACGTGGAAATTCCTAATTACATTAAAATATATGGGGGAGCGTTATACTACGGCCAGTCGACCGGAAGGAATTTGGATGAAGCTTACTTACCTATCCAAGTCGACTGGTCCCTCCGGAGTCGGTCAGGTCGCATGTGGTTGTGTAGTGCAAGGGAAGGAATGGTGATGTGGTGTGTATCTGGGTGTGACTGATGGTGATTGAACCTAGACCTTGGCCGTCGGCAGCAGCCCGAGCGTCGACACCGCTCCAACTTGAGGGCGCCTTTCGAGGTAGTCCACAGTCACTTTCTTCTTTCGTCACGTTGCCAGTCAATTAACTCTATCGTACGATTTACTAACTTACAGAAGCCACTAACTATCGCTGGGTATAATGGTTCCCGCACAAACGCACACGGAGTTTAAAGGGTCAAAGGTCACTACCGTTTCGCGTAGCAATAGTTAATTCTAGAATATCAGAGGCAGCACTATCTAATATTGCCGAATGCACTTATTCAGGTTTTGAGTCAGACACAATAAGTCCCGGGAAGCTCTCCAGTAGGAATGCGCGTCACAATGATAGACCGTATATTTACTGGCCGCGCCGAATTATTCCGAGTTCCCTAACAGAATGGACCGCGTGCTCACGTCAGCACCGATTATGGACGACTCACTTTTCGCTCGCGACTCGCGCGCTCGTGCCACGCCCAGCCGAACTTTAAACCGGAATCGCGCCGAGCCGAGTGACATCTGGTGTCGACTCCGACAACAGTGTTTTGCGCGAACACCTAGGTATGTCACAAGGCGTAGGTATCGATGAGATGGACATGAAGCAATCAAAAAAAAATATAGTATCGGCTGGTGCCCGTCCTCATGTATATTATAAATGTAATGAGTAATAGTAATAAGGCTGTACTTCCGCGAAAGCGTGGTGGGCATGGCTTCTTAGGCACCCTCACCATGCACAACCGCCGCGAAGTGTGCAACCGCCGTAATTACTTCCTGACGAAATCGGATGAGTCATTCTATAAGGACGTTATTAAGTGTGATAAAGGGCTCACTTGACTATCCTTAGCCAATGAGCAATGGCAGGACCTGGCAGGCCAGAGCGTTGCCGACCGGGTGTCCGTATGGAAGGCGGAAAAGCTCCACGGGAGGTTCTACAAGGATCTATAAGAGCCTTCAGTGGAAACTCCTCCACTGGCTAAGGTTCGACGAGCTCCTTGGAATCACGGAGGCTTTAGTCTATGCGATACAGGATCAGGTTATTAAGACCAACAACTATCCGTGATACATCCTAAAGACCACACCGCACCGTCGACATCTTTCTTTAAAATATCTGGACCTGGCTCACGAAGTGACCGACATGTGTGACGGCTTGCCGACCGTAATTATTCTTAAAGTCGTTATTATGAACGGGCTAATCCTGGTCAGCCGCTCCGTTCATCTGAGGCGACTGGGACTCCGTGACGGACCGCTCCAGAGTCGAAATGTAGAAGGCGGCAGCTCGATACCACCCGCATCGTTCGCCGGTTTTTGTCCCTTTCCCGAAGGTTAGGGGACCGTTTGGTCTTCCCTGGCGAGGTCTTTCACCTGGTCGAGCATTTATTTATTTATTTTATTATATTTAAGGTATATGTTTATCATATTCTTTTATATATTACGTATTTATGCAACCCAAGCACATGAGAATGTTGTATTGAAACCCTTAAATAATAATAATGTACAAAAAAACCATCCTATATTATATCGTTTTACTTTTATTTTCATATTGGTACTAAACTTCTAAGATATATTTTAATGATTTTTTTAACTCTTGTTAATTTTTTAACAATTATAAAATTAAACGAAAAGGTTAGTTCACATTGTATACGTACAATAACGTTACCATGAAATCGCCACAGTGGCATTTATCTGAACATGTCGATTTTATTGCGTTTTTGGACCATGTATCCCAATAAAACTCCGTCCCAATTAAAAGCTGAGTAAAACTGCTGTACTGAGACCAGAGACCGTTAATTTGATTTCGATATTTTTTAGCCCGCTGTATATAGTATAATATATTATATAACATACAAGCTCCTCTAATGCTAATACTTTAGTACCTATATCGCAAGAAAACGCTAAAAGTTCGTAGCTATTATATTACTTGCGAAATTATTATATTAGTATAGTTTTTTGAAGTAATTTTTTTTACATGTTTTAAAAAGTTATATATTGTCTTTACATTTATTGATTTATTGTAAATACTATCATCGTAAATCAAAAATTTTCAGAATCAAAACATTATAAAATGCGTTCAAGACGGTATAAAAAGGTACCATTATCCTTTTAATAGGATTGCTACATTACATAGTAAAAACAATGGTAAAGGAGAACCAATGATGACCAAAAGTCCTTACCATTCTACAGGACTCTCTCCAAAAGAAACTAGTTATGTAATATCATGTTGCCAAAACGGATCTTCTCGTTATTTAAAATTAAAGGATCTCGCAGCTGAAGCAAAAAGACAAAATAAAATATTTTCAATATATGGTGCGTGTAGTGCAATTCGTAAAGCTCTATTGCAAAGGGGCTGGGTTGAAAAAATCCCGCCCTCCCGTATGACTCTTACAAAAATATTTAACGGGTCTGTTTCCAGTAAATCAGAAATATACTGCGAGCTGGAGAAATTACTGCTCTCAAATTTAGTACAAAGATGCAATCCTAATTTCATTTGGCAAGATAATCATGAGCATTGTGATACTACGATAGATATGAGAAATGAATGCAATGCTATTATCAACAAACTTAAGTCCGATGCTTTATGGACATCAAAACAGGGTCTATGCAGTTCTATGAAAATAAATTACTGGTTTTATATTGAAGATATAGCTGAAGTCAATTGTCCGAGAACGTACGATTGTAGTAATATTTTTGAAACAGAAGAATTTATTTCAGATTATAAAATAACTGCTTGCACAAGTCTTATGAAATGGGTACTATCTCAGCTTACGAATAAAAAGTCAATATTTGTAGAAAACGGCACTATTTCATTGACCGTGATAAATTTCGCATTAAACAGATGCAAAGAATATCTTTTACGAAAACAGAATAAGGATATCGATCGTGCAATTAAAACTGTTAGTAAGGGGCAATGGAATGCGTTTTTGAAAAAGTACTATCGCCTCATAACAAAAGAAGAATTCTTTGAAGTTGATAAACATAATAAATTACCTCTCTATGCTAATTATGCACAGTTTTTGTTGCAAGAGATTTGTAGATACCGTCCGCAAGCAAAATGCGAAGGCTATCATAATATTTGGATAATAAAACCAGCTTATTGCTCAAGAGGTAGAGGAATAAGAATGGCGTCTAAATTAGGTGTCATCACAAGCTTGTTGAACAAAACCAATTCTAAGTATGTCGTCCAAAAATATATCGGTAAGTAACGTATTTAGTAGGGGGTCTTATTAATAAAACTTATAAAGACGAAGGAAACACATCAAATTGCCATTGTGGCTATTTCATGTGTTTTGATTTACCGACCCAGAGTTTGTGGAAATATAATTCAATAGCATTTGCATTGTAATAATTAAGCCTATAATAACCTATAACAAATACATACTATAGTTCTGTAAAAAAGGAGTCAATGTGGCCAACGGAAAAATTGACACTTATAGTATAACCTAATGCGCATTTTGCAAAATATAAGTTATGAAATTTTTATCAAACTATAAACTAAAATCACAAATTTTGCATGGATAGAACCCTTAGTTGTTGTAAAGGTAAGAGGCAAGAAAGGGGGATTAACAAGAAGGTGGGCGGCGTAACAAGAACAACAAAACTGCGGTTGATAAACCGCCTGCCCAGCTTGGCAACTATTGCATATATTATCCCCCTATGAGGCAATCAATGTTGGAGGTCTGTGTTCAACAGTAGACTTTTAATGGGCTATAACGGTAATGGTACACGACAAAGAAAGTAAAATAATAGTAATATTTGTATTTCTTTTTTAGAAAAACCTTTATTAATACACCACACAAAATTTGACATAAGGCAATATTATCTCATCACGAGTACATATCCTCTAGTAATATGGATGTATAAAGATTGCTATTTAAAGTTTAGTTCCCGAAGATATAACCTAATGAACTATCATGAATCTATACACCTAACGAACCATGCAGTGCAAAGAAAATACAATAATTACATAGGACGCCATTCGGAACTACCAGAGAACAACATGTGGGAACTGGATTCGTATAAAAACTATTTATATAAAATAGGTGAAGATAAAGTTTGGGACAATATTATTTACCCAGGCATGAAAAGGTCAATAGTCGGAATAATGCTCAGTTGCCAAGACACTATGCCAATTTGCAAAAATCGTTTCGAGCTGTATGGTTGCGATTTTATTTTAGACGAAGAACACACACCTTGGTTAATTGAAATAAATTCATGTCCGGATCTGAATAAAACCACTGAAGTCACTGCTAAAATCTGCCCAGCAGTCATTGACGACATAGTTAAAGGTAAATATTCTGAGCTAAATTAACTACAGGATAAGGATAACTGATGTATCTTATTACCCTTTGCATCATGCTTTAACATGTTATCTCAACATGTATAAAATATTTATAGAGATAAAATGTGAAAACGTTGGATTTGTTATAAGTTGAGTTGTGTAACAATTTGTATACGCTTCTTTCAAAATTATAAAATTTCTTATAAAACAATTAGTTATCTACAAAACAGTACAGACAATACACTGTTTTAAACCTAACACTAGAAAGATTCTTATCGCACTATTACAATCTCGTTTTATGTTCGCTGTTGAACTTTATTTTTATTACCGCGTGAAAAATTACATTATTTTATATCGTACAACTTTTGTTCCATTAATAAAATAAAGTTGCACCTTTGTGTGCAGCATCCAAACCAACCCAAGCCAAAAACTCAATTATGCAATAAGCCAGATTAATTGACGAACATACCAAATACTCAACAGTCATCGTATAGGATGACACAAGAGATGCAATTGATTAATTTTATTTTGTCAGTAAGATAAAAGATCATCATCTTGACAATGAAAGATCGGTCAATTATGATATTCATTGTTCACATGCTTACCTAATCGACTGCATTATTTACTGTTACTCGAAAGCTAGCTGAGGACAACTAACCACTCTTACCACACAACTTAAATATGAACTTTTACTCAGAAATTGCCTAACATCAGACTATTGTGATGTGTTCTGTATTTCCCGATGTCATATATTTTTTAATATATTTGTATAAGTCTTATATGCAGCGATTCTTTACTGGATTTATCCAGCTAAACTAAACTCCACTCCACACAATGATTATACGAGCAGCAAAAATGGGATTTTATAAAAGTAATCAGTAATCACTCTTAGGATGAAAGTGAAGAAATAGAGAGATGATTCCGCTTATACCTGCACCAATTAAAAATAGTTTTTACACACACAAACTGCCTGCCGGCACCCACGAAGATGTAAACCAGTTCCTAACTGATGAGGAGAAGACTAAGTGAAAAAGTCGTAATCGACAAAACAATGTCTCGAACGCTTTTACTTTTCGTTAAAAGTGATAGAGACAATAACAGCTTTTATAAACTCGTATAGGCTTCCAAGCGCGCTCCGTTGAGTTACTTTCCGATCCGCGCATATGTGGCTTATGGCGCGCGCATGAGCATAAAAAGCTAGTACTGCGCGCGCATCAAAATGCTGGCAATGCAACGCACACACCAAACCATAGCACCAAACTTTACGTCTAAAGGTTTTTCAACAGTTTTGCGCGCAGTACGGTGTGTCCCAAGGTTATAAAAATTCTGTTTTGCGTGATGATGCTTCTACGGCCGCCGAAATAGCTAAATATGATTTTAAAGCTAATTACTAGTTACATGCATGTATCGTAGTAAGATATATAATCTTAGATAGAAATGGAAAGAGCATAATTAATAATAATAGAAGTGTCGTGGAACACTCTGTTGGAACGAACTTCCTTTCGTAGTATATTATTATTGATAAACGTATTACATATATTATTGATTAACAAATACAAATAAAAAAATTACTAGCGTCTATTAAATTTCATCTTAAATTAAATTCTTCATCTCATATTAAATTTCTATACGTGGTAGAGCCATGCTGTAGTTATATTTGTAGTATAGTTGTAGCACGAATGGGTCGGCTCGACCGGGGAAGGACCACGCTCTCACAGAATACCAGCGTAAAATAGCAGCTTAACGCTGCTGTGTTTCGTGTGGTGAGTGTAGAGAACCGGACACCCTTTTTACTGGAAATGAGGCATTCCATCTTAGTCCTCACGGGTGATAACGCATCTGTATTTTGATTTGTAACAGAGGATAGATGTAGATGTCTATGGGCCGCAGCAACCACTTACCATTAGGTGGACTGTGCTCGTTTGTCACCCTTATACTATATAAAAAAGCGTCATTTAAAATAATATTTCTTTCATGGCAAGATAAGAAAAAGTGCAAGGGAGATGAATATTATTCCATCTCGCTTCTTTTCTATGGGCTAGGTGAATAATCTTTTTTTCACCTAGCCCCCATTCACCAAATTCGTACCGTCCGATAAAGAACTTGGTTCCAAAAAAATAGAAGGGGGCCCGAGTTGGTCATTTTGAAACGCCATCCAATAGCGTTGACTCGGCACATCGCCCGATGGTGTGAGGTGAGGTAAACGCCGCTGGGGGGGGGGGGGGGAGGGGGGCGTTTGTCGCTTGCAGTCGCTGCAGAGCAGCAGTGCGGTCGATTCACGTATTTTGTAGTTTTTCGCGCGACCAGTTTTGGTTTTTGTAGTGTAGATTTTTAGTATGTGTGCGCGTTTAATTCGCTATTTTATTTGTGGTTCGTGAGAACTGCCTCGGATTAGTTTGTCTAAGTTGTACGGTCGTGACAAGAGGCTTGTATGGAATTTGTCTGATTAAAGTAATTTCGTTTGAAAGTGATTGCGCCAATTGTATAGTGATTGCGTGTTGGGGTGCGTTTTGCAATGTTTGACTTGCTTGTGTGACGTGGAATCATGCGTGCGCGCCGAGTGGAGATACGGTCTGGAGTTTGGAGCTCGCATTCCGTTTCAAGGGCGTGGCCCGCTTGATTGTTTTTGAAAGTCATTGTTTAATTGTACCGTCACGTTAAGAGCCTTTTGTGTGTTGACTCTGTAGTTAGTTTGCGTGTCAGCTAGGATGATTTTGAATTCTTATTGCGGCGTAGTATTTAATATCGTACGAAGGAATTTAGTTGTTGTTTGTAACGCTGAACTTGTGACTCGTGAAGTGATCGCGGTGGTTCCCTGTTTGTAATTTGGTGATAAATGAATCCGGAACATTGAATGTTGAACTTAGAACTACTGCTCGTTGCTTGTGTCGGGTATCACGTGTTTGATTTTATGATGAACGTTGAATTGGTTGAGTTGAAGTTGGTTAAATGTACAATAAAGTTCATAGACTGAAATAGTGACATGAAAAAAGAAGTTGTCACTTGGTGACGCCTGCTGGAGTGATGCAGCATTGTGGGGCAGCATGGAACCAGGCCGCTGCCCGGTCACCTCAGCTGGGCCAGGTCACATAAATAAACACTACTAAACACCACTTTACATGCACCTACACCTACCTACGGCCTGACCGAGCCTTGGTGCGGTCTTAGCTTCGGGTCCAGGTACGTGTAGTATTATAGGTCAATTGTCCATAGGCCTTTTGGGCCCCACCCTTAGTTGTCCGTCGAATCTTCCGCTGATGGGCCCCGGAATATTTCACCTTTGTTGGGGCAGCTAGGGGCGTGTATACACAGAATAAATAATAGTACTACGTACAGAAGTTACACTCCTTTGATATTGACTGCTTGCCGACGTTTTGATACCCTACATAATTATTATTAATCAGCAACCCAAACGTACCACTGCAAGACTTCAAGATACTGTAAGCTCATTCTGCGTAGATCGGACCAAAAATTAACTACGGGCTAACTATGACATCAGGACGTCAAACACCTCAGTCCCCCCCGTGACCACGGGTGCTGAAAAGCACTCGAAACGTCGGGAATTAAAAAGTTAAAGTAAACGCGATAAAATCCGTAAAAAATTAGTTTCATTTAATGTGTAATCTTCGCGTAAATATAAGATATCATTATATTTTAATAATGTTATTATTTTTTAGTTGTTATAGATTACACGGCTGATCCAAATGCCTCAACGGGTCAATTTGAGTGCATTTATCGACAACCGATGACTGTACCAAGATTTAGCAGCGCTACAGATTTCATTGTTAAAGGAATATCATTACCTAATAATTATTTCTACAAAGGTAATATGGAAATAACCCAATTCCCAAGTAGTGCTGATTTAAGTGGCGAAAACGAAATACCTAGAAGCGCAGCCGATAAAAACAATTTGATGACCTTATAATAAAAAATTCATGAACTAAACTACGTGTTTTAATGCTATTAAATACATTTTGCGTTTCTTTAAAGATTCGTAGACTTATAGATCATATACATATCTTAATGATAGAAATAACTAAATTACCTACACATTAAATAAAACTAATTTTTACGGATTTTATAGCGTTTAATTTAACTTTTTAATTTTTAATACATATTATTTTTCTTCTCGATGTGATGATATTGACTACTTTTAATTGAAAACAATTTTTCTGTATTTATCAAAATACTGTTTAATACGATAAAGTCACTGAGACACTGGTCCCGCGTACGCAATGTATGCAAAGCAAAATGACATATGGAGTCCTGATTTTTTATGAAAAATTATGCATTAAAAAATAGACACAGGCACAGCGTGCAAGACCGGTGCGCTGCCAGCGACTTCACGAGGCGCCTTGCGACGTCGCGAAGCTACTGGCCTCTTCAAGCATCGTCGCGTCGCGTCGCGTCTTGGTGTGAAGTAACCCTTAACAAATCCATGAATATGTAAAATATAATGTGTTATTCCCAGAAAACATCAAAACTTAAGATACGAAAGTACAGAAAAATCGATCGTCATCATTTTCCAGTTCTTTTCCCAGTGTATGGCATCCAAACCTAATATCTTCTAGTTAAGATGCGAAGACAAGAACAGTCCGTCCCTACTCTAAAACGCATCCTGGTCGTACGCGTGGGATTGCGTACGAACATCCCCTCCACCTTCCCACGCTGATCTAGACAGCTGATCGACGTTGCTTCGGACGCGTGTGATTGCGTTGCATACGATAATGGGAGAAACAGACTGATCGCACGTACGCAACGTATCCGATGCAACGTTGGTGTACACTTGCCCTGGACGCACGAGTACAAACTTATAGCATGTTTTCTGATTCTGGAAGTGAGTTTGAGAATGATTTACTTAGTCTGATATTTATAAACGAATATATCCACGCCATAAAGAAAAAAGTTAAGAAACGAAGACATTGGAAGATATTATATGAAATAAATAAACAAACAGAGGAGTTTGGAGGATACATTAGTTAAGGAAGTGGAAAATGATGGCCTTCGATCGGGTTTGGCACAAAGTGCTTCTTACGAAGCTTCCTTCTTATGGGCTTCCCGAGAAATTGCGCTATTGGATCACCAGTTTTCTTGCAGATGTTCCATAAGGCTGCGTGCTATCGCCAACGCTGTTTCTTCTGCATATCAATGACGTGTTGCAAACCGGTAACATTCATTGCTATGCGGACGACAGCACTATACACCGGCCGTGCCTATATATCTTGGGTAAACGTCACCGAGTTCTGGAACAAACTTGTGTCTGAAGTCGAGTCTTTGCTGGACAAAGTCTCGGACTGGGAGTAACTAAATCTAGTCCAGTTCAATTCCCAGAAGACACAAGTTTGCGCATTTACCGCTGAAAAGAATCCCTTTGTCGTATCTCCTCAGTTTCAAGGCACTCCCCTTGTTGCCACAGCCAGTATCGGAATCCTCGGCGTCGACATATCGAGTGACGTGCAGTTTCGTGGACACTTGTGTGCTCAGCAGAGCGCGACAGTTTTACATGCCAGCATACCGCCTGCAACTTTACTAGGCGCAGGTTCAGCCGAGCATGCAATACTGTCCCCATCTCTGGGCTGGGGCTCTCCAGTGCCAGCTCCTTCCATTTGACCGCATCCAGCACAGATCGGCTCGAATGGTCGACGACCGAGTCCTTTCCGATCGGCTCGATACATTGGCGTTGCGAAGAGATGTTGCATCCCTTTGCATTTTCTTTCGCATTTACCACGGGGAGTGCTCAGAGGAATTTTTTGGATTAATCCCAGATCGCGTGGACCAAAGCTGTCTTCCATGAATTCGGGACTACGCCTTGGGAGTAGGAGTACCGGAAAAGACGCGTTAAAACCGGTGTCAACTCCGGAGCACACGTCTTCAGCACAATTAGAGGACTCCATCAGGCTCACTTGACTTGCTCACGTCCAGGGAGAAGAGTGCTTTGCGAACCGAGCGCTGTGTAAGCCGCACATCCGACATGGACCACTCACATCGCGGGATAGTCGGCGGTGTGTTCCCCCCGTCATCTAGAGTCTAGTTGAACGCAAAGAGAGAGCTTAACAGGTCGCCTTTTTCCTTTGCGGCATGGTCCAGTGAGTCGTTCTCTCTGTGCAGAGATGGAAGAGATGGCTGACAGAAGTTCCCTTGCACTTGGCAAGAGACCAGAATGCACGGATTTCCCGAAGGAAGGCGGACTAGCTTCTCGCCAATTCTGCCGATGTGCTCAGACCTTGCCTTGGCAATAACGCGTTTGAAGGACCTGTAGGCGGAATTATACTTCTTTTTAAGAGCGCTGGTGTTTACATCCCGAGACGTTGATGCGTCAGCCCAGGCCCGGTAGCACTCCTGTTTATAACGTGATGCTATTTTACAGGAGCGACCAAACCATGGCTGGGATCTGCCTCCGATGGGCACCACAGAAGATGAAATAAAAAGTTCCATACCCTGAAGTACCACATCAGCAACAGAATCGGTGACAACGCTGGGTTCTTCCGGCGAGAAGCAAACCCGCCCCAAAGGGTAGGATGCAAAAAAAGACAGCATCCTATCCCAATCGGCTGACCTATAGTGCCAAAGACAGCGGCAGCCAGAATGCGAAAAAGAGAATGCAACCGTGACATTAGTGTGAGTGGCACCACTTTCCGGACAAGACAATGGTCCGACGAGCCTAAAGGAGCGTCGACAGAAATCTGATATCCGTCCGGATGAGAGGTCAGTAGAAGGTCTAACAGAGAAGGTGCATGATCCCCCACGTCTGGAATTCCCGTAGGCGAAGTAACCATTTTTTGGAAAGAAGTCCTTTTTAAATTTGATAGAGTATCGTCTTCATTAATATCTAAAGTACTTTTTTTACTGTAGGAAGTTCGCCTTTATAAAGAAAGCATTACTTTTTTGCTTATGGCTGATTTAGTAAAATCATCAATTTTGTCACTAAACGTTGGTCTAAGTTTGGTGGTGACAGGAGAACAAATTTCGCCGTGTTCTTTATAGTCCTTGAGTATTCTATATACAGATGCAACGCCGATACCTAAAATACTAGCTGCTTTCTGCGCCATCTCCTTTCTGTATGGGTATTTATCATTGGGTCAAGTTTCTTTAACATATTTGTAGGTATAAATAACCATATTTTTTCATTCACAGTAAAACTAGTCACCTAAAATTAAAAATTAAATTAAAATGATATACATGCTTTACTTACATGCATCTTTAATAAATTAAGAAAATTTTATTATTACCGTTGCGGTTTTTTAAATAACTTTAAGATTTCTCTAAAGCACACTCCGAAACAAGAAGTTTTAATTAAAACCATTAAAAGTATTAATATATATCCTATTCCTATACATATCTTTGGACGTTTCTTTTTTGGAGAAGTAAAATCTGTTGATTTATCTCTCGACGTACTTGGTTGTGGCTGCACCATTAACCATTCTTAATAATATTTATTTATTTATTTATTTCTCCCACTTTTTAAACAGTTTCATTTCTTACATAAATAGTTTAAGAGTTTTAAGTTGTTGTGGGAGACAGGAGCCTCCAGGCTCTCCCTCTTGGCTTTATTACAATTCGATGAATATATACCTAGACATGAAGTGAGCGTTGCCTGTGAAGATCGAATATAAGATTTCTTAGGTGTAAATAACAATAAAAGGCATATTGATTATATATAGCATGCAATATGTTTAAAATTGAAGTATATAATCAAAATGTTATATAAAAGCATATACGTATACATATATAAATATACATGAATGTGTGTGTGTGTGTGTGTGTGCGTGAGAGAGAGTGTGTGTGTGTGTGGTCATGCATGCGTGCGTGCGTGCGTGCGTGTGTGTGTGTGTGTGTGTGTGTGTGTGTGTGTGTGTGTGTGTGTGTGTGTGTGTGTGTGTGTGTGTGTGTGTGTGTGTGTGTGTGTGTGTGTGTTTCTATCTCACTATTCCGCTATTTCAGTAAATTCTCTGTTTCTTCGTAATCTAATTTCATAAGCCAATCTGTTAACTTTTTTTACATTTATATTTTGTTAGTTGCAAAATTGAGTGTTTTCTATTAATTTTATTATATAACCTGCCTATTGTGTACCCATAAAACTTCTGGGCGAAAGTAGATTTTGCTTGTATCGTTTCGCATACCTCATAATTTCTTCTCCTGGTTTGTATTAAATTAGGTGTGAACTCAGTGCAAGTGTGTTTTTTTTAATTGTAGACAATTTATATAATTGCCGTACTGTAAGCACTTTAGCTTCCCTGAATAAACTGGTAGTTGAGAAAAATTTTGGCTTATAAAGTGCAACTTTTAGAATCATTCGTTGAGCTCTTTTCAATTCAAGCATGTGTGTCTTATTGGAACCTCCCCAAACGGTAATACCGCAGGTTAATATAGATTGGCACAAAGATATATAAACAGTTTTTAACAAAGTCCAATTTGTGACATGTCTTAAATTTTTAAAAATGTAAGTAAGTTTTCTGACTTTTTGGGTTAAATTTCTTATGTGCGCTTTGAATTTAAGATTATTATCTATTGTTATACCTAAGTATTTAATTTCTTGTGTATTTATTATATTAAAGCAGTTGCAGTTTGAACTACTAGCAAGTTTAACTAGTTTGAAATTGATAACATGAATGAGCTATAATTTTATAATTGTTAGTATATTTTGGTAATTTGCGAATCGAAAACGTAATATATTTGGTTTTATCAACATTAAGTGAAAGTGAATTTATTGCTAGCCACTGACAGACGGTATTAAAACCTTCTTGTGCAATATTAAAAACTTCTTCCCATGAATCCCCATAAAAAGTTAGTGTAGTATCATCGGCATACGATATTATTTTACAATTTTTTATATTTAAGTGTACAAAGTTCATTAATGTAGCATAAAACAGCGTTGGGCCAAGTATACTGCCTTGTGGGATGCCGTAACAAATTGGTTGTTCATCGCTTACTATGTTACCTATCCTAACACGCTGTGTTCGATTATGTAAATAATCCATAAGAAGAAGTAACTGCTTATCCCTTATGCCCAACATTTCTAGTTTTTCAGTAAACTTATCGAAAGAGACTGTATCAAACGCTTTTTGGAGTTCAATAAAAATGGTTAGACATTTTTTTTTTACTATCCAATTTCTCAACAATAAAACTTGTTAAGGCGTGTACAGCATCAGTTGTTGACTTTCCCTTTCTAAAACCGTATTGAGCATTCGAAATTATTTCATTTGCTTCAAGATATTTAATAAGCCTACAGTTAATAATCTTTTCAAAGATCTTAGAGAGGGAAGGTAATATTGAAATAGGACGATAATTTGGGATACAGCCTCTTTCGCCAGTTTTAAATATGGGAATGACTATAGATTTCTTCAATGAAGGAGGAAAGATGCCTTTTGATATACATAAATTAAAAATATGTGTAAGGGGACGTACAATTAAGTCTTTAAGAAGCTTTAATACTCTAGCAGAGATCCCATCCCATCCTGCACCGCTGTCTGACTTAAGGCCTAAAATGTGCCTTCCGATTTCTTCTTCACTAGTGTTTAGGAGAACAAACGAGTTACACTTTGATGTTCTTTTATTTATTTTTAGAGGAAGTAAGGGAATATTTAGTGGAATTTTATTCGCTAATTCAGCACCTATTTGAGCAAAGTATTCATTCACCGCGTTTACAGATTTAAGGGGACTTATTTTAGCTTTGAGAAGTTCCAGCGGTGATTTCTTAGGATGGTCAAGATTATTTTTTATTATCATTACCGGCTATTTTTAATTCGTTGCTTTCATAATTTCTTTTACATTTTTTAAGAATGTTAATACAATAGTTTCTATATCTTAAGTATGTGATTCTTAGTATCTCATTATAGGGGTCTTTTTTATTTTAAAGTGCATTCTGTCTCTTGTTCTTATGCACCTATGTAATCCTATTGTTATCCATGGTTTTATTTTTATTTTACTTCTAGGTATTTTTATGTTAATAGAATTTTTTTTAAATCAATTTTTGTAAGTTTTCAATAATAAAGTTAATGGATTGACTTGGATTCTCATCATTGTTAAATATTATATTGAAATCAAAATTATTGCAGCCTTCAAGTAAAGTCTCATAATTAATTTTTTGTTTAAGTTTTATTTTCGATTGTATCAAACATTTTTTTTGTATTTAAACAGAAGAACAGATTCATGGTCTGTAATGGCAGATTGCAAAATAAAAGTATATGAATTTAATTTCGTTTTTAGTATGATATGATCTAAACAGCTATTACCTCTAGTAGGTGTGTAGTAAGCAGGGGTCAAACCAAGGAAAGATAAAGTTTCGAGATAACTGGATGCTGTTTGGTTTAGGTCTGCAATATTAATATTTATATCCCCTGTAACTAGGATATTTTTGTGTTGAGCGTGTTTTACTAGTGTATATTATGCAGAGACTGAATAAAATTGTCAATGTTATGAAAACTGGGGGGTCTATAAATGGCAATTATAACGGTGTCATTATTTATTTTTAAAAGTAAACAATTTGCCTCTAAAATATTTGGCTCTTCAATTTTAAAGACAAGATCATTATTAATCAAAACGACTACACCGTCGTTTTGATTATAGTTAGAAGTTGTACTATAGGTAGAATATCCTGGCATATAAGGTAGGTTAGTAACATGTGAGAGCCAACATTCAGAGACAATTATAATGTCTCAAGTTAATTCTAATCTTCCCAATAAAGCATTAAAATTATTATAATTTTTTGTTTATACTCCTAATGTTTTGTTGTAAAATTTTTAGGTATAAATTAGGGTTCAGTATAACATTTTTACAATGTTCCGGTTCGCATACTTATATAATAATATTTAAGTCCTCAAACGATCCAAATAAATAAAATTAGGCTACTGATAAAGAGTTTCACAAACAAGTTTTTTAATATTTTACAAAATATAATTTTTAGTTTTATATATGAAGAGTTTTCATATACTTTTCTATGTGTAAATAAATACGTCTTTATTATTTTTATACTTACTTACTTACTTATCTTCACGCACAATCCCTGACGGGGTAGCCAGAGAGAACAGATCGCCAAGTGTCACGATCCTTACATATTATTTTTATAATTGTTGTAATTAGATGAAGTCTTGGAAAGTTGATTACAGTTAAAGATGTGATTACAGTACCTAAGAAAGGTATGTTTTGAGAATGTATACTTGTGGGTACATGGAAAATACATTTTGTTAGCGTTTTAGTAAGATTTAGCGTATATAACAGCATTTTAAATTGATTGAATGAATTATAGTGTATGGTAAGTAAAGTAAATAAATAAATTGTATACAAAAATATAAGTGTGTATGAGATATCTATGTTATAAATTCTTATGATGTATTTATTTTCTTGAGGTCTTGCTCGTTTTTTGTACGTAATAGTGCTTCGCCTTCTTTCTTTCGTAGATATATGGTACCTGGCGTGGCCCAACAAAACTTGTACTCGTTTTTTGCAGCAAAATCTCTTGCAAGAAAATGCAGGCGTTTCATTTTAGGTAATAAATATTGGTGTATGCGGGCCCTCGAAGTTTAGGTGCTCTGTACTTAGCCCTTTTCCATTGTTTTCCTTTTTAAACATTTTTAATGAATTTAAAAATTTGTATTTTGTCATAACCGATGAAAAGTCTACTAGAACTGAATTTATGAACTTACTTTTCGTATAGATTTTTTGAATATTACGTATGTCTGTTTGTTCCAATTTAATTTTTAACACATTTCCAAGCGATGTTACCAAGTTTTGCAGATCTTGGTCTGTTTCTCTTTTTATACTCGGGATATTTCTAATTTCTATGCATGACGCACGATTGTTTCCCTCTAGTATTTCAATTTTATTTTCTAGATTTTCAATATAAATTTTGTCCACTTTTTTCTCTTGAAGTAATTTATCATATTTATCTTTTAAACTGTCATATTGTTGAGACAAAAACTCGAGGGAGGATGATATATAAGTGTTTTGGTCCTTAATTGTATTAATTGCTTCTAATAGTGTTGCGTATTTTTCGTCCTGAGTTGACGTCCAATTAGAAAAAATACTTTCGAATTTCTGCATAAGAAACTCCATATCATCGCTCTTGCTTCCGCTTCTGAGGTCTCATAGTTATATTTTTGTCTCCCGATAAATCTGGGGATGACGAAGAGCAGTGTAACTGAATTTTAGACGGTGAACGTTCAATTGGCATAATAAAGAATAATATAAACTCCTTTCTCCTTTGTGTTAAATTTATATACACAGCGGTTTCTATCACTTTGAGGCGACCTAGTTACAAAAAAGTGTAGGCCTATTTGTGGTGCAAGATGCGACTTTCCGACAGCAAGACGTTTAATCCGATGAGTAGGTAATTTATAGCAATAAAACGAGATAGCTGTATACACTTTTA
Source organism: Parnassius mnemosyne (assembly GCA_963668995.1). Lineage (NCBI taxonomy): Eukaryota > Metazoa > Arthropoda > Insecta > Lepidoptera > Papilionidae > Parnassius > Parnassius mnemosyne. The sequence continues at coordinate 39,844,080 of CAVLGL010000148.1, read as the reverse complement.
AAAGACCTTTTGTTAATGCGTATAAGGGCGTTATTCCGATTTAATCATTAATTAGATTAGATGGGCGTGGTTAGGCGATTCTTGTTTCTTAAATCTTGGTAAAAGTGCTATCTCACTCACCAGTATATCTTCGCTCTGTTCAAATGCAGTACGACACTTTTGTACTACACTTGCATTTCTAATCTCCTGGTATCTAGATAGATTAATTACTTACAGTTTCACTATTTAATTTAGACGAAATAAATATGTATATATAAAAAAAATATATTTATTCCGGAAGTTATTATTTAAAAATAAGTCTGAGGAAACAAAACTAGAAAAAATGGTAAAAATCTATAGTTGATGACTGTGGACACGTCCGCTCTGTTTGGGATCCAAGAGGGAAGGGGAATAAAAAACACACATAATAAAAAACAATGATCAAGAAAACAAAATAACAATAATTAAATAAACAACAAAAAATAACAAAAATTTTAACAAATAACTTCTATCACCACGAGCGCGTTCCGAAACGGATCTTCGGTCGCTATTGATGATTGTTCAATCATAAATAGAACGTAATTGTTAATCATTCAATATTTTTAAGTAGTCGACGGAGCCCCGCTCAGTGGGACCCATATTGCTGGGTGGTTTATAAAAACATAACCACGAAGGGGACGGCGGAGTCTGTTCGCTCACTTCGTTCGGTCACTCGACCCCGCCATCACCTTCTAACCTAATCTGTCTGAATCGGGGTGCCCCAAGTCCCGAGCTCGCTTCGCTCGCTTTTCTGGCCAACTAGCTGGTACCCGGTAAAAATAACTGTTGAAATATCGTTTTTAATTTGGAAGAGTTATATTGTTTAATTAGGCATTCATCATTATAATGCATTCATTGAAGTTGAATTATGTATAACTTTCAAAGTTGGTACGATACGCGCGCCACCTATTGTGAGGTAATTGTAATAGGCCTATAGCATTCGTACAAATGGAAGCAATAAGTTGACAAAGTTTTAGTGCCATCATGTTTCTATATAGTTTGTGACATAGACTAATATATAACTAATATATAATACTGGTTTGTGAGTGCCATCTGATGAACGGTATGGCAGCGCATAAAATACGAACAAACAAAATTTAATTTTTATGTATCAGATTATTAACAATTAAGTTGTATTTATGGTAGAAGAATCAAGAGCGACCGACCAAACGATATTTAGTAAAAAATTAATTAATTTAATGGATATAACTTCAAATTTATAATAAGGGGGCCAATCTAAGGATGAAATTTATTTAATTAATTATAAATAATTAAAAGACGAACAAACCTTTTTTATGTTCGAACAATAACGAACTAACCACGAACAATTAATTAAAAATTAAAAAAAACTCATAAATAAAAAAATCCAAGTGGGGCTAGGTTCAGGTACGTACCTCTTTATATCTGAGATCTGAGCACCATAGACATAGTATCTTATAGACTAAACATTCAGTGACGTCATCAGCGTGTGAAAGGAATGCACGTATATCAGGCTGGTGCAACTTCCATAGTAAAAAATTATATGTACTACAGGGGTCAAATTTTAATGACGGCTACTCTTCTTTCTGCTATTCGTGATATGTCTATTAACGACATTGTCAAATGAAATAGGTTCAAATGTCAAATCAAACAATTATATTTGTATATATTTTATTAATTAAGATTGCTTTTAATTTTGCTATAGGAGCCGTTGTTCATTTACAGAATTGTTAAGAAATTAAATATGCATTATAAAACTTTCCAGTTAATTGGTGCAAGAAGCGGAAAAAATGATAACAAGAAAAGGCTATTCGTAACAATATCTCCCTTAGGTGATGAAAGGTATGTGGTGGTTTCAACTTTAATAGTAATATGATATTCAATGCGAGTATTTTTTGGACTGGCCATCTATGTTGGACATGTTTTTAAAGTGTACGATTGTGTGCACAAATACAAACACACTATTTCCTAAATCTGATAGTTCGATGGTTTGGCAACCCGAAACGAACTATACTTAGAAACTACAGGTCAATTCTGACTGCTAACATTCTATTTGTTCAATAATAATGTGATTTTATTTATATTATTTTTTCAGATGCAAGCAATGGGTGAAATAGCTGGCACATCCACCAATTGAAAAGATTCACATGTTAAGACATATTTGTGACAAACATTGCTTTTGAACCCAACTAAAACGAACTGTTATTTCTTTAGTGGACTTACTTTAAACTTCCACAATTTATGTGTATGTTAATTAGGTTTCATTTACATGTAGCAAAAGATAATATCCCTCTAAAGTCACATTTTGGCAAGAATTAGATTATATAACTAAATCATTATTTTATTCATCAATAAACATTAGCTATAATGACCACTTATTTTGAAAGCGACAATTAGTAAACGATCTATGCGAATAGTATGTAGAAGTCTCTGTGAAGAAGCCTAGCGATTTGTACATAGTATTTGTTACACATAAATGCAATTTAATCCAATCAGTATTAAAAACCCAATATCTTTACCCTTAAAAAAACTAACGTTGAAAACAAGCATCCAGACGCAGACTATTTATTTTACAGCATAGCATCAATTGTTCAGTGCGGGAAGGAAGCCTCGGTCCTGCAATGCCGCAGCCAAACGCTTAGCCACTGCGCTACGGAGTCGTCATTTATTTTTTACTTAATTAATTACTAGTATAAAAGTGCGTTTTTTATGTTATATTTTCTTTATACATACTTTTGTACCTAATTGTAGAGATATAAATACAAATTGCTGTGTGTAAAATACATTGATTTCTTATCCTCATCGGCATTTTTACTCAATCCACACGTTAAAAATTTTATTTCTCATAAATAATTTAGTATAGAGATCTAACTTTTCTTATGTAAAAATATCGATAAACAATATATCGATAAAATTATTCGAGGATAGACATTTACAGCACTATTGTAATTCGTCAATGTTGCAGCACTGTTTCTCAAAACTAAATGTCATATCTTGATGTTGGTAGAGTAACTTGGCGTAATTTCATGCAATTATTTTTACTATGGAAGTCCCGCCTCTTAAACGTAGTGATTATATTCTCTTTGCGTATATAGTTCACTGAGCACAGACCATCTAGAACTTTAATCTGTCAAACAGTATCTATATAATCTATATCACGACATTTATAATCTGTAATCTGGGGTTTTGGTGGGAACTTGACCGGCGGCGGATAGTTTTCCCTGTATTATTGTTTAAATAAAGGTTTAAAGTGGATTTTGATATGTAAAAGGGGTGTGATTTTTTGTATTAGATGTCTGCGCATGTGAGCTATTAGGGGAAAGTGCTCCGATGGTAATGTGAATCTCAAGATAAGGTGTCTTTCTTCTTAGGCGCGTTTAGATACTATCGCCAATTGTCTGCTGACTTAAGTTGCCATTAAAATCTCCCAAAAAAACGCGATGTGACGCATCAACATATTGTGAAGCAGTGTACTTTAAAGGATTAATCAATAATCACCTGTTACTTGATACAGACATAAAAATGAAGACATAGTTTAAAAGACAAGTATCCAAGCCAAAAATCTTAATAAAAAAATTACAAATCTGTAACCATCATATTAGTCTGTAATCTGCTGAATGGGGGGGATGTTCCGATACAATGTAGAGTTTTGGCGGGAACTTGACCGGCGACGGATTGCTGCTCCTGTATTATTGTTTAAATAATGGTTTGAAGTGGATTTTGATATGTAAAAGTGGTGCAATTTTGTGTATTAAATGTCTGCGCATGTGAACTATTAGTGGAAACGGTGAAACAAGTGCTCTGATGGTGATGTAATTCTCAAGATAAGGTGTCTGTCTGGATAAGCGCCTTGAGATACCAATACCATAGCCAACTGTCAGCTGTCTGCTGGCTCAAGTTGCCGCCAAAATCTCCCAAGGGCTGCACAATGTGACGCATCAACATATTGTGAAGCAGTGTACTATGAAGGATAATTATAATATATTGTAACTTCAGGCTCAGAAGAGCTAGATCCCAGAGCCGTAAAGCCAGTTATTAAAACGGTACAATGAAAGTATCGACACCTACTCATATCAGTAGTACTCAAAGCATGTTTCGATACTACTCATACAAATACTCCTAAAGTATCGATACTTACTGATATCGATACTTTTATGTATTTTTTTTATTAAAATTTATGTAGCAAATGTTTTAATCCCCACAACGATCTATTCTGCCCTGCTACTTTAGATAACATCGTATAGTTCCAACCAGTGAACTAACGAACTATTATGAACCAAACCTAAGTACCTAACCTACGAAATTAATTAGTGAAAAGTTGAAAATCCTACCTTTCGTTTGTCCCTTTATTTGGTTTTTTTTGCCTTTATCCAGAGTAATTCCATGAGTTTTGGGATGCTTAACCTAAATTACACGTATTGCCTCAATATTTCACCGACTTAAAACATTGTCTACATTTTGCAGTTGTTTCGTTTGTTTTGGTAAAATATGTCCATATTAATGATTTTGTTGGTGCCATGATAACATTGGAATAATAGAATAGAATAGAATAATTTTTATTCAATATACATTACATGTGTAATTCTTATTGAAAGTATTTTTTTTACTTTACCACTGGTTCGAAAAAAAAACCCTCTGTCCTGGGAAGAACCAGCAAGAAACCCAGCGGGACTTTTTTTTAAATAAATTTTACAATATAAATGATTACGAACTATTTACAAAATTTATTTTAGAAACTGCTTGGAAGCGACCACCTCATTCCCAGGGGTTATTATCAACCATGTATTAATTTATACTATAATAACCCTTTTTATACAGTTTCAGTTTAATAAAACATTTAAACTTGGTAATAGAGAGAACCTGTACACTTTCCGGGACCTTGTTGTATAGCGTATACATTGCCCCAAGAATGAATTACTAAATCTGTGGAGTCGAGAAACTGGCATTAATAACTTGTGTTTGTTCCTAGTGTTTACAGAATGTATACGAGGGCGGCACTGAAAATTTCATTTCAATGAAGTGACACAACATTACTATTTAAAAATGTATTTATTGCTTTTCGAAGTATTCTCCGCGAAATTTGACACATTTTTCCATACGATGGAACCAATCATTGAAGCAACCATTCCATTCGGAAGTTGGGGTCTCCAAAATGGCCGTTTTGTAGGCGTCTACAGCTTCTTCAGGTGATGAAAATCTCTTTCCACGCAATTTATTCTTTATTTTAGGGAAAGTATAGAAATCATTAGGGCTTAGGTCGGGGCTGTACGGCGGATGGTCTAAAAATTCTATGTTTTTTGCTCTAAAAACTCTTTTGTTCTGTGTGCGCTGTGAGAACTCGCATTGTCGTGATGGAGGATGATGCGGCGGTTGCAGTTTTCTTTACGGAGTTCAGAAATGACCTGTGGCAAACAAATGCTAGCATACCATTCTGCATTAACCGTTCTTTGTCCCTCAAGAGTAATAGTCGTAACATGGCCGGTTTTGGAGACAAACGTGGCCACCATTTTTTTGCAACACTCTTATTTTCGAATATTTTGCTTTAACTCATTTTCGAACACCCAAACTCGTGACTGGTTTTTTGTTTCGGGTTCGTACGCGTATATCCAGGATTCGTCACCTGATACGATATTGTATACAGCATTTTAGGATCCTGCGTGGAATCTTTTGAGAGTTCTTACGCACCAAGTAACGCAAGCCGCTTTTTGCTCTTCACAGAGCGAATGCGGTAACCATCGGGAAAACAACTTTCTTACACCTAATTGTTCATGCAAGATTATTTGTATTTAGCTCATGCCAATGTCTAAATTTGCCTGAATTTCGCGGCATGTCACATGTGGATCTTCCTCAATCAGCTTACGCACAGCATCAACGTTTTCTTGGGTGACTGCAGTTTTTGGACATCCTTGACGGGGATCATCACTGAGCTTGACACGTCCACGTTGAAATTCAGCAAACCAGCGATAAATTGTGGTTTTGGATTGGGCTTCATCACCAAATGCAGGAATCATCCGGTCAACACACTGTTTTTGTCTTAAACCACTTCCAATTTTTCACTTAGAATTTTCTCGAGTCAATTCCATTTTCTCAACGACTAAACAAGTTTGACAAAACCTTGTGACAAGACCGAGAATCTTTTTTTAAATAAATAAATGGTATTCAATTTTAAAAAACCAGGGATTTTTCAATTAAAAATATTTTAATATGACAGGAACAGTGGAAATATTTCATTCCCGATACTTTTAGTGCAGCCTATGTATCACTTTTTTTACTAAAACTATCTTTGTTTTTGTGAACATACATTAAATTTTCGTAAATATACTGAGAGGCCAAAGTTAATATATTTATTTCTTTAAATTTATCTCTAAGAGACTCTTTCGGTTTTAGATTGTAAATAGCTCTAATGGCCCTCTTCTGTAAAACAAAAATAGTTTCTGAATCAGCCGCATTTCCCCATAGCAAAGTCCCATAAGACATTATGCTATGGAAATAACTAAAATAAACTAATCTAGCTGTCTCGACACTAGTCAGGCCTCTAATCTTTTTTACAGCATAGGCTGCAGAACTTAGTCTGTTTGGATATATGGGGGCCCCACTGAAGCTTTACGTCAAGAGTGATCCAAGAAAAACAGTGGATACAACAGGGTTCAATTCCTCCCCATTTAAAAACACATTGGTATTCAGATTTTTAACATTCGTTGTTGTAAATTTAACACAATTAGTTTTATTTCCGTTCAAATGCAGATTATTAACGTTAAACCAATGCACTAATATTGATATAGCATTATTCACTTCGTCACATTTAAATGATTGACGTTTAAGTTTAAAAATCAAGGAAGTATCATCAGCAAATAATACTATGTCATGACTATCCCCTACAAGGTGAGGTAAGTCATTAATATACACCAGAAACAGGAATGGGCCGAGAATCGAGCCCTGAGGAACACCCATTAGTACAGGTTACTCGGAAGAACTTTTACCATTGATAATAACGTTCTGCTTTCTATTACTTAAATATGAAATAATAAGTTTAAGCGTTGTGTTCTTGACACCATAGTACTGTAGCTTCCTGATTAATGTCTCATGGTGAACACAGTCGAAGGCCTTGGAAGGGTCACAAAATATACTCAAAGCATCCTCTGAATTCTCCCATGCACAAAAAATATGTTTAATAAGCTCAACTCCAACGTCAGTTGTCGAGCGGCCCCTTGTAAAACCGAATTGATTTTTATGTAGCAATTTATTAATATTAAAGAAACTTAACATCTTATCTAAAATAATTTTTTCAAAAATTTTACTTAATTTTGGTAGTACAGAAATTGGTCTAAAATTGGCGGGGTCTAATGTACTACCAGATTTAAATATAGGTATGACTTTACTATGTTTCATTAAATCAGGAAACACACCAGATTCGACTCTTATATTAAATATAGTGGCTAGATAAGTTGCTAATATATCTATTATAGATAAAATAACTTTAACGGAAATCCCCCATAAGTCTGCCGTTTTCTTAACATGAATAGTTTTAAAATATTTAAGGATATCTTTTGGCAGTACTCTATAGAATTTAAAAGTATTTGAACAAGCCTTTACATTTTGTTTGAGCAATGATTCGGCGACAGTAGGAGAAGAATTTAATGATTTTGTTGTCAAAAAAGGAACATCAGTAAAATGTTTCTCAAAAGCTATAGCAACTTCTTGATCAGATCGCGTTAAATTATTGTTAATATTCAATTGAAAATCCGAGTTGCGCGGTTTGACCTTGCCCGTTTCACTATTTATTATTCTCCAGGTCATTTTAATTTTGTCGGATGCAGTTTTAATTTTGTTGCTTAAATGTAAAGCCTTAGCAGTATAACACTACTATTATAAATGATCTTTCATCATAAAGCTCGTATAACCTTCGCCTCCTTTTACAAAATTCCGACTGTCGCCCATTCATTAAATGATTTGCGACTGTTAAAAGAGAAAGTTTTAAAAGTAAATATTCTACTAAATTCACAACTTATAATTTTAAATAATGTAGCATACAAATAATTAGCACTATTTTTAAACGAAAGTGATGGAAGTCTTTTTATTATATTACTTCCAAGCGATGTTCATTTATTGGAACAAACACAACTTTCTTATTTTTCTGTTTTTTGTGTATGTAAAGGTAGTGATACCAACTGTCCACAGCGATCTGAACTTAAATTTTGAATAATTGATTTATGCAAGGGCTTAACATCTGTAAAAATGTTATCTGTACAGGTCGCACTAGGCCCAGCAATACGTGTTGGTTCTAAGAATAAATTTACAAGATTATACGATTTAAACAATGAGATTGATGTTAAAGTCTCCACATATTACAACAGACTTGTTCTGTTTACTAAGTTTGAGTAAAACTTCTTCCACAATCCTTTCAAAATGGTCATAAGTAGCACATGGGGGTCTGTAAACACTTACAACAATGAGGTGCTCGAGCTCGACACAAGCCATTTCTACAGTTCGTTTAACAGAGAGAAAGTTAAATAAACCGATGACGACAATAACTTAAATTACTCGTAACGTAATCGTAAACAATCACTTGTGGAATCCTGGACACTGCTAGTGCTGACTGGACCAGTGACAATTTTAGTGTAATGGCGGCTTTCTCTCTTGGCCTCAGCTCGGGTGAAGTCGGACGGGTTCGGCTCGCCTGATTCGATCCGTAGGAGTAATAGTGTTCTGTGGGTTCGATACCAAGTACTTTTGTTTCGATACCGAGTAAGTATCGCAAGATTGATTCGATGCTATTAGTACTTGGTATCGAATCAAAAGTATCGAGTACCTACTCGTATTTACTAGTATCGGAATGTCCCTATCTGTAATAATCTCACAAACTATATCAGCTCACAAACTATATAGCTTGCTACATATATATTTATCTATGAACTATATAGAAACACTACGCGTTATCGTTAATAATCTGTGTCTGTGGTAAGGCGGTGGAAGCGTTTATCATTAAAGCTTAATTTCTATACAAATAAAATTAGAAATTACTCAATTACTTAACATGGGCCGATCGAGATCAAGAAGCAAGTCACCCAGACGGCATCATAAAAGCAGTAAACACTCAAGGAAGAAAAGTCGATCTAAAGATCGTTCTGCATCTAGGAGTAGGAATTCAAAACATGTCGAAAAATCTAAAGAACGGAGTTCCAAATCCAGGTACTCATAATAATACTTATGAAAAACGTTGGTGCAATAAACTTTTGAAAGGATAACTTAATTATTTTCAAAACTTTATAGAAAAAGGTCACGTTCCGCGTCGTCTTCAAGCGCAAGTGATGTTTCATATGATGGCAGCAGAAGGAAGAAGTCAAAAGGTCGTAGTAAAATGGATGAAGTTGACCGGCTAGCAGAAATGGAAAGACAAAGACGAGTTAGAGAAGCAGAGCAAAAGGTAATTGCAGCTATATACTAAAAAAAATAATGTTTACCCTTTTTATGGCTTGTGAATTATCTGTTACACTTAATAGAGTTAAAAAGTACATTGGCACTCTGCCTGTCAACCCTTTGGTTTAAACAAAAATGAATAATAAAAACTGTCACCTCATTTAATTCTATGGATGTTTTTACTTATTTGCATGTTGTTAATCCTTAAAGCGGCAAAGCACTAATAAAACATAATTTTGCATTCAAAAATCTATTTTTATGTATTGTTAGGGATGTAATTAAATGTAAATATAAAAGAAAAAGAAAAAACATTTATTTAGAAGGTTTTTTTTAATGTCCCATAAAACTGACAGCACTGCATACGTAAAAATCAGCTCTTTTATTTAGCGTCCTAGAAAAAGGACAGTGCTGGATACTGTATATATTAGAAACATTGACATATTAAATAACAATTCCATTTATAAATATACAAAAGCGTGGGTTTAATAAAACAATGAAATTGGCAAAAAATATTTTTAGTTAAAAAATAGTCTTAAGCAATTAAACAGTAATTAATTAATTATTTTTGTGTATGAAATTGTAAAATACACTTCTTTTTTTGAGTCAGGCACAATCTTACATCGCATTTCAGACATTTTATCATTGTTTTCCCTTTAATACATAGATGGCACCGTCCTTGTGTATCGATATCGGGTAGATTGTTGATTCCATCGAACCGCATCTCTGGTGGCAGTCTCGGAACTATAGGTTTAGTGATTTCAGCTGGAATTTCGGAATCTATTACAATTTTTATACGCATGTCAGATTTTATTAGTGCATCTGCAATTTGGATTCGAAACCTTTTCAGTGGTATAGAATTATCACCCATTTCCTGCATTGCACGTTTGTACACAAGCCATGCATTATTCAGAGAAATGTCGATGAGGTGGCTGAAAATGTTCATATACCATTTCTTGCTTTTCAGAGCAATCCTGTATAAAGAAATCAACATATCGGCTTTATCCACCCTGCCCATTTTTTTGTTGTATTCCTTGATAATGTGTGGACATGAAACAGGCCGCTTTTCGTGCACATCTTTATTATATTGTAAAATGCTGGTAACAGGCTCTTCTCCGCAATATGAACTCGCTAAATTTACACAGTCATTGTCCACCCACTTCAGAGATCCAACCTTTTTACCTTTATATGGCACCATCATCTCGTCTATGGAATACGACTTTTCCTCTTCAATCGCCAAACAATTTAGCCGTAAGTGCTCCATCACGGGCCTAATTTTAAAATTACGGTCTACATGATCATCCTCCGCGTTATTACTAAAGTGTAAGTTTCCTCTTATATTCTCATATTTTTTGAGAGACATAGCATCTGTGATAGAAGCAAAGCGAGTACCTTGTGCCCAATAATCAACATATGCTGTCATGCTTACTATTCCCATTAAAATTTCAATACCGACAAAGGATTTTATGTCTTTCACTGTTAGATTTATTGACTTGCCTTGTTTTTGCATAGAGTATGAATTGGTCATTTCGACGATGTGGTTCCATAAATCCTCATTCCAAAGCTTCTTGAAATAATCGAATGATGTTTTATCCGTATAATCTATAGAAGGGTGAAATTCTGAATCTATGTGTACCTGGCTTCTGAATTTTTGGCGTTTGAACTCGAATTTCATCTGTTCTAGTTTTTTTCGCTTATTTCTGACTTGGTTAGATGTAGAAGGATCATTTAAATTTCTTGTTTCTTGTGCGTCGTATTGAAATACCCAGTGGTGTTACTGGGGATGGTACTGATTGTTGTGGCTGAACAGTGCAAATATTTCTTGGAGACTGTACTGACGTGGTGACCACAGATGGAGAAGGTTCAAGAGAAATATTGCTCTTGCAGGGGAATCCACCAAAGTATCATAACAATTATTTAATAGAGAAGGACTCGCTAATTCTTCATCAATATCGTCATCAAAACCATTCAAAAATTCTTCCAACCCGGGAGACAGAGTTCGGCAGGAAGATGAATCGTCTAACGCTATACGTGAAACTACTCCTTCTTCAATATTGTCATCATTTTCGACGTCGGATGGTTCCGAATCTGACGGTGGAATCATAGCCAAAATTTTTTGCGCACGCCATGCTTTGATATTATTAGTGGAATTCCCTATAACAAGCATATTTAGCATTTAAAACCAAACACCATGAAGCATTAGATATTAAAAAAAATAATGCATACGTGCTCATTTAGATTATTATTGTTAGTAACATTAGCAAAGTCTGTTATTTGGGACACCTAAAATTAAATACCTAGTGTTGGTAAAGCGGCAATGTCCGTAAAAAGTGACACCTATAATTTAGCATAACAATCCTATAAATTGTCATGCAAAGTGGTTATAAATTGTTCAAAAATAAACAATAAACTCAACTCCTTTCGAAATAACCGCAGGTCGCAGTGGTTTGACCATTTTTATTCCAAATTTTTGCACTGTTTTACGAATAGCTGCCGAACATCGACTTGACAAATTTCAAAGCGAACGACAGTTACTGTTGTGATGCGCACGACGCGTAGTGTCTGTGCGAGGAGGATTGATATATCGCTCTCTTCACGTTTTGTTCAAAAACAGTGCCAGTTTACGTTTAGGAACTTTATTAATTTTGATAATTTAGTTGTACCGAAAAACGGACAAAAATGCATTAAGGGTTAATAAGGGGTACATAGGGTAGGCATAATGTCATTATGGTATTCTCTACCGATAAACCGCAGGGGAACTAAGTAAAAATGTGGGAAAGTGGTGTAAGAAGGAAATGCCAAAAAGATTTTGTTGCCTTTTACTGATTGTAGAATGACAATATAGAATATTCTTGGTCTCCTCTGTAAGAAGAAAGTTTCCAATGAGTAATGATCAGCTGTTTAGAGAGTGATGAATTATAAGTTTATATAGCCTACTTCCAATTGTGATTTGAAATAAAACTAATGTTTGTATCAAATTACTTGTTTAACAAAGAACACTATTAACATTGTTGCTGTAAATGTCTACGTTTGCCAACATTTGATGCTCATCTATATTATATAAAATGGAGCAAGAAAACAACATGTTGACAAACATGTTGTGCACCAACTGTTGCTTAATGCATACATCTCTTTATTGTTGCATTTAATGTTTTATAAGAGAATGATTTCTTACATTTACACAATTACTACACATTACAATAAAACTTTTATCGCATTTAATTTAACTTGTTTGGGACTAAAGTGTTTTGACATCCCAATGTAATGTCGCATTATTATGGCGGTAGCTAAGATAGGCTGTTGAACACCATGGTTAAGTTAGTTTGACAGGGGAAGGACTAGAATCTCATAAAATGCTAATGTAGCATTATACCCCTGTATTTCATATGGTTTAATGACAAGTATTGGACCCACTTTTTTAGTATATTGGCCCTTGTACAAAATGTTACTCTTCACCGATTCCTTTCTCCATATTTTTTTTCTGTAACAACATTATTATTCTTTAATATAGTAGTTGTCATAGTAGTCATAGTGTTTCTTATAGCTAGAGATGAAATATATAATGCATACAAGAAAATGAGGAAAGTAAAATCTTATTGTATGTTCTCACACCGATGTGGTAAAGATACATCTATAGTTATCTCTGTTAATTTAAATAAGGATGCCCTTAAACATTAGAACTGTTTTAATTAATAACTTAATAGATGCAAATAGCTTTGAAGCCATAGGGTAAAAACTATAGCAACAGCTACAGTGTTGGATCATTCCAAAAAAATAGCACCAAAATATATTTTTTTAGAACTGTTTTTTAATTGTTTTAAATGGCCGATTTTTACCTAATAATGGGAAGCTCGGCAAATAAAGAGCCAAGCCATTGTTCTAATCTAGTCATACCTGATGTAAAGATTTATTTTGAGATTGCTATTGCACCCTAGCAATCTCAAAATAAATCTTTACATTTAGATATAGATTTTATTTTCGGTATACATAACTTGCATAATGAAAATTGTTAAAACAGGTAGTTGAGGAAGAAGCAGCAAAAAGAATAGAATTACTTGTAAAAAAACGAGTTGAAGAAGAATTAGAAAAGCGCAAGGATGAAATTGAACAAGAAGTAGCCAAAAGAGTGGAAGAAGCAAAGCGCAAGATGGAAACAGAAATGATGCAAGAGCTTGAGCGACAACGAGAACAACAGCGTCGCGAGGAACTCGCAAGACAGGTAACTCAAACTTCCACCTATCAGCCATGTGTAAAAACAACCAATAACGTTGCTTTTACACATGGCCAAGCTCACCATGTGAGAATATAGTGTTTCCACAGATTATAAACACAATATGTACATTTCAATGTTTTAAGTAATTCCAACATTATGTACAACAGTAACTAATTAAAGAATTGTTTCGATCATATCTGTTAAAGGTCCAGTCAGGTGTAGTTCGAGTGCTTTACAAGAATTATTTTCTTGAACTCTGTTGTCATTTTGACAATTTTGTAACAATTAACTTGACATCTCCATTAATCCACATGCATGTCATTTGCACCTTCAAGGCAGATTTCTCTTTGCTTTATACTGCCTTATTGTAAGATTGCCATTAAGGCTTCCGGCTAGCATTTTAAAATTGTTCACTTGACTGTCCTTGGCAGTCACGTAGTGTATAAGTCAGGTCAGAAGACTGATCAAGACCAGAAGCCGTAAGAATTTTTTGGAGATGCTGCTTGAGGATCCTGTCGTGAACACTGAAGGTATTTTTTAAATCTATTTTTGTATAACAGCATTTTGTTTTAAATACATGAATTCAATTTTATGGTAAATAATTTTAGCACCAAAAATGACGTGCCTTAGAAAGTACTGTATTTTCACTTAGTTGTAAATTATTATTTAGGAACATAACCACTAGTGCGGTTTCGTTGACAGTTTTTTTTTTCTAAAATCGTGCACAATACTGCTCGCGTATTGATATTTTCAGGTTATTTTACTTGATTAAACAATATTCTTTATTATTTATACAAGTGACACAAAAGTGTGTTTAGGTACAAAAACTTGAGCAAAAATTTTTTACAATATTTTTTCTTTGTTTGTTGTGCAATGTTACTAAGAATTTGGATTAACATGTTTTTTTTATTATACAGGAGGAAGAAGCTCGTAAAAGGAAAGAGTTGGAGGAAATCATGGCCGAAAATAACAGAAAAATTGAAGAGGCACAACGAAAGTTGGTTAGTTTTGACACAACAATTATAATATTATTAAATCTTTATTAAATATATTCAAATATCATTGAAACTTCTGAAAGCTGGAAGACTATACCTATATTTAAGTGGTATTTTATCAGCTGGTGATTACATACAACAGACAAGACTGGTGGCAGTGATTTTCATTATTGAAAATTCTATGCGACTTGGTTTTGATTTCTAGTGTCTGGCTATACTGTAATAATTTATACTGTAGTAATTGTTCGGATTAATCCCAGCCGCCAAATTTCACGAACGCACATCGCGGCAGAACTCCCGATACCATCCACACCATCTGGATGATTGGCGGTCCACCACTGTGCGATTTAGAAGATGTTTTCTTCCTCGCACAACTTCCTTGTGGAATAGTTTACCACCAGCGATTTTTCCGGACCGATACGACTTAGGGACCTTCAAGAAAAGAGCCTACTCCTTTTTAAAAGGCCGGCAACGCATCTGCAATTCCCCTGGTGTTGCGGTTGTTCATGGGCGGCGGTAGTCACTTACCATCAGGTGAGCCGCATGATCGTTTGCACCCTCTCCTATAAAAAAAAAATTGTTAAAGTAGTTTTAAGTACTTGCCAGTATGTCGTCCAATATGTCGTATATTTGGAGGTCTGAACATGTAAACCAGAAATTGTAAAGGTTCTAATAGTGATTCTAATCAGTTAACTAGTTGGTAATTTTATTAAAACAGAAGAATGCTTCAAAAGACCTTCTTTTTTATAAAGAATCAATGAATATATATGAAAGAAAATTGAAAATTTTCTTGACTTTAGATTTTACTAAATATATATTAATATTTTTTTTAAGTATTCTTGTTATACACAAGTTTGTAACTGGTTTAGTTGTGAAATATTGTTTGCTGTTTGACGACAGTAATTTACTTAAAATTATACATCTGTAAAGATCTATATATAACTAGTGATCCGCCCTGGCTTCGTATGGGTGATTTCTGGATCTCCACAACAGCTCCACCTACCGAGTCCAGATGATTCAATGCCTTATGTTCTTTTTTTCAGGCCGAAGAGAGGTTAGCAATGATAGAAGAACAAAGAAAAATGGATGAAGAAAGACAGAAGCTGAAAAAAGAACAAGAAAAAAGAATAAAAGAAGAACAAAAAAAAATTTTAGGGAAAAACAATTCAAGACCTAAGTTATCGTTTTCTTTGAAACCACTGTCATGAGCCTATAATATAGATGCAGTAGCGCAGTGATCCATGCACTTTAAAAATTTTTTAAATGGCAATTTTTTTTAATTATGTGAATAGACATTACTGAAAAATGAATAGTGCAATCCCACAAAGACAACATAAATATTTCAAAAGTTAAATTATGATGCATAACCACTCAGTGCTTCAGTTATGTTGTGACATATATTTCATTTTAATATTTTAATATGCTCATATTAAAGTTTTATAGAATATTGAATTTGTTAATAATTCAAAATAAGTGCTATGGTAAAAAACGCAAGTTAATTATTCAGAATGGTCATTCTTTTACATTTTAAAGACTAATTAACACTAATATAATTAAAGCATTTTTTTATGTTAAATATCCTGGACTGGATAAGATGCGCTTGTCAAAGGAGCCTGAAATAATCATTCACCATAACAACACATAAAACAAAGATATAATGTGTTTGTCTTATGTGTTGAAATTATTTTGCTGGATCTAGATAACATAATGGATTCCATAAGTGAGTAATAATTTTATTAGCCCCCACCAATCTCCTTTTATACAATCCTTAAAATAAGTCCCTCTATTAGTATAGCACATATTACTTAGGTAAAAGAACATTACAACCTTTTTACTCATTCATGTTCTCGATAAAGTGGTGTTACGTTATTAAAAATAATTTTAATCATATTTCATTCACTTCATACTATATTTGCCTGTGTCAGAAATGAATTAACTAAACCTTTTCTTAAATAAGGCAAGCATTTTGGAGTCTGGAAATGATGGGGTTGACAACTCGAGGAAAAAATGAGATTTTCGCAATACTGGTAATTCATATGGTTCTGTAGAAACAAATGTTTTCTAATACTTTTACGTATACTCTGCCATATTACAAGTGATAAGTAGTCAAAAATAATATGGCGGAGTACACGTTATTATTTTGAATGGGAAGAGGGTTGGTGATATTTCTAAAAAAAAATCATAGACGCTATTGTATAATAAACGACAAAAATTCTGTATATTATACATTTTGCAACATTACATGTAATTTTTAACATTTAATATTGTATTATATTTATACAATTAAAAATGAACCGCGAAAATATTAGTCAATGCAAAACCGCTTTGGAATATTGGTCACGTGAGTTACATCTATGTTTATTTGCATTATTTATGTGTATAGGAAACAAGAGTAAATAAACGAAGTCATTATCCCCAGAATATTTTTTTATTTAGATTCACCTTTTTTTAATTATTTTAGACATGTAACCAAAATACATTTTCAATGAATATATAAATACGCTAGATTGATATTCGCGCTATTATACCAACGTAAAGTAGAACCTATGCTTTTGCGTTTCGCTTGGTTAGTGCAGGTGCCGGAGGCCCAAACCCACCCCCCACCCCCATAACATGGTAGCGGAATTTAAAAAAGGCATACCCCAGGAGGGTACCAGCACCCCTGGTAATGGAGAATCCCTCACTCAGCATCCACGGTCACGGCCAGGGGGGGGGGGGGGGCAAAATCCCGCTCTATACTAACACTGCACAGGGCAAACAGCGACAAACTATATAGATACCCAAATAATAATTGGTATTTATTTTCTCCCACATATTATGATCAGTACATGACAATAAACTATACAACTAAATAAGGTGGGAGACTGGTGCCCAAACTAGGTTTCCCTGTGCTATGGGATCACCAGGATTCAACAGAAGTGATATTACTGTAATACATTTAATAATCAATACAGCTACGTGTAATAAAATTACATTAAAATATACTTGTTCAGTTTGGAGGAACTGTGTAAAAATTAATTATTAGGTATACGAGGGCGGCACTGAAAAAATCAAGGAAGTGACACAACATTACTATTTAAAAATGTATTTATTGCTTTTCGAAGTATTCTCCGCGAAATTTGACACATTTTTCCATACGATGGAACCAATCATTGAAGCAACCATTCCATTCGGAAGTTGGGGTCTCCAAAATGGCTGTAGAAATCATTAGGGCTTAGGTCGGGGCTGTACGGCGTATGGTCTAATAAATAATTCTATGTTTTCTTGCTCTAAAAACTCTTTTGTTCTGTGTGCGGTGTGAGAACTCGCATTGTCATGATGGAGGATGATGCGGCGGTTGCAGTTCTCTTTACGGAGTTCAGAAACGACCTGTGGCAAACAAATGCTAGCATACCATTCTGCATTAACCGTTCTTTGTCCCTCAAGAGGAATAGTCGTAACATGGCCGGTTTTGGAGACAAACGTGGCCACCATTTTTTTAACACTCCGTGAACGAACAATTTTTGTTGGCTTTAACTCATTTTCGAACACTCAAACTCGTGACTGGTTTTTTTGTTTCGGGTTCGTACGCGTATATCTACTACCTACTACTATCTACACCTAATTGTTCATGCAAGATTATTTGTATTTGACTCATGCCAATGTCTAAAGTTGCCTGAATTTCGCGGTATGTCACATGTCAATCTTCCTCAATCAGCTTACACATAGCATCAACGTTTTCTTGGGTGACTGCAGTTTTTAGACGACCTTGACGGGGATCATCACTGAGCTTGACACGTCCACGTTGAAATTCAGCAAACCAGCGATAAATTGTGGTTTTGGATTGGGCTTCATCACCAAATGCAGGAATCATCCGGTCAACACACTGTTTTTGTCTTAAACCACTTCCAATTTTTCACTTAGAATTTTCTCGAGTCAATTCCATTTTCTCAACGACTAAACAAGTTTGACAAAACCTTGTGACAAGACCGAGAATCTTTTTTTAAATAAATAAATGGTAGTCGATTTTAAAAAATAAAGGACTTTTCAATTAAAAAGATTTTAATATGACAGGAACAGCGGAAATATTCCATTAATAATAATAATAATAATAAACTTTATTTCTCTCTACAAAATAACATTTATAAAATATTACATTTAAATATTAAGTAACTTACAAATGCTAGTTGTAGAGACTGGTGACGATACTAGGATTCCCTGTGCTACAGCCACCAGGCCTCCACCACCGGACAATAACTCACGTGTAATGTATATTCTGATGAAGAATGTATTTAAAAGGAAATATAATATATTTAAAAAGAGATAAATAAGCAAAAAGGAGGTGTTTGTGTGTGTGTGCGTGTGTGTGTGTACGATGGTGTGGGTGTGAGAGCATGTTCAAGTGGATCACATTGCTTTGATAAGTGCTGCACTTTCATCATAGTCTTTCGTCAGTAACCGTGTTTTTAAAGTATATTTACAGTTTGCTCTTGTTAAAGAGTATATAGCCAGTATACGGTTTAACTTATTATATAGTAACGGTCCAATAAAACAAAAAAACCTCTTTGCAAATGCTGTTCTAAATCTTTGGTGGACACAGACAATATCTTTTCTCCTTAAGCGTTGTGTCGAAGGGTCGTACGAAGTTTTAGAATGTTGTTTTAAGACAATGTACAGTATAAAGAGTTGACGAACTGTTAGCACATTCCATTCCTTATATAAGTCCCTAGTCGGATAAAGGAAATGGTGAAACTTTGCAACCTTTAAGATGGCTCTTTCGGCCACCTCCAGAGATCTTAAATAGGATTTAGCTGCACCTCCCCATACAGAAATACAATATGAGAATATAGATTGACAAAGAGCAAAATAGACGCTGCGTATAATTTTGAAGTCAGAAATTTGACGAAGTGTTCTAAAAACGTATATGAGCTTACGTGCACGAGCCGTAAGTTGTTCAATATGAGGCCTAAAAGATAAGTTCTGGTCAATGATTATGCCCAGGTATTTAAATTTGGTAACAGTTTCTAATCTGGTACAGCTACATATATTTACGAGATCGCAGGTATGGGCTATGAGTGAAAGGTTTTTATCTAAAGGGACATTACGTATGGCAAATGTAATAAATTTGGTTTTGTCAATATTAATCGTTAGTAGATTCCCATTTAACCACTTAAGAACTCTATTTAATCCAGATTGTGCATAAGCAAACGTATATTTCCAATTACCGCCGCTAAAAACTAATGCTGTGTCATCCGCAAAGGACAAAATACTCCCACTAGATACCGTTATTGAACACAAATCATTAATGTAAATCAAAAATAAAGTCGGGCCCAATATACTGCCTTGGGGTATTCCGTACGCTATTGTTTCTTCCTCGCTGGTGTGCTCTCCAATTTGAACACACTGTGTTCTACCTGTCAGGTAACTTTTAAACAGATCTAGCTGCAAATTCCTGAACCCTAGTCTCTCCAGCTTATTTATTAGAAGCGGGACAGAGACAGTGTCGAACGCCTTCGCTAAGTCCAGGAATATTGCGAGGCACTTTTTACCGTCATCCATTCCCCTAATTATACAATCTGTGAGCTCGTGAACCGCATCATCTGTGGACCTGCCTGAACGAAAACCATATTGTTGCTCCGAAAGAAGCTTGTTTGTTTCTAGGTAGTTAACAAGTCTTTTATTGATCACGCGTTCCAGAATTTTTGATAGGCATGTTAAAATTGATATGGGTCGGTAATTGGAGACAATGCCTCTGTCACCACTTTTGTAAATTTGGCGAATAATACTTTTCTTAAAAGCACGAGGAAAGATGCCAGTAGAAAGACAGATGTTACACAGGTATGTTATCGGGGGAACAAGTATATCTTTGTAGGTCTTTAGTAACTCACTTGATATACCGTCCCATCCTGTAGTACAACTATTATTTAATGACATAATGAGGTTATGTATCTCATCGTGATCAGTATCTAGCATAACAAATGATTTGTTCGTAGTTTGATTTATATCAGGTTTACTGTAATTACGTATTAGGATTTTGTTGGCTAATTTCGCACCGACGTTAATATAATATTTATTAACTTCATTAACAGATTTTATCCGAGTGGAGTGTTTTCCCAGCAAGTCGTTTGCCTCTAGTCTATGCTTATTCAGATGTGTTACACTTTTTACTACTTCCCAAATCTTTTTACTGTTATTGCCAGCTTTTTTAAGTTCACTGCTTTGATACTGTATTTTAAGTTTTTTTAGAATATCATTATAATAATTGCGGTATCTACGATATGTTATTTTAGTGTTTCATTATCAGGTGTTAATTTAAGTTTCTTATGTAGCTTATCACGATTTTTCATGCATCTTAAGATGCCAGGAGTTATCCATGGTTTTGATGTGGTTTTACGATGGGACAATCTAATATTTTTAGTGTTGTTTTCCAGTGCTTTTGATAAAGTTTTCACTAAGAAAATTGCTACTTCTTCAGGATTGTTATTTCCATACATTTGATCGACATTAACGTCTAATAAAAACTGTTTAAGTCCAACATGATCAATTTTTCTAATAATTTTGTTGAAATAACATCTAGTTTGTTTTATTTCAAGACTAAGGCTTACAGCTTCGTGATCAGTTAAACAAGTTTGTATAACAAATGATTTAGCGGGCAGACGTGTTTTGAGCAATAAGTGATCAATACATGTGGACATTCGGGTGGATGATGTAAACGCAGGAAGAAGTCCATGTGATGCTATCAAATTAAGATATTGTTCGGTTTGCTGGTCCATATTGTCAGGGGAAATATCTATATTGATGTCGTCCATTAGAATAATATTTTTGAAGCCTTTTAGTTCAGTGAGAAGTTGGTTCAAGGATGAAAAAAAAATTGTTTGCATCGTTTTTAAAGCAATGTGGACGATAAATCCTTATTACTACTGTATGTGTTCCAAATTTAATTACTAAGCAGTTAGCGTCTTGAATAGGGGGCTCTTCAACGGTACATTTCTAGTTATCTTTAATATAAATCAGCACACCGTCGTTCTGATTGAAAGTTTGCTTGGTGGCATGAGAAGAATATGATTCTAACAAAGGTATAGGACCAGAACAGGACAGCCAACATTCAGTCAGTATAACGAGATCAAAATCTATATTCATCCTTTTCATTAGCACAGTCAGACCATCAAAATTTCGTTTAATACTTCGAATATTCTGACATAAAATGTTTGTGTAGTTATTAGGTTGGCTTATTATAGGGCATAAATCTTCAGGATTGCATATATAAAATTCCGAATTCGTTATATCATCTAGGTTATTCGATATTTCATTTATATTAGTGAATTTTATATATATTTATTATAACGTAACAAAATGTTTGTAACAGCGTCATACTATTAGTCTTAGGATGGCTAAATATTTTAAACAGCATCGTATAATTAGTAAATCCATAATAAATTATTTTCGATCTTAAAATGTAAATAATCAAACTGTAATAAGTTATTTTATACAATATTCTTTTTTTATAGTTCCTGACAATGTAAAAACTATGAAACATAATATAATTTGTGTTGCATGGTCTTCGCTTTGTAGGTAAGTGAGTAAATTGTGATTGTTGATTAAGCTTGATCTTGTGTGGGAGTGTGTATGTAAAAGTGTGTGTTTATTAAAAAAGATAGCTTAGAGTTTCTTAACTAATTTAGCATAACAACATTCTAGTATAACTAATATTATGACAAATCTTACATCTAGTCATTTAGCATTTTTAAGTTCGGAGAGCTGGGCTTCGTTTTTTATGAGAATGTGTGGATCTCCATCTTTGCGGCGCAAGTACACATTGTCGTTTGACGTCCAACAATATAAGTAACCCATGGTTTTGGCTATATCCCTTGCAAGGAAGTAAAGTCTTTTAGACTTTGTTGTCAGATGTTCACTTACGTAAATTCGTGATTCAACGTTCATAATTCCCATATATAATTAAAATAAAATTCCCATAACAATTAAGTGAATCTTTAGGATTTTTTTTTAACATAACGCTTTACTGCATCAATTACCTGACTCTTTAGTAGACTATTTCCAAATTCCGCTACGATTGTAGAGGATGTTGCATCAGTCTTGCTTGGCAAACGATAGACATCACGAAGATTATTTTGTTCTATAGTTACACTTAAGTTCGTGATTAGGGTGAGTATATATTTAAATAAAGTCTCCTTATTTTCACCTTTTATTTTCGGAACATTACGTATCTCAATACTTGTCTTGCGAATGTACCTCTCCAATACATCGTATTTGGTATTTATTATGTTTATTTGTGACTCAAGGGCCTTGCGATCATTTTCCATATTGGAGACATCTCTTTGCAAATTATCTATTCTGTCTGAGACGAAGTTTATAGACTTTTCTATTTCAGAATTGGTTTGTTGGATGATTACGTTTTGATTTGTAACAAGTGCTAATTTTTTTAAATATATTGTCTAATCATGAATTTTGCTTTTTAACGAAGGTTTCCAACATTGTTTTTAGCTGGTTAATAGCATCCGTAGAGACTATTTCAGTTTCGTTATCAGCGTCGCTGGTCCGCCGTCGTTTATTTTCTCGTTGTGCGATATTGGAAGACGCTAATTCAGGATTGGAGGCTGTTCGCAAAGAATCACGAGGCGGTGATCTAAGCATTTTAGGGAAAATGAGGAAAACTGTCAGAAGAGTACTCGGAGAACAGTACCTCGTCCCCACCTGTAGATATCCGTGGACAAAATAAATAGATGAAGTTACAATAAATGTTTTCATTTGTAATTAAAAACAATACAACGAGATTTACTTATATTCTAATAAAAAAAAACGCACAAAACTAATAAGAAAGAGAACAACAAAAAAGGGGATTGTCTCACTAAATAGCAAACAGAGACAACAGTTAAACATTTTACAACGGTAGGTACTTCATTTTACTTATTAATGGTCGCATTATTTAGGATATGTTTAGGATGCATATAATTGAGCAGAATAATAAAATTTGCGTATGTGTTTATGAGTAATAAATAGAGTTACATAAATAAAATAAAAACAGTATAGTTAAATATATGTAAATAGATATTTTATTATGTTAATAACAGTCATAAATATTATTATTACACATATATAATTATACTTTATAAATCACCACACTTTATTTTTAGTTTATACTTTCTTTTTTAATTTTGTTCTTATAATATACATATATTATCACCTCTTTGATTGCTTCAATAATTTAACAAGTTTATAGACAATATAAAAATTATGGAAGTTACATCAAGTAATTATTAAATAAGATAATAATAATTACCTAATTAATAATTCTTATTAAATTTTCAGTATCATCATAGCTTAGGTTCAGTAACCAGGAGGTAACTTTTTTCTGCATTCGTATGATGATAAACAATATAAATCAATTTTCCCGTTACATAGGTTGTATAAATATGAACCAAGAAAATCAAAAAATCTTTGTGCGAATTTCGTCCTAAATACTTCGAGCACACTAAATCATATCTTCGCTTTTTGCTATTGAACTCTGGATTATAAAGAACTAAGCGATGTTGTCTATGTATAATCGATTGGACAAACAGACAGTACTTTCCATTCCCTGTAAAGTTCTTTAGTAGGGTAAAGAAAATTACGAAAGGATGCTACCTTTAAGATTGCTCTTTGGGCACTTTCTAATAGTAATAATGATGTTTTCGACGAGCCTCCCCAGGCAGATATAGAATAGGTCAAAACGGACTGACACAATACATAATATACTGTTTTTATTAAGTTAAAATCAGCAATATGACGCAAATTTTTGAATATATAAACTAGTTTACGTACCCTAGTATTTAAAAGAGTAATGTGTTTTTCAAAGTTTAGATGCTGATCTATAATAACACCTAGATATTTTATAGATTCAGTATTGGTTAATTCTGTGCATGAACATATAGGTGATTGACCACAAGAGTGAACAAACAATTTGTAGATGCCTTGGGGTGGAAGAGATAACCGCTGAATACCAAAAGTAATGTACATTGTTTTGTCTGTGTCAATCGTCAAAAGATTACAAGATAGCCACCGGGTGACGAGATTAAGTCCAATTTGGGCATATCTAAAAACCTTCCCCCCATTGTCACCCGAGAAAAGGAGACATGTATCATCGGCGAAACAGATGATTTTACCATGATCTAGTTTCAGGTTGCATAGCCCATTTATATAAGACAAGAATAGGGTTGGACCGACTATACTGCCCTGTGGTAAATCAAACTTAATAGGAAGTTGACGACTAGTATAGTCGCTAATCTTGACTTGACGTGAATCATTGGGTTCTGTTGTGGAGGTAACTTTGAAAGAGGTCCAACTGTTTATCCCTAACACCCAAAGCCTCTAACTTATTTAGGAGTATGGGTATAGAGGTCGTGTCAAATGCTTTGTCTAAGTCAAGAAATACACCAATACATTTTTACCGGCATCTAGGTTTGACACTACGTAATTAGTTAGATCTAGTATTGCGTCATTAGTATATTTATTTTTACGGAATCCATATTGTTATTGAGATAAAAGATTGTTACTTTCAAATTAGTCCGTGAGTCTATTATTTATTATCCGTTCGATTATTTTAGACATTTCAGGTAATATAGATACTGGACGGTAGTTCGTTATACGATCTCTATCCCCATTCTTATGGATAGGAAGTATAACGGATTTTTTAAACACATCGGGAAAGATACCATGCGACAAACATAAGTTACAAATGCGTGTAATGTGGAATAAAATGGAATAAGGATATTTTTATGCTGTTTTAATATGGCAGATGATATGCCATCCCATCCCAAAGCTCGGCTCTTTAGGGACATAGTAATGCGCTCTACTTCTTCTTCATCTGTCTCAAGCAATACAAAAGAAGAAGCTGATGAAGCATGGGTCACAATAGGGGCAGCAAGTGTCTTGGAAAGTATTTTTTGGGCAAGACCAGCGCCTACATTGGCAAAATAATTATTGACAGAGTCGACAGCACACTGTGGTGTAAAGTCAGTGGAGAGAAGATGTAAAGCTATGTTTTTCGGCTTAAGTTTGTTTATGTTGAGATTAACTACGTCCCACAAATTTTTGACATTAGATCCGGCTTTACTAATTTCTGATTTTTCATGTTCAATTTTTAATTTTCTTAATAGATTGTTACAGAAATTCCTGTAATGACGATAGGTAATATTTAATACATCATCGTTGATATATTATCTATTGCGTATACACCGCAAAAGACCGACCGTAATAAAAGGTTTGATAGTTCTAGTCCGTGTTAGTAAACTTAAAACTTTTGTATTAGCAATAAGTGCTTTAGCAAGTAGGTTGACTAGATAGGATGCTGCAAAATTGGGATCCTGTGAAAGAGCTATTGGACTGTAGTCATAGTTTTTGAGGGTATTTTCAAATCCAACTGTATCAAGCTTATTACAACGTTTGGGTATATTTTGACATTTTGTGCCGTAATTAAATAAAAGAACAATAGAGTCATGATCAGTAAGGGATGACTGGACTATATAGGCACAAGATGTGAGTTTCGATTTGATTAAACAGTGGTCAAGAAAAGTGTTGGCTCTAGTAGGATTTGTATAAGAAGGCAGAAGACCATGGAAAGCTGCTAGGTTCAAGTACTGGTCAGCATCGGCATCACGGCTATTACTCGATATACCGATGTTTATATCACCCGTTATAATAATATTTTGAAAAGCTTTTAAAGAAGTGAGTAGTGAATCCAGTGAACTCAAAAATGGTACAAGGTTATTTTTTAAAACAATAGGGGCGATAAATAGCAACTATAGCTGTATTGTCAAATTTGATTACAAGACAGTTAGAAAAAAAAGGTTCTTCGACTGAGTGATTAAATGAATTATTAATGTACAGGACCACGCCATCATTTTGGTTATATAAGCTCTCAGTCGTATAAGACGTGTAGTCACACAAAATGGGTACATTGTCAGTACGAGACAGCCAACATTCCGAAAGGATAATAATATCAAAATTAATTCTTAATCTAGACAGAAGAACTGATAATCCTTCAAAATTTCTCTTTATACTTCTGATATTTTGTGATAAAATTTTTGTATAGTTATTCAAGCAAGGGGGTGTTAAACGGCTAAATTGTTCCGGGTCACAGGTCATAAATTCAGATACTAAGACGTCATCGACGTCAGCAAAGAAATCACTCATATTGTTGAATTTCATAATTATTTGTTAAAATACTCAACTTATTAGTTGCATAATAATTACTTAATAATATAGTATGTGCTGTAAAAAATATATGACCTGTGTAAACGGCAGATTAAACAAGTGTTTAATCTTTCATTTTTAAAGTGTGATGATTTAAGGACGATAAAAGATTATTATTTACGTAATTATATATTTGTGATATGGTTTTAAGTATGTGTATGCTTGTATGTATGTACTGTTGACATAATATGTAATTGTTGTAATATAATATGTGTTGTATAGCTATTTAGTCTAAATAAATAATTTAAATTATAAAGATGAGTTTTTTAAAGTATGTGTGCATCCTAAATTACATAAACAAAAATAAACTTTTGGAAACAAAAAGCAAAAACAGAATAAAAATGATAAACCAAGGAATAGTCATGCAACAATTTTTTCCAGTTCAGTTTCGTTATCCACCCAAAAAGCTGGTTGACCTTCCTGCTTTTTGACATATACTTGCCCATAATAAGTCCAAGTAGCTAGAAGTTTTTTTTATTTTTTACGTGTTCACGAGCCAGGTAACTAGGCCTCTTTGCTTTAAAAGTACGTAGATCTGAGACAAAGATCATACGTGAAGGGCCTTCAATTTTCAGGTGCTGGGTGTTCAATTGATGCTCCTTTAAATCCCTTCTCTTCCTATTAAAACCCTTAATATTTCTTAGAAAAGTTTCCTTCAGGTGTACAGTTGTAAAGTCGGCAACTATAGCTCCTGATTTATTGCGATAAACTTGTCTCAACTCGCTGTCTTGTATAGGGTAATCTAAAGAAATTATAGATCCGATTTCTTTTACGATGTTACTTAGTGAGTGTTTATTTTCTTGGGTAATTTTGGGAATATTTCGAATTTCTACAGCAGACGACCGTGAATGTTTTTCTATCATCTCTATCCTATTTTCTAATACTCTTATCTGTATTTTGTATTCTTTGTTTTGCTCTTCAAGTTTACTCATTTTTTCCATGATTTCATCGTATTTTTTCGACATAAATTCCAGAGAACTGTGTATATCTGTGATTATGAAGCATGAGGGAGTTTATAGAACTATTCAAGGTGTCGAATTTTTGCTCCTCTTGTAGTTTTAGCTCATATATCATATTTTTAATTTCCGACATAGTCGATGAGGGACTAGCGGTATGTTCTTCATATGTACGATTTTGCTTTTTAGTTATATTTATATTATCAAATATTTCTACCTCCCTAGAGGGCCTGTTTAATGTTGAATCCGATACAAAGGGTAAAGTAAGTAGGTTGGGGACAGAGTCTGAAATTTTTGGCGGAGAACGTTCGATAGGCATATTTACAAGATATTGATCCGTAAGTATAGGCCTAAATCATCCTACGGTGAACAATAGTTTTGAGGGTGGAGCCAGCGCTTGCGAACGTTACGGGAGTGGAGGTGTGGCCGAAATAAATATAGACGAATCTGATTGATTAGGCGTGCCGGTGGCAAGACAATAGAAGTAGGGTTGTCTCTGTAACTAGACATCTGTCGCACTCACTTGATTACTCCTTGAGACTGCTGCGCTCTTATTATTCACTTCGAGTTTATATAATTTGCAATAATAATTTTATTTAAAAATCCAACTAATAAGGGTATCTTTAAACACGTCCGAGCGCCACGGAAGTCCACAGGGGAGGGAGCTTGCGTGTTTCTCAGAACTGAAAACAAAGGTAATGTGACAGTCCGATTAATATCTGCCAAGTCAACAATATAACCATACCACGCCTAGAATTATTATCAGCACTAGGAGGCTCAAGGTTGATGGCGGCGGCTAGAAAGTTTCTTCAGTTGAAAGGTTGCAAAGAATTCTATTGGACCGATTCAGGAGTAGCATTATGCTGGATAAAACGAGAGATATCATGGAACACATATGTAGGCAACCATGTAAAAGAAATAAGACAAAATATTGATACCAACAATTGGAAACACATTCCAGGTACCGAAAACTGGGCGGATCTGGCATCGAGGG
The DNA here is from genome assembly GCA_963668995.1 of Parnassius mnemosyne. Classification (NCBI taxonomy): domain Eukaryota; kingdom Metazoa; phylum Arthropoda; class Insecta; order Lepidoptera; family Papilionidae; genus Parnassius; species Parnassius mnemosyne. Next base: position 39,815,283 of record CAVLGL010000148.1, on the reverse strand, counting down.
GGTGCAACGCACGTCAGCTGCTGGAGTCCAAGTGGTGGGAAGGTCCACCGTGGCTGCTACAAACACCAGAAACGTGGCCACATTCAGTATTTCTCCAAATACACAAAGCTCGTGAGGATGACAGCATGAATATTGTGATTTGGTTATAATGCTCGCTCTAAAAACAACAAGAGGACAGGAAAATTATACTATGAGGAATATGAAGAAGCAGAAAAGCGAATAATAAGAATTATACAACAAGAAAATAAAGAAATTATAGAAAAACAAACGAAAAAGTTAACTCGATTTTATGACAAAGATAACATATTAAGAATAAAAACAAAAGTGATGTGATTCCTGCGAAGAATGAAGTCGGACGGCGTATGGTTGAGCAGCGTCACGTCCAACTTATACACGATGGCACTAACATGATGATTGCTGAAATCCACACAAGCAAGTACAGCGCCACTGCCTATATAGCAGATACAACCAAGCGCGCCGTTTCATGTTACTGGCGTCGACCTGGCAGGCCCGCTATATTTACTCAACGGCGAGAAATGCTGGATTGTGGTGTACACCTGTACAGTATACCGTGCAGTACATTTAGAATTAACACAATCTTTGTCAACAGATGCTTTTTTAAGAACCTTTAGGAGATTCATTGCTCGTCGAGGACGCGTCGAAATGATAATATCAGACAATGACATTAATTTTACAGGAACTAAAAACCTGCTTTCAAGCCTCGACTGGGATGAAATAAAACGCCAATCCACGATTCTACGCATTAAATGGAAAAGTTGGTGCAAAAGGGAAAACAGGAAGATCAAGGTCTGAAGATAGGGGATATAGTTCTTGTGGAATCCGAAGAGAAAAGAGTCAAATGGCCATTAGGTCGTATAATAGAAATATATAGAGGTAAGGACGGGGTAGATAGAACAGCGAAAATTATTACGTCTGCTGGATGTAAGACACAACCATTCCAACGCCTGTACAAGCTGGAACTGTCATTCTCTGGGGCGGAGAGAGGAACAGAGGAGATTAAGGGAACAGGAGAGGCTCAAGTAGACAATAAAACTTCTCTAGGTAATAAACTCTCTATTGTTCTTAATCCATGCAGCAATAATTAAAAGGAGAGTCACGGTAGCCAAGGAGACTTGGGAGAACTATCAGATTACCGAGTAAGTTTAAAATATGACATGACACATTCACCTTGTTTTACACGGGGTATTGTTTTAACTTACTTACAAAATTCCTTCTATCTTGTCCATCACATTTAGGTATTGTGTTTTTGACTGATTAAAGCAAAGTATGTCTTAATATTGTTACTTAACCCCAGTTTGTTAAGAGTAAATTTCATAACATTCTAATCAAATTTTATAAAATAATAATTTGACATTGTAGAATGTTCCCTTTTTATAAAGTCAGGGACTGAGTACTTTGCTTAGTGTACTGTAGGTTTATCGCCTTTATTCAGCTTAATTGATTTGTAATCATTTGTTCTTAGTTACAGATCAGACTGAATACACCTTAGTAACTTTTCTGGCTGTGGAGGATGTTAAATATTGTGGATTAATGTACGGGTATCCAGTCCGATAAAAAGTTGAAATGAAAAAAGAAATTTGACATTATCTATGAAACGCATCAATAATCTATGGCGTGAAAACATTGTGGAAACATTTTGTGCACTATTTTCCGATTTCCGCTCTCTTCTATTAAAGAAACAAGACGAGCAGCCGGTGTTTTTATTTTGGTGTCAAGATCCGGTGGATTAAAGGGCCATTCCTATACCTTCATTGTAAAAACAAGGCCAATCAACCTACAGCTTCAAACGTCAAATGATAAATTTCTACAACTGGCATAAAATATGGAGCAACCTATAACGTTTACGTTAGTGTATTTGATAAGAATGATGAGAATCGTACACCGCTTTCACTAGTAACGAGACTCCATCTTAATCCTTAGGGATGATTATACATCTACATTTTTATTCTTAATCGAGGACATGCTTAAAATTATGTATTACTGACCAAATTTCGGTCACGGTGGACCAGTCTCAACGCCATCTGCGCATTTTAAGTGCAAGCAAAGATGCCCTATATTCCCTCATTCTCATGGTACTATAGGATGGCAAACCTAGGAAACTGTAGAAAGATCAGGCACAAGACCAACGGCTTTACGTGCTTTCTGAGGCACAAGGGTGAAATATCGCTAACTTTCTGACTTTGCGCTGCTACTGAGAATTTCGTGACCGAAAAATTCAAACAACTGCTTTTTGACCCGGATCCACTCGACCAGTAGTCCCGCATACGACTACCAGCCAAAGAGGAAGTAAATTAAAAAGCATTCACTGACCGTCGGGTGGACTGAGTGCTTATTTGTCACACCCTAAGTAAAATAAAAATTGTAAATCAAAAATATATTTTGTAACAGCTAAAGAATGAAAGTCCACACGGATACAACTAGGCATCTGCTATTACAATAGTAAATTGTAAATAATACAAAATTTCCTTCCAGCTTTTGTTGAAGGAAGAAACATATTGTTACGAGCTTGGGGTTCGAGACAATTAAAACCAGCCGATTGAATTACCAAAATTGACACTTTAATTACGGAACACAACTTACTTAATTACAGCTTAAAACCACACTAATAATAAACACAATTGCATGCATCGGATGCATCGCTTTTTCGCGGAGCTGGAGCCATCTGTTCATAAGGACCGCTCCAAGCTCAAATGCAGAAGGCGGTGCTCCTCGATACCGCCCGCATCGTCCGCCGGTTTCTTTCCCTTTCCCCCTAACCCTCGGCCGTCTGGTCTCCCCTGCCGAGGGCTTCCATCTGGTTGGGTTTTTATTTATTTATGTATTTTTTATGCATTTATTTTATTTTGTTGATATTTATGTATGTTTATCATTTTCATTTACAATTATATATTTATACAGCCCAACCAGATGAGTAAACTATATAGATGCCCCAAATAACACAATTGTACTACTGATCACTTTAGTTGCAGTTATATCACTTCCAAGTATTCTCTTGTATCGCCAATTCAATACTGACTCGGTCGTGGTCTATACCGGCCTTATATAGGGCCTCAGATAATTTCCAGAACCTTCTACTGTAGCGACATCTAGAATGTTCGAGTACATATCGGTCCCAAAATTTCTGATGGATCTTGATTCTCCTAGTTCTGCTACTCGACACTAGAGGGCGCTAGTGGGAACTAGTGTTGCCATATACAAGACATTAATAGTGGCACGCAACAATATGAATGGCTACCAAAGACATTTAGGATTTTTGTGATATTAAAATGCAAATTGTATAAATGTATGTCTTATACAAATAAAGATATTGGTTAAACCGTGGGAGTGCAATAGTAAAAGTTTAAGGTAATTGTGTTGTGGAATCGCATAGGGGGCGCAGCTCTCTTTCGAGTATAGCTTCGAGGTACCTTATTAGACTGGTTTTCATGTAATTCGTCCAGGACCGGTACAATACCATCGCTGCCAGGCTTTTGGACACGCTTCAGCCAACTGCTTCAGGCCAGTGAAGTTCGCTGTGCCGGAGAGCATATCGTCGCCCTTTACCCTCGAGGTAGAGAGGAAGAGCCGAAGTGCGCACAAAACCACACTGCGAACGACCGTCGCTGCCCAGTCCTTAGGAGGGTCGCTAGGAGGCAGGGGATCACTCTGCCGGGCTCACTCCCAGAGGACTCGAAGAAGATCCCCCAGAGTCGCCCGAGAGCGGTGACAATCCAAGAAGACGGGTGGGCCACCGTGAGAGAAAAGAGTAGGCAACCAGCCCCCCCCCCCCCCCCCCCCAGTAACATCAATGGAAACACCAATGGAAACGGTGGAACACACTGAACAGAATGCATCCAAACCGGGGTGACTCTCCAACCCCCCGCTAACGACGCAACGGAGCGTCAGCCCTCAAAGAAGAGGAAACGGGTGAGGCGTAGGAAGAATAAGGAGCAGCCTCTTCCTCCTAAGGCTGTGACCTCTACCCTGACACCATAAGTAACAACAGCCACAAAGGCGCAGGTTACCAGGAGTGAAACCTTCGAGGGTAGAGCGCCGGAAAGGGCTCTATCAGAAAATAGAGCCCGCTCTACGCATAGAGCGCACTCTACCCAAAGAAAAGAAGTGGAATCTAACGTTCCAAGACCAGTACCAAGAACAACAACTCAAGCACCATCAGCCGACCTCGAGACAGCTAATGCCATCCAGAGATTGGTAGGCATAGCTATCGAGGTCGGTAGACAAGTCCTGGCTGACATAAGGGCCAGGACAGATCCTATTACCGCCGTAATGAAGGCGCTGGCAACCTTACTGGCTCGGCATTAGGAGAGTAACCGTAACCTGCGCCTCCTCTATTGGAACCCGGACGGGATACAGCAGAGGATCCATGAACTCCGTACAGTCGATCAACAACAGGACATCGAAGTGATCTTGCTGGGAGAGACGAAACTCAAATCAACAACGCATCTGAAGCTGCCAAACTTCCATATCTACAGGCGGGACGAGGTCAATCCTCAAGGGACTGCCTATAGAGGCACGGTGGTTCTAGGGAGGAGAGATCCATCGTCCACCAAGAGCTAGACCTGTCAGACTACCAATCAATGCGCTCTATCGGCATAAAAATGGAGGCGGCGGGCGAGGAACTAAGGATCTACGCAGCATACCGCCCGCCAGGGACTCCATTTTACTCCTCAGACGTCCGGACGGTAATGGAAGGCACAACGCCCACCATCTTCGCCGGGGACCTGAACGCCAAACACCCGGCATGGGGGTCAAGATTGATCAACCCACCGGGTCGTGCATTATACGAAGATGCGGAAGAGAACAACTATGATGTTTTAGGTCACGAGGAACTATCACACGTCCGTACTGACACACGCAGAAGTCCGGACGTACTGGACATCGTTCTCGCTAGGAATGTCAACTACCCGATAGTGGTAGAGGTGCTGTATGACATGGACACACAGCACCTCCCGATACTAATTACCCTTGGCCTCAGGGCAGTGACTACGCCGCCCAGAGCCTTCGAGACCAGAATAGACTGGGGGCTCTACCATCAACACCTGCAGGAGAGACCTCCAGTCTTCACATCGATCAATACAGCGGACGACGTAGAGGCCGCTGCAACCAAGATAACAAAAACCATCCAAGAAGCCCTCAACGCGGCCTCTACGGTCGTCCCACTAACAGCTAGAAAGGACATCCTGCCGCGCAACATATACATATAATCACGCCTCGTTCCCGTAGGGGTAGGCAGAGACCACTTCTTTCCACTTGCTACGATCCTTACATACTTTTTTTTTTATAGGATAAGGGTGACAAACGAGCACACAGTCCACTTGATGGTAAGTGATTGCTGCGGCCCATAGACATCTACATCTATCCTCCATTCAACACAAATCCACAAATCAAAATGTAGATGCGTTGTCACCCGTGAGGACCAAGATGAACTGCCTCATTTCCAGTAAAAAGGGCCTCCGGCCACCTGCACTCACCAAGCGAAACGCAAAGGTAAACCTCTACTTCACGCTGGTTTTCTGTGAGGTCGTGGTACGACCCTGGTTCGAGCCGGCCCAACCGTGCAACAGCAAAAGCTGCCGCGTGGCTCTATCACTGTGAAACACTTGTTTCGCTTCGTCCACTTTCATTATTCCCTTCATACATGCCCTACGGTTTAGGGTACTCTTGACCTGGCCTTTTTTAAAGACGTCCCTGATTTGGTCTAGAAATGTCCGCCTAGGTCTACCCCTTCCAACACTTTCATTCACACTCGCCTTATACACTCTTTTCGTCAATCGTTCTCAGTTTAACTCCTATCATACTTCTTAATGCTCTCATCTCAACTGCATTTATTCTGCTTTCATGTTTCTTCTGCCATACCCAACTTTCACTTCCGTACATGAGTCCCTCATGCATAGCCAAACGAGCCTTGTTAGACACCTTCCGACTGCTCATAAAGGAGTGCAAAGCTCCACTCACCATGTTTCCTGCATTCACTCTTCTTTTGATATCACTCTCACACACATCTCTTGTAAACTTTGAACCCAGATACACAAACTCTTTCACCTGTTCAATTTGTTCATCTTCAATCACGATATTGCTGTCTGTCACTGCCTCATCTTTTTCAAACACCATCACTTTCGTCTTCCTTACATTCATCTTCACTCCCTTTCCAACAAAAGCTCCACTCATAGCAGTTACCATCTCCTGCAACTCCTCTGCCGAAGACGCAAGTAATATTTGGTCATCAGCATAGAGAAAACATTTGACGAGTAACTCATTCATTCTCAACCCACTTTCATTCTCTTTTAAATCTGTCAAACAATTGTCCATGAACAGATTAAACAGCCACGGTGACGCTACACATCCCTGTCTAACACCTTTTTCGATATTAAACCATTGAGTGTATGCCACGTTTATCCTTACACAAACACTAGAATCCCTATAAAGAGATTGCAATGCTTGTATGAGGATACTGTTCACACCGTTCACGGACAGAGCTGACTGCAATTCATTCCTCACCACTCTATCATAGGCCTTTTCTAGATCTACGAACGCGCAGTAGACTTTCTTGTTTTTAGCCAAACACTTTTCGGCTATGCACCGCAAGGAAAAGACCTGATCCGTACATCCCATTCCCATTCTAAATCCCGCTTGTGCATCCCATACTTTCTCGTCTGATTCATTCACAACCCTTTCAATCAACACTTTCGCATACAATTTACCGACGACGCTGAGAAGGCTTATACCGCGGTAATTTATGCAGTCCTGCCGTGACCCTTTTCCCTTATACAATGGCACAATTACGGCTTTGCACCAGTCTCCCGGTACTTGCCCATTTCGCCAGCACAGATTGAAAAGGCGGTACAGCTGACTAGCCACCAGACCCTGTCCAGCCCTCAGCATCTCGACGGTAATCCTGTCATACCCTGCAGCCTTACCTAATCTCATACTTTCCAACGCTTTCACTATTTCATCCATGCTTATCTCATTTTCATCAACATTTATATTAGTTTCCGTGGAAGGTGGCAGATGCTGTACCTGCACTTCCTCTCTTTCAAACAAACTTTCAAAATACTCTTTCCATCTCTTTAACACACATTCTTCTCCTTTTATAATGCTCCCATCTTGAATCCTGATTGTACTCAGCTCCGAGGTAGAAGTTTTTCCTCTGGTTGTTTAGATGGTTTTCCAGAAAAACTTAATGTTTGACTGGAAATCTTCAGTGAGCCTCCTATCGAAACCATCCTTTCGTTCTTCTTTCTTTCTAGACACAATTTCCTTCGCTGCTGTTTTCAATCTTTTATACTCCGTTCTTGCTTCCTTTATCTCGTCATCCGTTGCCTTTTGAACTTTTTGATTAGCTTTTGTTGCTAACCAATCCAACCACACTTTCTTCTTTTCTTGCACAACCCTTTGTACATCTTTATCCATCCACACGTTATCATTCTTTCTTCCTTTTCTTCTTTTAGCTACCCCGCATACCTCAATAGCAACATTTACGACCCCTTTCTTAAATGTCTCCCACAAATCTTCAATCACTCCTATCTCTTCTATCCCTTTAAAACTTTCTTTCAGTTTCTCTACATACTCGTCTTTCTTTTCTTTTTCTTGTAGATTTTCCACTTTTACTCTGTCCAAAACACTCGTAGGCTCGGCCCCTCGGTCTCGCCACCGTTTAAAGAGGCCACGCATTCGGGCTATGACCAGGAAGTGGTCTGTGTCGAGGCCTACACCGCGGTATGCCCGAGTGTCTAGCACTTTCTTCCTCAGTCTTTCATCCACAATTACAAAATCAATCATACTTCTAGACTCACCCTTATCTCTTGTATACAATAATTCTTTTTGTGGTCAAACATTGTGTTGGCCACGCACAGATTCCATTCCAAGCATACTTCAAGCAGGCTTCTCCCATTGTTATTTACTCTCTCGTCCCCAAACGTACCCAGAACTCCTTCATACCCATCACGCTTTACTCCAACCCATCCATTATAGTCCCCTAACATCACGATCCGTTCATTTTCTCCGCATTTATTCAAGACCTCTCTCATGCTATCCCAAAATTCCTCTCTCTCTTGTTGTGATTAGACCGCAAGGATAAACAAGCGAGTGAGTCCGACTTTTAACCTAATCCAGAGGAGTCTTGGGCTTACACATTCATGCTCCATCACACATTCAACCATTCGAGATGAAAGAATCACACCAACTCCCTGACAGCCTCGGCTGGTTTGGGGGACTCCCGACCAGTATGCCGTGTAGGGGCCATGAACCGTGGCGTCACATCCTTTCCTCTTGGTTTCGTTCACGCACAGAATATCAATGCAACGTTCATCCATCATCTGACATACTTTATCTACCTTACCATCCATTCCTCCTCTTACATTCAATGTAGCGAAGCGGCTCTCCGTGGGTCGCTTTTCGCCGCCGAGACGTGATGGGTGGCGGACCACATCGCCGCCATTTTGATTAATTAAATTATTTTTATGATTATCCATTGCGTTCCCACGAATAGCGAGGGAAAGGTTTGTCCCCCCCCCCCCCAGCAGAGTCCCGCATGCCTGGGTAAGGCTAGCCTAATTCTGGGGTCGTCCGGTCCCAGGGTAGTGTGGCACGCTAACAACTAGGCTCGCCCCTAGCCATGCATCCATTCGCGCGGCAGACGTTGGATTGGCGGAGGGTAGGAATAGGAAAAGGGGAAGGATAGGTGGTGTGAAAAGGAAGAGTAAGGTAAGTTAGGGTAGGAAATAGGAAATGTAGGATATTACCGTCCAGGAGGGCAAGGGATAGGACAGTAATAGCTAGGGGAGCCGGGGTCGCATACCCGTATACCATACCACAACTACCGGACAGGTAAATTGGGATGAGTATCCCTCGACTCAACATATGCGCTCAGATTAAGCGCAAGAGGGCACTGAGGAAGCTCTGGGCGACCACTCGCTGCCCCAGATTGAAGACTCAGCTAAACCAAATTTCGGTTGAACTGTCGGTTGCAATCCAGGCCCACAGAGGAGAGGCCTGGGAGCGGCGTATCGTGAAAGCGGAGGAGTAAGATGCGTCGCTCTACAAATTCAACCGACAGTTGATCAAAACAAGACCCGCCGTATGCCCGCTGACCAACAATGCGGGCGAACGTCGTTATGATGCCAACGGTAGAGCGGATATCCTAGTAGAGCACTTCGAGGAGCAATTTATGCCGAAACAAGCAAGTGCGGAGTTCAAGGATCTTCATGCCCGGAAGGAGAGCCGCGTACAGGAGTTCTTGTCATAGCCCGCACCACCGCTTGCAGGAGAGTAGTACATCTCCCCCGCTGAATTGCGGAGGACAGTGGCCCCCCTGCAACCCAGGAAGGCCCCGGGACACGATGGGATTACCAACGCTGCGCTTCGACGGCTGCCCAATAGGACATTAGTAGAGATAGGACGGCTCTACAATGGAATATTGCGGACATCCCACTTCCCGGAGGATCGGAAGATTGGCAAGGTGATTGTGTTGCTGAAACCCGGGAAGAACAAGCGTAGATCTGCCAGTTATAGGCCGATTACGCTACTGCCGCAATTAGTTAAACTGCTAGGCGGAGCAGCACGGATTCAGGATGGATCACTCAACAGCGACACAGCTGACCAGAGTGCTGCTCTACCTGCGGCCGAGCACAACCGCGGTCGCACATCGTTGGGCGTCCTTCTCGACATAGAGAAGGCGTTCGACAGGGTGTGGCACTCTGGACTACTATACAAACTAGAAGAACAGACCAGTATCCCTCCTGCTATGTTGCGGCTAGTGGCGTCATTCCTGGCAGACAGGAAGTTCTACGTCTGTGTAGAGGACGCCATGTCCGCAACAAAACCTATCAGAGCCGGCGTACCACAGGGCAACTGTCTGTCTCCAGTCCTGTACGCGGCTTACACCAACGATATCCCAACACTGGCAGGACATCTGCGCAAATGGGAGGACGACGTCGAGCTGGTGCTATACGTGGACGATAACGCCTACTTCACCTCGTTCAAAAGACCCCATATCGCCACTGCCAGGATGCAGAGGCTGTTGGACTTGCTGCCAGTATGGCTGGATGAGTGGAGGATGGCCGTTAATGTTGGTAAGACGACCGCTCTGCTCACTCACCCCTTCAGAAACCTACCACCGCCACTGACGGTCAGAGGCCAGGACATCACATACCAGAAGGCCGTGACGTATCTTGGATGCCGGATCGACAGGATGCTGCGCATGACCGCGCACGTCGATCTCGTCGTCCGCAACGCAAGAGGTGCGCGGGCGACGCTACGTCCCGTTCTGGCATCCAAGCTATCTATCAAGACGAAGACCAAACTCTACAAGCTCTACATAAGACCCGTATTGACTTACGCTGCTCCGGCCTGGTGTGCGCTCCTGAGCGATCGGCAGAAGCGGCGACTGCAGACCCAACAGAACTTAGCACTAAGGACCATAGTCGGTGCAGGTTGCTACGTGCGGAACGACGTCATAGCGGCCAACCTCAAGATCGAATCCATAGAAGAGTTTGTGCTTCGGCTGTCGCGCGGTATGTTCAACCGCGCTGACCACGGGCCACACCCCCACTTAAATAACTTTGCGCCGCTACACGCCCGTCCTCCGGACGGGCGACCTCTACCAAGATAACTCCTCCCTATATAGATTAGGAAGTCGAGTAATAACCCGCAATGCCGCAGATAGGCCAACTTAGACACCTACCTATATAGGCTAAATTAGACGCCTATATAGGCTAATTTATACGACCATAGGCCAACTTAGACGCCCATAGGCCAAATTAGACGCCAATAGATAACCAACCTACAACGACCGGGAAATCGACCCCGTGATCGCCGTATTAAGTTAAATGCCAAGAAGGCACCCAGAACCGGCCCATAGTTATGGGCCGTAATGAATATCCAGGCAATGGGGTGTGCCCCGAGGCCTGTTCCTGTAGTGCGAATAGCACACAGAAGAAGACAACGTAGTGTAATTCGTTCGGGACCAGCTACCAGTAATATATATAATCAAGAAAGAAAACATATAGGGAAGTGATAGGGAAAGTAATTGCACTCCTACGGAGCAGTTTGAAGACAATTGCTGTTTTATTCCCGAGGGATCCTTCACCTTTAAATATCAATACTGTCCACTAGTTTATATCGAAGAACCAGCATAACGACGTCGGGACCGGGGTGACCACAAGAAGACCCGTAATCCCCGTCTGACCTTTTCTTTTGAGAAAGGGTTTTCAGACGCTTTACCGGTACATAGATTTTATATGAACTTGCTGCGTTCGGAATTCCGAAACGGAATTTCGTATGTATGTGGGCCATAACAACAAATTAACTAAATCAGATCAGAATGTTGCAATGGTTTTTGAGAAATATTGTACTGATATATATATATATATATATGATATTTTCCGATCTTAACCATTAGGTCACTGAATTCTTCTCCTGCTGTCGCCGAATCATTACTTAAACAAAATGTAAATACGTACAAAGAATTTTACACTTCATAAAATATCATCAAAAGATACTTTTAAATATTTTAAAACTAATTAATAGAATCAGGCGTTACTTTGCAGAAGTCCATTATATTAAATTTGCCAAAAAATTACTTTGCGTACATCCGTTTTATCGTCAGTGGTGTGTCTTGCCTAGTGTAGTGGTGTTGGGAGTACCGGTGCTGGGATTAGTGGTGACGGGGATAGTGCACGCAAATCTTGGGGCAATGTATACGCTATTACAACAAGGTCCCGGAAAGTGTACAGGTTCTCTCTATTACCAAGTTTAAATGTTTTATTAAGCTGAAACTATATAAAAAGGGTTATTATAGTATAAATGAATACATGGTTGATAATAACCCCTAGGAATGAGGTGGTCGCTTCCAAGCAGTTTCTAATAATAAATTTTGTAAATAGTTCGTAATCATTTATATTGTAAAATGTATTATAAAAAAAAGTCCCGCTGGGTTTCTTGCTGGTTCTTCCCAGGACAGAGGGTTTTTTTCGAACCAGTGGTAAAGTAAAAAATGACTTTCAATAAGAATTACACATGTAATGTATATTGAATAAAAAATATTCTATTCTATTCTATTCTATTGAGGGAGGGCGGGAGGTGCTCTTCATACTAGGTAAGACACATCATTTTATTTTATAACGCGGATATTTGCGAAGTAAATTTTTCTAAAAGCTTTTATATAATGGATTTCCGCAAAGTAACGCCTGATTCTATTAATTATATAATGAATATTTCAAAAAAGTTATTTTAAAAATATTTATTGTAAAGAACGAAATTATAAGTCCGTGGAAACCTTGTAAATCTTTTATTGAATAGCTAAATCTATTTGTAAATTTGGTGTAACAATGGTCCTGCAGTGGGTCAACGCCTTCCATTCTCACATTTTCATCAGAACCCATGCTAGTCTTCATCAGGAGACTCGGATGTGTCGGCCTGTGACATTAATTATAAATTTATCCATTTAAACTGGCACCTTTTGTATTCGTAGCTCATAGTCTTTAAGCTACTACTCAACGTTGTTCTGCCATATTTAAAATCAATATCAGCTTTCAATTCCAACCAAAGTTTATTTATGGCAGGAATCTCTTTCTTCACAACGTCAAACGATTGATTTAAATGCCTCATAGCGCCACGTATGAAAATCTTCTAAATCATAATTTTTTCCTCCGGTTGCTAGTTTTTCCCGGCGTCACAATTTTAGAAGATGAAGCTATTGCTACATTATGTACCCTCTTGAGTTATTTGGATGATGGTGAGTTCAGAAACGCCTAAAACATAATAAAAATAACGCATTATAAATACATGATATTAATGACACGAGGAAACTTAAAACGAACAAACCGAGAAAATTAGGGAGTTTTGTTTGTTATGGTAGCCCTAAAAATTACCTGTGAAATATGAAATGGGGGCTCTAACTTTGGAAAACGGTACTGTAGGCCCGTTATTGTCTCGTTCTTCTTCACAAGCACGTTTGACCTTCAAGATAATATCCCTGCCAGCAATTTTAATCACTTTCGGCATAATGATGACGATTATTTACTGCAAAAACGAATAAAAACACGACACCTAACAATTTGTTTTGACAGCTGCCATAAACATTAAGATGGCGGCACACGATTAGTTCCAAATTTTGACCGCACGCAGAGTTATCTTGCGCGCACTATACCTATAAGTCAGTGCAAATCACAGTATACTTTTTATATACTAGCTTGCTACATATTTATTTATCTATGTTAAGCGCTTATTACATTATCCAATTTTTAGGAAATCTAATTAGTAAGTTGGAAAGTGTAATCATAGTTAGAACAGTTAGGATCCGATTTAGTTAAAGTTGGAGGTCCCGACCGCTCTACTTTCTGAATTGTCTACAATTTAGGACAGTGTAATCGCAACGTTACGATTTAGAGCGACCAGTCGGCGCCCGCGCTTCGGCCTAAGTGGATGTCTTGACTGCGCGTGCGACATTTTTTTGCGATGACGAGTGAAGCGACAGAACTGAGCAGTGGTTCGTGTGGCAGCATGTCCACAGAAAAAGAGGTGTTATTACAAATTATAGACCTGTATAGGGTAAATGCCCTATTTCTATAATAAAAATGATGAAAACTATTTAAAAAAAGCAATGCGTAAAGAGGGCTTCAAGGTATTGTTAAATATTTACAAATACAAAGACAAGTATTCCTTAACCCAGCATATTCTCTTTTTTCTTTTTTTAATATCCATTGTTCCCACCACGGCTAAGGCAAGTCCTATTTTCTGCTGTTTTGATAAATACGGCGCCATCGATCAAACGTGCAACCCCGTCGATACTTCTTTTACGAATGTGCTTCGTCACGATTTAGAGTTCAATTTAGTGTGATCACTAGCTTCCAACTTAGGTTCCTAATTAGATTTTCTAAAAATTGGATAATGTAATAAGCGCTCATACTGAAAGTGCAAATTGTGAGCTTTTAGGCTCAGAAGGGCTAGAACCCAGAGCCGTAAAGCCAGTTTAAAAAAAATGCAAATTGAGATGTTGTCGCTTGTCATGGAACGTGTAACCGAGGGAGTGTAATCCGTAGGAGTAATAGGTGTTTCTATAAAGTTTGTGAATAGTGTTCTGTGGTGTAATCTTCGTGTATCTATATAGCGATTATAATACCCTATCTATGCTATATAGCTTGTGGTAATCTTCCCTGTTACATCAACAATCACTTTGTATTATCAAATAATGTGGTCTTGATTAAAAATCCAAGTTATTTTAGAAAATTGTAGATATAAATGAATGAACTTATTTTTTAAAACAACAACTATTGAGTGAAATAAAAATAATGGGAGACTTTATAAAAGGTTTACTTTTATCGATTTTGTCAGAAAAATGCTACGACCAGTATTTTCTCAAATATAATTTTCTTGACGGTGAGTCAACTGAGATACGTTACTTTTTACCTGGCGGCCCCAGAAGGGTTGTTAGGGGTGGGTTTGTTTTACGGGTGTACCTTTAAAATCCATTATTCAAATTGAAGATACATTGACCTCTTTCCTCCCAGACCTAAGTTAAAGATATATTAGAATGAATAAGCTGTCACAACACAACCACTATGAATGAAACCAACACAAATTTGTTTGATTAAAACTTACTGCTGGTATTTGTTAACATTGTGTTTTAATATTATTTTTAATTTTAGTCCCATGTTTCAAAAGCACTTTGAGCAAAGGTCTTGGAATTGGAATAATCGCTGGATCTATATTGGTGAAAGTTCCACAAATATTGAAAATACTTGGTAGTAAAAGTGCTGATGGTATCAATGTGTATGGAGTATATTTGGAACTATTTGCCATTACAGCAAATTTTGCCTATAGTTATGTTATGAACTTTCCTTTTAGGTAAGTGTCAATAGAAAAAAAAAATAATTAAAAGAATTATATATATATATATATATTAATTAAAGTTATATCTTACAGTGCTTGGGGTGAAGGAACATTTCTTGCTATTCAAACGGCAATTATTGCAGCTCTAGTACTACATTACAGAGGAAGTTCAATAAAAGCAGGATCATTTTTAGCTATTTACATTGGAGTTGTTTCAACACTTGTTAGTGATTATACACCTAAAGATGTTTTATGGTTAATGCAAGCATTGAATGTGCCCATAATTGTTGTTGCAAAGGTAGTCAAAAGAATATTTTTTTACAATTGCTATATGTAATTAAAGAGGTGCAAAAAGTGCAAAGATGAAGCTCATTATCACAATAGAAAACTTATGTCATTCTATTGGCTTTACTTATAATCATTATTGCTTACTTAAATTTTTATTATCTTTACCAGTCTCTTTCTATTGTAGATTTTTATGAGTAAGGCTGTGTAGGGTTTGTTAACAAAAAAGTTATGAGTTTTATTATTTCAGGCGATTCAAGTAATTACAAACTACAAAAATGGTAGTACAGGCCAATTGTCAGCTGTCACCTGTTTGTTGTTGTTTGGTGGAAGCATTGCCAGAATATTTACATCTATTCAAGAGACTGGAGACTTTATTATGATACTTACATATTGTGTGTCTACTGCTGCTAATGCAGCTTTGGTATTGCAACTCTTCTGGTACTGGAATAATGACAAGACTAGCAAGAACAAAAATAGGAAAAAGAAGAAGCGAGCATAGAACTTTATTAACATGCTTGGGCTTTTGAAGACTTATTGTTTGTCAATTACATTGGTGTTTTCATAATAATATTTTGATACTTAAGTTATTATTTTTTATATGTGATACTGAAGTAATTAAGCCTTAAACCCATTATTTATATCATGTCTTAAAGCTTTGAAGTGTACAATAATTTTATATAATTTTTTAATTAAATAATGGCATTTAAAACATCAGTGCATAATATTTTCCCCATCTTTAGGGTTGGAAATTTTCATAGCTACTTTTGGACCTCTAGAAGTATAAACTATTTAATAAAAAGGGAACCATTAAAATCAGTTCACAATTGAATTGACAAACAAAAAAGAACGTACTATAATATAGAGAACCACCTTCTTTTTTTTTTGAAGTTGGTTAAAATGAATGATTAGTTAGCACAGCACCCAGAAGGGGCAATATATTCTTCTAAGCACACTATCCTTCATCATCTTTAACATGTAAACGTTGACGCTGCTTCCCATCGCCAGTCTGGCTATATTACGCCTGGCGTGAACCAGATGGTGATTATACCGCGGCTGACAGCTGGATACAGTTTCTACCATTCAAGAAATAATCTAATGGAAATGGACTGCTGATCCACTGAGAAGTGTGTAAACCCTCCTTTCCTATAGAGCGGTTCTATTGCCTTCGTCACCAGGGGTGGCCAGGACCGAAACTAGCCTATTTTCTAGCCATACTCAATGGAACGCTGGTGGTGGCTTGTAATATATCCCGGTCTAGCCAGTTGAAACACCAGCATGTGGTGAACAAATTTCTTGACGGCCGAAATCTATAACAATTTTATGATAATCTTCCGAATACATTTTCTATCATAACATAAATACCCTTGTCCTTTAGTAAAATTATTATTTATTATAAATCAGATAGGTTAACAAAAACAACATTATTTAAGCGTTAAAAATTAAGTAAAAGTAGTCTAGTGGCAGAAGCAGCAAACATTTTCCGCTTTCCACTAGGATTCACTGATTTAATCACCCAAGGGGCTTTAAAGCACTTACTATTCCAGTCCGAACTATGAACCCCTATTCCGGGGTCTAAACAAGTACCAACACATGAACTCATTTAATTCCTCTACCTACAAACTACAGAAAAAGATTGTATTCTGTTCTCTAGTCTCACAACTAAATTAAAATTAACCCTTAAATTGACAGTGTACGTCACAATATACACAATATTCAATAAAATCTATGTTCAAATATACTTTATATAGAGTTTTCTGCAATTATTTCGGTGACAACATTATTTAAAATTTGGTAAAAAAAAAATTCATTGACCTGGCAAAATTTTTGGCATTATAAAATAAAAAAATGTTAGTGATGAAGAAACAAATGACACTCAGTAAGGTAAGAATTCTTTGTTTTATTTTTATGTTGACTGCGTTTTATGTGTGTTACAATGTTATTTTGTGCTTCAAATGTCAATAAATAGTGAGGCATGCTAATTTTCAGTAAATTAATAATATAACGGCTTAGCTTTCCATTGACGTCAGTCGAGTTTGGTGTTGATACGTATTTTTACAGAAAAGTTACACTATTATAAGCTCAAACACAAAGTTTCAACATGCGGAAACGCGTAATTTTTGAGAAAAGAATTATTGAAAATCAATTATTCTTGCAATGTTTATGTCTAATCCTACCATAAAACTGGCGCCATTTTGTAATGTCATTGTCGACGTCAATAGGGATGTCGATTCTTTCCGAAAGAGGTCGATTTTTAAATCGATTCAACTCGTAAGCGGTTCACAAAAAATCGATTTCTAAAATATCTATATTTTTTTAATGTTTCTATTTATAATGTAAATATAAACCCATTTTATGAAAAACAAGAAAGATACCATGATAAATGATCTCTTATTGAAATTTGTTTTATTTAACATTACCTATTAGGGCAGATAACAAATAAAATAGGTTAGGTTCAACTTATGTCAAAGAACCGAATTGATTGACCCCGACTCCACCTGGTACGAGTCTGTCCTACCCCTAGAGTGGTTTTATAGAGCCGGAGGCGCGTAGGGGGAGCAGCCTCGCCTCCGCAGCTTCGGCTTGTTGGTCGCCTTCGGCGACCAGCCTCAGTCGCTCCGGCTCGTCCGATGCCTACTACTAGTTACGCTAAGGCGTAGAGGCTGCTCTTCCCGCAGCGCCGGAGACGTAGCAGTCTCAAAATAGATACAGAAATCCTTCTGAATCAGTCCCCTTATTTTTTTATGATGAAGGGGATTTTTTATATTATTATTTATATTTAAATTATAAATGCAAACATGAAAGAAATATCGATATTTTAGAAATCGATTTTTTGGGAATCGATACATCAGCTTACAGTTCGAATCTATTTAAAAAATCGATCTTTTTCGGAAAGAATCGACATCCCTACTGACAATAATAATAAAAATGGGGTCAGTTTCACGGTAGGAATTGACTAAATATTGCAAAATTATTTGATTTACAATATTTTTTTCTCAATAATTACGTGTTTCCGCATATTGAAACTTTGTGTGTGTGCTTATAAAAATGTAATCATTCTGTAAAAATACGTATCAACACCAAACTCGACTGACGTCAATGGAAAGTCTTTCCCTAAATTTGCTTGTATATCACGTTATACATTGCTAATTTGAGGCTATGTTTTTTTGTTCATTTATATTTTTGTTTGTGTGGCATGCAGGTGATTTGTTTTCTTTGCCATCAGCAAAAGCTAGTAACACGTAGTGATAGAGTTATTGCACTTGTGCACGTGCCTCCTAAAAAAGCTCTTTCCCAGTGTTACAGAAAGTCGGATGCCGAAGAACTCTTAATATTTTTTTGGTAGATATTTGTATCAACAATGCTTGACTTTTAAACAGACATGACCAGGCTAAAATATCCTCCCAGGATCCAACGCCATTGAAAAATTTCCGGTTTGATATTTATAATGGTTTGAAAAAACAGGTAGATCTGAGACTTCAGTAGAAAACGGAGAAGGTAAAAAAAAAGACTACAGCTTACGCAAGTTGCACTGATCCAGGATGTCAGATAATTATGACAATGTAGGCCATTTCATTTATATGACTAGTCAGGGTCGATGCCGTCTCTACTCAAAGTTGACCTAAGTTATTTTAAAAATTGATATTTTTATTATTCCTTAAATAAAATATGAGTTTTTCTTAGTTTACAGTTTTATTTTAACTTATTTGTCACTTCCGTATATTGGCGAAGTATGCCGCAAAATACATCAAAATGATTAGTTATGTTTTCACGTAGTTGGCAGTGTATACCAGGTCATAGGGTCGTTGCGCCGGTAAGCCGTCCGGGTCTAGTTTTCGGCCTTTGGCACGAGGTGATGCAGTAAATTTGATTTAATAACAATTTTAATAAATATTATCGACCAAAATTAAGTTTAATGCATTTCTAAATAGTTGCATTATATATTGCAACATTACTTCATCGGGTAAACACAACACGCGATTTATAATAAATAGTTCAGTTTGACGCCGGCACAGGAGCTGTCAAAGAGTGTAAGATCGTGCAAAAAAAATAGTGGCGCGCGTTTCACTCAAAAGTAAATTTTGCGCTGTATTTACAATGATTATTTAATATTGTGCTTATATTTCACTGTATAAATAACTTAATTTTAAATTTTCACATAGATTACTATAATATTTTATTGTAAAAGTTAATAAATTAAGTGGCCGGAAAGTGACACACAATATTTTCCTATTATTTAGTTATCGGCCGTGTAGCCGGAAAGTAGACCGTGTTTAGCCTTTACTTTACTTTGTCTCTTTCATTTATTTGGTTACCTACTATTAGTCTTCTTTCTTTTTTATAATGAATTGTATCCTTGCGAAGACACTAGCTTTTAGTTTTCGGCCACCAAATATTGCAATTTGAATGATTGTTGATGAAACTACCCATTTTAGTTGTGGCCGAAAACTAGATTGAGTCTAAAATTATTATTTAGTTTTCGGCCAACTTAAAATTATATGAATAAATAGGGAAGCCGAAAATTGAATACTGCTTTGGTTGACGGACATTTCATGAAATATTTAATTCACGTTACGTTTTAGGAAGAAGATTCAATAAGACATTATTTTCTTCAGATGGCTCCTCCAAAGAAATATAATTAGTAAATGGTTTCAGAAAATGTGGACTTAATGAATTTGATCACCATGTAGTGGATTACTCAAAGTGTCCGGAATACCCCGGAAAGACTAATTAGTGAAAATTCAGACACTAGAAAAAATATATTTCTAAAGAAATAACTAATGCAGACCTAGTTTCCACAAGAAAAGTTTTGAAACATTTAAAATCAAATCTGGCAGAAAAAAAACATGGTTGGCGATGTTCTAGTAACTATGAATTCATCTACCGATGCATTAGAATCGTTTTTCGAAAACAACATTTCAACATTCCATTTGTCAGGAAGTTATTTGGATATCGGTTCCTTAGTATCGTTAGATGATGTTCTTGTAATAGGTTTAAGATATTATTTATTTCTCAAAAGATTACAAATCACTCACGAGAAATTTAACAATTTACAAAACAGTAATAAAGGAATACATTACGAGCATACAGAAATATTAAGTATAGTTGTGGGTAAAACGTAAACAATTTAAAAGAACAGTAAACATAGGTTTGAGCATCAATTGTATTGAGCGCACAAATTGTAATAACCGAACAACTAATATGCAACCGAAAACAGAAATAAGGGTGCCTACAGACTAATTCACATTTAATATCAATTTTTTTGTGGTTAATTTTCCAAAATATGGCGTTTCAATAATTTTTTTAAAGAGAGGCAATGTTTTTGATTCTTTTATATTTTTAGGTAAAGCGTTATACAATTTTGCACCGTTAAACATTATATTTTTCTTACCATACTCAGTTCTAACTTTTTGTATGTATATATCATTGGCTCGTCTTAGGTGTACGCTTGTGAAAATCTATATTTTTTTAAAAAATATTTGCGAATGAATGTCGTTTTTAAGTATTTTACGTATGAATATGCAAGTATTATATTGATATATTTGTGATATATTTAATAATTTGGTTTCTTTATATACAAAAGTAGATGGTGTTAAATATTTATAATGAAATAGTGCCTTGATTAATTTGTTTTGGGTAGTTTGTAGTCTACGTAAATTAGTTTTATTTGCTGATCCCCATACCTCGATTAAATAGTCAATATGTGGTTTGATAAGTGTATTATATAAAATATATCGAACATTTTGTGGCAGACATCCTACTATATTTCGCACACTTCCAAAAAAAGAAGACAATTTAGAATTTATTTTCTGAATGTGTGGCTTCCATGACAACCTGTTATCTAAAATAAGTTCTAGGTATTTTTCCTTATTTGTTCTATTTATATGAGCACCATTTATTGTAAGAGGTGAGAAGTCTGGAACATTTTTGTTTTTTGCAGAAAAAATAACATAGTTTGTTTTTGACACATTGATAGTCAACAAATTGCACGAGAACCATTCTTGCAAGAGGTTGAGGTCTTGCTGGGCCTCCAATATGATTGAATTGATGCTCTGTCCAAAATAAAAGAGGCAGGTATCATCTGCATACAAGGTGATATGCCCCTTTAAGCCTATGTTGTTTATATCGTTTATTTAATTTATTTATTTATTTACACTTTATTGCACCTTAATTAAAAGATTACAAAGGGCGGACTTAATGCCTTTAGGCATTCTCTCCCAGTCAACCCGGGACGTGTGGAAATTAGGTGATAGGTGACAAAATAAAATGAACAATAGAGTAAATCAAGGAAAAAAAAACTACTGATAAACTTTAAAATAAACTAATATTATATATATAAATACAATAAACTTATATACTATAAAATATAATACAGACAATATATTATATTTACATACAAATATATAGGTACATAAATATATACATATAACATAAACCTATAAATAAAATAACAACAAAGGTAACCAAATTGACCATACTAACTATCATTAAAGTGCTTGTGTACCAATCTTTTAAAGGCAGTCTTATTAGATGTATTTCTGACGTCATCGGGCAAGGAGTTCCAGAGCAGTGCAGTCTGAATGGTGAAGGATTTACCAACAAAATTAGTAAAATGTAGTGGGATACTTAGTTTATTATTATATGAGGACCGCAGAGTTCTATCATGCGTTTATATATATTAGAAACAGCAAAGGCCCTAAAATTGACCCTTGGGGGACACCGTATTGAACAGGCTTAGGGTTGCTAACATGTTTATCTATTTAACTACTTGAAAACGGTTAGTGAGATACGACTTTATCATTTCTAGTACTAATCCAGCTATACCGGGCGCAGAAAGATTACATAGAAGAATTTCATGGCTTACTGTATCAAATGCCTTCTTTAGATCAATAAAAACTCCAAGGGCTATACGTTTTTGGTCTATACTGGTTTTAAGTTTTGTAATGAGATCAATTGATGCTGAAAGGGTGTTTGATTTTGACCTGAAGCCATACTGATGCTCAGAGAGGTGTTTGTTTAAGATTAAAATAAATAGTCACTAAGGCGCTTATGTAAAATTTTCTCAAAAACTTTTGATATATTAGGAAGTACTGGTATTGGTCTGTAATCGTCTGGCTCATGCTTAGGTCCCGATTTATAGACTGGAGTGACTTGGGCAAACTTCAGTGAGTCAGGGAAATAGCCTTCCTGAATACATCTATTAATGCAATTTGTTAAGCAAAAAGATATAGTCTCTTATATATTTAATAGTTTTAGAGCTGTAATCCCAACTCAAATAAGCCTACCAATGACAACAGTACTGACAATGCCGGAAATAGTAATAGATTCCAGTAATGCAATAATAACGACTCAAAGTAGTACAATGGCCATGATGATACCACTAACACCGATGATAACAAACAACCCCTTTGAAACTTTAGAAAATGTGCTGGTTGATATTCCAATAAAATAGACTAGTACACCTCTACAAACCAGTGAAACATCGACTTCAGTACTATTAAATAAAGAATACAGAGATACGATAGAAAAAAAAATTCAAACCGGAACTCATTCAACCATTAACAGTACACGTACACCTTCTTCTGTAGCAATTTGATATGCAGAGTGGCGAAAACTTTAAAAAGATAAAGAGAAAGTTAAAATAGCGAAGTTAGAACTAAGTTAAAAAATATAAGATATTTTGAAAAAGAAAAGAATATAAAAAGAAAATTTAAAAAATGCTAAAGTTAAAAAACGAAAAATCGCAAAATCCAAGAATTCCATGAAGGAAAATGAAAGAGTAAAAGTATATTGTACCTGGTGTTATGACATTTTAATAAGTGATACAGAAGAAGATATGGAAAAAATTGGATGTGACTTTTGCACCAAATGCATTTGAGATGTATACATTTTGTTGGAATAAAATATGAGGCAGCGTTCGGGAAATTACAGCACATCTTCTCGTCAGGTATACCTCAAAACAAGACTACAACCAGTGCGTGTTGCCAGTGATGACCTATAGAACTGATACGTGGTCCTTCACTGCTGGCCGGATGAGGAAGCTCAAGGTTGCTCAGAGAGTTATGGAGAGGGCTATGCTCGGAGTTTCTCTGCGTGATAAACTTAGAAATGAGGATATCCGTAGTAGATCCACAGTGACCGACATAGCCCAACGAGTTAGTAAGCTTAAGTGGTAATGGGCCGGCTATATAGCTCGAAGAACCGACAACCAATGTGGAAAAAGGTTCTCGAATGGCGGCCTCGTAACGGCAGACGAAGTGTAGAGCGTCCCCCCACTAGATGGAGTGACGACCTGGTAAGACATGCGGGAAGTCGATGGATGCAGGGGGTTCAAGACCGTGTTTTGTGGCATTCCTTGGGGGAGGTCTACGTTCAGCAGTGGAATTGTGAAGGGATGTAATGGAAAGGCTGATGATGATGAAAATATGAGGAAGTACAAAAAAATGAGAAGATTTGATTACCATATTTAACGACACGAAATTTTATTATAATTTTACAAAAATTATATTAAGTTAAGGTTAAGGCACCTTTTATATTGTGTCTAATGCAGTGGCCGAAAACTAAAATTCTTGTGGGCCGAAATATAAAATTTGGGGCCGAAAACTAGCATTTTACATATTTTTCACATCAAAAATTATTATAAGAGATTTTTCTTGTAGCATCAATGAGTTACAAAAATGAAAACTACATTATGTAAGCTACAAATTAACACTAACAGCACTAGGCCAGCGTAATGGCAATTATTTTTTCTACTACCTTAAAGTTAACAACTCCACTAAAAGGCCGAAAACCAGCGCAACAACCCTACATGGTTTTTTTTTTAAAGTAATAAATACAGTTTTTTTAAATATTTTTTAGTACTCATTTATCAATTTTAATTCCAGTCCTATTCAAGTAACTCATATTTCTAAGCATTTTTTTGTCTGCCAATTTAAGGGTTAAGGGGGTTTTGACGGAACCATGACCGCCAGCGACTTCTATTCCTGTTTTATAGTTATAATGGTTTGAAGTGGATCTATGATAACAATGAAACGTAAATTGGCCAACAAGACCTTCGGTAAAACGTTACTCATACATAGAGTTCTTTTTTTATAAATTTGATAATTCCTAGTTGACCCAGAGGTAGCACCCATACACTAATGTTTTACTTACATTTCGCTACATTCTCTCTCTTCGTGTTTTCATCGCACCAGTTCTGTCTGGAACGTCTATTGTTGTGCTTTTCTTTAAGCTTACGTAATCATGGAGTCATAATTGTTGACAAAGGGCTGAAGTGGTTAATTGAATACTTTCCGACGCTTCAGTTTTGGCGTGCTAGTAACGTATCCTTTTTATAAATATCAATAATCACTACGTTTTAGACCTATCGGTCAATGTAAGTCATTGTTACGTCTTAGACTTGCAAGCCAGAACATTGTAATAATTATCATTATAGCCCATCACAAGGCTAATGCTGAACATAGGCCTCTACAAAAGACAGTCTTGAACCACCTGCATCTCTTATTAGGTCGTCACTCCGTCTAGTAGGGGACCGCCCTACACTTGGCTTACCTGTACGAGTCTGCCATTCAAGAATCTGTTCGTCATCGCTTGTCGGTTCTTCGAGCTGTATGGCTCAGAGGTACAAAGAAACGGCCCCACTAACCTGACTACTGAATATTGTAAGACCTTATTAATTAGGTTATTAGTGACCTTAGGGATTAAGAAGTATTTAAAAAGTTTTAGTATATTATTATAGTAGTAAATAGTGAGTAATGTAGTATATAGTCCTTTTCCACTGCAGACAACTTAGTCTGAAATATTTTTGGCGTAGTTATTTTCAAAATAATGTTTAATTTACATTGGAATGTGTAATGTATTAAAACAATAATGTTTAATTTTCTTTGAAAAATGTAAATAATTTGATATTTAAATTTTCTTGAATTTCAACTCTTCAAATGTGGTACTGGTTCATGATTCATAGGTGGTCTTACAGTACCCTGTGGTATGTACCTATCTTATACCCTGCGGGATCTGCAAGCAATCCCGCGAATACCGGTATCAAAACGTGATATTTCATCCAGATTGCTAGTGTACTGTGAAGGCGAGCATTTAGCCCCGAGTTACGTCAGATATAGCATAAAAATAGACACACGTCTTTGTGTAAGTGAATATTTACTGTGATGTCTTTGGACTATTTTCGGCACAATTTTGATATTCGAATCGCACTGCCGCCGCTCTTGCTACTCACATATTCTCTCAATAAATAAAATATCAGTTATTAATCAGTAATATTTATATTGGCTTATTTACTTTATTATATATCGATTCTGTTTAAAAACATAGATTCGATATATATTGATATATTTTTTCCCTTTGCCCATCCCTAATTATCAGTAATATTTACAGCCTATCAAGTCGTCTGCTGAATATAAGTCTCCCCCATATTTTCAGCTTAGCAGGCGGGTGACAATCACAGTTTATTGAGTTGTTATCAGGAAGACGCTGTGGACGTGTTTCGATCACTAATAAACTTTATTACAAAGCGCTACTGCCACTCTATCATAATACACAATATTAGTAAAGTAATGAAGTAGCTACATAATCAGGTAATCTTTCATTTTCATATTTGTAAGGCACTAGTTCCATTACCGTCACAAATAAGTACTTAGTATTACTACTAAGAAATTAAAAACAAAAAAATACATCTATTATAAAGGGTTAATTTTATTTTGAGGAACATTAAAAATCCAAATAGAATACAATTTATCCATTTATTGTTAAAGATTGTATCACACACCATTATAACTTCAGTGAAAATAATTTGCAATTAAGTAATGTTTAAAGTTTTTACAGTGGAATGATCCTACAACATACTACTATTTTTAAAGAACTAAAACATGAAAAACAGCTTTTAGAGTTATGGCAAAACAATGCAAACTGCACACGCTGCACAGTAAAAATTATAGGTAGAATATTTCAAAATAATAGCAAATGGGAATTGTTACTTGTGTAACTATATTTACAATAAAAATTAATACAATGTTTAGATGAAAACTTGTAGATATATATAAGGACCTTAAAATAAACTTTATTAAATCTAAAGCTAACATATATGAACGAAAGGTGTTGTGACAAGTCATAGTAGGGTACTTCAAATAGCTTATTCTTTGGGAGGTTCTTCTGCAGGTTTTTCTTCAGTATGATTTCTCTCAGGTTCATTGCCATCGGCCCACTTTCCGTCGTATTCTTTTCTGTCCACATACCTTTCCTCCTCATACTCCCCTTCACTGCGGTGGCTGTTGCGTTCGGAATAACGAGAGTAGCTGTAATAACGATTTACTGTGCATATTGCTAAAATAAAGCTTCGATTTTTGAAAGTTATTTTAAGATTTGATTAACTACTTGAAATATTTATTTTTAATAATTAAATGAGAGAGCAATTAAATTAGAGTAGGTAAAATATTTTTTCAAAACATTTATGAAGAAATTAAATTAATGATTTGTCTTATTTTTAAACTTCTAAAAACATAATATTTAATCTACTATCACTAAAGACATCATATTTAATCTGCAATCACTAAAAAAATAAACAGTTGAAATTATAGAAAAATAAAAATAGTAAGGTTACAGACCTGTCCCTATCTTTATCACGTCTTTCGGGGCTGTATGATCTGGAGCGGCGAGTTCGGTCTGGACTTCTAGAACGGGAGTACCGTCCACCTCTTCTGTCGCGGAAATCACGGAAGCCGCCTCTGCATATTATTAAGTAAAATGATTTCTAGTTAGTTATGCATTCGTAAACAATATGGTTTAAATTGACATTATAAAAAAAATTGTCACTGTCAGCATCTGTTACTGTTTTGTGTATGTGTATATCCCTAAAAAGCTGGTAAAATATATTTCCTATAGCGACATTGAAAATATTTCCATGTTTTTGTTTTGTTTTAATAAACACTAATAATACAAGATTGAATGATATTCCTACCTAAACGGTCGTCCTCTGCCTCCACCGCCCCTCCTCGGGCGGAAGGGGCGGCCTCCCCGCGAGCGGTTGTCGCGCCACTCGTGCTGGAAGCGGCGGCCGTCGTCGCGCCGGAAGTCGCCGCCGCCGCGGCCGCGGCCGCGGTTGTTGCCGTTGTACGTGTGGAAGCGCGGCCGGTAGTACGTGCCGCGCTCGTACCCGCCGCGGCCGCGCCAGTTGCCACGCCGATTAAAACGACGGGTTCTACAATTTTGATACAAAAAATCTGTCATTTAGTATGCTGCATAAACAAAAATATGTGTACATTTTACCCTCACTATTATCTTCACATTTGTAAGTTTGATTATAAGATGAAAACTTAATCGGATGTCACAGGATAAAATCTGAATTGCATGATTGCGGCTCTGATGAATCTCTATTTATTTTTGAATACCTACATTTATAGTTACTTATAACATTTAAAATATTTGATGCTAACAAATAACTTTTAATTGCAAATGTTCCTTTTTAATACAAAAATGATATATAAATCTCTATGCATGATTAGTAAAGGTAGTGATAACTATCTGTATCTTTGTAGTGTGCTTATAAATTCAGTGAATTATAACACTTATAATCCGGTTTGCAAAATGTAGAATAAAATTTCGAAATTGTACTACTTTTCATGATAACATAAATTAAAAAAAATCATAATAAACACGAGCAAAAATCCACATCAAATAACGTGTATCGTCTGGCAATCTACGATGCAGTTTGTCACTACTGGTAGGTAGACATTGGCATGCTTCAATTCCAAATGGTTGCATCAAATTTCGAAGGCGCGGCCCTCGTAAAGTAAAGTAGTGGGTACGTACCTGTCCCTGGAGCCGGAGCGGCTGCGCGAGCGACTGCGCGAGTAGTAGGAGCGGCTCGCGTCCGAGCGCGAGCGCGAGCGCGGCGACGGCGAGCGGCGGCGGCGCGACGCCGGCGACCCGCTGCCGCTCGACCCGGACCGCGACCTTGACCCCGACCGCGACCGGTACTTGCGCGGTCGCGACCTGTACACCAACCAGCACCACGATTCATTTGTTACTATAATACAATCAACCATTTTTGTTCGATCATTATAGATTGTGGTCGTATTCCGATGTACACTGTGAGCACAGCTCAGTGCTCTCACTGATGAAAAATCCGTTCCGTTATGGACTGTCAGTATACTGCTGCAGTACCCTAGGGAAATATATAACGTCATAAATTGCCGCCATTTTAGTACTCTGAGCATTGGCGCTTTCGAGGTAAGGTGATCTCAGTACATTGACCACGTGATCAAAAACATAAGTGCCTAGATTTAACAGCTTCCACAAATAATTGTTATTATTATTAATTAATATTGTTATTCAAACAAACTCGGACATTAAGTTTTAAAAGCAACAAAATGCAAATAATATTTTTTCTTGTTGAACAGAAAACATATACATAATGAATATTTTCACTTGCAAAACAGTGTCCAAAATAGAGATGACAGTATATTGGACTATGTTCTGTTTTACAGTAACCAGTATAGCAAACTAAAAAGTAATATCTTCACAGTATATTGAATTAACATAACACCTAACACTGGTGACAGTGTATATAGGAACATACCTTGTTTTAGTACCTTACGCAAGTGGTTAGAGGTGCCAAAACGAGTTGAACCTCTTCATAAACTTGACTAACAAACTTCGAAAATGGGGGATGATTTGTATGTGGTCATTATTATACCTATTGTGCAAAAAATATTTGCAAGTCTTGAAAAATAAGGGGTGATTGATCATCATTCAAGTCTTTGGCTACAGATGTTCAATTAATTCATTACAGGCCAAAAAAGTCCACTGCTAAATAAATTATTTTATAGGGATATCTATATTAATAATGTGTTATAATTATAATGTCCTCCAGACCGAATTCCGGTCACGACGGCCAGTCTCAACGGAGACTAGCCATTTGCGCAGGACTGGATAGACTATGGCTATATATCATAGATGTTACGCTTCGCAGACAGGTTGCACCTGCAGTTTTATTACTGAGTTTTTTTTTAATTTTTATCAGATGCTATTTCATTTCTCTTGGTCGGCTCCTACAACACTTATTCTGAATTTAAACAAAATAACATGATGAAAACTATATTAGTAAAATTATTTGGTCAGCCACTGTAGCACAATTAAATATAAAAATTGAAACAGCTAACACCTGACAGCGTGATTACGTCTAAGGAAAAATAACGAAAGCGCGCCTCTTGAATAAGACACCGCCTTGAATGTATGTGACGAACGTGTGTTTTCGTTATGTAAGCATTTTAACCAAGTAATCAAACATGCTTACATTACAAAAATTGTCACTCATAAGATTTCTCTGGGAAACTATGATACATACAATATCTTTATTACTGTACTGGCTGGCATACAGCCCAGCTGATGGTAAATGCTGTGGCCCATTGACATCTACATTCTAAGTGTGGAGTAACTGTTTAAAAATATAAATAATTTTTAACAAACCTGCTTCGAGATCTTTTAGGTGAGCGCCGGTCTTCGTCGGAGGAATTAGAAGAGTGTCTGCGAGGCGAGGGCGGCGAGCGCGGGCGACGTCCAGACGGAGAAGGCGGCTTTATGCGAGTCACGAACTGTTCCGGCCGCCCGTCGCCGACCGACACCGGGGTCTCGCCTTCCTGCGCCAATCGGAATGAACCGAATTTGTCTAGGACTATATTGCCTTTGCGCACCTGTAAATATAATTCAAAATAAGAATTTGCCATATTTTGAAACCCGGCTAAGCAGCATACGTAAATGTTGCCCTAGCAAAAATAAAATAAGAAAATAACAAAATCAAAATTAAAACAATATTTGCAGAATATGTTGTAAAAATTATAAAAGATAATGAGTATTTTTTTATAGGATAAGGGTGACAAAACGAGCACACAGTCCACCTGATGCTGTGGCCCATAGACATCTACATCTATCCTCTATTAAAAAACAAAATGCAGATGCGTCGTCACCCGTGAGGACTAAGATGGAATGCCTCATTTCCAGTAAAAAGGGTCTCCGGTTCTCTACACTCACCATACGAAACACAGCAGCGGAAAGCTGCTATTTTACGTTGGTAGTCTGTCCTTCCCCGGTCGAACCGACCCATTTGTCCTACAATTATACTACTAATACAGCTGCAGCATGGCTCTATCACGTAAAATATAATCCAATGGCATGGTAATAACATGATATTATACAGTACAATTGTGTTACTGAATTGATAAGTCTGGTTATGTTCATTTGACAATTAATGTTAGGTTTCAGTGTTTATTGACTATGAAGTGAATGTATCAGTATTAATTGTCAGCTAATGCCTTTTTTATATCAATGTATCATGTATCAAAAACATACAACTGTTGTGGAATGATTTCCACCAGTGTTACATATGCAAATCACACTACAGATCAGGTGGCTTATTGAAGAACTACTTTAGAAGTTCTTAAAATATATTTTTATTTTTATTAATAAATAATAATTATTTTAGACTGTTGGTCTCAACAGAGACTAGTCATTTGTAAAAGAGGACTATAGTGCACAAGTGTGTTTACGTATTCTCAATTCCCTCAGTTTCATAGTTTAATGATACAACAATTTTCCACAACACAACACGATAAGGAGTAGCTTACGTGCTTTCAGAGGCACAAGGTTGAAACAACTTTCAGTTGCTATAGAAAATTTATTGATTGAATAACCCAATAAATGATTTTGGCTTGACCTGGGATTTGAACGACAGGATTAGCAATCACGCTGATTACCATAGCGCATATTTACCTATTTATGCATCCATTACAGTTTATAAAATACCACAGTTGAACACAGGCCTCCACATAGATTGCTTCATAAATAATATTGCCATAGTTACCACGCTTGGCAAACGGTTTGGCAACTGTAGTTTGAGTTGTTATCAGGAAGATGCGCTACTGGCCATCCTCTGTTCCAATTGTCGTGTGTCGGCTCTTACGACAGCTACAGGGTACACGGGCATATGCGGTGACAGTGCGGCGGGTACCGGCGGGTGCGCGGGGTGCGCGGGGTGCGGCGGGTGCGCGTGGTGCGCGTGGTGCGCGGGCTCGGTGCCGGGCGGGTCGGGCTCGCGCGACTTGCCGCCCGCCGGCGCGCTCGGCAGCGGCGGCGGCTCCTTCATCGCCATCGCTCGCCGCACCGACACGTTCTTGTCTCCACTCGACGGTGATGGCTGTTCATCATGTACACAAAAATATATGTTAACATTTATATTTCGGAGGCAATTAGTGTAAAATAAATTAATAAAACGTGAAATGTAGGTAAACTGGAATCTCAAAGTCCAAAAGATTAATTATTTCAATAAAAATATATCCCAAATAAGGCCCAGAAATAGAGATTTGAATAGAACTAATATTAGCAGTCTAAGAGGAAATTTTTAATTTAAAGTTAATTTCCTAGTAATTATGCATAATTTATACTTCATGAATTGAAAAGTATATAACATACTGTTATAAACAGTAGGAAAATGAAATAAATAAGTGTACTAACAACACAGTTATTAACGTGACATGATTTACACTATTATAAATTATATCTTGGATATATATCAGAAGTATATATGCATATGAAAAAAAAACATGTCAGTGCAAAAGTATTATTATTCCAAGAATTATAATTATAGAGAAATTCCAGTTAACCAAGTTTCACCATAGCAAAATTCATAAGCGATAATTTTAAGTACACAAATCTCACTTTAGTCGGCTCTTGTGAATCATCAGAGCTGTCTTCAAATGCGTAGCGTTCTTTATAACCCTTTTGAGTAGGTGTGTCCTTCTTCTTAACCCTACTGAAAAAATAAAACTGTATGTTAAGGAATGTAAAAAAATTCTAAATATACTTATTATATTTTATTAAATATTAAAAATGGAAAACCATTACTATCTTAGAGAGAACACAATTTAAAAAAAATCTCAAAATGGTTTTCTAAAATTAGTATTCAAAATTTATTATACTTGTTTATTGATCATGTGTACATAAAATATCAATTATTAGAAACAAAATATTTTACATGCTTAACTATGACGCAAAGCTAACTCAGCTTATAAGCAAAATACTAACGTGTCTTTGACAGCACTCATGGACATTTTCCATTTGGGTTTCTCAAGGGGCGGTGGCGGCGCCTGGTCGATGGGGCTCACTGAGCCGCGGCCGTCACGCTTCCCCAATACTTCCTTCTCCACCATCACATGGTATGCATTAAGTTTTGATTCCAATTCTTCTAAGCCCGGCATGTCATCTAATAACCTGACGATAATATTTCGAATTTATTACTTTTAAAACTAAACTAGTGATGGTAGTTAAGTATTTTATGTCCACAATTACCACATTTGTATCAATACTCATGTATTAAATGACTTACTTATACATGAATATTTATACAAAGAGAATAACATTTTAAGCAAAATCATTTTCTTTTAATTTAGCTGAGATTTAATTTAAATTGGTTATATATAGATATTGATTGTGATTATAATTAGTACCTCTTATCACTGTGTTTTCTTTCGTATTCCCCATCAGAACTGAGGTCCCTTTTAGATTTTCCTTTCAATTCCTTCCTGTAATTTTCATAGTTCAATTTTAGGTTACCCAAAAATACAAAAATTTGAGCAGAGGATCAATGAAAAAAATGTATGTGTAAGACTTTTATGAGGTAATATCTAAGATAAATGAAAAATTATTCTTATCTAGCGTATATAGTAATTTAACATTAATAACCATTTTTTTTCTGGTTATGTATTTTAACTATGCATAATAATTATCATTTTAATAAAAAGTACTAGCATGCTTAGCTAAAGTATAAACGTTTATCTCGCAAAGACGGGCCTTACTTGTATCAGTGATGTGAAAAGACATGCATACTTAATGCGCAATTGGGGGTACTATTAGCCAGTCCATCATAATTAAACAAAACAATGAAGTGAACTAAGATGTTTAGTAATCTAGTGAAACAAAAATGTTTTGAAATAATTCATATTGTTTCGTAAAAATAACACAACTTGTAATCATAGGACAACCCTTTTAAACATGTAATAAAAACACATAATTGTTTTATCTCCGTTGATTATTTCCTCACAGCACTGCAAACAACTTTTCGCCATTTACTTATGGTACTGACGGTATTTGATATTCATTTTTTACTGCTAAGCTTAAGCACAGTAGAACAATGTGCTACACTCACAAATAAGACCACACTCGCCATATAGTGAGTGAGATAAAAATACTATAGCAACATTAGTGTTAATATATTTTTTTTAAACCTGTTACCCTGGTCCCGCCAAGATAACCCACCACGTGTAAACTACCACGTGACACTAGAATTTTCTCCTGAATCATTGAGGCAGTTTATAAACATAAATTGCATAAAGACAAACATCTCAGACCATTTTTCTGTATCAAATAGCAGAACGGCAACACAACAACATTGCCCACTACCAAAGCCCAAAGCTGATGATCTTTGTGTAAAAAAAAAATCCCAAATCTGGAACAATTATTTGTAGGCCATACAAATAATTGTTCCGTGCGGGATTCGAAAACGCGGCCCCCAACGCTGCAACTCTGCTAAGCCACTGCGCAACAGTAGTAAATATATATATATATATAATACCTGATAGCATCTCTAAGTTTCTTGTCTCCTATAGTGTCTAAGTCTCGTAAGCTGTATTCAGAGTTGTTAGCAGCTGAACGCGCCAATTTCGCCTTTCTTTTATCCTCTCTTTCTTGTTCTTTTCGCTTCCTCTTGGACTCTTTCTTCTTTTTTCTGTCATATGAAACAAAAAATATTATAAAAAACAAAGTCAACTTGTGTGGTACAAATTTAAGGAATACTAGTGGAAAACAAACTTGTATTAAAGTTATATAATTTTACTAGCTGGCCAGGCAGATGTCGTTCTATCTATTCCGATGACCCTTTGTCCTATAAATCCTTAAATTAGCAATAAAAATATTGATCGTCACTATCAGGATAAAAACTATCCTATCTCTCAAAATTGGAGCAAACAATACACATTAATAATATTTCATTCATTGAAATCAGTTCAATAGTTTAGGAGTTCATCACGGACAAACAATGTGACACATAATTTTTATATATAAAGATGCCATTCAACCTCTGAACTATAGTTTAATTTATCATAATTGGTTTTCTAAAACATATAATATGATGCTCGCCAGGCAGTGATATAGCTCCTGCAGGAAAAACTCAGTTAAAAAATTTAAGTCCTCCTCCACTTACTTGTCTTTTTTCTTTTTCTTTTTCTTCTCATGATCAGCACCTGGCTGAGGTTGTTGGCCAAGTTCTTGCATTTTGCGATTTCTTTTGTACTGGGCAGTCTCTTCTAGGAAGTTGCGCACTTTGTCTTCATAATCGGAGTCCTCTTTCGTCATTTCTAAGAACTTGCGTACCTAAATGAATATTAAAAATTATACACTATTTTTGAGCTTTAACAGTCATAGATAATATTGTATTTGCTATCTATAGATTATCTATAATGCTATAGATAACAAATACAATATTATCAGAGCTTCCGTAAGCAATTGACAATTGGAAGGTGCATTTAATTAAGTTCATCATCATTACAGCCAATCCACAAGTCCACCGCTGAACACAGGCGTCCCCCAAAGAATGCCATAAAGCACAGTCCTGAGCTTCTTGTATCCATCCAATTCCTGTATATAGTACCAGTTGGTTCATGGAAACGCAGATTTTTTTTTAATAAATAGTTTTAGATAAACTCTAATACTATTTTTGAGGGAAACTAATTTGAGAAATAAAATAAAATTGAGAAAATAAACACGATAACAACCAATATAATACTAATAACTCAAAAAAGAAAATGAATGATCGAAAAATGAACTGAGACCAAAATTGATAACTACAATGTTGTTGAAGCGTCAGTAGCCTAATGGCAGGGCGCGGACCGCGAACTCGAAAGGTCATGGGTTCGAATCCGCCATTCGACTACTGTCGTGAACCACTTCTAACACAAGCATTTTAAGCTTACCAGAAGTGGTTAAAGGGAATATTATTAATGTTTAATAGCATTACTAGTATTTTTTATAAAAAAAAAAATTTAATATTTCTTACTAATACACCAGTCATAGTTAAGGTATGATTTACTAATAATTAGGTGGCAGTTTGCTACATTGATATGGCTCTTTCACGTAGCCGTATGCGCATCACTCGACGAGCAACGCTATTTTATAACAAGATGTATGTGACAACGACTATCGCGTAAAACGTAGAAATGAGAATAATGTATGAGGTTACAATGTTTTTGCTTGGCCCCTTTAATAAAAAATAATTTTGTTTATTCTTTTATAAATAACTAGCATGCCAGACAGACCTTGCTGCCCTCGCCGACGACCCTCAAATTCGCAATAAAAATATTGAGGGTCACTTATCGGGATAAAAACTATCCATCTCTAAAGTTTGACCAAACTGCACACAAGTGTGCAAAATTTCATTGAAATCAGTTCAGTAGTTTCTGAGTTGATTGCGGACAAACAACAATTTGACACATCATTTTTAAAAGATAAAATAATTTTATGAAAAATATTAAAGATCTGAGAAATATTTCTGTAATTGTTATAGATTACTTACTTTCATTTCATAATCAATATCTTCTTGTGACCGCATTGGTGCACTATTACGTTCTTCTACTTGTGGAGGAGGTGGCTGGTAACCATAAGGATGGTTGAACTGCGAGTTATGCGTGCGGGATGCTGAGTCAGCATCACCCAAAATGGCCATGCGTTTGCTGAGCGGCGACAGGGAGCGCTGTCGTTTGCTGTTTGATTGCGAACGTCGTTTCTTCTTACGGTTGGGTCCTTCAGAATCTAATGGTTTATCTATATTAAATTTTGTTATGAAAAATTTCGTGCTAGTAAATATTAGTCAAAATAATATATTATTTAGATATTTCTCCTGTATCATAGATGCGTTTTATAATATACACATTAAACATTAACAAACATCCAAACTCAAAATAATTATTTAAGTCTTAAATATATAGATGACAGGCAGCAGCATTTTCCTGATTACAACTAAAAATGATAATAACTACAGTTGCCAACCTACCTTGACAGGGCCGCATGGTAACTGTGGCAAAATTATAACTATTTTCAGCAGTGGACTATTGACAAGTTGCAAGTGAATATATATATATATATATATATATATATATATATATATATATATATATATATATATATATATATATATATATATACACACAAGCTATTTATGTATATCATGTTTGTATAATTACATGTGTCTAGTAGCAAAATACTAAGTATCTATAGTAACTGTATATAATATTTACGCACTTAATCAACAACAAAAAAAAATAGTTTTTATACACTACACATTTAGCATTAGGGTTAATATAGTAATAGGGTATTTCTCTATTGACAAAAACATAATATTTTTAATAATGAAATATTAGATTCCAAATTGTGTATATTTTTAATAAATACTATATAAGAAATGCTATATAATGCATCCATACATTGGCATAAATATGACATTTTATAATTCACTGTTGGTATATTACATATACACATACAAAACACATACACACACTAAACACATTTTTATACACGATAGTCATTCTGCAGTTATATGATGGTTGTAACATGAATGGATTAAGCTTGACCGGGAAAGTATCACACTCACAGAATATACATATGGTTAGTGTAGACCCAGAGACCTTTACTGGAAATGAGGCATTCCATCTTAATCTTCATAGGCGAGAACACATCTAAATTTTGAATCTTAATTAAAAATACATGTAGATGTTTATGGGTCATAGCATCCACTTAACGTGAGGTGGCCTATGTGCTTATTTGTCATCCATATCTTTAATATAAAAATGAATCGCTGAATGTGTTGCTAAGTGCAAATCTCGAGAGCAGCTGAACCGATTTCGCTAATTATTTTTTTATAATATTCCTTGAAGGACGAAGATGGTTCTTACGGAGAGAAAAATTTAAAAAATTGCCTGAAAAAGTCTAAAAACTACACTTTTCTATATTGCCATACAAAAGATTCGTAATAATACTTAAAAGTCAATTTGAACTTTAATACCATACCATAAAGTTTAAGTGTTAGTGGAGAGGTTCCGGGAAGGCAAAATCATTGAGTGACGATAGTATCCTATATATTTTTATGTCAATATTTATACACACTGGCAGATAGCTGATGTTATAAGGAGTAACTTGGGCTGCTTTTATTTTAGGGTTCCGCGAAAAATAACACCACGCGGGCGAAGTCGCGGGGAACAGCTAGTTATATATATATTTTAAAAAAAAAAACTTACATATAATATTGGTGGTCTGTTTTTTTTATATAAGATCGGGTGACAAACGAGCACACATCCACCTGATGGTAAGTGGTTTCTGTGGCCCATAGACATCTACATTTATCCTTGTTTGCGAATCAAAATGTAGATGCGTTGTCATCCGTGAGGACTAAGATGGAATGCCTCTTTTCCAGTAAAAAGGGTCTCCGGTTCTCTACACTCACCATACGAAACACAGCAGTGTTGAGCTGTTATTTTACGCTGGTATTCTGTGGTATCCATTCGTGCTACAACTATACTACTAATATAGCTGCAGCATGGCTCTACCACGTATAAATGTCCACGTCTGTCAAAATTACCCCAATTAGGAAGCAATAAAACTCCAAAATATCAGTTATGATGATAGAAGACAGTTTTAAAACACCCTTACCACTTGTATCAGATGATGACGATGATGATTCTGACGAAGAACTTGAACTTGAAGAGTCACTGGATGACGAAGAAGAACTACTGGATCTCTTTTTCTTTCCTTTTCCTCGCTTCTTCTTCTTTTTTTTATCTTTCTTCTCTGTTAAATTCAGCAGCTGCTTAAGAGTTTCTTTCATTTCAAATGACTTTGCGCCAGTTAGGCCAGGCAACAAAAGCTCTGCAGGTTCTATTAATGGTTTTGTAGTAGAGGTTTTACTCTTCAAAAAATCTAAAGAATTTTGAGCTTCTTCATGAAATGGTATGATAGCTAAACAGTCTTCATATGCTTTTTGTGCTTCTGTGATCTTATTTTCATCTTCATAACTGCGTCCTAGAGCTACCAAAGTCTCGCCCAAATACTTACGGGCATTAGCATGATTTGGATTTAATTTCAGTGATGTTTCAAAGTCTTCTATAGCTTTTTTAAACGTTCCACTATTTGCATATAAAGCTCCTCTTGCCACAAGTCCTTCAACATTTCTGGGGTCAATACTAAGTGCTTTGTTGAGGCATTGAAATGCTTCTGAATGTCTTCCTGCCTTAAAATGTTCTATTCCTTCAGCAACAGAACGGAATGCCCACTTGCTTGCTTGAGCTTGCCGAAGTTCATCTGCATATTCCGATGTTTGGAATCCTCCTCTATTAAAAAGAAAAGTTTTTTATATTAATTGTTACATAAACAATATAAAAATATTACAATCAAAAATAAATTATTATTACCTTAGGGATGCAAAATTTGTGCAATGCATATTGGCAATTCCAAGAAGTTCAGAAAGATATTGGACGCAGTTTGGATTATTGAAGCCAGGGCTCTTCTCTAAAATAGCTTCATAACTTTCTCCCTTCATATCCAATGTTTTCCTGTTCAAAAGATTTATAAATTAAATTAAATGTACATTCAACAAAACTATATCTTTCCTTTGTTATGTTACGAAGTCATTCCAATGATACTTGAAAACGAAAAAGATATGGTTAAAATTGATTTATTTTAGTTTCAATATTTATATATCCTATCAAAACTGTCTGCGAAATGTCACACGAACTTAATCCTCACCTGTTCCCATGAAGCTGTTCTAAAAATGTTTATTTTACTGGTATTTTATTCTTTCACACACAAATAGAACATCATAGATTAGATGTCGCCTCAAGACATTAATATTACCAAAATTGTCTCAGCTACAGTCACAGCATTAATGTATTAGGTGTGACAAACAGGTCTTGGAAATCGTTGCTAAACCTAGAAAAAAACCACCCTAAAATAATGGCAAACAGTGTTCCTTTACAGGCGATCAAAGAGCTGTGTCCAAAACAACTATTCGAACTGCAGAAACAGCTTGGCTGCTAATTTCTTTCTTGGGGAGCCTCTCACATCAGCTAAATAGATTAAGTGCCGATGACTAGTCCATTTTATTAGAAATAAATAACTCCAACATCCAATAAATGTTCATTATATTAAAGTCCAATCAATTGTTTGAGATAATTGCTGGAATATTAAATATTAACTTTAATATAGAATTACAAGTCCCATTTACAGAATCAGAATGCAGTAGTGAACCCTAAAGAATTGTACTGACCTTTTCCTTTAGTATATTAATGTTTACTGTATCGACTTTATATATCAGCTTAAAATTCTTGAAATAACAAAATGTAAAATCTTCAAAAGACCGCTTATGATTCACATCCTTCAAAATTCCAAATTCCAATACATGTTTAAATTGTCAATTTATAGCAATGGTATCATGCATAATATATTTGCATTGGCACAACTTAGGTGAGCAGGGTGAAATTGTACTGAAATGTGATCAGAAACCGGTGAAACATATATTCACAAAATGTACACTTGACATTTTGGACTGTGTTGCAAAAATTCCATGGCAGACAGCGGTGTATAAATCAAACATTGTGTCACAATTTCCTGTGTTTCTATAAAAGCAGAGGTATTAATATATTTTGTATGCAGAATAATTTCCAAGTTAAATATGTATAAAGAAGTATTCATTTAATGCCATTGTTCAACCACCTTAAGGCAATAATTTCATGTTAGTTTAAAATATCCTTGGGCCAGATTATCAATCTTCAATACATATCACTAAAAGTTTGTTGTAGTTATCCAATCTTTGTGTATACTTGATACCACTGATTTCACAGATCCAATATCTTCATGAAACAACATGTACATACAAATCTACACATACAAAATGTGTTAAAAATAGCATTGAAAATTCTGTAAGTGTGAAAATAAATTGGTTTAATATACTAATAAAACTTTTTTAGTACGTACTTGTAAATAAGAGGAAAGTCGTCAGTGCTGAGGAGTCCAAGAGGCGGCTTTGGCGGCGGGTCATCAGGGCCGCGAGTAACACCCTTCATACCGCACACCATTTTGTCTGTATCTGGGATTACTTCTATTACTTCACAGCAGACAGTGTCATTCATCAGGTAGCTTCTTGAAACATTTTTCTTGTCCACCGCAGGTATAATGTTTGCAACAGGAAGGAAAGCCTGATGAAAAATTAATAAATATATCATTAGTACATAATAATATTTATAAAATTTATTTCGGATATTTGCCAGCACTTTTACTCAAAAGCTCATTTATGGGATATAAAGGGACTTACAAATATGTCATAATAAACTAGAAATGGGTAACTCAAAGCAGCTCAATTAAATGTATGGTATTTATTGCAGAGATTCATGTTGAGATAACATTCACTACATTTACACACTTTGCATAGTCCACTGTGTGGTTTAGTTTTTTCTAGGTATTTAATTTCTTTCTAAATTTACTTACAGGTCAGGGAACAGATATTATAGTTTACGGCCGACGCAGACGTTGTTCTGCCCTTTCCAACGACCCTTCCTACAAAAATCCTTAAATTCGCAATAAAAAATTTCGAGGGTCATTTATCAGGATAAAAACTATCCTATCTCTCAAGTTGGACCAAAATGCACACAATGTGCAAAATTTCATTGAAGTCAGTTCAGTAGTTTAGGAGTCCATCGCGGACAAACAACGTGACACGTAATTTTTATATATAAAGATTAGGACACAAATTTTATTACTTTCAACAAATAAACAGAAATAACTCAAACTTAATCTCATAAACTCGATCACAACTGTACAAAAACAAGCAAAGATACCTCTATGACATAATATGACTTAAAGAACATTCTTAGAATATAGCTCTCTATGAATGAGAGATCTATAGACAATATATTTATAGTAGCCCCTAAGAGACTTTACACTGACTGAGTAATAAATAAATGGTAAAACAAAAACAACACTGAATGAATTTTTTCAAACATGTTAGTTTATTGAAATGAATAAAAAGTTCCATGTGAAGGAAATTAACATAAAATAGCAATTGCACAAATTATATGACAATAATTCTTCTATATGTAGCTAAAAACAAAAGAACACAAAAATGTCCAGTACCATTTGTGAAAAGCACATTTGCGAAAAGGCAATATGACTACCAAGCACCTCATTTATATAATACAATTAATAAAAAATTAAGTTAAATAACTTAAAAAGTTACCAAGTAAAACAAGCTATTTTAAATTGGCTAAAAGAATACGACTATGAAAATTGTGAAAACCTACTTTAAGTTATGTACACATATTTTAATGAAAACAGTCGCACACACACACACACACACACACACACACACACACACACACACACACACACACACTTTTTTAAATATTTTTTATATATTTTAGAGTCTGTATTGTACACGGAAAATCAGATCACTTAATGGGTGGGAAACTGCCTCCTAACATACAGGGTAACCTAGTTTAGGAGTCAGAGAACCAATGAATTGTATATTATATCTGTGTTCAATAAAGAATTATTATTGTTATTATTATATGTATTACGTTCTATAAGTATTTTAGGAACAATAGTTCTTTTAACTCTAGTACCAATGTTAGTAAAATGTTTGCCTATATTGTCTTAAAATTGTTAAAAAAAAGCGTGAACTGTTTTTAATATGACTATTTGTTGCCTTATACCAATACCGAAAAATCAATGAATTAAAATTTTAATTTCAATGATTAATTTTCATTTGATAACTGATTAATAAATCATTCAAATAATTCAATCGTACATTTTAAAATGTTTAAAATCAAACATAATTTAATAGAGAAAATCATTCAAATGCTTGAGACAATATTAAAAGTAGTAAATTCAAATTAAATTATATATTAATTTAATTATGACAACTACTCAACAGTGTATTTTCATGTATTATTTTTATGGCAATCATCCTCTTCAAGCATTTAACCTGACGCCATGGAGGTTGGGTCTGTGAGACCCGGCTTTATTTTATTGTTTGTAGCAGACACAATATGGCAGGTTTGAAAGATGACTTTATCACAAAAATTGATAAGGGCGTGCTTCGAAGGTTTGGGCACGTTGAGCGAATGAGTGAAGACCGAATGGTGAAGAAAATATATAGCGCGAAAGTAAATATTAAAAGGTGTCGAGGTAGACCGAGACTAACTTTCGAAAACCATGTGAGCAAATTGCTCGAAGAGGGGAGGGTCAAGAGTACTCGGATACCTAGACGTGCATGTATGAAGAAGATAATGTATCTGAAAGAAGCGAAAGAGGTATGTAAGGATCGTGACACTTGGCGTTCTCTCTGGCTACCCCGTCAGGGGTTGTGCGTAAAGATAAGTTTGAAGCAGAGCTCGGAACCGATTTAAAAAGAACGGTTAATTTCGATTAATTCCCGGTAAATTTATCGCTCCTTCAATTACCGGTTAAAAAATTAACCGGTTATTATTAAACCTAAACGATAAAGGTTACCGGTTACTTAATGGTTTTAACACCCAAATTAACCGGTTAATTCCATAAAACGTAAAGGCAGTTATGAATAGGACAGGTAGATTCACGTTGCGAGGTGCTTATGCGGCATCGCCGCATGCGGGCATACTTATCATCAATTATCTGCCTTTAAGCGATACGTTTTTTCAGTCGCGATCAGGGTGTCTCGTAGGAGTTTGGAGTTTACGAAAAACGTGAAAGTATTAGAGAAGTTTTGAAGAAACAAAGGAAGTTATTGTGTTTGGTTTATTCGTTAAGACTGGACTTGTCTCATAACGAAGAAAATTATTTATTCTTGTGTATCGGTTGCTTATTTATGATGGACAGAAAAAAGGTAAATAGAATTTATTCCATGTTTACGTTTTAACAGTGGTAGAGCCCCGCGGCAGCTTTTGCTATCGCATGGATGGGCCAGCTCGAACCAGGGTAGTACCACGACCTTACGTAATACCAGCGTGA
The DNA here is from genome assembly GCA_963668995.1 of Parnassius mnemosyne. Taxonomy (NCBI): domain Eukaryota; kingdom Metazoa; phylum Arthropoda; class Insecta; order Lepidoptera; family Papilionidae; genus Parnassius; species Parnassius mnemosyne. The sequence continues at coordinate 39,772,062 of CAVLGL010000148.1, read as the reverse complement.
AGTAGAAGTTAACGTCTGCGTTTCGCTTGGTATGTGTAGGTGGTCGGAAGCCCAACTCCCTTAAAGTATGTTACCTACTGTTCCTGAGTGTGTATGCTCAAGCTGCCCCGCGTATTCTGGTATACTGGGGGTCGGGGGCCGCAGATATCGTGATCCTTGGCGATTTTAACTCGACTCGGTTCACATTTAACTGATCATGTGGGGAAATTTGTTTATGACTTTGCCTTGGCATATGGTTGCACAACTGGTTACTTTGCCTACGCGAATTCCAGATGTGGAGGATCATGCGCCTTCCCTGTTGGAACTTCTGCTGACCTCTTATCCGGACGGATATCAGGTTTCCGTCAACAAACCTCACGACTCCTAGAGCCATTGTGTTGTCCGGAGGGTGGTGTCGTCACTCACACTATCTTCGCGGTTGCATTCTGCAGTCTGCCGCCGTGTTTGGCACTATAGATCGACCGATTGGGAAAGGATGCGTACTTTTTTTGCATTCTACCCTTGAGGGCGGATTTGCTTTTTGCTGAACGATCCCAGCAATGTTGCTGATTCTGTCGCTGATATGGTACTTCAGGATAATATCTTTTTCTGTCTATTCAGGATAATAACTTTTTATTCCATCTTCGGTGGTGCCCATCAGGAGCAGATTCCAGCCATGGTTTGGTCGCTCATGTAAATTAGCATCACACTATAAGCATGAGTGCTACCAGGCCTGGGCTGACGACATCTTTACATCCCGAGACGTTGATGTCTCGGGATATAAACACTAGCGCTCTTCAAAAGAAGTAGAATTCCGTCTCAGGTTCTTCAAAATTCATTACCAAGGCAAGGTCAGAGGACATCGGCGGAGTTGGTGAGAGGCTAGTTCGCCTTCCTTCCGTAACCCGTGCATTCTGGTCTCTTGCTAAGGCTGTCCAAGGGAACTTCTGTCAGCCATCTCTGCAAAGAGAAGGCGACTCACTGAGTCCATGCCGCAAAGAAGAAAGCTCTTAATCTGTTAATCTCTTTTTGCATCCAACTTGACTCGATGACAGAGGAACACACCGCCGACCATCCTGCTGTTTGAGTGCTCCCATGGCAGATGTGCGGCTTACACAGAGCTCGGTTCACAAAGCACTCCTCTCCCTGATCGTCAATAAGTCGAGTGGGCCTGATGGAGTCCATTCCATTGTGCTGAAGACGTGTACTCCGAAGTTGGCACCGGTTTTAACGCGTCTTTTCCGGTACTTCTACTCCTAAGGCGTTATCCCAAATTCATGGAAGACAGCTTTGGTTCACCCGATCCCTAAAAAAGGCGACAGTTCAGACCCGTCAGCCTACAGGCCTATCATTATCACCTTCTTGTTCTCCAAAATAATGGAATCCATTATAAACAGTTTTCGTCGGGGTTGATCAGCTGGTGATCTTCTGGTCTATCTAACTCATAGATGGGCGGAGGCAGTAAAGTCCCAGGGGTAGGCATTGGCCGTTAGTTTGGTCATAGCGAAGGCCTTCGATCGGATCTGGCACAAAGCGCTTCTTTCGAAGCTCCCTTCCTATTGGCTTCCCGAGAAATTGTGCAATTGGATCACCAGTTTCCTTGCTGATCGGAGCATCAAGTTCGTAGTAGACGGTGCATGCTCTGATTACAAGCCTATTAACGCTGGTGTTCCACAAGGCTGCGTGCTATCACCAACGCTGTTTCTACTGCACATCAATGATATGTCGCAAACTGGTAACAACGACAGCACTGGTGATGCAATATACACCGGCCGTGCCAATATTTCTCGGCAAAACGTCTCCGAGTACCGGAACAAACTTGTGTCATTCTTTGCTGAACAAAGTCTCGGATTGAGAGCGGCTAAATCTAGTCCAGTTCAATCCCCAGAAGACACAAGTTTGCACGTATACCGCTAAAAAGAACCCCTTTATCGTATCTCCTCAGTTTTCAGGCACTCCCCTTGCTGCCTCAGCTAGCATCGTAATCCTCGGCGTCGACATATCGAATAGTGTGCAGTTTTGTAGTCACTTGGAAGGGAATGCCAAATTGGCTTCTAAAAAGCTTGGCGTGCTCAGCAGAGCGGAGCAGTATTTCATGTTGGTACATCGCTTGCAACTTTACAAAGCGCAAATTCGGCCTCTAATCTCTGGGCCGGGGCACGCCAGTGTCAGCTCCTTCCACTTGACCGCATCCAGCGCAGAGCGGTTCGAGTCGTCGACGTCCTAATTCTTTCTAATCGGCTGGACTGACTGGCACTGCGTAGGCATGTTGCATCCCTTTGCATTTTTCATCGCATCTACCTCGGGGAGTGCTCCGAGGTTTGATTTAATCTCAGCCGTCATATTTCATGAACCCACATCGCATCAATATTCACGATACCATCCTCACCATCTGGATGCTTGACGGGCCACCACTGTGCATTTTACTAGGAGTTTTCTTTCTCGTACAACTTCTCTGTAAAATTGTTAACCACCGGCGATTTTTCCGGACCGATACGACTTAAGGACCTTAAAGAAAAGAGCTTACTCCTTTCTAAAAGGCCGCCAACGCACCTGCAGTTCCCCTGGTGTTGTGGTTGTTCATGGGCGACAGTAGTCACTTACCATCACGTGACCTGCATGCTCGTTTGCTCCCTTTTCTATAAGAAAACACGACGAGAAAACCCAAAAATCTAAGTGCTTGATTGAGGGCTGAATACGACTATCAGGGTGGTTTCTACAACACTTATTATACCCAAATTAATCCAATAACGGTAATTGGCACGACCTGGGACACGATTCAAACCCAGGACCAAATCATGATCCACAGTCGCGCTAGTAACCACATACAGACAGACAAAATCTTAATTTTTTTAAATTATATACTTTCATGATATGTATTTAGTAAAAATCTGTTATTTTGACAGTACGAACAGACACTTCAATTCTAATTATTTGAATAGTTTCATATTCGTAAAGTATGAAAGATTGTGAAAAATTCGAAAGTGATTACTATATTATTTTGATCTTGAGACGTCAGAAAACGTGACTGCACTTTTAATAACTCTCTTTTATAATTCAATACAAGATCGTAGATATCAGTGTGATTTATACTGATGATCTAGTTAATTGGGAGTTATTAATAATTACTTTAAATAAAAGACATGATTTTTTAGTGTATGTATTTGGTAACAGTCGACAGCAAAGTATAGCCGAATTTAACCATAATGATTTGTTAGATTCAAATTATTTTTCTTTATTAATTTCAGTATCAGTAAATTTAATTTCGTCTATGGTTACCTTGCACTCTATTTAGAAAAGCTAATATTTTTAGTAGCATCTTGTACGTATACAATATGATAAGATTTGCTCCAATTCCTCATTAATGAGATGTAAAAAATGGTAATTTCTCGTTAGAATTCTCTGAACATAACAAACAATTTTTTATCGTGTTTAGACATGACTTCTAGTTAAACTTTACACCTCAGAAGTGGTCATTATTGATTTTTGCAAAGACGGAGATAGAGGTTAGTCTTAATCACGAGCTTCTGAATTAAAAAAAAAATATTGTTATCTGCCTCACTTTAGTCCTAAAAAGAACAAAAATACTATAACATATAATTTCATAGAGTTTTAAAAATATTGTGTTCTAAGAAAGTTCAGCGATGGAGCGAATTTTATAGAGAAATGTATGCGTGTGATGATCTTAGTGAGGGATCCGGGGATGACGCCGTGACTGGTACGCCAGACCCGGACCTCGATGACACTGAGGTCATCAGTATGAAAGAGATTCAACGTGCGATTCGAAGTTTGAAATGTGGTAAGGCTGCGGGACTAGACAGAGTTACTGCTGAAATGGTCAAGTATGGTGGGCCTCGCGTCTGGGACAGCTTTCATCTGCTGTGCAATTTGTGCTGGCGGACGGGGGATGTCCCGGATGATTGGCGATCCGCAGTCATTGTGCCTTTATATAAAGGTAAAGGTTCACATTTTGACTGCGGGTGCTATCGGGCGATCAGCTTGACCAGTTTAGCAAGTAAAGTTTACTCGAAGGTTTTGACACGTAGGATGCAAGAGAAATCGGAAAGATTTCTATGGGAGGCACAATGCGGATTTAGACCTGGAAGAGGATGCACGGATCAAATGTTTTCTCTCCGCATGATCACGGAAAAGCTTCTGGCTGCTAACCAGAAGATTTTCTGTGCTTTTGTGGATCTTGAGAAAGCATTTGATAAGGTTGTAAGGAAGAAAATGTGGGAACTGTTGCCGGGGTATGGTGTGGATGGTCGATTGCTAAGGGCTGTGCAGTCTCTTTACTGTGACTGTAAAGCCTGTGTGCGGGTAGTGCATGACCTGTCACCCAGGTTTAGCGTCCAAACGGGCGTAAAACAGGGTTGTGTTATGTCTTCCTGGCTGTTCATACTGTATCTCGACAGCTGTTTACAAAAGCTGAAAGATAGCTGTTTGGGTGTGAAATTGGGTGACATTAAAGTAAATTGTCTGCTGTATGCTGATGATGCAGTGCTTATTGCACCATCAGAGGCAGAACTGCAGGCATTAGTCACGTGTATGAAAGAGGAATGTGAAATTAAAGGTCTCCGTTTGAACGCTAATAAAACTAAGGTTCTGGTATTTGAAAGGGACGAAGAGAGAACGAAGTGTGAAATATGGGTAAATCAGGAATGTCTAGAACAAGTAAATGAAATTGTATACTTGGGGAGTGCTTTTAGCCGGGATGGAAGATGTGATTTAGATGTGGACAGGCGTGTCGCTGCCGGGAACAAAGTCAATGGTGCCCTGACTGCGTTAGTCAAAAGGCAAGGCGTAGTGAAGAGTGCACGCCTTGCAATACATAACGCAGTGTTGGTACCGACTTTGTTATATGGCAGCGAAACCTGGGTATGCCAGAAGAAGCATAAAAGCAAGTTGAATGCAGTGGAGATGCGATCTCTTCGTAAAATGTGCGGCGTTACCATGGCCGACCGAAAGCGAAACGAAGAGATTCGCAATATGGCAGGTTTGAAAGATGACCTTATCACAAAAATTGATAAGGGCGTGCTTCGGTGGTTTGGGCACGTTGAGCGAATGAGTGAAGACCGAATGGTGAAGAAAATATATAGCGCGAAAGTTAATATTAAAAGGTGTCGAGGTAGACCGAGACTAACTTTCGAAGACCATGTGAGCAAATTGCTCGAAGAGGGTAGGGTCAAGAGTACTCGGATACCTAGACGTGCATGTATGAAGAAGATAATGAATCTGAAAGAAGCGAAAGAGGTATGTAAGGATCGTGACACTTGGCGTTCTCTCTGGCTACCCCGTCAGGGATTGTGCGTGAAGATAAGTAAGTAAGTAAGAAAGTTCATCATTTATTGCGATATATTACTAAAACTAATGATATTGAAATAAAGATGCATAGCGTAATTTTAATAGAAAACGTTAAATATAATTAAAGTCAGTTTAAAGTTGATATCGAAACTTAATGCAATGAATATATAATGGAAAAACAGATGGCGCTACTAGCCACGTAAACAAGTGCTCCACACATTAAAAATAATTATAAATAGTTTTATTTCGTAATAACTCGTAGTTTATAGCAAAACAGGAAGTTAAAGTGCCAATTCGGGTGTACAAGTGTTGTCTAAGCTAAATATCAAGAAGAAGTGACTTTAAAATGTTTCATTAACTCAGCGCCTAAAGACATAAACAAAACTAAAAATATCTTAAAATTTGAGTGATCAATATCAAATACGTCTTTAAAATAGTGAATATAAGCATCAGAACTAAGCAGTGTATAAATTATTGCCAGAATAGTGACGTTTTGTGAAAATAATAGTGAATGAGAATAATTGTCTACAAAATTCAAATTGAAGCTAATTAACGGTCATCAAAGAAAACGTAGGATCTATTTCTTAATTTCAACAAATCCATTAATAACACCGTGGCGTAGAGGCATCGCTTGTTTACAACAAATTATCGCAGACGGGTAATCTCAAGTTCAAACCCCCGATATGGTAAAGTTCTTTTGGTACATGTTTCCTTCAAATTAGCAATACCCTTGTAGAGAAAAACCACAGTGATTTGACTAAAATACTTTACATACAAATTGTTTACAGTTAACGACAGGGTGCGTTACTGTCTTGTGATTGCCCAATCTTCGAATATTATATCAATAATACATTATCAAGGAATTAGAATGGCAGATGAAAATGTTACAATACGTCGACAAAAAACATTGTTGAACGAATCATTTGATCTCTCTTTTGAATCTACAAATTCAGAAATAAGAAGACATAGTTTACCGGACCTGTCTACTGGATATGATAGTGACAAAGAAGACTTCAAGAAAGAATTATTACTACTTAGAAACAAACTCGAAAGCGCACATTTAGAAATAGTAAAACTAAGTGAAGAGAACTTGTCGTTAAAAGACGCTCTAAATAAACAAAAATCACAAATATATCATAGAATTTGTTCAGAACCCAGGACGAGAGCGATAACGCCAAGGAAGAGGATGTCAAGAAACTTGAGGCTGACATTAGATGACGAAGACAACACGAGTTTGATTGATCTTGGGCAGAATTCATTAACCAGCGACCCGCCAATAGATGGCGCCGCCAGTCCATTAAACGATACTTTACGGGAGAATGAAAATTGTGGCACATCTTCATATATAAAGCCCAAAGTGGTAAACAACATTCTGCAACCAGAGGTACCCACGCACTCCCCATTTAATCCCGGTCAGATAGCAGTTAATCGTCCAAGTCAAAAACTTTGTATTATTAGTAGTAACAAAGTAAATAATATTCTCACCTTGGCGCTAAATACGTTTCCTAATTATGATATATGCCATTATATTTCGACAAACTGTGGAATTAAACAGCTACTCAATAATATTAACAACAAGCTTGTCAACTTCAATAAACAGGACTACTGTTTGATTTTTATAGGAGAACATGACTTTGAGACAACTGCAAATTATTATGATCTAGTTATAAGTATACGCGAAACATTAATGTCAATTAGCTACACTAACCTAGTACTGTGTTTGCCTACCTATAAATTCAATGGTTACAACAACATTTTTAACTCAAGAGTTTAGACTTTTAATACCTTATTATACCAAGATATATGTAAATATAATTATGCAATATTATTTGATTCCAATTTAAATCTAAAATACGACAACACAATGTTTTATAAGCAAAGTGGAGTACTAAATAGACATGGCATGAAAAACATCTTTAATATTTTAAAGCACTATATTTTCCAAGACGCCAAAAGTCTTTCCGCTACGATCTTGCCATCTAAACTTAAGCCTCGTAAAGGCACAATACCCTTTTATTTCGCAGCAGTCACAAATAATAATCATTCTGTAAATATTTTTTCGGTATTAACTAATAAGGACAAAGAGCAGCTTTTTCGTAAGTAAGCGCATTAATACCTCATTGTGCAGTATTATGCACCAAAATATCGCAGGCGCACTAAGTAAAATGGATGATCTAGAATTAGCCCTCAATGAACTACAAGAATCAAATAAACGTGTTATCGCCGTATGTCTCACTGAACATTTTATAATTAAAGGTGAGGAGCAATTTTTAGCACTAAGTAATTTTCATGTGTCAACCATTTTTTCTAGGCAATTGCAACGGAGAGGGGGTTCTTGTATTTTATTACGAAATGACTTCAAAGGCGTGGAATTGCATGAGATCAATGAACTATGTATTGAAAAACATTTTGAAATTTGTGCCCTAGAAATTCCTCAAATAAAACTAATTATTATATGTATTTATAGAACTCCTAATTCCAATATAAATATATTTTTTCACAAAATCAATGAAGCGCTATCTAAACTACGCCACAAACACAAACAACGTAAATTAATTATTTGCGGCGATTTTAATATTGATATACTGGCTCACAATAGCGCAAGTACTCAGTTCCTAGAACTTATATACAATTTCGGACTCCAGTGTCATATTCAGGAACCAACACGAATTGATAAATGTATCGACAACATCCTTAGTAATATTTCAACTGCGATAGGTAGAACGCACAACTTCTGTCTCTCGGATCACGACACAGCTCAAACAATTGAATTTGAAACCAAACAATTAGAAAAAATATCTAAACATTACTTCACAACTACACGTGACTACAGCAAAAATAACCTAAGTAAATTTGTCGAGTGCATTAGCTGTATAACTTTTTCTGAAATATTCAATAGATTAAATACAAATGAGGCTTTTAATGAATTTCACGAAGAATTAACATTATTCTTTAAACTTTGCTTTCCCATAATAAGACGGAAAAATAGTTTTAGAGCCGGCGGAATATCTTGGATAACAAAAGGTCTTAAAATTAGTTGCAGAACCAAAAGAACACTAAGATACAACTACTACTTAAATAGAAGCAATAATAATAAATTTGCGTATATAAAATATTCCAAATTGTTAAGGAAATGTATAAAAAGCACTCAATCGCTTTGTAACCAAAGGTACATAACCAAATCTCGCAATAAAGGTAAAGCAACTTGGGATGTAGTGAAACGATGTGTTGACGGTACTGTACCTAGGACTGGTCCATTCGTTGATAATATTGTCGACAATGGAAGTACAGTTACATCTGGTTCTGACATAGCAAACATATTTAATAATTTTTTTATTGATGTAGTTCAAAACTCTACAAGTTCTACATCTGCCAATAATGAAGATAAGTATCCCACGTCAAATTTTAAAAGTAACGACTTCAGTATTTTTATAAAACCCACGGATCCAAATGAAGTTTTTTACACAATAATTTCATTGAAAAATTCAAAGTCGGCGGGGTATGACGAAATTAATTCCGACTTATTGAAACATATTGCTCTATTTATATCGGAACCTTTGGCTCACATTATAAATCTATCTTTCGAGCAAGGATGTTTTCCAGACAAACTTAAGTTGTCAATAATAAAGCCACTACATAAGAAAGGGTCAAAATCTGACAAAAACAATTATAGGCCTATTGCTTTAACTCCGGTCCTATCTAAAATCTTTGAAAAAGTTATGCTCAAAAGAATAATAAGCTTCCTAGATAAATATGACATTTTGGCACCGGAACAATTTGGTTTCAGGAAATATCGGTCAACGCAATTAGCTACCTTCACCCTAATAAACAGCATCGTTAATAATATCAACCATAAAATCCCAACATTAGCTCTACTATTAGACCTCAGCAAAGCATTTGATTTTGTTGATCATTCAATACTCATCTCGAAACTTGAGAAATGTGGAATAAGGGGATCTTCATTGTTATGGTTTCAGTCATATTTAAAAAATAGGAAACAATTCGCTAGGATTACAAAATTTGATACTGAAACAAATAATGTAGTTAAGTTTGACTCGAAACAAAGGATTAATTGTACCGGGGTGCCACAAGGTAGCATCTTAGGGCCCCTTTTATTTCTTATTTACGTCAATGACCTTCCACGTGCACTCACACATGATTGTGTCTTATTTGCAGACGACACGACTATCATTATGGGCTGTAAAAATATAGATACCTATGAGACGGAAATATATAAAACGTTAGAAGATGTTATCCAATGGTTAAACATAAACAAATTGAAAATAAACATTGATAAAACGAAACTAATTAACTTCAAAACTTATAAGAGTAAAAACATGGAATTAAATATTAGTTACAACAATTCAGTTATACAACAGATAAACACCGCTAAATTCTTAGGCATTATTCTCGATACACATCTCTCATGGAAAGAACATATTAATAAATTATGCATAAAAATAAATAAGTTTGTTTTTGCACTTCGAAAGGTAAAAGACGTGACAAGCAGACATACCTCTATTATGGTATATCACGCTTACATTTGCTCCATTATACGATATGGCATAGTTGTCTGGGGAAATTCCTGTGACATCACGAGGGTGTTTATAGCACAGAAAAAATGCATTCGGACTCTGTACGGCATGGATTGGTCGGAATCGTGTAAACCGACCTTTAAATCAAATAATCTACTAACTGTTCCCTGCATATACATCTACGAAACAGCTAAATTTGTTAAATACAACAGTCATCTCTTCACCGCTAACGACAATACATTTAAACGAAAAATTAACCACGTGCCCTTAAAAATGCCTGTGCCTAAGCTAGAACTGTTTAAAAAAAACTGTGCTTATATGGCACCTCTAATATATAACTCTTTGCCCAAAGGAATGATTGACCTGCCATATAAAAGATTCTGTTGTGCCTTGCGAAAGTGGTTGATCCAGGAGAGTTTCTATACTATTAAAGATTTTTTGAATAAAAGTACTTGCCGTTTTGGTGCCCACTAAGATATCAGATCTTTCTTTTTATTTCCTGTAACTTAGTCTATTATAGTAATTCAATAATTTATGTAATTGTAATCATGTAATTCAAATAATTGAAATTTAAAAGATTGTAATAATTGTAATTCAAATAGTTCTTATAAATTGTTATTCAAATAGTTCTAACAATTGTAATTGTATTCAAATAATTGTTGTAAATTTACCATGATTTTGCATGCCCGTAATGAGGGTGAAATATGTCCTGTGCTATAATTAATTTAACATCTTGTGTAACAACCATATTTCTTGCAAATAAATGATTTATTATTATTATTATTATTATTATTATCGTTCATGTGTCTAAAATCCTCGGGAATTAAACAGAGGGCAGCCTTACAAAGATTGGTGCAAGCGGGGTAAGGGAGAGGGGGGACATTACAAAACTTGGTTTTAACCGGTTAATTCTTATTACCTAAACCTAAATTGTGAAAAACCGGTATTCCGCATAAACCGGTTTTGGGGTCAATGACCGAAATCGGTTTAGAATTTGAACCGGATTCCGAGCCCTGGTTTGAAGTTCGGTTACTATGCGTGTGACGTTGCCGTTCTTCTCAGTAGCTGGAGCTGTTGAGTTGTTCTATGTGCAGGTAATGCCTCCTCTACACTACTCGCGAAGTAGATCGAAGTTGAACGAGGCGAATAGTCTAGAGAGGTACTTCGATTCGCTTCGTGCAACCTCGCTTCGCCTCGGGCGACTTCCGATCGCTGTCGGTTTTTGCGCCAGAGTCAAAGCACTTCGCGAAGTACCCCGAAGTTACACGAAGCGTCTTACTACACTACTCGGCTTACGCCAGTTATGTATGTATATAATTTTTTATATATAAATATTAAATATGTAGTTTTCTACATAATTATTTATTTAGTTAACGCATTGACTTCGTACTGTTCACACAATTAGATACCTGTAGCAGCTGCCTCTTAAACGTTATTCATGTTAAGGGTGCGCGAGACTCAAGACGACTGAGCTCTTCGAGAAGTAGCACAAGTGTGTAGTCACGTTTTTCGGACTGCGATCGACTTCGACGAGCACTTCGTCAAAGTTACTTCGCGAGTAGTATAGAGGAGACATAACACATTAGTCGAATAGTCGAGCGCCAACCGCACTGAGTCACACGTGCGCAAAGTTGAAAAAGGTAAGTGAGACCCATCCCCGCATTTAGTTAGTGTAACAAATTGCGCCATTTTGTATCCATATGATTTTAATTATTTACAATGTATTTATGCTTACAATATATAGTTTTTTTTATTGTTGTTTATAATTACAGTAGCCAAAATATAATATTGTACATTTTATTTCTTTTTGTAGGTAATTAAAAAATGGATCAAAGAGGCAGAACGACAGCGTATATTGTTAATTTTACAAGAGTCTAACCGGATATTACGCTGTCATATCAGGAGTGTGATGAAGAAGATCAATTGAGCGTATTCGACCCAATGACACAGCAAGAATTGTCAGACTCTGATGGTGATGATATTACGCTGTCTATGCTATCGAATAGAAATCGTTCGCCACAGTTGGGGGAGCATTTTATATCTGCAAACGACGGCAAGTCGTCATTCTAAGAGTCATTCACCTAACAACATCTATAGTGACCACATCAATACTAAAAATCTTTTATATTTTAAATAAATAGATTGACTTGGCCATCGCATGAAAACAAAATGTATCTCTCAAGTAATACATATTATAATAAATTAGATTGTTTAGTGCGATTGCCAAGTAAATTCATTTATTTAAAACATAAAAGATTTTTAATATTGATTATAAGATGTTGTTAGGTTAGCTAATTACGTAATAACTTAAGACAGAAGGACCATTAAGCAGGGACTGAATAAATCAACCGACTTGGTATTACATGGATCTCACAACTTTTTACGATAGAAGAACTGAGCTGCGGGACTTTGTTTCTTTTACAAGTTATGTTTTTGATGGCATTACATTTTGACAAAAAAATTATAAAATAAAAAAAACCAAGTACATAACCGTTTTAGATTGGAAAAAAATTTTGGCGAAAAAAGTAATAATAAAAAAATGGTGTACTCGGTGTGCATGTTTAAAAGTATCGATCACCAAACTTGACATTGGAAGTCGTTTTTTTATAACTTTTTTGAGTTATACTCCTACTATAAAGTATAATGCACACCAAGTACATCATTTATTATTATTACTTTTTTCAGCAAAATTTTTTTCGAATCTAAAATGGTTATGTACTTGTTTTTTGTTTTATTTTATAATTTTTTGTAAAAATGTAATTCTTATTTTTGTGACTATAGTTGAAAGTGTACTTGGCGCGATGCTTTACAGTGAAACTGTTTTTGTTCGGATTTCATATCTTTTTGTAAAGTACACAATTTCTTTTTTTTTTTCAAATATCGCTCACCTCATACCGCGAAGCGGTTGAGTTTGTGCTTTACTCTCAACACGTCAAGGTCAAGAAATTTTTTGCTCTTTAACTACCTCTACAACAACTGATTTGCACTCATAAGATAATATGAGTAGATTTATTTCAAGAAAATTTAATCAATCTATCTCATATTTTGTATAAATCAATTTTATTTTGCTATATTAATAAAACAAAAAAAAAATTCGTGGACGTCTGGATTTTTTTTACGTGGTATCGATAACTCGAAAAATTTAACGTATCGAGACCGGGTTTTGTTTATTTTTTTAAGAATTATATTAAATAGGTACTTATTTCATAACAATAGTGATGTCATTTTTATATAAAAAAGTCTCCATTTACTATACAGTCAACTTAGGTATAAAACTTTAACTTTGAATTTCAATGTAATGAATAAAACTCTACTAACAATTAAATATTTTTTTACAACTGTACCAGAATATCCAGGCAGAAAAGTATCGTGTGACATTCGGTAGAAACAGAAATTTTTTTATTCAATATAGATTATAAATGACTCTTATTGAAAGTCACTTTTTTGTTTAATTACCACTGGTTCGGAAAAAAAACCTCTGTCCTGGGAAGAACCAGCAAGAAACGCAGCGGGACTTTTCTTTTTAAATAACAGCTTACAATCATGTACACAATTAACTACAAAACAAATAAGAAATAGTATGGTAGTGATCACCTCATTCCCAGGGGTTATTGTCATCCATAAATTCCTTAATATTATAATAACCTTTTCTATAAAAACTTAGTTCATATGAATATAGCTGTTGTAGACGGAGTGAAGTCAACTGAATTCAAATATTTAAAAAAATTCATGACTAGAGTAGTTAGTAAAATGCCAGTATACAAAACCTCAACTATTTACGTAGTACAAAACCAAGCGGATTGGTCGGTCCTTGTTTATTTTTCCTATGCTACTGCAGCGCCACCCTTATACGACGCGTTTTTAGGAACACTTTTCATATACAGAGATGGTCCTCCTTCTACTCTACACTCCATAGTGGAATCTTTTTAGTGTTATATGGAAACAATTGATAAACAAAATGATAAATGACTGTATAAAGTTTTGACGTTTCGTTAATAATTAAATATATGAAGTTAATAATTTGGTGAGGTTAAGTTGACATCTGATTCGAGAATATATACACTGTAGTCTCACGCCTACACGTTTACATACATATACATATGTTGAACGTGTACTTGGCGTGAGACACTTCAGTGTCTCCAGATCTAATGTTCACAAAAGGTGCCAGATGTGTCCCAGCCAAGAAAGACCGTGTCAAGAAACATAATTGTTTAGAAATAGGTGCAAAATATACCTTTCTGTGCTGACTGTACCAATGACAATGATGCGGAGTGATATTTAATTATTTTTTTCTAATGATATGCTAGATTCATATAAAATGGGTTTTAAAACAGATTGTTAATTAATAATAGTTACACTTAACTAGAAGAGAAAGATTTTGTTGATTTTTTTACTTTTGTTTCACTTTTGATATTTATTTTTGAGTTTTTATACAAGTATGGCCTCTCAAAAAGCATACGAGTGCTTAAATAACAATAGTAATGTCGATTTTTCATTCTTTACTGTTCCTAATGATACCGAAAGGTAAAATATTATTATTTATATGTAGATCTAGATAATTAGGTACCTTTTTACGGATTCCATAGTTAAAGATTTATTATTTGGCCACAGCTTCGCAATTTTCGATTTTTTGGCGTATAATGTCAATGACCTTAAATAATCTTTCAGTGTAAGTACACCTCCCAGTACTAGTTACTTGTTTAGTTAAACACTTGTTCGATAAAAGATTGAAAATAGCAACATTTCTCATTGCCACTCATTCATTAATAAAGTCGTCGCGTATCGCATGTTTGTAAATAGCAAAAGATGTGAAACAAAATGGTAAGTAACTAAATTATCTGAGTTTGAAAGACGTTCACATTGTTATAATCTTAATTTATCTAGATGTTGCATTTTAACTTTCCTCACATTGAACAATAATGTTCTTATTATCAGCAAATTACTAATACATTGCATAGCACCTCCATGTATTTTACTACCAACTAAAGGATTCAATTTGTTTTCTCACAACACCTAATCCTACAGTAGGAGCGGCTTTAACAAAGGCGCGTAACGGGCTAAGTGATACAGACTCTCACACGCAGACGTAAGATGCTTTTTAATACTTTTTAGGGTACTGTAGCCAAATGGTAAAAAACGGAACTCTTAAGGATTCGTCATGTCTGTCCGTCCGTATGTCACAGCCACTTTTTTCCGAAACTATAAGAACTATGCTGTTGAAACTTGGTATGTAGATGTATTCTGTGAACCGCATTAAGATTTTCACACAAAAATAGAAAAAAAAACAATAAATTTTAGGGGTTCCACATACTTAGAACTGAAACTCAAAATTTTTATTTCATCAAGCCCATACATGTGGGGTATGTACGGATAGATCTTCAAAAATGATACTGAGGTTTCTAATATCATTTTTTTCTAAACTGAATAGTTTGCGCGAGACACTCACAGTGGTAAAATGTGTCCCCCCCCCCCCCCTGTAACTTCTAAAATAGAAAATTATATGATGTACATTACCATGTAAACTTCCACCGATTGGTTTGAACGAGATCTAGTAAGTAGTTTTTTTAATACGTCATAAATCGTAAACCGCAATTTCCCTTTTATTCAATCAACTCAAATATAAAAAGCATTTAATTTAATAAACACAAACCTTATGCATAAACCGTGAACCATTATTTTCTAATAATAAATCTGTAAAAGGTGTCTAAGTAAATAATAATTTTAATTCGCGCAGGGCGTGGCTTGATCGGTAGAGGGCGCGGAGCGAGCGTGGGGCAAATTCCCGACTGCGCTTCCCCGAGTGGGCAGATAGATGACGGCAGACGTTGTTAACACTCGTGCGTGCAGAGCTAATTTTTCGATACATTTGAGAATGCTAAATATTGTATGTTTACGATTTGATACTGTTTTCGTTGGATAAAATTAATGTCACTTACATCGATCAAAGTTACAACGAACTACAAGAACTTTTATATTATGTTACTTGTTGCTATGGAACCCTTCATGGGCGAGTACGACTTGCACTTGGCCGGTTTTTTATCACATTTGAATTAAGTTATTTTACCGAAGGTCTTATCCAAGGAGTGCAAAGTATTATTTATGAAAATTAGCGATGTTGAATATTTCACACGTATTGTTGTCAATATTACACACATTAGAACTGAATGGTTTGTTTTGCATTTGTAATGCATACAGCAAAGGAGTGGAATAATTTGCCAGAGTCTATCTTTCTGTCCAAATACAATTTAGCCAACTTCAAGGCAAGAGTGAATAGGCATTTGTTACGCTAAAACAGTGCGATTTACCATCCAAGGCTGCATCGCCACTTACCACCAGGTGGGATTGTGCTCAAGCACTGGCTTATAATAAGCTTAAAAAAAGCTATGATATTTTGCTAGTTTCTACTGATGGCAAAATTAAAGCCCCTGTATATTTTTTCAAAATTATAGTAATGCAATAACAATACCTTCACATTGATATCTGCAACAAATCTGGAGGTAGGACCAGCTGTACACAAAACCTTGAGCATCATGCCTGATTGAGTTCTGTTAATGACAGCTCCAATGATAAGTTCTCCAGTTTTGACATTCTGAAAAGCAGGTGTAAATTGCAGCAAAAATATTTTGGGAAGAACAGGAAATATAGAACATAGACCTTGAAGTACAAAACTTAAAATATATTCAGAATATAATACAATGTGTTGCAGTTAGTATGACATTAACTTAATACACACACAGGTAGTGCTAGTTGGTAGTAATCTTGTAAAATTGATTAATTTATAATTCCTCCATATCTGAACTTTTTTACAACTAAAGCAATTAAATTTTTTGTCAAATTCCAAGTTACAAAGCAACCTAAGCCACACCATTAAATTCAATATACTAGTAAATAGTTCTTTTAGCAGCTGTTACTTATCATGGTTTGGTGACAATCCACTAATAACTGCATACTATAAGTACCTAAGCTAAAATATTAAAAAATCACGAAAATTTGCATTCCCTTGACACTGACATTTGGTGTGGAGCAACCTATTCTGAGATTCAGTTTTAGGATACATTGCACAGTGTAAATAATGTCCACTAGCCTGTTTTCTCCTCTGTTCAGCATCTACAATTGAGGATATTATTGAGGCTATATATTACTATTGTATGTGTATGTTTGGCAGTGTTGTGATGAGCTATAATGTTGACAACAACAATGACAAACTAAAATCAGCAGATATCTATATATGAGAATTGCAAATATGCAATATTGACCTGAATGTGTATCACAATAATTGTGATACACATTCAGGTTATCTAACTAAAACTAGGAATTGACACTCCACACCTCCGTGGGCCTCATGCAACAAAATGTGCAGCTTAAATTTAAAGAAATTTGACAACACCACATACATTATGATTTTCTGTGTACAAATGGAACACTTTTCTTTCTTGCCTAAACTTCATTAATAAGTCTAATTATTTGTGACCCTATGATTTGACCTATTTATTTGCAATTTTTAGTACGTTACTCTGAAATTATGCATTAGCAAAGTATCGATAGCTCTATAGATATTCAAAAATAGTGTATAATAGTTATGTTGAATATTGAATAAAACTACTTTTTTACAGATTTTATCGCATTTAATTAACGTTAAATACAAGTTAATAAAACACCATAAAATCCATAAAAAGGAGTTTTATTCAATGTGTAGTGTTCGTGTAAATATAAGAAATCATTATGTTGAATATCTGAAAATGCAATATTGAATATGAGTTTTCTTTAATTTAATGCCATACATGGGGAACACATTGTATAACATATAAACTAAAATATTAATCCTCCTCCTCCACGGGTTGAAAGGTATAAAATATGGCTATATGCTTCTAGACTGTCCTTTGTATCATTTTTTAAATAAAAATATACCTGGTTGCTCTTGGCAACACTCATAACTTTATATTATGATGATAGTTAACATTAGTACTTACTTCAAAAAAATGTCTTAATCTTGCAGATTTATCAACATTTAAGAATGTTTCAAATGGTGGCATCAAAGCATATAAATCTGAAACAGCAAAAAAATAAAATATAAGGTTACTATAATTTTGTTGAGTCATGGAAGTTAATACACAAAACCCTCATTAAAATGCGACTTTGACCGAAGGTTGAAACCCATTCTTTTCGTAGAACAAATATTTATCATCTGTCGGACTGCTATAATTAAATTTTTATATCTAATTATGCGATTTTAGGAGATTCTCAATCATAATGAGGAATTACATGGATATTATATTATACATAGTAAAGTAATAACAAATCTCACTTACTGTCTTCCGGTGTAGTAGCATCAACCCCTATGCTGGATGAAGATGGAGTTTCCTCCATTAAGGACGCATCAAATAATGCGTTTGCTTCTTTAGCAATAAACTGATGGAGCTTCAGACGCTTGCTACGATCTTGGAATGTAAGATGCTTGTGCCGCGATTGGTATACAGCGAAATCCAAAGCACCCACGCCAATCTTCGATAAATCATCTTCCCCTCGTTCTGACTCCCACGTTTTTTGCAATTGTTGCCCATGGTAGTTGATGGATTGCGCCACTAAAGACGAATCCAAGGTTGTCTCCATATTTAACTGTAGATAATAAATTGTTACATGAAATAAAGAGCGATATAATCACACCTTACGTACCGGGTACGGACGCCATTTTGTTTTTAGTTAGGTTTAGACATATTTGGGTCCGATTTATTCATAATACTATACTAGCTGTAAATCAAATTACCTTTGTCTTAAATTTGATTGGTTTATGTTGAAAATATACTTAATCTAATAACAGGCATATTATTATTAAAATTTTAATAAAACACACCGCAGTAGCACAACCACACCACAAATTATTAAAATCAAAGATGGCGAAGCAGGGTTGCCACTAGGGATGTGAAAAACTAATCGATTTTCATATTAATTGATTATTTTTTATTATAATCGATTTTGTAAAGTCGATTTTTAATAATAAAAATCGATTTTAAAAAAATCGATTATGTAAATTACGCGTTTTAATTGGTTTTTGTAATAAGCGTCATCTGTGAGATGGATATAAAAACGTGAAGTTCAATATCATGAATGAGTCGATCAAAATAACAGCGTCATCTGTGCGACAGATGAAAAAACGCGAAGTAAATTCACTAACAGGAACAAGTCAATCAATAGAAGGCGCCACCTGTATGTATCACTATGTATGTAAAAAAGTTTCGCCTTTCGTATGTTTTCAACAGTTTTCTTTTGTCGCTAGGAGTAAAATTATTCTGTGGTTTTTTATTTCTTTGAAAAGTGTAAATAATTGTTAAACAATAAAAATGTCTTGTAAAACACCTAAAAGTGGCTGACGGAAGTATTTTATAATGAAAAAGTAATAGCGGCCAACACTTCAATCGGCAAAAATACTGAATTGGACCTATAAATTGCGGCACCATTATCAAATCTCAAGGCAGATGCCCTTAACATATGAAGAAGCTATGAAGGAATGGGGTTGTTATAATCTAATTTGCTTAATTCTATAACAACCCCATTATAATGTTTTTCCGCAAAGTAACGCCTGATTCTATTAATTAACTCTGAAGGAACTTTCCCTAAACTAACCGAATTGGCTCTTAAACATCTCTTTGTGATGACCAGTTCCGCGCCAGCCGAAAGATTATTTTCGAAAGCGGGAAATATTGTCAGGAAAAAACGAAACTGTATTTTACAAAACAGACGAAAAGGAATGTTGGTAATATTATTGTTTTTATACTCTTTAACTGAAAATTCATCGCAATATTTTCTTTTTTACTATTTTGTTTAAACAAGTTTGAAAAAAATATTTGTCTTTTATTTTAGCTTTGAGATCAAAAGGTTGTCGTTTAATTATTTAAAATTATATTTTTATCTAATTTTCATTCTAGTCCAATGTAAATGATACTAAACATTAGTGGCAATAATTGTTTATAGTTTTTTTGTTTAAACTTAAAGTTTAAAAAAAGATTTATTTTGTATATTAGTTGAGAACAAATGGTTGTCGTTTGAATATTTAAATTTATAGTTTTATTTTATTTTCATTCCAATCCAATGTCAATGGTACTGAACATTTGTGGCAATAATGGTATTTAGATTTTTTGTTTGTTCAAATTTACTTTAAAATAACTATCGTTTACTAAACTTATCGTTTCTTGTTATTTTTGTTCTAATAAATTTTTAAATGACATATATATGTATAGTAGCAGTAATTATTTTTAATTATTTATTGTTTAGTTATAGGTTAAAAAAATTGTTTTGTAGATTAGTTTTGAAACCAGAAGATTGTCGTTCTGATTTTTTTATATAGGTATATAGGGTGACAAACGAGCACACAGTCTACCTGATGGTAAGTGGTTGATGTGACCCATAAACACTCCACATCGTCACCCGTGAGGACTAAGATGGAATGCCTCGTTTCCAGTAAAATAGGTCTCCAGTTCTCTAAACTCACCATACGAGGCACAGCAGTGTCAAGCTGCCATTTTAAGCTGGTATTCTGTGAAAGCGTGGGTCTTCCCTGGTCGAGCTGACCCATTCGTGCTACAACTATACTACTAATATAGCTGCAACATGGCTCTACCAAGTATGAAATGTATTTAAATTATTTTTATACTTATCATTTTATTTGATTTTTATTCTAAGAAATTGTTAATACTATACTATTCTCGACGTTTTATTAATATATAGCAAAGCAGGCACTTTTTTGGAATTAAAGAAATTTATTCGCAAAAATCGATTATTTCTTCTAATAAAAATCGATTTTCCTAAATCGATTAATATCACAACGCAAATAATCGATTTTTTCGTAATCAATATTTTCACTCAATGTCACATCCATAGTTGCCACTTGCCAACTTTATATTTTAAGAGATCGTACCATAAACTGGAAAAATCGTTGCAAAGAACTCAATAAAAAAAATATTATGAACTAAAATTTCAACAAAACAGTGATAAAAAATAATATTATTATAACGTCAAACCAAAATTTAACATTTAGGGTATAACATTTAAGAATCTGGTACTAGCACTAAACTTTATTACGACTTTTTTTTATTAAAGCAAAGGGGCTCGGACTGTGTCCACTTTGCCCTCTATTACATAAACAGGGTTAATTTAACTTTTTTATTAAACATAAACTCACACTCAACATGGCAAAATATACTTATATCTATTACTATTAAGCCCTGAGATCATTTTACAATACAAAATAAATAGCAAAATTAAACTATTAATCATACAAATCAATACAAACATAGCTCTTAGAGTGTAATATGATCTACCAGGCACATAATTAAAAATACGATTTGACTGTAGTAATAGCGCAATATTTAAATTAAAGTTAACCGAGTAATACTCCAACTTCGACAGAGAGATCAAGAGACGGATTCAACTCGGCTGGGCAGCGTTCGGGAGATTACGACATATCTTCTCATTAGAAATACCTGATCATCATGACCTCAAAATTAGATTGTTCAACCAATGTGTGTTTCCAGTGATGACCTACGGATCTGAGACGCGGTCCTTCACTGCTGGCCATATGCGTGATAGACTTAAAAACGAGGATATCCTCGTTTTTGCCTGGTTCTAGAACCAGAGTAACCGATAATATATATTATAGCCAAAAGATGCTGAAGTGGCAATGGGCTGGCCATATAGTTCTAAGAACCGACAACCAATAGGGAAGAAAGGTTCTCGAGTGGCAGCCTCGTACCGGCAGGCGAAGTGTAGGGCGTCCCCCCACTAGATGGAGTGACGACCTGGTAAGATGTGCAGGAAGTCGATGGATGCAGGTGGCTCAGGACCGTGCTTTGTGGCATTCTTTGGGGGAGGCCTATGTTCAGCAGTGGACTTGTGAAGGGCTGTAATGATGATGATGATAAAAAATTACAAAGAAGAAGTTTAGAGCTCGTTAATTTTTTTTTCATAGTAGAGGGGGCAAACGAGCATGCGGCTCAACTAATGGTAAGTGACTACCGCCGCCCATAAACAACTGCAACACCGGGGGAATCGCAGATGCGTTGCCGGAAATGTGTACGCTCTTTTCTTGAAGGTCCCTGAGTCGTATCGGTGCAGAAAATTGCCGGTGGTAAACAATTCCACAGAGAAGTTGTACGAGGAAGAAAACTCCTAGTAAAACGCACAGTCGTGGACCGCCAAGCATCCAGATGGTGAGGATGGTATCGTAAGTTTTGACGCGATGAGCTTTCGTGAAATTTGTACGTAATTAAAAACTTTAATATAATGAATTTCCGCAAAGTAACGCCTGATTCTATTAATTATATAATTGATATGCAAAAGAAACAGCGTTGGTGATAGCGCGCAGCCTTGTGGAACACCAACGTTAGTAGGCTTGTAATCAGAGCATGCACCATCTACTACTACCTTGATGCTCCGATCAGCAAGGAAACTGGTGATCCAATTGCACAATTTTTGAGAAGCCCATAGGAAGGGAGCTTCGAAAGAAGCGCTTTGTGTCAGACACGATCTAGGACCTACGCTATGTCCAAACTAACGGCCAATGCCTCCTCTTGGACTCTACTGCCTCCGCCCATCTATGAGTCAGGTAGACCAGAAGATCACCAGCAGATCTACCCCGACGAAAACTGTATTGGCGGTCACTAATCAGCTGGTGATCCTCAAGGTACCTCATGAGCTTGCAGTTGATAATAGACTACATTATTTTGGAGAACAAGGAGGCGAAGGCGATAGGCCTGTAGTTGGACGGGTCTGAGCGGTCGCCTTTTTTAGGGATTGGGTGGACTAAAGCTGCCTTCCATGAATTCGGGACTATGCCTTGGGAGTAGGAGTAACGAAAAAGACGCTTTAAAACCGGTGTTAACTCCGGAACACACATCTTGAGCACTATGGGAGGGGCTCCATCGGGCCCGCTCGACTTGCTCACGTCCAAGAAGAAGAGTGCTTTGCGAACCGAGCGCTGTGTAAACCGCACATCCGGCATGGATCACTCACACCGCAGGATGGTCGGCGGTGTATTCCCCCCGTCATCTAGAGTCGAGTTGGACGCAAAGAGGGAGCCTAACAGATCGGCTTTCTCCTTTGTGGCATGGGCCAGTGAGTGGTTATCTCTGTGCAGAGTTGAAAGAGATTTGATGTTATTGATTTTTCCATCTTATAGCGGCCTAGCGGCCAGGGAGGCGCCCCCTGCTCTTATTGTCGAGCTTTCACCACCGGGTGACGTCATGCCCGAAGTTGCTGGGTAAGCCGGCCCGCCGAGGCGAATCATCGCGAAGGAGTGCCGGTGGTGCTACTCGTGGTTGCTCGGGGGCGCTCAGCCACGCCCTGGATCGGACGACGCTCGGCGCTTGCCTGCCGGCCACCGTGCCCCTGGGTTTGAAAGGGCCGTGCCCCAGGGGCGGGAGGATCGTCACTCCCCATCAGCGTGTTGAGAGGAGCTTCGCGGCCACTCAGCGGCCAGCTAGAACCGCCTCACCCTCGTTAGCTGAGTGGCCGCGACTGGAGTACCACCCTCCTCCCTTTGGTCGATACCGGTACTACCAGGTTCCTGCGACCTCAAGACTGTCCCGGGCCCCAAGGCCGAGGTTCCTCGAATTTCCCCAGGTCGGCCCATTTGGTGAGTGGCAACCACGGGTCGTTGAGATGCCGCCGGAATGCCGCTTTCCGGACCCCCGGTTCGAGGGCCGGTTAGATGGAGGCAGCTCCAGCTAGGTAGCTGCCGCCCTAGCTCCCACCACGGCCACATCCACTGAGCCTTTGAGCCGTCAGCAATCCACCTGTCAAACTGTTCTATTGCCGACGGCCTCAGTGAAGGTGTATAACCCGAGCGGCGACTGCTTAACGGTTCGCGCTCCACTGAATTCGGGTTCACAACGCAGTGTGGCCTCCACTTGGTTGGTGGGAAGACTAGGGCTCCACTGGAGCTCTGAATCACGTCCGATGGTAGGTATCGGAGGTGCCGAGCTTCCTGCTCCTAAGGGACAAGCAGAGTTGGTGTTCAGCCCCGCCAGCGAACACCTTCACATTTTAGTCAAGGTAAATGTCCTCGATGACATTGTAGGTTTTCTCCCTAACGTCCGTATAAATGACAGCGCGGTTCGTTGTGCGTCGGGTTTGAGACCGGCAGACCCTCAATGGTCCCAACCTGGGCCTATAGATTTGTTGCTGGGGGCCGACGCGCTGGGGTTCATCTTGTTGGGTGAGATTCGAGCCCTACAGCCCGATGGCTTGTCGGCCGTGTCCACTGTATTTGGGCACAGTTTCTTTGGACCGGTTCTGTGGTCTCCTCCTCCTCAGACGGCTGATCCGCTCTCTGTTGTGGGCGTGTCCCTTTCGGACGTCGTCCAGCGGTTCTGGGCAATTGAGGAACCACCACATGCGGCTCGAGTCAACCCTCTGGATCGTGAGTGCGAATTGTTCTACCAGAATAATACCGGCCGTCGTGTCGACGGTCGTTTCGTCACTCGCTTACCCTTCTGGACTCACGTCCCCCTTTGGGTCAATCTCGTGTACTGGCCGAGAAGAGGTTGCTTTCCATGGAGCGCCGCATGCGGCGCGACCCAGCCTTTCGCGACAAATATGTCGAGTTCATGCGCTAGTATAAAGAGATGGGTCACATGTCACCGTCCAACTTCGAATGGTGTTCACAGGAGCACTGCTTCCTCCCTCACCATGCGGTCTTGAGGACCCCTGAGAGTAAGATTTGGGTAGTTTTTGACGGCTCCCACGACTGCCCCCACGTCAAATGGTGTGTCCCTGAACCAGTGTCTCCACTCTGGTCCTAAATTAATCAAGGACTTATCCGACATTTTGACCCAATTCCGTCAACACCAAGTGGTTTTTGTAGCCGACATTCGGATGATGTTTCGACAATAAGTAGTTCATCGTGATGACCGTCGATATCAGCTGATATTGTGGCGCGAGAAGCCCAGGCATACGATGAAGTTGTTTGAGTTGAACACCACCACCTATGGACTCCGGTCCAGCCCGTATATCGCCATGCGAACCCTCCTTGAACTCGCTGAGAGAGAGCGTCTAAGATACGCTCGGGAGCTTCTATTTTGGAGACTTCGGTCTACATGGACGACATTTGCACGGGCGCCTCCACCGTCGAGGAGGCTCTTGTATTACGAGACGAATTGATTGCCATCCTGAAGTCCGGAGGTTATGAGTTGCGAAAATGGTTGTCGAACTCCCCTCATATTTTGAAGGACCTCCCAGGAGAGGATCAACAAGACCCTCATCTATTCGAGCACCCTGAAAATCCTAATTTGTTGACGGTGCTGGGCATTCAATATCAGCCTGTGCAGGATACCTTCACGTATCGAGTCAAACTCGATCCCCCTCCTAAAGCATGGACCAAGCGCTCCGTGCTGTCTACAGTAGCCCGCACCTTCGATCCTAATGGATGGATCACTCCGGTCATATTTTTGGCTAAGTGCTTTCTCCGAAAGCTCTAGATATCCGGGTTGGTTTGGGACGAGCCTATTAGCGGAACTCTCTTGCGAGAGTAGCTCTCCATTGTCTCCTCCCTTCCGGACATCAACCGGGTCTCCATGCCAAGGTGCTTCCTCCTTCCAGGGAAATGCAGGGCTACCCTACATGGGTTTTGCGACGCCTCTGAGAAAGGCTATGCTGCTGTCGTATATTTGCGGACTATGAGCTCTTCTGGTCATACTGCAGTCCATCTCGTACTTTCTAAAAGCAAGGTTGCTACCATTAGGTCCCGCTTAACTATCCCTAAATTGGAACTGTCCGAAGCTGCTCTTCTCACGCGACTCCTCAACCACGTTCACTCGTCTTTGACGGCTGCAATTGACATTACGGACGTCTACGCTTGGTCGGATAGTAAGATAGTACTTTGTTGGCTCAGAGCTGCACCTCACAATCTTGAGGTCTTTGTGGCGAACCGAGTGTCTCAAATCCAGAGTTCTGAGACTTCTCTAAACTGGAGACATGTCTCAGGGGAGTTGAATCCCGCAGACTGCGTTTCTCGCGGCTGTGAAGCCCCCTCGTTGGTTAACCACCCGCTGTGGTGGGGTCCCAGTTGGTTGACTGAGTCTCAGTCATTCTGGCCCCAGGGTAAATACTCCGAACCAATTGAATTGCCTGGTCTACGAGCCCGAGTAGGAGTGGGCAAGGATAAGCCCACACGTGATCTCTCCCTTTTAGAACGGTACAGCTCTCTCGATAAGCTCTAGGAGTGACTGCTTGGTTACGCCGATTTGTCCGCAATTCGAGAGACCCGTCCAGCCGAGTCTCTGACTCCGTTTGTCCCCTAGCGAGCGTCGTGAAGCTTTGATGCATTGGACCCGAATGGTCCAGGCGGAACATTTTAAGCCCGTGATTGAAAACTTGAGGCGGGGCTCCGTTGTCAAGGGCGCTCTGGCCCGTTTGAACCTCTTCCTGGACGACGCTAGGATGCTACGCGTTGACGGACGCTTGAAAAATTCTCAACTGCCGTACGGGGCTCGACACCCGTTACTGCTCCCCAAAGACGGCGCCTTTGTCCGGTTGCTGGTAACCCACCATTATGTTAAGAATACCCTCGCTGGGTATAACGCTCTTTCGGCTATTTTGCAGCGGGAGTTTTGAATTTTGGCTGGCCAACGCACCATTTGGAGCGGCATCTTTAAGTGCATATCATGTTATAAACTGAAGGCCACCATATCGCAGCCTATGATGGGTGACTTACCACCCGACCGCGTCAGGGCCATCCGACCATTCGCTGGAGTCGGAACAGACTTTGCTGGCCCCTTCCGCGTCAAGTCCTCCAACTTTCGTAACGCGCGTTCACATAAGGCCTATATTTGCGTTTTCGTGTGCCTCTCCACTAAGGCCGTTCACTTAGAACTGGTAAGTGCCCTCAGCACTGAAGCCTTTGTGGCCACGCTGGGCCGCTTCGTATCGCGTCGCGGTCTGCCGGACCTGATCCAGTCTGATTGCGGAACGAATTATAAGGGCACGGATAAATATTTGAAAGAGGTCGTCAAATTTCTGTCCAACAACAGGACGTATTTAGGTACTGCGATGTCCAAGAAGGGCATTCAGTGGAAATTCGACCCTCCGGCTTGCCCACACTGGGGCGGTATTTTTTAAGGCGGTGGTTAAGGTTGCAAAAACGCATCTCCGTCGCGTTATTGGCGAAACTATTTTGACGTTGAAGTGCTTGCCTCTGTATTCTGTAAAATTGAGGCGGTACTCAACTCCCGGCGCCTCTGTCCCCTCTCGTCCGATCCGAATGATTTGGAGGTTCTAACCCCGGGACACTTCCTGATTGGCCAGCCGCTTAACGCCCTACCCGAGTACCCCTTCAGGGAAGTAAACTTTTCGCGGCTGAGCAGATTTGACCTGCTGCAACAGGTGACTCAGAGTTTTTGGCACCGATGATCTCTGGAGTACAAGGTCCGACAAGACGGATCCTCCTCGGGTTGGAGACCTCCTCCCAACACCGCTACTCCCAAAGCCACCGTAGACCGTATTATCGTCAGTGGTGTTTCTTGCCTAGTGTAGTGGTGTTGGGAGGAGCGGTGTTTGGATTAGTGGTGACGGGGATAGTGCACGCAATTGAGGGAGGGCGGGAGGTGCTCTTCATACTAGGTAAGACACATCATTTTATTTTATAACGCGGATATTTGCGAAGTAAATTTTTCTAAAAGCTTTTATATAATGGATTTCCGCAAAGTAACGCCTGATTCTATTAATTATGTCAACGGATTTGTGCATCGACGAATAATTGTGTAGTCTAGAACATTAGATGCCAGGTTGGCTAATTATTGAGAAGTTAGTATTTAATTGTACCGTTGCATTAAGCGTCTTAAAAGGTCGCGTTCGGTTTTCGAAATAAGTTGTTGCGGAGTGAATGTCAGTGAACTTTGACCCACCGGTCATCCGTCGTGCCGCGAGTTATGTTTTTTGATTATAATTAACGGGATTTAGTTGCGTCTTGAAGTTAGTTAAATGTACGATAAAGTTGATAGACTGACATAGTGAATTGAAGAAAGAAATAGTCCATTGCTGCCGCCGCTGAAGAATACCACGCCGAGGGGCGGTGCCGAAGTCAGGGTGGCTGCTGATTAAAAGGGTACTACTCACATTCACGACAATTACGCCTGAACGATTCCGTTAATTTGCGTCGACGAGTTGCTTGTGTGGCATTTTAATATCGTGCGAAGGAATTTTTGCTTTGTCGGGTGGAACGCTAAAAATTTGTGACTCGAGAGGAGATCGCGTTCGTGCTCGAACATGGGACATTGAACTTTAACCGACCGTTCTTAAGTTGTGCAGCGTGTCACTTGTTTTAAGTTCGATTTACGTTGATTTTGTTAAATTTGAAGTTAATTAAATGTACAATAAAGTTGATAAACTAATATAGTGAAATAAAAGCAGAAAGTCTCAATTGGTGAATGCCCACTGGAGTGATAGCACATTGTGGAACAAAGCCGCGCATGTGGGTCTGCTGTCCAATTACATCGGTGACGTCAGGTTACATTACACACTTTCGCACACTACTTACATACACCTTACTTACCACCTGACTGCGCCTTGTGGTCGACTCTACCTCCGGAACTCGGTAAGTTTGTGTTTGCTTATCAGCCATTAAATAATAATTATCCATAGGCCATTTGGGCCCAAACCCTCTGGTTGCTCGTCGAGTGAGCTACTGATGGGCCCTAGCCCAGTCGACCTTTGTTGGGGCAACTGAGGGCCGTAACAATTGTAAAAACTACCGTGGTGTCAGTTTGCTTAGCATTGTGGGTAAACTGTATGCTAAGGTGTTAATTGAAAGAGTTATGGAAGCAACTGATGGAAAAATTTGGGATATGCAAGCTGGATTTCGAAAGGGTATGGGGTGTACGGATCAAGTCTTTTCCATGCGCATGATTGCGGAGAAGTTTTTGGCCAAAAACCTGATAGTTTTTTGTGCGTTCTTGGACTTGGAAAAGGCTTATGACAGAGTGGACAGGAACGTGTTATGGCAAACACTGTATTAATTTGGGTTGGGCACTGGTTTTATACTGTTTGTTTGCAAACTTTGAAAGTTGAAGAATGTGGGTTGAGTATGGGTGAGTTAACCGCCAAATGCCTTTCGTACGCCGATGATCAACTCATATTTGCATCGTCGGCGGCCGAGTTGCAAATGATGGTAATGAACTGGTCATTAAAATAAAGGGGTATGAAAGTGAAAGCAAGTAAGATGAAAGTGATGGTTTTTGAAAGAGAAGAAGTAAAACCTTATGTGAAATAAGAATAGAATTTTTTTAGAATTAGATTGAGCAAGTGGACGAGTTTGTATGTTTGGGATGTTTATTTAGCAGGGATGGTAGATATGATAAGGATATAGAACGACGAGTGAACGCAGGAAATAGAGTGAATGGGGCTCTACACGCTATTATGAAGAGTCAGAATGTGTCAAATAAGGCACGTATGGCAATTCATAGTGCTGTGTTAGTCCCTACTTTAATGTATGTTAGTGAAAGTTGAATCTGGCAGAAGAAGCATGAGAGTAGAATAAATGCTGTAGAAATGCGGTTATTAAGGAGTATGCTAGGACTGAATCTGAATGACAGGGTGAGAAATAGTGTGATAAGAGAAAAGTGTGGATTGCAAAATGACGTTGTGACCAGGATTAAGAAAGGAATGCTTCGGTGGTTTGGTCATGTAGAAAGAATGAACGAGGAAAAAGTGACAAAGCAAATTTATGTTGCAGAAGGGAAAGGCAGAGTTAGTAAGGGATGCCCTAGACCAGAAGTCAGCAACCTTTTGTGTCGGGAGAGTCAAAAATTACAATTTATAAAATTTCTAAGTTTTTAAAGAGCCACAATTATTTTCCTGCTAACCATAAATAGTACTTGCATAATAAAAGTTATCGATTTATTCATAAGAAAAATATATATTAATTCATATATAAATAGTGTTCTTCACAATAAATTAGAATCTAATTTCTATTACGAGTATTATCTATATATCATATATATATATCATAACTTGTTGTTTTAAGTTTCAAACACGACTCAGAATTTTCATTTGTTAGTTGGTTTCTTACTTTACTTTTAATTATATTCATGCAAGAGAACGCTTGCTCGCACGAATATGTCGATCCGAAGATAGCACCCCAAATGCTAACTTCTTCACCTCACTGTAGCAATCTGGAAGACTATTCCATGCGTCGAATATAAGTGCCTCAACTTACGGCATTTCTTTTTTTTGGTACTAGGCGACGTTTTCCCGAGATATATTGGCACGGCCGGTATATAAGGCATCACCACTAGTGACAGCACTGGTGATCTGCATAGCAATGAATGTTACTGGTTTGCAACATATTTATATGCAGGAGAAACAGCATTGGTGATAGCACGCACGTTTATAATGGATTCCATTATTTTGGAGAACAAGGAGGTGATGGCGATAGGCCTGTAGTTGGACGGGTCTGAGCAGTCGCCTTTTTTAGGGATCGGGTGAACCAAAGCTGTCTTCCATGAATTCGGGACTACGCCTTGGGAGTAGGAGTATCGGAAAAGACGCGTTAAAACCGGTGCCAACTCCGGAGCATACGTCTTCAGCACACTGGGAGGGACTGCATCAGGCCCACTCGACTTGCTGACATCCAGAGAGAAGAGTGATTTGCGGACCGAGCGCTGTGTAAACCGCACATCCAGCATGGAGTACTCACACCGCGGGATGGTCGGCGGTGTATTCCCTCCGTCATCTAGAGTCGAGTTGGGCGCAAAGAGAGAGCTAAACAGATCCTTAACAGCTCCTTTGCGGCATGGGCCAGTGACCTCTTTGTGCAGATATGGAAGAGATGGCTGACAGAAGTACCCTTGGACAGCCTTGGCGAAACACCAGAATGCACGGGTTCCCGAAGGAAGGCGAACTAGCGTCTCGCCAATTCTGCCGATGTGCTCAGACCTTGCCTTTTCAATGACTCTTTTGAAGAACCTGGAGGCGGAATTATACTTCTTTTTAAGAGCGCTGGTGTTTACATCCCGAGACGTTGATGCGTCAGCCCAGGCCCGGTAGCACTCCTGCTTATAGTGTGATGCTGTTTTACAGGAGCGATCAAACCATGGCTGGGATCTGCCTCCGATGGGCACCACAGATTTCTTTTAAAGCTGTTCATTTATGTTACGTTACGCACGTACATTTCTGGACCTCCAACTCTTTCAACTTGCTTTTCAACTCTAAATTTTCAACTCCACAAAGCTTTACTTTTTAAATCGATCAATTGTATTTCTAGAGGCTCAGCGTGGATCAATTTTTAAATGTTTTTTTTTTTTATAAAATAAATAATATTTGTGTATGAAACTAAAGAGCCGCATGTGGCTCGCGAGCCGCAGGTTGCCGACCCCTGCCATAGACGAAGGTTTATCGACCAAATCGGCGATACATTGAAAATGAGCCAGATTAGTAGTACACTTAACCGACGAGCGTATATATATGGATATAAAGGAGGCGAGAGAGGTGTGTCAGGATCGCGCCAAATGGAAGTCCGTAGTCTCTGCCTAACCCTCTGGGTGACAGGCGTGAGTGTTTGTGTGTGTGTGTGTGTGTGTGTGAGTGTGTGAGTGTGTGTGTGTGAGTGTGTGTGTGTGTGTGTGTGTGTGTGTGTGTGTGTGTGTGTGTGTGTGTGTGTGTGTGTGTGTGTGTGTGTGTGAGTGTGAATGTGTGTGTGTGTGTGCGCGCGCGTGTGTGCGTGTGTGCGTGCGTGTGTGTGTGTGTGTGTGTGTGTGTGTGTGTGTGTGTATGTGTATGGGTGTGTGTGTAATTGTAATTAAAAATAAAAATAAATACAAAACCGTTAAGTATATAAAAAGAATCAAAAAACATAATGTTAAACAAATTAAAAATAAAACAATCGCTGTAAATAAAATCGATTTTTAAATACACCAATATATTACATAGTATTGGTGAATAATCAATATTGCAATCTATGTTTATTGCCAGTCATAAGCCCGGAATGCCATTTTGATGGAATAGTTCAGTAGAATCGGATAAAGTGTGAAGGAAAATCGACTTTATGAATATGATAACAAAATCAAGTGTACATTCCGGCGCAGCGAGTAGCGAGGGCAATTGCGTTTAGCGATTGCACATTGCAATGCAAGCATATCTTCTACAACGCGAACATTTCATTACAATAGCTATCCAATATTACAATAGCTATACAATAGCTATCCAGTGGCGCATCATTTCACGTCATGTTTGGAGTCATGGTATAACGTAACATTCCTCGGTACGAAATGTAATGTCATATTACATCACTTTAACTTTTAATGATGCCAAACACGATCAAGTTTATCGTCAAGTTTGCAGCGCGCTTGAAGCGGCGTCCAGTTTGCAGTGCATCCATATGGATGGAGACCACTCACGATCAAGCTCGCCTTCAAGTTTGCATGATGCCGCATCAGTTTAAACCATGGTGTCACTTGTGACGGACGACGACGCGTTAGCCATTCTAGGCTTATTACTCGCAATTAAAAAAACAAAAAGGAAAGATTGTTCGGTGTGGTGCAAAAACGGGTTAATGAAAGAAAAAAAATATCTCAATAGTAAATAGCCAAAAATGTGAAACAGACAAGTGACGGTTCCATGGTGCAGTGGCTTACTAATGAGTTGCAGCGCTAAGGGCCGCAGGTTCGAATCCCGGACGGAACAAGCATTTGTATGGCCTACAAATAATTGTTCTGGGTATGTTCTATGTATGTAAACTGTCCCTGCGATGCAGGAGAAAATCCTTGTGTGGAGGTAACGTTTTTAAAATGAGAGGAAGAGAGATAACTAATGAAATTAAAAATTTTGTACAACCGACTTCAATACTAATACGCAATATTAAAGATAAATCCAAATCTACTGGTCAGATCTTGATCAAATTTATATGTGATGTTTAAATTATAAGCACCAGCTTTCAAATAAAAATGGAATCATCAAAATCGATTCTCCTAGAAAAAATTTCTGAGGTAACACACATTAAAAAAAACACTTACCATTTTTACGATTTCAAAAAAAGGAGGAGGTACTCAATTCGACTGTTTTTTTAATGTGTGTTACCTCAGAACTTTTTTCTATGAGAATCGATTTTGATGATTCTATTTTTATATGAGAGCTGTTGCTTATTATTTAAACATTCCATATAAATTTGATCAAGATCTGACCAGTAGTTTTGGAATTATCCTTAATATTGCGTATTAATATTGAAGTCGATTGTACAAAATTTTTAATTTCATTAGTTGTCTCTCTTCCTCTCTTTTTACAAAACGTTATCTCCACACAAGGATTTTCTCCTGTATCGCAGGGACACATTCTTAGATGCGGCTTATAATTGTACATATCGGCAGCTGAAATATTTTGAATCTAATAAAACCGGTGACTACTACCAAGATATGGACGCCAAAGTGTTTAATAATTGGTTCCAAGCTTCCAAGACGTTTTACCATCGTATCATTCTCGAAAATTTGAAAAAAGTACCCAAGTATAACTTCATCTCGCAAACAAGACATTATTCAATAGATTAAATACAAGAATATTATCATTTGTGTAATAAAATACTTACAGTGAGTCAACTCGGTGACTAGACGGAGCAACTATAGGGTACGGTATGAAGGAGAGCAGAGTCCCCTCCGCTGGCCGCGGCGTCAGCGGTAGGTACTGGTCGGCTTCGCTTGCGTGCCGGTACGCCCGTTTAGGAGTGTCATGTACACGGAGTCAGTTGCATGCGTGTGGGTTCACCGAACAACATGATATTACTAGAAATTATTTTGAAATATTGGGAAAAGATTGTACGACGCCTTAAGTAAAATTGAATTTTAATAACCATGTGATTGCTTTCCATCACGATTTTTAATTGAATTATATGTAAGGTTGAGAATTATCGAGAAGTAATATCGACGTTATAAGGTGAGCGATCTTTAATTATTTTTTATTTCTAAACTGCAGTTTAAATAATTAATATTTTTGAGATGTGCTATTTGAAATACGTATGTCAGTATTTTTTTTTTACATATATACTCCAAATAGGCTGGTGCAGGGGGGGTACTTTTATAAGGCTAATGGCCGACACACACGGTCAGTTAAACTGATCATTTCAAACTAGGACTGATGATATTTTTCTAAAATATCGGATTTTCAATATATTGATATTCCAATATTGGTATATTTATAATTATATAAATATAAAGTTATAAATATATCAATATATATTTATGTTTTAATTTTAGTAACCATGAGTCGCTATATGGGAGTAGTGTTGCCCAAATGCAAGAACAAGACGAGACTTAGCAAATCTTGGTCTTGGACTTGCGCCAATACACCTGGTCTTGGTCTTGGTCTTGGTATTGCGCTCCAAGTCTTGGTCTTGGTCTCGCAGCAAGAGTCTCGCAAGTCTCGCAAAAACCTATTAGCCTATTACTATTTATTAAACTACTTTAGGTCTTAGAACAACTTAACAGAGTAGGTACATATTGAGCTTGAATTAACATAGCCATAGTAAAGACCAACCATATTAATAAATGTCTAAACATTTAATGAGAAATTCGAAAAATCAACTGACACCGGGTGGGGTTTGAACCCACGACCTAAGCGGTCAGTGCCGATGCTCTAACCAACTGAGCTATCTACCGTGTCCCACGGCCATGGGCGTCAGTTTCTTGATAAACGTTTACACGCGTATAAGCTTACATGTGCTAAAACATGGTTAAACATACATATAAAAACAAATTAATGGCAATAACTACACTGTATTTTAAATAAAATTATCTCTCTAGAAAGAGATTGATGGACCCTCACCATATATGAAATGGAATAAAAGAGTTATACAATATACCATTTATTTAAATAAAAAATAAAATACGATACAAATTAAATTACTTCACAGTATGTACAACAACTTTATAATTTGTGAGTATGTACACAACAGCTTTGACATTACTGTTAGGTACTTTATATTTATTCTTTTGACAAAGCATTAATACAAAGTAACCATCTGGCTGACTCATCACAACAATCATTTCACAACAAATATTTCATGACACGCCTGGCGTGTTATCAGCCATGTGTAAAAATAATTTTCTTTTTTATGCTTTTTTCACTTGTTTAGACCTAATTAAGTTTAGTTGACATCAAACATCAGTTACAAACGGAAGGATACTTGTTTTTAGTGGTATACCTGTTTTTCTACGTGTTGTCTTTGAAATTGAGAGTACCTTTTGTACTATTATTTGTTTTATAATAAAAATCATTTATATAAGTAGGTACTGCTAAATACTGGAAAACCTTGATTTTTATTAAATTAAATTTTCACCTAATAATATCATTTGTAAATATCAAACAATCAAGAACCTTAATTTGGAAAAAAATAAGGTTTATGATTCATTGATATTTACAAATGTTAAATATTATTTAATGTTATACAAATGTAAAAGTAAAGTCGATCTGAAAACGTCTACTTAGTAAGAATAGCAATAGTATAATAATAATAGCAGAATAAGTGTTTTCAAAAGGAAAAAAACGCCGTAGCTATGCGGCGGCGGATTGACAAAAGACTATTTATTAGCGAACATTTTTTATGCATGAACGGTTTCGAACAGTTTCAAACAAAAATAAACCTTATACCATATCACAAGAGCACATGGTGCTTCGTAGTTCTATTCGGCCGTATGATAGTCATAAGACGGCAGTTCAACCATTTTAAGCAAATTTAAACAATAAGACAAACGCATTGTTTATTTTTAACAGGAGACTTGTTTTCCAGAAATTTATTTACAACTTGAGTTTGTGAGCGATCGCAATGAGTGCTATTATTTGTTACTTATTACATTATTTTTCCACGACATGATTTAAAACCCACAAAGTAAAAAGAGTACCATGTACAATTTTCAAAATATCCAGAAACGAAGGTGTAGGCATGAACTACTTGCAAAATAATGAATATTTTGTTCTGGATAAATTTTCCAAAAACGCAATTTGAGCGAGTTATAACGATTTTTAAAAAGACACGACTCGCGTGTTATACGCCACACACAAAAGTAATCGATGGCACGCCTGGCGTACCATCCGCACTGAACTGGTTAAATTCGAACTACGGCGTATTAGCACTATTAACTAATCTGTGGTATTAGTGAGTGTTCGAGCACTAATTTAATTAAAAAGTGGGTAAAGAAATTTGAAAGAACAGGATCAACACAAAAACACGCCCTCAAGGTCGCCAAAGAGTTATACGCACTGACGAAACCATTCAGCAAGTTCGAGAATCTTTGCGCTCGAATGCAAGAATGTCGACTCGTAAACGTTCCTTAGCTTTAGGCGTGTCTAGATCCAACGTGTAGTGGCGGTTAAGAATATCCACTACCCCATATCTTCCCGTGGGTGTCGTAAAAGGCGACAAAGGGAAACAGGCAGGAGATGGGCAGCAGCATCTTCCTGATAATAGCCAAAATAACAATAAAAAAACTGCGGTTGCCAACCCGCTCGCCAAGCGTGGCAACTATGGCAATATACCCCCCATGAGCAATGACAATAATAAACGGCCCCCAGTCCCCGGCGGCCCCGCTATTTCTGGCTACGGTGGCGACCATGGTAACGGCGGGGCAGGGGGTGCTAAGAATCTCCGGTGGAGGTTCGGTTGCCACCTACGACGACTCGACCTGGCAACATACAACGCACGCACCCTGAGGACTGACGAGAAGATTGTGGAGCTGGAAGAAGAGATAGACAAGTTACGCTGGCATAATATAGGATTATCCGAAGTCCGAAGAGAGGGGGAGGACACGGTAATCCTCGAATCCGGCAACTTGCTCTATTACCGGGAGGGCGACCATCTGTCCCAAGGAGGTGTCGGATTTATCGTCCACAAGTCTCTCGTTAACAACGTTGTAAAGATTGAGAGTGTGTCGACGAGGGTTGCGTACCTTATACTCAGAATCACCAAACGGTATTTGCTGAAGGTCATACAGGTTTACGCACCAACCTCGGCACACCCCGATCAGGAGGTGGAGGAAATGTATGAGGATATCTCTAGAGCCATGCATTCCTCCAAAACCCAATATACGGTGTTAATGGGAGACTTCAATGCAAAACTAGGCACAAGAGAGAACGGCACGTGAGCTGAAAGTAGGGAAATTTGGAATAGGGCAACGGAACCCAAGGGGCCAGCAGCTGGCCGACTTCATGGAGAAAGAGGGACTCTTTATGATGAACTCTTTCTTCCAGAAGCGGCCCCACAGGAAGTGGACCTGGTCGAGCCCCGACGGTTCGACAAAAAATGAGATTGACTTCATTATGACGACCAGACGACAACTGTTCAGTGATGTCTCAGTGATCGCGAGGGTGAAAACCGGCAGCGATCACCGAATGGTGAGAGGCACACTGAACCTAAACGTTAAGTTGGAGAGGTCTCGTCTAATGAAGTCAACGCTCCGTCCCCCTCGTGCTCTAATCCAAAGTCCCGAAACCTTTCAGCTCGAGTTACAAAACCGTTTTCAGTGCCTAGAAGACTGCAATGAAGTGGACGATTTGAATGACAAGCTCGTGGAAACTGTCCATGCGGTCGGAGCTAAGTTCTGCAAGACCCGCCGCAGAAGAACACAAAAACTCTCCGATCACACTCTTAATCTCATGGCTGTTAGACGGGAGATGAAGCTACATTCTTCAACAGATTTAACAGCATACAGGCAACTGAACAGACAGATCTCCAAATGCATGCGGCGGGACTTACGCAAATTCAATACAGCTCGTATTGAAGAAGCGATTGAGCGGAACCGAGGCTCCAAAGTCTTTGCCAGAGATCTGTCTGCCAGAAAGCGCCAACTGTCAAAGCTGAAGACAGAATGTGGCAGCATCGTTTCCGGGGCACCTGAGATTTTGAGTGAGATTGAGAGGTTCTATGGGCAGCTGTACACGTCATCGTTGGAGCCGCACGCAAGTGTGAGTAACGATCCAAGAGCGAGTCTTATCCGACATTATTCCGATGATATCCCGGACGTCAGTCTGAGCGAGATTAGAATGGCTCTCCAGCACCTTAAAAACGGCAAGGCCCCAGGCGAGGATGGAATTACAGCGGAGCTTCTGAAAGCGGGTGGAAAACCGGTACTTGAAGTCCTTCAGAAGCTCTTTAATTCCGTCCTCCATGGTGGCATTACACCGGAGGCGTGGAGCAGAAGTACGGTGGTCTTGTTCTTCAAGAAAGGCGACAACGCTCTCTTGAAGAACTACAGACCGATTTCCCTTCTGAGCCGCGTCTACGTGCTGTTTTCGAGAGTCATTACGAATCGTCTCGCGCGCAGACTTGACGACTTCCAGCCTCCCGAACAAGCCGGTTTCCGAAAAGGCTTTAGCACCATAGACCACATACATACCCTTCGGCAAATTGTACAGAAGTCCGAGGAGTACAATTTGCCACTATGTCTGGCGTATGTGGACTATGAGAAAGCCTTTGATTCCGTCGAAATTTGGGCGGTGCTGCAGTCCCTTCAGCGATGCCAAGTTGACTGTCGGTATATCGAAGTGTTGAAGTGCTTGTACAGTAGGGCTACGATGGCTATCCGAGTACAGAACCAGAGTACGAAACCTATCCAATTGCAGAGAGGTGTAAGACAGGGTGACGTCATATCCCCGAAACTCTTTACCGCTGCATTGGAAGATGTTTTCAAGCTTCTGGACTGGAAAGAATACGGTATCAACATCAATGGCGAGTACATCACTC
Source organism: Parnassius mnemosyne (assembly GCA_963668995.1). Taxonomy (NCBI): domain Eukaryota; kingdom Metazoa; phylum Arthropoda; class Insecta; order Lepidoptera; family Papilionidae; genus Parnassius; species Parnassius mnemosyne. The sequence goes on along the minus strand of CAVLGL010000148.1, from coordinate 39,733,536 downwards.
ACCTTCGATTTGCCGACGATATAATCCTTATGGCAGAATCGCTGGAGGACCTAAGCACTATGCTCAATGACCTCAATAGTGTTTCCCAACGGATAGGTCTTAAGATGAACATGGACAAAACAAAGATCATGTTTAATGTCCATGTCACACCTATGCCGGTAGTTGTTGGGAACACTAAGCTCGAAGTTGTTGACGAGTATGTTTACCTGGGACAAATAGTCCGACTAGGTAAGTCCAACTTCGACCGAGAGGTCAATCGACGGATTCAACTCGGTTGGGCAGCGTTCGGGAAATTACGGCACATCTTCTCGTCAGGTATACCTCAAAACTTGAAAACGAGACTGTACACCCAGTGCGTGTTGCCAGTGATGACATACGGAACTGAGACGTGGTCCTTCACTGCTGGCCGGATGAGGAAGCTCAAGGTCGCTCAGCGAGCTATGGAGAGGGCTATGCTCGGAGTTTCTCTGCGTGATAAACTCAGAAATGAGGATATCCGCAGTAGAACTAGAGTGACCGACATAGCCCAACGGATTAGTAAGCTGAAGTGGCAATGGGCCGGCCATATAGCTCGAAGAACCGACAACCGATGGGGAAGAAAGGTTCTCGAGTGGCAGCCTCGTACCGGCAGGCGAAGTGTAGGGCGTCCCCCCACTAGATGGAGTGACGACCTGGTAAGATATGCAGGAAGTCGATGGATGCAGGTGGCTCAGGACCGTGCTTTGTGGCATTCTTTGGGGGAGGCCTATGTTCAGCAGTGGACTTGTGAAGGGCTGTAATGATGATGAATGATGATGATGATGAGATCCACGTTGCAGCGAATTTTGCACCTGGATATGAAATTGCATCCCTATAAGATTCAATTAGTGCAGGAATTGAATTCAAAAGACTTTGAATCGAGATTAAATTTTGGAAATGAAATGTTCGACAATTTCACTGACTTTATTATCTTTTCCAATGAAACTAATTTTCATATTTACACGGTTTCGTGAATAAGCAAAATTGCCGCTTGTTCACGCGCAGAACGCGTGGTAGTTAGGATGCAGTTTTTAAATAAAAATCTTCGTCTTCATAATATATAAATTATAATATCGTACTTGGATAATAAAATTAAATGAAGTGATACAATTTAAGAGAAAAACGCTATATATTCATTTACAAAAAACATTCTCTTGTTTCTCCAATATTCGTGACATCTGTCTTTTTTATTCTTTACAATTATTTAAAAAATTATACATATATATATATATATATATATATATATATATATATATATATATATATGTATATATAATATATATATTGTATGTTGTATGTTGCCGTGTAGTGGCGGTTAAGAATATCCAGTACCCCATATCTTCCTGTGGGTGTCGTAAGAGGCGACAGTGGAAAACAGGCAGGAGATAGGCAGCAGCATCTTCCTGATAACAGCAATAACACAATATTAACTAAGGTGACAGGTGACAACTGTCTGTATTTGAAATATTTTATGTACATAAAATAACTATTTATTATAATAATATCATATAAATATAGTTTATATATAATCTCTATTAAACTAAAATTGTGTTGTGCAAATTGGCGTATTGCATCGAGCGCTTGGTCTACGAGCCACAGGACCCGAGATCAGATCCAAAGGACGGAAAGAAAAAATAGTTTTTTCTACAAAATTTTTAATTTAAATTGAAATTTAGGATCAAGCAAAATATTTATTAACTAGTCATGTCTTCCAAAAGTAAGTTTGAATGTTGTTATACATTCCCAAACTCCGCAGAAATAATGTCGTGTAGCACATGTAAAAGTCGATATCACTACAAATGTATTTCGACATCTAAAACATGTTACAATGAATTAACTGAGAATTATAAGAGTACATGGCTATGTCCGATCTGCACCAGACCAAAGAGCGACAACACGACAATTAGAAGCTCACTAACTTACACGGCTTTAGATGAACACGCTAGTCAAAGTTTCAACGTCACTCGTCGCGTAAAGGACAACGAACGAAAAATAATGGGACCTACTACGGCTGGACTAGATCTTGATGACGTTCGATCCATAGTCAGAGAAGAAATGAAATCGCTGCTAGATGTATTTAAGAAAAGTATATTAGATGAATTTACCTCAAAAACTAATGAAGTCCTGGCTTCAATCAATTTTCTCGAAGAACAATACGAAAGTATTAAAAATGACCTATCAGCTAAAAACGAAGTGATTAAGTCACTACAACATGATAATAAAACTTTACAGACCACAATTGATGACCTATAAGCTAGACTTACATTACTTGAAAACCAATCTAGAGCCAGTAACCTAGAAATTCAATGCATTCCCGAACATCGATCCGAAAATATTGTGTCGACAGTAAAACAACTGGCCGCAACAATTAAATGTAACTTATCTGACACTGACATACAGAGCTGTAGCCGAATAATGAAGCTTAACAATGAGAGCCCTCGACCACGCTCCGTAATAGTCAAATTCAGTAGCCCAAGGATCCGAGATACTTTTCTTGCTGCAACAATAGCTTTTAATAAACAAGCAAAATGCAACGAGGAAAACTTAACACCAGCCACTTGGAATTGGAGGTAAGAAATGTACTATATACGTTGCTGAACACTTATCACCAGCCACAAAGGCATTGCATCCAGAAGCACGTATCAAAGCTAAGGAACTTAAATACGAATTCGTCTGGATTAAGAATGGTCGCGTTTTTATGAGGAAAAGCAAATCATCGGACTATAAACTTATTAAAAATTCTGAATCTCTTCTAAATTTATCGTAGCTTACTGATAATAATCTTAAACATGTGTTGGTATACTAATTTTATTTTTAAATTCGATTCATTAAAATGTTATTATCAAAATGTCCGAGGACTTCGCTCTAACTTAACAGATGTAAATAACCAAGTTCTTAATTCAAACTATGATATAATTGTTTTAACTGAGACTTGGCTCAACGATAGTGTGTATGATGCTGAGATCTTCGACGATAGATACCACATATATAGACGAGATCGCGAAACATCTCCTTTTTCTAGTCATAAGAAAATTGGTGGCGGAGTTTTGATAGCAGTAAAAAAGGACGGATTAAACTCGCGCAGGCAAATTAGATGGGAAAGTCTCAGTGAAGACTTATGGGTCACAATTGAACTTAACACAAGTAATCTAACGGAATGGCTACATGTGTGCGCAGTATATATCCCTCCATCAGTTGATCGTAACACATTAGAAACATTTATTAATAATACTACGGATACCATAAATAATAATAATTTAGGCACGGCTAACAACTCAATTTTGCTGCTTGGTGACTTCAATATGAGTTCTATCACATGGGCACTTCAATCCGTCATTAACGGTCAGTACGCATACCCAAGTAACTACTCTAACTGTCTTCTTAAAAGTAGCTTAATAGATTTTTTCACTTTGCACGATCTGAATCAATGTAACACTAACAAAAACGCAAGCGGAAAGATACTAGATCTAGTTTTGTCTAATGTAAACATCAATGTGGTCGAAAGTCAGTATCCTATACGCAACGTAGACATTTTACATCCACCATTAGAATTTTTCTTTAAAATCAACTTATTAATTAATTTCCCCGCAACTAAGAATAAATCTTTCCACAATTTTGAAAGAGCAGATTTTGATTCCATTATAGCATTCTTAAACAATATTGATTGGCTACAAAATTTAGGCGTACTAAATAATGTAAATGAAATGATATCGAAATTCTACGAAATCCTACAGGTAGCAATAGACAGATTCGTCCCCAAATCGTACAAATCTTCAAAATGTTATCCTATCTGGTTCACACCCGCTCTAATTAAACTCATCAAACGGAAACACAAATGTCATAATAAAATTAAACTGTTTAATAATCCATTAGATAAAATTGAATTCTCTTACCTAAGGAAGGATTGCAATAAACTAATAAAACAATGTTATTATAATTATATTGAACACATTGAGGAAGCTATTAGCAATAATACGAGGTATTTTTGGACACATATGAAGAACATGCGTCGTAAAGGCTCAAATTATCCTAATAAAATGTCTCTGAATGATCGTGATGCAAATAGTAGGCAAGAAATATGTGATATGTTTGCTAGTCATTTCTCATCGCTTTTTATTAAGGATGATATTAATAAAAATTTTGACACACAATCAGTCTCCAAAACAAAAAAATATATAGGCAATATTTACGTATCTAAACGAGAAATTGAGAAAAGGCTGAAAAGATTAGATACATCAAAAAGTGCTGGTCCAGACGGTATTCCGCCTATATTTATATATAGGTGTGCAAATTCTTTGGCTGCTCCGTTAACTATTATATTCAATACCTCCTTGAGCTCTGGCATTTTCCCCGATAAATGGAAAGAAGCGCGGATTGTACCAATTTTTAAAAGTGAAAATCCTACGAATGTTACTAATTATAGACCTATATCCATTTTATCTACAATGTCAAAGGTCTTTGAGATCTTAGTTTATGAATCATTTTTCAAGAATCTAGGACGACGTATAAACTGGCAGCAACATGGTTTTCTGTCTGGTAGATCTACTGTCACAAATCTGTTCTTATATGTCACCGATTTAATTGAGAACATTGATAATAAACTACAAGTGGATGCTATATACACAGACTTCCACAGGCCTTTGACAAAGTAAATCACGCACTACTTGTCAATAAACTGAGAGCTTTTGGTATTAATGGGACATTATTAAACTGGTGTGCATCGAACCTTCAAAGTAGATCTTCGACCGTGGTGATTGATGGGTACTCCTCGCAGCCATATATTGCCTACTCCGGTGTACCGCAAGGCTCGAACTTAGGTCCAGTATTTTTTAACATCTATATAAACGACATTGTTTCGATATTTCAATACTCTAAAGTCTACCTATTTGCTGATGATCTCAAAATAGTTAAAACTATTAGAAGCAACACTGACGTCGAATTACTACAAGATGATCTCAACAGCCTTATCCAATGGTGTAATAACAACCAAATGTTTTTGAATGCCAAAAAAATGTCAACTTGTTAGGTTTACCAGAAAATATAATTATATACAGAGTCAATACTATATTGATACTGAGAAACTAATTGCAGTTCGAGCAATACGTGATTTAGGCGTTATACTAGATAGCGAATTAAAATTTACAAACCATTTCGATAACATAAACACCTCAGCTACTAAGTCACTGGGTTTTGTATTGAGGAATTCCAAAGAGTTCAAGCAGCCTTCTACTACAATCAAACTTTACAGTAGTCTGGTTAGAAGTAAACTAGAGTACTGCAGTCAAATTTGGAATCCGCACTACAAAATCCATAGCATTAGAATCGAAAGAATACAAAAGCGACTGCTGCGTCATCTTGCGTACCGTTCGAATAGCTATCCAACTAATGATTCCTACGAAACACAGTTGGCAAACTTTAACATCACATCACTACAATCGCGTAGAAGTATCTCAGACATGATGTTTCTATACAAAACGCTCAATAATAGTATTGATTGTCCAGCAATAGTTCAATTATTTAACTTTAAGGTGCCATCAAGAATGCCTAGAAATCCGCACGCCTTTTTTAATGTATCCCTTTATAGGTCTAACTTGGGAAAGTATTCCCTCTAGCCAGACTGGCTCGCACTTATAACGAACTGTCCTCGAAGATTTCTGGCCTCGATATTAATTGCGATAGTTTATCCACCTTCAAATCAAAATTAATCAATTTCTATGAATTAACGAATTAACTAATTATTAATTGTAACATTGGAATTGTTTTTGATTTTTATAGTTTGATTAATATAATATAATATGACAATGAAGATATTTATAATATTGTCAAATAATTCTATTTCTTTATAATAATTTGTATTTGTTCAATGATGTAATTCAGTTTTTATTCCTTACAAAATAATCAATGCATGTTGTGATTACCCATAAAAAGAAATACAATTATAATGTGTTAAATTTTTTAAGAAAATAATCTTTGTATTACTGTTGTAATTTCTGTTGGTAATCCTAATAAATAAATAAATAAATAAATTAAACCAACCCGCTCTCCAAGCGTGGCAACTATGGCAGTATACCTCCCAAATGAATAAAGTAACTAAGAGACTGCCCCCAGCCCCCAGCGGCTCCGCTATTCTTGGCTACGGTGGCGACCATGGTAACGGTGGAGCAGGGGGTGCTAAGAATCTCCGGTGGAGATTCGGTTGCAACCTACAACGATTCGGCCTGGCAACTTATAACGCACGCACCCTGAGGACTGACGAGAAGATCCTGGAGCTGGAAGAAGAGAAAGACAAGTTCCGCTGGAATATTATAGGACTATCCGAGGTCCGAAGAGAGGGGGAGGACACGGTGATCCTCGAATCCGGCAACTTGTTCTATCACCGGGAGGGCGACCATCTGTCCCAAGGAGGTGTCTGATTTATCGTCCACAAGTCTCTCGTTAACAACGTTGTTAAGCTTTGGAGTGTGTCGACGAGGGTCGCGTACATTATACTCAGAATCACCAAAAGGTATTCGCTGAAGGTCATACAGGCTTACGCACCAACCTCGGCACACCATGATGAGAAGGTGGAGGAAATGTATGAGAATATCTCTAGAGCCATGCATTCCTCCAAAATCCACTATACGGTGTTAATGGGAGACTTCAATGCAAAACTTGGCACAAGAGAGAACGGTGAGCTGAAAGTAGGGAAATTCGGAATAGGGCAACGGAACCCAAGGGGCCAACAGCTGGCCGACTTCATGGAGAAAGAGGGACTCTTTATGATGAACTCTTTCTTTCAGAAACGGCCCCACAGAAAGTGGACCTGGTCAAGCCCCGATGGTTCGACAAAAAATACATTGACTTCATTATGACGACCAGATGACAACTGTTCAGTGATGTCTCAGTGATCGCGAGGGTGAAAACCGGCAGCAATCACCGAATGGTGAGAGGCACACTGAACCTAAACGTTAAGTTGGAGAGATCACGTCTAATGAAGTCAACGTTCCGTCCCCCTCGTGCTCTAATCCAAAGTCCCGAAACCTTTCAGCTCGAGCTACGAAACCGTTTTCAGTGCCTAGAAGATTGCAATGCAGTGGATGATATGAATGACAAGCTTGTGGAAACTGTCCATGCGGTCGGAGCTAAGTTTAGCAATAACACAAAACTCTCCGATGACACTCTTAATCTCATGGCTGTTAGACGGGATATGAAGTTGTAGTCTTCAGTAGATTTGACAGCATACAGGCAACTTAACAGACAGATCTCCAAATGCATGCAGCGGGACTTACGCAACTTCAATACAGCTTGTATTGAAGAAGCGATCGAGCGGACCCAGGGCTCCAAAGTCTTTGCTAGAGATCTGTCTGCCAGAAAGAGCCAACTGTCGAAGCTGAAGACCGAGTGTGGCAGCGTCGTTTCCGGGATACCTGAGATTTTGAGTGAGATTGAGAGGTTCTATGGGCAGCTGTACACGGCAAGGCCCCAGGCGAGGATGGAATTACAGCGGAGCTTCTGAAAGCGGGTGGAAAACCGGTACTTGAAGTCCTTCAGAAGCTCTTTAATTCCGTCCTCCATGGTGGCATAACACCGGAGGCGTGGAGCAGAAGTGCGGTGGTCTTGTTCTTCAAGAAAGGTGACAACGCTCTCTTGAAGAACTACAGACCGATTTCCCTTCTGAGGCGCGTCTACGTGCTGTTTTCGAGAGTCATTACGAATCGTCTCGCGCGCAGATTTGACGACTTCCAGCATCCCGAACAAGCCGGTTTCCGAAAAGGACTTTTAGCACCATAGACCACAAACATACCCTTCGGAAAATTGTATAGAAGTCCGAGGAGTACAATTTACCCCTATGTCTGGCGCATGTGGACTAGGAGAAAGCCTTTGATTCCGTCGAAATTTGGGCGGTGCTGCAGTCCCTTCAGCGATGCCAAGTTGACTGTCGGTACATCGAAGTGCTGAAGTGCTTGTACAGTAGGGCTACGACGGCTATCCGAGTACAGAACCAGAGTACGAAACCTATCCAATTGCAGAGAGGTGTAAGACAGGGTGACGTTATATCCCCGAAACTCTTCACCGTTGCATTGGAAGACGTTTTCAAGCTTCTGGACTGGAAAGCATACGGTATTAACATCAATGGCGAGTACATCACTCACCTTCGATTTGCCGACGATTTAGTCCTTATGGCAGAATCGCTGGAGGACCTAAGCTTTATGCTCAATGACCTCAATAGTGTCTACCAACGGATAGGTCTTAAGATGAACATTGACAAAACAAAGATCAATTTAATGTCCATGTCACACCTATACCGGTAGTTGTTGGGAGCACTAAGCTCGAAGTTGTTGACGAGTATGTTTACCTGGGAGAAATAGTCCGATTAGGTAAGTCCAACTTCGACTGAGAGGTCAATCGACAGATTCGGCGTTCGGGAAATTACGGCACATCTTCTCGTCAGGTAACCTGAAAACTTAAAAACGAGACTTTACAACCAGAGCGTGTTGCCAGTGATGACTTATGGAACAGAGACGTGGTTCTTCACTGTTGGCCGGATAGGGAAGCTAAAGGTCGCTCAGCGAGCTATGGAGAGGGCTATACTCGGAGTTGCTCTGCGTGATAAACTTAGAAATAAAGATATCCGCAGTAGAACAAGAGTAACCGACATAGCCCAACGGATTAGTAAGCTGAAGTGGCAATGGGCCGGTCATATGGCTCGAAAAACCGACAACCGATGGGGAAAAAGGTTCTCGAGTGGCGCCCTCGTATCGGCGGACGAAGTGTAAGGCGTCCCCCCACTAGATGGAGTGACGACCTGGTAAGACATGCAGGAAGTCGATGGATGTAGGTGGCTCAGGACCGTGCTTTGTGGCATTCCTTGCCGGAGGCCTATGTTCAGCAGTGAACATGTGAAGGGCTGTAATGATGATGATGATGACGTGGCAGATGACTTATTGCATCTTTTTACGATAAATACTTATTGCATCTTCTATTTCCGGTAGAATTTCAAATATTTAGAGAGTGAATATTGTTAATTTATCAGTTAACTAATAACATGGTAGAATAGGAATTTCGTTTTTATTAAACAGGACGATATTCAATTTTGAATAATTCTTGCTCATTTACATATAGGACGTCCGTTTATGATAAAAAGTATGTGGACACAGTGTATATTCCGTATATGGTTTGTATGTTTTGCTCACTTCATGCGTCCGTTCATGACAGAAATGATGTGACACTCTGTATATTTCGTATATAGTTCGTATGTTTTGTTCACTTCATGCGTCCGTTCATGACTGAAAAGATGTGGCACTCTGTATTTTCCGTATATGGTTCCTATGTTTTGCTCACTTCATGCGTCCATTCATAACGGAAGTTATGTGGCACTCTGTATATTCCATATATGGTTTGTATGATTTGCTCACTTCATACGTCCGTTCGTGACGGAAATGACACTCTGTATATTCCGTAAATGGTTTGATTGTTTTGCTCTCTTAATGCGTTGACCTTAAGACTGTCCCTATCCCGTATGAAATCATAGAAGTTTTCGTAGTGCAACTGTTATACTTGATGAGTTGTCGAGAGTAAGAGCCCTTGCGAAGAAATCTTTGTTATCTTTTTATAAAAGAGTGGGCAAACGAACATGCGACTCACGGTAAGTTTCGACTGCTGCCCGTAAACTTCTGCAACGCTAAGGGAATCCCAGGTGCGTAACCGGCCTTTTAATAAAAAAGAAGGCTCTTTTCTTGAAGATCTCAAAGTTGTATCGGTTCGGAAAAATCGTTGGTTGTATTCGATGACACAAGGAAATTGTGCGATTTCCTTGTGTCATCGAATTCTAAGTAGCACAGTGGTGGATCGCCAAGCATCCAGATGGTATGGAATGGTATAGATGGTATCGCGAGTTTTGTTGCGATGTGCGGTGGTGAATTGAGCGGCTGCAATAAGTTCGAACAATTCCTCATAACACTCCCCGTGGTAGATGCGAAAAAATAGGCAAAAATATACAACATCTCCTCGTAGTGCCAGTGAGTCAAGGCGATCAGAAAGAGCTCAGTCACCGACAATTCAAATCACTCTGCACTGGATACGATCAAATAGAAGGAGCTGGTACTAGGGAGCCCCGGCCCAGAACAGTATTCCATATGAGGCCGATCCTGCACCTAGTAAAGTTGCAGGCAGTGGGCTGACCTGAAATACTGTCACGGTCTCCTGAGCACGTCAAGGTTTAAAGAAGAAGAGAGAAGAGGAGAGGCCATATTGGCCTTTTCTTCCCTGCAGTTATTCGATATGTCGACGCCGAGGATTCGGATACTGGCTGAGGCAACAAGGGGAGTGCCCTGAAACTGAGGAGATACGACAAAGGGGTTCTATTTAGTGGTAAACACGCAAATTTATGTTTTCTGAGGATTGAACTGGACTAAATTTAGTCGCTCCCAATCCGAGATTTAGTTCAACGAATTTTCAACTTTAGACACAAGTTTGTCCCGGTACTTGGCGACGTTTTTCTGAGAAATATTGGGACGGCCGGTGTATAAAGCATCACCAGTGCTGTCGTCCGCATAGCAATAAATGTTACCGGTTTACAACATATAATAATGTGCAGAAGTAATGGCGTTAGTGATAGCACACAGTCTTGTGGAACACCAGCGTTAATACGCTTGTAGGAAGACGACACTGAGTTTTTAGAACTGGCCACTTGTAAACGATATAAAAAAAAATATGTTCAAATTTTGAAAATTGAACTCTTTGCCAATATTATTGTGTATGTATTTTATTAATTTGTCATTTGTTTACGATTTGGCGGCAAATTGAAAATTGTCTGTGTCACGTCAGTATGAATGTAACGCGAGAAAACTTTCGTACAATGATTTTTTATGACTTTCGATGTCATTTAAGTCCACAATGCCTATTTATGTATCGCATCCCAACAAGAATTTATAATATAAGCTAAGATGTGATAATAACTGTAAACGATTGAATTATAAAATAATGAAAACATTTGTAAATGCTTGCCTTACAACGTATTAAATATTATTTGACCGTAATAAAATAGAACAAGATAGTCTTCGACATGAAAGTAAAAATAAATAAATATTTTTATTTTATTATTAGTTATAAATAATTTAATTTTGAGAAAATTTTCGTACAATGATTTTTTATGATTTTCGATGTCTAAATGACATCAGTCAACAAGAAAGTTATGATAGACTTCGATTGGCCTTTAACGATGAAGCCCCATGTCGTGCCACTGTTTGCAATTGGTTTAATGAGTTTAAACGTGGTCGCACTAATCTCACCGATGATTTGCGTGAGGGACGGCCTTCTACGGCGACGACTGAAGATAACATCAGTGTTATGCGGCGTATGGTAGAGACCGACAAAAAAGTGACTTATCAGCAGATTCGGACAAGCTTAGCAAGCATCGGTATGAGTCAAGTGCACAAAATCCTCCATGAACATTTAGCGGTCAGGAAGCTTTGTGCCCGGTGGATACCTCATAATTTGACAGAGGCCCAAAAACACCGTCGTGTTGATTGGTGTCGTGAAATGGTGGGAAAGAAGATTGTGGCCTCGTTCTTCCGAAGGATAGGTCATTACACAACAATTGTTTTAGAGGTTACTGCAGAGTGGTACACTAACAATTGTTTGCTACTTGTTTTCGAAAAAGTTCGGGAGAAACGACCTCGCATTAGGATCCTCCTTCACCACGACAACGCCTCGTCGTTCACCGCTAAACAAACAATCGACTACTTAGCGACGTTAGACGTGGAATTACTGGGTCACCCGTCTTATCTCGTCGCCCCGACCTCGCACCTTGTGATATTTATTTATTTCCGAAAATAAAAGAAAACCTTCGAGGAAAATGTTTTATGGACGCCGAGGAAGCAGTGGCTGCGTTTCAAAATGCCGTCGAAGAAACCCCTAAGGACGATTGGGCTTTTCTCAGTGGTTCCATCGGATGCAGCGATGTATTGATGTAAATGGACACTATTTTGAAAAGATATAGGGTGGGTGTACCAGTCCCAAACCAGTTAAGGACTCATTTTCACTACGAAATGCTCTGAACTGGTATTATTTAATTTTAACATAGAAATGTATATACAAAGTTGTTTATTGACCACTAATATTGCAATATAGATAAATTATTTGATTCCAAATATCTAAGTATTTTATAGATTTCATTAATTATACGAAGAACGGGAATGTGACTAAGTTTGACCAGTGCGCTCCAATAAATGACCACTTTTGCGCCAATAGTTGACCACTGAAAAGTTATCAAGAAAAGGTATCTAATTGAAAATAAAACACTATAGCTTTTTTTTTTTAGCTTTGCTAGTTTGTTCAGTTTTTGATTTTCTAAGTACTTTCAGTGACACCCTCGTAATCGGAGCGATGATGAATCGGACCTTGATGCTCCGATCTACAAGAAAGCTGGTAATCCAATACCACAATTTTTCGTGAATCCCATAGGAAGGGAGCTTCTAAAGAAGCGCTGTGTGCTAAACCCAATTGAAGGCCTTCGAAATGTCCAAGCTAACGATCAATGCCTCCCCCTTGGACTCTACCTATCTATGAGCCCATCTATGAGTCAGATAAACCAGAAGATCACCAGCTAAAGCCTCAAGATACTTCATTAGCTGGCAGGTTATAATGGATTCCATTATTTTGGAGAACAAGGAGATGATGGGTGATGGCGATAGGCCTGCAGTTGGGCGGGTTTGAGCGGTCGTCCTTTTTAGGGATCAGGTGGACCAAAGCTATCTTCCATGAATTCAGTACGAAGCCTAGGGAGTAGAAGTAACGGAAAAGACGCGTTAAATGCGGTTCCAACTCCAAAGCACACGTCTTCAGCACAACAGTAGTGACTATATCAGGCTCACTCGACTTGTGGAGGTACAAGCAGAGGAGTGCTTTGCGCACCGAGCGCAGTGTAAACAGCACATCCTGCATAAAGCACTCACATCGCGGGATGATCGGCGTCCCCCGTCATCGAGATTCAAGTTGGACGCAAAGAGAGAGCTTGGCAGATTGGCTTTCTCCTTTGCGGTATGGGCCAGTGAGTCGTCTTCCTTTCGCAGAGATGGTAGAGATGGCTGACAGAAGTTCCCTTGGCTAGTGCCTTGGCGAGAGACCAGAATGCACGTGTTCCAGAAGGAAGTCGAACAAGTTTCACGCCAATACTGCCGATGCGCTCTGACTATGATTTGCCAATGACATTTTGAAGGGCCTGGAGGCGGAATTATACTTCTTTTTAAGAACGCTTGTGTTTGCATCCAGAGACGTTGATGTATCAACCCAGGCCCAATAGCACTCCTGCATAAGTAGCAAAAGTCATCTCTATATAGTTGCATCACACCAGGTGTGATGCGATTTTACAGGAGTGACCAAGACATGGCCGAGTTCTGCCTCTGATAGGCACCACAAATGATGGAATAAAAAGTTCCATTCCGTGAAGTACCACATCAATGACAGAATTAGCAACAACTACTGCGTTCTACTGCGGATATACTCATTTCTAAGTTTATCACGCACAGAAACCCCGAGCATAGCCCTCTCCATAGCTCGCTGAGCGACCTTGAGCTTCTTCATACGGCCAGCAGTGAAGGACCAGGTCTCAGATCCGTAAGTCATCACTGGCAACACGCACTGGTTGTACAATTTCGTTTTAAGGTTTTGAGGTATGTCTGACGAGAAGATGTGTCGTAGTTTCCCGAACGCTGCCCAGCTGAGTTGAATCCGTCGATTGACCTCTCGGTCGAAGTTGGACTTAGCTAGTCGGACTATTTGTCCCAGGTAAACATACTCGTCAACAACTTCGAGCTTAGTACTCCCAACAACTACCGGTATAGGTGTGACATGGAGATTAAACATGATCTTTGTTTTGTCCATGTTCATCCTAAGACCTATTCGTTGGGAGACACTATTGAGGTCATTGAGCATGGTGCTTAGGTCCTCCAGCGATTCTGCCATAAGTACTATATCGTCGGCAAATCGAAGGTGAGTGATGTACTCGCTATTGATGTTAATACCGTATCCTTTCCAGTCCAGAAGCTTGAAAACGTCTTCCAATGCAGAGGTGAAGAGTTTCGGGGATATAACATCACACTGTCTTACACCTCTCTGCAATTGGATAGGTTTCGTACTCTGGTTCTGTACTCGGATAGCCATCGTAGCTCTACTGTACAAATACTTCAGCACTTCGATATACCGACAGTCAACTTGACATCGCTGAAGGGACTGCAGCACCGCCCAAATTTCGACGGAATCAAAGGCTTTCTCATAGTACACATACGCCAGATATAGTGGCAAATTGTACTCCTCGGACTTCTGTACAATTTGCCGAAGGGTATGTATGTGGTCTATGGTGCTAAAGCCCTTTCGGAAACCAGCTTGTTCGGGAGGCTGGAAGTCGTCAAGTCTGCGCGCGAGACGATTCGTAATGACTCTCGAAAACAGCACGTAGACGCGGCTCAGAAGGGAAATCGGTCTGTAGTTCTTCAAGAGAGCGTTGTCACCTTTCTTGAAGAACAAGACGACCGCACTTCTGCTCCACGCCTCCGGTGTAATGCCACCATGGAGGACGGAATTAAAGAGCTTCTGAAGGACTTCAAGTGTCGGGAATAGTATCTTCGGAATAGGGTCATACCACAATACCTAATAATTTACAACACTTGTCTAAATACCTAACTTATCTACTTAATAAAAACTACTTTTACGGATTTTATCGCGTTTAATTGATTTTATATTCCCGACGTTTCGGTTGCTTTCCAGCAACCGTGGTTCGAACCACGTAGTTAGTAACCACGAACTAAAAGTAGTTTTTATTCAATGTGTAGTGTTCGCGTAAATATAAGAAATCATTATCTACTTAAACTACTATTTTGCCTCTGTGCTTGTCTCCACGTAGCCACTTTAATTTGAATTCACAGGTTAAATAACCTAAATAACTGGTTCGATTCCCCGCTAATGAAAAAATACTTAAATGAAATGTAACCAAGTCATGCGTTTTTATTCATGGTGTAGGTATGATTATTATTCTGCTGTATTAAGTTATGTACCTATTCAGATCTGTTCAGTACTAAGTTACTTAAAAAAATTAGGTATGAAATAGCTTACCGCTCTAAATCATCCGTGGTCTTATGAGATGCGGCTAAAATTGTGCTCCATTCATTTTGAGGTAGATTTGGGCTCGGTGTTGCGTCTCCTCATGCAGGCGGGGCATCATCGTGTGGTCTTCGACATAGTCCGTACGTAGTTTGTCGAAAACATCCACGATCCTTTGGCGCATTTCATCAGCACTATCACACTCACGATTAAAAACCCTTTCTTTCACATACCCCTACAGAAAGAAGTCTAACGGGATCAGATCTGGTGAGCGAGGTGGCCAAGCGTGTAGTCCTGGTGTGGTCTGCCGATCCAGCGATCATCAAATAGCTCGTTGAGGCGCTCACGGGCGAACCTCACGACTTGTGGAGGTGCGTCATCATGCTGGAACCATGTGCGGCGATATTCAGCCAACGATAGGTCGTCTAAAATGTCAACCAACTGTTCATTTATGAAGTTCAGGTTATCGCTGTCCGTTAAGTTGCTGTGGCAGAAACACTGGTCCTAGTATGGGATCCTTAAATAAACCTGCTCATACGTTAACCGACATAACGTTAAGACATCGCCAACGTTTATTTAATTTATAAGTTTTATCCCTACGACTAGTCTTCATATGGAATTTAAAAGTTATGGCTGTCATCCATAATATAAAAATGAATCTCTGAATGTGTTGCTAAGCGCAAATCTCGAGAGCAGCTGAACCTATTTCGCTAATTTTTTTTTATAATATTCCTTAAAGTACGAAGATGGTTCTCACGGAGATAAAAATTTAAAAAATTGCCATACAAAAGATTCGTAATAATACTTAAAAGTCAATTTGAACTTTAATACCATACCATAATGTTTAAGTGTTAGTGGAGGGGTTCCATCCATACCATCTGGATGATTGGCAGTCCACCACTATGCAATTTAGAAGAAGTTTTCTCCCTCGCACAACTTCCTTGTGGAATCAATTACCACCAGCGAATTTTCCGGACCGATACGACTTAGCAACTTTCAAGAAAAGAGCTTACACCTTTCTAAAAGGCCGGCAACGCATCTGCAATTCCCCTGGTGTTGCGGTTGTTGCCGCATGCTCGTTTGCCCCCTATTCTATAAAAAAAAAAGCAGCAAACTACTGCCGGTCCAGTTCCCGCCAAAACACCCAACTAGTTGCGCGCGGACTATAGAACAGCTATTTCAAACAAAAAATGAGCGCTACTCATGTCTTCGCGCATGCGCAGGCAAGAGTAGTGTGGAGCATGCGCGGTTGGCTTTTATCATAGATTATGCGTAGGCAGAATGATCACTATGTAATAATAGATTGTATATAGTTATGTAAATTATATCGAGTACAATTTTTAAAATTTGTCATTTATTTTGCATATAGTATGTGCTAATTTAATATAATTGTAGGGGACTGCAGTTAATAGTAGTGCGTCGGTATTATTGAAAGTGTACCCCATTACTGTGCGCGGACCGCGTGGTAAGGAAGTAGATACATATGCGCTACTCGACGAAGGCTCCACCATATCGTTGATCAACGACGACTTAGCTCGCGAGTTAGGAGCGGAAGGAACGACAAAGCCGCTCAATGTTAGAGGCGTAAATAATAGTCAACGTGAGGCCAATAGTAGGTTAGTGAACATAGGAATATGTGACAAGACGCGCAGTGAAATTTATAGTATAAGTGCGCGAACGATAACGAATTTAAAGATAGGCCCGCAGTCTGTCTGTGGGTAGGGAGTGCTTGCGGTTGAAGCACTTACGCGACTTACCGAGTGCGGTATGTTACGACAACGCGACGCCGAGAGTATTATTAGGAGCCGAGAACTGGCAATTAATAATCACCCGTAATTTGAGGATAGGACGCCGGAAGCAGCCCATAGCTGCTAGGACGTTATTAGAGTGGGCAATTCAAGGGACCGCGCCGTGTGGATCGTGTAGGCAAGACAGCGAGACGGTCTTGCACCTGTCAAGCACCAGCGGACGGTCAGATGAGGACATCCAGTCGCTCGCCAGTCCAGTTAGGAAGGTTTTACGACTGCCGAGATGCTACGCTACCACGGGGGGAGTAATAGGGAACCGACCGCACGATGATAGGGAACGTACTCATCGCGACGGTACGGACAGGCCTACGGCCAAGGCGAAAGACGCTTCGATTAAGGCGCAGAGTATACCGCGACTAGAGTTGCAGGCGAACTTGATAGGCGCGCGGCTCGCGGAATCGTGCAAGACGAACACAGAGTGGTAGCAGATAGGGTCGTATATTGGACGGACTGATACGGCGCGTTACACTCCATACGTGGCTCATCGATTAGGGGAGATAGTCGAAAAGACATCACCGGAGCAATGGAGGTGGATACCGACTGCAGAGAACATAGCAGATCAGGTGACAGTCAGGGCCACAGCACGAGTATTGCAGTTCATCGATGCCGTACGAGGAAGGGCACAAGGACTAACATTGTAGCACATACAGAGGGCAGAGCGGATGTGGGTGGAACGCAGTCAACTCGACAGTTTCTCTGGAGACATCAGCTGACTTCAGCGGGAGAAGAACCTGGCCACCGGCAGCGCACTTAGGAAGCTCGACCCCATACTGGAAGACAGAATATTACAAGCCAGGGGAAGAATCGACGCAGCCGACGTGGACGGCCAGATGAAGCGACCCGTCATACTGAATGGACGCCACCAATTTGTAATGAAGGCAAGCCACGCCAACAGAGAGAGGGTGGTCAACGACCTACGCACCAGATATCATATCCTCCGACTACGACCGACCGTACGAGAAGTGGAGCGAAGATGTCTGCGATGCAGAGTACGCAAGGCGACACCACGGCCAGCGGTTACAGGAGACCTTCCACCCGAACGGTTAGGGGCGTTTGCGCGACCGTTTACTTACACCGGAGTCGACTATTCCGGACCTTTGATAGTTACGATAGGACGACGGCACGAAAAGCGGTGGGTAGCACTGTTTACGTGTTTAACGACGCGCGCGGTTAATCTAGAGCTAGTTTACTCCCTAACGACAGACTCGG
The DNA here is from genome assembly GCA_963668995.1 of Parnassius mnemosyne. Taxonomy (NCBI): domain Eukaryota; kingdom Metazoa; phylum Arthropoda; class Insecta; order Lepidoptera; family Papilionidae; genus Parnassius; species Parnassius mnemosyne. Next base: position 39,715,423 of record CAVLGL010000148.1, on the reverse strand, counting down.
CGATATTGGCATTGCGGCGCATGGCGGCTAGGCGCGGGTAATCACGGGTCATATGTTCAGATAACGGCACTAATTTTCATGGAGCAGATGCAGAGCTACGCCGGGCGATGGAAGAATGGGCACCGCAGCTAAAGGACTATGCGCTGACTCGACGTACGGAGTGGAAGTTCATCGCACCAGGTGTGCCTAACCAGGGAGGCGCATGGGAGCGTCTCGTGCGTTCAGTGAAAACAGCACTGGAAGCCATTCTCCATCAGAAGAGCCCAATGGAGGAGACTCTAGCAACGCTCTTAACGGCAGCAGAAAACACCATCAACACTCGACCGTTGACTCATGTACCGGTCGACATCAATGACGAAGAAGCATTAACATCCAACTACTTCACGGTTTCGTGCGGTTTTACCGATGTTTCAGGTGTCCGGGCCTTGCGGGCGTGAAGGAGGGCATGGTGGGGGGCGTTGCAGCCATCGACGCCGCACTTCCTAGCCTTACAACTCAGGCGTCGGTATTTGCTGCTTAAACATCTAAAACACACCCCATCTTCCCTTACCCACTTCCACTGGTCGTCCAGACCTTATATTCTTAACTTTAAATTCGTTATCGTTCGCGCACTTATACTATAAATTTCACTGCGCGTCTTGCCACGTATTCCTATGTTCACTAACCTACTATTAGCCTCACGTTGACTATTATTTACGCCTCTAATATTGAGCGGCTTTGTCGGTCCTTCCGCTCCTAACTCGCGAGATAAGTCGTCGTCGATCAACGATATGGTAGAGCCTTCGTCGAGTAGCGCATATGTATCTACTTCCTTACCACGCGGTCCGCGCACGGTAATGGGGCACACTTTCAATAATACCGACGCACTACTATTAACGTTCGACGCGACGAGGACGGTTTCGTCCGGTTTTAACGATGTTTCAGGTGTCCGAGCCTTGCGGGCGTGAAGGAGGGCATGGTGGGGGGCGTTGCAGCCGTCGACGCCGCACTTCCTAGCCTTACACCTCAGGCGTCGGTGTTAGCTGCTTAAACACCTAAAACACACCCCATCTTCCCTTACCCACTTCCACCAGTCGTCCAGACCTATTTGTGTCAGCTTCTTACATTTGGCGATTGGGTGTTCACCCCCGCAACACAAACACGGGACACTTCCGTTGTCCTCCTGGATGGTGAACGTCTTTACGTCGCGGGCCCTATCCTCTACGCGGCGTGTCAACACTATCCTTTTCGACGGTGGTGCTTCTCGTCTTACGGGCGATTCCTTGGTCGGCGTTATGGACATATAGGCGTAACTTAACGCACGGTCAGCCTCTCTTATCATAAACCGGAATAGTGTGACAATGTCCGGTTCTTCCGCACTTCCATAGTGATAAGTTTACTCGTGACCTCCCTAGTTAGCATCGGATTTTGTAAATATCCCTTGCCGTCGACGTTCTGCATAATACATACTATATTTTGCAATTTAATAGCTAACGAGTTTAATTCCTGGGCGGTTTGACCCGGGCGCGGAATGCGTTTTAATTCCTCTAACGCACGATGAATAATTATTTCCGGGCGGCTGAAACACTGCTCCGGTGTCCGCAGAATGTCTGCTGGATCCTTTGCGGTAAACAGCAGCGCCGATACTACCTCTCTAGCCTCACCGCGTAAACAATTCCTTAATCTTGCCATATTTTCCATATTTGTGAATCCATATAGACGCGTGGATTCTTTCATCGCGTCTTTAAACGTTAACCATTCCGCGGCCGAGCCGTTAAAAATAGTCCTGTGTCTGCTTCGCGGCGGCTGGTCTAAACCTTATCATGCCTTCTAAAGCTTCAGCTAGTTGTTCTATACCCCTACCTTTCCCTCTCGGGGTGAGCGACATACCTCTATCCCTATTACACTCTAATCTACGATCTGCGTGGCGCTGTGGCGATGGCGACCTATGAACACCTACATCGTGACGACACGGCGACGGTAATCTACGATCCGCGTGGCGATGTGGCGATGGTGACCTACGTACACCTACGACCACTTTGACGGGGCCTACTCTAACTCGATCCGGGGCGCGAGCTGAGACGGGCGGCAGAGCGGCTCCCCCCGCATAGTCTCCACGTTCTCTAACCACTTATCAACACGGTCCCTATTTTCCACTAAATCGTCCTCATTCAAATTTTCCCTATCTGTTTCTTCCTGTACTTGCGCGATGTCCCGAGCGTATTTCTTCTTAATAAGATCTTCCTCAATTTGCAATTGCTTCCTTCTAATAGCGGCGAGTTCCTCTGCGGTATTATAATCGATTTGCTTCAATTTCGCGATCGCGCTAGCTGTCGACCGGGCTGAACGGACTGACGGGGTGCGCGGCGCGGGCCTATGTACAGTGTCGGCTACGGGCGCGACGGTACGCACTGTCGAACTCGTCTCGGTGACCGGAAGATATTCTATAATCGCGGCGAGTGTATCTGTACGCGGCGCGGATGTACTAATCTCTCCTAAACGATCAGTTGTTGACACGGACACAGCGGGGCGCGGCGGCGCGAGCGCCGGCGGGGCTGGGGCGCGGCGGAGGGCGCTTGTGCCAACGAGAGATAATGGGACGGGGACGAGGGGGTTTCTTCGAAAATCTGCATTCCTACCGGCGTTTCGTAGTCGTTTCTAGTCTTCTGGCTTCTTGTCTTACGCATGATGTCCCACGTTGCGGCTTCCGATCGTCTTCAAAAAGACGCACGTATTGGTTGCCGTTCCCGCCGCAATTAGTTTGGCACCGTTAGGGAGTAATCACCTGGCGCATAAACGCGGTTAAGAAACAAGAAGTTTGTCTGGATACAGACAAGTAGACGTAGTATTGTCAGAAACGTGGATAAAATTGGTTAACCGATGACCTTCTTTCTTCGTCGATGAACTTATTTCTTCTTCGATGAACTTCTTTCTTCTTCGATGATCTTCTATAATGATCTTCTTTCTTCTATATGTTCTTCGGAAACAGAAACTTTTTTATTCAATATAGATTATAAATAATACTTATTGAAAGTCACTCTTTTGTTTGATTACCACTGGTTCGGAAAAAACCTCTGTCCTGGGAAGAACCAGCAAGAAACCCAGCGGACTTTTTTTTTAAATAACAGCTTACAATCATGATGTTACACAAATTAACAACACAACAAATTAGAAATAGCTTTGTAGCGATCACCTCATTTCCAGGGGTTATTATCATCCATAAATTCTTTAACATTATAATACCTAACACTTTTTATACAAACTTAGTTTAATAAAGTTTTTGAACTTTGAGCAGGTCAAACTTTGTATATTTTCTGGAATTTTGTTGTAAAAGCGTATACGTCGCCCCAAGAATGAATTACTGACTCGATGGAGTCGAGTAACTGATACTACTAGCTTGTGTCTGTTCCTAGTATTTACAGAATGAATATCAATTGTTTTTGTAAAACTACTTTTATTTTTGTGTACGTACATTACATTTTCATAAATGTATTGAGAGGCCAAAGTTAATATATTGTTTCCTTAAATTTTTGTCGCAGCGACTCTTTTTAGGCTTTAAATCATAAATTGCTCTTATGGCCCTCTTCTGTAAAACAAATATAATTGCAGTGTCAGCCGCGTGTCCCCATAGCAAAATACCATACGACATTATGCTATGGAAATAGCTAAAGTAAACTAGTCGAGCTGTTTCAACACTGGTTAGACTTCTAATCTTTTTTACAGCATATGCTGCAGAACCATTGAACCTTCGCGTCTAGTGTGATTCCAAGAAAAATGCTGGTATCTACAAGACTCAGTTTCTCCCCATTTAAAATTACATTAGTATTTAATTTTTTGACATTTGGACTCATGAATTTCATACATTTCGTTTTAGTGCCATTTAAATGCAAATTATTAACATTAAACCAATTTACTAATTTAGATATAGCATTATTTACTTCGTCATATTTTAGTAATAGTCGATTTAATTTGAAAATTAAAGAAGTGTCATCTGCAAATAATACTATATCATGGTTATCCCCTACTATGTAAGTAAGTCATTAATGTATACAAGAAACAGAAAGGGGCCGAGAATTGAGCCTTGAGGCACGCCCATTTGTACCATCGATCCGGAAGAGCTCATATTGTTAATGACAACTTTTTGCGTTCTCTTACTTAAATATGAAATAATTAATTTAAGAGCATCACTTCTTACACCGTAGTGTTGAAGTTTCCTGATTAATGTTTCATGGTGAACACAATCGAAGGCCTTGGATAGGTCACAAAATATACCCAAAGCATCTTTTGAATTCTCCCATGCATTAAAGATATATTTAATCAGCTCAACACCGGCATCAGTTATCGAGCGACCCCTTGTGAAACCAAATTGATTTTTATGAAGTAAATTATTTATATTAAAAAAATTTAACATTTGATGAAGAACAATTTTTTCAAAAATCTTACTAAGTGTTGGTAGTACAGAAATAGGTCTAAAATTGGCGGGGTCTAATGTACTACCAGATTTAAATAAAGTATTAATTTACTATGCTTCATTAAATCAGGAAACACACCAGAAATCTTCCAGCTTCGATCTTCTGGCTTCTTTCCGGCTACCTTGGACCAAGAATTGTACTGAACAATTCTTGCTTCTTCTGTCTTCAATCCGGCGTTGATGGACCAAGAATTGTAGGGGACTGCAGTGGACTGTATGATTTTATTGTGTGACGACTGATGTTATTTTACTGAGTAGGGTAAAACTATACTAGGGACGGTTGAAAAAAAGATGGTACTGTAGACGATTATATATTGCACTATTTACAAGCGGCGTTAATTAACTAATTATGTATAGATGGAAGTCTACAATGGAGTATTCTTTCTTGAGGTTTTGTCTCTTGAGGTCTTCTTTCTTGATATTGTATGTCGTAGTGCCGCTTCCGAAATGAGCAGCTGACAGCCCAAAACGCCCTTCTTATATTTCCAAAAAGAGTGTCTCGGCACGTGAGTGGTATTATAAGATGTGCCGCGCGCTGATTGGTCGGCGGTCTCGCGTGATCTTCGGGCGGTGTGCGGGGTGCGCGGGGCGTAACGGGGTATGAAGGGGCGACGGGGCGGCGGCTCCCCTCGCCGTCCGTAACAATAATATTACATAATATTATATTAGAATTACATTTAAATGATATTTTTATTTGAATATTTTAAAAGGTAACTATGTTAAATATAAAAAAAAACATACTAAATATATTTGTAACAAAATTTATTGATATAACATATTGTTGCGCGCCACTATTAATGTCTTGTACATGGAACACTAGTTACACTAGCGCCCTCTAGTGTCGAGTAGCAGAACTAGGAGAGTCAAGATCCTTCCAGAAATTTCGGGACCGATATGTACTCGAACATTCTAGATGTCGCTACAGTAGAAGATTCTGGAAACTATCTGAGGCCCTATATAAGGCCGGTATAGACAACGACGGAGGCAGTATTGAATTGGCGATACAAGAGAATACTTCGAAGCGAAATAACGGCGAACTGTGTTTTATTATTAGTGTGGTTTTAGATAGTAATTAGTGTTGAGTAATTAAAGTGTCAATTTTGGTAATTCAATCGGCAGTTTTTAATTGTCTCGAACCCCAAGCTCGTAACAATTGGTGTCAGAAGTGGGATCAAATATGCCGATTTTACCTAAAGATGACACGGAGGGTATCCGTACCCGAAGTCAACGCCAACAGGAGACGGACCAGAGACGATTTGGTGGTGCAACGTCACAGACGTCGGCGGGCCAGTTGCCTACCACGGAGGCCGGCCCGTCAGCAGCTCCTGCATCTGCAGCACCTGACTTAGGTGTTCTGATGATGATGCTGCAGGAACAGGTTCGCCGACAGGAGGAACAGGCTTGTCGGTTGGAAGAGCAGCTGCAGCGCGGACAGGAGGAACAGGCCCGCCAACAGGAGGAACAGGGCCGTCCGTTGGAAGAGCCGCACAAACGCGATAAGGAAGAGCAGATACTTCTCATGAAGGACCTTCACGCTACCTTCGGGAAAGAAATAAGTGAGGTGAAGGATAAGGTTGCTCAATATGACAACCGCCTGTCGGAAGCTGAAACCCGAATCGACCAAGTGTACAATCGGTTTGACAATGTGATGGCTGACGTGAAGAAAACGCTGAACGACCTCAAAATTGGGGATGGAGTTACAGCTCCCGTGGTAGCTACAACACCTTCGCTACGTGGATTCAAAGTGCCACCGTTCGACGGGACTTCTTCCTGGTCGGCCTACAAAATCCAGTTCGAGGCTGTCATGAAAGCGAACGGCTGGAATAAAAGTCAGGCCATGACTGCTCTCACCCTAGGCCTGCGCGACCAGGCCATAACTGTTCTGGAAGCTCTCGGTAAGGAAGTGACTTACGAGCAGCTCCTTGAGGCATTGGAGGCGAGATATGGTGATGCTCACCTGGAACACGTCTTTCGTGCGCAGCTCAAAGATCGCGTGCAACGCAGTAACGAAAACCTGCAGCAGTGGGCCCTTGAGGTGGAGAAGCTGGTTCGAAAAGCGTACCAGTCTGTACCTGCGCTTATTGTAGGAAACCTGGTGCAGACATTCATCGACGGCATCCGCGACCTTGAAGTCAGAGCTCCTGTGAGGCTCGGGCACCACGAGACGCTTAAGGACGCCTTGACCCATGCACTGGAGGTGGAAGCCGTGAGGCAGGATCATCGTTCCCACCGCGTCTTCGAAGAATACTTCGAAGCGAAATAACGGCGAACTGTGTTTTATTATTAGTGTGATTTTAGATTGTAATTAGTGTTGAGTAATTAAAGTGTCAATTTTGGTAATTCAATCGGCAGTTTTTAATTGTCTCGAACCCCAAGCTCGTAACAATATAATTTACAAATATATTTGTTTAGATTAGAATCAGAGTCGTTCATAAATGGTGGGCACACGAGAGTTAAAAAAACCTGCAAAGTGCGACTCGGACTCGCGCACCGAGGTTTCCGAACAAATCTATAGGTATATAATTAAGTTTAAAATTATTAAAAATATTTTTATTATATGATGTAACTAAAAATTTATGCTTTTCGCAATTTTCACTTTATCTGTGCTATAAAAAGTTGCTTCGTACCAAATTTCAAGATTCTGAGTTCACTGGAAGTACCCTGTAGGTTTTGATTCCCTTGCGAATGTCGAAAATTTACGGCTTAAACGGCTGTATCTTTTGATTGCTTGAGTATTTGATTTTTGAATTAAATTGAATTTCAGCTTGATACGTATCTCCACGCGTTCCTGAGAAAAAGGGTCTTGACAGACAGACAGATAGACGGATAACAAAGTGATCCTATAAGGGTTCCGTTTTTTTCCTTTTGAGGTACGGAACCCTAAAAATGGATGAATTTATTCCATTTTTCCCTGTTTTCATAGCTTGGACGTGAAAACCTAAAAATAAAATAAAAGAATAATCGGCAAATTTAATTATCAGAAATTTTGCCTAATTATGAATATTTCCATTTGTTTCTACAAAAAAAAAAACATATTATATTATGCACAATTATTCTCACACTTAAGTACCCACAGAAAGGTCGCGGGTTAGTCTACTCCTAATTCTCACATTTTTACATTATCAGTATGAACAGGAGAGCAGAATAGGTGTTAATCTAGTCCTAGATTAACACCTATTCTGCTCTCCTGTCCGGCGAGCAGTTGAATGGCGAATGGCTTTGGGGGAGAGCGCAGGTCGTGTTGATCCCCAGGGCAAGTCTGAGGAGTTGTTCCTGCACATGGTTGCCGCCTGTTATTTGGTTTGGAACCAAATGAAAATGAAAAAAAAAACACCGGCATGTGGGGCTCTGCCAGGGGTGACCGAATTTTTCCCTATCTACTCGTGGGAACAAAATGGACGAAGATCGACATTTTGAAAAGATAAACTCTCCTTTAATGGAACTGACTGTAGGTCTGGAAGAGGTTCTTTTACCCTCACCAACATCCTGCAACCCCACGCCCCAACCTGGGACGAGCCGAGACGTGGAGGGCACGTCTGCAGCCGAACCACAATCGGAAGCGAACCAGGGAGGGGAAAAGAAAAAGTTCACTAGGCCTTATAAGCTTAGTGGGGCAGCACGGAAGAGGTACCGAAGGCTGATAGTAGTTGAGATAGGAGCCGAAAAGGCCCTCTCTCTCTGCCAGAAGCCTTGGGACGAAATCCCTCTGTCCAAACCTCCTCCAGTTCTGAAAGCGAAAAAACGCAGTCGGTCTGAGGAGGAGTCCGCCAAAGACTAGAGCCCAGGAAATCTGTGAAGCTGGCAACTGGGGAGAAGAAGCTCAACTTCAGTGCCGTAGCTAGCTCCGTGCGTGTAGGAATTCGCAACTCGAATGCTATGAGCATGGAGCAGATGCGGCTGGTCCACCGGGCACTAACGCAGGCTATTGCTAAGATAGCCTGTGGAGCGCAGCCGGAAATGGATCCAAAATTTTCGGGATTCACCCACAAGCCAGGTTGAATTCTGGTAACGTGTCTGAATAAGGCAAGTCAGGCCTGGATTTTGGGTGAGATCGGAAAACTAAAACCCTGGCCAGAGGCAGAGCTCTCAATAATACCCGATAGGGAACTGCCTAAGCCTCAACTGGGCATTACCTTTCTGCCCCGCAGCGAAGCTGACTCCCCAGAGGAGGCGGCTGTGCTGTTGAGGACACAAAATGAAGGGCTCCATACCGAGCTCTGGAAAATCTTCCACTGTAGAGACGAGGAGAATGGGTTCCTAGTAACCTTTTCTCTGGACGACCCATCGGCGGAAGCTCTTCAGGCGGCGGGCGGCAGAGTCGTCCTTGCCTTTAAAATGATAACTTTTAAGGTCAAGGAAGGCTCTGACGCGGCAATGGAGCCTGAACCCCCCAACTCCAATGCCCCCATTCCTCCACCTAGAGGGGTGAGACTGGAACGACATCAGCGAGAGTGACTGTGACCCAAGGCGTGATCTCGGCTCCGTCCGAGGGCCTTCGCTGGTGTCGGCCAGGGTAAAGGGAAGGGAGGTGGGAGCGGTAAATCAAAAGGTACGGCGGGGTCAAGAGCGCCGGTAAATTACGTTCTCGTCCAAAGCAGGCGAAAACGACTCCTGCCCCTCACGCCTATAATTGGCTAATCTCTAGGGTAAGACGGGGGTCCTCCAGGCAAATCTTCATCATGCAGCGGCTGCTTCTGCCGTGGTGGAGGTTTGCTTTGCAGAGGACAACATCGACCTCGCCCTCATACAAGAGCCTTGGGTGGCCAATGGTCAAGTTCTGGGATTGTCGGCTACCGGTAAGATCTTAATCAATACTAAAGGCAGTAGACCCAGAGCTTGTATAATCTACTATAAAAATATTGAACTTTTAGCTGTTCCAGAGTATTGCAAAGGCGACCTGGTTACAGCCTTTATAAATCTTAAGGGATGCACAGGGGCCAGAGTAATCCTTTGCTGAGCCTATCTTATCGGAAAGAACCCAGATCCTTTTATACGTGGTAGAGCCATCATCATCATCATCATTACAGCCCTTCACAAGTCCACTGCTGAACATAGGCCTCCCCCAAAGAATGCCACAAAGCACGGTCCTGAGCCACCTGCATCCATCGACTTCCTGCATATCTTACCAGGTCGTCACACCATCTAGTGGGGGGACGCCCTACACTTCGCCTGCCGGCACGAGGCTGCCACTCGAGAACCTTTCTTCCCCATCGGTTGTCGGTTGTTCGAGCTATATGGCCGGCCCATTGCCACTTCAGCTTACTAATCCGTTGGGCTATGTCGGTCACTCTGGTTCTACTGCGGATATCCTCATTTCTGAGTTTATCACGCAGAGAAACTCCGAGCATAGCCCTCTCCATAGCTCGCTGAGCGACCTTGAGCTTCCTCATCCGGCCAGTAGAGCCATGCTGCAGCTATATTAGTAGTATAGTTGTAGCACGAATGGGTCGGCTCGACCGGGGTAGAACCAATCTCTCACAGAATACCAGCGTAAAATAACAGCTTAACACTGCTGTGTTTCGTATGGTGAGTGTAGAGAACCGGAGACCCTTTTACTGGAAAAGAGGTATTCCATCTTAGTCCTCACGGGTGACAACGCATCTGCATTTTGATTCGCAAACGAAGATAGATGTAGATGCTTATGGGCCACAGGAACAAATTACTGTGGGCTGTGTGCTCGTTTGTCACCCAATCCTATAAAAAAAGATCCTGCCATCGAGTTAGAGTGAATGGCGGAGTTCGCCCGTAAGCACAACGCCGAACTTGTGGTGGGATGTGATGCTAATGCTCACCACACAGCGTGAAGAAGCACAAACATCAACGAAAGAGGTGAGTTACTTTTTGACTTTCTCATATCCAATCGCCTGGTAAGCTTAAACTTTGGTTGTACACCAATATTTGTAACGCGTGCTAGGCTAGAAGTGTTAGATATAACCTTTGCTACCAATAACATATCCAAGCGGATTACTGACTCGCATGTTAGTAGTGAAAACTTGATGTCTGATCACAGAGACATTAAGTTTGTGATTAGGGCATCACCAAATTACGAAACTGTTGCTTTTAGGGATCCATTTTTAACAGTGGTAGAGCAACGCGGCAGCTTTTGATGTCGCACGGATGGGCCGGCCCAAGCCGGGCCGTTACCACGACCTCACAGAATACCAGCGTGAAGTAGAAGTTTACCTCTGCGTTGCGCTTGGTGAGTGCAGGTGGCTGGAGGCCCAATTCGCCCCCCCCCATCAACATAGTAGTGGAATTAAATAAAAGACTCCCCAGGAGGGTACCAGCACCCCTGGAGAATCCCGCGCTGAGCATCCACGACCAAACTACTCCACTCCTGAGCGGGGGTGCTCAGGCTGCCCCGTGTATTCTGGAGGGTGGGAGTGGGGGGGGGGGATTATGGGGGATCTATGAATTTTTGCAACATCAGGGGACTTCATTTAAACCTTAACGCTGTCCATCTAGAGACGGCGAAGCCGGCCTTGCTCTTTATAACCGAGACTCAGGTGTCCTCTCCGGCTGATACTTGATATCTCTCCTGCCCGGGGTACAAATTAGAACACTCCTTTGTGCCCCGGGCTGCAGTTTACGTATACGTCAGAGAAGATATCTGTTTTCGACACCTCGGCAGTCTTGAAGGTACGGATCTGTCCATCCTATGGCTGCGCGTAGACCATCAACCATCCCCGCGTCTACGGGTGCCTCTATAGGTTCCATAGCGGTAATGCCGAAACAGACCGACTCATCGACCACGTCCAAATGGCTACAGATTCCTTGCTACAACAGGTCCCATCTGCAGAGATCGTGATACTCGGTGATTTTAACGCCCACCACGCTGAATGGCTTTTTTTTTATAGGATAAGGGTGACAAACGAGCACACAGTCCGCCTGATGGTAAGCGGCTGCTGCGGCCCATAGATATCTACATCTATCCTCGTTTGCGAATCAAAATGCAGATGCGTTGTCACCCGTGAGGACTAAGATGGAATGCCTCATTTCCAGTAAAAAGGGCCTCCGGCCACCTGCACTCACCAAGCGAAACGCAGAGGTAAACCTCTACTTCACACTGGTATTCTGTGAGGTCGTGGTACCACCCCGGTTCGAGCCGGCCCATCCGTGCGACAGCAAAAGCTGCCACGTGGCTCTACCACTGTATGAACTACTTACCACTGTTGGGCTTGGTTCTCGTTTAACCGACCATACGGGTAGATCTGTCTATGACTTTGCCTTGGCATATGGTCTAACACAACTGGTTACTTCGTCTACGCGGATACCAGATGTGGAGGATCATGTACCTTCCCTGTTGGACCTTCTGCTGACCTCTCATCCGGACGGATATCAAGTCTCCGTCGATGCCCCTTTGTGCTCTTCGGCCCCATTGTCTGAGTCCGGAGTACGGTGTCACTCACGCTCCAATCACAGTTGCAGACTGCAGCTTGCCGCCGCATTTGGCACTATAGATCGGCCGGACGGGATGCGGTCTTTTTTTGCATCCTATACTTGGGGGCGGGTTTGCTTCTCGTCGGAAGATCCCAGCGTTGTTGCTGATTCTGTTGCTGATGTGGTACTTCAGGGTATGGAACTTTTTATTCCATCCTCTGTGGTGCCCATCGGAGGCAGATCCCAGCCATGGTTTGGTCGCTCCTGTAAAATATCATCACGCTATGAGCAGGAGTGCTACCGGGCCTGGGCTGACGCATCAACGTCTCGGGATGTAAACACCAGCGCACTTAAAAAGAAGTATAATTCCGCCTCCAGGTCCTTCAAAAGCGTCATTGCCAAGGCAAGGTCTGAGCACATCGGCAGAATTGGCGAGAAACTAGTTCGCCTTCCTTCGGAAACCCGTGCATTCTGGTCTCTCGCCAAGGCTGTCCAAGGGAACTACTGTCAGCCATCTCTTCCATCTCTGCAGAGAGAGGAAGACTTACTGGCCCATGCCGCAAAGCCGATCTGTTGGGCTCTCTCTTTGAACTCGACTTTAAATAACCGGGGGAACACACCGCCGACCATCCCGCGGTGTAAGTGCTCCGTGCCTTATATACCGGCCGTGCCAATATTTCTCGGGAAAACGTCGCCGAGTACCGGGACAAACTTGTGTCTGAAGTCGAATCTTTGCTGAACAAAGTCTCGGATTGGGTGCGACTAAATCTAGTCCATTTCAATCCCCGGAAGACACAAGTTTGCGCGTTTACGCGACGGTAGTCACTTACCATCAGGTGAGCCGCATGCTCGTTTGCCCCCTCTTCTATAAAAAAAATCCAAAAGCGACCCCCTGGGATGTCTACAGAGATAGGCCTAAGGTTCAATTTGGACACGTTTCCTAAAAGCATGTCGTAACATGGCCGGTTTTGGAGACAAACGTGGTCACCATTTGTTTTGCAACACTCCGTGAACGAACAATTTTTGTTGACTTTAACTCGTTTCGTGACGTTTTTTGTTTCGGGTTCGTACGCATATATCTAGGATTCGTCACCTGATACGATGTTGTATACAGCATTTGAGGATCCTGCGTGGAATCTTTCGAGACTTCTGACGCACCAAGTAACGCGAGCCGCTTTTTGCTCTTCACAGAGCGAATGCGGTATCCATCGGGAAAACAACTTTTTTACACCTAATTGTTCATGCAAGATTATTTGTATTTGACTCATGCCAATGTCTAAAGTTGCCTAAATTTCGCGGTATGTCACATGTCGATCTTCCTCAATCAGCTTACGCACAGCATCAACGTTTTCTTGGGCGACTGCAGTTTTTGGACGACCTTGACGGGGATCATCACTGAGCTTGACACGTCCACGTTGAAATTCAGCAAACCAGCGATAAATTGTGGTTTTGGATGGGGCTTTATCACCAAATGCAGAAATCATCCGGTCAATACACTGTTTTTGTGTTAAACCACTTCGAAAGTCATAATAACTCATCGCTCTTGAATTTTCTCGAGTCAATTCCATTCCATTCCGTTTCCACAAGACCGAGAATCTTTTTTTAAATAAATAAATGGTATTCAATTTTAAAAAACCAAGGACTTTTCAATTAAAAAGATTTTAATATAACAGGAACAGTGGAAATATTCTATTCCCGATACTTTTAGTGCAGCCCTCGTAGTCTACAGTAACATTTCTGTTTTTATCTATTTCAATAATATTATCAAACTCAGCATAAACTATACAGTTAATTGTTTGTATTAGTGGGGATTCAAATCGTACATCTAATCTTACACTACCATGCTTTATGAGATTCCAATAAGCTGATGAGTTAGCTGATAAATCAGGAGTTAAGTCAAATGCTAATAGACAGTAACCTTTGGCATACTGTTCACAAGAGATTACATTTCCTTCATTAAGAAAGTGAATACCAGTTCCCAAGAATAGAGTATGATATTCTGATGTAAATATACTATTATTAAATGATGGTTGCAAACCTTTTAAAGGTATTTGAAGCTGAAAGAATTAATACCATAGTCTTCAAAGTTAAATGGATTTTTAGTAAGGGAACCATTAAATGCAGAATTGTTCACAAATCCAATTATACATCTTTTGGGTACCTGTCCTAAGAATATATTATCAAGTTTTTCCTTGAACACCCGATGGAATTGTTAAAACTTTTACTTCAGCTCGAGTAATGGGATATTTAGCAGTGGTAGAAGCTAAAACTTTTTGATGTGCGAGTAATACAATTGGATTAATTCGTGCTCGTCGGACAGTAAGAGTTGCGTCCGTAATACAAGCTTTAAACTTTACATCGTTTGATCCAGCAATTAAATTAAAACTCTCTCTTGATCGAACTAATTTCACACTCATTTCAACACCATTAATTAAAAATTTATCTTGGTTGAAAATGTCACCGTGAAGATGTCCAATCATTTCTATTTCCCTACTTTCACTAACCAATTCGTTGAGTGCGTGTAGACAGTAGTGCAAACAAATCCAGTTCTGACCTAACGCACTCACAAGAATGATTATGAAGGAAAGACATATTTAATTTGTAAATAATACTTTGATATTTTTTTGTTTTAGACTAAGTTTTTTCGCAGCTTTCAGTTTAGCAGGTAATGGTGGAATGAACGAGGCCAATCGTTTTCTTTTAGTTATATACTCGGATCCTGTCATGTTAAATTGATCAATTTTTGTCAACAGCCTTTCGTTTTAAATTCGTACTAACTTGCTTTAGACGATCTTTTATTGAGGCTTCCATGGGGCGCGCTTGAACCATATCCGATAAAAGTCCTACTCCAGCGCTTAATGCCTCTTTACCAACCACTCGAGTACCACGTGAAAGTAAAGGTAAAACTGATCTAAATAACCCCCTTAAGAAGCTCCCAATACCATGACCGCGTTGGTATGGTGAACCCTTAGGTATAAATTACTCCAACTCCTGACCCAGCTTGATGTGTATAATAATTTTCATATGGGCAATTATGACGATCAGAATTCATTATTATAATTTTCGGAAATGTAGTTTAATACACACGGTTCAAAACTGGAATGGTATTTTTTGTCCTGTGCTCGATCTTATAACTATTTCCAGCGTATCGAACTCTCTTCGCATAACAGGTAAGTAGTGAGGTGGAGAGAAAACGTGCATTATATTTACACCATAAATGTATTTTGTAGGATCTAATGAAATGACTCTTAATAAAGGAGTCATAACATCACTCACAATCTGAGGATCGATAATGTCGCAATATAGAAACAGTTGAGATGGTAATCCTAAGTGTAAATTAGCAGGACACTTTCCAAAATTTCTCTTTAGGAGATTTTTATTTGGTTCAAAACCTAGTTGTAAACTTAATTTGGGTGATAACGTTACAGATGTTATATTTTTATCCAAAACAGAAGGAAACACAAATTTTGTTATTTCATCATAGCGAAATTTCAAGTTCTCTCACACCATTTAACACTCTTAAAATATGCTCAACGTTATCATAGTTGGTAGCTGGAATATGTTTTTTGTAGTACAGTAGTGTAGTTGTACCACTTCTAGACCACCTGAGTCAGACGTGGTTCAACGACGTTCGTCGACACACGATCCTAAAAAAAAAAAAAAAAAGTTTTGGCATGCTCTGATCACGAATCCGCGGTCCATTTTTGTGTAGAATGCACGGTTCCGGAGATGTGTACATCAATTAGCTAATATCTAATTGATATCCGGTAAGGGCCTCCACCGTCATTAGCGTCCCATTGTTCCTATTTCTATTGTTCTATTGTTCATTAATCACCTTCATTGCAGCGTGTGCGTCGACTATATCAGTGCTATTGTATTGTACTTCTTTGTTCCTAATTATACAACGCTAATCTGAATCATCAATAAAACACATTACATAATTTTGTTACAATTTTTATTTATAAAATACAAAATCTTATTACTTATTATCTATAAAATAGGAGCGAAACATCTCATCCACTAAAATATCGTTGTACAATGTGTTCCTTGTAAATATACTCGTAAAACTATGTATTGAACATCCTTGAAACTTATATAGCAAATACATTAAGCAATATTCGCCACAAACTGAAGTCCACTCATTCTGAATCCTATCAACATTCCAGTTCCATCTTTTACAATTCCTTTTTAAAAACTCTAGATGATATCGTACAGGTGATCGTCCATATGAATCAAAATATTGACCGACGTCATTCGTATCGATATATAAAGCTACCCAATGTGACCCTGGTTTATCATCTGTATCCAAATTACATATTATATACGTTGGTACGTGGGTATACATAGGCAGTCTATTAGCTGCATAAACATTATTTTCTAGACTGGGGTGAATCTTTTTCAGATGTTGTTGTACATCTAGTGTATCCATGATATTACTGCTATTAGTAGATTATTACAGTACCAATCTACTCAATGAATAACATAGGAATGGTCAATTATAGTGATTTCTAAATATTAAATTGCATTTTTGTGTTATACAAATCGTACTTGAGTCATTGATCACCAAACAAAACACAATACGAAGAAATGTTGAGATAGGCAACGGAAATGTGAGATAAACTGATATGTTTCTAAATATTAAATTGCATTTTTGTGTTATACAAATCGTACTTGAGTCATTGATCACCAAACAAAACACAATACGAAGAAATGTTGAGATAGGCAACGGAAATGTGAGATAAACTGATATGTTTCTAAATATTAAATTGCATTTTTGTGTTATACAAATCGTACTTGAGTCATTGATCACCAAACAAAACACAATACGAAGAAATGTTGAGATAGACAACGGAAATGTGAGATAAACTGGTTGACGCATAAAGTAATTATCAACTCTTTACGGAAATACTTTAGATTAGAATTTTTACGTACTGGTGGTATATAAGACCAACAGACGCAGTCATCGAGTTAGTGTACGGTCGTTTGACTACAGTGGATCTATCAATAGTACATTTGTGTTACTTCAATACACCAAAGGCTATGGATGTAAGTGTTTATTCTATTGACTAAATTACTTTTTTTCTGTTATTTTCATGTGTGTGTATTATTTTATTTAAATATTGTGTATGTATATGATTAAGCCGTGGTAACTCAGATGGTTAGCGCTAGCTGTAAATTTCACAGTACGCGACCCGGGTTCGATCCCCGCCAGCACCAATTAAATTGTTAATCGCAATTTTAAGTGCTTATTACCACGTGCTTGGTGGTGAAGGAAAACATCGTGAGGAAACCTGCATGTCTGAGAAAATTTCGAAGGCATGTGAAGTTCGCCAACACACATTGAGGGAGCGCGGCGGACATTTCCTTGCTCTAAAACCCTCTCAGAAATGAGAGGAGGCCTATGTTCAGCAGTGGACTTTAATAGGCTGTAACTTTAACTTTTTTAACTTTTATGATTAAGTGTTAACAAATTGATATTAACATGATAACTGTGTTGTTGCAGAAATCATTGAGCTTCGATGAAGATACCTATAAACAGTATTACTACTCGCCACTCTCCCCTCAAGAAGAGAGTGATAACCTCGTCATTAATAATAACACATGCGATGGTGGAAAAAGAAAATCGCAATCGATTGATCATTTTTTTGAAGCTGAATCAAAAATAAAAAAGAGGAAGGGAAAACTTCAGTGAAGTGTGCACCAGTGCTTTTTTCTCCACAATCATGGAAGAGAATACGGAACTATTCAATAGCGAATTAAATCAGGAGTTGTCTAAAGTTTGTGAAGAAATGGAGAGGGGTCAACTGTTCGATTCGTCATACGATGATGAGTTGTATCATCACTGTGCGATGGTTGAAACACAGTTTAAGTATGTAAAATAAACATTCATTTCGATCATAATTTACATATTGTCTTATACAGTTTTTAATAAATTTAAACATTTTAGCAGTCAACCACTACAACTTGGAAGAGGAACGAAGCGAACGTGCAGCAAAGAATCCAAGATCATCAAAAAACCAACAACGGAAGCAGAAGCGCATACCTCTGCAGGGAACAGTATCAGTAACGATAATCAAGTGGAATGTCCAACGTGCCATATATTTATCAAGAAACGGTATTTAGCTAATCATTTTAAAAGTAATGTTCATAAAAATAATCTTTTAAATTCACATAATTCTTTATCAAACGTTAGTGTTATTGAATCTGCTTTTGGAAATAGGATTTTAACTTATAAAATCAAGAGCAGAGTAGATCGTTCGACATGGGTAAATTTTGAAACTCCTGAACTATTTTTAAATTCTATTAAAGATGATATTTTATTTTTATTACAAGAGTGTATTCATCAACACATAATTTTTAAGGTAAACTTCATATTGCATGCTGATTTTGTTCAACAAACTAAAGATATTCATGATACGTTCGATTTTCAAACGCTTAACTATATTATTTGTCAAGGAGATGACTTAAATATTTTTCTTTCATCTTTAAATGATACAATTACTACTAAAATTAGTGCTTTCGAAAGAAAAGATAGTGGATGGAGTCTAAAAAACATAAAATCTATAGACATGAATGTTAATAAATTTAACCCCCTACGCGGTACTTCATACATAGATCTTCCTCGTGACATAAAATTAAAAAAGGCTGTTATAAATGTAAAAAACAAGGATTATTTTTGTTTTAAATGGGCGTTACTCTCGGCGTTATATCCTGTAAACAAACACACCGATCGGGTATCATCGTACGTTAAACATGCAAATAAACTTAAATTTGATGGTATTTCCTTTCCGGTTAAAATTTCTGACATAGCAAAAGTAGAGAAATTAAATGATATTAGTATTAATGTTTTTGGGTTAGAATATAATAAAGAAAAACGATGTAATTCTATAGTAGGTCCATTATTTTTAACAAAGTGTCGTAAAGATAGACATATCAATTTATTATTTTTTTCCAAGGATACAAAAAATCATTATTGCTATATAAAAAATTTATCGCGGTTAGTTAGTAAACAAATTTCAAAAGACGGTCACATCATGTACATTTGTGAAGCATGTCTACTTCGTTTTCCATCTCAGGAAAGGTTAAATAACCATGAACAATACGATTGTGCCCACATTTGTACAGTATTACCAAACAGTGAAACTTTAAAAAAAAAGAATTGGTTTGGTCAACCTATTTCAAATGATAAAATTAAATTTGATAGTTATGAAAAAAAGTTAAAGATACCATTCGTAGTTTATGCTGATTTTGAAGCATTTTTAAAACCAATAGAATCATGTTCTAACGATCCTTCCAAACCTTTCACTCGTAATATTCAGAAACATGAAGTACATAGTTTTGGATATTATATAAAATGTTCATATGATGATAAATTATCAAAATATGTAACATATTGCGGACCCAACTGTGCACAAGTGTTTATGGAAAGTTTATCTAACAATCTAAAAGAAATAAATAGACTTCAAAAATATCCACCACTTCCGCTAACAAATGAAGACAAAAACCAAATTTCAAATGCAACCATTTGTCATATTTGTGAAACTGAGTTGGCAAAACATTTTTATGATTTTGATTGGTACACTGGTAGTTTTATAGGTGTTGCTCATGAATCATGTTGTTCGAAGATCAGAACACCTCGTTATATACCAATATTTTTACACAACCTTAGTCACTATGATGCTCATTTTATTGTTCACGCGTTAAACTTTTGTGATGGTGAAGTCGAAGTTATCCCTCAAAATAAAGAAAAATATATATCCTTTTCCAAAAAATTAAAAGTGAATAACCACGAAATTATATTGAGATTCTTAGATTCATTTAAGTTTTTATCGTGTAAATTAGAAGAATTGGCCAAAAATCTCAGTAATGATCAATTTCAAGAATTACGTAGAAATTACCCTAATGATGAAGATTTCTTTCGTTTAAAACGGAAAGGTGTTTATCCATATGAACTTATGACTAATTATGATAGTTTAAGTCTAACATCGCTCCCTGAACAAAAATGTTTTTATAGTTCACTCACAGATTCACATATTTCAAATGATGATTACAATCATGCTAAAGATGTTTGGGAACATTTTGGGTGTTGTAATATGCTAGATTATTCAAACCTGTATTTAAAAACAGACGTTTTACTTTTATCCGATGTATTTGAAAACTTTAGAAAGTTATGTATTAATACATAATATGATTTAGACCCTGTCCATTATTACACAGCACCCGGTTTAAGTTGGGATGCAATGTTAAAATATACAAAAATAGAATTAGAACTTTTAACAGATTATGAGAAAATTGCATTTATTAGATCAGGTATCAGAGGTGGTGTATCTCAATGTAGTAATCGTTATGCTAGAGCTAATAACAAATACATGGAGGATTATGATACAGGGAAACCAAATTCATATATCACATATTTTGATGCCAACAATTTATATGGTTGGGCTATGTCTCAATATCTTCCTACTGGTGGATTCGAATGGGTAAATCCAAATACAGAATTTAATGTGTCTAAGACATCAGACTTCGGTTTTATTTTAGAAGTTGATTTGGAATATCCAGATGAACTTCATGATTTACATTCGGACTTTCCTTTATGTCCAGAAAACATTTGTGTAGGTAATATTAATGAGAATAAACTAGTCCCAAATTTAAATAATAAAGATAAATATGTAATTCATTACAGAAATTTAAAGCAGTGCATAGAAATGGGGGTTAAATTAACTAAAATTCATAGAGTTTTAAAATTTAAACAGTCTCCCTGGTTGAAGATGTACATAGATCTAAACACAAAATTAAGAACTTTAGCAAAATCAGATTTCGAAAAAGATTTTTATAAATTAATGAATAATTCAGTCTTCGGTAAGACTATGGAGAATATTGAAAAAAGGGTTAACATAAAATTAGTTACGCACTGGGAGAACCAGGGTAAAGCTTTAGGTGCTCAAGATCTAATCGCTAAACCACAATTTCATAGCCTTTCAATATTTTCGGAAAACCTAGTTGCGGTTCAGTTGCGAAAAACGAAGTTAATATATAACAAACCAATTTATTTAGGGTTTTGCATTTTAGATATTTCAAAAACATTAATGTATGATTTTCATTATAACTATATGATTAAAAAGTTTAGTAAAATCAAATTATTGTATACAGATACGGATAGTTTAATATATCATATATTTACAAATGATTTTTACACTGATATAAAACCTGACCTTTCATCATACTTCGATACCTCAGATTATGATACAAATAATATTTTTGAATATCCAAAATTAAATAAAAAGAAATTAGGTTTTTTTAAAGATGAAAATAATGGTAAAATCATGAAAGAATTTGTGGGTTTACGATCCAAAATGTACGCTTTTAACTTAGAGAATAAGACTATAGCCAAGGCAAAAGGGGTAAATAAATGTATCACTAAAAAGATGACAATGAATAGTTATAAGTCTTCTCTATTTAATAAAAAAGTGCAATATTATAGTATGCTTAGATTTAAATCAATTAAACACACAATTTTCACACAAAAATTAAATAAGATAGGTTTATCATATAATGACACAAAGAGACATATTTTAGATAATAATATTGAAACATTAGCTTGGGGTCATTATAAACTGCGTTAAGTGTTGATAGTTTTTACTTTTATGTCTGCGTTTAAGAAAAATTTATATTGATTGTAAAATTATGATAACACTATAATATGACGTAGTTTATTACATATTTAATCATTGTTTTATTGTAAATAATTTAAGTTAATTGTTGTTTCTATTTATTTGAGGTTGAGTTAATTGTAAAATTATGATGTACTAATTGTTGTTTCTATTTATTTGAGGTTGAGTTAATTGTAAAATTATGATGTACTAATTGTGTTAGAAATAGTATACAGATAATTCTGTTTTATATAATTTTTGGAATATATATTAATTGTTTACACCAACACTTTCATTTTTTATTTCACCCCTTTGAACTTTAGACGTGTGTTATGTTTCACTTTATCCATCCGTTCACTGCTATTGTGGCAGGACCAAGTGGGTGTGGGAAGTCAAATTTTGTAACAAATTTCATAAAATCAGTTACAGAAATATGTAATTGTGATTTTAATCAGATCACATGGTGCTTTGATGAAATGCAACCATTATATAATTTACCAAATGTTAACTATCATCAAGGAATTCCAAATCTTAATATGTTTGATGGTGAAAACCCACATCTTGTTATTATTGATGATCTAATGAGAGAGTCCGATGGAAGAATTGTGGATATATTTACAAAAGGTAGTCATCACAGGAATCTTAGTGTATTTTATCTAACACAAAATTTATTTCATCAGGGTAAAGGACAAAGAGACATATCTTTAAACTCAAGTTATATAATATATTTTAAAAACCCTCGAGATAAAACTCAAATAAGATATTTAGCAAGACAAGTATCACCAGATAACCCAAAATTCATTGAAAATGCCTACAGGGATGCAACTCTAGAGGCGCATGGATATTTAATGGTAGATTTAAAACAGAATACCAATGATTTTTGTCGTATCAAGACAAATGTCTTTCCATTTAATGGTTTCTGTACAGTCTACGTCCCCACAAAAGAGTTTAAATACACCAAGAATCAAACAATTGAAATCATTGCTAAATGATGCATCGTCGACTCACAACGTATAAACATTTGCTAACCGCTTTGCATACGCTTAAACCAAAATATCAAAGAGCATTACTTAAAACGTGTGATGAAGAAGAAATTAACTGTATTTGTGAGTGTATTCATAACGTTTTACAAGGAAAAGTACCTCTTAAAGATCAGGATAAACAAAAATTGAATAAACATAAAAACATACTCCGTAAACTAGTACGTAAGTGTAAACATAAACTAAGAAAAAATATAATTATACAAAAAGGAGGGGCTTTCTTACCAACAATATTAGGTGCAATATTGAGTGGATTAGTGAGTGGACTAGCCAGTTAACATGGAAAATGCAAAGAAAATGATACTTATCGAACCTGGATTGATTGAAAAATTAAAACAAGAAAATAAGGTTAATAGTAATTTATCTCGATTAGATATTGAAATGCAAAATATTATGAATAGTAAGACGGAAGACCGAAAGAAATGGATATTATATTTACAAACACTGCAAAGATACCTTCATTTTACCGAAGAGGATCGTCAACCACTCAAATTACCAATTTATTTTGATACATCTAATGAAGATTCAAATGAGTCAAAAATTGGTTTTAAAAATAAAGATAGAGATCTAAAAACTTCAGTTGATATTGAATCTTTGCTGGAGGAGAATCGATCCATTAAAAGTAAAGAAAATGATGAAAATCCACTTTACACACCAGCTCAAATACTCAGTTTAATACCAAAAACTTATCATAAAAAAGGGCAGTTATTATTAAACTTAGTTGAAACAAGTAAAAGTAAAATACATTGGGATAATGAAGGTACAGTCATAATTGATAGTGAAAAAATTCCTGGAAGTAATATTGTTGATTTAATAAATGATTCACTAAGACCCCTAAAAAGAAGTGATCCGGTAGGGTGGGTTAGATTTGCTGAAGCATTAAAAGATATTAAGGTACCACTTACTTATATTGGAAATCCAAGGAGATGTGAGTTTATTAACCAACTTCAAGCAAAAGATCTGAACAAACCCTCTGAGATTGAAGTTCAAGAGTTTTCTACACCGGTCAGTAGAGATAAAAAGTCTACAACTAAAATACGTAAAGGACTTGAGTGGGAAAAATGGACCCCGTACTAGAAGAAATTAACAGGATTTATTATGATCCATCTAATCCCGCTGGTTTTGGTAGTATTGATAAATTATCAAAAGCCATGAAGGGTAAAATGAATAAAAAGCAAGTAAAGGAATGGTTAAAATCACAAGAAACATACACATTACATAAACCCATTCGAAAAAAATTCTCGCGTAATAGGTACATTCTATCAAATATTAATGAACTGTGGCAAGCTGATTTAAGTGATATGCGAACTTATTCTCAATATAATGATGGTTTCAAGTATATACTTTGTATTATTGATGTATTTAGTAAATATGCTTTTGCAAGACCAATGAAAAAGAAAAACTCAGAAACAACTAAAGAATGTTTAAAAGTATATTTACTGAAAGTAATTTAACACCTACTCACATACAATCCGATAAAGGTACAGAATTTGTTTCAAAAGATGTACAAAAATACTTTAAATCCAAAGAGATTAATTACTATACCACTAACAATCCTGACATTAAGGCTAGTATTGTTGAACGATTTCAAAGAACACTAAAAATGAAAATGTGGCGTTATTTCACTCATAATAATACTTATAGATATATAGATGTTTTACAAGATTTAATATACTCTTATAATCACAGCTTTCACTCTAGTATTAAGATGTGCCCATGTGATGTAAATTCCAACAATATTATGACAGTTTGGACTAATCTTTATGATAGACGGTCAAAAAAACTTTCTTTAGAAAATCCTAAACCAAATTTCAATGTGGGTGATTATGTTCAAATAACTAAATATAAACATGTATTCCAAAAAGGATATGAATCAAATTGGAGTGATGAAATATTTATTATATCTTCAATAATCACTTACAACCCCACCTCACAACATAAAATAGATAAAATAATTGACACTCGTTATTCAGGTAACAGAAAAGAAGTATTAGTGAAGTGGAAAGGTTATCCAGATAAATTTAACAGTTGGATTTTAGCTTCTAGTTTAAAAGAAATATGAATAAAGAAAGTTTCTATTTAACTTTGCTCAGCAATAGTTCAATGGAATACTTTCCTGATAACAAGACCACAAATTTTTCAACGAAATTACCAAAAGCTATAAAATTAGAAGGTGAATGGTCGGTTGGAGTTGTCGAGTTTCAATATCCATGTACCATGTTTACTGTTCAAGACCATGAAAATGTTATATACATTACAAAATCTATGTTAATGCCTAATGAAGATAAACCATCCACAGTGTACTACAAAAAACATATTCCAGCTACCAACTATGATAACATTGAGCATATTTTAAGAGTGTTAAATGGTATCGGAGAGAACTTGAAAT
The DNA here is from genome assembly GCA_963668995.1 of Parnassius mnemosyne. Lineage (NCBI taxonomy): Eukaryota > Metazoa > Arthropoda > Insecta > Lepidoptera > Papilionidae > Parnassius > Parnassius mnemosyne. The sequence continues at coordinate 39,690,514 of CAVLGL010000148.1, read as the reverse complement.
TTCGCTATGATGAAATAACAAAATTTGTGTCTATTTCGGTATTGGATAAAAATATAACATCCGTAACATTATCACCCAAATTAAGTTTACAGCTAGGTTATGAACCAAATAAAAATCTCCTAGAGAGAAATTTTGGAAAGTGTCCTGCTAATTTACACTTAGGGTTACCATCTCAACTATTTCTATATTGCGACATTATCGATCCTCAGATTGTGGGTGATGTTATGACTCCTTTATTAAGAGTCATTTCATTAGATCCTACAAAATACATTTATGGTGCAAATAAAATGCACGTTTTCTCTCAACCTCACTACTTACCTGTTATGCGAAGAGAGTTCGATACGTTGGAAATAGTTATAAGATCGAGTACAGGACAAAAAATACCATTCCAGTTTGGAACCGTGTGTATTAAACTACATTTCCGAAAATTATAATAATGAATTCTCTTCGTGATCATCATAAATGTCCATATGAAAATTATTATACACATCAAGCTGGATCAGGAGTTGGAGTAATTTATAAGGGTTCACCATATCAACGCGGTCATGGTATTGGGAGCTTCTTAGGGGGGTTATTCAGATCAGTTTTACCTTTACTTTCAAGTGGTGCTCGAGTGATTGGTAAGGAGGCATTAAGCGCTGGAGTAGGACTTTTATCGGATATGGTTCAAGCCCGTCCTATGGAAGCCTCAATAAAAGATCGTCTAAAGCAAGTTAGTACGAATTTAAAACGAAAGGCTGATGAGAAAATTGATCATTTTAACATGACTGGATCTGGGTATAAAACTAAAAGAAAACGATTGACATCGTTCATTCCACCATTAACTGCTAAAGTGAAAGCTGCGAAAAAACTTTGTCTAAAACCAAAAAATATCAAAGATATATTTTCAAACTAAATATGTCTTTCCTTCATAATCATTCTTGTGAGTGCGTTAAGTCAGAATTGGATTTGTTTGCACTACCGTCTACACAAACTAGCATTGAAAATGGATTGTGGATTCATTATAAACCAATTTCATCTCTTGGTGATGATGGACCTATCGAGTTTCAAGTTCCTGGGACCGGCGATGACTACATAGATTTGTCTCATACATTACTCCACATAAAGGCAAAAGTATTAAATCAAGATTCAACTAACTTGGTATCTACTACAATAGTAGCACCTGTAAATAATTGGCTGCATTCACTTTTTAGTCAACTTGATGTTTATTTAAACCAAAAACTTGTATCACCACCTAATAATACCTATGCATATCGAGCATACATGGAAACCCTTTTAAACTATGCCCCTGCTGCTAAACAATCTCATCTTACTTGTAGTCTTTGGTATGAGGATACAGCAGGAAAAATGGATTCTACAGATGGTAAAAACATAGGATTTGTTAAAAGACAGGAATTGATTAGTGAAAGTAAGGAAATAGAAATGATTGGTCATCTTCACGGTGACATTTTTAACCAAGATAAATTTTTAATTAATGATGTTGAAATGAGTGTTAAATTGGTTCGATCAAGAGAGAGTTTTAATTTAATTGTTGGGTCAAATGATGTAAAGTTTAAAGTAGAAATGATTGGTCATCTTCACGGTGACATTTTTAACCAAGATAAATTTTTAATTAATGGTGTTGAAATGAGTGTTAAATTGGTTCGATCAAGAGAGAGTTTTAATTTAATTGTTGGGTCAAACGATGTAAAGTTTAAAGTTTGCATTACGGACGCAACTCTTATTGTTCGACGAGCACGAATTAATCCAAGTGTATTACTCGCACATCAAAAAGTTTTAGCTTCTACCACTGCTAAATATCCTATTACTCGAGCTGAAGTAAAAGTTTTAACAATTCCTTCGGGTGTTCAAGGAAAAACTCTTGATAATATATTTTTAGGACAGGTACCGAAAAGATGTATAATTGGATTTGTGAACAATTCTGCATTTAATGGTTCCCTTACTAAAAATCCATTTAACTTTGAAAACTATGGTATTAATTCTTTCAGCTTATATATTGATGGTCAACAAATACCTTCAAAAGCTTTGCAACCATCTTTTAATAATAGCATATTTACATCAGCATATCATACTCTATTCTCGGGAACTGGTATTCACTTTCTTAATGAAGGAAATGGAATCTCTTGTGAACAGTATGGCAAAGGTTACTGTCTATTAGCATTTGACTTAACTCCTGATTTATCAGCTAACTCATCAACTCATTGGAATCTCATAAAGCATGGTAGTGTAAGAATAGAAGTACGATTTGAATCCTCATTAATACAAACAATTAACTGTATAGTTTATGCTGAGTTTGATAATATTATTGAGATAGATAAAAACAGAAATGTTACTGTAGACTATAGTAGTTAAGGTTATAATATGTGTTGTGTGTTAGATTTTATGTGTTATGTGTAATGCATTTTGTGTGTATGTAACTATGTGAAACGTTATAAAATTAAATAAAACAAATTGTATGCAATATATTTTTTTTTTATTTCTTTATAAATCTTCTATTTAATCTAATACAAAACACTGTTCGAGTTGAAATTTTACATAAGCACACTGACTAAACCACTGAACATGCTGCTGCCAAGGATCATCATCATCTTCCCAATCTTTTAAACCACCACCACAATGGAAACACTTGGTCCCGTCTGCATGGCCAGTATAAAAGAAACCAGCTTCTGCAAGATCTTCAGGTTTCTGTCGCATAACGAGAGGCCAGTTTTCGAAACTAAGCAAACGGCTAGATTTTGAACTGAAGAATGGATATTCAGCTCTTGAGTACTGCATACTCTTCTCGTTTTCTTCTCCACTCAGTGTTGTAGTTTTGTTATTCAATGATGTGTTTTGTACACGTATGCCACACTCATCTCTTCCTTCCGCTCTTGTCTTCCTGTAATTGAAGTAAACAGAATCACATTCACTAATGATCAGCTAATGACTGTCATTGTTAAAAAAGTATTTTTTAACTTTTTCACTTTCTGCTATTGTCTTTGTTATATTGTATACGAGGGCGTTTGTGTTGTCGTAGATGCTATCCTTATTAGTCTTTACGTAATATTTAATTCTCGTGGAAGCATGTTTCCAATGATCAGTAGTTGGAATCTTGGATAGCTTCTTCATATCGTACATTTCAATTTTGATGAGATGCGTCGCTTGGTCTCCGTCGTCAGAATTAGTAGAAATGTATGATACACCATCTCTAGCGGCTCGTGCTACGGTTGATGATAACAGCTTCCTCTTTTTTATTTTTGATTCAGCTTCAAAAAAATGATCAATCGATTGCGATTTTCTTTTTCCACCATCGCATGTGTTGTTATTAATGACGAGGTTATCACTCTCTTCTTGAGGGGAGAGTGGCGAGTAGTAATACTGTTTATAGGTATCTTCATCGAAGCTCAATGATTTCTGCAACAACACAGTTATCATGTTAATATCAATTTGTTAACACTTAATCATAAAAGTTAAAAAAGTTAAAGTTACAGCCTATTAAAGTCCACTGCTGAACATAGGCCTCCTCTCATTTCTGAGAGGGTTTTAGAGCAAGGAAATGTCCGCCGCGCTCCCTCAATGTGTGTTGGCGAACTTCACATGCCTTCGAAATTTTCTCAGACATGCAGGTTTCCTCACGATGTTTTCCTTCACCACCAAGCACGTGGTAATAAGCACTTAAAATTGCGATTAACAATTTAATTGGTGCTGGCGGGGATCGAACCCGGGTCGCGTACTGTGAAATTTACAGCTAGCGCTAACCATCTGAGTTACCACGGCTTAATCATATACATACACAATATTTAAATAAAATAATACACACACATGAAAATAACAGAAAAAAAGTAATTTAGTCAATAGAATAAACACTTACATCCATAGCCTTTGGTGTATTGAAGTAACACAAATGTACTATTGATAGATCCACTGTAGTCAAACGACCGTACACTAACTCGATGACTGCGTCTGTTGGTCTTATATACCACCAGTACGTAAAAATTCTAATCTAAAGTATTTCCGTAATGAGTTGATAATTACTTTATGCGTCAACCAGTTTATCTCACATTTCCGTTGTCTATCTCAACATTTCTTCGTATTGTGTTTTGTTTGGTGATCAATGACTCAAGTACGATTTGTATAACACAAAAATGCAATTTAATATTTAGAAACATATCAGTTTATCTCACATTTCCGTTGCCTATCTCAACATTTCTTCGTATTGTGTTTTGTTTGGTGATCAATGACTCAAGTACGATTTGTATAACACAAAAATGCAATTTAATATTTAGAAATCACTATAATTGACCATTCCTATGTTATTCATTGAGTAGATTGGTACTGTAATAATCTACTAATAGCAGTAATATCATGGATACACTAGATGTACAACAACATCTGAAAAAGATTCACCCCAGTCTAGAAAATAATGTTTATGCAGCTAATAGACTGCCTATGTATACCCACGTACCAACGTATATAATATGTAATTTGGATACAGATGATAAACCAGGGTCACATTGGGTAGCTTTATATATCGATACGAATGACGTCGGTCAATATTTTGATTCATATGGACGATCACCTGTACTATATCATCTAGAGTTTTTAAAAAGGAATTGTAAAAGATGGAACTGGAATGTTGATAGGATTCAGAATGAGTGGACTTCAGTTTGTGGCGAATATTGCTTAATGTATTTGCTATATAAGTTTCAAGGATGTTCAATACATAGTTTTACGAGTATATTTACAAGGAACACATTGTACAACGATATTTTAGTGGATGAGATGTTTCGCTCCTATTTTATAGATAATAAGTAATAAGATTTTGAATTTTATAAATAAAAATTGTAACAAAATTATGTAATGTGTTTTATTGGTGATTCTGATTAGCGTTGTATAATTAGGAACAAAGAAGTACAATACAATAGCACTGATATAGTCGACGCACACGCTGCAATGAAGGTGATTAATGAACAATAGAACAATAGAAATAGGAACAATGGGACGCTAATGACGGTGGAGGCCCTTACCGGATATCAATTAGATATTAGCTAATTGATCTACACATCTCCGGAACCGTGCATTCTACACAAAAATGGACCGCGGATTCGTGATCAGAGCATGCCAAAACCTTTTTTTTTTTTTTTTTTTTTAGTATCGTGTGTCGACGAACGTCGTTGAACCACGTCTGACTCAGGTGGTCTAGAAGTGGTACAACTACACTACTTAGTACACTGTCGATGGTTTATCTTCATTAGGCATCAACATGGATTTTGTAATGTATATAACATTTTCATGATCTTGAACAGTAAACATGGTACATGGATATTGAAACTCGACAACTCCCACCGACCATTCACCTTCTAACTTCATAGCTTTTGGTAATTTCGTTGAAAAATTTGTGGTCTTGTTATCAGGAAAGTATTCCATTGAGCTATTGCTGAGCAAAGTTAAATAAAAACTTTCTTTATTCATATTTCTTTTAAACTAGAAGCTAAAATGCAACAGTTAAATTTATCTGGAGAACCTTTCCACTTCACTAATACTTCTTTTCTGTTAACTGAATAACGAGTGTCAATTATTTTATCTATTTTATATTGTGGAAATGACTAAAATTAACTAATGTAGCTGTTTCAGCACATTTTAACAGTGGTAGAGCCACGCGGCAGCTTTTGCTGTCGCACGGATGGGCCGGCTCGAACCGGGGTGGTACCACGACCTCACAGAAAACCAGCGTGAAGTAGGTTTACCTCTGCGTTTCGCTTGGTGAGTGCAGGTGGCCGGAGGCCCTTTTTACTGGAAATGAGGCATTCCATCTTAGTCCTCACGGGTGACAACGCATCTACATTTTGATTTGTAATAGAAGATAGATGTAGATGTCTATGGGCCGCAGCAACCACTTACCATCAGGTGGACTGTGTGCTCGTTTGTCACCCTTATCCTATAAAAAAAAATGTAAGGCCTCTTAATTTTTTTTTGTATAAGGTTTTCTGCTTTATATAATTTTTTTGTATAAGGTTTGGCTTGGCTTGGTTTGGCGGCACCGTGGCGCAGTGGCTTTGCAATGGTCACAATGCTAAGGGCCGCGGGTTAGAATCCTGCACGGAACAAGTATTTGTATGGCCTACAAATAATTGTTCCGGGTATGGATATTTGTCCTTGTAAAATTTATGTATGTAAACTGACCCCACGATACAGGAGAAAATCCTAGTGTGGAGGTAACGTTTTAAAAAAAAACTATCAAATATTTAATTCCTTATATTTTAGTATCATACAATATTTTCTAACAATTTGCTTAGTACGAAAGCAAATATTGTCTAGTATATGAATATCATATACAAAAATATAATAATTTACAACATTTATTGTAAATTTCTACATTTTAAATTCCAAATTGAAAAAGCTAATGTATAAGTTAAACATTTTCAGATAAACAGACGAAATCGGATACTACTCTAAAAATTATAAGTTGTTATACATATCCGTAATCAGGAAAATCAGCTCTATATTTCCTTCTTAGACGTCTTTTTTGTATTGACAGAGATTGCCGCGCGACAAGCTCCCTGGCGGCGCGTTAGTTCTATGGTCCGGAGTCCCGGAGAGCGAGAACGCCTGCCAGGGAGTGGGGGTGCTGCTGTCTTCTCGGTTAGTCGATGTTATGACTGAATATAAGGTTGTGAACTCAAGACTTCTCTGGGTTCGCTTTAAATTGGGACTGACGAAGTTATTCCTTTTGGCTGTTTATGCGCCGGTAGCTTCGTCGTCCAGGGCTGAGCTGGAGGAGTTTTGGGAGAATGTAAGAGAAGTTCTAGATTTGGCTAGGGGAAACGAAAGAATTGTTGTATGTGGTGATTTGAATGGATGGGTTGGTACCGCTCGACCAGGGTACGAGTCGGTACTTGGAAAGTTTGGCGATAAAAGGGTTAATGATGCTGGCAAGCTTATACTGGCGGTGTGCAAGGAAAAGGGTCTTCTTGTGACAAACACTATGTTTAATCACAAGAAAATCCATATGTATACTAGAGAACGAAAGAATGAGAGAAGTATGATCGATTTGTTCCTGGTGGATGACCGACTGCGAAAACAGGTGATGGATACGCGAGTGTTCAGGGGTGCTGACCTGGGAACGGATCACTATCTAGTGATTACTAGATTTAGGGGTCTGTTCGCGGGTTGGCGCTACCGGACGGCAGTAACAGAACCACAGTCGGTCTGTCGCATCCGAAGCTGGAAGCTTCAGGAAGCGGATACTAGGGACAAATATCATGCGAGGGTAGCCGAAAAGCTTGACACCATCGATGGCAGAAAAGAATGTGTAGAAAGAACATGGCAGAACCTTAGGGATGGAATGGTAAGTGCAGCGGAAGAAGTGTGTGGAACAATAAAAAGAGGCAGTAGTAAAAGAAGAGATGCATGGTGGAATGATGAAGTGAAAGAAGCTGTAAAGAAGAAGAAGAAAGCATGGTTAGACTACTTGGCCTCTAGTAATGATAAGGATATGAGAGAGAAGATGAAAGAAAGATATAGGCTGCAGAAAGTTCACACGAAAGCACTGATTGAGGAAGTGCGTGAAAGGTGTAGAATGGAAGCAGACGAAAGGTTGTCGCACAACTTTAAGGAGAACTCCAAACTCTTCTGGAAAGAGGTTGGAAGGACCCGAAGTGGTGCGACGGCCTTAAGAATGAACAAAGTGCTTTCGAGAACTAATGACGTCCTCTCAGAAAAATCGGACGTCATGCAGCGATGGAGCGAATTTTATAGAGAAATGTATGCGTGTGATGATCTTAGTGAGGGATCCGGGGATGACGCCGTGACTGGTACGCCAGACCCGGACCTCGATGACACTGAGGTCATCAGCATGAAAGAGATTGAACGTGCGATTCGAAGTTTGAAATGTGGTAAAGCTGCGGGACTAGACAGAGTTACTGCTGAAATGGTCAAGTATGGTGGGCCTCGCGTCTGGGACAGCTTTCATCTGCTGTGCAATTTGTGCTGGCGGACGGGGGATGTCCCGGATGATTGGCGATCCGCAGTCATTGTGCCTTTATATAAAGGTAAAGGTTCACATTTTGACTGCGGGTGCTATCGGGCGATCAGCTTGACCAGTTTAGCAAGTAAAGTTTACTCGAAGGTTTTGACACGTAGGATGCAAGAGAAATCGGAAAGATTTCTATGGGAGGCACAATGCGGATTTAGACCTGGAAGAGGATGCACGGATCAAATGTTTTCTCTCCGCATGATCACGGAAAAGCTTCTGGCTGCTAACCAGAAGATTTTCTGTGCTTTTGTGGATCTTGAGAAAGCATTTGATAAGGTTGTAAGGAAGGAAATGTGGGAACTGTTGCCGGGGTATGGTGTGGATGGTCGATTGCTAAGGGCTGTGCAGTCTCTTTACTGTGACTGTAAAGCCTGTGTGCGGGTAGGGCATGACCTGTCACCCATGTTTAGCGTCCAAACGGGCGTAAAACAGGGTTGTGTCATGTCTTCCTGGCTGTTCATACTGTATCTCGACAGCTGTTTACAAAAGCTGAAAGATAGCTGTTTGGGTGTGAAATTGGGTGACATTAAAGTAAATTGTCTGCTGTATGCTGATGATGCAGTGCTTATTGCACCATCAGAGGCAGAACTGCAGGCATTAGTCACGTGTATGAAAGAGGAATGTGAAATTAAAGGTCTCCGTTTGAATGCTAATAAAACTAAGGTTCTGGTATTTGAAAGGGACGAAGAAAGAACGAAGTGTGAAATATGGGTAAATCAGGAATGTCTAGAACAGGTAAATGAAATTGTATACTTGGGGAGTGCTTTTAGCCGGGATGGAAGATGTGATTTAGATGTGGACAGGCGTGTCGCTGCCGGGAACAAAGTCAATGGTGCCCTGACTGCGTTAGTCAAAAGGCAAGGCGTAGCGAAGAGTGCACGCCTTGCAATACATAACGCAGTGTTGGTACCGACTTTGTTATATGGCAGCGAAACCTGGGTATGCCAGAAGAAGCATAAAAGTAAGTTGAATGCAGTGGAGATGCGATCTCTTCGTAAAATGTGCGGCGTTACCATGGCCGACCGAAAGCGAAACGAATAGATTCGCAATATGGCAGGTTTGAAAGATGACCTTATCACAAAAATTGATAAGGGCGTGCTTCGGTGGTTTGGGCACGTTGAGCGAATGAGTGAAGACCGAATGGTGAAGAAAATATATAGCGCGAAAGTTAATATTAAAAGGTGTCGAGGTAGACCGAGACTAACTTTCGAAGACCATGTGAGCAAATTGCTCGAAGAGGGTAGGGTCAAGAGTACTCGGATACCTAGCCGTGCATGCATGAAGAAGATAATGAATCTGAAAGAAGCGAAAGAGGTTTGTAAGGATCGTGACACTTGGCGATCTGTTCTCTCTGGCTACCCCGTCAGGGATTGTGCGTGAAGATAAGTAAGTAAGTAAGGTTAATTTCGATTAATTACCGGTAAATTTATCGCTCCTTCAATTACCAGTTAAAAAATTAACCGGTTTTTATTAAACCTAAACGATAAAGGTTACCGGTTACTTAACGGTTTCGACACCCAAATTAACCGGTTAATTCCGTAAAACGTAAAGGCAGCTATGAATAGGACAAGTAGATTTACGTTGCGAGGTGCTTATGCGGCATCGCAGCATGTGGGCACACTTATCAACCTTTAAGCGATACATTGTTTTAGTCGCGATCAGGGTGTGTAGTGGGAGTTTGGTGTTTGGTTTATTCGTTAAGACTGGACTTGTCTCATAATGAAGAAAATAATTTATTCTTGTGTATCGGTTGTTTATTTATAATGGGCAGAAAAAAGTAAATAGTATTTATTCCATGTTTACGTTTTAAGGGTAGTATCACGACCTCACAGAATACGTGCGTGAAGTAGAAGTTTACTTCTGCGTTTCGCTTGGTAGGTGTAGGTGGTCGGAGGCCCAATCCCCCCCCCCCTTAAAGTATGGTAGCGGAATCAAATAAAAAACTACCCCAGGAGGGTACCAGAATCCTGGTGACGGAGAATCCTTCGCTGAGCACCCACGCCCAAGCTACCCTACTGTTCCTGAGCATGTGTGCTCAAGCTGCCCCGCGTATTCTGGTATACGGGGGAGGGGAGTGGGGGTATCCGCAGAGATCGTGATCCTTGGCGATTTTAACGACCATCACGCCGAATGGCTCGGTCCACATTTAACCGATCATGTGGGGAAATTTGTTTATCACTTTGCCTTGGCATATGGTTGCACAGCTGGTTACTTTACCTGCGCGGATTCCAGATGTGGAGGATCATGCGCCTTCCCTGTTGGAACTTCTGCTGACCTCTTCAACGTCGACACCCCTCACGGCTCCTAGAGCCATTGTCTTGTCCGGAGGGTGATGTTACTCACACTATCTTCGCGGTTGCATTCTGCTGGCAGCCGCCGTGTTTGGCACTATAGATCGGCCGATTGGGAAAGGATGCGGTCTTTTTTTTTTGCATTCTACCCTTGAGGGCGAATTTGCTTCTCGCTGGACAATCCCAGCAATGTTGCTTATTCTGTCGCTGATGTGGTACTTGAGGATATGGAACTATTTATTCCATCTTCTGTGGTGCCCATCGGAGGCAGATTCCAGCCATAGTTTGGTCGCTCATGTAAAATACGAGTAGCATCACACTATAAGCAAGCAAGAGTGCATCAGCACTGGGCTGACGACATCTTTACATTCCGAGACGTTGATGTATCGAGATGTAAACACCAGCGCTCTTCAAAAGAAGTATGATTCCAGGTTCTTCAAAATTCATTGCCAAGGCAAGGTCAGAGCACATTGGCGGAGTTGGTGAGAGGCTAGTACGCCTTCCTTCGGTAACCCGTGCATTCTGCTCTCTTGCTAAGGCTGTCTAAGGGAACTTCTGTCAGCCATCTTTGCAAAGAGAGGGCGACTCACTGAGTCCATGCCGTAAAGGAAAAAGCCGATCTGTTAATCTCTCTTTTTGCGTCCAACTGGACTCTCGATGACGGAGGAATACACCGCCGACCATCCCGCAGTTTGAGTGCTCTATACCAGATGTGCGGCTTACACAGCGCTCGATTCCCTCCATTGTGCTGAAGACGTGTGCTCCGATGTTGTCACCTGTTTTAACGCGTCTCTTCCGGTACTTCTACTCCTAAGGCGTTATCCCAAATTCATGGAAGAGCTTTGGTTCACCCGATCCCTCAAAAAGGCGACCGCTCAGACCCGTCAAACAATAGGCCTATCGCCATCACCTCCTTGTTCTCCAAAATAATGGAATCCATTATAAACAGTTTTCGTCGAGGTTGATCAGTTGGTGGTCTTCTGGTCTACCTAACTCATAGATGGGCGGAGGCAGTAGAGTCCAAGGGGTAGGCATTGGCCGTTAGTTTGGACATTGCGAAGGCCCTTGATCGGGTTTTGGCACAAAGCGCTTCTTTCGAAGCTCCCTTCCTATACGCTTCCCGAGAAATTATGCAATTGGATCACCAGTTTCCTTTCTGATCGGAGCATCAAGGTCGTAGTAGACGGTGCATGCTCTGATTATAAGCCTATCGACGCTGGTGCACCACAAGGCTGCGTGCTATCACCAACGCTGTTTCTACTGCATATCAATGATATTTTGCAAACTGGTAATAACGACAGCACTGGTGATGGAATATACACCGGCCGTGCCAATATTTCTCGGGAAACGTCTCCGAGTACCGGAACAAACTTGTGTCTGATGTCGATTCTTTGCTGAACAAAGTCTCGGATTGAGTGCGGCTAAATCTAGTCCAGTTCAATCCGCAGAAGACACAAATTTGCACGTATACCGCTAAAAAAAACCCCTTTGTCGTATCTCCTCAGTTTTAAGGCACTCCCCTTGCTGCCTTAGCTAGCATCAGAATCCTCGGCGGCAACATATCGAATAGTACTCAGTTTTGGGGTCACTTGGAAGGGAATGCCAATTGGCCTATAAAAAGCATGTCGTGCTCAGCAGAGTATTAGTATTTCATGTCGGCACATCGCTTGAAACTTTACAAAGCGCAAGTTCGGCCTCTCATTTCAAGGCCGGGGCACGCCAGTGTCAGCTTCTTCCACTTGACCGCATCCAGTGCAGAGCGGCTCGAGTCGTCGACGTCCGAATTCTTTCTGATCGGCTCGATTGACTGGCACTGCATAGGGATGTTGCATCCCTTTGCATTTTCTATCGAATTTACCACGGGGAGTGCTCTGAGGAATTGTTTGGTTTAATTCCAGCCGCCAAATTTCACGAACGCACATCGCGTCAAAATTCACGATACCATCCTCACCATCTGTATGTTTGACGGGCCACCACTGTGCGTTTTACTAGGAGTTTTCTTCCTCGTACAACTTCTCTGTGGAATTGTTAACCACCGGCGATTTTTCCGGACCGATACGACTTAGGGACCTTCAAGAAAAGAGCTCACTTCTTTCTTAAAGGCTGGCACCGCACCTGTAACCTGGTGTTGCGGTTGTTCAGGGGTGGTAGTAGTCACTTACCATCACGTGACCCGCATGCTCGTTTGCCCCCTTTTCTATTAGAAAACTTACGACGAGAAAACCCAAAAATCTAAGTGCTTGATTGAGGGCTGAATACGACTATCAGGGTGGTTTCTAGAACACTCATTATACCCAAATTAATCCAATAACGGTACTTGGCACGACCTGGGACATGATTTAAACCCAGGACCAAATCATGATTCACAGTCGCGCTAGTAACCACATACAGACAGACACAATTATATACTTTCATGATATGTATTTAGTAAAAATCTGTTATTTTGACGTTAGGTACAGACACTTCAATTTTAAGTATTTGAATAGTTTTGTATTCTTAAAGTATGTAAGTTTGTAAGAAATTCGAAAGTGATTACTATATTATTTTGATCTTGAGGCGTCAGAAAACTTGGCTGTACTTTTAATAATTCTCTTTTATAATTCAATACATGATCTAGTTAATTGGGAGTTATTAATAATTACTTTAAATAAAAGACAGGATTTTTAGTGTATGTATTTGGTTACAGTCGACAGCAAAGTATAGACAGCAGCCGAATTTAATCAAAATGATTTGTTAGATTCAAATTATTTTTCTTTATTAATTTCAGTATTAGTTAATTTATTTCGTCTATGTGGTTACCTTGCACTCTATTTAGAAAAGCTAATATTTTTAGTACCATCTTGTACGTACACAACATGATAAGATTTGCTCCAATTGCTCATTAATAAGATGTGAAAAATGGTACTTTCTTTTGTTAGAATTCTCTGAACAACAATTTTTTATCGTGTTTAGATATGTCTTCTAGTTAAACTTTACACCTCAGAAGTGGTCATTATTAATTTTACAAAGACGGAGATAGAGGTTGATCGTAATTACGAGCTTCTGAATTTAAAAAAAAATCTGATAATCTGCCTCACTTTAGTCTTAAAAAGAACAAAAATACTATAACATATAATTTCATAAACTTTTAAAAATATTGTGTTCTGTTAAGAAAGTTCATCATTTATTGCGATATATTTCTAAAACTAATGACATGGAAATAAAGATGCATAGCGTAATTTTAATAGAAAACGTTAAATATAATTAAAGTCAATTTAAATATATAAGGTCAAATTAAACTTGATATCAAAACTTAATTTTAAAGTGAAGATAACGCATAATTAATTGAAACAGAACTTACATCTGTTATTTATAATACGATCGTTGCTGAAAGATGAAAAAATATGAGGGAGTACGTCACAAGGTAGTCGCGTTGATGCAATGAATATATCGTGCATGTATCTAAAAACCTCGGGAATTAAACAGGGGCAGCCGTACAAAGATAAGCAAGCGGGGTAAGGGAGAGGGGGACATTACAAAACTTGGTTTTAACCGGTTAATTCTTACTACCTAAACCGAAATTTGTGAAAACCGGCATACCGCAAAAACCGGTTTTGGGGTCAATGACCGAAACCGGTTTAGAATTTCAACCGGTTTCCGAGCCCTGGTTACATTTAAAAGCATTTCTGTCACATAATATATAAAATACCATAGATATACCTAAAGTCAGTGTAAAACACGTTTGGACTTGTTATCTTATTTCAGAAAATGTAATTAATTTTATTTTTTTAGGATGATAAGTGTACCATTTTGAAATCTAGGATAAATGGGCCATATTTTGAAGTAAATTGCCTATTTAGGGTGGTACAGAATATATTTTTTGAAGAGTCAAAGTTGATCTTACTTTTTCAACGACTAAAAGAAACTACTTTAATTTTAACTAACATAACAACCTTTTTTTTCGCTTGATGTGTGACTGCAATAGCACGTTTATTTAAGACCAAGTTAGTGAAAAATCACTATAAATTGGGAAATTTGTGGTCACAATACTTAATGATATAGTGGCGATTTTCCTCATTTTCATAAATTTGTCAGTTATAATTGAAATGATATGGATTTTTTCCCCCGGGACTGGTATTCCCCCCCCCCCCCCCCTCTCGCCCCATGTCCGCTTGACGTTGAGTTTCTGGACACGTTTTATATACATGTATAAAGATTTTTTTACATTTTGTTCGTAAGGTGTCATTAAGTCAAGGTAGCGTCCTGTGGGTGTCGTAAGAGGCGACGGAAGGCAACAAACCAGATAGGCAGCAGCATCTTACTAATAATGACTTTTTATATGGGAGGAGGAAAACAGCACCTCAGCAGCGGTTAGTGACTACCGCCGTTCATGAACAACTGCACTACCAGGGGAATTGCAGATGCGTTGCCGGCGTTTTCAAAAAGAGTAGGCTATTTTTTTAAGGTCCTTAAGTCGTAGCGGTCCGAATACTTCTTGTAAAGCGCATAGTGGTGGACCGCCAAACATCCAGATGGTATGTATGGTATCTCGAGTTCTATCGCGATGTGCGATGGTGAAATTGAGCGGCTGGAATTAGTCCGAACAATTCAATTTTGCAAAACAAGACTTTTTTCAAAACAGTTTTGCCACCTGCGTGGCAACTATTCACTATGAGGCAATCCATGTGGGAAGCCTATGTTCAGCAGAGGACTTTTATAGACTGAAACGGTAACGTTTATCATTACCGTCGGAACAAAAACAAAACATAATCTATCATTTAAATTTAAAAAAAAAACATCATGAAGGTCTATTCTGTTTCCACTAACCTCCCATTTGGTTCATATTTGAAGGTTAATTTTTTTGTTATTGTATCAGCTTCTTCAGAATAAATGCATTTTCAAATAGCACATAAGGAAAGGCTAAGATACGGAAAGGTTTTTCTACGCGTTATATAAATTCATAAAAAAAATTGTATGAAATGGATTTTTATTTGGTACTTGTATACAAAACACGTTTACATAATATTGTACATATTTACTAGATATCACGAAAAAAGTTTTACTCCAGTGTGTATTTTCATATGTCTTTGCAAAGTGCTTTTTCTAATACTTATATATTCACAAATATTACACGAAAAAAGTTTTTCAGCAGTGTGTATTTTCATATGTTTTAGCAAACTACTTTTTATAGTACATGTATATTCACAGATATTACACGAAAAAGGTTTTCCTACGGTATGTATTTCCATATGTGATTGCAACTTATCTTTTCTAATACATTTATATTCACAGATATTACACGAAAACGGTTTTTCACCGGTGTGTATTTTCATATGTGTTAGCAAACTGCTTGCTGTAAAACACTTGTATTCACAGATATGACAAGAAGAAGGTTTTTCTAATGGGTGTTTTTTAATAAAATGGTATTGCAAATTACCTTTTGTAATACATTTAAATTCACAGATGTTACACGAAAAAGGTTTTTCTCCAGTATGTTTTTTTATATGTGTTTGCAAATTACTTTTTTTAATACATTTATATTCACAGATATTGCACGAAAAAGGTTTTTCTTCGATATGTATTTTCATATGCTTTTGCAAACTTCTTTTTGTATTACATCTAAATTCACAGATGTTACACGAAAAAGTTTTTGCTCCGGTATGTGATTTAATGTGATCTTTCAAATTATATTTGTTTTTACATTTAAATTCACAGATATGACACGAAAAAGGTTTTTTTCCGGTATGCATTTTCATGTGCCGTTGCCAACTATTTTTTCTAATACATTTATAATCACAAAAATTACAACTGTACACTTGTTTAGCGACGTGCGCTTTAAGATGTGCCAAAATGTAACGTTTTCGAGATGTTTTAAATTCGCAAATATCACAAAGAAAAATTTTCGTTAGTTGTGGTACTGGAATTTGTTCAACTTGTGTCCGAACTGCAGGGGTGTCTGAGTTCTTTTGCATCTTATGACTGTATGAAATGTGTTTGGCGAGAATGTCTTTTGTTGAAAATTTTTTACTACAACCATCACACTCAAAAATGTATTTTGTTGATGACCCTGATGTTTTTTTCCTAAGTATTTTTACACTCTTTTGTTTCAAAATTCTCTTTTTCATAATCTTTGCAGGATCCTTTCCTTTTTTATTAATTGGTTGATTATCTTTTTGCACTTTAGGTTCTGATTTAATAGTAGGGTTTTCTAAATCGAGGTTTCCTTTACGAATATCGTTTAAAATGTTATTATCTGTAGAATTTGATTTAATCTTTCTCTCAGACGGTTTTGAAATATTATTTGTCGGTATGTGTTGTTCTGAAATACACACGAATTAAACACTTCATTTATTTTAAGATATTGTATCTTTATTGTAAGACACCTTAAACGGTTTACAATGGGCGGAGTTAATACCTTATGGCATTCTCTATCGGTCAACCCAGGAAGAAATAGAGAAATTATAATATTCTACATAATTAGGTATACTCATGTAATGCTGCTAGATATAAAGTATTTTAACCAATTACTCTGAATAATGTTTATCATATTAATTTTTGGGAGGAAAGAATGGTAGACAAACTAAATTCGAATGACAATGATGACGTTCCTTTGACCATGTTATAGTTACATAAATTTAATAATCCCTGTTTCGAATCCCACAAGGAACAAGCGGCAAACATACATACATTTTGATCCGTATTTTTTGTAGATATTAAGAATATCGTCTAAGTCGCCGTGTAAGTGTGGCGTAAGAGAATTCGACATCACGTTTTGTCCCGTGGGTTCTGTAAGAGGCAACTATAGGTTTGCCAGAAAAATCTTATGGCTTCCGACAAATGGCGATATACCCACCTCGTTTGATTCAGATGTAAAATATCCAGACCGGCGATGGGCAGCAGTGTGAAAGGTGCTCACGTCTGGTACTGCGATCCTCAATCCTATGCCAAGCGTGACAATTAAGGCAAATCCTCCCCACATCGGGAGATCCATCCATCCAAAGTTCAGCAGAGGAAGTTTACAGGAGGATTAAGATGAATCCATAAAAACACTCAAAAATATCCATGACAATTCAGGGTTAGGCGTTAGCTGTAAAATATCAAAGTACTGCTCGCGTACTGTACCCGGTTTCGATTTCCGTTGTCACCCATAATTTTTAAATTACAATGTCAACGCTACCTAGCTGTCAAATTCAGCATTCTTTCTTTACACTAAAATTATCTTTGGCTGGGATTCCAACCCAACCAGAAGTGCGACCAGTTATGCTATTGTTGAAATATGGTGGAAATCATTGTTAGCTCCGTTTTAATGTTCGACGTTTGATTTAGTTACATTAAGTAAATGTATCAATATAGATTATAAGCCGACGTATTTTTCATATTTATAGACTATGGATGACAAATGGGCACACAGTCCACCTGATGGTAAGTGGATGCTGTAACCAAAGACTTTTACAACCCATTAAGAATCAAAACGTAGATGCATTGTAACCCATTAGGACTAAGATGGATGGAATGCTTCAGTAGTTGTAAAAAGGATCTTCCGTTCTCTACAATTACAATACGAAACACAGCAGCATCAAGCTATGCTATTGAACACTGGTATTCTGTGAGACCATGGTCCTGTTTTATCTTAATAACACTTTGGGTCACTACTGGCGAATTCAGTTTCTGCATGAACCAAGAGAATTGTATGTCCTACAAATAATCATATTGGTTCTAATGTTTGCTCATGTGTAATTAAAGAACAAAACTACCATCCATGAGAATCCAGTAATCCCAATAAGTATCCAGGGTAAATTTCTAATGTGGTGTTTTTTTTATTGATACAGGTTTTTAAAATTAATTCTTTTACCTATGTCATTGTCATTTTTTTTATAATTATTTCGCTCCTTTTTTAATTCTACAGTCTTATTGTTCTCTTCACTCTTTGAATCAAATTCTATAAAATTTCCAAAAGCATCAGTCTCCAAGTCTTCTGCGTTTATTTCCAAGCCTTCTGCGTTTTCAACAGTATCTAGAATGAAACAAGTTCTGACTATAAAATAAAATCTAATATGTTTTCCAAGTGACTAAATCATTAAAGTCAATCACGTAGCTTATGGGCCTGAGCCACTCACTTTCATTACCATGCTGCATGTTTCATAAACTAAGTGTAATAAGCTGAAATGGCAATGGGTCGGCCATATAGCTCGAAGAACTCACAACCGATGGACCGGTAGACGAAGTGTAGAGCGGCCCCCACTAGATGGAGTGACGACCTGATAAGACATGCAGAAATTCGATGTATGCAGGTGGCTCAGGCCCGTGCTTATGGCATTCCTTGGGGAGGCTTATGTTCAGCAGTGGATTTGAGAAGGGCTATAATGATGATGATGATACATTCACTTCATTTAGTTAGTGTTCTACCACACCATTTTTTTTTTAGTAGGTAAGTGCTTGCCAGTACAAGAATGCCTTGAGCACCTTTTCTCCATATTTTTTTAAGTATTGTAACGCTCCACCCCCTCAATATAGACTTGTAAAAGAGGTCGTCTTGAAAATATAAAATTTACGTGACCAGGTTAAACAAATATAATATATATTGATCTTTCTAAAGGTTTAGTTATTGGCCGTTTATTATATTTATGGCGTGATCGTCTTAGTTAAGACAAGGGTTGTCACCTATTTTTTTTTAACAAATATAGAATTTTTCCTAAGAAAGATGTAAAATTATAGTAGTACTTTTGGGAAATTCAGGAAAAAAGTACAAATTTATTTTTAATGTTTAGGTATATGTATTTCCATATATATTTGTTATTGCTCTTCGCTTTGGCCATCAATGGTTTACCTTTAAAATAATTATAGGAATCTGGGCAATTTAGATTGATATTAAAATAAACTAAGAATTAATTTTTAATTAAATTAATACATCCTTTATTTCTTTCTATTTTACATTCATGACGGAATTTTTTTTCCGTCAAACTTACTTGTTCCAGACTTCCTGTCACATTTAATATAAAAAAGCGCGACAGTTGAATTAGGGATAAAATATAGTATTTTTCATACTATATTATTTTTCTATAATACAATATAGTACAATACTGATATTGATACTATGTTATATTACGGGTGGCAACCTTACTTAGGACCCTTATTTACGTCGTGTTTGTTTAGTAACTTAGTTCTTTTAGGTCTCTTGAAATAATGAATATTCACCAGAACAGTCGAAAGCTGTTGGTAGTGCCTTATAATTATAACGGCTATATATAACGGCTCAAAAAGGTTAAGAACGTTAAATCGTCCCTGTTCCACCTTTATATCGGTGTTACGGCCTACGGCTGCTCCCTTAAAGGATCCAATCCTCAGGGGCCCATGAGCTGAAGACTTCCCGAACAGACGTAGGTCGGGCCTCAATGTGGCCACGTGGAAATTCCTAATTACATTAAAATATATGGGGGAGCGTTATACTACGGCCAGTCGACCGGAAGGAATTTGGACGAAGCTTACTTACCTCTATCCAAGGTGACTGGTCCCTCCGGAGTCGGTCAGGTCGCATGTGGTTGTGTAGTGCAAGGGAAAGAATGGTGATGTGGTGTGTATCTGGGTGTGACTGATGGTGATTGAACCTAGACCTTAGCCGTCGGCAGCAGCCCGAGCGTCGACACCGCTCCAACTTGAGGGGGCCTTTCGAGGTTATCCACAGTCACTTTCTTCTTTCGTCACGTTGACAGTCAATTAACTCTATCGTACGATTTACTAACTTACGGAAGCCACTAACTATCGCTGGTTATAAGGTTAACACACAAAACGCACACGGAGTTTACAGTTTATTAAAGGTCACTACCGTTTCGCGTTGCAACAGTTATTTCTAGAATATCAGAGGCCGCACTAGCTAATATTGTCGAATGCACTTATACAGATTCTGAGTCGGTCCCGGGAAGCTCTCCAGCAGGAATGCGCGTCACAAATCCTAGACCGTATATTTACGGGCCGCACCTAATTATTCCGAGTTCCCTAACAGAATGGACCGCGTGCTCACGTCAGCACCGATTAAAGACGACTCACTGCCCTTGGGCGTTTTTCGCACGACCGAAAGTCAAACCGGTATGAATGCACCGCGCCGAGCGCCCTCTCGCGTCAATCCTTGAAAGTGTTTTGCGCGAACAAACCCCCGTCCCGGACATAAGGATTTAGGTCCGCGAGCAAACCGGTCAGCGGGACAAGATCGCGAAGGCAAGTTGCAAGACCGAATCTACAACCAAGCTTGGCCACCTTAGGCACCCCATCAGATCTTGCAACCCTAACCAGCGCCTCAAAAAATAGCCCTAATGTGGCAAGCCGGAGGGTCAGCCTCCACTGGATACCCTCCTGGGCATCGCAGCACTTTAACAAGTCCTTTACTGGACAGAAGTCCGACGACCTCTTTCAAACACCTATCTGTGCCCCTATGATTAGTTCCACAATCCGACCGGATCAGCTCTGCAAACAGCGACGCTACACGAAGCTGCCCAGACAAATTTTGTGCCAGCAGTTGCTTCAGTGCAGAGCGCACCCACAAAATCCACATGAACGTCGTCTGTGGAGAGCCAAACGAAACGCACAGATAGTCCCTAGTATGAATTTTCAACAAGTAGGCCTAGCCAGGCCACCCACCATATTATCATTTACTAAAATAGTACGGCAGCTGATTTCAATCTGATAATCTCCAAAACTAGCTAGCCTGTTAGGCAAGTAGTCCTAAGCTCATATTTCAACTAATTTTTCAAAAGCATCAATGTTCAACTAGAGAATTAATTCAACCAAATTAATCACCGATGCGCATAGGTCAACTTCCAAATTAAACAAAACAATAACGTAAGGGACAGCCCTACTTCTTCGCAAAGCAAAATGATTAAACACTATCTATGTATATGTTACATAATTTTTCAAATAGCGCGCCATGCAATTTCCTTTCAGCAAACAGACGCAACAATCCAATACAGTGATTAAATATATGTACAAAACACATGCAGTGGCATTTAAAGGAGTAGATTAAATTCAATTATTTTAATTTAAACCGCTACAAATAGGAAAATTTCGCGGAAAGCCCAAAGCAATTTTTAATTTTAATTCAAGGATTTTTTTTTTACTAAGTGCTCGACCTAACCAAATCTAATACCCCTTGACAGCGTGATTCAACGCTCCAGAGGGGCCCTAATCTTCTCACCACCAAGGGGAGGCCACATGGCGTGAACCCGAGATCGCTAACAATCGCCACTCGGGTTGTACGCCTTCACTGAGGCCGTCGGCAACAAAACATTTTGACAAGTGGACTGTTGACGGCTTGAGGCTCAGTGGAGGTGGCCGTGGTGGGAGCTAAGGAGGCAGCTAGCCAGGGCCGCCTCCATCAAATGGGGAACAGTGGTACACCAGTCGCGGCCACTCAGCTAACGGGAGTGAGAAGGGTCCAGCGGACCGATGAGTGTCCGTGAAGTTCTTCTCCACACGCTTATGGGGGGTGATGACACCCCCGCCCCTGGGGGAATTACCCCCCGACTGGTCGGGGGAGGGACCCCTTTCAAACTTAGGGGCCTGATGGCTGGCCGGCGGGCGCCGAGAGTCGCCCGGCAGAGGGCGTGGCTGAGCGCCCCCGCCCGTGGAGGTCGAGGGCCTGGCAGAGCCCCGAGAGGAGACGCCGTTCGCACTCAGGCACAAAACGGCATGATGATTGCCCTGGCAACGCAGACAGGGCCGCCGATGCGGACAGTCTCGCTGGAGGTGTCCTCCCAAACATGAGCAGCACCAGCGGCGCTCCTTGGCGATAGTTCGCCTCGCTGGAACCGGCTTACCTAATAATTTCGGGCACGACGTTACCCGGTGATCAGATGCTCGACAATAGGAGCAGGGGGGGGGTTGACGACGACTTGCCTGGAGGATTCAGCCTCTCACTGGGCACGGCTCGTAAGTCGTCAACGGTGCCCACCGCGCTCTCTATCTGCCGGCACTGCTCCTCCAAAAACCGCAGCAGGTTATAGAAGGGCGGAATATAGGAGGCCTCGTCCCCGCCGTACCTCTCCTCAAAATGGATTCGAAGGTCGAGAGGTAGACGGGACAGCACGATGCGGAGCAACAAAAAAGCCCATTCGCCCACTGGTAAACCCAGCCGCCTCAATGTATTACAGGCCACAAAGACTGGATCCAACAGGTCCGGACGCAGTCTGGCCCGGTCACTAAGCAGCGGGAGGCTTAGAAGCTGCTTAACATGTTCGTCCGCAATTCGCCGGACGTTGGCGTATCTTCTGGCTAGGCGGTCCCGAGCAGTCTGGTAGGCGTCGTCCGACAATCTCAAGTGGCCGACGACGCCCAGGGCCTCCCCCTCCAGTGAGGCCAGGAGGTACACCATCTTTTGGCTCGGGGTCAAGTCACTCCGGGCGTCCACTAGGCTGTCGAAAAGACCAACGAAGGTCAGCCATTCGGAAAGGACCCCGGAGAACTTTGGCAGGTCCAGAGTTGGGAGTCGTCCCAACAGCTCCGGCTGAAGCTGCTTCAGAGAGGACTCGGACAGGTCACTCATCCGAGCTTCACGCGCCTCCTCGGCATACCTGCCTTCAGCCTCGATCAACTCGTCCGTGAGCCACAAGAACTGCTCATAGTCCGCGAAGCAGGAGTCCAGGACTCCTGCTTCGCGGACTATGGACTCAGGACTCCCTTCTCCACATCCGAATCCTCGAGCTCAGCGTAAGCCTCCTCCACTGCGGCCCTTCGAGCATCCACCTGCTCGAACTGCTTCATCAAGTTATGGACCCTATCCGGTCGACCTATCAAAGCATGGGCGCTTGTGGCCCAGCGTAGCTCAGTCCGCAAACAACGGATCAGTAGCTTGGGCGATGTCATCACTATTAAATGCAAATTACGACGCGGCTTAAGCACAGATTACAAAGATAACAAACAAAAAATACAACAAAAATTAACAGTTAATAAATGCAGTTCCTATCAATCGCGTTGAATAGAAATTACACAAATACGAATTACTACGTATCAACCAAATACAAGTTAGCACAAAAGAAAAGACAAATCAAATTAACAAATAACAAATACTAGTGCGATCAAATCAAGTTAAATTCAAATTGCGCAAATACAATTACTACTCTTTAGTTCAAATACAGATTACAGTATAAACGAAGATACACATCACGGTCGATCAACAAAAATGCCTAGCTCGGAAAATCGACCCTTCGATAAGTAATCCACTACAACTATCCGACAACGATAATTAACCGATTACGTAAAAATAACCATCTACCTACATGACGTATATCTCTAGAAAACTCCCGCTTGCGCAACCTAGGGCGCGGCTTTTCAAATCTACCCACTAACCAAAAAAAGGCAAGCAAACAAAGGGAAATAATTCTATTATTACGTACAAAAAAATATTTTTACGTATTACGGACGGGCGTGATTGTAGATACAAATTAAACCTATCAAACCAACGCTCCCTGCCACCAGAATTGTTTAATGTTAATCAAACAATATGTTCGGGATCGACCGGGAATCGAACCCGGAACCGCGCTCTGCCAGCAGTTTGTTACGGCCTACGGCTGCTCCCTTAAAGGATCCAATCCTCAGGGGCCCATGAGCTGAAGACTTCCCGAACAGACGTAGGTCGGGCCTCAATGTGGCCACGTGGAAATTCCTAATTACATTAAAATATATGGGGGAGCGTTATACTACGGCCAGTCGACCGGAAGGAATTTGGACGAAGCTTACTCACCTCTATCCAAGGTGACTGGTCCCTCCGGAGTCGGTCAGGTCGCATGTGGTTGTGTAGTGCAAGGGAAAGAATGGTGATGTGGTGTGTATCTGGGTGTGACTGATGGTGATTGAACCTAGACCTTAGCCGTCGGCAGCAGCCCGAGCGTCGACACCGCTCCAACTTGAGGGGGCCTTTCGAGGTTATCCACAGTCACTTTCTTCTTTCGTCACGTTGACAGTCAATTAACTCTATCGTACGATTTACTAACTTACGGAAGCCACTAACTATCGCTGGTTATAAGGTTAACACACAAAACGCACACGGAGTTTACAGTTTATTAAAGGTCACTACCGTTTCGCGTTGCAACAGTTATTTCTAGAATATCAGAGGCCGCACTAGCTAATATTGTCGAATGCACTTATACAGTTTCTGAGTCGGTCCCGGGAAGCTCTCCAGCAGGAATGCGCGTCACAAATCCTAGACCGTATATTTACGGGCCGCACCTAATTATTCCGAGTTCCCTAACAGAATGGACCGCGTGCTCACGTCAGCACCGATTAAAGACGACTCACTGCCCTTGGGCGTTTTTCGCACGACCGAAAGTCAAACCGGTATGAATGCACCGCGCCGAGCGCCCTCTCGCGTCAATCCTTGAAAGTGTTTTGCGCGAACAATCGGGTTAACATCAATGAATTTCTTATTATTTAATCCCTTCCCGCTTGGAAAAGGCTCACAATATTTATATAATAAATACAAGGGCTTCGCTCTCCCACATTTATTAAAAAAATCTGGGGGAGGTACACGGCTCCACACACGCTATGTGCGGTGAGCGTCAATCAGCCAACGCGCTCCCCCCGAAAAAAGACGTTAAGTTGGGAACTGGACCGTAGTCCACAGTAAAATAACTATTTATTTTTGTATGGAGAATGAGCCCACCACAAATTGTGGCGTAATTTAATGAAATACGTATCGATTTATTCCTTATAACCTATAGATTACAAAAATAATATTAGTTTTACCGTATCTAACAGGAATACTGAGAAATTAACAACTAAAATATGAATAAAATTTAGGATTAAATAATAAGCGCCACCTTTTTAATAAAATGTGTAATAATATTGGGGGAAATAGTGCTCTTAATGACTGTGAGATGGCGCTAGTATCAAAGTAAAAGCCTGCTATTGAGGACTTTTATACCCGTGGCTATACCTAATGTCCAAAATATTGTAGTATCTACAATAAAATAATAACTGATTTTTTTATTTATTTATTGAAATAAATATTAAATGATATAAATGCAAGTTGTGGCGCCATCTCTTGAACAAAATGTGTAAAAACTGAGTAGTGCTCTTGGTGCCTATGAAATGGCGCTAGTATGAACGTAAAAGCAAGCTATTGAGGACTTTTAAATCATTGTTCTGTTTTTTTTTTCATATTTCATTAGCCAGAACATCAAAATAACTCCTTTTTTTTCTGATTTCATGATCCCGGTTAAATTTTCAGAAAACCTTTAGGCCGTTTTCTATATAATAAATTGATATTTTTTTTTATATGTAATAAAATTAAGTTACGTTAAAATTTCTAGTGAGGCCAATAACTATTTTCTCTATATTGTTATATTATAAATATATAAATATGAATATACACATTAATATTATATATATATTTTTTCATTTATCGTGGCTAGGTGACTAGGCATAAAGCCAAAGTGAAAACACTAAGCGCTTTAATACATCTTTCAAAAATGAATATGTATATTAATACCTCAAGTTCCAAGGCTCCTAAGCGGACAAAGCAACTTAAGGTGTAAATTACCATTTGTTTCGTCGTTAACACAAAAATTTCACATGCGCATACATATAGTACACAAAATTTCATCACTTTTACGTATTAAAATCCACTTCAAATCATTATTTATACTAATATTATAAAGAAAGAGTGCAAATTTTGTGAGTATATATGTATATATATATATGTGGAGGATAATCTTCGAAATCACTGCACCTCTTTAAAAAAATCTTTTACCATTTGAAAGGTACGTTATTCCAGATATATACATAGGCATAAGTTACACCTTAATATAGTGGCAGGTCGTATAAGGAAACTTATATATCCTATGAAATGTCTTCTTTCTATTGCTGATCACAAACTTGTTATGCATGTGTATAAGGCTTTGGGAGAATGTATCATCAATTATTGTGTAGTTTCATGGGATGGGGCTGCTAAATCCCTAATGATAATTGTTGAAAGAGCCCAAAGAAAATTGCTGAAATGTATATTTAAGCTCCCTTTCCGCTATTCAACTTATATATTATTGTTGAGCGCCACCATTAATGCCTGCTGCATGGCAACACTAGTTACCACTATAGTCCTCTAGTAACGAGCAGCAGAACTAGGAGAGTCAAGATTCTTCTAGAAATTTCCATGGAAGAACTTTCTAGAACTATCGACACCTAGTCAGTCGGGACCGGTATGTACTCAAACATTCTAGATGTTTCTTTTTTTATAGCATAGGGTGACAAACGAGCACACAGTCCACCTGATGGTAAGTGGTTGCTGTGACCCATAGACATCTACATTTATCCTCAATAAAGAATCAAAATGCAGATGCGTTGTCACCCGTGAGGACTAAGATGGAATGCGTCGTTTCCAGTAAAAAGGTTATCCGGCTCTCTACACTCACCATACGAAACACAGCAGCGTTAAGCTGCTATTTTACGCTGGTATTCTGTGAGAGCGTGGTCCTTCCCCGGTCGAGCCGACCCATTCGTGCTATAACTATGCTATGCTACTAGTGTAGCTGCAGTATGGCTCTACCACGTTTCTACAGTAGAAGGTTCTGGAAATTATCTGAGGCCCTATATAAGGCTGGTATAGACCGCGACCTGGTCAGTGTTGAATTAGCGATACAAGCGAATACTTCGAAGCGATACAACTGTAAACTAAAGTGATCAGTAGTACAATTGTGTTTTGTTACTAGTGTGATTTTCTCGAATTCCAAGCTCGTAACATTACGTATAGTATAATATAACTAATATAATATATTAGGTCCTTACAGATGAAATTAGCGTTTTGTCGTACTGACTACTTTGATATGAAATATCTCCTCTTTGGTTAAGAATTCCAAATTCATATTTATAAATTCATTTAGGTGGTACATTTGAAATTCATTTGTTTTCCTCATTATTTTTTTCTTTGGCGTCGCTTATTACCGCACAATGGAAAACATGAAATATCGGTATATTTACGAGTACGAGTTCTACCGTGGCACCAGTGCTGCAGAAACAGCTCGAAAGATTAATGATGAGTACGGCGTTGGTGTCGCAAAAGAAAGCACGGTACCTTTTTGGTATCAAAGTTTTCGTTCTGGAAATTTCGACCTTCAGAACCATCCCCGTGGACGGCCGGAGACTAAAGTGGAAAATGAAGAATTAAGGCTATATTGGAAGCGGATCCACCATAAAGCACTTCAGAGATAGCTGCAGGCTTCGGGGTAAGTGATAAAACTGTATTAATCCACATGTAGCAAAATCGGGAAAGTAAAAAAAACTTGAACGATGGGTACCTCATGAATTGAGTGAATCGAACTTGCAAACACGCGTCGACTGGTGTGTTACTTTGCTCAACCGACACAATAATGAAGGGATTTTAAATCGAATCATTACTGGTGATGAAAAGTGGATACTGTAAGATAATTGGAAGCGCTCTTCGTCTGCGCTATCCTGCCCTAAACGAAAATTGATTCAGAAAAAGTTACTTGTGAGTGTTTGGTGGACTAGCGTCGGTGTCGTTCACTACATCTGTTTAAAATCTGGCCAAACGATTACGGCAGATATCTACTGTCAGCAACTGCAAACCATGAAGGAAGAACTAGGTGCTAAACAAACGAAGCCTGCAGCTATCTCTGAAGTGCTTTGTGATGGATCCGCTTCCACAATAGCCTTTAACTCTTCAATTTCCACTTTGGTCTCCGGCCGTCCACGGGGTTGGTCAATCGCTCTAGGCACTGCTGCTTCACGACAACTCATGACCACACACTGCACAACAAACAACCACTAAGTTAGATGATGAGCTACAATTGGAATATCTGCGATATCCACCGTACTCCCCGGACCTTGCTCCAACAGATTACAATTTTTTCCGGAATTTAGACAACTTCTTACAAGGAAAAAAGTTCAACTGCGATGCGGCAGTCCAAACCGCCTTCAAAGAGTTTATTGATTCTCGTCCCCATGGTTTTTTTAGTAAAGGGATCAATGAACTACCTATGAGATGACAAAAGTGCATAGATAACAACGGTGCATACTTTGATCAATTAAATATATTTTACAAAAAAAAAATGACTTCATATTCCTCCCGTACAAAACGCCAATTTCATATGTAAGGACGAAATATTATGTATATCAATTATATATATTATGTACACATATGTACCGGACGGGCGAAACTCGGAGTGTTGTCGAAGATACTCCGCGAGTCACTCACGTCCTACACCTATAGGTTCCGGCGGATACGTCTACTGCAGTCTTTGTGGGTGTGGCTTCGGAACTGTGGACTGACGGCCAATAAAAATGCATGAACCATAGAATACAAATGGCAAGGCACTGGCCAGCGGTTCGACTGTTCGGCGGAAATCTTCTGACTATTGGTTGTCGACCACGTTTGTTGATTATGATTGGTCAATTACGGTTGTGCTATATCGGTTGTTCACTATATTCTTGAGATGATTTCTTCAGTTGACTATTTCTTCAAGGTGTTCGCTAGTAATTTTCTCCCACTACTATGTTCTACTATCTGCTATTATCTATTACTATGTTGTACTACGCTACTACAATTTTACCTACATTGTCTTCCTCTGCAAGTGCATAGCACTGCAGATCTCGGGTCTCGGGGCACTCCCCATTACCCGGATTTTCATCACGGCCTACTACTTTGGGCCGGTCCTGGGCGCCGTCTTGGCGTTGTAATAAAAGCGGCGACCGCGGGTTCGATTCCCCGTTCGCTGGGGAATGGTGTTAAAATAATGGTAAGTCTGGGTTGGTCAATCAGTGACATTTTGGGTTGTTACTCAACTAGTCTCTGGCGGGCGGCATGATGCAAAGATCCTTAGTTCCTCGGCCGCCGCCTTCATTTTTATGCCAATAGAGCGCATCGTTTTGTAATTTGGCAGGTCCAGCTCTTGATGGACGATGTCTCTCCTCACTAGGACCGCCGTGTCTGTATAGGCGGTCCCTTGAAGATTGTCCTCGTCCCGCCTTTAGATGTGGTAATTTGGCAGCTTCAGAGGCGTCGATGGTCTAAGTTTAGTCTCTTCCAGCAAGATCACCTTGATGTCCTGTTATTGGGCGACTGTACGGAGCTCATGGATACTCTGTTGTATCCCATCCGGATTCCAATGGAGGAGGCGCAAGTTACTCTCCTCCGTAATGCCGAGCCAGTAGCGTTGCTAGTGCCTTCATTACGGCGGTAATGGGATCCGTCCCGGCCCTAATGTCGGCCAGGACTTGTCTACCGACCTCGATAGCCATGCCTACCAATCTTTGGATGGCATCAGCTGTCTCGGGGCCGGATGATGATGGTTGTCTTGCTGTGGTAGGTACTGGTCTCGAGGCGTTGGTTATTTCCTTCCTGTGCGCTCTATGTGTAGAGCGGGCTCTATTTTCCGATAGAGCCCTTTCCAGCGCTCTGCCCACATTGGTTTCACTCCTTGTACACTACACCTTCGCGGCTATTGTTACTACTGGTGTCGGGATAGCTTGCCTTTCGAAAAGTGTTCATGGCTATTTTTAATTAAATTAAAATTAATCAATTTCTTTTTAATAACATCATTCATTTTTTTTTGATAACCGAACAAATTTAGTTTAAACAGATAGTTTTTAACATGCAGAATATGCCTTAATAGGCAGGTAGTTGTCTACTTATTTCTGGTCATGGCTATCTGGCAAGCAGGAATGAACAGGTAAGTCAATATAGGTAACTACACCGATGTTAACTAATAAAAATTGGTACCAGAAGAAAGATAATTTAATTACGAAAATAATCGCATAGGCTTGCCTGCAAAAAACCGTTCATGGAATATTATTGCTATGATTTAGTTTTAAAATCGGAGTAATTAAATATGTGCGAGAGAGAAAGTAGATCGTCCGAAGTCCGTGTCATAGAATAGGACACAACATAGCAGCTAATAAAACAAAAAAAATATTTATAACTATTCAAAACTGTTGTTACTCCTATCAAGCGCAGCAAAATCGAAAAAAGTGAAGAAATTGTATTTATGTAATCATTTTTCAGGCATATAGATTAACAGCGGGATCGAAGATTCTCATAAAATCTTCTGATACCGATGTCTTGATAATTTTACTTGGAAACATACACAAAATTGAATAATTGCTAGCAAGTTCAGCGAATAAAAAAAATACGAGACCTCGATTGCATTAGTTGCACTGCTTTAGCTAAAATATTAGGTAATATACTATGTCGAAGCCTACTAGCTTTCCATACGTATACTGGTTGCGATTACACAGCAGCTTTTTACCAGAAAGGTAAATTAAGACCGTACAAACAATTTTCAAAAATGAGACGTACGGAAATATGTTTGAGTCATCACTTAACGGAGCTGATATATTCATGAATAAAGAAATGAAGGCTGTTCAAGAGTTGACTGCTAATATGTATGGAATCTAGCACTGCACTAATGTGACCGATGCCAGGTATCGCATTTTCCCAAAAAGTTACACCGCTAAAGTAGACAATGAAAAATTTAAAAAAAAAGTAAAAAGTTTCGAATCTAACATTATGACACCGAGCTGGTCTTCTTTAATGCAAAAAATTTTTGAACTTTATACGTCAATTCTACATGGCTTCATGCAACCGATCCATACTGTATAAAATTGCGCCCTGAAAACTGCGGTTTGGTTAAGAAAACAATTATTTAAAACCAAATGGGTTTGTTGAGTACCAAACACCTTTGAAGATAGATGGCATCATGCAAATGACGGAAAATGTAAATGAAAAATAATTAATATTATATAAACAAATAAACGGCCCCCAGTCGCCGGCGGCCCCGCTATTCCTGACTACGGTGGCGACCATGGTAACAGCGGGGCAGGGGGTGCGAAGAATCTCCAGAGGAGATTCGGTTGCCACCTACGACGACTCGACTTGGCAACATATAACGTACTCACCCTGAGGGACTGACGAGAAGATCCTGGAACTGGAAGAAGAGATAAAAAAGTTGCACTGAAATACTATAGGATTATCCCAGGTCTGAAAAGAGGGGGAGGACACGGTGATCCTCGAATCCGGCAACTTGTTCTATCACCGGGAGGGCGACCATCTGTCCTAAGGAAGTGTCGGGTTTATTGTTCACAAGTCTCTCGTTAACAACGTTGTAAAGATTGGGAGTGTGTCGACGAGGGTTGCGCACCTTATACTCAGAATCACCAAACGGTATTCGCTGAAGGTCATACGGGTTTATGCACCAACGTCGGCACATCCCGATGAGGAGGTAAAGGAAATGTATGAGGATATCTCTAGAGCCATGCATTCCTCCAAAACCCACTATAGCGTTAATGGGAGATTTCACTGCAAAACTAGACACAAGAGAGAACGGTGAGCTGAAATTAGGGAAATTCGGAATAGGGTAACAGAACCCAAGGGGCCAGCAGCTGGCCGACTTTATGGAGAAAGAGGGATTCTTTGTGATGAACATTTTTTTCCAAAAGCCGCCATACAGAAAGTGGACCTGGTCGAGCCCCGACGGTTCGACAAAAATTGAGATTGATTATGACAACCAGACAACTGTTCGGTGATGTCTCAGTGATCGCGAGGTTGAAAACTGGCAGCGATCACCGAAAGGTGTGAGGCACACTGAACCTAAACGTTAAGTTGCAGAGGTCATGTCTAATGAAGTCAACGCTCCATCCCCCTCGTACTCTCGTCCTGTGCGTGCATGTTCATAAATTTTGAAGGTATAATTGTGTTTATGTACCTACTGAGAAAAAATGAGAAAACATGGTACAATATGTCAAGCATTATCGTGACAAATGAGAACGAATACCAGCATTTCAAAGTAAGTATAAATATTTTATTTAAAATATTCAGAAAGGATCGTTAGTCATTTTATTACTTTAAGATAACACACACACTAGGCTGATATCGTGACTGCTTTTGGACACAAGGCGGGTAAGTGGGTACGCGACCCGCATGACATAATATTTTTTAGGGTTCCGTAGTCATGTCCTTTTGCGATACTTCTTATTTCCATTGCAAGACGTGTGTTTAAATCAACATTTTTGAGAGGCCGAAGTATGCCTGAAAACGCCTCATCAACATAGCTTCATGAGGCAGATATAGCAGCTATTAAGCTCGTTTAATAGCTGCTATATCTGCTTCATGAAGCTACGATGGCTATCCGAGTACAAAATCAGAGTACGAAACCTATCCAACTGCAGAGAGGTGTAAGAAAGGGTGACGTTATATCCCCGAAACTCTTCACCGCTGCATTGGAAGACGTTTTCAATCAAGCTGCTGGACTGGAAAGGATGCGGTATTAACATCAATGGTGAGTACATCACTCACCTTCGATTTGCCGACGATATAGTCCTTATGGCAGAATCGCTGGAGGACCTAAGCACTATGCTCAATGACCTCAATAGTGTCTCCCAACGGATAAGTCTTAAGATGACAAAACAAAATCATGTTTAACGTCCATGTCACTCCTATGCCGGTAGTTGTTGGGAGCACTAAGCTCGAAGTTGTTGACGAGTATGTTTACCTGGGACAAATAGTCCGACTAGGTAAGTCCAACTTCGACTGAGAGGTCAATCGACGGATTCAACTCGGTTGGGCAGCGTTCGGGAAATTACGGCACATCTTCTCGTCAGGTATACCTCAAAACTTGAAAACGAGACTGTACACCCAGTGCGTGTTGCCAGTGATGACATACGGAACTGAGACGTGGTCCTTCACTGCTGGCTGGATGAGGAAGCTCAAGGTCGCTCAGCGAGCTATGGAGAGGGCTATGCTCGGAGTTTCTCTGCGTGATAAATTCAGAAACGAGGATATCCGCAGTAGAACCAGAGTGACCGACATAGCCCAACGGATTAGTAAGCTGAAGTGGCAATGGGCCGGCCATATAGCTCGAAGAACCGACAACCGATGGGGAAGAAAGGTTCTCGAGTGGCAGCCTCGTACCGGCAGGCGAAGTGTAGGGCGTCCCCCCACTAGATGGAGTGACGACCTGGTAAGATTTGCAGGAAGTCGATGGATGCAGGTGGCTCGGGACCGTGCTTTGTGGCATTCTTTGGGGGAGGCCTATGTTCAGCAGTGGACTTGTGAAGGGCTGTAATGATGATGATGATGATGATGAGATATAGAACTACCTGCGCCACTTTAAAATATGACGGCACGTGCACCATTGCACGTGCGGCGGCGTCGATGTAGCTAAACAGAATTCTTATAAATAACACGTGCTCCGCACACCTGCACCATTGCACCTGCGGTGGCACCCGTTTAGCTTGTATAGAACGGACGGAGCTGCCGCCGTTAGGACAGTCTTGGCTCTCACGTGGAACGGTGCGCTTGTCGTATTCCGTATTACTAGTTTATCCTTGACTCGTTGGATAATTAATTCGTGTAAACGAATTAATTATTATTCCTAACTACAAAATCAGTCTCTGTACTATACCCACTATACTTCCTACATCAGAAGTGGGATAAAGTCCCCATTTTTGCCCACATACAATCTTCGAATAGTATGAGGATTATTACATTTGTGAAAGACTATAATGCATTCTGCATTGATGATTCTATTTTTATATTAAATACCGTAATGAAATTTGCTGTCCTACTTACGATATTGTCGTATCATTAAAGTGTTGAGAAAAGATAAAGTGAAATTATTTAAGCAAATTTTTTTTAATTTGTTCGATTTGTATTAAAAGTACCCGCAAGTATTTTCATTATTTCTTGACGTACCTAAATATTGACAAATGTCAAAAGAAATGTTGGAGGCTTTCTAATTAACTTGTTCAAATTTTGTTGTAATTTGATAGTTCACGCGAAACATGATTATCATTTGCTATATTTTGAAGTTCAAAACTTTTAAGGGTTGTACTACAATAAAGAATTAACTTTAACACGCTATGGATTGAAAATAATAAGTGACATTTTTGTGTTCTAATGTGTTGATCAGTGTTGCAGTTTGCTCCGAATATTGTGTCGTTGACAAGATTGGGGTTTGATGTCGAGCGATTCGCAGAAGTCTCTACAACAATGATCAATGAGGAAGACGTTGTGATGGCTAATCGAACATGGTCAGGTACGGCCGAGCGCTGGTTAGATTGAGCCTACACCGCTACAGACGGTTACTTATCGGCTGATCTTACGGCAGGGCAATTCAAGCGGCCGCCGAACAAATGGTGCTTTGGCGCTGTAAATGGACGGCTTTCGTAGATTTTGCGCAGTTGCCTCCTTCGCTTCGAAATATGTTGTCGTATCTGTCTCTACAAATAGTTTCCATTTTTTTTTGCAATGTTTTCAAATGTCTACAGTTGCCGTTTCTTAAGAGAATTCTTTTTCTTTTATATCGATTTCTTTTAATTTTGCAAAGCAGTGCGACGATTCGCTAGCGCTAGTACGGCACGACGGCTTGCTGGCGCGAATGTGGCACGAACGCAGCAGAACGAAAAGCAGTAGTGCGTTTGCCTGGAGGTAGCCATATCGGCGCGTTCCAGACTTAAATGAAGTCTGGGATGGTCGACCGTTGTAATATTTAACAAGAGTTAATATCTGTTAGCAGGTGGTGATAACTGATAGACCGTATGCTGTTCACTGTCAACCGCACGAGGACGTGCGACAGTCAGAGGTAGCCGTGTCTGTGCATCTAGAAAATACTAGAGACGTTGCAACACTCTAGCGAAGTAACTATTCTAGTGCAGGAAAGGAACATCAAGTTGCAGGGAGGCTGGTCTGTGCTGCACTGGGATATGTGTCGAGTTGCTGTTGGTTTACATACTTCGATGTTATCGTGTCACTACGTCCCTCACGATACACTTTTGTGTGATTGTGACGGGGACATGTTTGCGGTGTGGTTGGTCTGTAACTGTTCTATACTGAATTGAAAAAAAAAGAGAGTAAGAAAAAAGAATAGTTCTTACAATCATTGCAGGGTTTTGTGCCGGTCCAGTGATATAGCTATAGGAAATAGTGATTCCGGACTAGCGAAAACAGTACTTGAAAAAAAAAAAGAGAAAATAGAAAAAGCTACAGGCTAATCATTCCGATATAACATAAAGATGATTAAAGGTTTGTAGGGCTTACTGCCGGAACAAAAGTGACTGTCACCCGAGTCTGAAGGGTCAATATAGACCGGACCAGACGCTGTTTTGTCAGGAGAATCGAACGATGTTTTTCTGTCTACAGATAACTAAGGTTGTGATGGAGCGCGTGCGAGGACGCACGCACGCATGTCAGTATGACCGTGACGGCACGTGCACCATTGCACGTGCGGCGGCGTCGATGTAGCTAGACAGAATTCTTGTAAATAACACGTGCTCCGCACACCTGCACCATTGCACCTGCGGTGGCACCCGTTTAGCTTTTATAAAAGGGACGGAGCTGTCGCCGTTAGGACAGTCTTGGCTCTGACGTGGAACGGTGCGCTTGTCGTATTCCGTATTACTAGTTTACCCTTGACTCGTTGGATAATTAATTCGTGTAAACGAATTAATTATTATTCCTAACTACAAAATCAGTATCTGTACTATACCCACTATACTTCCTACAAATACAATAATGTTAGTGTGTAACCTGTCTATCTTTTTTAATACGTCTTTGGTTTGCTAGACATTTTTTAAAACCATATTATCTCTTAAATATATAATCTAACTATCAAAAAGTTACGTACCCCTGCTATTCCTAATAACCTTGTATTGGTTTTGTTTACATTTAGTATCGCTTCTCGTTGGCCGTACTGTAGTTCAATCATTTTAGCAAAAAAAAAAATGGCAAGATTAATAGGGTACTTTTATCTATCGGATTTTATCCACTTCCTCCTTCATGGATGAGCGTCACCCCCACGCTCCCCAGAAAATGTCCCGCAGCGTGGTTATTTCTACTTTTAAAGAAAACCATAACGTACATACGCCGATAGATAAAAGTAAATCTAGATCGACTCCTAAGCAAAAATGGAGTTCCACCAACTAGTAATGACACTAAGAAATTGGCAAAGATAGATGGTTGCTTACCAGTTTTAAATATATCATCAATTCCTATGATTTGATATGAATTAATACATCTCAATGATATACATAATGGCTGCATTTATGCAGGGTCAGTAATATTTTAAATTCATTAATACATAAGTAAAAAAAATGTCTAAAGAAGCTCATTGTGATGTTGCTTAGCTTTTAAATAATTATTCAATTAGTAATTTTCTTTCTCCATATGAATGCTTTTAACATGCACTTTAAATTTAGGCAAAGACAAATTAGTAAATCAGTATGTTGCACATGAAGCCCTCTTTATTTTGTTTCCATGGGCTACAGTAAGCAGTAACCACTTGCCATTAGGTAAATCGTACCTTATTATAATAATATTACAAAATGTGGGTATCTTACCAATTTCATGATTCCCATTTTCTTCAAATTTTGTATGCTCATTGTCAAAATTCTCTTCCTCAACTTTAACAGATTCAAGGCTAAAAATTTCGTCCTTACAATCATTTTCTATATCACACTCTACTGGCCTGATATCTATATGACAAATTGGTGTGAATTTAATTTCATCTCTAGCCATATGCGGGTTTGGTATTGACTGAAACCAAATAATTTTTTTAAATAAGAGAAAAAGCTAGTGTAGTGGTGGCGTAGGAGAATCCATACTACCCCATACCATCCTGAAGATGTCGTAAAAAGGGACAGAGGGAAACTAAAACAGGAGATGGGCAGCAGCATCTTCCTGACTACAACACCAAATAATAATAAAAACCAGACATAAGTGACGGTCCTTAATAAACTTTAATAATGTAAATAGTTTACCCATTCTGAGAATTGATCTCAACAATTTTTCAAATCAGATTCACAAATGTCATGAATTGACTAAGATCTACCTTTGTTTATTGAGTAATAACACCTATAGATAATATTTCGTTATTATACATACATAGAGTAAAATATAACTGTATAAACAGTTAGGTAATTACTTTTGTAAAAATAAGTACTTTACTTACTGAAATCTGTAAAGTATAGAACATTTCTCAAAACATGGAGATCTGATGAGAACTCGCATTCTCAAAATAGATTTTGAAAATTATTAATTTTCAAAGCGGTAAGGTAAAAACATTCTCCCATATGACAACTGGAAGCAGCATAGGTGTGAGACGGGTAGTGATCGTCAAGATGCCTGCCAAGTGATGGTTAAGGAAAATACTTCATTATAATGGGAATGACCCATCAAGCAGTGAACTTTTATTAATAAGTATAATTTCGTGGACCGTGCAGTGGTGGTGTAAGAATATCCACCATCATATATAACCTACTCATGGGACAGGTGTTGTAAGAGGCGACAGAGAGAAACATAAACAGGAGTTGGGCAACAGCATCTTCCTGATAACAACTAACTCTAATATAAACTGTAGTTGTTAACCTGCCAAGCATGACAAACTTGAACAAGGGAGGCCTATGTTCAGCAGTGCACTTTTATATGTTTTAATAGATGGAACGGATAATACCATGGACCCTCCTGCAAGCAACTGCTCCAGAACTGCATTTGACTCAATAGCCTGTTGTTGTAATCTTCTGCAACGAATGAGTCTTGCATGACAATTGAAACAGACAATTATGGGCCCCTCATTCTCATCCATCTGAAAATATGAATTTGTCATAAATATGGAAAACTACTTAAGTATACAAGTTCGTAATAAAATTTATTGGCTGCCACAATTCTCTTCAACAACATCAGTTTTTTATAACATTTAAGTGACAAACAAACTTACAATCCATCTGATGGTAAGTGACTACTGCAGCCCATGGGCACCTGCAACAAACTTCAAGGAAAGGCTACAAACTACAAACGATGTTACCTATGAGGACTAAGATGTAATGCTTCACAGCATGTTATTATAGTGGTCTAAATATCCTTCAGGCTGGGAAACATACTGCTGCTTGGTGGCAGAAATAAGTAAGAAAATGATAACTGCTCAGACAGACTTCTAGGCGGAAAAAAGTCCTACCACCTAGTGGATAATCATCACTGCACATCCATTTAATTTTGTCTTACCAGATTACCAGTATCTAGTGGGGGGGCCACTCTACAATAGTAAATTGTAGAGTGGCCCCCCCACTACTACCCTACACTACCAGTATTAGGCTACCTAAGCTGGGGGAGGCCTTTCGCGCTAATAGTGACATATAAATAATAAAAATATAATGAAACAACTTACACATTTAAAGTAAAAATTTATTACTTACAAACAATTAGTAGAAAGAAGAACCCAAATGACATCACAGAAGACCTAATGAAAGTAGTTGCCTTAGATATAGACTAACAAAGAAAACTAAAAGAACAGGCAAAAATATAAATAAACAAGAGTCAAAAATCCTACCTAAGTGAAAAAACATTAAAACTAATTGAAGACAGAAGAAATTTAATAAAGAAAACAGATAAGAAAGATAATCAAAAAGAAATTTCCAACCTTAGCAAACAGATTCGCGAAAATATAAGGATTGACAGGAAAAATAGAAGAATTGAAACCCTGGAAAATCACATTAGCAAAACGGGAGGCATGAAAAAAGCACTCAAGGAACTTCGAGAACAGGGAAAACAATGGATACCAAAATTAAGAGACAAAGCACTGCCAACTAACTCTTGCAGCAAAATTCAAAATATAGCAACAAACTATTATCGATTACTATACAAAGAACACAGTTCAAATCAGCCAAAAATACAATTTCCACATAAAGGTAATAAAGATATACAAAACCATAGGTTCGATGACGCAGAAGTCATACCAGAAATATTAGTAAGGGAAGTAGAAAAATCTATAAAAAGTCAAAAGATGGAAAAAGCCCCTGGTCCAGACAGAATCACAAACGAACTTATGAGAGGGACAATTAAAGAACTAAGCCCAATACTAACAAAGTCTTCAATGAGACTCTAAATACCGGCAGCATTCCGAACCAATGGGCAGAATCACGTATAATACTCCTACACAAAAAGGGTCCAAAAGATGATATAGGAAATTATAGACCCATTTCTCTCATATCAAATAAAGTCTTTGCTAAGGTGATTCTAGACAGAATATCACTCACACTCAACAAAAATTAACCTGTGGAACAGGCGGGGTTCAGGAAAGACTTTAGTACAATTGATCATATACATACAGTCAAACAGCTCATACAGAAATACAATGAATACAACAAAACCATTTACCTGGCCTTTATAGATTATGCCAAAGCTTTCGATAGCCTTAAACACGAATCGGTATGGCAGAGTCTAAAAGAGCAGGGGATCCAAAATGCCTACATTAATAATATCAAAAATATTTATAGTGAAAGTAAAGCCAGAATCAGGCTAGAATCTACAGGAGATGTCTTCCCAATCAATAGGGCCTTCAGGCAAGGTGACCCACTCTCACCAAAGCTGTTTACAGCAGTGCTTGAGCAAATGTTTAGGAAATTGGAATGGTCACATCTGGGACTAAACATAAATGGAACACGATTGAGTCATCTGAGGTTTGCAGACGACCTGGTTATAATGGAAGAGGATCCACTTACACTGGAATCCATGATACAAGCCCTAGTAGACAGAAGTAAATAAGTAGATCTAGTAAGGATAAGCAAGACAAAAATGATGACCAACTCAATACCCATAGAACAATAACCATTAACTCAATAACCATTAACGGACAGAACCTTGAATATGTAGAGGAATATGTGTATCTAGGCCAGATAATATCGCCAAATGACCAAATGTCCAAAGAAATAGACAAAAGAATTGC
Organism: Parnassius mnemosyne; assembly: GCA_963668995.1. Taxonomy (NCBI): domain Eukaryota; kingdom Metazoa; phylum Arthropoda; class Insecta; order Lepidoptera; family Papilionidae; genus Parnassius; species Parnassius mnemosyne. The sequence goes on along the minus strand of CAVLGL010000148.1, from coordinate 39,650,519 downwards.
GACTGGGTGGAAGAAGTATTGGGCCTTAAAAGAAATCATGAAAAGCAAGGAACTGGGCATGAAGATCTAGAAGAAAACTTTCTATACCTGCATCCTACCCTGAATTACATATGGCTGTGAAACCTGGGCTTTGACAAAACGCCATAGAGACAAACTAGTAAGATGTCAGAGAAGCATGGAAAGAAGCATGTTAGGTTTGAAACTAATGTCCCATCCGTTGTAGACCTAACAGTGTTTGTGGCACTAGGTGACTGAGTAGTGTTTATGTGTGAATGGCCGGCGACATTTCTGTCGTCGGCATCTAACGAAACAGGGAGTTTTATTGAACTCTATTGTTCTATAAGAATGTTACGGGACATCCGGAGGCTTTCCGTAACGTTCGGAGTCAGAGCGCCTTTACCACTAGGGGGTCGGGATGTGTATCGGCCCTCTCGAAGTAGCACCGAGACATCCCCTTCCGACAATCTCTCAGTACTTTAGTACTGAGAGATCGTCAGAAGTTGACAGTCTCTATGTAACTTGGAGTTTGCTGGTACCACTGAGCTCCTGTGGCTATGCAAAATTGCAAATTAATCTATTTTGGACGACTTGGACGTCGTAAAAATGTCTATGGACCGCGTGCGCGAAAACTATGCTTGCGTAAGACCTATCATCAGACATATCAGTAGTAGAGACAAGAAGTATAGACATTAGGCGCAAAACGAAATTAACTGACATACTGGCATGTATTGATCAACTTAAATGGAGATGGACTGGACATATGCTTCGCTGCAAAAGGGAAAAGTGGAGCAAACAGGTGACAGTTTGGTACCCAAGAAACAGCACTAGAAGCCAAGGTCGTAAATCAAGAAGATGGGAGGATGACCTAAAATTGACCTTAGGACCCTTTGGGATAAGAGTAGCGGCAGACAGAAAACAGTGGAAAGAGTTGGAGGAGGCCTTTGTCGAAAGACACACTGAAATAAGAGACATTTTGTAATATAAGTTTAGTTTTAGTTTATATATTGTTGTACTTTCTTTAAATTATTTTTTTTTGTTGGGCTTATTTTTCAACTTAAACATGTAATATGTAACTTATTTCGGAAAATAAAGGCTTTATTATTATTATTATTAATTATAACAGGGTAGATCGATATTGATGATAGTTTTATTTTATCACTTTTAATGTTATTTATTTTGATTTCGCTTCATAATGTTCAGTTCTTCTACACAATGTTCTAAATAGTCATACACACACTTTTATGTCTTTAAAGGTTAGATAATTATTTTAAAAGCAAATTAGAGCACTACACTGACAACAACATTACTAGCCCGACGGTAGGTAACATAAAAAAAAATTACAAATACTTCTCTTATTTGCTCTAAGTGCTTGTGGTAGAGTAATTTACTACAAAAAACAGCAACATTATTGCATTACATATTACTGCTATTTTATGAGAGTGTGGTGCCACCCCAGTCAAGCCGAATCGTCTCTGATACAACCATAATATAGCTGCAGTGTGGCTCTACCACATATAAAATAATGATAATAATGTCCATTGGACATATAAAATAATGAATTTTGGTCACAATGGAGACTATTCATTAGCGCAAGGCAGGATTATATTGCATGTGTGTGTAAGCAAGCACAAGTACACATAATTCCCTCCTTTGATTTCTCAGTCTGATAGGAATATGAGAAATATGAAAGCAAGGGAATTTCTGTGTCTGGAAGCGCATGTATACTCTATTCTCACACTTAAATAGTCCAATAGAACAGATTTAAGTGGGTTTAACAACCAAACCAGGGGATGTTAATTTCTTGATAGAAATTCGCAATAAGACTCACTGAAGTAAAATGTACTAGAACAGACACCAGGAATCAAGTCTATGCAGATGTGCAGGTTGCGTGGAAGGCACAAGGTACCTTTTTATGGCACAGACTCAGTAAATTTGAGCCCGCGGGCTCTAACACATATTGAAAACAAAGTCTCGAAGTATCTTCTAGTACGAAGTACATATTACTTCAATGATAATACAAATTTTAGTGCGACCTAGGATACCAGGCTAATTGTTGATTTTCAGGTTCTGGTCGTATTCGTATCGTAGGCCTTAGCCTAGCCCCGATTTATCGCATTTTATATCAGGCAAGTTTTAATATATTTCTCCAGCAATAACAATTTACCGACTCACACTTCAATTTGCAATATTTAAGAAATTGACCAACTTACAAATCCGTTCGTTAATGTTTTATATAAATTTTGGAGGCCAGTCTTCTTTAGAACAAACATGCGTACATTAACGCTTAAACAAATTCTACAAATTTCGCTAAAGGCCATTTCTGTTTCCTATTAGTGTTGCCGTTTGGACAATCTAGTTTGTGGCTAAATAGAATAAAAAAGTGGCCAGCTTTTAAAAAAAATCTTAATCGAAAAGTAGCTAGAAGTGGCTAATATCACAATATCCTTTGCCTACTTTAATATTCTATATTGATAATTAAATAATATACAGGGTTAGGGATAAGTGGGTTTATTTAAAACCGGATCTAATTAAGTATTTATTAAAACTAACAATAATGTTTGTACGTATCTACAATTAAAATTTAGTAACTAATTGAATTATTTGAAAAAAAAAAGTTAATAATCAATTTGTAGGTCTGCAATGTCATCTGGTAATTCTATAACCTCTTCGTCAATGGGTGATGATGATGTAGATGGTGTTACGATTTGTTTTAAAGGTTTGACAGTTTTTTTTTTAATTTTTTTTAAAACCTCAGGCGGCAAAACATAGTTGTGACAATTTTTCTTCTTTATTTTTAATTGATTTCTAATCATTATTATAGAATTGAGTGTCAATGAACACATTCTATTTCTCAATTTATTTTTTTACAGTGTTCATCACGCTGAACAGCCTTTCTACTTCCGCATTAGAGTGAGGAAGGGACATTGCAGCAATAGCCAAGTCAGCTAGTTCTCGAAATGTATTAACTCCTGCTGCATTCTTGTATTTTAAGACTTGCGCCCAGAATTTAACACTGTCTCCTGCAGTTTCCCATTCTATGAATTGTATAGTTTTCCATTGTTGAACAATTATATCTGTTTTTTTGGTCATCGAATCCCAATTCTCTTGCTAATCCAACCAGTGCATGAGGATCCTTGATCTGTTTTAATGTGTTCTCTGGACTTAAGAGTGTTACTTTTGCTAGGATCTCGTAATTAGAAGGTATTCTGTTCTGAATTTCTTGTACCAACTTGACACTGAAGTCGATGCATCGTTTTTTGATATTAGAAATTGCTTGCGGAGATAAGTTGCTATTACTGGCATGAGATTCGAAAAGATGTCCCAAATGTGCAACTTGATCTAGATGATCTTCTACTTTGATAGTGAGGAAATCTTTGTCTGTTGTCGCGGCGCCTGGTATTATTATTCTAACGCAGACAGATCGTAACAAGGTCATCAGAGTTTCTAACAGTTTGACAGGATCAATATTTTCACCTTCAAATACCTTAATGCCAATTTGAACGTCGTTAATATACGTCGGTAGTATATGAGTGGAGTTGGGGAAACCCCGATCATAGATTACAACTGCGGCGCGGAGAGTGAGCGGACCGCGGTAGAGTTGCCTTCTCAGCAAAAGGCGGTAACCACATGTTTCTTTAAAAGAACTTAGTAGCTAACAAAAATTACCAGAAGTAGTTAGAAGTAGCTAGATTCGTTTTGGTGGCTAAAATTGATTTTTTTTTGGCTAAAACCTTTGAAAATCCGCTAGATCTAGCCACAAAGTGGCTAAAACGGCAACACTGTTTCCTATAGCTTTATATATCTATGATATATTGATATAATTGATTTTTCTTTTTCTTCAATAAACCTGATCCTGATTTGAAATGTAAAAAACAAAGATAAGCATTACATTCAAGTAGGGATGTGAAAAAATAATCGATTTTCATATTAATCGATTATTTTTTTCTTATAATCGATTTTTCGAAGTCAATTTTTTATAATAAAAATCGATTTTTAATAAATCGATTTTTATGTAAATTACGCGTTTCAATCGATTTTTGTAATCAGAGTCATCTGTGCGATGGATGTAAAAACGTGAAGTAAGTTCAATAACATGAATAAGTCAATCAAAAGACTGCGCCACCTTTATGTATCTCTGTGTATGCAAAACAGTTTCGCTTTTCGTATGTTTTCAACAGGTTTCTTCCTCCGCTAGGAGTAAAAGTATTCTGTGGTTTTCTTTCTTTCTTTAGTTAGTGCAAACAATTATATATAAACAATAAAAATGTCTTGTGAAACGCGTAAAAGTGACTGACAGAAGTATTTTATAATGAAAAAATGATAGCGGCCACACGTCAATAGACAAAAATACTGAATCGGATCTATATATTGCGGCACCACTATCAACTCTCAAGGTAGATGCCCTCAATATATGGAGAAGCTCTGAAGGAACTTTCCCTAAACTTATAAACACCTCTCAGTGATGGCCAGCCGAAAGATTATTTTTGAAAGCGAGAAATATTGTCAGGAAAAAACGAACCCGTATTTTGGGAAAGAGACGAAGAAGAATTTTGGTGAAATGATTGTTTTTAAAGTCTTTAACTGAAAATTCATGGCAATATTTTTTTTTTACTTTTTTTGTTTACATTAGTTTAAAAAAAGATTTGTCTTTTATTTTAGTTTTGAGATCAAAAGGTTGTCGTCCGATTATTTATAATTATATTTTTATTTTATTTTCATTCTAATCCAATGTAAATGATACTGAACATTAGTGGCATAATGATATTTAGACTTTTTGTTTGTTCAAACTTAGATTCAAAAAACTATCGTTTACTAAAATTATGGTTTCTTAATGATTTCTTATATTTACGCGAAGACTACACATTAAATGAAATTAATTTTTACGGATTTGATCACGCTTAATTTAACTTTTTAATTCCTGACGTTTCGGGTGCTTCACAGCACCCATGGTCGCGGGGGGAACTGAGACCTTTGACGTCCAGATGTCATAGTTAGCCTGGCTAAATTCAGTTTTTGAATATTAATTTTTGGTCCAATCTACGCAGAATGAGCTTACAGTATCTTGAAGTCTTACAATGGTATGCTTGGGTTTGGATTTAATTTTATTAATTATAGGATGCCAAGCAAATGGCAGCACCCATCCATCTTCTCTATTGAAATTAGGATTTTTTTAATTTAGATAGCCTCGCGAATCATCCTTGGTAGGAATCGGTGTTCTTTTGCGAGGATTTGTGGTTCAACTATAACATAGGGACGTCAAACACCTCAGTCCCCTCTGTGACCATGCGTGCTGTAAAGCACCTGAAATGTTGGGAATTAAAAAGTTAAATTAATTGCGATAAAATCCGTAAAACTTAGTTTAATTTATCGTTTCTGTTTATTTTGGTTGTAATAAATTGTTAAATGGCACTGAACATTTGTGGCAGTAATTATTTTTAGTTTTTTATTGTTCAAAGTTATATATTAAAAAATTGTTCTGTAGTTTATTTCTAAAATCAGAAGATTATTTTTCGAATAAAATTTTTTTTTCGCAAAAATCGATTATTTTTTTTATTTAAAAATATATTTTTCTTAAATCGATTATTATCACAAAGCAAAAAATCGATTTTTTATTAATCGATTTTTTTCACTCAATGTCACATCCGTACATTCAAGGAACGTACTAATTTTCCTATATAAAAAAGTACTCTGTGATACTAATTCTCCAGTATTATATATTAGTCTATGATACTGATTACTAATTACCACAGAACACTAATACCCTTACCTAATTACATTATCCCTTTTCTGGGCTTAGCTTTCCATTGACGTCAGTGGAGTTTGGTGTTGATACGTATTTTTACAGAAAGATTACACTATTATAAGCACGCACACAAAGTCTCAATATACGGAAACGCGTAATTTTTGAGAAAAGAATAATTGAAAATCAATTATTCTTGCAATGTTTATGTCTAATCTGCTAATAAACTGGCGCCATTTTGTAATGTCACTGTCGACGTCAATAGGGATGTCGATTCTTTGCGAAAAAGGTCGATTTTTAAATCGATTCAAATCGTAAGCTGATGTATCGGTTCACAAAAAATCGATTTCTAAAATATCTATATTTTTTTAATGTTTCTATTTATAATGTAAATATAAACCCATTTTATGAAAAACAAGAAAGATACCATGATAAATGATCTCTTATTGAAATTTGTTTTATTTAACAGTACCTATTAGGGCAGATAACAAATAAAATAGGTTAGGTTCAACTTATGTCAAAGAACCGAATTGATTGACCACGACTCCACCTGGTACGAGTCTGTCCTACCCCTAGAGTGGTTTTATAGAGCCGGAGGCGCGTAGGGGGAGCAGCCTCCGCCTGCTGTAACAAATCGTAGGCATCGGACGAGCCGGAGCGGCTGAGGCTGGTCGCCGAAGGCGACCAACAAGCCGAAGCTGCGGAGGCGAGAAGGGATGCCTACGATTTGTTACGCTAAGGCGTAGAGGTTGCTCTTCCCGCAGCGCCGGAGACGTAGCAGTCTCAAAATAGATACAGAAATCCTTATGAATCAGTCCCCTTATTTTTTTATGATGAAGGGGATTTTTTTCTCATAAAATGGATTTATATTTACATTATAAATGCAAACATGAAAAAAAAAACGATATTTTTGAAATCGATTTTTTGGGAATCGATACATCAGCTTACAATTCGAATCTATTTAAAAAATCGATCTTTTTCGGAAAGAATTAACATCCCTACTGACAATAATAATAAAAATGGCGTCAGTTTCACGGTAGGAATTGACTAAATATTGCAAAATTATTTGATTTACAATATTTTTTTCTCAAAAAGTACGTGTTTCCGTATATTGAGACTTTGTGTGTGTGCTTATAATAGTGTAATCTTTCTGTAAAAATTCGTATCAACACCAAACTCCACTGACGTCAATGGAAAGTCGTACCCTTTTCTGTTTTCTGTTGACAGTTTCTTCTTCTTCTTAATAACTGGCTTTACGGCTCTGGAATCTAGCCCTTATGAGCCTGAAGTTGCAATATATTATAATAATTATCCTTCATAGTATATTGCTTCACAATATGTTGATGCGTCACATTGTGCAGCCCTTGGGAGATTTTGACGGCAACTTGAGCTAGCAGACAGTTGACGGTTGGCGATGGTATCTCAAGGCGCCTAAGCAGACAGACACCTTATTTTGAGAATTACATCACCATCAGAGCACTTGTTTCACAGTTTCCACTAATAGATCACATGCGCAGACACTTAATACACAAAATCGCACCACTTTTACATATCAAAGTCCACTTCAAACCATTATTTAAACAATAATACAGGAGCAGCAAACCGACGCCGGTCAAGTTTCCGCCAAAACTAGCTTGCTACGTATTATATAATATTTATCTATGGCCAAAACTCCGTTGACAGTTTCTCTAGTATATACATCTATGAGTATATAATATACAGTATAGTGCCACCAACTTATCTGTTCAGTTGACAGAGTCGCTAGTGGAGTGCTTACTATTGCCATTTAAGAAATTTACCGAGGAAATAGGTGACTACATATTCATTACACATAATATAAAATAAAACAAATTTCGTGTTAATATATATATATATATATAAATTATATATATATATATATATATATATATATATATATATATATAATTTATATTTTATAAAAATAATTGTGGTCGTGGTCTCGGAGTTCAAGCGGTCGAACTCCAAGAATTCCTGTTTTGAAAGATGTACCCGCGTTAGATACTGGTTCCAATAATTCATCTTCTGAGTCACTGGAATCGGTTTCGCTATCGCTCTGACACTCTATAATAAAGGGTTCATCTAAATACGCGTCTTTTAGTCTGTATTCATTTTCAATTTTTTTCACATGATTGCATATGTTTTTCCACTGCACCGGTGTAATTTTATTAAATGCATCTTCAATTAATTGGGGCATTAGAACATTAGATTTTCCAACATTTTTGTCTGCTATGTTCCTTTTCATAGAGCTCCATATCATTTCAATTGCATTCAAGTCGCAATGATAAGGCGGCAATCTAAGAATAGCATGGCCATGACTTTTCATCAGGTTATCAATTTCGTATTCCGGAGCAGGTTTATTTCTCTTTATTAATTCATAAAGCTGAGGTTTTGTCATTTGTTCATTGAAACTTACATTGTTTTTTTCAAGCCACTTCTGCATATCAGCCTTACTGTGGTTTGAATTAGGACACCTATTTACGCAAATACTATGGTATGGCGCATTATCCATTACAATGAGCGAAGGTTCATGCAGATTAGGTAGTAATTTTTCATATACCCATTTTTTGAAATTAATGCTATTCATTTCATCATGGTAGTCCCCATATTTTGTATTTGATTTAAATACGAGAAGGGCATTCTCCACAAAACCTTTTTCTCCACCTGCATGGATTATGATCCACCTATTACCTTTCGAAACAGGTTCCAAATCACCATCTTCTTCAGGACCTTGCCAACATTTCCCAGTTGAGTGAGACGAGTGAATGTAAGTTTCGTCTAAATAAATAACAGGTCTTTTTTCACCACGCTCATTTTCTTTAATTTTTTGTAGGTAGGTTGCTCTCCATGCAACTACGTCGTTACGTTCGCACAACACTTTTCTATTTGATTTCGTTTTCTTATAACGAAATCCTATTTTGTGAAGCAATTTTCGAAGAGTTTCACGTTCTCCTTTGAAATCAATATCTTCCTTTAAAATACTCAGTAATTTGGGTATGGTAGGGATTTCTTTTTTCACTGAATAAAATTCGTGAATTTTTCTTCTTATAACACCAATGTCAAAATTATCAACTTCTTGCTTCCCGGTTTTTCTTTGCCTTTTTTTGCCAGGGGTAGAAATTTTAGAATTGGATTCTTCAGCGTGTTTCTCTTCATTTACGAGTTTGTGTACAAATCGCTCAGAAACACCTGTAACGAAACGACAAATAATTATTGTATAGGTAAAATTAAATAAATGTAAGCCCGTGTATATGCCGTCACTAAAGCTACTTCACAGACCACAAACTACAAAGCTAGGTACTTTAGACGAATTACAGTAAATTGAGATAATTTTTTTACTATGTTTTACAAGTACATTATTTGGTGATTTTAATTTTCCATATCTGGCAATACTAACCAGTCGCGGCAGCAACGCGCTCATACAGCTTTTCAAATGGTATAGTTGGGGCTTGTACACGTTTCTCTTCTTTCATAAAAGATAAAACTTTTAGGATAATCTGTCGCGCATCACTTTTAAGAGCTTTAGGCATTTTAATTGCACTTTTTAAAAACATTCACCTGATAGCTCAGAATAAATAATAACTGACAGCGAAATGTCATTTACAAAATGGCGGCATTAGTTCCAATTTTGTCCACCTGAACAGATAAGTTGGTGGCACTGTAATCTATGCAGTTTTCTTTCATAATGTCACTAAGCACTATCACTAACCAAAGAGTATAATAACTGTCCTATACATGTCTCTACCATAGATAAATATATATGTAGCAAGCTAGTCTCTACTCTCTAACTCAGTGTATCCCAAACATTGTTCTGTCATGGCCCGGTAATTTTCACACTGTACCTTCGTGACCCACTTAATACTTTTAAACCTAAGATGGTTCCATTAAGTAAAATAATACTCATTTATTAATAGTAAAATGTTTTAAAATGAATGTTAACTATGTGTCGATCGAGAGTAGGATTATTTTTAAAACAATTCGGGAATGTTGCGACCCGGTATTTTATTTTGATGGCCCGGTACCGGGTCGCGACCCGGCAAATGGGAAACGATGCTCTAACTAGAGGTGGGCGATGCAAACCATATACTGATACGAAATCTATATATTGGTACAATATCTAAAAACCGTTTAGTGGTTCGTTTCAAAACTATGTATTACAAAATTTGATATTTGCGTACCGCCGCGATGCCTATATCGCTTCGCATCGGTCACTAGTCTCCGCTAGGAGTAAAGTATTCTGTGGTCACTAGCTAGATTCGCTGTGTGCGACGTAGCGCGAGCGTTATAGGGATTATACTGGTTCGTTCGAAAACTATGTATTACAAAATCTGATATTTGCGTACCGCCGCGATGCCATCGTTTCGCATCGGTCGGTGGCTAGATTCGCCATAGATTAGACATGGCGGAAAATTAAAATCTTATATTTGTACACTACACTAAATAATAAAAAAAAAAAACAATTTCACTAAATCTTAATTTACTTCCCTAGTAATTATTTTTTCAAGTTCTTATATAAATCCCTTGTAATATTTTGATAAAAATGTAAACTAAACAAAATAATATTAAACTGGCGCGCTTTGTTTAAATTACTACCAACCAATATTTGAGCACATATCGTAACAAAGTACATAAAATTAACATCAACCACTAATGAATTCAGTCAATAGCGTTACAACTATGTGTTAAAAATATAATTTCGTACGGATCAGTAAAAATAACACTTCAAAAGATTTAACGGCATACGATTTATTTAATGTGATAATTGTAACCCACAAATTCAGCATAAAATATTGGATATAAGTTTAACTTATAATTAGCAAATAATTGTTACAATCCTTATTTTTAGACGTGTGAAGGAGCGGTACGGCAATTCATGGCCAGTCGCGTAACCCAATAGTATATGATTTAGAACCTAATCGTTATAACATTACGAACTATCTTTTTATGACATCGTTACTTTACAAAGTTATTTCATTAACTTTAATCTTATATGTAAGACTTTAAAGTTTAACTTATGTTGCCTAATAATGATAAATTTCAAATCTTATTGTTTATTAAACTCTAAAATCGAGTGCATTTTATAATATTATTTTATTTAGATTTTCAAATTACTTTTAGTTCTAACATATCTGCCAGAATAAATGTAGTGGAAGGAGAATGTTGCACTTTTTATCCTTTTAAATGCAATTTGTGATGTAAATAAATAATGGAGACACTGTGTATTTTTAGAATTCCGAAAATCTCAAACATTGATACATACATACGGGTCTAATACAGAACTATCTTTTTTGAAGTCGGTAGGTTTTCTATATAATAAATCTACAAAAGTAGATCCGCCTTCATTTCGAAACCAATTAATTACAGTCAATTTTAAAAACACATACTAACTCTACATATGATCAAAAAAAAACATCTACACGGGGGAATCATAACGTCATTAAACAAATTTATGTAAAATCTAAATTTGCTTGGAGACAGTACTGTGCCCAATCAAGATATATATATAATTACTTAAATAAAAAATTAAACTTTCACCGGCTTAATTATCGCAAATGTAAAAAAATACTTACCGATCATCTTAAAAAATTATCTTATCACACCACAGAAAACATTCTAGTTACGTCACGGAATTAAATAATACCTAGTCAGGTCATAAGTATTGTCACACAGAAAAACTTTTCTTTTAGAATGCTGGCCACAAAAAAGTTTATTGAATTCGAATTTCGAATTAATCATGAAAATAAAAGTGTATACTTTTTAGAATTTTACACATTTTTAAATATGGAGTGGACGTTTAAATAAGACCGTGTTGCAGTTATTGTGTTGCATCGTTGCGGTTACGCGCCAATTCAAATTTTTGACATACTGAAAAATTTGAATATAACCAAAAGATTCGTTTATCGTACCATCAAACGATACAATGAAGACTCTAGTGTAGATGACAGGTCAAGAAGTGGTCGCCCTCGGTCTGTTAGGACTCCAGCAGTGATAAAAGCTGTGAAGGCGCGAATTCAAAGAAATCCCAAACGTAAGCAGAAACTGTTGGCCCTTCAGATGGGGTTAAGCAGAACCACGGTGAAAAAGGTGTTAAATGAAGACTTAGGGCTTCGGGCATATCGAAGAAAAACAGGACATCGTTTGAATGCTCGTCTAATGGACCTGAGACTGAAGAGATGCCGCGCTTTGTTGAAGCGGTACGCGGGAAAAAAATATCGGGAAATTCTTTTTTCGGATGAAAAAATTTTTACCGTAGAAGAGAGCTACAACAAACAAAATGATAAGGTGTACGCACACAGTAGTGAAGAAGCGAGCAACCGTATTCCGCGTGTCCAACGAGGTGATTTTCCATCCTCGCTCATGGTATGGTTGGGAGTTTCTTATTGGGGCTTAACAGAGGTACATTTTTGTGAGAAAGGTGTAAAACGAATGCAGTTGTGTATCAAAATACAGTCCTGACGAACCTTGTGGAACCTGTTTCTCATACCATGTTCAATAACAGGCACTGGGTATTCCAACAAGATTCGGCGCCAGCTCATAGAGCGAAGAGCACACAAGACTGGCTGGCGGCGCGTGAAATCGACTTCATCCGGCACGAAGACTGGCCCTCCTCCAGTCCAGATTTGAATCCGTTAGATTACAAGATATGGCAACACTTGGAGGAAAAGGCGTGCTCAAAGTCTCATCCCAATTTGGAGTCACTCAAGACATCCTTGATTAGGGCAGCCGCCGATATTGACATGGACATCGTTCGTGCTGCGATAGACGACTGGCCGCGCAGATTGAAGGCCTGTATTCAAAATCACGGAGTTCATTTTGAATAAACTTTAGTGTCATAAGAATCTATGTTTTGTTAAGTTAATTTTGGTATATAAATGGTTACATAATGAATAAACTTGTTTCAATTATTTTATATTAAACATGTGACAGAATTTATGACCTGACTAGGTATATTAGTTTATTAGAATAGAATAAAATTAAATAAAATTACATAAAATAATAATAATAAAAAATGCTTACACTTTTAAGCACCTACAATCACACGTAGACAGATACACTCACACGCCCACACACACATACACACACACACACACACACACACACACACACACACACACACACACACACACACACACACACACACACACACACACACACACACATACATACACACACACACAAACACACACCTACTCTAAATCATAGGTAATCTTGCTTGGCTTATCTCAATATTTAATGTTATTAGGAAGAGCGGTGCCTCCTGACACAGGTATTCTTTTATACTTACTAGGAGGCTCCAATTACTTTATTATTTAGTACTTAATAGAATAAAATTAAATAAAATTACATAAAATAATAATAATAAAAAATGCTTACACTTTTAAGCACCTACAATCACACGTAGACAGATACACTCACACGCGCACACACACATACACACACACACACACACACACACACACACACACACACACACACACACACACACACACACACACACACACACACATACATACACACACACACAAACACACACCTACTCTAAATCATAGGTAATCTTGCTTGGCTTATCTCAATATTTAATGTTATTAGGAAGAGCGGTGCCTCCTGACACAGGTATTCTTTTATACTTACTAGGAGGCTCCAATTACTTTATTATTTAGTACTTATGCCTTGAAAATGAAATAAATGGATTTTTAATTAATTTATTTTTTAATTTTATCATAGACTTAGAATAGACTGGTACGCCACCAGCACTGACCTCTATATATACACGCTGGACGCTGTACGCTGGACTGGCTATGCCATACAAAATGCATCATTGTCCGTACCGGGAACTAAAATTGACAATTGTCAAAGTCTGTTGTATTATTTAAATCATATCTCTGTATTTTGAATTTTTAAACTAAAAAATGAAAGTATTTTATGTGGTTTGATTATGTTTGATTTTAGTTACATAATAAGAATATTTTTAGTAATAATGAGTGTGCGTAATATGTAAAAGTCATTACCAAAAGAAAGTGGGATAACATTCCACAAGTAAGTGAATTTGCAGCTAATATTAAGCAAAATAAAATTATTTGATAATATAGGTACTTAAAAATGTGTTACTAATCTTAATATCGTAATTACTGACATGTTTGTCTTTATATTACAAAGTTTTGATAAACAATAAAATTCAATAGGATTGTTGAGTTCCTTGTCTATAATACTTATCGATGTTATTTTCTACCCATATTTGTTCACCTCCAACCTACCTAGAACTAGAACCTAGACTAAAATTATGAACAAAATGATTATCTTTGTTCTAAACACTTCACAGACGACTGTTTTATTGGACATGAGAAACGCACAACTTTGAAAAAGTGCAATATACCCACAATATTTTCTGGTAGTACCAGTACCAGTAAGTATAAAAGTATGAGATTATTATTTCGAATGTTTTTTATTTCTTCCCTCTTTATTTCCCCTCAGACTCAAGGGCCATAGCCAAGTGTAGAAAGGTCGCCTGATGATGACTTTGCGTTTACAAGACGTAAGTTTGTTAAATCTGTATAATTATTATGACAAATTTATTGTATCAAGGGAATAAATTTATATTGGAACTGCAAAATTATTAATGTCCTCAGTGAGTTTGCGTGAGTTTAGGTGAGAAATAAGCCTTCTCTGAACGGATTTCCGCCTATTCGTGGCGGGGGGAGGGGGGTGTTAGTAGCCGTTGCTTGGTAACGCATTGGCTGGCCCGAAGTGAAGGGCTGGCCCAAGGCGGCTACTCTGAGTATGCTTGTCGAGCCCTTGGATGTGTGTTAGTGAGCTGAGGCTAGAGGAAGGTCCTCTCTCTATATCGCTGCAGCCAAGGTGGTGTCGCAAGGGAAGAGGATTGTTGGTATGGTAATACGCCACTCGACTATCCTCCGCGATTTTACCGGGACTGTACCATTTGGTGCTGTCAATGTATGGTGAAGGTGAAACATCATGGGATTTTAGTAGGTGCAAGTCCGACATAATCCGTTCTTGCCCCCGCAATGCAGGTATGCGTAGGCATTTTCTCATTTGAAACACGGTACAAAATCCGTTCTGTAGTTACGAATAAAAACGTTGATAGATCAAGGCAGCGTCGATTCTTGTTTTATATGAAGTATAAAGTTTGCGTCTAAGGCCTAGGTATTAATTGATACATTTATTTATTATATGTCATTATACTAGGTCCTTACATATGAAATTACCGTTTTGTAGTACTGACCAATTTGATCTGAAATATCTCCTTTTTGGTTAAGAATTCCAAAATCAAATTTATAAATTCATTTAGCTGGTACATTTGAGTTTTGAAAACAGTCATTCATTTGTTATGTCCTCATTATTTTTTCTTTGGCGTCGCTTATTACCGCACAATGGAAAAATTAAATATCGGTATATTTACGAGTACGAGTTCTACCGTGGCACCATGCTGCAGAAACAGCTCGAAAGATTAATGATGTGTACGGCGTTGGTGTCGCAAAAGAAAGCGCGATACGTAATTGGTTTCAACGTTTTCGTTCTGGAAATTTCGACCTTCAGAACCAAACCCGTGGACAGCCGGATACCAAAGTGGAAAATGAAGAATTAAAGGCTATTGTGGAAGCAGATCCATCACAAAGCACTTCAGAGATAGCTGCAGGCTTTGGGGTAAGTGATAAAACTGTATTAACATACTTGAAGCAAATCGGGAAAGTAAAAAAACTTGAACGATGTGTACCTCATGAATTGAGTGAATCGAACTTGCAAACACGCGTCGGCTGCTGTGTTACTTTGATCAATCGACACAATAATGAAGGGATTTTAAATCGAATCATTACTTGTGATGAAAAGTGGATATTGTACGATAATCGGAAGAGCTCGTCGCAATGGCTGAACCCTGGGGACCAATCCTGCCGTTCACTATAGCTTTCTAAAATCTTGCAGACGGCAGATATTTACTGTCAGTAACTGCAAACCGTGAAGGAAGAACTAGCTGCTAAGCAACCGAGATTGGTCAATCGCTCTAGGCCACTGCCGCTTCACGACAACGCATGACCACACACTGCACAACAAACAACCATTAAGTTAGATGAGCTACAATTCGAATGTTTGCGACATCCACAGTTGTCCCCAGACCTTGCTCAGATTACTATTTTTTCCGGAATTTGGACAACTTCTTACAAGGAAAAAAATTCAACTCCGATGCGGCCGTCCAAACCGCCTTCAAAGAGTTTATTGATTCTCGCCCCCATGGTTTTTTGTAGTAAAGGGATCAATTAACTACCTTTGAGATGGCAAAAGTGCATAGATAACAACGGTGGATTAATTAAATATATTTTACAAAAAAAATTGACTTTATATTCCTCCCGTAGAAAACGCCAATTTTATATGTTACATAATGGATGTTACGGGTAGGTCTGGGTATAGAATACTTATCGATATATTTTTTCATCCAGTCTTATCTCTATTATTAGTTCTTCTTCTTCTTCTTTTAAATTATGGCTTCTCTTGATAGAATTCTGTCAGTGTCAAGTCAGTCATGGGAGTGACAAGTAAATATTTATTACATTAAAGAGTTCTCAATTTTACAAGTGGGTTCACAATCTACAACAAAAGACATCACATTTTTAAGTACCATCACCAAAATTGATTAGTAATTTTACAGTTTAATATTATTAGTACGAATAAAATCACACAAAATATTTACAAAAGGAGTATACACTAGGAACAACAAATACTGGAAATTTACAGGACGCGGGACGTAATGGGGCAGGATATCATAGAGAGAATGAGAAAGATTAGGACACTCAAAGAACAGATGATTTACGGATCCTTCGTCTAGCCCACATTCACAGATTGAGCTATCCCTAATCCTTAGTTTTGCCAAGTGTACCGGAGTACAAGCATGTCCAAAGCGAAGGCGACAAACAGTAGATGTGATTGTTTTATTAAGTGGCGATATTCATATTGAAAGCACCAGTGTTTTGATTGGATATTAGTTTGGACTTTGGAATAGTATTTACATGTTAAAAGTTTAGACTGATGCCA
Source organism: Parnassius mnemosyne (assembly GCA_963668995.1). Taxonomy (NCBI): domain Eukaryota; kingdom Metazoa; phylum Arthropoda; class Insecta; order Lepidoptera; family Papilionidae; genus Parnassius; species Parnassius mnemosyne. The sequence continues at coordinate 39,633,718 of CAVLGL010000148.1, read as the reverse complement.
GATACTTTGCCATGTAGACAGAAGGCTGGATCCAGCCTTTGGTAGTAGGTCATATGCATAGAGGCATTGTTTAGGGAGGGAGCCAGATTTGGTGGCTTCTTTAGCTAAATGATCCGCAATTTAATTACCCTGAATGCCGCAGTGGATAGGGATCCAAGCCAAGACAATTTTCAGCCCTTTTTTATGGCAGTTGTACAGAGACTTTCTAATATTTAAAATTAGGGGGCATAGAATTATTACGCATAGAAACGCAGTCTAGTACAAAACACGAGCGTTAAAATGATGCAAGATCATTATGTTAGTGGGCGCGAGTCGAATGTGCCTACGCTCGTCACACACACACATACACGCCATTCAGTGATACCAGTTTCTGGCGTTTGCAATCAAATTGTGCAAATCACTATTTTTTGATTAATTTTAAAAAATCAATATAATAAAGATTACGTATTACGTACGAAGATGTATTATGTGAGAATATAAAATGGAATAAAATAAACACGATAATGGTGGTACTAATATATAACTTTATTATACATATATTAATGGTACAAAAATGCAGACGTAATAAAATTTAAGAATATTATTAAACGCAATTAATTTGCTCGAATATAATAAGCACATCGTGTAATGTTTAATTTTAACTGACTTCAAAAAGGGAGGAGGTTGTCAATTCCGTGTATTTTTTAAATTTTTTTTACCTTGGAATTCTACAATTTCTAAACCGATTTAGATTTTTTATTTGAAAGGATATACACACAGATTGATCCAATATACACGCTGAAATTTTAATGGTTGTTTTCCCGAAGTAAAATGATTTTGCCTTAGTAGTACAATAGATTTATTAAAATAAAAATTATTAGGATGCAAAAATGGCAGATTCACAATCGAGAAAAACAAAACTCGAATGCGATCACAAACCAATAGCAATATCTCGCAAGTAGGTCGGGCGTGCAGGCTAGCTTATACCGAATTACTATAATAGTCTGAAAAAAAAATTCACTGGACGTAATGTTGTGTTACATTTTCCGCACGCAATACCGCTTCCTACACAGTGAAGGGCCACTAATAAATGTTCATAACATGAACTCTCAAGCGTAGTGACACGACATAAACTAGTCTGGACGCCCGACTAGCTTGTGAGGTATTACTATTGTAAATCTGCCCTTTTTTAATTGAAATGTTTTTTAATTTAATAAATTGACTCTACTATCGAGACAGTATAATTTGGTTGCGGAACCACAACCACTAAAATTTCAGCATGTACATACGAATTGAACAAGCTTAGAAATCAGTGTACATACATATTGATAACCTTTCTTTTTGGGAGTCGGTTAAAATAGGCTATGTTTGGGTCTAACGTAACATCTGGTTAATGTTTGGGTGTAAAGTGGCATCTGGTTAGTAAAGCCGTTCTTATTAATAATCTCTTGATGTTATAAATAAAAAAGTTTTTATTCTATACTCTAAAACTTAGCCTTAGTCAATAAACTAAGCAATTAAAATAAAATAGTTGCGTTAAAATGGCGTCGACGAATCGCGATTAGCTGATCACTCCGTATTAGTTTTAAATATGCACCCATTATTAATATAATGTTAACACTTAAAGAAGTACTGCGAAATCCGATAAGTAACAACACGTATTTAATCTGCTCCTCAATTTTTTATTCAAAATCAGTGTAAGGATTAAAGTTTTACCCTGTTGCTATATACGTTTCGATAGCATAAAGTGCAAGCTTTGTAATAACACAATTGGACAAGTGAAATTCCACCTAGATTGTGAGTAATAGCGATAAACATTTTCAAAATAATCGTTTTTAATTGCCGTTCCTGACCTAGGACAACTCGCGGCCGGCTCGCATCTACGCACACATACGCATCGCACAGTGTACGTGACGTACGGCGTAGCGTTTTTATCGCTGACGCTTTATTTATGCTCAACTTTTAAGCGCATCTTGAAGTCTTGCTTAAAATGGTTGGAAATAAATGCTCTGGATGCCGCCACAACATAACTACTAGGGAGTTTCTGGTGTGCTCCACTTGCTCATCTAAATATGACCTTTTATGCGCTAATGTTGGTTTAAAAAGATTTAATCTAATGAACCACGAAACAAGACACTGCTGGAAATGTCCTGAATGTCATAGTAAGCAACCAAAATCTGATAACACGAACTCACCGTTGCGCCAACCACTCCAATCCAATCAGCCGGGCCCCAGTAACGTCAGCGTACTTGATGAAACATCATGTGAAACCAGCAACGTTACCATCAGAGCTCGCCAGCAATCACAGGCTGTTCCAGTTGACGACCGTTATGTGACGGAGGATTCACTGCGGCGAATACTTAGTGAGGAATTGTCATGCGTGATCAAAGAAAAGATAAAAAAATTGGTAACTGTACAACTTGGAACGATAAATGAGCGCATAACGGAATTCAGTGAGTTCATTGCTTACTTTAACAAGCAATATGAGGAAATGAAGGCTGAACTACAGGAAAAGTCGGCTATCATAACAGGGTTGCAAAAAGACAACGAAACCTTGCAATCAAGTGTCAAAGCTCTGTCCCAAAGACTCAATCTGGCAGAGCAGAATATGAGAGAGTCGAATTTGTAAATAAATGGTGTACCAGAACATAAAACGGAAAATCTGTCAACCCTTCTAACCCAAATAGCAAAAACCGTTAACTGCCATATTGGAGATGAAGATATTCATCATATAACACGAGTCGCTAAGCTAAACAAGGACAGTGACCGGCCTCGCATGGTTATTGCTAAGCTCCGCAGCCCCAGACATCGAGACGCCATGTTGGCTGCTGTTGCCAAATTTAACAAAAGTAACCCAAAGGAAAAGCTGTCAACCCAGCATCTTGGTATGGCAGGTCCGCCAAAGCCTGTGTTTGTCTCTGAACACTTACCACCAGCTATCAAGTCTCTACACGCAGCAACTCGCCTCAAGGCCAAGAAGCACGATTTCAAATTCGTATGGGTTCGTAATGGACGCATCTTCTTACGCAGAAATGAGTATAGCCCAGCCATCCTCATTCGAAGTATTGAGAGTCTTGATTCGATAACCTCTACTCAACAAAGATCCTGATAACACACGTATGAGGCACCTATGGAATATACTATCAAAACGTGCGTGGTCTGAGAACGAAAACAACTGACGTGTTAAAAAACATCTTGGCAAATACATACGACGTTATAGTGTTTACGGAGACTTGGTTGAATCTGGATGTGGCTAGCGGTGAAATTTTCGATTCTAGATATAAGGTTTATCGTAGGGATCGTGTATGTTCCAAATCCACTAAAATGGATGGCGGAGGAGTATTAATAGCTGTTTTGCGAAACATTCCATCCGCTCGTGTTGAGCGATGGGAAAGTAGTTGTGAAGATTTATGGGTATCGGTGCAAATAAAAATTGGCAATATTACCTCGAATATTGCTATTTGCGCAGTATACTTACCTCCACCAGTTAAATCAGATACCTTGACGTATTTCCTTGGCAAGATTGATAACGTTACGAACCAACCCAATAATGTCCTTATTATGGGCGATTTTAATCTAGGATTCATTAACTGGAGTAGAGAACATGATCATATTGCACAAATGGTTCCATCTAATTATAATAGTACTCTCGGATGCGGTCTTGTTGATTTCATGTCTCTTAATAACTTTAGTCAATTTAACAACGTACCAAACAGTGACGGTAGATACTTAGATCTCATTATGAGCAACTTTCCCAGTGTTGATGTGTCCGAGCCTCTAGAACTCTTGAGTAGGTTGGACTGTAAACGTCCTAATCTTTTAGTAACGTTACAAAAAACTAATTTTGCTTATCTTCAGCCTAAGAAACGAACTGACCACAATTTCTATAAGGCAAATTACGAGGAAATTGCCTTGGACCTGGAGTGTATTAATTGGGTGGAGAGGTTTGCGAGCTGTAGCAACGTCAATGAAATGGTTACAAAACTCTATGATGAACTAAGTTTAATTATTGATAGGTCTGTCCCCAAGCACCGTCCTTCCAAGAGTAAATATCCCAAATGGTTTAGTCGCACATTAATTAAACTTCTATCTGAGAAAAATAAGCTACGCAAGAGATATCGGAAATATAGTAATCCACGTGATAAATTAGAACATGACCTTTTACGGAGCCGCTGTCACAAGCTTATTGACAAGTGCTATAGTGACTATAAGACAAATATTGAGAATGGAATATCGCGTAACGTCAAATATTTTTGGCAATACATTAAAGACAAACGAAGCAACCAGTCAACTCTTCCCTCAAAAATGCAATTAAACGATTCTATTGCAGAATCTGGTTCTGAGATAGCCACTCTTTTCGCTAAACATTTTGCTTCCACGTTCACATTAAATTCTCAAAAATCATATCACAACCTTGAGGATTTATCGCCACTTTCTTTATCGCATATTCAATTTTCTGAAAATGATACCTTAAGAGCAATTCAACGATTAGACATACAGAAAGGAGCCGGTCCTGATAAAATACCTCCTCTATTTATAAAGATCTGTGGATCTCTTTTGTCTCAACCGTTAACTATGATCTTTAATTGTTCACTCAGAGATGGTGTGTTCCCCGAGGAATGGAAAAAAGCGAAAATAGTACCTGTATACAAAAAAGGGGAAACAAGCAACGTAAAAAACTACCGGCCGATTTCCATTCTGTCTACTTTTTCTAAATTGTTTGAGTCTCTGATTAATCCACTAATTATTAGACACATAGATACTTCACTATCCGAGTACCAGCATGGGTTCCGCAGGGGCCGCTCAACGCAGACTAATTTGATCTCATTTATTTCTGAAATTGCACTGGGGGTGGATAGTGGAAGTCAAATTGATGCTGTATACACGGATTTTACCAGTGCTTTTGATAAAGTAAATCACGCACTACTTTTAACGAAATTACAAATGAAAGGGATACATGGTAGTTTGCTTCACTGGTTTAGGTCTTACCTCAGTATGAGACCCCAGGTAGTTGCTGTTGGGGGTTATGAGTCAGATATATATTTTGCATCATCAGGAGTCCCACAGGGCTCTCACTTAGGCCCAATATTGTTTCTTATATTTATCGACGATATAACGATGCACATAAAAAATTGTAAATTCAGCCTATCTGCGGATGACTTAAAAATTTACAGGGCAGTCAATTCTTCTCATGATATGAAACTTATCCAGGAAGACTTAAATAGTATTCAGACATGGTGTGAATCAAACGTTATGACCCTGAACGTTGATAAATGCTACCATATTAAATTTACAAAGAAGAAAAATTATTTCCCATCCACTTATGTAATTAACGGCTCAACATTAACTGAAGTAGAAGAAATAAGAGAATTAGGTGTAACAGTAGACAAGCACCTTAAATTCACTTCACATATTAATTATATTGTAAATAAATCCTTGAAAATGCTAGGTTTTCTTAGGCGAAGTACTGCGGGTTTCCGTTTAAATTGCACCCATAAAATATTATACAATGCTTTGGTCCGAAGTAACTTGGAGTACGCTAGCGTGGCATGGAACCATGTATATGCTGTTCAATCTCAACGCTTGGAGGGTATTCAGCGTGCGTTCACTAGGCATCTGGCATTTATTTCGCAGGGCGTGTCACACCGGTCACCATATGAGCATCGTCTTGCCTTTTTAAAAATGAAATCGTTGCGTAGCCGTCGAAGAGACCAGGATTTGGTGTTTTTGCACGGACTTGTCAACGGTAAAATAAAATGTAGTGAACTCCTGGTACGTGTTAAATTGACGGTGCCAGCTCGCATGCCCCGACATCCTATCAAAAAAACTTTTGCCTTGCCTTCTGTAAGGACTAACCTTGGACGCCATTCTCCTCTTGCCAGATGTTGCGCACAGTACAAAGAGATGAATATTGAAACCTTAGATATTTTCCACGACTCGTTGTTTAAATTTAAACGAAAACTGGCCGGCCTTTTGTGAACACGCATTTGTTTTCAGTTAAGTTTTGCTTTGGTGAATTTTATTATTTCATTGTTTTAAAATTTTCAGATATATATTGTGTTGTTATTTAATATCTCCTATCAATGTTGTGTACGCCTATAATAGGTATATGTATAAGTAATTGTGCTTTAAAAATGTAACTTTTATAATATGTATACATGTACTGTTGGTGTACCTTTTTAAATAAATAAATAAAAAAAAAAGTAGGTATCTATATATAAACATTTGAGTTTTACACAGAGCGTTGCGATTAAACGTTTTAAACACAAATACAAAATAAATATTTTTAAAAGTAATTGTGATTTTTTCCCCACAACTAGCAACATTTGTATTATGAGAGCTTAGGTAAGTATTTTTTTAGTTTTACGTACTTATAATGAATTAAATGTATAAACTTATATGTGAAATGTAATACCATCACTTCTTTTATGTTTATCATCACCGTTGTGACAATATTTTACAGCACAAACGGTAATTTTTACAATTCTTCGCGAGTACTTCTCCGTAAGACGTGACGTTGCGCACTGACGCGTCGCTGAGTCAACTAACGCGGTTTCGCGTTAGTTTTACTTGCTTCACTTTCGGTACGCGTACTAGTATTCTATGCGTAATAATTCTATGTTAGGGGGTATCTTATCTTAGAGTGAAAAGGACTGGATGCTATGCTTTGAAGGCAACTGAGCGAGTCTGAGAAAATGAGAGCCCTTTCCAGATTGTGAGATTCTGCATATAAGACTGCTTCTAAGATAGCTAAAGACTCACCTGTGAATACAGATGAGTCAGGTGGGGAGTTAAAATTTAAAATAATCTTGTAGTTGGAGATCCACACTGCAGATCCAACTAATCCCTTGTCACTTAGCTTTGAAGCATCAGTGTACATAATTAACCAATCATGCCAATTTAGGAGGAGGAGCATATTTAATTCGTTATTTACTTCAATAGTATTCTTATCTAACCCGAAATTTAGAATGATGTCTGGGTTGAAAATTAGTGCTTTGTATGGGATATTGAAAAGTGGATTGCTACGGGATTGATAAACAGGAGAGTGAACATTAACTAATTTAATGTAACTTTTTATAATACATGGCAAATCTTTGTGGGACCAATATGAAGATTCCCTGAGCGACTGATACAAGGAACGAAGTTTGGAGAGGAGAGGATGTTTTTTTTTATTTTTACTTTTTTTTATTATATTTTCCATTAATAACAAAATACATTGTGTTGGAAATTACAAGTTAATTCAATAAGGTTTAAAAAATAACATTATCATTTATGCAATACTCAATCAATTATCCACATCAAAATAATAGAATAAAATAATAGGACATAATATAATTACAATAAAGAAATTTGTCAAAATATAAAATTACAATACAGTAATATATCAAATTAATAAGACTATAAAAAGAAATATGTCAGTTTTTCAACTATATTTTATCATCAGTCAATTAGAATTTACATATTCTTCTACACTATAAAAATTATTTTCCAGAAGATACGACCTCAATCTGCTTTTAAATTGGATCACAGTTGTTATGCATTTTAAATAATTTGGCAATTTATTAAATAGTCTGACCGCTTGATATCTGGCACAATGTTTAATTATTTGTAGGTTAGGCTGTATTAGGTTCACAATATCTTTTCGCCTAGTGTCAAAATGGTGTAAATAACAAACAGCTTTGGACAAAAACCTATCTGGAAAATATTCCCTACGTAGAAATAAGGGGGGCTCAACACATTCAACTTGTAGAGCAGAAATGGGAGTAGATTTCATGCTACCTGTTATTATGCGTAAACATTTTCACTGAATTTTGTCCAAGGTATTAAGAGCCATTTTGCTACATGGCTCTAGTAAAAAGCAGCCATAGTCAAAATGACTTTCTAATACTAGTCATACTAACTACTTATGGATCTTTGATATCTGAAATAAAGAATTATTATTATTATTATTATTATTATTATTATAAAGGCATTGTATAAAAGCTTTTGGGAGTAGGGGTGGGAACCACACCAGGAACCTGACAGGGATCGGATTATATTGAGGTATTTTTCACATTTGGAAGCAATATATGATAGATGAGGTATTCCTGTCATTTTGTTATCCAGAATAACTCCTAGAAATTTCACCTGATTTTCAGTGGGGATTAGGGTATTATCAATATATATGGACACTTCTGGTATTTGCCTTCGCCTAGAGAAAACCACAGTACTGCATTTCAAAGGAGATATTGATAAGCCATGCTCAAATAGCCAGTTATTAGGAAAGTTGGCAGCTTGGGATAAACGGGAGGTAGCTTTGGCAATAGAGGCATGAGTTACAAATAACGCTAGATCATCTGCATATTGCAGGACATCACCTCAGTAATTCACAGATCTGTTTAGATCATGAGTATATAGACTGTATAACAAAGGGCTCAAGACAAAGCCTTGTGGTAGTCCCTTCCAGGTAAATATAGCTGGGAGAAATCTTCCTTCAGAACGGACTAATATGCGTCTATGTGAAAGTAAGTTTGATACGAAGTTTGTTATTCTCTCAGGAATATTCAGCTGATGCATTTTTTGCCTGAGCAGTGGGCAACAACATTATCATATGTCGCACAAACATCAATAAACACGCCTACCAGAAAATTGTTATTAGAGAAGGCAAGTCTTATATCGGATACTAAGATGCTAAGGCTATCCATTGTGCTAAAACCTTTTCTAAAACCAAATTGGCTCTTTTGGTTTTAGAAAAGGTTTTTATTGGTATAATGCCTCTATTTTCAAGAATCCACTCAAGTCGATTTTTTAAAAGGTGCTTTATGATTTTAGACAAGGTTGATGAAATAGCAATAGGGCGATAACTTAATCCTGAAGAAGGGTCTTTACCAGATTTTAGGATGGGTATAATAATATGAGTTTTCCAATCATTAGGAATGGAACCAGTTGTAAAAGCAAAGTTAATGATGTTTAAAAAGAACTGTTTACACTTAGTACCCATATTAACTAGAAATGAGTAGGGGATACCATCAATGCCAGGAGTGGAATCCTTTAGGTGCCTAAGTACTAACTGCAGTTCAGCTTTTGAGAATGGTTCATTAAGGTTATTAAAAGAGTTAGATGAATGAGGAGGAAATGATTTATAGTTAGGAAATATCTCTTCTTCCAATGGAACCCAGGGGGGGGGGGGCAGTCTGTTACTGAAGTCATCTAGCCAGTGGGAAGGGTCTGCACAAGGGGGATTACTATAATTTAAAGCACCACGGAAGCGCCTGATACTTTTCCAAACAAGAGAAGAAGGTGATCGGGGAGATGGCTCTCACAGAATGAAAGCCATCCTTTTTTTTATTTCGGAAAGAAGTTTTTTGGTCTAAGCAGCTATTTTTTGATAATCTAGAAAATTTTCCATGGTCATATTAGAGGAATATAGCCTTTCGTTTGGTGATCGGGGAGATGGCTCTCACAGAATGAAAGCCATCCTTTTTTTTATTTCGGAAAGAAGTTTTTTGGTCTAAGCAGCTATTTTTTGATAATCTAGTAAATTTTCCATGGTCATATTAGAGGAATATAGCCTTTCGTTTTCTAATAATTAAGGAACAGTCTGCATCCCACCATGGTGGTGAAGAAATTTTTTCTGGAGGAATTCTTCAAAGGGATAATTTTGCAGGCTATATTATTCAGAAGGGTTATAAATTGGGGGTAGACACTCTGAAGGTTATCTAAATAAACTGGGGGAAGGTGTCGTGAAGCGACAATAAAAAAAAATAATAGAACCTAACCTAAGTACAACAAAACAACAAAAGTAGAGCCAGAAAACAATATATTTAAATTTATAAAAGGTATTTACAATTTTATAAAAAAAAATGAAATGAGGATGATGATGAATGAAGTGAGAATACAATTAGATTATAAAAAAATAAAGGTGAGAGAATAGGGGACTATAGTGTTGTAGGGGGGCCTAAAAGTCGAAGCGACACACGTTGCGTTTGCAGAGGTAGGTTTCTTAGCAGCGACGGCACGCAGCGCCTGAAGCCAGCACACGCCGTTTGCGCTTGTAGAAGTAGGTTTCTTAGCAGCGACGGCGCGCAGCGCCTGGAGCCAGTACACGCAGCGTCCGGAGCCGGCGCACGTAGCGCCTGGAGAAGGGGCGCGCAACGCTTAGAGCCAGCAGTTGCAGCGCCCAAAGGTAGCGCCGGCGGTAGGTGCACTCGGCGCCTGGAGTAAGTAGTAGTAGTGCCCGGAGTAGTGTGGCCCCCGCGCTTGTAGTAGACTCGAAGCGACTTCCGAGGTAGATGGAGGCTTGTAGGATTCCGGAGTGGCGCGGCCCGAGTTTGAAGAAGGCTTCGCCGAAGACTTCACGTGTAAATGGAGGCTTGCAGGATCCCGGGGCAGTGCGGCCCCGGGATAAGGCCTTTAGGAGATACTTCCAATTCGCGAACTGAAGCGAGACTGCCTTTCTTCACCGATTGTTCGGCTTTTATACCTTTCTAGAGAGAACGGAAAAATTATTTAAATTATACGCAAATTTTTTGTAAATGGTCAAGAGAAAAGAGGATTTATGTGGAATTATCGAAATAGGAATAACAGATCGGTAGCAAATTTGAATATAATTACCATGGAAACGATATAAATAAGAAAGACAAAACATGTCAAATTTTTGTTTTTGGTTTATAATAAGAAAACGGTAAGATTTAAGTGGAAAATGAGATATTATTGATATAGGAAAAAAGGTAACGCAACTGCCCACACAAAGCCCAAGATTGTAGAGTTACGGAAAATTAGCTAAAAGATCGAAAAAAGGTAGACTCCATTGACACCAATTTAAAAGTGCTGATAATGTGAAACTACGAAGTAGAAATGATTTGTTATTGTGTTCTTATGGTTTAAAATCGTTACAGGATCCTATGGAAATAAAGGTGATGTAAAATATCCAGTTTTGAGGTGAATGCAGAAAATCGAAACAGAATGGAAAAATGAATTTAAAATAATGTAAAATGATACGTAAGTAGTATAACACTACATTTTCCCCCCGACCCTGGAAAATTTTTGACTCAGCAAAAATTTTGATATATACATTCTAAAATAAACCATAAAAACACAGCTTTGCAGAAACAGACATCACCAGGCAAAATCAGATATACTATCTCTTACATACATCATCTGCCATTCAGGTAAGGGTGGAGTTCACATTCAATGACTACCACTCTAAAAGTTTGTTTTCAAAACGACATTAAGGCTTATTTAAGGAGTAGTCATCCGCTCCTGCGTGGAAAAAAAAATTAATTAGTCGAAGAAACACCACTCTTAAAAGTGTGTTTTCGAAAGGACATTCAGGCTTATTTAAGGAGTTGTCATCCGCTCCTGCGTGAAGATAAAAAAAAATTATTAAGGGAGTAATCAGCCGCTCCCAAGTGAAGATAAAGATAAAGAAATACCTCAAGTAAGCTTTAGTCGCTATGACTTAAGTAAAGATTAAGAACGGCCAGAGCGGTAGGGCTCAAAGCCAGAAAACAGCAACATCACCAACGAGATGTGTCTGAAATAAAAATAAAAAGTGACGATTAACCAACGAAAGTTCGAGGTCCTAAAGCAAGATGTGTTGAAGAACACTGGATCATCAAACAAACAAACAAATTAAAAGAAATAAAAATAATAAGGTGAGAATGATGGTGATATTTATACATATATACAAATTAATAGTTAATAAAAGTTAAGAAAATTTATGATTTTACATCTTTGATGTGCCACTTGCCTCTAACTCCATTAGGGTCTTCAAGTACATAGACTAGTGGTGACAGTTTAGCTATCACTTTGCACTTGATGAACTTAGGGGCAAGTTTAGCATTAAAGTATGCGCCGGCATTGCTTAAAACATGATTTTTACGCCAAACAGTATCTCCCACATTAAATTCTTTAAAAGACCGGTGAAGATCATAGCGAGCGCTATTTTTAGCGTGCGCTATGTGAAGTTTAGTTTGAACTTTGTGAAAGATAGATGAGAGGAGACCAGCATTAGACGCGTAAATATCACGAGGCATAAATATTAATTCCTCGAGGTTCTGAGTTGGAGTATAGAAGGAACCACAAGGTATTGTTTCCCTACCAAAGACTAAAAAGTTTGGAGTAAAGCCAGTAGCTACATTTGTAGCGCTGTTCATTGCGTACTGAATTTTAGTAAGATGGTTGTCCCATGATCTATGATCGTCTCCTACTAGAGATGCTAGAGCTGTAATAATTGTACTATTAAACTTCTCCGTAGGATTAACCTGAGGACAATATAAAGCTGTGTGAAAAATAAAAGGAATGTTATAAGAATTTAAGAATGAGTGGAATTCTCGCGACTGAAATTGAACAGCATTGTCCATTATAATAGTTTGGGGAATGCCATGAACTAGAAAAACTGAATTTTCCAAAACATTAATAATATTAGCTGAAGTAGCACGTTTAAGGGGAAAAATCATAGTAAATTTAGTAAAATTGCAGTTAATTACTAGAATATACTGATTTCGTCTTCGAGTCATAGGCAATGGACCCATAAGATCTAAGGATATAGTTTGAAAAGGTCTGGAGCAAAGTTTAGGTTTACCCATAAGACCATAGGGAGAATGATTAGGGTGTTTGTAGGTTAAGCAGGTTTCACAAGTTGAGATTAAATTGGCAATATCCTTAAACATACCAGGCCAATAGTATTTTAAAGATATTTTCTTGAATGTCTTGAAGATACCAAGATGGAGTTCTGAAGGGGAACCATGGTTAACTTCAATAATTGCATGTCTATCTTGGGGTAGTGGAACTTCTTTCCAAATAAAGTCATCGTTTAGACGATCGGGAGAATGGATGCAGCGGTAAAGTTTGTTATCCCTGATAGTATAGTTGGGATATGAGTCTGGGTTGTTGGAGCATCCGAGAAAAATCTTGTTGTAGTGCTCAAGTTTACGATCAGGTGGTTCTTCAATCGTAATAGGGTGTACGCCTTGAGGTGAAATTTCTCGTGTATCAGGACGTTCTTGATTCTTATGTCTTGATAATAAATCTGGAACAACGTTATCCTTTCCTTTTTTATGTTTCAGGACAAAGTTAAAGCAAGATAAGCGTAAAGTCCAGCGAGCAAGTCTTCCTGATGGATTCGATAAGTTCTGAAACCATTTAAGTGCAGCATGGTCAGTATATATTGTAAATTCTTTACCATTGTCTAGGTAACATCGCCAATGTTCTAACGCAGTTATTACAGCCAATGTTTCTCTTTCAGTAGTTGAGTAGTTCTGTTGATTTTTGTTTAGTGCTTTACTCATGTAAGCAATCACGACTTCTTTGTCATCTTGATGTTGAGTAAGCATTGCTCCTATGCCATAGTTTGATGCATCACAATGTACAGAGAAGGGTAGTTCGAAGTTAGGACAAGCAAGGACAGGAGCAGTTACCAAAGCTTCTTTAAGTTTCTGGAAAGCAGCTGCAGCTTGAGAATTCCAAAGAAATTTAGGAGCGTTCTTCCCGGAACAGGTTAGTTGATTGAGTGGAGAGGCAATAGTGCTAAAGTTTGGAATGAATCTTCTGAACCAGCTGCAGGTGCCTATAAATCTTCGCACTTCTTTTCTACAAGTAGGTACAGGATATTCTAATATAGCTTTTATTTTATCTGGATCAGCACGTAGACCGTACTCGTCCACTAGAAAACCAAGGTATTTCAGTTCTTTCCTGAAGAATTGACTCTTCTCAAAGTTAATAGTCAGATTAGCATATGAAAGTTTTTCATGAACTTTCATGAGGAGTGATATGTGTTCATCAAAAGTCTCGCTAATGATAACGATGTCGTCCAGATAGCAAAATACCTTGTTCTCAAATTCAGGGGTAAAAAGCATATCCATTAATCTTTGTAGAGTTGCAGGTGAGTTAGAAAGACCAAAAGGCATTACCTTAAATCTAAACATACCTCTTCCAGGTACATAAAATGCAGTTTTATCCTTATCGGCAGGATTCAAGGGAATCTCCCAAAATGCTTTCGCAATGTCGATGCTTGATAAGTATTTGGCATTCCTCAAGTTGTCCAAAATTTCGCTTATTAGTGGCAGACTATAAGCATCACGACGTGTAACTGAGTTAAGCTTCCTGCTGTCTACGCAGAAACGCCATTCACCATTCTTCTTCGGAGTGATGAGAACTGGAGATAACCAAGGACTTTCGCATTGTTCAATGACGTTCCATCGCAGCATCTTGTCAACTTCATTAATTAACGCCTTTTGTTTTTCAGGAGACAGTCTGTAACATCTTTGTTTGATTGGGAGAGAATCACCAGTGTCAATCTTGTGGGTGATTAAGTGTGTGCATCCCAGGATACCTTTTTCTTCAAAAGAAATTGTCTTGAAGCGTTGGATGATGTCATTAGCGATGTCCTTTTGATTAGGAGTTAAATGCTCATAAGGTAAAACCTTAGTATCTTTAGTTTCGATAGCAGAACATTTAGATTCTGTAAAGTTAAGAGAAGATAAAACACTAGGTAAAAGATTAAATTTTCTCCAAAAGTCAATACCTAATATTAGCGAAGGAAAAATTTCAGGGAAAACGTAAGCTTTAATTAAATGAGTTTGATTATTGAAATGAATAGGTAAGTCAAAATAACCCAAGGAATTAACTTTTTGATTATTAGCAGTAGAGACAGTAATAAGATCTGACTTGAAAAGTTTGCAGCCCAGTTTAAGAATTTCCAAATGAGAATTATTACCCAGAATAGTTACTGAACTGCCAGAATCTAGTAAACCAGATAAAGTTAAGTTATAAATTTTGACATTAACGAATGGACGATTAAGATCTTGTTCCTTGGAGTAGAGTGTAGAAGAGATTCTGTAACAAGAAAAGAAGTTTTGAATTGTTTTAATCCAATTAGTCCAATCGTCGTTATCAAAGTTTAAGTTACTTTTCAAGTCAGTAGTTAGTTTTTTGAACTAGTATTAGGTTTGGGAGAACAAGTAGGGCAATCTGCAGTTTTAAAACCCTTAAGACCACATTTGAAACAAATCACGAATCGTGGTTGAGTACAAGTGTTCAAAGAATGTCCTTGTTTACGACAGCGAACACAAAAGGAGGTTTGTTGAGGAGCTTTAGTTTGAGAGAGACTATTAACTTGTCTAGAAGGGTATTTGTAGGATGGAGTGAATTTATTCATGAGGGGAGGAGAGGGTCGTGAGTTATTAGAAGAATTTGGAGAGTCAACTGAACTTGAAGTGGAATGCTTGTAGTTGAATTCAGAAATAAGAAGACTTTGTTGTACATTTGGTTCTTTAAATTGTTTGTCTCTGTCTAGAAATTTTTCATAGTTTTGGCAAGTAGCCAGTAGAGAGTCGATAGAGTCAATGTCTTTTAGAGCTACGAAGACTGAATAACATGGGCGAATATTCCTTAAAATAATCTCCAATTGTTCTGTTTCAGAAAGTTTCTTCGAAAGACGAGAAAACATTCCAGACATGATGGAAATATAGATGACAATAGGTTCATCTCGACCTTGAGTTCGATTCCTAATCGCTTCTAAAAGTTTGTGATCATAATCAAAACCACCAAAGTCTTTGATTAATAACGAAGAAAGTTCGTTCCACGTTAAGTTTGGATTCTGATTATATTTAAATCTGAACCAATGAAGAGCATTGTCAGTGAAAATTTCAAACGCTTGTGAAATCAACAAGTCTTTGGACAAGCCACGAGCTATACAGTATTCTTCCAGTTTTTGAAGAAAGGATCTTGGACAGCTTTTACCATTGAAGGTGTGTCTTTTCAGATCTTTGAAGACGTTGGTTGGAGAAAAAGATTGAGGTGGTGGTGGAGGATACGGGGTATGGACCTGAATAGAATTTTGAGAAACAAGAGGGAGTTCCGTGACAGTCGGGTCAACCGTGACAGTCGGGTCAACAGGAGGGTCATTTTCAGTTGGAGCTGGAGTCAAGGATTCAAATTGTTTAGTAATATCGTCATATTTCATCTTCAAAGTATCGAAAATAGCTTTAAAGTCTGGATATAAGTCAGTATCTATTCGTTCCAATCTGTAAAAGATATGATTAATAAAAGTTTCTATTAGTCGCAAGTATTTGGTTTCGCCTTGTAAAAATTTTTTAATTTTACAGTCCAAGTAGGTCAAGGTAGAATCAATTTGAGACAAGTCATCCTCAATCGGAATTGGAGAAGTCAGAATATCTTCAGGGTGAGAATTCGCAACTAAACGCAAAACCTGTTTTTTTAGAAGTAAAACAGTATTAGCTGGTTCCTCACATCTAATCTTCACTTCGTATTCGAGTTCGGCCTTGTTAAGAAATTCGTACTTAATAACCCTTTTCATTGTTATAATTATGTGTAAAGTTAAGTTTAAGAAATAAAAATTTAATTAAAAATTATACCTCTTTAAGTTATCTAAAATAAAAATATTAAAGTGATGGATGTAAGTAAGGTGTTAAATGTAGGTCTAAATATAATCTAGATAAGTTGAAAAACTAGATGAAATTTTGTTCTAGAATAAAAATATTAAAGTGATGAATGTAAGTGTTGTGTGAAATGTAGGTCTAAATATAATCCAGATAAGTTGAAACAATAGATGAAGTGTTGTTTTAGAATTTGGAAGGTTATCTACAATAAAAATATTAAAGTGATGAATGTAAGTGTTGTGAGAAATGTAGGTCTAAATATAATTCAGATAAGTTGAAACAATAGATGAAGTGTTGTATTAGAATTTGGAAGGTTATCTACAATAAAAATATTAAAGTGATGAATGTAAGTGTTGTGTGAAATGTAGGTCTAAATATAATCCAGATAGGTTGAAACACTAGATGAAGTGTTGTTTTAGAATTTGGAAGGTATGAAAAGGATGAATAAATGAATGATGAATAATGAGTTAAGAACGAAAGGGAGAGCAATTAAATCAAAAGGGAATGGACAAGGCGCAGTAAAGGTGAAGAATTAAGAGAGAAAGAGGACTTTTACGTTGGGCGCCAAATGTCGTGAAGCGACAATTAAAAAAAAAAAATAGAACCTAACCTAAGTACAACAAAACAACAAAAGTAGAGCCAGAAAACAATATATTTAAATTTATAAAAGGTATTTACAATTTTATAAAAAAAAATGAAATGAGGATGATGATGAATGAAGTGAGAATACAATTAGATTATAAAAAAATAAAGGTGAGAGAATAGGGGACTATAGTGTTGTAGTGGGGTCTAAAAGTCGAAGCGACACACGTTGCGTTTGCAGAGGTAGGTTTCTTAGCAGCGACGGCACGCAGCGCCTGAAGCCAGCACACGCCGTTTGCGCTTGTAGAAGTAGGTTTCTTAGCAGTGACGGCGCGCAGCGCCTGGAGCCAGTACACGCAGCGTC
This sequence comes from Parnassius mnemosyne, assembly GCA_963668995.1. Taxonomy (NCBI): domain Eukaryota; kingdom Metazoa; phylum Arthropoda; class Insecta; order Lepidoptera; family Papilionidae; genus Parnassius; species Parnassius mnemosyne. Next base: position 39,616,411 of record CAVLGL010000148.1, on the reverse strand, counting down.
CGGAGCCGGCGCACGTAGCGCCTGGAGAAGGGGCGCGCAACGCTTAGAGCCAGCAGTTGCAGCGCCCAAAGGTAGCGCCGGCGGTAGGTGCACTCGGCGCCTGGAGTAAGTAGTAGTAGTGCCCGGAGTAGTGTGGCCCCCGCGCTTGTAGTAGACTCGAAGCGACTTCCGAGGTAGATGGAGGCTTGTAGGATTCCGGAGTGGCGCGGCCCGAGTTTGAAGAAGGCTTCGCCGAAGACTTCACGTGTAAATGGAGGCTTGCAGGATCCCGGGGCAGTGCGGCCCCGGGATAAGGCCTTTAGGAGATACTTCCAATTCGCGAACTGAAGCGAGACTGCCTTTCTTCACCGATTGTTCGGCTTTTATACCTTTCTAGAGAGAACGGAAAAATTATTTAAATTATACGCAAATTTTTTGTAAATGGTCAAGAGAAAAGAGGATTTATGTGGAATTATCGAAATAGGAATAACAGATCGGTAGCAAATTTGAATATAATTACCATGGAAACGATATAAATAAGAAAGACAAAACATGTCAAATTTTTGTTTTTGGTTTATAATAAGAAAACGGTAAGATTTAAGTGGAAAATGAGATATTATTGATATAGGAAAAAAGGTAACGCAACTGCCCACACAAAGCCCAAGATTGTAGAGTTACGGAAAATTAGCTAAAAGATCGAAAAAAGGTAGACTCCATTGACACCAATTTAAAAGTGCTGATAATGTGAAACTACGAAGTAGAAATGATTTGTTATTGTGTTCTTATGGTTTAAAATCGTTACAGGATCCTATGGAAATAAAGGTGATGTAAAATATCCAGTTTTGAGGTGAATGCAGAAAATCGAAACAGAATGGAAAAATGAATTTAAAATAATGTAAAATGATACGTAAGTAGTATAACACTACAAAGGTTATTGATATGAAGTTCTGATTCTGAGGAAAATACATTCCAATCAGCTTCAGACAGGTTGAATTTGAAAAGAGGAGATACACTTCTAGTAGGGACACATCTATTACTTAGGTTTAAGAGGATGGGAAAGTGATCACTACCAAAAGAGGAAGGAAGAGTTTTCCATGATATGCTAGCAGCCAAGATTGGAGAGCACAATGACAAGTCTACTGCGGATCTAATATTCTGCGAAGGGTAGGACATTCTGGTGGGAGAACCATCATTTAGAAGACAAAGATTAAATTCATTGAAGACATCAAGTAGCAAATAAGAAAAAGAGTCAGATTTATGGGAACCCCACATAACATGATAACTGTTGAAGTCTCCTAGAACAATGTAAAGTAGGGAGATGCTTGATAAAATTAAATTGAGTTCTGGAATACAAGAAGGAGTGGGAGCTGGAATGTAAATGGATATAATTGTGATGTCCATAATGTATAGGATTAAGCTGGATAGGTGAGAAAGGAATGGTCCTGTTTAGTAGAATCAGAGCACCGCCATAGCCGTAACTCCTATCACTACGATAGCAGGAGAGGCCTGGGATTCTAAATGTGGACCCTGATTTAAGCCAGGTTTCCGATATTGCAAGTATTGAAGGATAATAAGAGTTAATTAAGTGAATTATATCAGGTTTCTTATTCCCGATGCTCCGACAATTCCACTGGAGGAGGGTTAGGAACTCGAACTTTATATATTCTGGAGAAGAAGGCATCTAGTTTGTTTTTCACGTTGAACGGTAAATGGGAATCATCAAATTTGCCAACAATATCTGTAAGGGAGGGCACAAGATTTTCTAGAAGATTATCATTAGAGGATATTACATTGTTTTGTAAAGCATGTCCATTGGGGAGAGATGAGGAAGGAGTACTTGTAATGTTATAATGAGAAACTTTATCATAACCTACTGAAGATTGCGCTGGGATAGATTTGGCTTTATAGATGGTTTTCCTATAGGATTGGGAAGGAGATGGAAAAGTAGGAAGGTTTCTAGGTGCCTGAGTAGAGGGGAGATGGCTTGCAGGAACTTGTGAGGATGCAACATCAGAATAAGGTCTTCTGACAGCTGGGAAACGGGCAGAGGCCTCAAGATATGACACATTCTCTTGTGCTATTATTAGTTTCGTGGACGTTCACTTCTGCTGTCAGCGTCAAAATGGCGAAAATCAAATCGCCTTATTATGTCACGGTGGTCACGGTTATAGCCAGTCCATATAATATAGAGATCAGTGGCCACCAGTATAAATTAAGTCTATTCCAAAGAGTATAGTAACCACAGACTAAATGAATAGTAACTGTCGTATACACGAATCACGAAGTCTATGCCATACGATCTCCGATCTCCGCTAGGAGTAAAGTATTCTGTGATCTCCGATCATCTCCTAAAAAATAAAGTTAGCAACCCTGTACCAGTGTAGTATAAAAATAAAATTTATTATTATAGTAATAGTCTTCTGTGATTATTATTGTTTCTATACATATTGTTTGTGATTAATATAAATACACATAATTTTCTCGTTTGGTCGTTTGTATTTTATTGTATTATAATAAAGTGCTAAGTGTGTAAGTAAGTGTTTTTAGTTGTGCTATTTTTATGTAATTTTTAGTTGTAGAAATATATTGGATGATGAACCTCCCGATCCCGTAAGGGTTGGCGAAGATTCTTTTTCCTTACCCATTGATAATGACAATGTATAAAAAAAAATTTACCGTAAACGCGCCCAAGTAAGTAACAGTCCTGTCCATCCACAAAAAAAATACTGATCGAAACCAACAGTTTCCTTCAATACCTATTCAATACAATCCACAAAATATTAAAAATATACTTTGTGATGGAGTCAAAAAAGTTGGACAAAACAGGATATCAGTTGAGAATAAAACAGCAGCGGATGCAAATAATTTTATTGATCACTCAGCTCTAAATAGTTATAAATAAGAAACAACTATCCCCTCATAATATATTATCACTCGTATGGGGCGAGTCAGACAAGTTCACATAGAATGGACACTAGAATAATTAATAGCAGCTATAGAAATTCCCTCTGGCTTTGATTCTATAATTAAAGCTTGCCGTCTTAATAGACAAACAGTGAGTGACAACAATAGCGTTTCATAGATTCCAACGCAGACAGTATTTCTAACTTATTCTGGACAAAAACTTCCACCCTGTTTTACTGTTTTTACACTTCTATAATACTACTGGTATTATAGAAGTTTAAAAACAGTAAAACATGTTTTGCCACTTATTCAGTGTCATAAGTGACGTAAGATTTGGTCATGTTATATCCCAGTGCCGATCATCCCCTCGCTGCTTTGTTATGTGCACAGAATCATGATGGTTTACTAAGCAAACTCCCACTTGTCTATTCTGCTCAGGTCCCCACACAGCAAAAGACCCTACTTGCCCTGAATGTCTGTGGCAAAATATTTAAGCTTGTTATGTTAAAAAAAAATATTTCATATTATTTAGAAGCTTCAGCCAGAATCTCTCAGGTAAGAAGATTCTTTGCTGAATCAATAAGAAGCCCACCTCATTTTTTTTTCAACAGACCTCTTATCCCATAACTGACAGTTCTTTATTAACCCCTTTGGCTTAGCCTTCACAAACTTATCATATAAAAAAAACTACTTTTATTCCTCAACATACCTACAGCCAATCATTAAATTCTGGATATGATAAGGCAGCCCATCAGGCAATTGTTGAGAATCCTACTTCTTCCCTTCCTAATGGGTATGGAACTTTGCTAGGGTATGACAAAAAGTCTTATAATGATAATTTCTGTGAACTTATGATATCAATGTTAATTAACATGATTTCCTATTTTAGTGAAACAGAACTTCCTCTCAGTTTATGACAAAAATATACCTACTCAGTTACTTCAATAACGTCAGAGTATTAAACATAAAGAGAATGAACTAATCTTCCTTACTAATAAATTTAGTCCACTTGTTTTTGCCATCAAAGAGATGTAGCTTAGACCTGACTACTAATTTAGGGTCTCAGGTTATTAATGTCTTTGGGATGATAGGATCGATGGAATGTTGGTTCCTCCATTCTGACTTCAAAAAAAATTGTATACTATACCTATTTCTTCAAGGCTCTCAATATATCTTTTCTGTCTGTATACATGCCTTCTTACATGCCTATCTTAGATGAATTTGTTAATCATGTTTCTTCACTAACTCCCCCTGTTATCATGGGATATTTTAATAAGGATGGTGACGTTAAAGAGGCTTAATGTATGGTTTGTAAGGCCACACACTTTCAAGAAGTAGAGTTGTAGTTAGTTAATGAGTACGCCAAAAGGAAAATATCACCAAAGTTAAAAGTTTAATAAAAGTAAAATAGTTATAAAGTTAGAGTGGCAAATCTTTCCTGGAGTAGTTGGTGTTTAGAAAGACGGTTGTTGACGTACTGCCGATTGTGAGAATGCAATTAACCGATTCGTTGCGGCACCAATTTTCGACAACTTTTAGCAACAAATATTTCATGACACGCCGGGCGTGTCAAGCGCTACTATTGTGCCATCCGCCATGTGTAAAAGTAATGTTCTTTTTTATGCTTTTTTTACTTGTTTAGACCTAATTAAGTTTATTTGACATCAAACATAAGTTACAAATGGAAGGATACTTGTTTTTAGTGGGTAACTACGTGTTTTTTACGCGTTTTCTTTGAAATTGAGAGAAAGTGACTTTTTTATGGAGAGATTACAAACCTTTTGTACTATTTTTTGTTGTTATAAAAAAATCATTTATATGTTACGGCCTACGGCTGCTCCTCCAAAGATTCAATCATCCGGGGCCCATCAGCGGAGACTTCACGAACAGACGTAGGTCGGGCCTCAATATGGCCACGTGGAATATGTTCTATCAAAATAAACTATGGGAGAAAGCTAGAAACACATAGTACTTACCATTATCCGAAGCTAACTTCGCACCCAAGGCTTGGGCAGGCCGTGAGTGTGTGTAATAGTGGATTGCGAGTAGTATATAGTGAGGTGTAAATGTCTGCGACCTGAGAAAGCTTAGGCGACCAGCAGCGGCCCAGTTCTAGGCTGCCCCAAAATGCTACATCGCTCCAGCAGGCTTCAGCGCCGGACCACTTCTTTCTTCACTGTCACTACTCAGTCTCTCAGCTTCATTGTACATTTAACTAACTTCAATTCGCCTAATTCCACACTCATCACAGAATCGAACACGTGATATCCGACACGGCAAGGACAGTAGCACAAAATTCGACATTGAATGTCCCGGATTCACTTATCACAAATTATAAATTCGACACCAGAATAACACGTCGCGCCAGAGTCAAAATACGCCTTGTTGACACGGAAATTAATCTACCTAGGCAACCAAAACACAACGCTCTCAACCCAGGAATGCGCGGCTCGAATCCTAGACCGTATATCTACTAGACGCGCGTACACTATTCTGCACTCTCGCCCGAGTTAAATATCGCACAATTCACATATCTACGTGACGAAGAAGCACGTACTTCATCTAGCTATCTAGATCCACGACAGGTCTTGAATTTCGCTAAGGGAGCCGCACGGGCTCCCTGCATCGTGTCTGGCGGGGCACTGACTTTCTGCCCACGCGTCGAGCGACAGACTGCCCACGCGTCGAGCGACACCTCGGCGTTTATCTCACCTACATACCAAATCAGGTGAGGCGCTAGCTCGAACGCCATTGGAGGGCGTACAAATTACCTTTTTTGGCCTAAACAAGTAGGTACAGCTAAATCACCCTGGAAACCTTGGTTTTTATTAAATTAAATTTTCACCTAATAATAACATTTGTAAATATCAAACAATGAAGAACCTTAATTTGAAAAAAAAAGGTATATCATTCATTGATATTTACAAATGTTAAATATTATTTAATGTTAAATTTATACAAATGTAAAAGTAAAGTCGATCTGAAAACGTCTAATTAGTAAGAATAGCAAAACAAGTGTTTTCAAAAGGAAAATAACGCCGGCGCTATACGGCGGCGGATTGACAAAAGACTATTTATTAGCGAACTTTTTTATGCATGAACGGTTTCAAACTGTTTCAAGCAAAAATAAACCTTATACCATATCACAAGAGCACATGGTACTTCGTAGGTCTATTCGGCCATATGATAGTAATAAGAGGGCAGTTCAACCATTTTAAGCAAAATTAAACAATAAGACAAACGCATTTTTTTTTAACAGGAGACTTGTTTTTACAGAAACTTATTTACACCTTGAGTTTGTGAGCGATCGCAATGGTTGCTATTATTTGTTACTTATTAGACAATTTTTCCATAACATGATTTAAAATCCACAAAGAAAAAATAGTACCATGTACACGTTAAAAAAAGTATGCCAACGCCTAAAAATTTCAAATTTTCAAAATATCCAGAAACGAAGCTGCATGCATGAACTACTCGCAAAATAATGAGTATTTTGTTATGGATAAATTTTCCAAAAAAGCAATTTGAGGGAGTTATAACAATTTTTAAAAAAGACACGCCTGGCGTGTCACTCGCACTGAACCGGTTAATTAGCTCTAACAACATTTAACTATAATTTGTTTGTCATATTATATTAACGCATTAATATTGTTCTAACAACATTATTTGTCTTTTGTTTTAGGTAATTCAATAGATAAGTTGACCTGAATCCATCACATAATATTCATAGTAACACTTTAACTAAGTTTGAGATTCCAAATATGAGGAAATGTGTATTTTGCAAATGTCCCTACAAAAAAGGTAGCAAAACAACATTTCACAGGTATGTGCATTTAGTTATTGTTTTTAATCAGAATTGGTGTGAATTGATATGTAAAGCATAAGATTGTAATCAGAAATTTGTATTGCAATACTATCTTAAAAAGTACATTATACATTTTTGGCTGAATTGATATGTGTGTATGTTTTGTTTTGGATTTGTTAGTGATTCAAAGAGATCATATCGGTAATTTTATTTCTGCAGATTTCCAGCCAACTTAAGGGCCAGGAGTGTATGGCTTCAGAACATGAAAGCTGTTGACTGGACTCCAAAGGAAAAGGATCATCTTTGTTCAAATCATTTTGATGCTAAATGTTTTAATAAGCATTACAATAGAACAACACTGAAGCCGGGTAGTGTTCCAACAATATTTGAAGGATTATTTGATAGTAAGTTTAAGTTTGACCTAATAAATAATGGAATCGTATATGATGACAAAAAACTTTAAGGTTTTAATTCTAAACAAGTTCAATGTATTCTAATATAAATACTATAATAAAGCGGAAAATAATTTTTTTTTGTTTGTATAAACACGCTAATCTCTGAAACTACCAGTCCGATTTGAAAAATAATTTTGGTATATTATAGTCAGCTTCATGAGGAATAGTATAGGCCAACTAGAATTAAGCTACACCGCGGCGTCACTTGCCCTTACGCACACAGCATGCATTCCTCACGGCATTAAGGACGCACCGGCAATCGGACTGTACTATAAACCTCCGGTCTGAGCAGGGGTGATGTGGCGGCGCTGTCGTCGTGCCACAAGCGAAACACATCGAAACCTAAATCGCATTAAGAAAGTTCCGAAGTTAAAGCAGTATATATAGAATAGCTTCGAACTACCACTCGGAGCGTTGGCCGCTCCCCGGGCAGAACACATTGCCCGGAGGGAGATCTTCCCTTTTTCTTCCACCCGCCACATATTAATAACAGATAATAAGAGATTGATAGCATATTTATCAAGGATTATTTTGTATCCACACACTTTTTATGTATCGTGTACGGTTTTCTTTAAAAAATGGAAAAAAACCGCGCTTCGGGACGCTTACTGGGGTACGGGAAAGGGTGGGGGGAGCTCACCCAGAAAGGTGGAGGGAGAGTGAATAAAATATGCGGATAGATAAAAATATTACATTAATTATGCCAATTTTTCCATACATTGCTATGTCATCATTAATCTACATTACAGCCCTTCACAAATAGACTGCTGAAAATAAGCCTCCTCCAATGAATGTCACAAAGCACGGTACTGAGCCACCTGCATCCATTGACCTCCTGTATGTCTTACCAGGTCGTCACTGCATCTATACTTCGCCTACCGGTACAAGGCTGCCACTCAAGAACCTTTTTTCCCCATCGATTGCTGGTTCTTCGAACTATATTACCGGCCCATTGCCACTTCAGTTTATTAATCCGTTGGCCTATGTCGGTCACTGGGTTTTATCACGCAAAGAAACCCTGAGCATAGCCCTCTGCATAGCTCGTTGAGCGGTCTTGAACGTCCTCATAAGTCAAGCAGTGAAGGACCACGTTTCAGATCCATGTCATCACTGGCAACACGCACTGGTTGTACTATCTCGTTTTCAAGTTTTAAAGGTATACCTGACGAGAAAATGTGTCGTAATTTCCCGAACGCTGCCCAGCCGAGTTGAATCCGTCGATAGACCTATCGGTCGAAGTTGGGTGTACCTAGTCGGACTATTTGTCCCAGGTAAAAATATATTCGTAAAAACTTCGAGCTTAGTGTTCCCAACAAATACCGGCATAGGTGTGACATGGACATTACACATGATTTTTGTTTTGGCCATGTCCATTTTAAGACGTATCCGCTGGGAGACACTATTGAGGTCATTGAGCATAGTGTTTAGGTCCTCCAGCGATTCTGCCATAAGGACTATATCGTCGGCAAATCTAAGGTGAGTGATGTACTCGCCATTGATGTTAATACCGTATCCTTTCCAGTCCAGTAGCTTGAAAACTTCTTCCAATGCAGCGGGGAAGAGTTTCGGGGAGGGATATAACGTCACCCTGTCCCACATTTCTCTGCAGTTGGATAGGTTTCGTACTCGTTTCGGTTCTGTACTCGGATAGTCATCGTAGCCCTACTGTACAAACACTTCATTACTTCGATATACCGTCAGTTAACTTGGCACCGCTGAAGGGACTGTAGCACCGCCCAAATTTCGACGGAATCAAAGGCTTTTTCATAGTCCACATACGCAAGGCAAAGTGGCAGATTGTACTCTTCGGTCTTCTGTACAATTTGCCGAAGGGTATGTATGTGGTCTATGGTACTAAAGCCTTTTCGGAAACCGGCTTGTTCGGGAGGCTGGAAGTCGTCGAGTCTGCGTGCGAGACGATTCGTAATGGCTCTCGAAAACAGCACGTCGACGCGGCGCAGAAGGGAAATCGGTCTGTAGTTCTTCAAGAAAGCGTTGTCGCATTTCTTGAAGAACAAGACCACCGCACTTCTGCTCCACGCCTCCGGTGTAATGCCACCATGGAGGACGGAATTAAAGAGCTTCTGAAGGACTTCAAGTACCGGTTTTCCACCCGCTTTCAGAAGCTCCGCTGTAATTCCATCCTCGCCTGGGGCCTTGCCGTTTTTAAGGTGCTGGAGAGCCATTCTAATCTCGCTCAGACTGACGTCCGGGATTTCATCGGAATAATGTCGGATAAGACTCGCTCTTGGATCGTTACTCACACTTGCGTGCGGCTCCAACGATGACGTGTACAGCTGCCCATAGAACCTCTCAATCTCACTCAAAATCTCAGGTGCCCCGGAAACGATGCTGCCACATTCTGTCTTCAGCTTTGACAGTTGGCGCTTTCTGGCAGACAGATCTCTGGCAAAGACTTTGGAGCCTTGGTTCCGCTCGATCGCTTCTTCAATACGAGCTGTATTGAAGTTGCGTAAGTCCCGCCGCATGCATTTGGAGATCTGTCTGTTCAGTTGCCTGTATGCTGTCAAATCTGTTGAAGAATGTAGCTTCATCTCCCGTCTAACAGCCATGAGATTAAGAGTGTGATCGGAGAGTTTTTGTGTTCTTCTGCGGCGGGTCTTGCAGAACTTAGCTCCGACCGCATGGACAGTTTCCACGAGCTTGTCATTCAAATCGTCCACTTCATTGCAGTCTTCTAGGCACTGAAAACGGTTTTGTAACTCGAGCTGAAAGGTTTCGGGACTTTGGATTAGAGCACGAGGGGGACGGAGCGTTGACTTCATTAGACGAGACCTCTCCAACTTAACCGTGCCAGCTGTCTTTACTTATCCATACAAATATGGTTAGTCCAGATTATATGCAGTAGTTTGTAATGTTAGGGTTCTAATTTAATATTGTTCAAATTTTTATGTTTCTTTTTTATGTTTTTGTATTCACTTTCAATTACAAAAATCCATGTTTCATTTCAAAAACACCTTTTCTATTTTCTTCACTACATCCATTCCGAACGCCTCATTAAAGCTGAACGCACATTTGGTCGCGCTGTACGCGCCGAGTTCGCACATTTACACGTACGCATCGTCCGCGCCGTGCGCAAAACTTTTGTATTGCCAATAACTTTTGCAGTTTTTTCCAACCACTGGTGCGAAACGGTACAGTGAAATTGATCGCTCGAAATCACTATGGAAAAAAATATAGTAATAGCCTGCTTATTGGTAGAGGTAGAAGAAAATAAAATTCGAAGAAAAAGAAGATTCTGGATTCATAATATTAATATATATATATATATATAGAACCTTTCACGGTAAATGTTGCTTTAGGTTCAGTGTGCCTCTAACTAATCGGTGATCGCTGCCGGTTTTCACCCTCGCGATCACTGAGACATCACTGAACAGTTGTCGTCATAATGAAGTCAATCTCATTTTTTGTCGAACCGTCGGGGCACGACCAGGTCCACTTCCTGTGGGGTCGCTTCTGGAAGAAAGAGTTCATCATAAAGAGTCCCTCTTTCTCCATGAAGTCAGCCAACTGCTGGCCCCTTGGGTTCCGTTGCCCTATTCCAAATTTCCCTACTTTCAGCTCACCGTTCTCTCTTGTGCCTAGTTTTGCATTGAAGTCTCCCATTAACACCGTATATTGGGTTTTGGAGGAATGCATGGCTCTAGAGATATCCTCATACATTTCCTCCACCTCCTGATCGGGGTGTGCCGAGGTTGGTGCGTAAACCTGTATGATCTTCAGCGAATACCGTTTGGTGATTCTGAGTATAAGGTACGCAACCCTCGTCGACACACTCTCAATCTTTACAACGTTGTTAACGAGAGACTTGTGGACGATAAATCCGACACCTCCTTGGGACAGATGGTCGCCCTCCCAGTAATAGAGCAAGTTGCCGGATTCGAGGATTACCGTGTCCTCCCCCTCTCTTCGGACTTCGGATAATCCTATAATATGCCAGCGTAACTTGTCTATCTCTTCTTCCAGCTCCACAATCTTCTCGTCAGTCCTCAGGCTGCGTGCGTTGTATGTTGCCAGGTCGAGTCGTCGTAGGTGGCAACCGAACCTCCACCGGAGATTCTTAGCACCCCCTGCCCCGCCGTTACCATGGTCGCCACCGTAGCCAGGAATAGCGGGGCCGCCGGGGACTGGGGGCCGTTTATTATTGTCATTGCTCATGGGGGGTATATTGCCATAGTTGCCACGCCTGGCGAGCGGGTTGGCAACCGCAGTTTTTTTTTATTGTTATTTTGGCTATTATCAGGAAGATGCTGCTGCCCATCTCCTGCCTGTTTCCCTTTGTCGCCTTTTACGACACCCACGGGAAGATATGGGGTAGTGGTTATTCTTAACCGCCACTACACGGTTAGTACACGGTTATTCATTTCGTCCACTGCAATTGCACTGAAAACTGTTTTGGAACTGGAGCTGAAAGGTTTGGGGACTTTGGATTAAAGCACGAGGGGGACGGAGCGTTGACATCATTAGACGCGACCTCTCCAACTTAACGTTTAGGTTCAGCGTGCCTCTAACCATTCGGTGATCGCTACCAGTTTTCACCCTCGCGATCAGTGAGACTTCACTTAACAGTTGGCGTCTAGTCGTCATAATGAAGTCAATCTCATTTTTTGTCGAACCGTCGGGGCTTGACCACGTTCATTTCCTATGAGGCCGCTTTTGGAAGAAAGAGTTCATCATAAAGAGCCCCTTTTCTATTCTTAGTCTTTATTCTATTCCGAATTTCCAGAGTCCTTATTCTATTCAGAATTTCCGTACCTTCAGTTCACCATTCTCTCTTGTGCCTACTTTTCCGTTGAAGTATCCCATTAACTACGTATAGTGAGTTTTGGAGGAATGCATGGCTTTAGAGATATCCTCATACATTTCTTCCATCTCCTCATCGGGATGTGCCGAGGTTAGTGCGTAAACCTGTATGACCTTCAACGAATACCGTTTGGTGATTCTGAGTATAAGGTACGCAACCCTCGTCGACACACTCAATCTTTACAACGTTGTTAACGAGAGACTTGTGGACGACAAATCCAACACCTCCTTGGGACAGATGGTCGCCATCCCGATGATAGAACAAGTTGCTGGATTCGAGGATTACCGTGTACTCTCCCTCTTCGGACCTCAGATTATCCTGTAATATCCTAGCGCAACTTGTTTATCTTTTCTTCCAGCTCCAGGATCTTCTCGTCAGTCCTCAGGGTGCGTGCGTTGTATATTGTCAGATCGAGTAGTTTGAGGTGGTAACCGAACCTCCACCAGAGATTTTTAGCACCCCGTGCCCAGCCGTTACCATGATCGTCACCGTAGCCAGGAATAGCAGGGCCGCCTAGGACTGGGGGCCGTCTCTTCGTAACTTTCTGATGTTTGTCATAGTTGCCGCGCTTGGCGAGCGGCTTGGCAGCTGCAGTTTTTTTATTGTACTATTGCTGTTATCAGGAAGATGGTGCTGGCCATCTCCTGCCTGTTTTCCATTGTCGCCTCTTACGACACCCACGGGAAGCTATGGGGTAGTAGATATTTTTAACCGCGACTACAAGGCTACCGAAAATGCTGGAACTAAGTGTCATGTTATGTCGCGCGGCTTAGACATCGTGATATACGCGGGTGAAACCGCCGGGCACAGCTAGTTTTGTATATAGGTTTTCATATTATTAAGTATGGACAAACTTATATTATCATTTCTAGACATCAATTCTTGCAATGCGCTTAAAATAGCTGACTGTGAAAATGAGTCCATAGGGGAAAAAATGGATGTAGTAGAACAGAAACCAGCTGTCTTTACTTATCCATACAAATATGGTTAGTCCAGATTATATGCAGTAGTTTGTAATGTTAGGGTTCTAATTTAATATTGTTCAAATTTTTATGTTTCTTTTTTATGTTTTTGTATTCACTTTCAATTACAAAAATCCATGTTTCATTTCAAAAACACCTTTTCTATTTTCTTCACTACATCCATTCCGAACGCCTCATTAAAGCTGAACGCACATTTGCTCGCGCTGTACGCGCCGAGTTCGCACATTTACACGTACGCATCGTCCGCGCCGTGCGCAAAACTTTTGTATTGCCAATAACTTTTGCAGTTTTTTCCAACCACTGGTGCGAAACGGTACAGTGAAATTGATCGCTCGAAATCACTATGGAAAAAAATATAGTAATAGCCTGCTTATTGGTAGAGGTAGAAGAAAATAAAATTCGAAGAAAAAGAAGATTCTGGATTCATAATATTAATATATATATATATATATATATATATATAAATCACTAAGTATTCATATTGACAATCGATGCAAAAAATTATGTATAATAAATTACGAACAAATTAAAAGTTATCAAAATACAAAAATTATCACGTAAGTCGAAACCACCAGTTATAGAGGAAAATCCACAAAGTTTGCAACGTTGGACAACACTGAGTATCAGCACGCGCCGAATGTTATATGACGTCATCAGCATGCGTCCTTCAATATTCGGATACCTACCGCATTTTATAAAATCGGCGCGTACGGTGCGGGTGTAATGTGCGAGGTTTTATATGATTTCCCGCGCCTTACGCGCGGAAATCATATGAACGTACGGCGCGGACAAATGTGCGTTCAGCTTAATCCAAACAGGGTGTAAAGTTTGGGTTTTTGGATATCGAGGCCCTACTGTAATTAGAGTAAAGAATAGAATATGTTCCTTAAAAAGAGGTATAATTTATTTTTAAACTCTTTCATTTCACGTTGCTATACTATTTTGAAAATTTAATTGATTAATAAGTATAAAAGATGATAGCATATTCATCAAGGATGATTTTGTTCCCACACCACTGTTTATGTTTCGTGTATGGTTTTTTAAATCTGAAAAAAAATAGCTCTTCGGGTCTCTTTCTGGGGTGCTGAGGGGATCACCCGGAAACGGGGAGGGTGAGTTTTTTATAGGATAGGGGTGAGAAGCGGGCACACAGTCCACCTGATGGTAAGAGGTTGCTGTGGCCCATAGACATCTACATCTATCCTCGTTTGCAAATCAAAATGCAGATCGTTGTCAGTCGTGAGGAGTAAGATGGAATGCCTCGTTTCCAGTGAAAAGGGTCGCCGGTTCTCTACACTCATCATACGAAACACACCAGCATGAAGCTGCTATTTTCCGCTGGTATTCTGTGAGATTCATGTCGCGCGGATCAGACACGTGATATACGCGAGTGAAACCGTGGGGCACAGCTAGTTATGTATATATGTTTTAATATTATTAAGTATAGATAAACTTTAATTGTATTATCATTTCCAGACTCCAATTCATGCGATGAGCTTAAAATAGCTGACAGTAAAAATGAGTCCAGAGAGGAAAAAATAGATGTAGTAGAACCGAAACCACCTGTCTTTACTTATCCATACAAATATGGTTAGTCCATATAATATGTAGTCTTTTGTAATGTTAGGGTTCTAATTTAATATTGTACAAATTTTTATGTTTTCAGCAATTTCTACCTCTTTAACTACTGAAAGTATAAGCACAAGGCCCTTTTCAAGGATACAGTCGCCAAAGCAAAGCGGGGCCAAAAGATTACCAAGCGAAAGTATCTTGGAAGATAAAGGGTTACAAAAAGGTATATAAGTAAACGGATATGGCACATAAATTAGTCGATACTACTAGTCTAAATTAATATCACCTATTCATTGAAATAACCCTTTTTTAGGTGCAAGTACTACATACGAATCAAAAAGCAATCTACACGATATCACCAGAAACGGACATGGCTATGTAGCCTCTCGAACTCCAAAGAAATCAATAATTAAATATGGCGTAGCGCATGACCATCAGTATGAAAATACTCCCAGGTCCTCAAAGATAGTTATACAACGTGCCAAGCGATCGTTAAAAATTAGAAATGCACGGATAAAAGTTTTGACCCAACATGTTAAAAGATTGAAAACTAAAGTAGCCAACCTCAAAAACGTTATTAATAACTTAAATAAACGGAATAAAGTCCCTGAAGAACACTGACCTGTATATATTATTACCACACTCCTGTGCTAATTTGCGACGCTATGCGAGTGTCCCGAGAACTAATTTCGAACTTATTGCAAATGGCTGTCGTGGTAAATTGAACAACCGTGAAGCGTTTATGCATTTTATTTCAATTTGTTGATGTTTTTGTGAGTTTTTAAGGTCATTTGTGTCGGTTCGAACTTTCAAACATGAGGAAATGTGTATTTAGCAAACATTGCTACAAGCACAGCTTAGAGACTTAACAGTTGTGAAACGCCTTTGATGTCAGGCGATGCCTACGCCTGCGTAGGTATTTACGCGACCAGCTTGTATGCTAGGCGTTGTCACGAAAATGTAAAATAATTTTGGATATTATAATACTCATTATCATTTATTAACATTATGTGCATACTTTTAAGCTAAAAACATTTATTGAACAAGACCATTTTTTATTACTACAAGAAAAAAACAAATTTACAAGTACTGCCAAATATTTTCGTGACACTTTCTTTTTATAGATGTTTTCAGTTTTCGACTGTAAAATTTAATTATGTAGTGTATTCGCATTCGTATAAACAATTTTATCAAAAATAAATGAGGTATGTGCATTTAGTTATTGTTTTTTTTAATCAAAATTGGTGTGCAATGACATGTAAAGCATAAGATTGTAATCAGAAATTTGTATTGCAATACTATCTTAAAACGACATTATAGATTTTTGGCCGAATTGATATGTCAAAGAGATCATACCGATAATTTTATTTTTCAGATTTCCAACTGACTTGTTGGCCAGGAATGTATGGCTTTAGAATATGAAAGTCATTGACTGGACACCAAGGAAGTAGATTGTCTTTGTTCTAAAAATTTCGATGCTAAATATTTTATTAAGCATTACAATAGAACAACAGTGAACTTGGTTGGTGTTCCAACAATGTTTGAAGGAATATTTGAAAGTAAGTTTAAGTTTGATCAGGCCTGTCTCACTTCGCGCTTTAGGCATGAAAATATACCTACGCTGCGTGGTCCCCTACAAGCGGCTAATTCCTTGCGGTTGGCACGCGCGTGCTCGACTGACGCGCACCTTACGCCACTTTTGATATTTATTTTTGAGTTTTTATTCAAGTATGACCTCTTAAAAAGCCAAAAGGTACTGCATAGCATGCGGGTGCTTAAATAACAATAGGAATGTCGACTATTCATTCTTTACTGTTCCTAAGGATACCGAAAGGTAATATATTATTATTTACAGGTAGATCTAGATAATTAGGTACTTAGTTACTGATGCCATAGTTATAGGTTTATTATTTGATTAGCGACACGACCACAGCTTCGCATATTTCGATTTTTTCGCGTGTAATGCCAATGACCTTAAAAATCGTTTAGTGTAAGTAGACCTCCCAGTACTAGTGACTGCCTACTAATGCAATATCTTTAGTTTAACACTTGGTAAGTTTTTTAGTTTAACAATTGGTCGATAAAAGAAAGAGATTGAAAATAGTAGCACTTCTCATTGCCATTCTTTCATGAATAATGCCCTCGCGTGTCGCATATTTATAAAGAGCAAAAAATGTGAAACAGACAAGTGACGGCTCCGTGGCGCAGTGGCTTAGCAATGAGTTCCAGCGCTGGTGGCCACAGGTTCGAACCCCGCACGGAACAAGTATTTGTATGGCCTACAAATAATTGTTCCGGGTCTGGATGTTTGTCCTTGTGCAATTTATGTTTGTAAAGTTCCTCCAAGATACAGGAGAAAATCCTAGTGTGGGGTTAACATTTTTTAAAAACAATGTAACAATATAAACACTATTTCCTGACTCAAATGCTTGCGATGAGTTTGAAATAGCTGACAGTGAAAATGAGTCCAGAGGGGAGAAAATGGATGTAGTAGATCCGCAACCACCTGTCTTTACTTATCCATATAATATGTGTTATTTGTAATGTTAGGGTTCTAATTTAATATTATTAAGTTTTTATTTTTTCAGCAATGTCTACCTCTTCAGCTACTGAAAGTATGGGCACAACGTCTTCTTCATCAAGGCGACAGTCAACAAAGCAACGCGGTATCAAAAGATTACTAAGCGAAAGTATCTTGGAAGATAAAGAGTTACAAAAAGGTATGTAAATAAAGGGATGTTGCACATAATTTTGTCGATACTGCTAGTCTAAATTAATGCCACCTAATCATTGAAATAGCCCTTTTTATAGATACAAGAACGACTCAAAAATCTACACGATATTACAAGAACCGAACTTGACTATGAAGTCTCTCCAAACTCTGAACTCCAAAGAAATTAAGAATTGAAATGGCATCGATGTAGCATGAACAAGTAAAAAAAATATATTGATAAATATCGATATATTTTTTTCATTTGCCCGTCCCTAGCAACTGGCTGTCGTAACATTTAGAATAAGTAGATTATAAAAAATATTGTGTCTTAAGTTTACAATAAAAGCTGATAAACGTTTTGTTTATTTAATCTTATCATCTTGTGCCAACCCTACGAAAATAGGTAAAAAAAAATTGACAGCTCCTTAGAAGCTTTGCCTCTGTATGGTTTCTTTACTCATGTGGTGAGATAGAATATACTGGCGTTTGCGTATAGACCATGAAGCAAATACAAAGAGGAGACGATGTAATTAAATTTCACTATGTAACAACGCGTGACAATTTGCGAGGTGAGGGGATGCAAAGCGCCGCCCACTATACACTATCTACATCTACCGATTAATAGTAAAACTACTCGAATCGTTCCATATCGATGTTGCAATGTAGTTTAGCTATCTTGACGATAGATGGCGGCCTGTCCACAAAACGTTATAAACTATATAAATAATATTTTGGCGATTAAAATTTCTTAATGTCTGAATGAAAAACAAATTTCAGCACCTTCGTATGATTATTTTATCGTTACTGAGCTCTACGTAACTATATTTTTAGTTCACATAACACAAAGTGTCGCCATCTAGTGTCGAATATATTTAATTATTTTTGAAAGCCGACGCAAAGAGATTTTTCTAGAACTATTTTAATAAATTAGGTGTAAAATTACTTACAAATGAAATGTGATGCCATCCATAATATCGGAGCGTCTATCTGAATAGTTTTTCACGATAAAACACAACACTTCATCCTTTTCTTCTTAATATTACGAAAATACACCGATTTGCGATTTTTTCAACACATAAGCGCACAGGACGAATGCTGACAGTATACTAACTAAAGCCATGGCCAAAGATGGAACCAATCATTGAAGCAACCATTCCATTCGGAAGTTGGGGTCTCCAAAATGGCCGTTTTGTAGGCGTCCACAGCTTCTTCAGGTGATGAAAATCTCTGTCCAATTTATACTTTATTTTAGGGAAAGTATAGAAATCATTAGGGCTTAGGTCGGAGCTGTACGGCGGATGGTCTAATAATTCTATGTTTTCTTGCTCTAAAAACTCTTTTGTTCTGTGTGCGGTGTGAAAATTCGCATTGTCGTGATGGAGGATGATGCGGCGGTTGCAGTTCTCTTTACGGAGTTCAGAAACGACCTGTGGCAAACAAATGCTAGCATACCATTCTGCATTAACCGTTCTTTGTCCCTCAAGACTAATAGTCGTAACATGGCCGGTTTTGGAGACAAACGTGGCCACCATTTTTTTTTGCAACACTCTTTGGACGAACAATTTTTGTTGGCTTTAACTCATTTTCGAACACTCAAACTCGTGACTGGTTTTTTGTTTCGGGTTCGTACGCGTATATCCAGGATTCGTCATCTGATACGATGTTGTATACAGCATTTGAGGATCCTGCGTGAAATCTTTCGAGAGTCCTGACGCACCAAGTACCGCGAGCCGCTTTTTGCTCTTCACAGAGCGAATGCGGTATCCATCGGGAAAACAACTTTTTTACACCTAATTGTTCATGCAAGATTATTTGTATTTGACTCATGCCAATGTCTAAAGTTGCCTGAATTTCGCGGTATGTCACATGTCGATCTTCCTCAATCAGCTTACGCACAGCATCAACGTTTTCTTGGGTGACTGCAGTTTTTGGACGACCTTGACGGGGATCATCACTGAGCTTGACACGTCCACGTTGAAATTCAGCAAACCAGCGATAAATTGTGGTTTTGGATGGGGCTTCATCACCAAATGCAGAAATCATCCGGTCAACACACTGTTTTTGTGTTAAACCACTTCGAAAGTCATAATAAATCATCGCTCTTGAATTTTCTCGAGTCAATTCCATTTTCTCAACGACTAAACAAGTTTGACAAAACCTTGTGACAAGACCGAGAATCTTTTTTTAAATAAATAAATGATATTTGATTTTTAAAACCAAGGACTTTTCAATTAAAAAAAAAAATTTATATGACGGGAACAGTGGAAATATTCCATTCCCGATACTTTTAGTGCAGCCTATGTATTTGTCTATATTTCGGTATGTATATATGTATGTATATATATACATACAATGATTGTATATATATATATATATGTTTATGTATTAGTATATATATATATATATATATATTTATCATAAACATTTTACTGAAACGTACAGATCTGCAGTCTATGGGTTAACCTTATCCATTTTTTTTTTCTACGAGTATCTATCTGTGTGACAAACGGCAAAATAAAAGAAGAAGAAAGTAGAAAGTAAATTGAGCATTTAAGTTAAATTTCTACGACACTAAAAATGCGATAGTATAAGCAAAACTATTTATTAGATATGTCGCAAATAGTTCTTATAGCGAATAGTCGTATACATATTTTTTTAAACAGATGCCCCACACTATGAATTTATCCTGTATTGTGGGTGCTTTTACAAACCTACATACACAAATAACCAGACCCGGCACAATTATCTGTAGGCCTTACAAATATTTGTTCCGTGCGGAAAACGAACTCGCGACACGCAGCAAGAGATTGCTCAACCACTGCGCCAACCGTGTCAACAAATTATATAAAAATAGGTGTACAATATTTTTTATAAAAAAATTGTATTATATTATAATTAATTACCTGATATGCCTTTTGCCTGCCTAATTTATAATCTATTTGTAATGCATCAAAATAAAAAGTTCGTTGAAATAATTTTATTAGTTCTTTCTATCAAATGCTGACAGGAAAATTAGAGAAATTATATACGAAACAACACAGAAAATAGATTATGCAATGTAATTTTTAACATGAACTCCTATAAATCCATATGAATCCTAATGTTTAATAAAAAACCAGTTTAAATAATACATTTTAATTCATACCAGGATAAAATGATACATTTTACGAGCTGAGATAACAATAATTTAAAATTAAAAATTTTGTATAGCCGACTTTAATATAAATTATTAAGAATAACTCAAAAACCATTGGTCTGACCTTGATGAATATGGGTAATGTTTCATATGGGACCACACGAGAAGTACCAGCTTTCAAATAAAAAAAGAATCATCGAAATCGGTTCATCCAGTAAAAAGTTATGAGGTAACACACGTAAAAAAAACATACAGTCGAATTGAGTAACGTCTCCTTTTTGAAAGTCTGCAGAAAAAAGGGAAACTTACGAATGAAATGACAATCCCAAAACTTTTGGTTCACCATCACTTTTACAATCAGTTACTAGACTCCACAGAATCAGTAATTCATTTATGGGGCAATGTATACGCTTTTACAACAAAATCCCAGGACATATTCAAAGTTTATAAATAAACAAGTTTAAAAGTTTTATTAAAGAAAAACTGTATAATAAGGGTTATTATAATATCAAGGAATACATGAATGAAAAGAACCCCTGGGAATAAGGTGATCGCCACCATGCTGGTTCTATGAAAAATTATTTAAAAATTGTATAAACGAAATTATGTTTGAAAAAAAAGTCCCGCTGGGTTTCTTGCTGGTTCTTCCCAGGACAGAGGTATTTTCCGAACCAGTGGTAAATAAAAAATTACTTTCAATAAGAATTATGTAATAATCGATATTGAATAAAAAATTATTTTATCTATTCTATTCTATTCTAATCAAGAATGTTGCACCGCACGATTGTGAACAATGAGGTTTTGCCTATAACTCCTTGATTAACACAAATTAACGCCGATTAATACTATGAATGCCATGCCAAACTTGTTTAGCTAAATCTTTGTTTGAAAAAACCGGCACGCGGTGAGAGATGCAGATAGCCATGCTCTGTCCTTTTTCTTCTAATACGTTATGTCTATTCACTTCTCTTTCTTGAGGGAAAGAAGGAAGCTATCTAGCAGTCTGTAGTTTTCTTTGTCTACGCCACCGGCGGACCGAAGGAAGCAAGCATAGCCACATAATATATAATAGTGCTACGTACAGAAGATGAACTTCTTTGATGTTGACTGCTTGCCGAAGTTTTTATCTATACAAATAAATAAAATTGTAGTGTCTGTTTGTAACGTCAAAATTACAGCGTTTTACTAAATGCATATAAAAGTATAAACGGTTCTTATAACAAAAATACACAAATTTAAAATTTTTTGTCTGTCTGTCTGTCTGTTTGTTCCGGCTAATCTCCGAAACGGCTGGACCGATTTTGACGGGACTTTCACTGGCAGATAGCTGATGTCATAAGGAGTAATTTAGACTTTGTACTTTTTGAAAAATAATTTGTTTCTCGCAAAAAAAAAAATTAAAACCCTAAATTACATGCGAAAGAAGTCGCGGGGAACAGCTAGTTAATTAGATAAATCACGCACGCAA
This sequence comes from Parnassius mnemosyne, assembly GCA_963668995.1. Lineage (NCBI taxonomy): Eukaryota > Metazoa > Arthropoda > Insecta > Lepidoptera > Papilionidae > Parnassius > Parnassius mnemosyne. The sequence goes on along the minus strand of CAVLGL010000148.1, from coordinate 39,594,571 downwards.
GCTAAATTAAACTTTAACATTATTTTCGTTTTTTTCATTATTATGTTTTTTTATTATTGTTTTCAAAATTGTTAATGAATGTATTTAATATAATATACATGAAAATATACATTACAATTACACTAAAAGTTATATAACTATTTTATCCTTTATGTAAATTTACCAAACAATAAACCAAAAATATTTCAACAAGTATTTACAAGAAATCTATTTACATGACAGTTTAAAAAAAACTGAAATTCACTAGTACGTCGCTTGCCTAAAATGTGCTAGCCCTGACTGTGTAATGTATACAACCTGCGAACCTTAGGTTTCATTTACATCTCGCAGGTAGCAAGAGTGACAGATGCCTAGCTTAGCGTTTTTCCTCTTAGTATATTTTTGCGGGGGGTAAATCTGCGCATACAAAAACAATCGTATGTACGCTTTCTCATAGTTTTTTTTTAATAGGATAAGGGTGACAATCGAGCACACAGTCCACCTGATTGTAAGTGGTTGCTGCGGCCCATAGACATCTATATCTATCTTCGATTACGAATCAAAATGCAGATGCGTTGTCACCCGTGAGGACTAAGATGGAATGCCTCGTTTCCAGTAAAAAGGGTCTCCGGTTCTCTACACTCACCACACGAAACACAGCAGCGTTAAGCTGCTATTTTACGCTGGTATTCTGTGAGAGCGTGGTCCTTCCCCGGTCGAGTCGACCCATTCGTGCTACAACTATACTATTAATATAGCTGCAGCATGGCTCTACCACGTAAAAAATATATAATAGTCCACATACACAAGACAAAGTGGCAGATTGCACTCTTCAGTCTTCTCTACAATTTGCCGAAGGGTATGTATGTATGTGGTCTATGCTGCTACAGCCTTTTCGGAAACCGGCTTATTCGGGAGGCTGGAAGTCGTCGAGCCTGCGTGAGAGATGATTCGCAATGACTCTCGAAAACAGCATGTAGACGCGGCTCAGAAGAGAAATCGGTTTGTAGTTCTTCAAGAGAGCGTTGTCACCTTTCTTTAAGAACAAGACCACCGCACTTCTGTTTCACGTCTTTGGAGTAGTGTGTCCAAGTACTGGTTACAGACATTGGTTGTGTATTTTAAACAGCGACGTTGTCTTCACGCCATGATTTTCACATGTGTTATTCGTATACCAGACACCATTTCGATACTAGATACTAATGCGTCGGGGTGCATAGCCACAAATTAAATGTTACTACGTAACAGATACATCACTCCTATACAAAAGTGAAAATAGCTACGCTATAATAGCCTTTTTTATAGAAGAGGGGGCAAAAGAGCATGTGGCTCACCTGATGGTAAGTGACTACCACCGCCCATGAACAACCGCAACACCAAGGAAAATGCAGATGCGTTGCCGGCCTTTTAGAAAGGTACTAAGCTCTTTTCTTGAAGGTCCCTAAATCGTATCGGTCCGGAAAAATCGCCGGTGGTAACAAACAAAAAAATTCCACAGAGAAGTTGTACGAGGAAGAAAACTCCTAGTAAAACGTAGAGTCGTGGACCGCCAAACATCCAGATGGTGAATATGGTATCGTGAATTTTAACGCGATGTGCGTTCGTGAAATTTGGCGGCTGGAATTATTCCGAACAATTTCTCAGAGCACTCCCCGTGGTAAATAGCAAATGCAAAGAGATGCAACATCCCCACGCAGTACCAGTGTATCGAGCCGATCAGAAAGAACTCGATCGTCGACGATTCGAACCGGTCTGCGCTGGATGCGGTCAAGTGGATGGAGCTGGCACTGGTTGCCCCGGCCCAGAGATGAGAACAGTATTCCATGTGAGGCCGAACTAGCGCTTTGTAAAGTTGCAAGCGATGTGCCGGCATGAAATACTGACTCGCTCTGCTGAGCACACCAAGCTTTTAAGAGGCCAATTTGGCTTTCCCTTCCAAGTGACCACGAAACTGCACACTATTCGATATGTCGACGCCGAGGATTCCGATACTAGCTGAGGCAGCAAGGGGAGTATCTTGAAACTGAGGAGATACGACAAAGGGGTTCCTTTTAGCGGTAAACGCGCAAACTTGTGTCTTCTGGGGATTGAACTGGACTAGATTTAGTCGCCCCCAATCCGAGACTGTTCAGCAAAGACTCGACTTCAGACACAAGTTTGTCCCGGTACTCGGCGACGTTTTCCCGAGAAATATTGGCACGGCCGGTATATAAGACATCACCAGTACTGTCGTCTGCATAGCAATGAATGTTACCAGTTTGCAACATATCATTGATATGCAGGAGAAAACGCTGTTTCTCCTGCATATCACATATCATGTGATAGCATGCAGCCTTGTGGAACACCAGCGTTGATAGGCTTGAAATCAGAGCGTGCACCGTCTACTACGACCTTGATGCTCCGATCAGCAAGGAAACTGGTGATCCATTTTCTTGGGAAGCCCATAGGAAGGGAGCTTCGAAAGAAGCGCTTTGTGCCAGACCAGATCGCCTTCGTTATGTCCAAACTAACGGCCAATGCCTCCCCCCTTAGACTCTACTGCCTCCGCCCATCTATGGGTCAGGTAGACCAGATGATCACCAGCTGATCGTCCCCGACGAAAACCGTACTGGCGGTCACTAATCAGCTGGTGATCCTCTAGGTACCTCATGAGCTGCTATGGCAATGACGCATTTGAAGGACCTGGAGGCAGAATTATACATCTTTTTAAGAGCGCGTAAATTTATATCCCGAGACGTTGATGCGTTAGCTCAGGCCCGGTAGCACTCCTGCTTATAGCGTGATCCTATTTTACAGGAGTGACCAAACCATGGCTGGGATCTGCCTCCGATGGGCACCACAGAGGATGGAATAAAAAGTTCCATACCCAGAAGTACCACATCAGCAACAGAATCGGCAACAATGCTGGGATCTTCCGGCGAAAGGCATACCCGCCCCCAAGGGCAGAATGCAAAAAAAGACCGCATCCCGTCTCAATCAGCCGACCTATAGTGCCAAACACGGCGGCAAGCTACAGATCGCAGCTGCGATTAGAGCATGAGTGGCACCGTACTCCGGATCAGACAATGATCTGAAGAGCCCAGAGAGGCATCGATGGAGACCTGATATCCATCCGGATGAGAAGTCAGCAGAAAGTGCAACAGGGAAGGTACATGGTCCTCCACATCTGGGATCCGCGTAGGGGAAGTAACCAGTTGTGTTAGACCATATGCCAAGGTAAAGTCATAGACAGATCTACCCGCATGATCGGTTAAGCGAGAACCAAGCCATTCAGCGTGGTGGGCGTTCAAATCACCGAGTATCACGATCTCTGCGGATGGGACCTGTTGTAGCACGGAGTCTGCAGCCATTTGGATGTGGTCGATGAGTCGGTCTGTGTCGGAATTACCGCTATGGGACCCATAGAGGCACCCGTAGACGCGGGGATGGTCATCGCTGTCTACGCGCAGCCATAGAATGGACAGGTCCGTACCTTCAAGACTAGCGAGGCGTTGAAAACAGATGTCCTCTCTGACGTATACACAAACTCCAGCCCGCGGGACAAAGGAGTATTCTAATTTGTACCCGGGGTAGGAGACGTATGAAGTATCAGCCGGAGAGGACACCTGAGTCTCGGTTAAAAAGAGCAAGGCCGGCTTCGCCGTCTCTAGATGATAGTGGACAGCGTAAAGGTTGGAATGATGTCTCCTGAAGGTACAAAAATTCACGGATAGCGTGACAGGGTTCGCCTTGGCTTTAGTGCTCCGGTTGCCCCGAGCAGTATTAGTCGCTAGCGGAATGTTGCCCCCTTCCCTCCCCAGAATACGCGGGGCAGCCTGAGCACCCACGCTCAGGAGTGGAATAGTTTGGTCGTGGATGCTCAGCGAGGGATTCTCCAGGGGTGCTGGTACCCTCCTGGGGTAGTCTTTTATTTAATTCCGCTACCATGTTGATGCAGGGGGGGGGGGGGGGGCGCGGTGAAATTGGGCGTCCGGCCACCTGCACTCACCAAGCGCAACGCAGAGGTAAACCTCTACTTCACGCTGGTATTCTGTGAGGTCATGGTACCACCCCGGTTCGAGCCGGCCCATCTGTGCGACAGCAAAAGCTGCCGCGTGGCTCTACTACTGTTAGCCTACAAAATTCTAATAATAACGCTTTGCCCACCGCGCGACCATTGTATGGCTGTTTCATGGAGCGAACGCGCTAGGGTTGTACAATGATGACAAAATAAATAAAAGACGGCGACGAAGAGATGTTGGTTTTCCGATTCGCGAACACGCGACGTATAATTGCCCGTGGGCGAAACAGGGAAACTCCAAGTTTCTGCACATGCGATTTATTTATGGTCATAGCAATGGCCAGACGCATGGGAAATTCTAGACGCTTAAAATCGAATGGCAAATCCGTTGTAAGTATCGGTATACGCGGGATCAAGACATCCTCTCCTTTGTATTTTCCCTTGATAAACTTGGCTTCGACGACGCTATTCATCAGCTTTTTCACAGCCAGTCAATTGCACAATCGAGGTTTTTTAATGTTACGCAGTATAATCACAACGGAACATACTTTTAATTGTAAATTGTGAGGTGGTAGTCCAGGCAAATCCAGGGAATTTAAAAACTCTGTGGAATAGTTGACTACGTCATCCTGGTTTGTAACTGTGTCAATTAATTTGTAAGAAAACAACTCCTGGAAGAAAATTTTGAATGGGCGCATTGATATCATTGACATCTTTGTTTTTGGCCGCCAATATTGCTCGTTCACTTAGCCAATTATGCTTTTTGAACTGTTGTTCTATGTCCGTAAAAACACGCTGAATACTCTCTTTAGAGTCGACGAAGTGTCAAAAATCCGAGGGTAGTGTAAGGAAGCCAACACTAGGGCTAGTTCATTTTGCGATCTGATCTTTGCCAACAGCAATGAATAGGAACGTCTTTTCAGTCTCACTGGAAACATCAAGGAAGTAAATTTCACCAGATCCACTGTTAATAGCATCCATCAATGTATCGTTCACTATTATTTGTTGTTCATTCAATTTAAATTCGAACGAACTGTTTCGGCCAATACTTTAGTATCTTATTGTTGTTCTCTTTACAACTCGTGGTTAAATGCAGCGCGCATGGGACGACTGGGTGCTGTCATGCCTAAACACGACAATATTTTATTTGCCATCAATAAATACATATCTTCTATCATGATCAATGTCTCATTGTAAATTTCTGCAGTAATTTGTAGTGTTGGATTCAAAGTTTAACAAAGTATACAATGCAACACGTCCTCAGACATGTCATCCCAATTTTCATCGACAAATCTTTCGGATACGAAGGGCAACATGTCGATATTATAATCGCAAACAATGTGCTAATTTGATGTGACGATGACGATAGGACGGAATCCTTAAGCGTATTATCCCAATGTGAATCGTTCTCGAGCAACTGCAGTAGTTAACACGCCTCACAGTAAGTCGCACACAAATATAATCAATCATCGGTTGTTGCAACGATGTTTGACCATGAACATACACCAACAACAATCGAAGATAATAACATTCAGCGTTATTTGGATGAAATACATTTGGGTGTCCTTCAAATGGTGTTCCTTGTTACCGATGCTGAAACGATTTCGAAGATGCGTTCCACGTGTAATAGCGTGGCATATCAGCATACAGCAAAGTGCGAGCAAAACATATGTTTAAGAAATTGAGAAGAAACTTGTTAATGTCGTCAATGGTAGACATGCCGCTCTATCCGCCGCGTTCTCTTGATTGAAATACAGTCGTTGGCCATTTTCTAGATGAACTGCTAAATTGACTACTGTAGGATGTCTTTCGTGGATCGCAAATGAAAATATGCGCCAAATAGCTTCGTTACTGCTTATATAGCGACCCATCTGATACTGAGATACCTTTGTTAACATATTTACATAGGTACATACTTTATTGATTCGACGGAGTTACAATATTCCACATTGATGTGAGCTTCAAAAGCTTTGGTCAATATTGGCGAGTAAGGCCCAACCCGATCAAAAGATTGTCGACTACAAAATCTTGTCGTTTTACCTACACAACTACCGATCGCCCACCGTCCGCAACTGATCGCCGACGATACAGTGGGTAACCGTCATTTCCCGTGATAGTTTCAGCAATCAGGTCTCTCGAGTATCGCTTGGAGTTGTTATTGAAAACTCCGCAAGGTCCATATTTCATGTGTTTAGTCACTACTGCATGCAATTTTAGCTCAACTGTTTCATCGGGACACTCAGCTGAAATTATTGAATCAATTTCGTTTGGCCTTATTTTGTCAACTAACCAAACTAATATATGCGCATGAGGCAGACCATGCTTTTGCCACTTAACAGAGTACATACAACAACGGACTTGGCCATACACACGATGATTTATAATGAAATTCATTAGAGATTTCAATTTTTGTTTAAAACTCTGGCCGTGATGTCATGCCTATTAAGTGGTGTATGGCTGTGTAGCAATTCCTTTTTGATTTATATCCATTGTGGGTTACAGGTGAATATAATTAATAGGTCTGGTTGGCCATATTGTCATACGACAAACATATAACATACGACATCGCATCTTGCGCTTACTCGTCCATGTGGCGCGGGCTTTCAATATAAATGGCTGGCAAAATTGTCATTCTTCCCACATAATTTACGTTACGTTACGTAGCATCACGGAGATGAATGTATTCTTCAGATGGAAGCTGCCATTGGTTCAGACGGATGTACGTTAATCGTTCAGTCTCAATTTTAACACACATATCAACTGCAAACTGATGAAAAAGCCGTTGACACATCAAAATATGATTTACTTCACCTTCACGGATCATGAGCTTAAAATTCATAGAACTAACTTTTTTGTTGGTTTTAGCACCTGGAAACATAAATTAAATTGATTCATACTACATAGATCTATTGAATTTTAAAAATTATTATTTAATATCGTTTAATCTAGTTACCTGTTACTTGATCAAACATTTTGATATTAAAATGGTATCCATCTTCTCCCTGCCAGAAGATTAATGGGTATTGTAACGCTTCATAAGTCCTATGCGTTTCAGACCTTCTTATTAGTTTGCGGTTTCGGACACAGGTTTTAAAACATTGTTCCAACAATGAAGCACAATATCTCTAGACTGCAAACCTTTCTCCTTTCTCCAACAACAACAATAGTCACTTCGTTGATTGTCGGAGAATTAAATCTCCTTGCATGCTCACCAGCAGGAGTTTTGTCAGCTTTAATGACGATATTATGGCTGACCGATGGCATCCGATCCAATGCTATTTTGAACAATTGACTAAGTCATTGTTCTGATGAAGAAACGTTTGCAGTTCTTGAACAATGCATCGCTTCACTGTTGGATTATGAGCACAACGCCTATCATCTTCCGCATCTTGATTGCTCATAAAATAAATTTGCAAGAATTGATGATTCGCATCTGGCAGTGGCAGCAGCGCTCCCAGTAAGTGATAAATTTTTCCTTGTATCTGCAATTGTATATAATCCTTTTAAATTATTTGTTTTTGATAAATTATTTATCGAAAGCAATTATGGTATACCACCTTGAAAGTAGGCCTGAAATTTACTTGTACAATGTGCGTTGCGCCAAACGATGTCATTTGAAAGCAATTGTTATATTTTTGGATGTTGGCTAAGAAATGCTTAGAGTATTCTCCTACTGCAGAAACGAATGAGTTTAATGAATCTGGTGGTGGAACCAATTGTGGCAATTTTACTTTACCACCTGCACAAAATAATCCAGTAGGTTCACCGTTGTATTTTAACGCTTTACAATATTGACAAATGGTTATCGTTTCCCTAATTTTTATGGATCGGTCCGCAAAATAATCTATTTTCTAGTCGTAGTGGAATGCTACGCTTTCCAGGTTTACAGGAACACTACGTTTGGGGAATCTCTCATTTCATTGTGTGATGCTCGCTGCTGATTTTTATATATGGATAAATAGCTTTATTTCCTTCTATGTTACTAAATTCTCAGTTACTGAACTTAACCCCACTGAGACTTGTACTCTCTGTAGTGATTCAAGGTCGCGCGTGGCTAATTGCTTAAAATTTTTAAGTATTTTATTCACGAAGTGATTAAAGTTAATTTGTTTCGATCCGATTTTTGGTAAGTTTGTATTGTATTAAGTTACGTAACACTAATATACTATATTTACTTTAGTTTTATTTATCTTTCTTGTATTTATCTCCACTTTGGGGCGACTTAAATTTAAATTTTTAGCAGTGATACATTATATTGGCGTGTATCCTATAAGTTAAAAATAATATTTTCTATCTTTTAAAGGAAAAATAATATGAACACATCAAAAGATATTTCATTCATGATAAATATTAAGTTATAGCAAATGAATGAAGTCCTTAAGCGTGGTAGCGTAGTTATATAGAGGCTAATTTGAATGTATTCCATTTCAATGCGTCATCTAGGTACTTCATTCATTAGGTTATTTTATCGAACAAATTGGTTGACACTTGACTTTCAAGGCTACAGTATTAGGTAAAATAGACGCTAGAAGGCCTGAACGCCAATAATTTGATAAAAATCGGTAGGTTAAATTTTAATTCGCAAACGAGAATAAATGTAGATGTCTATGGGCCGCAGCGGCCACTTGCCATCGGATGGACTGTGTGCTCGTTTGTCACCCTGTCCTATAAAAAAAAGGTAAGTCGTGAAATCGTGAATTTTAATAAATGTAATGTAATATTATGATAATCGTTTATTTTAATAGTTAAAAATTAAAATATAAAATTAAAAGTAAAATTTTTAAATTATATTTTTAAAGCATCATTGCGGTGCCACTACTTGTACTCCCGGGAGTACGCTAGTCGGTAGGTATAATATAACTTTAGCGAGTGACGGAGCCCTGGCATGGTCATTTCCATCAGTACCAAATCAAATAAAGCTTTAACTTATCTCTTGTTACTATGAAATATTAATATCAACTTCAGCCTGTTTAATAAAATGGCGAACGCGCAACGGACACACAACGGACATACTCGTACGGTAGATATGTTTTGTGGCAATGACTATCCTTATGCAAAGTGGCAGCACAGCTTTACCGCGTATATACCGATGTATTTACCACGTACGTTAAAAATTGATTTTTGGCTTCCGTACTCAGAGGTTAAGTCAGAGTCCTGTATCGGTCTTTCTATCCGCCTGTCTGTATGTCCGTCTATATGTCACGGCTCTCTAGATTATAATTTGATGTAGGAGTTTCACCCAAAACCGAATATTGAATTAGAAATTTAAATTAATTATTTTCAGGGGATCCCATCCCAAACATGAAAATGGTGCCCAATTTTTTTCTCATCCTTGTATGCGGTGTGCCTTCGTTTATCAAGGCTGTCATGTCATCCATTCATACGCAGGTCACTCAATAATTTTTGAGATGCTCGAAATTTAAAAATGGAACGCACCCGTGTTATATGTTTCTAAAAAGCAAACCCGCGACTTCGTACGCGGATCCTGTTGCTTATGCCAGCGACAACGGGGTCGTCAAAATCGAAGATCTGAAACGTCTGATGTTGAATTCTAAGAGCCTGGGGACGGGAAAATAACGTGATTCGCGAGACGATTCGAGACGTTCTAGATCTTTCATTTTTGTAAGTCAACAGGAAATGCCTATCAGACTAAACAACTTTTGCTAAGACGTCATTCCTATATTTGTTATAGTGTCGCTGGGCTTTGGATGGAGTGTAACTCCTTGTGTGTTATTAAATTAATATATTGGTAATATTGTTTAGATCACGTTCACATGAGGCTTAAGTTCTTATAGAACAAAAATACTTCAGCGCAAAGCTTCCGGGTAAACTATGTTGAAAGTTGACCCGTCCGGAACATTGGGATACCATTTTCTAATGTTGCCAGCAGTTCCATTGAGTTGTAACCAATCTCTGCAGAATATTCCCTATTGGTAACCTCTCCGACTGAGGTTGGTGTTGGCAAATCATATTCATAGAGTGATTTACCGCTTTTTTTTTAATAAGCACAGATTTATGGCAAGATCACGGAAATTATCATTAGTTGCCCCTTCATCATTGTGAGATATATTCCGAAGAAAGTCTTCTACAAATTTTTCTTTATATTTTTCTCATAATTGTACAGCATCTGACAAATTACAAAATGTGAGTAATGTTACAAATAAATGGCGTAACCGTCGTGGATTATCACTAACACAGGAGTCTGCTTAAGCGTCATCCCAATGCTGATCATTTTCAAGCAAACGACGCGCTTGGCAGCTGCATGATAAGTTGGATAAACAACATCGTCTACTTTTCTCAAATCTATAAATGATGTTGGTCCTCACACTGTATGTAATAATAATCGCAAATAGAAACACTCAGCGTTGTTAGGATGAACGGTATACACTCTACCAAGAACATGTTCTTTGAAAATACCTGACTCGCCATCTACAGGCCTGCCACGGCGTCTACGATTAAAGACACCTCGTTACTTATCGTAGATATAATACGATGGAACTTCCTCATACAAAAGAGATTTTGCACAATCATCAGTTTGGCTTATCGAAAGAATGCTAATAAAGTTGTTTGTCTAGGGTTCTCTAATCGTTCTGTAACATTTTCGGCGTTGAAATATATACGTTGACCGCCTTCAAGATGAACATCCAGATGAGTCACAGGTGGATCTTCCGTGAATGTTGAAACTTAAGATCCGCCACACAGCTTCTGAAGAGCTGATATATCTGCCTGACTGAAATCTAGTAACTTCATCATGTTCATTTCTCAACGCAAATGTAGCTTGGTCATTGCCCTTGTTAATATACTTACAAATATATTTTATTGACTACACTATTACACATTTCAACATTTATGTGATCTTGAAATGCTCTGGACATCACAGGCGAATCCAGAACGACCCACTTATTATCTAAAGTAACCTGTTGTCCAGACACTCGCTTTTCAACAGTAAAACCACCATTGTCTCTTGAACGGCGACGATATAATGGGTATCCATCATGTCCTGTTACAGTTTCATCCACTAATGCTTTAGGATATCTTTTAATACAACGACCGTCTTGCATGTAAAGAGCATTCCCGTTAAATGCACCACATGTACCATGTATCATATGAGTTTTAACAATGTCGTATAACACGTGATCTGCAATCGGATCTGGAATTTCAGCACTGATTGAACTGTACATCATTAGGTCGAACCTTATCTTTTAACCAATGCAGGATATGTGCGTGAGGTAAGCCGCGTTTTTGCCACTCAACACTATACATATAACACAATACATCTCCAAAAATGTTATCTTTGGTAAGTAGATCTATCATTGATTTTAATTTTAAATGAAAAACTCTTGCGATAATATCATGGCGGTCATGCGGTGCTTGACCGTCAATAAGCTCCCGAGTGATTTCATCCCACTTGGGATTGGTAGTTACAGTAATAAATAAGTCGGGACGTCCATATTTTCTTACGTAACAAAAAGCATCTTGAGTACGTTCGTGCATGTAGCGTGGACCACCAGTAAAAGAAGAGGGTAAAATAAATAAACGGCCCATATTCATCGTATCATTATCTTGCTGCATGGCGTCGCGAAGGTGCACGTATTCTTCAGCGCGCAGCTGGCTTTGATTAGATCGTATATAAACTAATCTTTCGTTTTCAATTTTTGCGTACATGTCAACAATAAACTGATTGAATAAGCCACGAAAACGTTGAAAGTATACAAATCTATTTCGTCTCGCTTGCAAGTGGTAACAATAAAATTGAAGGCATGACATCTTTTTATTATAATTAGGTGCGCCTGTACGCTTGTAAGTTTGGTATAAAGCGAAATTATAACAATCTTCCCCTCGAGAGTATATCAAAGGATATTGCAAACTGTCGTGAGTCCTGTGGGTTTTCGTAAATACGTTGCAAACGATTGTCTCTGGAACGGATAACGATATCACGCCTACCACATTCCTGGTCGACCAATACTACAGCAACTTCATTCGTGGATGGAACGTTATAACGCCCAGGGTGTTCCAGAGTTGGAGGCCTATCGGCATTTATAACAATTTTATAATTGTTATCACCATTTTGAGGAAGAGCATCTAATGCCGCTTTAAAACTGCATACATACGAATTAACCTGATGCAACATGTTCTGAAGTTGTGAAATAAGTTCAGTATTTAAATTCGGGAAATATTGATTTCTTATATTCGACTGTTCGTTGTAGTCGGATACAAAATATATTTGAAGAAACTTAGGTTGGTCTTCAGGCAAAAGTGATTCTATCAAATGGTAAACCTGACCTTGTATCTTAAAAGTAGGCAATAAAGGACCTTCTGAGATTTGTTGAGCACCGAAGGATGTCACTTGAAACGCACTATTATAAGTGCGAATATTGTCTAAGAACTGTTTAGATTGCACATGTTCCCCTAAAAGTAGTGACTTCAAAGGTTCCGATGGATCTTCGAACGAAGACAAATTTATTTTACCTCCAGAACAACAGAAACCAGCCGACACCACTTTGAAGCATTACAAAAAGAACATACAACGTTCATATCGCCTATTACAGAAGATGATCTGTAATCAATTGTGAGGTTATAAGCAAACCCACTTTTATATTTGTCGGACCACGCCAGCGAATTTGTAGATTGATTTTCTATGTGTACATCTCTAAGTCATTAAGACTATGTCGAAATCTGTCTGCAGTAATACGGGCCTCTCGCTGTTCGTCCGTTTCAAGAGACCGAATATTTTCAATTCTTAATCTTTCATTAGACAAACTTATTAATCGTTCTTGTCTCAAAGAATTGTAATATTCGCGTCCCGACTCTAGTCGTTGTTCATGCTCATGTTCATCTTCAAGAGATCGAATAATATTATGGTGCACTCTATCATTTGTCAAACGGTCTTTATATTGAGTAAAAGTTTCAGATTCTCGAGATAAAATATGACGTTCGCGATCAGCTGTGAGACGTAATTCCCTCTCAGTGTAGGTTTCGGACTCGCGAGATAATGTATGCCGTTCGCGGTCAGCTGTGAGACGTAATTCCCTCTCAGTGTAGGTTTTGGACTAACAGGATAGTACATGCCGTTCGCGATCTGCTGTGAGACGTAATTCCCTCTCAGTGTAGGTTTCGGACTCGCGAGATAATGTATGCCGTTCGCGGTCAGCTGTGAGACGTAATTCCCTCTCAGTGTAGGTTTTGGACTAACAGGATAGTACATGCCGTTCGCGATCAGCTGTGAGACGTAATTCCCTCTCAGTGAAGGTTTCGGACTCACGGAATAGTACATGCCGTTCGCGATCAGCTGTGAGACGTAATTCCCTCTCAGTGTAGGTTTCGGAGTCGCGAGATAATATATGCCGTTCGCGGTCAGCTGTGAGACGTAATTCCCTCTCAGTGTAGGTTTCGGACTCACGAGATAATGTATGCCGTTCGCGGTCAGCTGTGAGCCGCAATTCTCGTTGTGAAGCAGTTTCAGCTTCTCGGGATAACACATGTTGTTCTCGATCAATGGTAAGCATTAGCTCTCGTTGAGAAGAACTTTCAGACATCCGTGATGTAGCTCGTCTCGCTCTGTCAGCTGCTAATCGCATCTCTCTTTCTGGAGAGCTTTCATTGGCTCGAGAAGTTGAGGCACTAACTCTCATAGAGTTTAACCGATGTGCTCTTTCCTCTGCCGATTCTTGAGAACGCACATTTCTCATTCTCTTAGCTTCTCTCGAATTTCGAGATAAAGATAATCGTTTTTTAGGTGGCATTGTGTATTTTATTTTTAATCGACGGCATTCAGTTACCTAACAAAATAATCTACGTTGGAGGTCCTAACTATAGCTACCATACACTTAAAAAAATCTAAATGCCTACTTAAATAATAAAACGGATCCTAAATAAATCCTTAAATCCAAAATTAAATTCTTAAAAATATATAAGTAGGTACCTAAACTACGTCTAATAGAATGAAATAACCTATTTGATACCTAGGTATCTATTTAAAACAACAGCTAAATAAAAAAAAGTTTAATTTATAATTAAGCTAATACTAAGAAATATTTAAACACTACCAAAATAACTAATACGTATTTTATAAAATAACAACCAAAGAAATCTAAAAATAAATTATTAAACGTAAGAGTAGACTAAAAGTCGCGCTAATAAGCATGGCTTGTTAAAATCAATTATTGTCTGTCAATAAGGTCGAACACTGAACGTCTATTCGCATCAACAGCCAAATATTGTATGAAGCTCGCACTTTTTTTTGCGCCCAGAAGCAATTGGAAAGGACTACCTCGATACGGCGAGGAAGTGGAGAATGCTTTACGCATACCACGACAGCCGGTCTGTCGTGGATATGTGGGACTCACTGTGACTACCTACTGGGAAACATAAGTGATACCCATTAAACTCCACTTTGGGGACTGACAATTGGCCGATTAAGCCGCTTTGTCGGATCGGAAGCGACCCTCTTTTGGGAGAAGAGGGCGCAGGCGGCTACGAGCCGCTGAGGGAGAGCCTACTAAGGCAAATTAATTATTAAAATATATTATGAGTTGGCCTGAGCCGCCAGGAGGCAGTTCAGGTCGTTTGAAAGTTTATTTGGCGGGTTCGAGAGAGTGTTTCTCGGCCTGCGGACTCGATAGCGAGAGGGGGTGGGGGGTGGGGCTGCATAAGTAGCTGCCTCACGAATAAAATGATTGGAATGCGACTCTGAGGCTTTGAAGAAGTTCTCAGAGAGTTTTTTAAGGAATTGTTGGATTGTAGGGAGCTCTAAGTCCCGATGAAGGTCGGCATTACGGACGTACCAAGGTGCGTTCGTAGCTCGACGACAGAAGAAGTTTTGAACTACTTGGAGTTCATTAATAATTTTAGGGTCAGCGTGGGCAAAAATGGGGCCGCGTAGGACATGATTGATCGTATACAGACCTTATAGACCTTACAGACCGATTGAACATGATCGAAGTTACGAATTGGCGGTACATGGAAAAACTTTTGTAAGTTTATTTGTACTGTCGGATGTTATTAAATAACTATACTTTGTAATAAATAAATAAAAATAAAATATAGGGTACGCTTGTTTCTGAGGGACATTTTACTGTGTCGGCCCAACATACTGTTGAGCCTACTCAGGTAAAAACGTGCGTGACGGATCACTCTTTTGACTTGGGGCCTGAAAGTGAGCCTCGTGTCAAGGGTGACGCCTAAATATTTGGCAGTCGTATGCCAGGGGACAGGGGTCCCTAGCATACGTATTGGTGGAGTGTTTTGAGTCGGCGTCGTTTATAATCGAAGTGAACGGCGGAGCTCTTCTCCAGGTTCACATCGATGCGCAATTTTTTGAATCAAGCTCCTAGGTCATCAACTGACTTTTGGATCTTGTTCCGTATGAAAGGTAGCGAGATACCTTTACAGTATAGGGCAGTGTCATCTGCGAAGAGGGAGAGCTGAACACCTTTCGACGGAATGGGAATGTCGTTGGTGAACAAAATGTACAAGAGAGGAGAAAGTACTGAGCCCTGAGGGACACCAGCTTTGATGAGGCGTTGGGAAGATAGCGTGCCTTCGTGTCTAAACGAAAGGTACGATGCTTTAGATAAGAGGCCACGAGACGTACTAGACGATCGGGGAGACCTATTTTATATAATTTGTAGATAAGGCCTTCATGCCTGACTCTATCAAATGCTTTGGCTATGTCGAAAAAGATCGCGATGGTCTTATGACGACGAGGATAAAAACCGTTGAGGATATATTCCACAATACGGTGAACTTGTTGAGGACAAGAGTGTTTCGCTCGGAAACCAAATTGATGGGGGATGACAAGAGAGTCACCGTCGTTCACTCAGCCTTTTCCTCGTCCTCGAAGGCTACCGTACCGTCGGGACGGGAGAGAGGGGGAGTGTGGGTGATAGCGTCTATGCGGAGGGCTCTTGCCATCCGATAGTACGCTGTATGAGAGGGAGAGATATTCTCCATGAGTTTACTCTTTTCGAGGTCTCGAAATTCAGGGAGGCGGAAACGGAGTTCTCGTTGAAGACGATTGGCCGTGCGCCTATATTCGGGCATGGGATGTTTTGCTGCTCTCCGGAAAGCAGCTTTCTTGGCTTTTAATAGGTTGCTAATATGTAGGGGAAGCCCACTATTATTAGCAACCGGGACTACCCTTTCATTCTTCTTAAGGGAGGTTTTAATAAGGGTGGAGAGTGAATCGACCGCGTTGTCGATTTTTTCGGGACTGTCTAAGTCCGACGATAGGGAGATGGGAGAGTCCTGTGAGTCCAGAGCTTTCGCTAGGGACTCCTTGAAGCCCTTCCAATTTGTGAAGGTTTTAGTAGACACGTGGCTGATGGCCAAGAATGTGGGAGACCGGTCGGTGGTCGGATCCTAGATCGTCTAGTGTCTCGATTGCCCTGTAGTTGAGGGAAACACTTTTGAATAGTGCAAAATATAGTATGTCTGGAGCGTAGTCGGTGACATCGGGATAGTGAGTAGCACCGAGGGGACTGTGAACGGTAAGGTCAAGAGACTGCGTGATATCAAGCAGTATCCTGCCACTACTGGAGGTAGTACGGCATGTACATTCAGTATACTTGGAGTTAAAATCTCCAAACATAATGACTGGGTTACCTAAAGATAAAATAGCCTCAAAATCTCTTTTGAGGGGAAGGGTTCCAGAAGGGATGTAACAGGAGGCTATGAGGATGGACTACTCTCCAGTTATAGCTAGCCTGCATACCGTGGCTTCCATGTTGGTAAGCTGCGGAGTAGAAATGGGCGAGCAGTGAAGTGTCTTCTTGTAATAAATGGCCGTACCGCCGCCTCGGCGGTCGGGTCTGTCATTACGAAGAAGAGAAAAGTTTTTAATGGAAAGGCCTTTAGTGTCCTTAGTTTTGAGATTTGTTTCCTGTAGGAGGAGGAAATCGGCTTCACGATTTCGAAGAAAGAGCTTAAGCTCTGGGAGGTTATTTCGCAAACCGCGAATATTAAAGGATACAAGCGATAGACCCTTAGGTTTGATACGACCGTGAGACTTTGGTAGAGCAAACTGCTCTGTCATTGTGAAGTTAAGTTAATTAAGTTAACTTAACTTACAACGAGCACAAAAGATTATGATGCTCTACAAGAGCGAGGAGACGGTGCGAGGGGACCTCGCAGCGCGCAATTTGCGTGCTAACACAGCGATTGCCCCAACGTGGTGTAGTTTTTGTTTCTATAACGAACATACAGACAGACAGACAGACAAAAATTTTACTGTTTGCATTTTTGGCATCAGTATCGATCACTAATGACCTCCTGATAGTTATTTTGGAAATATATTCCATGTACAGAATTGAGCTCTCTACAGATTTATTATAAGTATAGATATAGATAGAACTCCACAAGCCAATTGCTCAACATTAAAAAAACTCAAAGTTCTATTAATTTTCCTGCAACACTTCCCACGCTTTTCATTTAAAACGATGGATCTTAACCGTGAACATTTGCGCGCAATGATATATTATGATTTTAATTTTTTTTTTATAGGAGAGGGGGCAAACGAGCATGCGGCTCACCTGATGGTAAGTGACTACCGCCGCCCATGAACAACCGCAACACCAGGGGAATTGCAGATGCGTTGCCGGCCTTTTAAATAGGAGTAGGCTCTTTTCTTGAAGGTCCCTAAGTCGTATCGGTCCGGAAAAATCGCTGGTGGTAAACTATTCCACAAGGAAGTTGTGCGAGGAAGAAAACATCTTCTAAATCGCACAGTGGTGGACCGCCAATCATCCAGATGGTGTGGATGGTATCGGGAGTTCTGCCGCGATGTGCGTTCGTGAAATTTGGCGGCTGGGATTAATCCGAACAATTCCTCAGAGCACTCCCCATGGTAAATGCGAAAGAAAATGCTAAGAGATGCAACATCTCTTCGCAGTGCCAATGAGTCGAGCCGATCGGAAAGGACTCGGTCGTCGACGATTCGAGCCGCTCTGCGCTGGATGCGGTCAAGTGGAAGAAGCTGGCACTGGGGAGCCCCAGCCCATAGATGGGAACAGTATTCCATGTGAGGCCGAACCTGCGCCTTGTAAAGTTGCAGGCGTTGAGCCGGCATGAAATACTGTCCCGCTCTGCTGAGCACGCCAAGCTTTTTAGAGGCCAATTTGGCCTTCTCTTCCAAGTGACCACGAAACTGCACGCTACTCGATATGTCGACGCCGAGGATTCCGATACTGGCTGAGGCAACAAGGGGAGTGCCTTGAAACTGAGGAGATACGACAAAGGGGTTCTTTTTAGCGGTAAACGCGCAAACTTGTGTCTTCTGAGGATTAAACTGGACTAGATTTAGTCGCCCCCAATCCGAGACTTTGTCCAGCAAAGACTCGACTTCAGACACAAGTTTGTTCCGGTACTCGGTGACGTTTTCCCGAGAAATATTGGCACGGCCGGTGTATAGAGCATCACCAGTGCTGTCATCTGCATAGCAATGAATGCTACCAGCTTGCAACATATCATTGATATGCAGAAGAAACAGCGTTGGTGATAGCACGCAGCCTTGTGGAACACCAGCGTTAATAGGCTTGTAGTCGGAGCATGCACCGTCTACAACGACCTTGATGCTCCGATCTGCAAGAAAGCTGGTGATCCAATTGCATAATTTCTCGGGAAGCCCATAGGACGGGAGCTTCGAAAGAAGCACTTTGTGCCAAACCCGATCGAAGGCCTTCGCAATGTCCAAACTAACGGCCAATGCCTCCCCCTTGGACTCTACTGCCAACGCCCATCTATGAGTTAAGTAGACCAGAAGATCACCAGCTGATCGACCCCGACGAAAACCGTACTGGCGGTCATTAATCAGCTGGTGATCCTCAAGGTACCGCATGAGGTGGCAGTTTACAACGGATTCCATTATTTTGGAGAACAAGGGGGTGATGGCGATAGGCCTGTAGTTGGACGGATCTGAGCGGTCGCCTTTTTTAGGGATCGGGTGGACAAAAGCTGTCTTCCATGATTTCGGGACTACGCCTAGGGAGTAGGAGTACCGGAAAAGACGCGTTAGAACCGGTGCCAACTCCGGAGCACACGTCCTCAGCACAATTGGGGGGATTCCGTCAGGCCCACTCGACTTGTGGATGTCAAGGGAGAGGAGTGCTCTGCGAACCGAGCGCTGTGAGAATCGCACATCCGGCATGGAGCACTCACACCGCGGGATGGTCGGCAGTGTGTTCCCCCCGTCATCAACAGTCGAGTTGGACGCAAAAAGGGAGCCTAAAAGGTCGGCCTTCTCTTTTGCGTCGTGGGCCAGTGAGTCGTCCTCCCTGTGCAGAGATGGTAGTGATGGCTTACAGAAATTCCGTTGGACAGCCTTGGCGAGAGACCAGAATGCACGGGTTCCCGAAGGAAGGCGAACTAGTTTCTCGCCAATTCTGCCTATGTACTCTGACTTTGCCTTGGCAATAACTCTTTTGAAGGACCTGGAGGCGAAGTTATACTTCTTTTTGAGTGTGCTGGTGTTTACATCCCGAGTCACCGAAGCCGCAGCCCAGGCTTGATAACACTCCTGCTTACTGCGTAATGCAGTCTTACAGGAGCGACCAAACCAAGGCTGAGATCTGCCTCCGATGGGTACCACAGATGATGGAATAAATAGTTCCATTCCCTGTAGCACTACATCAGTGACAGAGTCAGCAACAGCGCTGGGATCATCCGGCGAGAAGCAAACCCGCCCCCATGGGTAGGAAGCAAAGAAAGACCGCATGCCGTCCCAATCCGCCGACCTGTAATGCCAAACACAGCGGCAATCTGCAGAACGCAACCGCGAGGGGAGCGTGAGTGGCACCACACTCCGGATCAGACAATGGTCCGAAGAGCCAAGAGGGGCATCGACGGAAACCTGATATCCGTCCGGATGAGAGGTCAGCAGAAGGTCCAACAGGGAAGGTGTATGATCCTCAACATCTGGAATCCGCGTAGGCGATGTAACCAGTTGTGTCAGACCATATGCCAAGGCAAAGTCATAAACAGATCTCCCCGCATGATCGGTTAAACGTGAGCCGAGCCATTCGGCGTGGTGGGCGTTAAAATCGCCAAGGATCACGATCTCTGCGGATGGGACCTGTTGTAGCAAGGAATCTGTAGCCATTTGGACGTGGTCGATGAGTCGGTCTGTTTCGGCATTACCGCTATGGGACCTATAGAGGCACACGTAGACGCGCGGATGGTCGTCGCTGTCTACGCGTAGCCAAAGGATGGACAGGTCCGAACCTTCAAGACTGCCGAGGCGTCGAGAACAGATGTCCTCTCTGACATACACGCAAACTCCAGCCCGAGGCACAAAGGAGTGCTCCAATTTGTACCCCGGGTAGGAGAGATACGAAGTATCAGCCGGAGAGGACACCTGCGTCTCGGTCAGAAAGAGCAAGGCCGGCTTCGCCGTCTCAAGATGGTAGTGGACGGCGTTTAAGTTCGAGTGAAGTCCCCTGATGTTGCAGAAATTCACGGATAGCGTGGCAGGGGTCGCCTTGGTCTTGTTGCTCAGTTTGCCCCGAGCAGTTATTGTGTTGAGCGGAATTTTGCCCCCCCCCCCCAGAATACGCGGGGCAGCCTGAGCACCCACGCTCAGGAGTGGAATAGCATGGTCGTGTATGCTCAGCTAGGGATTCTCCAGGGGTACTGGTACCCTCCTGGGGTAGTTTTTGACGTAATTCCGCTACCATGTTGATGGGGGGGGGGGGGGAATTGGGCATCCGGTCACCTGCACTCACCAGACGAAACGCGGAAGCAGAGCTTCCACTTCACGCTGGTATTCTGTGAGGTCGTGGTACTAACCCGGCTCGAGCCGGCCCTTACGTGCAACAGCAAAAGCTGCTGCAAGGCTCTACCACCGTTATATCCGAAAGCGACAAATAGACTCGTGTGGATTGGTGCCATGAAATGCGTCTACGTTTTGAAAACGGGGCATCTAGGCGTTTTTCAGAAATCGTTACTGGTGACGAGACATGGATCTATCAATATGATCCGGAAAATAAAAGGCAATCATCGGTATGGGTCTTACTCAGAAGGATAGTTACCGACAAAACTGCAAAGACGAGGTCTAGTTTTTTTTCAAAAATGGTGGCTAGTTTTTTTTCGCGGAGCGGATGTTTGTTGTCGACGTCAATGCTGGAAAATTGTAGATCAGTCAACTCTGAATGGTATACTACAGTTGCATTACCCAAAGCTTTAGCTATAGCAATAGCAAAAAAAATCCCATACGAGGAAATTATCTGTAGTGTTGAGGATTGTCTGTTTAAGAATAATATCGGTAAACATGATTTAGAGGCTATACGCCAAGACATTTCGTCCTTGTTACGTCGAAGTTCAGCGCCGAAACTAAATCTCCCCAAACACGAATTTAAAGCGTTGTACAACTTACGCAACAGACCAGAGCTCACGATTCTCCGCGCGGATAAAGGAAATGCTACGGTAATAATGGACACGTCAGAGTATAATTTCAAAATACAACAACTTTTATCGGACGTAAGTACATACGAAAAGGTCAAAATAGACCCTATAACTAATACACTTATAACAACTACTGATTTAATAAAGAAATACTCCGAAAAATTAGATCTCGACGTGAATTCGACAATACCATCATGTGCCAAACCACCGAGATTGTATGGGTTATAGAAAATACACAAACCAAACGCTTCACTACGTCCTATAGTAAGCCAGATCTATTCACCAACTTATAAGTTGGCTCAACCCTTGGCAAAAATACTGTCACCACTAAGAGGACATACCAGAGCACACAGACAGAAACAGAAACAGAAACTTTTTTATTCAATATAGATTATAAATAATACTTATTGAAAGTCACTCTTTTGTTTGATTACCACTGGTTCGGAAAAAACCTCTGTCCTGGGAAGAACCAGCAAGAAACCCAGCGGGACTTTTTTTTTAAAATAACAGCTTACAATCATGATGTTACACAAATTAACAACACAACAAATTAGAAATAGCTTGGTAGCGATCACCTCATTTCCAGGGGTTATTATCATCCATAAATTCCTTAATATTATAATAACCCTTTTTATACAAACTTAGTTTAATAAAGTTTTTGAACTTTGAACAGGTCAAACTTTGTATATTTTCTGGAATTTTGTTGTAAAAGCGTATACATCGCCCCAAGAATGAATTACTGACTCGATGGAGTCGAGTAACTGGTACTACTAGCTTGTGTCTGTTCCTAGTATTTACAGAATGAATATCACTTATTTTTGTAAAACTACTTTTATTTTTGTGTACGTACATTACATTTTCATAAATGTATTGAGAGGCCAAAGTTAATATATTAATTTCCTTAAATTTTTGTCGCAGCGACTCTTTAGGCTTTAAATCATAAATTGCTCTTATGGCCCTCTTTTGCAAAACAAATATAATTTCAGTGTCAGCTGCGTGTCCCCATAGCAAAATACCATACGACATTATGCTATGGAAGTAGCTGAAGTAAACTAGTCTAGCTGTTTCAACACTGGTTAGACTTCTAATCTTTTTTACAGCATATGCTGCAGAACTAAGTCTGCTTGCTAGTTTTGATATATGGGGGCTCCATTGAAGCTTCGCGTCTAGTGTGATTCCAAGAAAAATGGTGGTATCTACAAGACTCAGTTTCTCCCCATTTAAAATTACATTAGTATTTAATTGTTTGACATTTGGAGTCACGAATTTCATACATTTTGTTTTAGTGCCATTTAAATGCAAATTATTAACATCGAACCAATTTACTAATTTAGATATAGCATTATTTACTTCGTCATATTTTAGTAATTGTCGACTTAATTTGAAAATTAAAGAAGTGTCATCTGCAAATAATACTATATCATGGTTATCCCCTACCATGTAAGGTAAGTCATTAATGTATACAAGAAACAGAAAGGGGCCGAGAATTGAGCCTTGAGGCACGCCCATTTGTACCATCGATCCGGAAGAGCTCATATTGTTAATGACAACTTTTTGCGTTCTCTTACTTAAATATGAAATAATTAATTTAAGGGCATCACTTCTTACACCGTAGTGTTGAAGTTTCCTGATTAATGTTTCATGGTGAACACAATCGAAGGCCTTGGATAGGTCACAAAATATACCCAAAGCATCCTGTGAATTCTCCCATGCATTAAAGATATATTTAATCAGCTCAAAACCGGCATCAGTTGTCGAGCGACCCCTTGTGAAACCCAAATTGATTTTTATGAAGTAAATTATTTATATTAAAAAAATTTAACATTTGATCAAGAACAATTTGTGTGACCAAACAACAACAAGTGTTGGTAGTACAGAAATAGGTCTAAAATTGGCGGGGTCTAATGTACTACCAGATTTAAATAAAGGTATTACTTTACTATGCTTCATTAAATCAGGAAACACACCAGATTCGATACTAGTATTAAAAATAATAGCTAAATGAGGCGCGATTGTATCTATTATAGACGCAATAACTTTAACGGAAATCCCCCACAGATCCGCAGTTTTCTTAACATCAATAGTTTTAAAATATTTTACAATATCTTTTGATGACACTTTATGAAATGTAAAATTCTTTGTACACACATTTACATTTTGTTTAAGTAATGATTCGGCGACGGCAGGAGAAGAATTCAGTGACTTAGTGGTCAAGATCGGAATATCAGTAAAATATTTCTCAAAAACCATTGCTACGTCCTGATCTGATACAATTAATTTGTTGTTAACACTTAACTGGTAATTTGAATTGCGAGAGTTGATCTTACCACAAAGGATTCATACCATTTTGTTAGTAAGATAAAAGACCTACATCTCGCTGACAATGAAACTATGGTCAGTTTTGATGCTCAGTCACTATTCACATGCCTACCTATTGAAGACTGCATCTCAATTGTTACTAGAAAGCTAGAAGATAACAACATGCCCACAGAATATGCAGTATTACTCAAACACTGCCTCACATCTGGCTATTTATTGTGGAAAGAAGAGTTCTACATGCAAGTAGACGGAGTGGCAATGGGCTCACCTGTATCTCCCGTAGTCGCCGACATATTCATGGAGGACTTTGAGAAGAAAGCCCTTCTTACTGCTCCTGTAAATCCAAGATTCTACAAGCGGTACGTAGACGATACTTTCACAATTTTACCATCTGACAAAGTAACTGCATTTTTAAACCACCTTAATTCCATAAACCCTAAAATACAATTCACAATGGAGTTAGAGGTAAACAATACTTTAGCTTTCCTAGATGTTTTAGTCATCCGAAATCCTGATAACACTATTGGTCATACTGTGTACAGAAAAAATACCCATACCAATCGATATTTAAATGGTGAATCGCACCATCATCCTTCACAGTTAGCTACCGTGGGAAAATCTTTGTTTCAGAGAGCACGAGGGATCTGTGACAGAAAACATCTGGCCGCCGAGCTTCAGCACGTCGAGCAAGTACTGCAAGGCAAAAAGCTTCGGGTCCCGCGCCTACGTCACAGTGACCGAGTGAAGCCAGCCACAGTCGAGTGTGTTCCTGCTGTACTACCCTATGTCAGAGGAGTCACAGACAAGGTTGGCTACATCTTGAAGCGAGCTTCCATTAAAACATACTTCAAGTTCAAGCCGCTGAAGAAGATAGGTCAATTTTTTACCATCCGTCAAGTGTCATATCCCTCTACAAGATGCAGGATTGTACAAGCTGGATTGTGAATGTGGTCTCTCGTACATAGGACAAACAAAAAGATCTATAAAAACCCGCGTTAAAGAACATATAGCTGACGTAAAGCACCGACGTATCGGGAAGTCTGCAATTTGTGAACATGTTCAAGATCATCCCCGCCATTACATTAGATTTGATAGACCACAAATCCTCGCAAAAGAACACCGATTCCTCCCAAGGATGATTCGCGAGGCTATTGAAATTAAAAAACATCCGAATTTCAATAGATAAGATGGATGGGTGCTGCTATCTGCTTGGGATCCCATAATTAATAAAATCAAATCCAAACCCAAGTATACCACTGCTAGACTTCAAGATACTGTAAGCTCATTCTGCGTAAATCGAACCAAAAATTAATATTAAAAAACTGAAGGTAGCCGGGCTAACTATGACAGCAGAACGTCAAACACCTCAGTTCCCCGTGACCACGGGTGCTGGAAAGCACCCGAAACGTCAGGAATATAAAAATAAGTTAATATACGCGATAAAATTCGTAAAATTAGTTTTATTTAAACTGAGCAATTGGCTTATAGAGTTCTATTTTTAATTAAATTTGCTTTTTAGAAACATACAGGGTGTTTTTGGAACGCTCCCGAAAACTAAGACAGGCGACAACACCAAGTATACCTTTGATCATGGGTCACAAATAAATTCATCATCTTTTTACAAGGTTTTATTAGCTTTATTCACGCGCCATCATGTTAGTACAGCTAAATGAAACGATAATTTCATAAAAAATATCATGAAAATACTGAAACATAAAACCAGCAGTGGAATGACTGAATTGATATCACCTGACCTGAGCTAGATAAAGGTCAATGTACGCGCGAACACAAATTCGCGCGGCCCGCAACTAGCGGGCCATCCCACAATATAATAATTTACAACACGTGTCTAAATACCTAACTTATCTACTTAACCTACTATTTTGCCACTGTGCTTATCTCCACGTAGCCACTTTAATCCGAATTTACAGGTTAAATAACCCAAATAACTGGTTCGATTCCCCGCTAATGAAGAAATACTTAAATAAAATGTAACCAAGGTTGGAGTCATGCGTTTTTATTCATCGTGTAGGTATGTTTATTATTCTCATGTATTCAGTTATGTACCTATTCAGATTAGTCTAGTACTAAGTTATTTAAAAAAAAAATAGTTATGAAACAGCTTACTGCTCTAAATCCTCCGTGGTCTTATGAGATGCGGCTCAAATTGTGCTCCATTCATTTCAAGACAGATTTGGGTGCAGGCGGGGCATCATCGTGTGGTCTTCGACACAGTCCGTACGTAGTTTCTCGAAAGCATCCACGATCCTTTGGCGCATTTCTTCAGCACTATCACATTCACGATTAAAAACCCTTTCTTTCACATACCCCACAAAAAGAAGTCTAACGGAGTCAGATCTGGTGAGCGAGGTGGGCAAGCGTGTGGTCCTAGTCTGCCGATCCAGCGATCATCAAATAGCTCATTGAGGCGCTCACGGATGAACCTCACGAAATGTGGAGGGGCACCATCATGTTGGAACTATGTGCGGCGATATTCAGCCAACGATAGGTCGTTTAAAATGTCAACCAACTGTTCATTTATAAAGTTTAGGTATCGCTGTCCGTTCAGTCGCTCTGGCAGAAACACTGGTCCCAGTATGCGATCCTTAAATAAACCTGCCCATACGTTAACCGACCATCGGGTTTGGTGCCCGGTTTGTCGAACAGCGTGCGGGTTAACCTCTGAATACACGTGTGTATTTCTTCGGTTCCACAGGCCGTTTCTGGTAAATGTCGACTCATCCGTCCAGATAATGTGCTCAATGGAACCAGGCACACGTTGTTGCTGGTATAATAACCAACGGCAGAAAACTCGTCGGCGGTCGTGATCGCCGGGAACTAAAGCTTGCACTTTGTGCAATTTGTATGGGCGCATTGGTTACGCTTCAACACTTTGTGCACTGCACAGTATGACACACTTGTACCATCCCGACGTCTTAACAATTTATTTAGCGATACTTCGTGTACCTAGGTTCGGATACCTAACATGTTGACCACTATAAACGTACGCGTTAGGCATTATTAAAACAAAAAAGAATCCAAAAACGTAACAAAAACTTTAATATCAACACGTAATCACAAGTAAATTTATTAAACAAAACGATTGAACTGTCGCTCGCGCACGCGTGTACAAAATCAACACGGAACTGTCTCAAAAACTAAAACGAACTAACCCCGTCAAGGCTGAAACCTACTGCGTCACAAGCGTGAGGCGACAGGGTTAGGCATTCTGCCGTCATAATAAAAAAGGAAGTAACTAACAAAAACGTAAAATGGAAATAAAAAATAAATTGATGAATTTTTCTTTCAGACCCCGTGTCTAAAGTATATTAAAAGGTATCTATATTGAAATATATACGTGGAGACATGAAGATTTTAAGGACGAACTTATTTTTTTTTTAATTTGTTTATTTATTTAAATAAAACGAATTTTCCTTTTCATCTTAGATTAAAAAAGTACACCTGGCAACACAAAAACATCGAAGGAAAGACGCATATAACTATTTGGGTCTTCCCAACCTAATAAATAAAACAAAACTACCATTCATTTAACATTTTTACATATTTTGGAAAGGTCATTTGAAGTTGAAAGGACGCTAATAGTAATTTACTACTTTTTTCTTAGTAAATATTAGAAAAGCATTGGTAGTGAGACACAAAAAATAACAACCCGCAACTCTTGAGTAATGATTTTAAAGGGGATATCATACAAGACTTACTACGATAATAATTAAAAATTAAAACATTTGTACAACCGACTTTAATATAAATAATTAAGGATAACTCAAAAACTATTGGTCTGACCTCGATCAAATTTATATGGGACCACATGTGAAACACCAGCTCTTAATAATAAGATATGAGCTCTTAATAATAAGATATAAAATAATAAGACAAGAATAATTTTAATTTAAGTAATCGATGCAAATATTGTTAAAGATGACGTAGCAACTGGTTAAATAAGTCTTTTCTTTTATGTTGAATTTGTATAAGTCTTTTCTACTAATAAAAGTCATCTGTGATCAACAGCTACGTCTAAAATTCTGACGATAATTTCTAAAATATTGATATTAGTGAATATTAAAAAAATTTAGTAGATGCGTCTTCTTATCATGAGTCGAATGGTAATTTATTCGAAAATTGTTAGATGCGCCTTTTTTTCCTATGACCGCAGCATTGTTTCATACCGAGCTAGATACAGGTCGACAGCGGAGTGAGTGTGGGTACAGTCGCGTTCTAAAGTACTACATGGTATTGGGCTATTGTTTTATAATATTATAGTAATTATTTTTTATTGTAGAATCATAATAGGTGTTTTACTAGCTACTTAGAACTTTGGAAGAGGTGGGAATTAAAAATAGATAATGTTTACTTGAGCATTGTTTGTTATTTCTATCGTAAAATATAAAGTAGTTTGTAACAAAAAAACTTAAGCTAAGGGTGACACGCCGTCCATTATGACGTCTTGGGTCACATGGAAGCCAGATGTTGATGGTGTGTTGGTGTTACTGGATGCTACTTCATCATCACTTTCATCTTCGCTTGAGCTTCCGTCATCAGGTCGATCACATGGTAATTTTTTCAGTATTCTTCCTCAACAATTTTAACTTTACTGCACAATTTTCCCCATTCACCTTCTCCTATCATATTTACCTTTTCGTTCACTAGTTTAGTCATAAAACAATAGATATAAATAATTTTTTTTCCTTCCTTTTTAAAACATCGTCGCGAGTCGCAAAGTAAGCTGTGTATGCGACTGTATTTTTGGAGCGAACAAAGCGCGGGAACCAATAGCATGCAGGCACAGTAATACTGGCCAATATGTGATAAATCGCTCAGTGCCCAAGTTCAAGGCCAGCGTTCTTTTTTCACCGTTCGCGCGTACATTAACCTCCATTAGTCAGGTGATATCAATTCAGTTTCCACTGCTGGTTTTATGTTTCAGTATTTTCATGATTTTTTTTATGAAATTATCGTTTCATTTAGCTGTACTAACATGATGGCGCGTGAATAAAGCTAATAAAACGTTGTAAAAATATGTTTTTTTTTTCATCAGGATCAAATTTATTTATGACCCATGATCAAAGGTATACTTGGTGCTGTCGCCTGTCTTAGTTTTCGGGAGCGTTCCAAAAATACCCTGTATAACACCGGTGCGTTCCATTTTTAAATTTCGAGCATCTCAAAACTTATTGAGTGACCTACGTAACGTAGTTTCTAAGCTGTATCTAAAACAAAGGAGCATTTTTTTAGATTAAAGGTTTAGATTTTTATTAGAAAAATTTTGTTCATAATGTATATGGAACTCTAATAAATCGATCAATAATAATAGAAATGAGCGACAGTAGCCGCCATTCGATTACATACTGTGATGAACCACTCCTAACACCACAGAATAAATAATAGTAATACAAGAACAGAAAGATCACTCTCTAATAGCAAACTTGCGAGTTTAAACCTAATTATAACGTCGTTAATGTTCCTAATAATTTGCACGCTTTGGATACGACCTTCGTTAAATTAGCCTACCGATTAAATTGTCGAAAAAAAAATTAAATCAAAATGCACCTTACGTCCACGTAGAGAGTCTGTATCACTTAACCCGTACGCGCCTTTTTTAAGGCCGCTGCTACTGTAGGGTTATTTGTTGTGAGAAAACAAATTGAATCCTTTGATATTAGTTGGTAGGAGAATATACCGAGGTGTTATATAATAAGAAGTTATATTGTACATTATTGTTCATAGAACATTATTGTTCAATGTGAGGAAGGTTAATATGCAACATCGAGAAAAATTTAAATTAATTGTTGTTTGTTGCTGATTGAATTACCGAAATTGATAATAAGATCATGCTTAAAAAGCTGCAAGAAATTTTAAATTACGGTTTGTTTTACTATTCACTTAATTAGCGAAAAACAAGATGGACTGATCTCAAAGTTTACTTTCTTGTGTAAAAAGTGCTATTTAGAATTTTATGCAGATTATAATTAAATTTTTTATGTAAATATGTGTAACATAGCAGGTATTATATTCATTGGTGGCGGCCATCCATATTTGGAACAGTTTTCTGCAGTACTACGCCTACGAATTATTTCAAATAAGAAATACTAAAGCTAGCATCATTTTAACACGATTTTATTAGCTTGGTATGTATCTAAGTAACGGAATTTTTGAATGTTATTTTCATCCCGGTTAATTTATTCAGTCCCTACTTAAGGGTCCTTCTGTCTCAAATTATTACGTAATTAACTAACCTAACAACATCTTATAGTGACCATATCAATATTAAAAATCTTTTATGTGTTAAATACATAGACTGACTTGAAAAAAATACAATGTATCTCACAAATAATACATATTATATTAAATTAGATAGTTTTAAAAAAGGATACAAAATATATAACAAAAAGAAACAAAAATAAATGTCAATAAAGTTCAGGATCTGATTGACGATATACAACTGACACTTAAACATGCTCTTGTAAACCACGCCACTTGTAAACAATACTTCTTTGAAAAATGGTGTACACAAGAGAATTAAGAACAGATAAAATCTTTCTTTTCAAATTTCCGCCGAGTAGTGAGTAGAAGGCCAAATACGCCATGGGTCAATTTAATTAAATATATTTTATATAAAGTGATCTTGGCTACGTTTCATCAATTCACCACTGATAAAAATGAGAACAGCAATTTTTCAATTGTCTATTTTTTGTGATGTTTGCGCTGTTAACCTATGCGGCTCTTAAAGGTTCTTCCGACACAGGCTTTTCATTTGTGTTAACGGGAAACTCTATCAGTTGAACTTTGCAGCTTGTTCATTATTTTTGTTATAAATACCTATAAATGTATATATTATTAATAAATCATTCCCATAATATTTTGTATTATTTTTTATTTTGCCCTATCTAAAACGTTCGAAACTATAGAAAATGTGGCATATGATAAGACTAACAATCACTAGAACATTCTATCTAGATACAAAGATGTTTTCCGTTTTTGTGGCCTCCACATGATATTTTTCTCAGCATTAGGTACCCTTCTGTGTCTGAAACGAATATGAATATTGCATATGTATACGATACAAAAGTAAAGTAACAGGCTATGTAAGTCCCTCTGCTGGGCACAGGGGTTCTGAGAGGGTTTTAGGACAAGGAAATGTCCGCCGCGCTGCCCCGGTGAGAGTTGGCGAACTTCACATGTCTTCGAAATTATTTTTCTTATTCCTCAGACATGCAGGTTTACTCACAATATTTTCCTTCACCGCCGAGCACGTGCTAAATAAACACTTAAAATTGCAATTATAAAATTTTCATTGGTGCTGCCGGGGATCAAGCCCGAGCGACAGTGAGCGCTTAGACCCAGAGCTAGTAATACGACACTTACGATTCAACTAATATAATAAAAACTCTTTACATATTTAAACCTTAAACACTTGATAGCTCGTGATGCCTACGGGAATAAGCTACAGCACCATATCGTGCAATATAATTGAAGATGCTTAACCGCGACATAACTCTCAGTGATGCGCAAGCATAATAGGCAGTGTATCACTTATATACTTGTCACCTCTGCAGTCCATTAATCTTTGTACTTTTCTAAGTAAACAGAACATAGTCGCTTGACGGTGTTGACGTCGGCTAAAATCTCTGCAATCGCCGTTTCGTCAAGGTCATTCAGGCTTCTTAAAGCCTTAATAGGTTTGTCCTAGGTACTAATAAGGCACAAATACAATTTTTGTGTGTTGGATTAAATTCCTAAGATATGTAATAACAAATGCTAAATGTATAGTAAACAAATAGATAAGTCTTCGTTTTGACCACAAGCACCTGCAGCTTTTCCTTAAAAAAAGAAGAGTTTTTATTATTTGACTTCTATCACGGGAAGCAATCATACATATTATTGCAGGGCTACATATGAATAGAAGATGATCACTAATTTTGTAAATTAATTTAAGAACTTATTTATTTACAAATTTAATATTTATAAAGTATTTTTATGATCAGGTATTCGTAGGCATGATGCCATGTCGCCGAATCTAGTTAAAATATACGAATAAAATAATAAGAAGGATAAAAGTTTTATGTTAACATTGTATTCGGGGCTTTGATAATTTTGAATAACGTGTTTGATATGTATGTTTCACTATATCTTGCATACTTCAAAGCGGTCATAAAGCGTCATTGGGAAGGTCTCACTTCAATAGAAGAGGCGAATACAAAAGACGAAAAGAGGGCTAGGTAATGGCAGACACAATGGAAATACTGTTTGGACTAGGAGGCGGCCCGCCCTCCGCACAATGGTGGACCGCGAAACTTATTTTATTCCTCAACACTTATTTATTTTCAGAACCCACCTACCGACTTCTTTTTAACTTTTCCACATGAACGTACTCAAGATATTTTATTTTGTGTTTTTCTTGGAAGGTATAAGTTTTATATTTTAAGAAAGTATAAATAAAACGGTGTAATTGTATAACGCAATTTTCAAGGTATTTGATCATAATAATCATACGTTAAAATTTTAAATTAGAAGTTATAATTTTATGAAGTATAAGACATATTACAAGTATATAGTTTAGTATTTTTTATACAAGTGTTTTATGGACATCGTGTAAAGAAAGTATGCTACGCAATTTTCTACATTGTACGCGCCTACGCGTCTGAACAATACAAATTATTTTATACATATAATAACTAGGAATAAAAGTAATTCACTTCGCATACGTATTCAAAATAATACACTGAGAATAGTTTTATGTTATATGTTAAATAAACATGTAAAATTTCCATTAAATGTAAACGTAAATTTGACATTCAATACAATGTGTTGTTTGTGCCGCGTATCTAGTACGAACTAAGGCTTTACTCCATTCGTATTAGGTCTCTTAATTGCTTGTCATTTTTAGTGAATACGAAAGTAAATTGGTTATGTTTGTATATGCAAGATGTATTGTGCGGGTTCACACAATACGCCGCGCGGCTTTGTATCTTCCATTCGCGCCATTGTCATCGGACATATTACCCAACGATTCCACATTGTATCAGCTTCTGCTGTCTCTGGCTTCTTCCTTTGACGAGGCATGTATATCAAGTATATGACGTGGAGTCAAACTTACTATTATTTTGGTTGCAATTACGATTTTTTTTTCTTTGTGGAATTAAATATTTCTACATGAATTGATCATTCGAAGGGAATTTTTTACGTGGTAGAGCCATGCTGCAACTATATTATGGTTGTAGCACGAATGGGTCGGCTCGACCGGGGAAGGACCACGCTCTCACAGAATACCAGCTTAAAATAGCAGCTTAATGCTACTGTTTCGTATGGTGAGTGTAGAGAACCGGAGACCCTTTTTAATGGAAACGAGGCATTCCATCTTAGTCCTCACGGGTGACAACGCATCTGCATTTTGATTCTTAATCGAAGATAGATGTAGATGTTTATGGGCCACAGCAACCACTTACCATTAGGTGAACTGTGTGCTCGTTTGTCACCTTTATCCTATAAAAAAAAGGAATAAACTAATTTTTGGGAGTATACCTTAAGCAAATCATGTGCAAGAAGGCTGAGAAGTTAGTTGGAACTTTAAATTATACTTATGACATCTTGTTGCTACTTGATGAGTCTTAAATAACGTGGTAATAGGTGTCCGTTTTTGGCTGTGATACCCTTAATATAGCTTTTAGGCACTGGAAGTTCCAGCGTTTTAAGTCTTTAATTGAGGCACACACTTTTCGGTGTATTCTGATCACATCATCATCATTATAGTGACTAGTTGAAATAAAATATAATGTCTATTTAAAAGGCTTAAATTACCCGTCGTAATTCTTATTTTCACACTAAACGCATATGAAAACAAGAATTACAACCAGTAATGTATTATTAACCGCGTAGTGGCATTATAAGGATATCCACTAGCCCATATTACCCGTGGGTGTCGTAAGAGGCGACGGAGGTAAGCTGAATCAGGAGATGGACAGCAGCATATTTCTGATAACAACTAAATATAAAAAAGACTGAGGTTGCCAAGCCGCTTGCTAAGCCTGGCAATTATGGCAAATGTCTATACGGGAAAGGCCTTAGCAGTACACTTTTTATAGGCTGTAATGAATGGTAACTGTATTGTTTTTATAAACCTGCTATTGTTGCCCGACGATTCCATAAGGATATTATGAGTATTTTCGTATTTTGATTGTATGGAATTGAAGAAAAATCTCTTTGGTTGTACTGTTTGTATCTGGCTGGTTTTAATATCAATACATATAGGACATTAAGAAAAAGAAAAATAAAAAGTAAAAAAACGCTTCCCCGCCATTTTTGTCTGCCATATTTGTTTTTCTGTCCGCCATAGTGAGTGAATTTAACGAAGAAATTCTATACATTCTGCAGTTTTATTACAAAAAAGGGAAAATGCGACTTAAGGCGCGAAAAAAATTTGTAGCACAAAGTTGGTTAAAGCGTTTCCAGTCTAGGAATTTTGATGTCAAAGATGCAGCTCGCTGTAGTCATCCTGATACGGATAGTCGATGCGATTTTTGAAAAAGTGGAGCAGGGTCGACGTATTAGTAATTGCGACATAGCCGATGTATTGAGGATTGACAACAAAACAGATTTGACCCATTTGAATAAGTCTGGCTATACAAAAAAGCTCGATATTTGGGTACCACATAAGCTCACTGAAAGAAACCTAATGAATCGTGTACTCATTTGCTATTCTCTATTGAAACCACGGACGTATAAAAATATTTTTTTGTATATTTTTTAATGAAACCGAACCATTTTTAAAAAGAATGGCTACTGGTGAAGAAAAGTGGATCATCTACGACAAGAACGTGCAAGAAATGTCATAGTCCAAGGGTAGCTGCACAGACTATAGTAAAACCTGGATTAATATGCAATAACGTGATGCTGTTTGTATGGTGGAATTGGAAGAGCATCGTTTATTATGAGCTTTTACCGCCGGGCAAAACGATTGATTCAAATCTCTATTGCCAACAACTAATGAGACTAAAGCAAAAAATTGAAAAAAAAAACAGCCGGAATTGATCAACTGAAAAGGAGTGACCTTTCATCATGATAACGCCTGACCACACACATCTTTGGCCACTCAGCAAAAATTGAGAGAGCTTCGTTGGGAATTGTAAATGAGTCCAACATATAGTCCTGAACTTGCACCCTCAGATGCAGAAAGGACTGTCAAAAGCACTTGTCGAATTTTTTTTAATTAAAATCCGATTTCTACAGCAACGGGATTATATCACTAACTACAAGATCGCAACAAGTTATCGAATAATTGGCACATAATATATATTATAATTAAATGTAATTAAACTTGGAAAAAAAGTCTTGAATTTGTATTTAAAATACGAAGAAAGTTTTTTCCCGACCTTTTATTAATGCAAACTCGTTGGTCTAGTAGTCGTAAGTGTGACTTTTGATCATGTGGCCTGGGTTCAAATCCTCATCCGGGTTGGGCAAACAGTAATTGATCTGTCAAGAAATTCTCATATGCAGCCCGGAGGCAGAAAGTTGGCGGTGTTTCACCCCTGTGACTTGGAAAGCACGTGAAGCCGTTAGACTTGCGCCTGATCGCTTTCCGGTCGTGTCGGAATGCCGGCCCATCGGACTATGAGAGTAAGAGAATAGAGAGTGCACCTGTGCTTGCGTACATACTTGAGCACTAATTTATACTGTGACTAAGCATAGTCATTTGAGATTGGCTGCTTTGCCCGAATTTCGGTTTGTTGTTTTGTATTTTGTTTATGCCAGACTGTCCCGAAAGGATATTATATGTGTTTGTATTTACCGTTCTTTTGTAAACTCTTGGTGTGTGTCGGAACAAAACTCATAGAACACATAGAACAGCCTTTTTCTATATACTGCTTCACTTGGTAGGCATTACTTGAAGGATTAGTTTTTTTCTCGTAATGCTCCTCAACGTCTCGATGAAAATGCCTCGTCAACAGTCACAAAGATTTAGGTTCAGCTTTTCTGATGGATTTTCTGCCAATAGTCAGATGTCAGAGTTTATCCCACTAGTCAGTAGCATTCAAAGATTGCAAAATTAAAAAAAAAAAGATGACATGAATAAACGAAAGTCCAAGAGTACGTGTAGGTACCACAATTTTATCTATTTACACCGTCAAATTACAGTCTGAAGGGTATAGAAAGCTAGTATACATAATTAAATGTGGTGAAAAATTTCATCTTAGTTTTTTTATAGGATAAGGTGACAAACGAGCACACAGTCCACCTGATGGTAAGTGGTTGCTGCGACTCATAGACATCTACATCTATCCTCAATAAAGAATCAAAATACAGATGCGTTGTAACCCGTGAGGACTAAGATGAAATGCCTCTTTGCCAGTAAAAAGGGTCTCCGGTTCTCTGCACTCACCATACGAAACACAGCACCATTAAGCTGCTATTTTACGCTGGTGTTTTTTTTATGGTATTTTATTTAGTCCTCCGAGATGAGAATATATCTGTTGGCTTATTTGTTTGAAGTTGGCCGCAGATTTCAATAGACTGAAGTAGCCACTTACCAACAGGTAGACTGTAAGTTCGCTTGTCACTTCACTTTTATAGAAAAAAAACTCGCATAGTTGTGAGTTGACATTAGATTCGTTTTGCATCTAATTATTCACTCTAATTTCTCACTGTGGTGGCAGCGTAGGATTATCACCCCATTGTGTCGCGTGGGTATCTTAAGAGACGGACTATGATAACTGTCAGGAAAATCCTACCTTGGGAATGGGAAATGTCAGGAAGGACTTCCGATAGATGCTGTCTTAACCATCTCGTTTGCCCTGTACGTACAATAACTAAACTGGCGATTAAAAGCAGTGTCTAAGATAGCGTGCAGGCGTTCCGTTCTTCGATCCTCAAACCGCCTGCCAAGCGCGAACATTAATGCAAGTCTTCCTTACAATAGGTGAGGCCCAGGCGTGAACAGTGAACTTTTACACGTAAACTTTTTGAAGAAGACAAAGATATCATCATCATCATTACAGCCCTTCACAAATCCCCCCAAGGAATGCCACAAAGCACGGCCCTGAGCCACCTGCATCCATTGACGAATAGAAATACGAAATTTTTTTATAATAAAAATACGGCAACTATTTATGATAGGTACTTGATTTATTATTTTAAATGCCTAAAAAATAGGGTTTGGAACTTATATTCCAATTTCTAAAAAAATACTGATCTATCTGACTGAAAGATGTAATATTTAGGAATATATAACTGCGAAATGTTTCATAAAGTATTCGCTTTATGAATACATGAAATTATTTTTTATTTAAAAATTAATGTACTGACTTTGTTTTAGTGTGTTAAAAATAGTAAGTTAAAAAATCGGAAAAGCCTGCTAAAAAAGGAAGAGTATCTTTAAAAACTCCTTTTTTAGCCGACCTTAAAAAACGAGGAGGCTCTCAATTCGATAGTTTCTAAACCTCAAAGGTTGTCTCATTTTAATATTAAGAAATTTTTTCACTCTATGGGTAAAAAACGAAATTATAATTTAAATTATTATACAACATTCTAGTTGTAACCTGCACAAGTTTAGAATACCTATTTACTAACACAATGTATCTTGTACTGTTCACTCAAAAGTATCAAATAATAATAAAACTTTTAGTCAGGGCATAAATTCTTCGATACACTGACAATGTCTTAGCACTTCAGAAGCTAATAAATTTAATGGAAATTATTGTATTCTCTGTAGTTATTTGACGTCGTATTTCACTTTTTTAAAGATTTATTTAAAAATATAATATACAACATTTTATTGCCTTGCGTTGGGTAAAAAGCATAGGGAAGCTAATGCATTAAAAAGCACGACAAAGGGTGACGTTTGACGATGCGTGGTGCGCAAGGATTCGGCGCGGGAAGACGAGTCGGTTGTTTTGCGCTGGCTGACTCGCAGTCTACCAGTGCCTCCCATTCAGCGCGTTCGTATGGCTGTTACATGGAAAGCTAGATGCCTTGGATCGACTGAACTTTTTCGCCGCTATAGCATTTTCCCGCCAAACGTTCCTTCAGTCAATAATTGTTTAGTAATAAATAACATTGTTGTATAACATCAATATTTTGTGTTGTGATATTGTGAATTTTACTATAGTGATTTGTGTCAATATTTTTTTAAACTTGGATTGAAATCACTTCCGGATAATATATATTTTCATCGGTAAGTATGGCATTTATTATTCTTTTATATTAGATAAAGAACACTGTATATACTTATTAATAATTTATAATAATTAGGAAAGATCATGTAAACAAATAAAACATCAATTAAATAGCATAAAAGTTTTCGGTTTAATGTGGACTTATTTTTTCTTCTTTTTTAATAAGATGTAGAGAACTCTATACAAGAAATACAGATGTAGACTAAATATCTGACTCTGGCATTATATTGCAGTAATTTATGCAAAGCTATTTGTATTGTTATACTTACATTTTTTTTCCTTAATAAAGCAAAATAGGGATTGGGCTTATAAGAATCCTATATACATGAACGTACCCTATGTATGTATGAATGATTTAATGTCTTTGTGAACTTCTCGAAAATCTCGAAGAACAACAAGGAAAAAAGGTGTTCAAACGTGTTACCTTCGTAAAGGTAAGCGAAATGCTGCAGAAATTCGCTTACTCTAGAACGTGTTTTGTGGCATTTTTGGGGGTTCTACTCGTATGCTCAGTATTGATCTGTGTTGAGCTGTAGTAATAATAATAATGATGATGATATCAAAGTAAAGGTTATTAAGAATATAAACAATCATAACCGAAACAATGTAGTTGATTGCGCATAATTTCAGGAATATATCCGATAATCGCTGACAGTAGCAAACAAAGCCGATCGCGATCATCGATTGATGTGATAAAGTTACAAACATCAAAATAATGGCGCACTCGCGGAATTAACGCTCCTATTGTGTTAGTACAATAATCCGCTATCTAGGCCAGCCTCAGTGCTGCAGACGAACCTTTTGTCTTTCATGTTCGCCGTTAATAATGGCGGGCGCCGAAACAGCCGCGCACAATGCCGCGAAATGTGCGCGTTTTCATTTGCAAGACAAAACGCGCTTTGTTGTGTGTCCGCTCAATACGAAATTTATTGCGGGTGGACCGAGAGCCTTATTGACGTCCCGCTAACGAACGACCAAACGCCATAAATGCATTTTGATCGGAGGCTTCACGGGCCACACTCATAACCATGGGCTATTTCAGTGCTGATATTTTTTTCATAAAAATTTTAAACATTTGCCATAAAGTTATTTTAGAGATTTCGCCAGACTGCATTTTTTATAACATGCAAACAATACATGAAATACAGCAAACAAATTTACACCTGGCCATTGACCAGTCCATGAACACCTGCAGCCAACTTCAAACGAAGGCTATAGAAGTGTTGTCACATTTGAGAACTAGGATGGAATGTCTAACAGCCTGTAAAAATACTATATACACGCACTGCTGCTTGGCGGCAGAAATTGGTCAAAGGGTGGACGAAGTCCTATCACCTTGTATAATAATGATTTTTAAACTAATTTTACGTGTTGCAATGCCTTTTTTGTTAGAAATATTCGCGGCCGGGAGCTCTACAAATCGTCAGTTTCATCGTATTCGGTTGAAAGAAAGAACAAAAAACAAACGTATGTTTTTGTATATATGGTATAATATTTAATATTATGGTATTCAAGTACTACAACACTTCAAGATAGGTCAGTTTTAATTTAATCAATTAGGGTTTTTAAATTATATACATTATTTAAAAATATAATAATAAAAAAAAAAACTAAAACTAAAAACTTAATTATCATATTATAGTCCTACTCCCCGCGGTATCGTGCCAAAAACGCTGGCTGCGTTTCCCCGCTGAAGATAAGAATATAGAACATTCTGCGTATATTGGATTTAAGATAATAATTATAGCTAAATGTAGTGTATCAGATGTCAAACATCTCAGTGCCCCGTGCCATGGCTGCTGTAAAACACTCGAAACGACGGGTGTTTTAAATAAGGTAAAATTATTACGTTATAATGCACTAACATAACTGTAAGTCAATATAATCAATTATTGGTTTTGTACTTAAGTTTTCGTAATTTTTTTTTATTCGAAGGGAGAAGTAAATTGTACATACGGTTCAAAATCTTACATATAAAATGTAATATTATAACTTGCCATCTATTTTTAAATTGAATTTAGTGTATGATAAAATTTCTTATCAACAACACTTTTTTACGTGGTAGAGCCATGCTGCAGCTATATTAATACTATAGTTGTAGCACGAATGGGTCGGCTCGACCGGGGAAGGACCACGCTCTCACCGAATACCAGTGTAAGATAGCAGCTTAATGCTGTTGAGTTTCGTATGGTGAGTGTAGAGAACCGGAGTCCTATTTTACTGGAAAAGAGGCATTCTATTTTAGTTCTCACGGCTGACAACACATCTGCATTTTAATTCGCAAACGAAGATAGATGTAGATGTCTATGGGCCGCGGCACCTACTTGCCATCGGGTGGACTGTGTGCTCGTTTGTCACCCTTCTATAAAAAAAATACACGTCTGTCGAACTTATAACCAATTCAATAATTTCAGAGCACTCAAAGAAATATTTCCTCGGACTCAAAAGCTATAGAACTAACTAAAGAGCTAGGGGCTGCGAACTGTGGCTCCTACATAACCTGTATACGGTAAATCACAGATGAAGAAAAACGTATATACTAGTATAGTATTTTAAGCTTTGATTGAAACTTAGAAAAAACGGCCAAGTGCAAGTTGACTCGCGCATGAAGGGTTCTGTACCATCACACAGGTTTCTAGTAGGGGAGTCGCTTTAGATTTTTAATTTATTTTTATTTTTATTATTTGTTGTTATAGCGGCAACATAAATACACATTCTGTGAAAATTTCAAATGTCTAACTATTACGGATTATGAAATACAGCCCACTGACGGATAGACGGACGGGTGGACGGACGGACAGCGGAGGCTTAGTAATAGGGTCCCGTTGGTTACCCAAGTACGGAACCCTAAAAATTAAAAAGAAAATTTATTTCTTTCTCTCATTTCCGAGTGGGTGGTGGAGCTATTCTTAACATTAATCCGTCATTCTGTTGTATTAAATCTGCTACGAGTAGTTTTCAGATGTCTTTGAATTTTTTAAATAATCCCAATATTTTATTCGTTGTTTGATAGGTATGTTTACTGTGTACTTGGTAAAATAGTTTAATAGAAAATTTTATCCTAATAAGAAAAATTGTAGAGCCGTGGTAGCTCAGGGGTTAAGCGCCCGCTCAGCGCAGCATTGACATTGCTTACTACGTGCTCGGCGGTGAAGAAAAATATCGTGCACAACCATGCTTGTCATTATCAGCTTTATCACCACCACAACCATCATCATCATTACAGCCTCTTACAGGCCACAGCTGAACATAGATCTCCACCAAAGTACGCCATAAAGCACGGCCTTCAGTCCCCTGTATACATCGAGCTCCTACATTCAGGAGGCCCGGACATGTCCAGTATCAGCGATGGAAGCACTGTGTTCGTTTTACATATCTCGTCTACGCTTAGGATGATATTACGAAATAAAAAATACATTATTATCGCTGTATGTCGGTTTCCAAAGCCTTGTTCGTTAGCAGAGTGCACCACGTACAAGTAGGGTTGAAAATTAGACAAAAAGTTCTAATACTTCCATATGTTCCTTTCGCTCCGAGTTAAGGCAAAAATTAATTAAAAAAAAAGTAGAAGCCGACTTCAAACAACTTAAAGATTAAAATACTTTCAAATTCTGAAGTTGGTGCTAAGAAGTAGTGTATAGAAAAATTAAAGCTCCGACTTATAAATGTGAAATTATTTTTGTAGTACTTTGAAGTCAGCGTCAAACGTGGTAAAGCAATGCTGCAGCTATATTAGTAGTTTAGTTGTAGCACGAATGAGTCAGCTCGACCGGGGAAGTACCACGCTCTCACAGAACACCAGCGTAAAATAACAGCTTAAAATTGTTGTGTTTCGTATGGTGAGTTTAGACATCTGGAGACCCTTTTTACTGGAAAAGAGGCATTCCATCTTAGTCCTCACGGGTGACAATACATCTGCATTTTGATTCGCAAACGAGGATAGATGTAGATGTCTATGGGCCATAGTAACCACTTACCATCAGATGGACTGTGTGCTCGTTTGTCACCCTATCCTATAAAAAAGCTATTACTTTTTTTAAGTTAATATTTTAACCCTTTTGAGAGGACCACCACTGAAGTATAACCTGTTTAATTAAAAAAAAAATCATCAGAATGAGTTCACAATTGATTAAAATATCGCGTGAATTATAACATGCGATAACTAAACTCTAAAAATTATTATAATAATTTAAATTACTGTTTGCCAACAAAATATAATAACTATTTAAGTAATATACAAATAAAAAAACATACACTCGAATTTAGAACCATTTAAGAATTTCTTTGAAGTCGGCTAAAATAACCTATACCTATGTTATTACGAAAATTTATATGTAGAGTAAGTAAAAATATACAAATAAGCAAGTGTTTGTAAGGAAGCTATTAAGATATTAAAAAACTGCGGTTACTTTAACTGAAACAAAAAAAAAACTCAAAGCTTAGCGTTCAGATCGCTAAAACAAATCGCTTTAGAAATGTAAAACGTAAAGTTACGTTACGATCAATAAGTATGTAGTTATAATAATATAAGCTTCATTAATCCTAATAGTACTACTCCCTACTTATGTTGTAAATGTGAGAATTTGTTTGGATGTTTGTATGTTTATGGCTCCATCAGCTGCGTAATCTATAATCTTTAATATAAAAATTTTCTGTCCGTGTGTATGTGACTGAGTTGATTCAAGATTGGTTTATATTCACGATTGAACTCGGTAGGTGGCGCTGTTGCCGTGATCTATAAATCACCTGTTCAAAGCCATGCCCGGATCGCTCTTCAAAACAATGTTCAAAATAGTAATTACAATAATTTTTTAGTTTACTAAAAAAAAGAGAAATATTTAGTCTATCCCAAATTACAGTGGGAAGAATACCAATAAAATTTTTTAGAACTAAAAATATACCAACGAATTGAACTTCTTACAAAAAAATTGGAATTCAAATATGTTATCACAATAACTTATTTTTGATTTACAAAATTATAAAAATGTTGCAAGTATTTTAGACGCATTTTATAATACTATTAATATAACTTCTGATCAAATGTGTCTCTGTATCGTGACAAGAATTTTGTTTAGATAATATTTGGTCCTTAAATCGCTGAAATCTCACTGCGTTGACTATAACAGATAGAACTATTCGCATATAATCTGTAGCCCGATGACTCGCAATTTGCTTGCACTAAAACTTGCATAAAATGCCACATTTTTGTTAGAATAAGTCAAGGGAGAGACTGTGTTTTTACGCATTCCTGTGTATATATATATAATAAACAATCTAACGTTTAATTTTAAACTTTCAAGGGCTCATGAAAGGGAAGAAAAATATCAACTAAAGTTTAAAGCATAATATTAAAAATAATGCAATTATATAATACAATAATATTTTGGACTCGATTTCTGCCTAGAAGCCTAGTTGTGCTTGCAATGCTGTATTCCAGTGTGAAGGGTATGGGGAGACTGCAGTAGCCGCTTACCATCAGGTAGACTGAAGTTCGTTCGTGTTACTTCAGTTTTATAAAAAATAAAAATGCAAACAATGAGATCTTTATTATGGTAGTTTTTTAATCAACCAACTCCTAAAGCATGTTGTACGTATGTTGACGGCGACTTGTTAATTTGTTATTTTGCTTTTGATTTCAAGTGCTATCAAACACGGGACATAAAGAGTGCGATATAATTGAAGAACTGAAGAGTAATCGTCAAAGGCCGAAAATAAACTTAGACCCGCATGCATAAAAGTTACTCTCGAGACTTTGAGAGGTCGCAACGCCACAAAAGCTTCGTAATTGGCCCGTTCTTTTTCTACTTCCCTGAAGCATTCAAAGCCAATGAAACGTGCGCATTTAAATGACGTTCCAGAGCTTTGTGGGGTCACACTAAAGTTGTTCGAGAAACCGCTAGTGAGTATGCGACTTTTGTGTTGCCTCACGATGGAAGAACTACTAAAAAAGCT
Organism: Parnassius mnemosyne; assembly: GCA_963668995.1. Classification (NCBI taxonomy): domain Eukaryota; kingdom Metazoa; phylum Arthropoda; class Insecta; order Lepidoptera; family Papilionidae; genus Parnassius; species Parnassius mnemosyne. The sequence continues at coordinate 39,550,738 of CAVLGL010000148.1, read as the reverse complement.
TCTCTATACTCGTTAAGGACTTATTAGGATAAGAGTAGGAGCTCGGTGCGAGCTCAGTTCGAGTATGTAGTGCAACATGAAAATAAAATACTCTATGGTAGAACACCATAGAGTAACGACCGCTCAAACTCTCAAATTGCTTGCGTACTCCTTATTCTGAGGTTTGGCGTTTGAATGTTTTTGTTTGTGTTTGTCAGTGATCGGTGTCGGTGTCGGTTTTTGTGCATAAATCAAAGGCTGTTCGACAAACGTGTTTGCGATGTATCCAAACGCTTGGAAATCAGTAGTAGTAGGCGCGAGCGGCGGACGGAGTTACTAGTGGTTATTATTATTATTATTATACCCTACGATGAGCCATTGTGCATTTAGGTACAGATGTATTTTATGCTCTTTTTGTTTAATTTCATTTTATCTTTTTTTAAATAAAAATAAGTCAACCAACAACAAATAGCTGCCACAAGCTCGTCGTCTGCAATGTTTGGCCATTCGGAATATACTAGCACGTTCGCCGAGCCTGTGGATGCCGTGTTTGTGTTGGGTGATTGTAGTCGATGTTTGACACACACACAGATTCTTGGTGTTTGTGGCAAACACCAAGCATATGGAGGTGGCTTTTAGTAACGGTCGTCCAAAATCTATGCCAAAAACCTTGCTGCGCTACTGCCGCACGCACCGCCGCAAGTCAGACAGTTCGTTTGGCGGAGCGTGTAGCACTAGCGTGGAGTAGCGGTGCAGAGAAAAATAGCAACAATTTCTGCTTAAATTAAAGAAAACTCGTTTTCTGAAATGACACTACGTTGTTTTGGTTTCTAGCACATCCCTTAATACATACTTACGTAACACATCCCTTCTATCGACGTCATTCCCTTCTCACGCCCGTTAATTCTTCACAATCAATGTAGAAATTTACAAAATTTTCGGGATTATGTTGCTTCGATTTTTACATATTATGCAATAATTATTATATTAGTTGTAGTGTATATTAGTGTTACATTTATAAGGTTATTCAATCCATTAGTATAAACTCTACATGCCGTAAAGTAAATTAGCATTATAATATGTATTTGTTTTGTTATTCAATTCTTAAAATCACAATAAATTTTAAAGAGATAATATTAGGTCCTTACATATGAAATTAGCGTTTTGTCGTACTGACCACTTTGATCTGAAATATCTCCTCTTTGATTAAGAATTCCAAATTCAAATGTATAAATTCATTTATCTGGTACTTTTGAGTTTTGAAAACAATCATTCATTTGTTTTTTCCTTATTTTTTTTTCTTTGGCGTCGAGCGTTGAGTTCGAGTTCTACCGTGGCACCAGTGCTGCAGAAACAGCTCAAAGGATTAATGATGTGTACGGCGCTGGTGTCGCAAAAGAAAGCACGGCACCTTTTTGGTTTCAACGTTTTCGTTCTGGAAATTTCAACCTTCAGAACCAACCCCGTGAACGGCCGGAGACCAAAGTGGAAAATGAAGAATTAAAGGCTATTGTGGAAGCGGATCCATCACAAAGCACTTCAGGGATAGCTGCAGGCTTCGGGTGAGTGATAAAACTGTATTAATCCACTTGAAGCAAATCGGGAAAGTAAAAAAACTTGAACGATGGGTACCTCATGAATTGTGTGAATCGAACTTGCAAACACGCGGCTACTGCTGTGTTACTTTGCTCAACCGACACAATAATGAAGGGATTTTAAATCGAATAATTACTTGTGATGGAAAGTGGATACTGTTCGATAATCGGAAGCGCTCGTCGAAATGGCTGAACTCTGGAGACCTAGACAAATCCTGCCCTAAAAGAAAATTGGCTCAGAAAAAGTTACTTGTGGTGTTTTTTGGAATAGCGCCGGTGTCGTTCATTACAGCTTTCTAAAATCTGGCAGCAACTGCAAACCATGAAGGAAGAACTAGCTGCTAAACAATCTAGATTGGTCAATCGCTCTAGGTTACTGCTGCTTCACGACAACGCAAGACCACACACTGCACAACATACAACCAATAAGTTAGATGAGCTACAATTGGAGTGTGCGACATCCACCGTACTCCCCGGACCTTGGTCCAACAGATTACCATTTTTTCCGAAATTTGGACAACTTCTTCCAAGGAAAAGAATAAAATTCAACTCCGATGTGGCAGTGCAAACCGTCTTCAAAGAGTTTATTGATTCTCGCCCCCATGGTTTTTTTTTAGTAATGGGATCAATGAACTACCTATGAGATGGCAAAAGTGCATAGATAATAACGGTGCTTACTTTGATTAATTAAATATATTTTACAAAAAAAAAATACTTTATATTCCTCCCTTACAAAACGCCAATTTCATATGCAAGCACCTAATATTTGCATTAGATATGATAATAAATTATTTAAAAAAAAATCTTACAGAAACATCACAATTTTGCTCAAGTTTTTTAGTTCAGTAACTCAATTTCGCGATTACATTGTCGAACGTATCGATAATATACATAAAAGTAGAGTATTAAAGTAAACAATGGTTAGGCTCCTGTTTGAAAAGGGGGGTTGTAGGGGGTCTGGACGATCGGTATTTGGTGCTCGCATTGTCGTCGAATAACTTTTGTCCCTATTGTGTTGCTGAAAGTAGAGCCACAAAGACTCTATGGCGTGGAACATAAACCGAAATTCATCAGAGAGTTGATTGTTCGTCTCCTAATGATGTTTGAAGTTAGGTTTTTTGTGTAGGCTTACAGTAACAATGTGCGTTAAGCCTATTCAAGGTTAAGCTTTACAAATAAGAAACTATTTGTGTAATATCATTTTCCTCTGTAAAGTTTTCACTGACGTGAATATTTATTCGAGGTCTAGAAATTCGTTTGTTTACATAAGTATAAGCAAATTTTCATGTTTGTCACCCAGTGGGGTAGGCAGAAGCTACGAACTTGGCACGAACCTGACATACCTCTTTCGCTTCTTTTAAAACCATATATCTACGCATAAATGATCGTCTGATAAGGGTAATGTTAATTTGACCAATATTCAATAAATCGCCAATTTGTACTCCATTTGTACTCCATTTGTACTCCCTTAAGAAACCCAAAAAGTTCTACGAAGGCATCATACAATTCTTTCACAGTGCAGATACTACTGATACAGTTTATGATACAAGTTGTTGCTACATACACACTACGACAGCTTTGACACCCTTATTCTATAAAAAAAATCATTAAAATAAAGGGTAATTAATGTCAAATATTAAGTTTTGTATGTGTTTTATTTATTGAACAAAGTTAAAATCAACTTTATCATAATTTATAGTATCAATATAAATGAACCACTGGTCTGGATCGTCCTTTGCCGACTCTGACACTCGGTACAAATTTGATTTGTCATTCTACCCCCATTCCTTATTTATTGCATTGTGCAATACCATACGTGTCTTTTTGACACAATTTGAATTCTCGTAATAAAGTGAAGAGCACCATTTACTCTGTATCCTGCATACAATCTTCGTTATAAGTTCTTATCATGTCTACCATTCATGTTAAACATCCTAGATACGGAAACTCATTCCTTTCCTCAACTAATTTCATGTTAAATAAGAATTTCTATTCTTCGTTTCATTTTACTTTTCTCTCTTTCAAAAACTTCGTCATGATTATGTTCACTTTCGTTACACTTTCTTTTACAGATACATATGTTCATTAAAGTAACCATCATTTGTAACTTGCCCGCCGACGCAAAAATGTCTTGATTGTCGGCGTGAAAGAGGCATTTGACGGATAATTCCCCATTGTTAACCCTCATTCTTCGATTTTCAAAGTTTCCAAACAGATTGCACAGCTACAGGGAAGCTGCTTAACTCTGTCTGACACCTTTGATAAAACCCAAACTATTGTGTGGACCCCGTTGGTCATCTGAGAAATAAAAATATATTTTGATCATCTCTCTCTACCTTCTCCACTTATTTTACATAATTATTAATCTAGATTTAATTTAACTATTTTTGTTTAAGTCCACGTGCGGATATCGTTGGTCGTCGCTGCTGGTTATAAGAGGGCTGGTTCTTTTCTCGTTCAGTATATATAAGCCATTTAGAGAGAAAACGCAGCCAGCATTCTTGGCAAGATACCGCGGGGAGTAGGACTGTGAGATAATTTAAGTTTTTAGATTTAGTTTTTCTTTATTATAGTTTTTTAATGCTGTTTATATCTCAGCATCATAAATATCATTAATAAAATGATGTATCAAGTACAATATAATTCAAAAATTATGTATCTTCATTCAATTAGACCGCAAGTGTAACCCAACATCTAAGCAATTAGAGGATACACAAGGCGCAAATCCTAAGCATTTATGTGTGCTAGAGCCACATTGCAGCTTTATTATGTTTGTAGTACGGATGGGGAAGGACCACGCTCTTACAGAATACCAGCGTAAAATATAACAGCTTAATGCTGCTGTGTTTCGTATGGTGAGTGTAGACCCAGAGACCCTTTTTACTGGAAATGAGGCATACCATCTTAGTCCTCAAGGGTCACAACGCATTTGCATTTTGATTCTTAATCGAGGATAAATGTAGATGTCTATCTAGCTTGACAAATGGGTACTTTTTTTTTTATAGGATCGGGTGACAAACGAGCACACAGTCCACCTGATGGTAAGTGGTTACTGTGACCCATAGACATCTACATCTATCCTCAATAAAGACTCAATATGCAGATGCGTTGTCACCCGTGTGGACTAAGATGGAATGCCTCATGGTCGGCAATGCATCTGCAATTCCCCCAGGTGAGCTGTATGCTTGTTTGCCTCCTCTTTCTTGTAAATATATCCATATGAAAAACCATTAGCGTGGTTCTTAGAAAATTGATTGAAAGGGAAGGAAAATTGATTGATTGAAATTGATAGCAATGATTGTTATTATTTTGGGCAACTGTGAGCGTAGCGAGTAACGTCGAGGGCCGTGCATGGAGTTTGTCGATACCTGCCAAATATACCTACTTGTGCATTTGCTGTCAAGCGAGCGTCGATTCACATATATTTATATAAAGAATTTTGTCGCATGAGTTGGTACGGTTACGGTCATGGTACTTTTCTACATACGTCTGTAGTAGGTTGAGACTAAAATGGTAGCATCTAAATAAAAGTGTCAAAAATATTTTTAAAATAAATAAAAAAAACGTCAACGTTTCAAAAATTGTATTTCGCCTTTATTATTAATTGATAGAATGGTTCAAAAAAGGTTTAAACTGTCTATAAGGAAAAAGATGCCAATTTATTTTAATTTAGCGTACTTATTTAACATCTAAAGTAAAGAATCCCCAGTTGGAAAACGGCCAAAGAGTATTTTTTATCGATTGCTTAAACAATGGCCAAGCGATGTGACACAATAGTTTTGAATGGCACGCGATGGTAGATTAGGCATGGTAACACCCCACTGCTCCTCGAAGAACGGAGGCACGCTGATTTCGTATAATCAAAGGCAGTCTCGTATCTATTCTATTGTAAGTCACATCAAAGTTTTAAGCAAATTAGATTTTAGAAAAGCACTAATGTTATTAAATGAGGTGGGTATGTATGTTAGTAGTTTCTTGAAAATATAATTGTTACTTCCTAGGTTAGTTACAGAAGGATCTGGAAAAAAAAATATTTTCATCTTCTATCGAAGTTGAACAAGTGCAAATGTTAGTTTTTTTTTTTGTAATGTAGTTATTGTCATCGACACAATCCCATTGCAAGCTTATCCATTACTGTATTATAATATTATATTTGCACTTTAAATGGAATATCTTATAGCGTAACAACGTAGTAATAAAAATAACAAGTTATTGAGCACAAAAAATAACATAACAGAATAAAGCCGATTTTATTTATTTTGATTCCTTAACGTTAAAATCATTTGCATAACGTATATTAGTAAGACGATACAATGTCGAAGCTAAAATCCATATGGAGCTTGGTAAAAGCCCCAAACAAATAGAGTAAACAAAAGCAAGAGAAACCACAAATCGCGGCCGGTATAAGTGAGTTCAAATACGAAAAAAGGGAAAGTCGATGGCAGGAGCTATTGTGACTGGAAACCACTGCGGCACATGCTGAAATGGGGGAACGACGAATTACTCATGACTACATAGATAATGATTTTGTTTGTGACTGGAAGAGCTTTTGTTGATATTTTAATCATATAATGAAATTTATATATGCAACATGGTTAGTAATACCAATATAAGTTATTCCTATGCACTTCATAGACTTTTATTAAAAAGTAGTTTAGAAGAAGAATTGTTAGTTGAGCTTAAAGCTTATTAAAACAAAATTAATATATTTTGTAAATATGGTTAAGTAAAATAACGTGCCTCGATAACAAGTTTTCATTAAAGTTTTCAGTACCTATTGATTACATAGCTTATCTTCTTTTCGTTTAAATAAAAGTATAATACTAATTTTGCTCTTATACAACCTTACCAGCGTGCTTGAGTTAGTGCCTGAGTTAGAGTGTACCTACCTAACAGCAATACATCATAATGGTATGGTTTTTGCACTTATTTACATTTTATTGTTGTAAAACATCTTTATAAAAAATGTTACAAAGGATGGACTTACTGCTTTTTGACATTCTCTCCCAGTTAACTAGAGAATGTATGTAAGGGTGCGTACAGACAAGTAACATGTTGTATAACTTTTGTTTTATAACACGTCCACATTATGTAACATTGTTTTTCAACATTGCACCATATAACAATACTGTACACATTAGAATAACAATGCAATATAACAATGTTATATGACATTGTCGTTTGGGATTCTGCCGTTCGAGTTATATAACATTTGTGTCGTTATATAACATGTTTATAACATGTTATGTTATATAATATGTACGCACCGTAAGGAAAAGTATGAAAACAATGTCACATATAACAACTCTTCTCTAAGGCCTTAAGACTCTTAGACAATATAAATAACTTAAGCTTAAATGTTTAACTGATCAATAACATGCATTTCTTTAAAGCTATAAGTGCATTGTTATTAAAATAAGTTTTAGCCAAAAATTTGTATTCAGCTGAAGGTAACCTGGGCTAACTATGACATTGGGACGTCAAACATCTCAGTGCAAAAGTGTCAGTGTAAAGCACCCAAAACGTTGGGAATTAAAAATAAGTAAACGCGATAAAAATCAAAATCAAAAATGAAAAAAAAATCCGTAAAAATAGTTTTATTGAGAACATGTCTTATACGTGGTAAAGCCACGCTGCAGTTATATTATAGTTATAGTATGATTGGGTCGGCTTGACAAGGCAAGGACTACGCTCTCACAAAATACCAGGTTGGTATAATTATGCATTCCACTTTAGCCCTGAAGGATGTTAACGCATCTGTATTTTGATTTTCAATTGAGGAAAGATGTAGATGTCTATGCGCCGCGGCATCCGATTACATCAAATGTGCACTCGTTTGTCACACTTTATTCTATAAAAATATGTTAATTTGCATGTATTCTTGTTAATTTTTCGGCCATATAAGGTCTCTCTAATACCAAGTTTTAAAATATTTTACTAAACAAAAACTGTATAAAAATAGTTATTATAATATAAATGAATAAGTATATGGTTGGTAATAACCCCCGAGAATGAAGTGGTCACTTCCAAGCTGTTTATAATTTCTATACTAAATTTTGTAAATAGTTTGTATAATTTGTCATATTTTATAATTTACTTTGTTCTTAAAGTCCCACCTGGGTTTATTACTGGTTTTTCCCAGGACAGAGGTTTTTTTCTGAACCAGTGGAGGAGCTGTGGCAGCTTAGATGCTTAGCGCTCGTTGTAAATTTCACAGTACGCGAGCAACCCGGGTTCGATCGCCACCGGCACCAATGAAATTGATAATTGCATTTTTAAGTGCTGATTTACCACGTCCTCGGCGGTGAAGGAAAAACGTCGTGAGGAAACCTGCTTGTCTGAGAAATAAGAAAAAAAATTTCGAAGACAAGTGAAGTTCAAAAACACGAATTGGGGCAGCGCGGCGGACATTTCCTTGCCCCAAAACCCGCTCAGAAAAGAGGGGAAGTCTGTGCCCAGCAGTGGGACATATATAGGCTGTAACTTTAACTTTAAGAGGTAAAGTAAAAAATGACTTTCAATAAGAATTACATATAAAAAAAATATTATACTCTATTCTATTCTAGTACCTTTCAGAATTATAGTTCTGAAAAGTAATACTTCTACATTATCTTTTTACGTGATAGTGCAACCCTGAAGGGTGGGGAAGGACAACGTTTGAACAGAATACCAGCGTAGGGAATGTATAAATTGTAGCATAATTCTCCTGGATGAAACAGTGACACTTTTTGTATTAGTAGGTAGTGAAGCATTCCATTTAGTCGTCAGGGGGACAATGCACTTGCTCTTTGATTCTTAATCGTGGATAAATGCTGGTGTCTTTTGGCTACATCATGCGTCCATTTGTCATGTTTATTTATATAGAAAAGAAAATTGTTTTATTCTGTATTAATGGTGTGTAGGTAGCCCTGTAGATAAATGTTGGGCTGATATGCTGAGGGTCGCAGGTTTTATTCCATTATAAAACAAGTATTTTGTATCATCACGAGCATCATCATTATTCCCTCTCAATCAATGTCCAATGTCTTAGAGGAGACAGTTGCCGGTCCACTGCTGTACAATACATAATACGCCTCCCCCATAGATTACTTCATAGGGGAAATATTTGCCGTAATCACCACACTTAGCAGCCGGTTCGGAAGCCGAAGTTATTTTTGTTAATATCTGTTGTTTTAAAAAATACTACTATCCAGTTCTGGTTCATTTCCCTCGCCTCTTACAACTCTCACTAAATGATATGGTTTGATAGACTTTCTTAAGCCGCGACTGTACGGCAAAGTAATATTATTGAGTCTGGATGTTTGTTTATCTGCAATTTATATATGTAATAGGAGAAACATCAAAACAAAGAAAAAATACTGTTGGTAAATCCAATTGTGTACCGTGTAACCGCACTAAAAAAAAATTACGATTATACTTAATTTTTTAAGAAGTTTAAATACACACAAGTTTTCACTAATAACCTTATAACTATACTTCCAATTTTCTGATATCTTTATGCCAAACTTCAATTGAAAAAAAGTTTGGAAAATCCAAAAGTTCAAGACACACAATGCCCAATGATAGTGATAAAGAAACTGAAAATTGTAGTTATATTCGTCAAGAGTTGCAGTAGCAGTCAACGAAGTACACCTTGAAGTCAGTCCGTCAAGTCCAGAGGTCAGGTCTTTTCTATATATCTATTATATTCTATAACTAACAAAACGAGGCTAAACTCGGCACATCTAGTTCTCGTCGTCGAGGAGTTCCAGTAGCAGTCATCAAAGTACACTTTCAAGTCACTCCGTCAAGTCCAAAGGTAAGGTATATTCATAAATAACAAAACGAGCCCAAGCTCGGCACATCTAGTTCTCCCCGTCGAGGAGTTCCAGCAGCAGTCATCAAAGTGCACTTTCAAGTCACTCTATCAAGTCCGGAGGTAAGATCTAATCTTAACTAGCAAAACTAGCCCAAACTCGGCACATCTATTTCTCCTCGTTGAGGAGTTCCAGTAGCAGATACCGACACACCTTCAGGTCTATAAAGTCCAAGACGTATAAGTATATTTATGTTTAAATCCTGCGTGCTTTTAGCGAAACAAAATATTGTAATAAAAATCTGTGATTATAAAAATAATATTAATAATATCTTACCTTGGTCAAGTATGTATCAAATTTGGTGTTTGGAATATTTTGTATTTTTACGGCGATCGATATTTTTCTACACAAGCCGCTGTAACAAACAACCACTCACGACGGCATTTGAGTCCGGAGTAAATAAAGTATTCTATGGCTTTGGCTCGGAGTGCGGCTGTGGCCTATTTAGTAAAATAAATTAATACAAGGCTCTCAAACCACCGAAAATTTCACCATTTCTTAGTGGAAAAAAATTAATTATAACTACACAAAAAAAAATTAAACTGTCATTTACATTCCGTGACTTTCCACATGATAGATGAAGAGTTTTAAAAATACGAGGGTGGATTGAAAAGTACTCGGCCTAACCAAGAAAATAAACACATACTAAATCAGTTATATTTTTAGTTTTCTACATAATCACCATCAAGTTCGTAGATTGAGTTGAACAATTGATATTTTCAAAAGTTAGCGTGTTTACGCCGCCATGCGGACTTGAAACCTACACCGTAAGCCACTTAAACCCCTTTTTTATGTAAAAATAGTAATTAATCGACTTTAAAAAATTATTAATAAGTTCAACAATCGTTTATATTTCTGAAAATGTGCTTTTTATATCATTTATATGTATAATATTATTGATAGACATGCGACAAAACGTTGGAATCTTAATTTTTAGGCCCTAGCAGAACGTACCTGCGCGCTTCGCATTTAAGGCGTGCAAAATATTTTTTTAGAAACAACTATTTATTTGGCCTATTTAAAAAAATGAACTATATTACGAGTATATTATTACTTTGTCAACAAACATATCTTGGGCGCGAATACTCAACACATTTTGTAGGGCTCAAAGTGTTTAAAGAATTTACGTAGGCATGAGAGTTCATGATAGTTTCTTTTTCATTAATTTATCTTAAGTTACTCTATAGATCACGTTTTGAAAGAATAGTAGAAAGTAGAGACGAGTTTTTATAGTATGCTTCCGATAGACAATGAAAAGCGTAGTGTTTTGTTTTTAAAATCAGAAAACCTGTGGAAAGCCAAACTTGTCGCAAAAAGTATTTGATCTTAAGACACTTGTGCCTAGTGCGTAAGACGAAATATCTCACAAGTCACGTTTCAGCGTTCTAATTACAACATCCACTTTGTATTACTATATCATACTTGTCGACAATGGCATCCTTTATGTACCAAACAATCGTGTTGCTGATGAATTTCGGTCTATGTCTGCGTCGTGTCTTTGTGTTCGGGCCTCCCTCTAGTGGACAATACAATGGAACAAAAGTTGTTCAATAACGGCGCAGCACCTAATACCCCGGCCCTCCCTTCCATTGTTTCGGATAATGTTCGACTTTTATGGATATTTTCAATGAATCGCTATAATCTGGAGACTGAAGTTAGTAACTGTAGCTCATTAATCGTTTACGATCGTGCTTTGTAGATCATTTCGAGTAACAACATTTTATTATTAATTAAAGGAGAATATTATTTAAAAAATATTTTAATTTTTTTATCTACTCTTATTAATAAACTTAATTAATACTGAACTACAAACACTCGCAGGCGTGGCGCCAGTGGTAAGGAGATATTGTATTTATGTCGACATCGTAATTTAAAAATGTATTTTTACGTCAGAATATTTTCGGGTACGTCACTAGTATCGATAGAAAGATTTCAAAAAAAAATAACTTATGTACTTTTTCGTTTTAAGATTTTACCTTTATTTGAAAAAAATAATAATAAACAAACGTCAATAAATGAACAAGAAACAAAAATAATGACCATATATGTCTACATCTATATTTATATTAAAATTAAAATGCAGATGTGATGTCACTCCTGAGGAATAATTCTCAGGAATGACATCTAATTCTTGAAGCTTGATGAGATATAATGCTATAAATCCTAAAGATCTCCTGTTCTCATCACTCGGTATTCTGTTCGAGACTGATACTTTCCCGGTCGAGCCGACCGATCCGCGCTGCAGTCATAATACTCTACATCTCTACAACGTGGCTCTGTCTCATAATATGCTTCTATTCTGTTGTCTATTGTGTTTAGATCAAATCAAATATAAATTATTGATAGAGAGATTTATACTATAAAATCTATTTATCGGCCACTACGCAGGTAGATTGCTTAAAAGTTATATCATATATGGTTCCTGCGTTTGCATCGGCTTAGATATCTCATAATGCAGTTTACCGTTGTTGAAAGCAACCGCCACACTTCCCCGATCGGATTTTCCACGATAATCGTGACAAAAGAACTTTGCGGCGGACTCGCCGCACATTCTATTGCGAGTTGCAACGCATACGACCGCCGTTCTATTCACATCGACACGAACGGATAGGCACTTATCGATAGAATAAAGACGGTACGGATTTACGAGCACCAATATACGCGTCTATTATAATAAACAAATGTGATTGTGTAATCTATTTGCGTGCATATCATTATTGTAATATTATGTATATGCAATTATATTGCTTGTGTACGAGTTATGACTATTCCTGATTTTAGGCATTAACGTTTAAATATTTGGTGAACATTTACTATCTTCCATCGTTTTTATCATTCAATTTTGGCTTACATCGAATGGCACTGCGCCCGAAGTATAAGATTGATGAGATAATATTAAGACGTATAGTAAGAGGAACAAGGAGCCCTACCAGTAAATATATGGTACGTTATACGTTAGTGCTCTAGTCGTTGCGGTGGACGCATGGATTATATTTTGTAGTAAAGTTTTTTTTATAGAATAAGGGTAACAAACGAGCACATAGTCCACGTGATGGTAAGTGCCCATAGACATCTACATTTATCCTCGATTAAGAATCAAAATGTAGATGCGTTGTCACCCCTGAATGGGAGATGGAATCCCTCATTTCCAGTAAAAAGGGCTTTTCTACAATCACCATACTAAACACAGCAGCATTAATCTGCTATTTGACGCTGGCATTCGGTGAGAACGTGGTCCTACCCCGGTCGAGCCGACCCATTCGTGCTACAACCATAACATAGCTGCAGCGTGGCTCTACCACATATAAAGTAAAATAATAACGGATATTAACCACACGGCAGCAAATAGGCTTAATATTAAGTTTATAGAGAGATAATGGAGTAGAGAAGTGTTCGCTACGCTGCTTCAAATCGAGTTCTTTCCGCGATATTTTCTTACATTACACCACCTTGGATTGAACTTCAGTTGCTCGCTTACTGTGAAATTTGTGTAACACTTTTAACTTTTATTAAGTAAGCAAAAAAACTTTGTAATTTATTTCGAAATACATTAGAAAGTAAGGAATTGTTGCTCTGATTACCAAACCCACATAGAGGTTTCAGTATTGAAACCCGCTCAGTTATATTGCGCGTTGAAAAGGGGTAGGAAGGAACATTACGAAAAAAAATGTTGTACAGAATAATATAGAGTGTGTATAATAGAATTTTCTGGCTTCTTTTAAATTGCAGATTAAACATTTTATTTTTTATAATTATTGCCTGTTATTATGAATAATTTTATTAAGTTCTTGTTTACAAATTATATAAATTTCAATCCGACTTAATTTCAGTTGAAGGTTATAGTTTTGGTAAAACTAAGTACTTATCTAACTGCATATTCTGTTATACGTAAACCTATGTATATGTATAAATATTACCTTTATTAATTTACGACATTCGTGTATCGGTATCGAAAACAGGCAAAAATTGTCAAGACCATTTATTCCCGGGATGAATAAACTGTTCTACATATTATTATATAATTAATTTTAATCGGAACTCTTAGAGCACTAGTCCTACGCTTTTATCCAAATTTTATTTGAATATGAATTTCACTGAGGCAATAAGCAAAGATAGACAACTGCCAACATTATGAATACACGGCTAACAATCGCATTGTGTGTTGGTGGCTTGAACTTTGAGCGCATTAGTAGAATTAGAACTTTTCGATTTCTCTAGAAATTACAATTTTAAGAGTAATTTGTTTACGCTAAGATAGTGCAATTTAATTTAGGGCTTTATAATCACTTACGGTGGGATAGTGGTGAATCTCTAGCTTGTCTATTCTAATATTATAAAGAGACTGTGAATTTTGTGAGTTTAGGTATTTTAAGTAGTCTCTCTAGGTCAGGAAATGAGGAGAATCATTTTTTTTATAGGTGAGGGGGCAAACGACCATGCGGCTCACCTGATCGTAAGTGACTACCGCCGCCCATGAACAACTGCAACACCAGGGGAACCAGGGGAATTCCAGATGCGTTGCTGGCCTTTTAAAAAGGAGTAGGCTCTTTTCTTGAAGGTACCTAAGTCATACGACTCCGTATGACTTAGGGACCTTCAAGAAAAGAGCCTACTCCTCTCCGGTCCGAAAAAATCGCTGATGGTTATCGATTGTAAATCGCACAGTGGTGGACCGCCAATCATCCAGATGGTGTGAATGGTATCGGGAGTTCTGCCGCGATGTGCGTTCGTGAAATTTGGCAGCTGGGATTAATCCGAACAATTCCTCAGAGCACTCCCCGTGGTAAATGCGAAAGAAAATGCAAAGGGATGCAACATCTCTTCGCAGCGCCAATGAATCGAGCTGATCGGAAAGGACTCGGTCGTCGACGACTCGAGCCGCTCTGTGCTGGATGCGGTCAAGTGGAAGGAGCTAGAACTGGGGAGCCCCTGCCCAGATATGGGAACAGTATTCCGTGTGAGGCCGAACCTGCGCCTTGTAATGTTGCAATTTATTTTAAAACCTCAGAAAACCGGAATAAAAAAGTTTGTACATCATGAAGTTTTAAAATAAATTATAAATACCTAAAGTAAAAGGTCATCCCAATACCAATGTTAATGACGACGAATTGAAAGCTAAATTAAAAACATTTCCATGAAAAGGAACAGCTGACTTTGCAGAATATTTGATTTTAGAAATCCACATAAATCTGAAGTTTGAAGAAAAAAATATCGTATGAACAAAACAACGCCAGTGACGACGACATGTCGAAGTGTGACACTATGATTCAAAACTTAAAGGTTGTTGCTAATCATACGATAATCGTATAAATAAAAAAAAAACTATTGGTAAATCCAATTGTGCATGCCTTAAGCGCATTTAAAAAATTACGTTTAACAAGATTATACTATTATTTTTAAATTAGTTTAATTACATACAAGCTTTAACTAATAAATCTTATTAGTATAGTTACAATTTTTCGATTATTTTATGTCAAACATCAATTAAAAATGCTCATATGATAGTGAAAAAATTAAAAAAAATGTAAATTGTAGTTTTATTCGTCAAAGAGTTCCAGTAGCAGTAACCGAAGTACAGTTTCAAGTCACTCCGTCAAGTCCGGATGTAAGGTCTATTCATAACTAACAAAACAAGCCCAAACTCGGCACACCTAGTTCTCCTCGTTGAGGAGTTCCAGTAGCAGTCATCAAAATCCACCTTCAAGTCACTCTATCAAGTCCGGAGGTAAGGTCTCATCATAACTAACAAAACGAGCCCAAAATTGGCACACCTGTTACTACTCGTCGAGGAGTTCCAGTAGTAGTCATCGAAATACACCTTCAGATCACTATTTCAAGTCCGGAGGTAAGATCTCATGATAACTAACAAAACTAGGTCAAACTCGGCACACCTAGTTCTACTCTTCGAGGAGTTCCAGTAGCATTCATCGAAGTACACTTTCAGGTCACTCTATCAAGTCCGGAGGCAGAGGCGGATTAAATGTCGACTGCGCCCTAGGCTAGCCTAGCGCCTATAACCATATTATATGTATTATAAATTAAACATGGTCATTTTGCAAATAAACTATATAATAAATTTATAATGTAGTTTAATAATTGCAAAATAATTAGGATACGAGTACCATTAACAGGCGGGCATAAATGAAAAATGTGATGAGAGATTAAGAGCGATTTAGGAGTAATCAAATACGACGACTTTTTTTTTCGTTTAAAAACTTCTCGCGCGCCTTTTTAACCTTGCGCCCCTAGGCACGTGCCTAGTTTGCCTTAAGGATAATCAGCCACTGTTTGAAGGTAAGGTCTCATCATAACTAAAAAAACGAGCCCAAACTCAGCACACCTATTACTATTACTACTCTTCGAGGAGTTCCAGTAGCGGATACACCTTCAGGTCTCTATAAAGGCCAAGACATATAAGTATATTTATATATGTTACTGTAAAAGCCCGAATTTTGGTGAATCTTAGGTTTTAATTTTAAATCCTAGGATTTCCCAACATGAGCTGGTAAATGTAAGGATTGATATAAAATGCGACGATTTTTCGCGCTTTTACCGTTAGAGTTTGGTACATCCTAGGTTTAACCAAAGACTATCAGTAAGTGTTGTTTTTGGAAATTAAAAAATATATTTATATAAGTAGAAAGTATTTATTAAACATTGAATCATATTACCTACATAATTTGTGATTTTTGAAAGTAGAATATAGAAAAATAAAGAGGATTAGCTTTCCATTGACGTCCGTCGAGTTGGGGGTTGATATTTTATTTTACATAAAGGTTACATTATTATAAATACACACACAAAGTTTCAACATGCGGAAACGCGTATTTTTTTTGAGAAAAAAAATATTGAAAATCAATTAGTTTTGCAATATTTATGTCAATTCCTACCGTAAAACTGACGCTATTTTATATTGTCATTGTCATCGTCAGTAGGGATGTCGATTCTTTTCGAAGAAGATGTTTTCGAAGAATTAATTAAAGCAATACAATATGTGTATAAAATTGATTAATAAATTATGTCAAATAACCGAATTGATTGACCCCGACTCCACCTGATACGAGTCTGTCCTACCCCTAGAGTGTTTTTATAAAGCCGGAGGCGCGTAGGGGGAGGTGCCTCTGCAGGCGAGGAGGGATGCCTGCGATTTGTTACGCAAAGGCGTAGAGGCTGCTCTTCCCGCAGCGCCGGAGACGTTGCAGTCTCAAAATAAAAACAGAAGATGACACAGGTAGCGGAGAGGGCTGCACACTGTTCGCAAGAACGATAATGCGCCGAACACGTCTAGACATGACTATTTTTCAACATTTACCGTGTCTTAGAGGTAAAAACCAGGATTTACTAAGTGAATGCTTGTATAAATCCGAAATAAACGATTACCATAGAACACTTTGGACTTTTACCTTATGGACTTGGTAAATCTTAAGTTTTACTGCAGAATCTTAGAATTTACCGTAGTTCTAGCTTTTACAGTAACATATATAAATCCTGCGTACTTTTAGCGAAACAAATAATTGTAATAAAAATCTGTGATTATATTAGTAATAATAATATCTTACCTTGGTCAACTATGTATCAAATTTGGTTTTTGGAATATTTTATATTTCTAAAGCGTTCGATATTTTTTAGCACGAACCGCTTTGTTCACTTATCGTATGAATAGACTTGGACACACGCACTCTCTAGTCTCTTTGAAAGACTTTTTTGTTTTCGATCTTTTATCTCAGATACTTATTTATGATTATGCTCTTAGCTATCATAGTCCTCAGAGGAAACGAAGAACTTTGACTTTTGACTAACATAATAAATATTTATACACCAAAAAAAAAAAAAAACTAAACGTGGACACCGAACAGTATAAAGCTGATGTATTTCGTATGGTGAGTCTTGTCGTTTATTAGTCGTGAAACGGGGACTATTTTTTGAAACCTGTAACAGGTTGTATGTAGTAAGAACACATTGAAAATATTGTTAATGCCGCTAACCATCATCAGTGAGCTAAAAGTCATACATCTTTCCATGTATTATCCCCTGGCAGTCGTCCACTAGCTTCGCCCTGCAATCAGCAGGGTACTCCGCGTCCTGGTGAGGTAGAAAAATGGTCCTGTTATTTCTTACTCCCGAAAAATTTTTGACAAATAATTTAAAAGATGATAGTTTCAATACTGTTATAGAATTACAGGGCAGACTATAATCTTATACATCGTCATGTAGAGGCTTAAAGCATCTGCTACTTATTTCGTGGGATACGTTAGATTTGTTTTTGTACAAAATACGTCTAAAAAGCACGATATATTTTTTTTATTTTCATATTAATTTTTGTAGTTGTCTAATTTTTGTTTGTCATTGTGTTGAAAATAAAATCTAGATATTGAATATTCGTCTTTAAAGGGTTCCGTACGTCAAAGTGAAAAACGAAACCCTTGTAACATTCATTTGTTATCCATCCGTCCATCGATTGTCTGTCTGTCCGTCTGTCAGTTTATCAAAGAGTCTTTTTCTCAACAACGGATGGAGTTATCAAGTGGAAATTAATATTATTTACTACTATAATCCCTTGGATGTGTAAAATGTTTAAGCTTCGAAGTCACAAGAAACACAATTAAAATATACAGTCAAATTCACTCATCAACACCTATAGAGTCTGATGACCGAGAATCGTGAAATTAGGTCTAAGTGAAAAAAGGCAAGAAGCAAGATTTTAAAGCACGATTAAAGGTAAACATCAAAAACCGTTAATTTGTAGTTATCTATAAATTTAAAATAAAAATGTCCGTCTCTAATATTGAAATGACTGCCTTCTATTGAACAGAGGGGTAAGTTATGAATAAATATTTAAAAAATTGTCTGTCTGTCTGTATATCCAGGCAAATTTTTGGAATAGCTGAATCGATTGTAATGAAATTTGACGTGCAGATAGAGAGCTGGCAGGAGTCATCTAGGCATGTTTTTGAAAAATTTGAATCTTGATAAAAATATGGTATTTGATGATTATCTTAAATTTAAATAACGCCACATTAATACGAGGGCGCCACTGAAAATTTCGGGAATCAAGTAAGTGACACTACATTACTATTTAAAAATGTATTTATTGCTTTTCGAAGTATTCTCCGCAAAATTTGACACATTTTTCCATGCGATGGAACCAATCATTGAAGCAACCATTCCATTCGGAAGTTGGGGTCTCCAAAATGGCCGTTTTGTAGGCGTCCACAGCTTCTTCAGGTGATGAAAATCTCTGTCCACGCAATTTATTCTTTATTTTAGGGAAAGTATAGAAATCATTAGGGCTTAGGTCGGGGCTGTACGGCGGATGGTCTAATAATTCTATGTTTTCTTGCTCTAAAAAGTCTTTTGTTCTGTGTGCGGTGTGAGAACTCGCATTGTCGTGATGGAGGATGATGCGTCGGTTGCAGTTCTCTTTACGGAGTGCAGAAACGACCTGTGGCAAATAAGTGCTAGCATACCATTCTGCATTAACCGTTCTTTGTCCCTCAAGAGGAATAGTCGTAACATGGCCGGTTTTGGACACAAAGGTGGCCACCATTTTTTTGCATCACTCCGTGAACGAACAATTTTTGTTGGCTTTAACTCATTTTCGAACACCCAAACTCGTGACTGGTATTTTGTTTCGGGTTCGTATGCGTATATCCAGGATTCGTCACCTGATACGATGTTGTATACAGCATTTGAGGATCCTGCATGGAATCTTTCGAGAGTTCTGACGCACCAAGTAACGCGAGTCGCTTTTTGCTCTTCACAGAGCGAATGCGGTATCCATCGGGAAAACAACTTTTTTACACCTAATTGTTCATGCAAGATTATTTGTATTTGACTCATGCCAATGTCTAAAGTTGCCTAAATTTCGCGGTATGTCACATGTCGATCTTCCTCAATCAGCTTACGCACAGCATCAACGTTTTCTTGGGACCTTGACGGGGATCATCACTGAGCTTGACACGTCCACGTTGAAATTCAGCAAACCAGCGATAAATTGTGGTCTTGGATGGGGCTTCATCACCAAATGCAGAAATCATCCGGTCAATACACTGTTTTTGTGTTAAACCACTTCGAAAGTCATAATAAATCATCGCTCTTGAATTTTCTCGATTCAATTCCATTTTCTCAACGACTAAACAAGTTTGACAAAACCTTGTGACAAGACGGAGAATCTTTTTTAAATAAATAAATGGTATTCGATTTTTAAAACCAAGGACTTTTCAATTAAAATGATTTTAATATGACAGGAACAGTGGAAATATTCCATTCCCGATACTTTTAGTGCAGCCTATGTAGTTCCAGACGAAGTCAGGGAAGGTGGCCAGTAATACGAGTATATCTAAATTCATAAGCCCACAAGTTGTTACATGAATGTTGTGACATTTAACACTTAAACTCAAGTATCTGTATAAACAGTTACCATAGTGAAATACTGTTATATGTACTGTTGATCACAGCGCGTAAGCATGCACAGCGCGATGTGAGTCTCATTGATTACAGCGCGCGTCGCGTTGTAAGATTAGGCTTTCATTCATATGCCAAACATTTTCTATCGTGTACATAACATTTTATATTTCATCTTTTGGTTATATTTCAAATAGAGTCTTATAAATAAATGTACTTTCGCTATTCTTTTATTCTTTGATTTGAAAATTTATATCAGCATTGTCGCACACAAAGAGAGCCTTCTCACAAAGTTGCGGGCTTCAGATATAAAGGGCCCGCACATTACAGAGTAGTTAAAGTGACCGCGAGTGAATGTGATCGCTGGAGCGGCAGGATTGCAGCGCCCGTAGCCATTGTCACCCCGAAATACATTACACATTTGGAGGAAAGTACAACACGACCGCAGGAGTTTCTACTGAAATAGTACTTTTGCTGATATGAAATCTTCTCTACATCATATAATTGTTCATTTTAATTTTTTACTACTGGTAGTCTTGCTGACCCGTTGTTATAATGGAAAAATATAATGTCTCATGCGCTGAAATAACTTCGTGAAGAAAATAATAAATGGCCAAGTGCGAGTCGAACTCGCGCATAAAGTGTTCCATCGTAAAACACGTTTCTAGTAGGGGATCCTTTCCTTTAATTTTTAATTTATTTTTATTATTTGTTGTTATAGCGGCAACAGAAATACGCATTCTGTGAAAATTGCAACTTTCTACCTGTTACGGATCATGAGATACAGCACACTTACAGACAGACGAGGAGATAGCGGAGGGTTAGTCCCGTTGGTTACACTTCGGGTACGGAACCCTAAAAAACCAGCAAATAAAAAGTACGGTCCGTAGTGTTATATACGAAATACATTTAAAACCCGTTTTCATAGGAGGTCTTCAAGGAACGGACTATCAAGCAAAAGTATAGAAATATTTTTTTTAAAAACGTTACCCCCACACTAGGATTTTCTCCTGTATCGTGGAGGCAGTTTTTTTATAGAATAATGGTGACAAACGAGCAAACAGGCCACCTGATGGTAAGTGGTTGCTGTGGCCCATAGACATCTACATCTATCTTCGTTTACGAATTAAAATGCAGAATGCGTTGTCACCCGTGAGGACTAAGATAGAATGCCTCTTGTTCAGTAAAAAGGGTCTCCGGTTCTCTACAGTCACCATACGAAACACAGCAGCATTAAGCTGCTATTTTACGCTGGTATTCTGTGAGAGCGTGGTCCTTCCCCGGTCGAGCGGACCCATTCGTGCTACAACTATACTATTAATATAGCCGCAGCATGGCTCTACCATGTAAAACAAGGTAATTTTTTTTTGGCAAGTTTACAAACAAATTTCACAAAGACAAATATCCGGACCCAGAATAATTATTTGTAGGCCATACAAATACTTGTTCCGTGCGGGATTCGATCCCGCGGCCCCCGGCGCAGCAACTCATTCCTAAGCCACTGCGCCACAGAGCCGTCTCATTATATATATATAAGGTGTTTCTATTGCATGCATTGGTATGTATATTATATATTAGTAAAGTTTCTATCTTTTGCAGTCTCGTACTCGTAGTGTAGCGCCCCCCATTAGTGACGACCTGTTAAGACATGCGGGAAGTCGATGGATGCAGGCGGCTTAGGACCGTGCTTTGTAGCATTCCTTGGGGGAGGCCTGTTCAGCAGTGGACTTTTAATAGGTCGTGATGGTAATAGTAGATCCAGACGCATTGAAGTTGAGTTTTAAAATTCTGTCTGTGTTAATGTCTGTCTGTCCGTCTGGGCAAATCTTCGGAATGGCTGAACAGATTGTGATGAAACCCTATGAACATAGAAAGCAATGCCAGAAGGGATGTAGACTATATTTTGTACGAAAAACTAGAAGTTTTTTTTGTTAAAGTTACGGCATATATACGTCCCACAGCTGGGAGCAGGATCCGATATAATTTAAAACACTCTCATTTCTGAGAGGGTTTTAGAGCAAGGAATCCTATACAAGCGAAGCCATAGCGGGTCATTAGTTCTAAATATAAAAATCTTTGTACTGTTTACGTCACCCTGACCAACGAAAATAAAGAAATTTCTGATTCTGGAAGAAAATATTTTCATAAAAAACACATGAGTAGAATAAAGAAATAAGAGAGTAAATAAAAAAGTAAAGGGTTATTTATGAATATTTAAGTCGCAATGACGCCACATTAATAGATTATAGGCAGGTGAAGCCAGGACGGATCACTAGTGTTATATAAAGTTAAAGCCACAGAAAATTCATTTCATTTTAATTCATTTCTGAGTATCTCACCTATGCAAAAGTGTTTTTTTTTTATAGGATAAGAGTGACAAACGAGCACACAGTCCACCTGATGGTAAGTGGTTGCTGCGGCCCATAGACATCTACATCTATCTTCTGTTACAAATCAAAATGTAGATGCGTTGTCACCCGTGAGGACTAAGATGGAATGCCTCATTTCCAGTAAAAAGGGCCTCCGGCCACCTGCACTCACCAAGCGAAACGCAGAGGTAAATCTCTACTTCACGCTGGTTTTCTGTGAGGTCGTGGTACTACCCCGGATCGAGCCGGCCCATCCGTGCGACAGCAAAAGCTGCCGCGTGGCTCTACCACTGTTACAAGTGTACCTATATATTACTAGTTCTTGGTTCGATTCCCAGCTGGAATTAATATTTGTGTGGAAAAAAAAACTGTTGTCTTTCTTTTACCGTATCTAGGCTAGTAGCAAAAGTGGATAGACAATTTGACATGGATAGACATATAAAACCGGAACAATTGTTTATGGACAGTGCGAATAATCGTTCCTCGAGAGAATCGATACATCGAACCACACCACCGCGCCGCGCCGTGGCCAAGCACTTATTACTGCGCTACCACGTCGAGTTACAAACTGTCTCTGAGCTTTCGCGTACACGCATGGTGTTTGTTCTAGAATATAAAATGCGTTGTTGAAATTTTCTAGTAGTGTTGTGATGTATTTAGAATCGATAAATCAAAAATCGATGAAAAAATATAACGATAATATTTTCGTAAATTATTGAAACAATACCTAAAATTTTGAACAATTTACTTTTATTTGTTTCTGTGGGTTAAGTAAATTGCAATATAAAAATATTGTCCATTAGGAGAGAGGAAGCGGAAGCACTTATACTATTATATTACATAGTTAAGTGTTCTTGTCAAAGTTCATAGAGTGCAGTGAAGCAAATCGTTATAAATGTCTACAAACATTGGTTATATTTAATATACAAAAGTAAAAAAAAAAAGTATAAAAAATATAGAAACCAAAATTTTTCTGATTTATACGAAATGTTATAAAAAATCGTATGATTTAGTTATTTTTATCCGTCCGATATAATTTAAATATTTTAAATTTAAAAAATAAATTTAATTTACTCTGATACTCACTCGTATGATTAGTCTATTTGCGTCTAATAAAACATTACACCAATCTCTCAATGTCAGTGACAGTGGGTTAAGGTGTGGGTGGGGTGGCCGTTGGGCCATCGTTCATTATAATGATATAATCGTTAAATACAAATAAATTAAAAAAAATATAAACAATATTGAAAGAATTGAACTTTTTAATTTTAATAATTTTTCCGATGAATAATATTCATATTTATTTTTCATAATTATTCATATTCATCTAGTATAAGTATTTTTTAAATAATTATTTTCTACCCATACGATTATCGTATGATTAACAACAGCCTTAAAAATATAACGGTCGGATGCCTAGCCTAATGGAATTCATATGTTCATGGCTAGCAAAAATTTAATTAAGATGACAATTTTAAACAGTTTATAATGTAATGAATTGTAAAAAGTTGTTAAAATTTATTTAACAACTTTAACCCGGCCCAGAGAGGAGAACAGTATTCCATGTGGGGCCGAACTTGCGCTTTGTAAAGTTGCAAGCGATGTGCCGGCATGAAATACTGTCTCGCTCTGCTGAGCACGCCAAGCTTTTTAGAGGTCAATTTGGCCTTCCCTTCCAAGTGATCACGAAACTGCACACTATCCGATATGTTGACGCCAAGGATTCCGATACTAGCTGAGGCAGCAAGGGGAGTGTCTTGAAATTGAGGAGATACGACAAAGGGGTTCTTTTTAGCGGTAAACGCGCAAACTTGTGTCTTCTGGGGATCGAACTGGACTAGATTTAGTCGGACCCAATCCGAGACTTTGTTAAGCAAAGATTCGACTTCAGACACAAGTTTGTCCCGGTACTCAGCGACGTTTTCCCGAGAAATATTGGCAAGGCCGGTATATAAGGCATCACCAGTGCTGTCGTCTGCATAGCAATGAATGCTACCAGTTAGCAACATATCATTGATATGCAGGAGAAACAGCGTTGGTGATAGCACGCAGCCTTGTGGAACACCAACGTTGATAGGCTTGAAATCAGAGCATGCACCGTCTACTACGACCTTGATGCTCCGAACAGCAAGGAAACTGGTGATCCATTTGCACAATTTCTCGGGAAGCCCATAGGAAGGAAGCTTCGAAAACAGCGCTTTGTGCCAGACCCGATCGAAGGCCTTCGCTATGTCCAAACTAACGGCCAATGCCTCCCCTTGGACTCTACTGCCTCCGCCCATCTATGAGTCAGATAGACTAGAAGATCACCAGCTGATCGAACTCGACGAAAACCGTACTGGCGGTCACTAATCAGCTGGTGATCCTCAAGGTACCGCATGAGCTGTCAGTTTATAATGGATTCCATTATTTTGGAGAACAAGGAGGTGATGGCAATAGGCCTGTAGTTAGACGGGTCTGAGCGGTCGCCTTTTTTAGGGATCGGGTGGACCAAAGCTGTCTTCCATGAATGCGGGACTACGCCTTGGGAGTAGGAGTACCGGAAAAGACGCGTTAAAACCGGTGCCAACTCCGGAGCACACGTCTTCAGCACAATGGGAGGGACTCCATCGGGCCCACTCGACTTGCTGACGTCCAGGGAGAACTTGCTTTGCGAACCGAGCGCTGTGTAACCCGCACATCCGGCATGGAGCACTCACATTGCGGGATGGTCCATTGAGTACCTCCTCCTTTTCTTGAAGTCAATCATATTAAGTTAATCATATGAAACCTCGCACATTTCACCCGCACCTCGCACCGTAATAAAGAACGCTACGTGTCTTTGACAGCTTTCTGAATATTCAAAAAAATTATAGAAACATTTAGAGTAATTACACACATTTATAAAACATCTTAAAATAGTATTTCCCATTGACTTGGAATATACTGGCGTATAGACCGACATAGTTGCCAAAATTCCTTATGGCAAAAATGCAAGATAGAAAAGGATACCAAATTTCATGACTCTGTAACCAATTTTGAATGACAGGTGACGGCACGAGTCGGCATGCAAGAAAAAGCTCCTAGATATTTTATAATTTTTAGAGTGTAATAGTGGTTGTTTTTAGCAAGTAACTTTTTTCCAAAATGGTTACTTGTTCTGTGCTGTCATTGACTGTGGTCTTAATAATAGAAATAATCCTGGTAATTGCACATTTCACAGGTAAATTCTCAAGATGTCGTTAATGTTTATTTTTGGTTAAAATTTATGTTATATACTGTGTAAAATATAGAATGTTTTCAAATATTTTGTTAATTTTGATATTTTGCAAATTACATTTGTCAGTAAATACATTTTTTTATATAAAATATTACATGTACGCTAGGGATTGACTCAACTATGTCAAAATTAATGCCGATATTTATCTTGAATGTTTATACTGAATCGATAGACTTGCCCACACAACAAGAAAATAAATCCTCGGCTTGCGTTTTATAAATGTAATTTTATTTTGCCGTTTGTCAAACAGATTCCCTCCGGATTCCATAATTTAAAAAAAATGGTTAAGGTTAATTGGACGGGTTGGTTGGAATCGAAAGACAAACAAAACAGCAGCAAACATTTACTTGAGAAGTATAAAAGAAAAAGTAGAATAAAAACAATTTTATTAAAAGGAGTCATTTATACATTATTTGTTATGTAGTATAATATTATAATATTTTTATAATAATAAGACTTCAAAAATGTAACTTTCAAAATTTTAGATAAATATAGAGACAGATTTTTATACATTATAAAACTGTAGTACACTAAAGATAAAAAATCTTGAGATTATTCTATTTAAGCCATTATGGACCCAACTAACTATCTATTTATCAACCAAAAAAATGTATAACCTTACTTCCCCACCCGCACCTCACGATCACACTAGCAATATTCATAGCATCACGTTATTATCCCAAGGGGTTGCGCGGAGCTTCGGATTATATTCCCAAGTCACAATGCTAAAACTTTTAGCGCAGTTAGATATAATATATTTAGTAATGCTCTTGAAACGCCACTAGATGCCCGCGTATGAGACGCGCGGTTCAATGTGCCAGGATAGTATAAATTCCATAGTATTTGATACTCACAACGCTCGATGCCCGATTCATGTTTGATGGCCGACGACATTCTGCCGAAGGCTTAAATAGCGTGGTTCATCACCTACAGCGTTAGTCGTAGAGAAGAGGATCGTGGTTTCGTGGTTAAGTAATAGCTGCGCGGATCAATAGATCTGCGAGATTAAGTTGCACTTGCCGTGGTCAACCTATGAATGAATACCCATTTTCTTAACATACCGAGATATAGAGAATAGAGAGTGTATCTGTATCCTCAGGCACTTTACTCTGTTAAGATCATTATGTTTTTAAAATTCATGTAGCTAAAATGATAATAAGTTTATTATTACTTTATACGTTTCATGGACAGATGAAAGAATATAAACACGAAGCATGATGAAGCCTCATAAACATATTATTGGCCTTTAAACATAGCAATCTTTAAAGGCCAATAATATATATTGTATAAGGTTAAAGCCACAGATAATATAATTTAACTGATTCCTACAAGTATCCTTACTGAAATTATTAAGTTTACATTCATATTTAAGTCGAATGTTAAAATAAACTTCTATAATGTATTTAATTACTAAATGTTAAATGTTTGTTATTACCAAAAGTGATATTTATATGAAAAATAACGCAGCCATTATGTACTCCGTGACCCCGTCTTTTATTTCCCCATCAAAACATTTTATAAAATATAAATAGATACATATATACTTAGTTATTGTGCCGTGTAGTGGCGGTTAAGAATATCCACTACCCCATATCTTCCCGTGGGTGTCGTAAAAGGCGACAAAGGGAAACAGGCAGGAGATGGGCAGCAGCATCTTCCTGGTAACGGCAAAAATACAATAAAAAACTGCGGTTGCCAACCCGCTCGCCAAGCGTGGCAACTATGGCAATATACCCCCATGATGAAAGTTACGAAGAGACGGCCCCCAGTTCCCGGCGGCCCCGCTATTCCTGGCTACGGTGGCGACCATGGTAACGGCGGGGCAGGGGGTGCTAATAATCGCCGGTGGAGGTTCGGTTACCACCTACAACGACTCGACCTGGCAACATACAACGCACGCACCCTGAGGACTGACGAGAAGATTGTGGAGCTGGAAGAAGAGATAGACTAGTTACGCTGGCATATTATAGGATTATCCGAAGTCCGAAGAGAGGGGGAGGACACGGTAATCCTCGAATCCGGCAACTTGCTCTATTACCGGGAGGGCGACCATCTGTCCCAAGGAGGTGTCGGATTTATCGTCCACAAGTCTCTCGTTAACAACGTTGTAAAGATTGAGATTGTGTCGACGAGGGTTGCGTACCTTATACGCAGAATCACCAAACGGTATTCGCTGAAGGTCATACAGGTTTACGCACCAACCTCGGCACACCCCGATCAGGAGGTGGAGGAAATGTATGAGGATATCTCTAGAGCCATGCATTCCTCCAAAACCCAATATACGGTGTTAATGGGAGACTTCAATGCAAAACTAGACACAAGAGAGAACGGTGAGCTGAAGGTGGAGAAATTTGGAATAGGGCAACGGTACCCAAGGGGCCAGCAGCTGGCCGACTTCATGGAGAAAGAGGGACTCTTTATGATGAACTCTTTCTTCCAGAAGCGGCCCCACAGGAAGTGGACCTGGTCGAGCCCCGACGGAAAAATGAGATTGACTTCATTATGACGACCAGACGACAACTGTTCAGTGATGTCTCCGTGATCGCGAGGGTGAAAACTGGTAGCGATCACCGAATGGTTAGAGGCACACTGAACCTAAACGTTAAGTTGGAGAGGTCTCGTCTAATGAAGTCAACGCTCCGTCCCCCTCGTGCTCTAATCCAAAGTCCCGAAACCTTTCAGCTCGAGTTACAAAACCGTTTTCAGTGCCTAGAAGACTGCAATGAAGTGGACGATTTGAATGACAAGCTCGTGGAAACTGTTCATGCGGTCGGAGCTAAGTTCTGCAAGACCCGCCGCAGAAGAACACAAAAACTCTCCGATGACACTCTTAATCTCATGGCTGTTAGACGGGAGATGAAGCTACATTCTTCAACAGATTTGACAGCATACAGGCAACTGAACAGACAGATCTCCAAATGCATGCGGCGGGACTTACGCAACTTCAATACAGCTCGTATTGAAGAAGCGATCGAGCGGAACCAAGGCTCCAAAGTCTTTACCAGAGATCTGTCTGCCAGAAAGAGCCAACTGTCAAAGCTGAAGACCGAATGTGGCAGCATCGTTTCCGGGGCACCTGAGATTTTGAGTGAGATTGAGAGGTTCTATGGGCAGCTGTACACGTCATCGTTGGAGCCGCACGCAAGTGTGAGTAACGATCCAAGAGCGAGTCTTATCCGACATTATTCCGATGATATCCCGGAAGTCAGTCTGAGCGTGATTAGAATAGCTCTCCAGCACCATAAAAACGGTAAGGCCCCAGGCGAGGATGGAATTACAGCGGAGCTTCTGAAAGCGGGTGGAAAACCGGTACTTGAAGTCCTTCAGAAGCTCTTTAATTCCGTCCTCCATGGTGGCATTACACCGGAGGCGTGGAGCAGAAGTGCGGTGGTCTTGTTCTTCAAGAAAGGCGACAACGCTCTCTTGAAGAACTACAGACCGATTTCCCTTCTGAGCCGCGTCTACGTGCTGTTTTCGAGAGTCATTACGAATCGTCTCGCGCGCAGACTTGACGACTTCCAGCCTCCCGAACAAGCCGGTTTCCGAAAAGGCTTTAGCACCATAGACC
Source organism: Parnassius mnemosyne (assembly GCA_963668995.1). Classification (NCBI taxonomy): domain Eukaryota; kingdom Metazoa; phylum Arthropoda; class Insecta; order Lepidoptera; family Papilionidae; genus Parnassius; species Parnassius mnemosyne. Next base: position 39,521,708 of record CAVLGL010000148.1, on the reverse strand, counting down.
ACATACATACCCTTCGGCAAATTGTACAGAAGTCCGAGGAGTACAATTTGCCCCTATATTTGGCGTATGTGGACTATGAGAAAGCCTTTGATTCCGTCGAAATTTGAGCGGTGCTGCAGTCCCTTCAGCGATGCCAAGTTGACTGTCGGTATATCGAAGTGTTGAAGTGCTTATACAGTAGGGCTACGATGGCTATCCGAGTACAGAACCAGAGTACGAAACCTATCCAATTGCAGAGAGGTGTAAGACAGGGTGACGTCATATCCCCGAAACTCTTTACCGCTGCATTGGAAGATGTTTTCAAGCTTCTGGGCTGGAAAGGATACGGTATCAACATCAATGGCGAGTACATCACTCACCTTCGATTTGCCGACGATATACTTCTTATGGCAAAATCGCTGGAGGACCTAAGCACTATGCTCAATGACCTCAATAGTGTTTCCCAACGGATAGGTCTTAAGATGAACATGGACAAAACAAAGATCATGTTTAATGTCCATGTCACACCTATGCCGGTAGTTGTTGGGAACACTAAGCTCGAAGTTGTTGACGAGAATGTTTACCTGGGACAAATAGTCCGACTAGGTAAGTCCAACTTCGACCGAGAGGTCAATCGACGGATTCAACTCGGTTGGGCAGCGTTCGGGATATTACGGCACATCTTCTCGTCAGGTATACCTCAAAACTTGAAAACGAGACTGTACACCCAGTGCGTGTTGCCAGTGATGACATACGGAACTGAGACGTGGTCCTTCACTGCTGGCCGGATGAGGAAGCTCAAGGTCGCTCAGCAAGCTATGGAGAGAGCTATGCTCGGAGTTTCTCTGCGTGATAAACTCAGAAATGAGGATATCCGCAGTAGAACCAGAGTGACCGACATAGCCCAACGGATTAGTAAGCTGAAGTGGCAATGGGCCGGCCATATAGCTCGAAGAACCGACAACCGATGGGGAAGAAAGGTTCTCGAGTGGCAGCCTCGTACCGGCAGGCGAAGTGTAGGGCGTCCCCCCACCAGATGGAGTGACGACCTGGTAAGATATGCAGGAAGTCGATGGATGCAGGTGGCTCAGGACCGTGCTTTGTGGCATTCTTTGGGGGAGGCCTATGTTCAGCAGTGGACTTGTGAAGGGCTGTAATGATGATGAATGATGATACTTAGTTATGTTTTACCTATTTATATTAACAATATTTTAAAAAGGAAATTTCGGGGAAACTGTCCACGGCAGTAAATATTGGGGAGTTTTTTTTAGGTTTATCTTCTCTTAGGTTCTAGGAACATGTTATATGAATATTTATTAATTATTTTAGATCTATCATGGTAAAAATTCAGTTATTTTTTTAAATTATTCAATTTCGTGCACTATATTATTTTTTTTTTTGATCTTTTAACCGCTTCCTTAACAATCATTTTTCGATAGTCCTTGTAAGTAAAATGTACATCATTAGCTAACGCACACATTGACAAATCAAAATTAGTCATGCGTTTTCGGGTTATCAGGTTTTTTATACGCCAGTATATTCTAAGTCTATGGTATTTCTATACGTATGCTTCACCGTCCGTTCACTACCACACGTACGTTTTAAGTCTTCGTTAGACGTCGAACGGGTATCTTGTTATAGTAACATATTTTATATGTATTTCGTACCTAATTCTATGGGCCGTTCGAAAAATGCAACGTTTCTTTATCACGTTATGAACGCTGATAATTCCATACAAAGTTAAAGATGTAATACAGGCGAAAAAATCGTGATTAAGGGATGGGAAAAGAATAGAAAATTTTCATACTACTCCACTTTCGTATCGTTTCTATACATGGATACACAACTTTTATTATACACTTTTTTTTTAATAAACTTACACAAAATAAGATGCAATGTTAATATTGTGAGTACACTCAGCGGTCAACCAACTCAGAGTCTATTTCTCTTGTCGTATTATCGATGGTGGTGCGTCTTTTCCAGTATAGTGATATTGGAATTAGTGGTAATTGGGATAGTGCCCGCAATTAAGGGAGCGCGGGAAGTACTTTATAGACATTAATACCTAGTTAAAATTAAAAGATACTAGGTAATTTAAATTTTAAACAACATATTAACACAGCAGAAGCATTCACAAGATCACAGACTTCGCGATTATGCATGGTGAGAGCGCTTAAAAAGCCGCACACACCATGTTTCCGCGGCAATTACAGCCTCATTACTGACGTTCTCTGATGATGCATCTTGTTGGACGTCATCACAGTGCGGACTATTCTATCCAGAGCGTTCAGTTCGGTCTGAGTCCACCTTAGTATGCCGAAAGTATACATGAGAACAGGCATGATCCAACTGTTATATGCATGTGTCTTATTAACGCCCGACAAAAGACTGTTAAGCACTTTTGTCAAGCGTGTACGAAACACAACGCAAACTGACTGTTTCATGTCTGCCTCATCGATCCATGTTTTAGCCTCTGATAGGGTCCTTATGTTGAGAAGTCTATGCCCTCAGAGTTAGCAACTCTACCCTTTCGGTACTGAGAGGGTTTAGAGAGAGGCAGAACCAGATTGGACTCAAACAACCGCCCTGGAAGGTACCCCTTCTTATCCTTATGTGGTTCTCCACAGCCGTCATCCACTCACCTAGATGACAAAAGATCGTACTCCACTGCCCCATACATTGCCCGAGGAAGTCTCGAACTGTACCGCCAACCTTGTACAGCTCGAGGACCCTCTTCAGCCATGCATGAGACACCGAGTCAAATGCCTTTTTGTAGTCTATCCAGGCGGCAGAGAGGTTCCGACGGTTGCTTTTAACCACCTTGCCAATGATCGCGTCAATTAGGAGTGGTTCCTTGGTTCCATGACATCCATTTTGAGCGCGCGACTTCAGCTGATTTGAGTTGAGGTGACGAGTGATTCTCGCGCTGAAAATGGATGATAATGTCTTGCATATGGTAGGTAGACAGACACGTTATAGGGCGGTATTTGCTTGGATCTGTGGCATCTTGGTCTTGAGGATACCAAATGAGTGATCCCAGTAGTGAAGTGTCTCGGGGGCGACTTCTGGTGGAGAGCCTCTTGAAACTGTCAGGCGAGCACAGAGTTACATACCACGAACCCTTTCAGCCAGTAGTGATGCAGTCCGTCAAGCCACGAATTCTTCCAGTTTGGGGCCTTTCGGACTGCCTCAGCTAATTCTTCCGGTTTTATGATGATGGAGTCCATGGGCCAGTGCTGCGCCAAAAAAAGTCTGTCTCGCAAAGGTCTCAGTGCGTCGTTCCCCCTGTATAGAGATGGAAGATATGGCTAACAGAAGTTCCCTTGGACAGCTTTGGCAAGAAACCAGAATGCGCGGTTTTCCGAAGGAAGGCGAACTAGTTTCTCTCCAATTCTCCCATGTAGTCTGACCTTACCTTGGCAATGACTGTTTTGAAGGAGCTGGAGGCGGAATTATACTTCTTTTTAAGAGCGCTGATGCTTACATCCCGAAACGTTAATGCGTCAGCCCAGGCTCGGTAGCACTCCTGCTTATAGCGTGATGCTATTTTTCAGGAGTGATCAAATCATGGCTGGGATCTATCTCTGCTGGCCACCAGAGAGGATGGAATAAAAAGTTCCATGCCCTAAAATACCACATCAGTAACAGAATAAGCAACAACGTTGGGATCATCCGGCGAGAAGCAAACTCGCAAACTCACCTCTAGGGGTAGGATGCAAAGAAAGACCGCATCCTATCCCAATCGGATCGGCCGACCTATAGTGCCAAACACGGCGGGAGCCTGCAGAATGCAACCGCGATGATAGCGCGAGTAGCACCACACTCCGGTAGAAAGTCGAACAGGAAAGTTGCATGGTCCTCCAAATCTGGTATCCGCAAAGGCGAAGTAACCAGGCAAATATGCCAAGGCAATGTCGTAAACAGATCTCCCCGCATGATCGATTAAAGGTGAACCGAGCCATTCGGCATGGTGGGCGTTAAAACCGCCAAGGATCACGATCTCTGTATCTCTAGTCATCTAGTCACTTGTTATTTGGACTTTCGGTCTATGAGTCGGTCTGTGTCGGCATTATCGCTAAACATTACAGCAAAACAGGGGACGCCTTGGTCTTGTTGCTCAGCTTTCCCTCATTTGCAAATAAAAATCTTTTTTTATATAGGAGAGGGGGCAAACGAGCATGCGGCTCACCTGATGGTAAGTGACTACCGCCGCACATGAACAACCGCAACACCAGGGGAAACAGGGGAATTGCAGTTGCGTTGCCCTAAATCGTATCATACATCACGTTATATACTTCATCCATCTTATCTTATCATTCTCCACTCATTCAGCGTAGCGAAACAGGCTCCTCTAGCCCCTCCGGGAGAAGAAGTTCACGTATAGCAAGGTTCGTTGCTAGTTTTGCTTTCGGTTGCCCATGTTGTTGTTGCAGATTCTTACGCCGCTACCACACTGCTGGAGCCGCTGCCTGTAAAGAATTAATACAGAACAGAAAAAGGAATAGTAGACTACTACTTATCCATTTTCTGTTGCTACTATTAAGAAGCTCAAAAATTAACGATATTTATTGGTTTATATATTTTATCAATTCATTAATTATACAAATATTTAGATTATAAATAGTTATGTAACTAGTTAACTATCGCCGTGTACCGGCGCCGTACGAGAACCCTACCCCATATCATCCCGGATGTTCGACACCAACCCGACAATGATAATGTAGCGACAGAGAATAATAAATTACTGCGTTGCCAACCCGCCTGCTAAGCGTGTCAACTCTGGCAAATATCCTCCGTCATTCATGTTCAGAAGTTAAATTTTGAAAGGCTGTAATGATATGATTTTGCATAACACACCAATTGTATGAGAATCGAATGTAGATACATAGTATGTAATAGAAATGTTATCTAATTAGATTACGCACCGTCGGCGCCGTCGTCCGCGGTCTATTGTACTTAGTACAATGACTGCTAATTCCTGATCCATGTAATGTAGTGCATTGTTCCCATGTTGACAGATTTTCCTATTATTAGAGCGAGCAATATTTCTACTTGTTGTACATCAATTATTTGATTTTATGACTCATTATAGATGTACATATAGCTATATAGCTATATATCTATATATGACATGATATTTCTTGGTGAAAAACAGTCTAAAAGTGGTATCAAAATGTGAATATGTGTGTGGTCAGGCATTTGCTACAGTTATCACACTTGGCAAGCGAGTTACCAAAATAAGTTTAAATTTTTTGATTCTTAGTTTTGATTTTAGATTTAATTAATAGAATTGTTATCAGGAAGATGCTGCTACCCATCTCCTATTTCAGTTTCCTTTCATTGCCTCTTACGACACCCACGGGATGATATGTGGTACCTAGTGGATTCTTTTACGCTGTCACTACAAGGGAAATTTATTGCACGCCTCACAAGTCACAACGTGAGGGAGTGCTCTACTTTCGATATGTGGCCATACCTCAATTTCGCTATATAAAATCGTTCTTATACTTTCAGCTAGACATCATATCCATATTATTATTAACGTTGCTATATTTACAGACATTTAATTATAAGATAAGCTTATTTTATAATTGATTTACTTTAGATTACATAACAAAAAATGTAATTGAAAAAATATATGGACTGCCGTCCGTTGGTATGTGCCGTTGGTAAGTCTTGAGATATACATATAGTATTAAATAAGATTCCATACATTCTACGGATCCTCCGTTTTAACCCTATTGATTTTTGTTATTGAACACCATTTAAAAGTTATTAATGAAAGTTGATCGGATTGTCTAGTTTATTTCTTGTAAAAATTATCGTCACTATTTTGATTTTTTTCATCAAAATTAAATGAAACGTTTGATTACAAAATATTAATTTGTTCCGCTGTTTAACAGTACGGTCACAGTTACAGTACAGGTAGAACATGCAAAAATACAATAGTCATTAATTTGCCGACAAATTATCGGCTCACCCTCATCTCTCGATAGCTGATTGTCACTGATGGGTTAATTCGATACAAACACTTGTATAGATCAGTCTATATTTGTTTCCGTAGTACATTTATCAACACTTCCTGTATCGGTCTGGCGTACGAATTGATGTTTAAGCATTTTGTGACAAGTTTAATGAATTATAGGGATCGTTGTCATTATTACAGCACCTCACGAGTTTTAGAGTAGGCTATCATTTAGCCGTCAGCCTTTCGCATCACTCGAATTCCAATCATAAATAATATTTAGCGACAAATACTAGTTACCCAAAATAATTTATCTAACACAGATTTTCTTATGCCATAAATTTTATATTGTAAGAAACTATTCCACTTCTGATGTTAGAAATTATTCTCAAATTATTTAAATAAAAGAACACTACTCGGTAATAAACAAAAAGTTACGTTAAGTTTACGGTACGTAATTACCTAATCTATCTACTTTATATTAATCAGAGCAGGTCTCGAGCCGATATGGACGCTGTTCCAGTGCCTCAAGATAGGACAGCAATAGCGGCTCCCTATTGCCGCCAAGTGGCTGTTGGAGCTGTCCCGGGCGCGTCGCCAAGCGGAGGCAACCCGTTTGCGCAAGATAACTAGGAAACTGTCTACGGGAGCCTCAGCAAACATTACCGAAGCGCTGCAGTACCGAGGCAGCCACATCAGCATCCTAAAGCCGTTATTATATTGGACGCTCCGGGTTGCAAGCGTCCTCTGTGTATACTCAACCCATAGACTGGAGGTCTGTACGTTTTAGTAAAATGTTTATGATAAATATATATATACTAATACATAAACATATATATATATATATATATATATATATATATATATATAATCATTGTATGTATATATATATACATACCAAGACAAATACATAGGCTGCACTAAAAGTATCGGGAATGGAATATTTCCACTGTTCCTGTCATATTAAAATCTTTTTAATTGAAAATTCCTTGGTTTTAAAAATCGAATACTATTTATTTATTTAAAAAAAGATTCTCGGTCTTGTCACAAGGTTTTGTCAAACTTGTTTAGTCGTTGAGAAAATGGAATTGACTCGAGAAAATTCAAGAGTCATGATTTATTGTCACTTTCGAAGTGGTTTGACACAAAAACAGTGTATTGACCGGATGATTTCTGCATTTGGTGATGAAGCCCCATCCAAAACCACAATTTATCGCTGGTTTGCTGAATTTCAACGTGGACGTGTCAAGCTCAGTGATAATCCCCGTCAAGGTCGTCAAAAAACTGCAGTCATCAAGAAAACGTTGATGCTGTGCGTAAGCTGATTGAGGAAGATCGACATGTGACATACTGCGAAATTCAGGCAACTTTAGACATTGGCATGAGTCAAATACAAATAATCTTGCATGAACAATTAGGTGTAAAAAAGTTGTTTTCCCGATGGATACCGCATTCGCTCTGTGAAGAGCAAAAAGCGGCTCGCGTTACTTGGTGCGTCAGAACTCTCGAAAGATTCCACGCAGAATCCTCAAATGCTGTATACAACATCGTATCAGGTGACGAATCCTGGATATATGCGTACGAACCCGAAACAAAAAACCAGTCACGAGTTTGGGTGTTCGAATATGAGTTAAAGCCAACAAAAATTGTTCGTTCACGGAGTGTTGCAAAAAAAATGGTGGCCACGTTTGTCTCCAAAACCGGCCATGTTACGACTATTCCTCTTGAGGGACAAAGAACGGTTAATGCAGAATGGTATGCTAGCATTTGTTTGCCACAGGTCGTTTCTGAACTCCGTAAAGAGAACTGCAACCGCCGCATCATCCTCCATCACGACAATGCGAGTTCTCACGTCGCACATAGAACAAAAGAGTTTTTAGAGCAAGAAAACATAGAATTATTAGACCATCCGCCGTACAGCCCCGACCTAAGCCCTAATGATTTCTATACTTTCCCTAAAATAAAGAATAAATTGCGTGGACAGAGATTTTCATCACCTGAACAAGCTGTGGACGCCTACAAAACGGCCATTTTGGAGACCCCAACTTCCGAATGGAATGGTTGCTTCAATGATTGGTTCCATCGTATGGAAAAATGTGTCAAATTTCGCGGAGAATACATATAATGTGTCAAATTTCGAAAAGCAATAAATACATTTTTAAATTGTAATGTTGTGTCACTTCCTTGATTCCCGAAATTTTCAGTATGTATAAATATATATAGTGAGCTATAAAATACAAACAGGTGCATATTACGTATACATTAAATAAATACTTAGTAATCAGTAAATTATCATTAAAGATATAAATTAAATATACGCTTAGAAATACTAAATAAATAGGTAATTCTTAAATAAAGCATGTTCAATATTTATACTTCCTTTCTGTTCGTTTAATAAAAATTTCTTTGTGTTTTAAAATTCCCTAATGTCTTTAGAATACGTAGTGCTGGTGGTATAATATTACAGCTGTGGGTGGCTGTATTTGTAATTACCTTTGAAGGCCGAGGAACTATGTCGAGTACAACAATATATTTACTTTTTTTTAATCGACTAAACATAAAGCTATCTTCAAATAATTTGACAGTAGGCCACTTCTGGATATACTTTTTGATTCTAGGTACTTATTCTCATAAAGCAAACACGTACGAGTATTGCCCTATACTGCATGTGCCGTAACAAGACACTGCTAATCAAGAACCTTTCATTTCTCTCTTTGCTTGAACTCAGTCAGTTATCGCTTCTTTGACTATGGCCGCCTCATTAACACTTCTGTTTTCCCAAACTTTAAATCGCAAACAACAGATTTTTTTTTCATTTATTACAACCCTTCCTCAAGTCCACTAAAGAACATAGTCTCCCCCGAAGAATGTCACATACAGATACGTATGTCATGTCATTCATTAATTGATAAATATTCTTAAATAATGAATACGTTTCAGAACTTAATTAAAAAAATCCTGAAACTGTATTATAATATATAGTATGCTATGACTTTTCATTTTTTCATACAATATTCCATCACTACTGAATAACATTACATTGAATTGATGGACTTTCATTTAACGACCATCGATAGTAGATCTCTGGAAACACTCTGGGACAACTTTGTAAGGCCAAAATAACTACGTAAAGTGATGTAAATGAGGTCAGATTAATCTGGTGATTCAAACCATTGTTATTTCGTCGAATTCGAGTGCGAATTGTCACAGACAGTGGTGTAGGACGATTTTATCAATTACTTATTATTCAAGTCCTAACAAATAGACGATGACTCATTTACATAGCTACGGACCATTGACAGAGAAACCATTAAAAGGATTTCTGAATTAGTTTGTTTTTTAATTATATTTTTTTTAATTATATGAATTATAAAAGATAATGTTTTAAGCTCAAATCAAAACCCAAATATTGAAAAACATGAATGTGGGGTTTCAAAGACATAGAGGCAATCACAAAATATATCGATTTTGTGATTGTCGTCCAAATATTTTTTTTTATAGGATAGGGTGACAAACGAGCACACAGTCCACCTGATGGTAAGTGGCTACTGTGACCCATAGACATCTACATTTATCATCAATAAAGACTCAAGATGCAGATGCGTTGCCACCCGTGAGGACTAAGATGGAATGCCTCTTTGCCAGTAAAAAGGGTCTCCGGTTCTCTACACTCACCATACGAAACACAGCAGCGTTAAGCTGCTATTTTACGTTTGTTTTCTGTGAGAGCGTGGTCCTTCCCCGGTCGAGCCGACCCATTCGTGCTACAACTATACTACTAATATAGCCGCAGCATGGCTCTACCACGTACATAAATATATTTGGAATATATCATATCGTCTACAAAATTCTTTGGATATGTGCCTTCTTAAAAAGAAGTAGGACGAGAGTCTACTAAGCCTTTAGGCTTATTCAATGAGACCACCAGTGTTCACTCTATTGCTGCCTTCGACATTTAGTGGTGAGTAAGGTTGGCTCCGGTTTTGCTCGCGTGGCGGCTTAAGCTGAACGCACATTTGTCCGCGCCGCACGCGCCGCACGTGCCGTACGCGCCGTACGCGCCGAGTTTTACTGATGGCCTCGCACATTTGCCCGCACGCATCGTCCGCGCCGTACACAAATCTTTTGTATTACCAACAACTTTTGTAGTTTTTTCCAACCACTGGTGTGAAACGGTACAGTTTGATCGCTCGAAATCACTATGGAAAGCAATTTAGTAATAGCCTGCTTATTGGCAGAGGAAGAAGAAAATAAAATGCGAAGAAAAAGAAGATTATGGATTCATAATATTAATTTAAAAAGGCAATTGTATTTAGAATATGAAGGGGATATACTTTATTTAAAAACTTGTTAGATGATGATGAACGAGTTTTTTTTAGATATTTGCATTCAACATATAAGACATTTCAAGAAATGCTACATATACTAAAACCATATCTTTCTATGGAAAACTCAAGATATAGAAAGCCAATTGAACCAGAAAAAAGACTTGTTGTATGTTTAAGGTAAGTATTTTTATTGATAATAAAGTAATCAGGTATAATTGGGTTTTTGAATTAAATTTAACCATTTTGTTTAGTTCAGTATTTAAATAATTTATCGCTAAGAATACATATTGATAATCGATGCAAAAAAAATCAAATTATGTATAATTAATTACGAATGAATTAAAAGTTATAAAAATACAAAAATTATCATTTAAGTTGAAACCACCAGTTATAGTGGAAAATCCACTAAGTTGGCAACATTAGACAACACTGAGTAACAGCACGCGCCGAACGCGCTGCGTTATATGACGTCATCAGCATTCGTCCTTCGAAATCGTATACCTACCGCATTTTATAAAATTCGGCGCGTACGGTGCGGCTGTAATGTGCGAGGTTTCATATGATTTCATACAACGAATTCTAAAAATCGGCGCGTACGGCGCGTACAGCGCGTGCGGCGCGGACAAATGTGCGTTCAGCTTTAGGCATAATAATTACGCCTACGGCTTATCTGTCCTCACAATCTTCTTCAAAATTGTGGTTATAAACCGCAAATATGTTTGAATGTACACAATACAATCGATTGTTCTCTACTAATTCTGCAATTCTGCACAAAAATCTTCCGAACGTAGGTACACACCGATCGGATTCGCCCTGAACCGACCGACAGCCGAGGTCCGAATGCCAGATGTCGTTAGTGCAGTGCCCACAGAAAATCCGAAGGAAATTATGATGCCCGAACACCCAGAGAATAATATATTTAAAACTTAAACGAAGAAGGAGTATACTTATTTTATTCTATAACATTAAATTTTTTTTGATAAAGCTACACCAAATTTGCGTACTGTGAATAATCTCACATCATCATCATTGCCCCATTAAAATTCACTGTTGGACGAAAGCATGAAAGCATGAAACTTTCGTTTTCTGCTTGCATATCCGTACTGAAGTGATTCATACTCGTAGTAGCTATTTATATATAATAAGTGTCAATGAAAAGACGAACGTACAATCCATCTCATGGTTTGTCCAATGGTGTGACCCATAGACATCTATGTCTATCTCAGATTAAGAATCAAAATGCAGATGCGTTATTATCCCAAAGGACTAACACAGAATGCCTCGTTTCCAATAAAATAGATCTCCGGCTCTCTATACTCACCATACGTAACACAGCTGCATTAAGCACTACTAACAAGCTATTTTGCGCTGGTGTTCTGTGAGAGCGTAGTCCTCATCCAGCATTCCTGCTACAACCATAATATAGCTCCAACACGTCTCTCCCACGTACAAAATTATATAATATTACTAGCTGACCAGGCAGACGTTGTTCTACCCTTTCCGACGACCATTTGCTTTCCTAAAAAAAAACGCCTGAAATTAGCAATAAAAAAAATTGAGGGTAACTTATCGGGATAAAAACTATCCTATCTCTCAAGTTGGACCAAACTGCACACAGTGTGCAAAATTTCATTGAAATCAGCTCAGTAGTTTAGGAGTTCATAACGGACAACCAATGTGACACGTAATTTTTATATAAAAATATAGACCTCGAACATTATTTGCTGCTTACGATTATTATCAGTCTCTGATTATTTTAGGACTGAATTTTTAAAACGTTAACGTTCTTTTTTGACTTAATATTAGTTCTTAGCAATAAAACAGTTTAGTTGATTAAAGGGCTATTTAAATATATTAAAACTATATTATGGTTTTTGCATTGGAACATTTTTTATCGGTTTATATTATATTATTTAAACAGTAATTATTTGTAAGATCTTTTTATTATCCAATTTAATGCTTATTAACAAAAAACTTATTCGTGCGTACCGTATAAACTCTTATTTATTGAGGGTTATTTTCATGCGATTGGGACGTTTGACTGAGTACACTAGTAGTAGCTGATATCGAACGAACCCATTGTTGGAGGTGACAACTAAAAGCATTGTGCCAAGCAGTACAATCGCGCCATTACCGACACCATTGTGACAATGTTAACATATCGTTATCTAGATCGAGCGCCATCTATTGTCCGCTTGTGAAAACTTTTGTATAAGTAGCTAGACTTCAAATTTGTTAGCAAGAATAGTGAGATTGTTCTAACATCTGAATAATATTTAATAATATTAGTTACTATAACATTATGGGAGTAACATAAGCTATATAATATTTATATATTGCATCTGCAAATACAAAATAAATGGAGAGGAAGATTTTTTTAGTAAACTTTTTAACAGAGTCGGGTTAGTTTAATTACTGTTTAAACAATTAAGCTTGTTTAACTAATCTGTCTAAAATCGAATGCAAGTTGTCTTCAAAATTTGATGCAGAGCTAAGTGCTCCACGAAAATTTTACAGTACTTGAGGAACCTCACTCGACACTCGCTGGCATCTATCAAATTGTTAATAGCAATTTTAAGCGATGGCTTACCACGTGTTTGGCGAAGACACGCCTCGAAGTATCGCCATCTTGCTGATGCAACGCGGCGGTTAATGCTCCGATAATTGCTCTACAACTCTCTCTGAAAATAGAGTCAGGCTGTGTAGAGTTTTACTGTGCTTAAATGTTACTGATATATGCCCGATGTATATGTGTGTACACGTGGAAAGGAGAGAGCGAGGAAGTTTTACGGAGATGTAGTAAATTTTTCGGCTAATTAACGAAGGCGGCTCTGGTGACTAGTGATGAGGATCAACATAACCAATGTATCGTTATTATCAGCCCGTGTAAGTTAACTGCTGGACTTGGGATTCTCCCGATGATTGATGGATTTGCCTTAGTCGCCATACTAAGTGGACGAATTGACGATCGCAGTACCACTGTCTTGCACCTATGTCTCTGCTGCCCGTAGATGGCCTGTACATTTTACGTTTGGTGTCAGTGAGTTGGTTATGCCGCCATTATATTGGAAGCCATAATACTCGTATTTGTCTGACATTTTCCATAATCCTCGACAATTTTTTTTATACGATAAGGGTGACAAACGAGCACACAGTCCACCCGATGGTAAATGGTTGGTGTGGCCCATAGACATTTACTTCTATCCTCGATTAAGAATCAAAATGCAGATGTGTTGTCACCCGTGAGGACTAAGATGGAATGCCTCGTTTCCAGTAAAAAGGGACTCGTTATATTATTATTAGCGTTAAGCTGCTATTTTACGCTGGTATTCTGTGAGAGCATGGTCCTTCCCCAGTTGAGCCGACCCATTCGTGCTACAACTATACCAGTAGTATAGCTGCAGCATGGCTCTACCACGTAAAAAATGGGGTGATAGATTCTTCTTCTGCCTAAAACGATAACGTTCCGCCATCGGAGATGGTTTCGGTTGCAAATGATTACGTAATAGTACAACTGCATCCAAATACGTAAGTTCCGCGGGTTTCTTAGGACTCGCGAGGGTGGATAACAGTTCATACGCACTTTCACCCATAGCCGCGATCAAGGTCGGCAATTTAATTTCGTCCTTCACTGAATTTGCCACAAAATACATTTCTAGCCGCTCCTCGTAAGCAGTCCAGTTACCGGTTTTCACGTCAAACTCACTAATCTTTCCGACCGACATTTTGCACGCTGATTGTTCGCAGTCTAAATTTTCCGTATTTTCTATTTTCACGTATTTTTCGCCGATTTTCACCATTAAAATCCTCGTCGCCAGTGAGACAAAGGAAAACACGTCCGTACAGTTCAACCATTTATTGCGAGAGAGAGAGGTCACAAACTACCTTCCTTATGCTAACAATAAGCTTACCCTACATTACACAATACTTATACTTTTTTTAGAAATTTTAGCATTCCTCTTTACAAAGTTTATTAATTATTATTAGCACAAAATTATTAGGAGTGCTTAAAGTACACAAGATACTATTGTTGTAGGATATTATGTGGAAGAATGATTAAAGAAAATTTAGATTTAGCACACAAAACATTTGGCATACTGAAAATGTTGATTGAGAACACCGTTGTAATAGCTTACTTTCTAGAAGAAAATTAACTAAAAACAAAATTATGTGAATGAACGTTAGCTCCACTTGTACGCAATATAATCTAAAAATGGGAAAGTTGAATCGAATACGAAGCGCAAGTATTATAATACGAGTATGTTATATTGATGCTTATATCTTTCCACAAAATATACTTTTTTTTTAAATAACTTGCAAATTGATTGTGATAAATGTGATTTCATCCCAAAACTTAAAATAATGTTTTTAATGAGTTTATAAACTGATAATTTTGATGCTACGCCTTACGTAACTTATCGTAGTACATCTACGAAATGTCTACGAAGTACGGAATAGTTGTAGAAATAGTCACATCAAGGTATGAATTAAAATACATTAATAATTATCGACAGGTCGAAAAGTTAAACTTAGCTAACTGGCAAAACCTATTGATTCAGGTTGTGTAGGGGAATGACGTCGCGACATTGCGTTAGGTAAGCGAGCGCTGACCAGCCATTGTTCCGCGACTATTACAATGACTGGTTAATGAGATCAGATCCATCCTTATACTGGACAAAAGATCCGCCGCCACCCATCCCCTTTATTTTATTAATTAATTCATTACAATAGAACCGAACCTGAGCTTCGGGGAACTATCTTTTGTTAGCAAGTGATAGTGACTTGCCAACACCGATCTTCTGAATTTGTTGCATAGATAAAGAGAGAGGAATTTTAGCGAAAGTGTATGTATCAATATCAATACACCTAATGACATACTTATAAATAATGTTTTTTCAAACCAATTTGAAAGAATGAGTTTGGGTTCTATTCGGTCTACTTTCACCATTTGTCCATTTGGTGACTAACTACGGGTAATTAGAACAGAATGGAATAGAATCAATCAATATAGATTACTAGAATTATGAAACTGATACTTGTTGAAAATCATTTAAGCTTTACCACTAGTTCGGAAAAACCTCTGTGCTGGGAAGAATCAGCAACTCAGCGAGACAAAAAAAAAATACAATACAATATTTTATACTGAAGTATGAAAACATTTAGAAACAGTATGGTAGCGATCAACTCATTCCAAGGAGTTATTATAAACCATGTACTCTTTAATAGTATAATAAAGTTTTTAATTAAACTAATTAAAGAATTTTTGCTTAGTAAAAACTTTAATAGGCAATAATAGTTCGATTTTTTAAATTAAATTCAAAAGCAATATTAACAATACATAAAATAGGATGTTCGTTATAAAGTCAAGCTTCGATTAACATTAGTTAGGAATTTGAAGTCAATATTATGAATTGTTCTGGAGATATCCGAGAAGAAAAAAGTTCACTAAAATACAATCTTACACGCAAACATACATGCTTTAAAAATATTAGAGTCGGGAGACCAGAACCATTAACACTTATATATATATATATATATATATATATATATATATATATATATATATATATATATACTAAAAAATTTTGTGGGTCATTTATCGGGATAAAAACTATCCTATCTCTCAAGTTGAACCAAAATGCACACAGAGTACAAAATTTCATTGAAATCAGTTCAGTAGTTTAGGAGTCCATTGCGGACAAACAATGTGACACGTAATTGTCATATATAAAGATATATATATATATATAAATTTTGACTTCGAAAATGAAACCTATTACAACTGTGTTAAAATTGGAAGTCAATAAAATATTTAAAAATATTACTTAATAATAATATTAATAACTAATAATAAAAATAAATCAATAATATGTAACAACCCCAACAATGATGACCTGATGAAACATACAGAGAGTCGATGGATGCAGGAGGTTGAGGCCCGTGCTTTAAGGCAACTATGAGGGAAGCCTAAGTTGAGCATTCGTCACGTGATTGACTGTAATGATGATGATGCAGATAAATATAAATCTGTTTTCAAGCTCAGATATACAGCATAATTTTGCAATAACCGGCCAAATTTGCAGAGAATGTTCAGAATAAGTAATGTAGGCAAATTGTGAAGAACAATTAATTAAACATTCTGGCCTTTTTATCTTTTAAATTCAAAATGCGTGTTAACGCATTATTTTAACTGATTTTATTGCACACGCAAACATTCGTAAGGGTCGATCGGTAGGAGAAAACGTTGTTGCCCATAAACAACATTCAATTTGGAATAATTTCAAATAAAAGTGGAAGCCTTATTTACTCGTATTTTCAAAACCTGCAATAACGGTATATCTATTTATATATTTGAACTTATGGCTACTCATTGAAAAATAACCCTGTATAATTATAACATTGGTTTTAAACAGTCAGCGAAGTTTAAATAGCAGTTGATACATTCAAGTACAATGTGGTTTTCCGTGCTAAAATAGAATCCGTTTTTAGCATATGAATAAAATGGACAAAGAACCCCTTTTGTATACAGCAAAATTTTATTAATCGCTCTAAGAGAAAGGGTGCGTTGAATGGGACCGAATTTCTTTTTAATTAATACGATGACGTGAGAAAGATATATAAATAGAAAGATATATAAATACGTGCTAAAATTTTGTTTATCAGTTATAAATCATTAGAATAAGAAAAGGTCAAAAAGTTTAAAGATAACTTCCACTAACCAATTTCATCCATAATAAGTTAATAAGTATTTATGTAAAAAGCATCGCTGCATACACACAAATGAAACATAGAGAAAGATAACATGACAGTATCCCTTTTATGATAGAAATTTTCTGGAATTATCCACAATTGGATCTAGACAATTAGGGCTTAAAGTATGAAATGGAAAAACTGAAAAGCTTAAACACCTTTTTCTCGAAAAAATATATTATTTAATCGAATTATTTACACTTAGTACCTCTACTTTACTGTTACCAAATCATTTATTTATTCTTTTACGATAGAACTATAGGGATCTCGACTCTACAAAGTCAATGAAGCCATTTTATACCCCTTCCTGATAACAATTTTTTTTCTTGTAATAAATTGTCCAAATTGTGGAAAAAATAAAAATTAAATGGGGTTAATTCTGCTGGTTACGGAAGATAACGTATGGTTTCTAATTGCAGGTCTTGTAAAGTTAAAATATAACGGTTTGTGGGGCAGATATACGTTATCTTGGATTGTTTCTCTGAGAGTTTCTCCATCACTGTCCAAGTTCCTCACAATAGGCATTTGCTGTTATTGATACACCGAATCTCAAAAAGCAGTAATGTATTACACCATGAAGTAACCACCAAACAGTTACCATTACTTTCCTATGGGTGGGCTTTGCTTAAGGGCATTTTCCTGGTATTTGTCCTGGAACCTTTGCATAGAAAAAAACAATAGCTGTAAACTATTGCCTGTTTCGCATGCAATTTTCGTAGAGAATCAACTTTTCAACACACATCAAAATTCTGTCCAAAATCTATCGACCTCCATACACCATAAGCTAAGCAAACTATATAGATTGTTATAGTTTTGTGTAAAAAAAAAAGTTAAAAAATTACTAATCTTATATAGTTAAAAATTAGTTTTGATTCAGAATTTAAGTTCAGGTTTAATTTTAATTGTGTCTGGCCACACAAACGGCAACCTGATATTTTAATCCTTAAATATACGCTTGTTATATTAATTAGGAAGTTCTTTCTAAAGAATTTTACATTCAATAGGTTCAAATTCGGTTTCACAAGTGGTGGTTACATAATTTTAGAGGTCAGGAAAGAAGCTCAAAGGAAGAGTGCAAAAATGCTCTTTTTTGGTTTTATGCCTTTGTGGCGGGTGGAAGGGGAGATTTCCCGCCGGGCAAGGTGTTCTGCCCGGGGAGCGTCTAACGCTCCAATTGGTAGTTCAGACCGGAGGTCGATAGTGCAATCTAGATGTCGACGAATTTGCAAGTGCGTCCTTAATGCCGGTGGGGAATGCATGCTGTGTGCGTAAGGACAAGTGACGCTAGTGCGAACGATATGCCGGTGTGTAATGCATGCCGTACGACGCACTTGCAAGTGATGCCGGTGAGAACTAGGAGCCGGAGCAAGCGCCAGGGATTGCCTTGTAGTCTGCGGTGAGTCGAGACGAAGGTAAGTAATCTGAGAGAGTGCCGTGAAGCAGAGGCGAGCAGTAACACTGTAGCGCAGAGATTAGCTTGAAGGAACAGAAAGCATTATTATTCCAGTGCTGCGATGAACTTTTATAAAGCTAGATGGCTTTTTTTATAGGAGAGGGGGCAAACGAGCATGCGGCTCACCTGATGATAAGTGACTACCGCCGCCCATGAACAACAGCAACACCAGGGAGGGAATTGCAGATGCGTTGCCGGCCTTTAAAATGTGAAGACTTGAAAGAGAAGCTTGCAGAATGTGAAGACTGCAGACAATATCTGCTCGGGAGCGAATGAATGGGGTACTTGAGGATGATGACGAAGGTTTGAAGTTGTAGTTTCCGAAGGTTGTTGGTTGCGTGTTCATATCACGTCGGGGTCACCACTGTGGCGGGTGAAAGGAAAAGGGGAGATCTCCCGCCGGGCAAGGTGTTCTGCCCGGGGAGCGGCTAACGCTCCGATTGGTAATTCGGAGCTATTCTATATATACTGCTTTAACTTCGGAACTTTGTTAATGCGATTTAGGCTTCGATGTGTTTCGCTTGTGGCGCAACGACAGCGCCACCACACCTTGGATTTTGACAGAGAACAAGTCAGTTTAGAAATAAATATAATAATAAATAACGAGAATTAATAAATAATGATATACGTGTAATATTCCAAAGTACGGTAAAATACAGGAAAACATATAAATTTGTCCACATTAATATAAAAACAGTACACATAAATAATATATAAAAAAGTAAATCCTAATAAAGCCAGAAAACAGCAATTAATAATCCTATAATGCTGCTGTCTTTAGAAATTATTCTTGGACTAGGTCATTAACCAGCAGTTTCAATGGGTGCTTTCCTGATGTCTTCGGAAATGAACATTAGGTGGTTTGTTAGCTCGATCACGCTATAAGTCAAATCAATCAAGTGCATAATGTGCATAAGTAGTTTTCCATGTTATGTTGGTATTAAGATGATTCATAGATAATGCAACATAAACACTTTTCATGAGAAATCTTTAAAAACAAATCAGAACCTTAAAAAACACTTGTAGACTGCCCAGCTATTTATTTATTTACTAGCTTTTTCCTACGGCAGAATCGAAACACATTCTCCTTTAGCTGCTCCGAACAGATTAGTGACCTTTATAATATTTTCCGTATTATAAAGTCGAGTATTTTGTAAGGTATGAAATTTTATTCGTTGTGTTTGTTTTTATGGTGTTTATTATTTATGGATATTATATGTGTAAAATATAGTACTATAATAATATATCTGATGAAATGAGCTTGAACTTGACACTGATACCAGCGTAGGAACATAATGCCATTAAAAAAATCTTGCAACAACTCTGTATTTTTCTTTTACAGTTCCTTTGGTTTTGTAACTATTCCCAAATAGGCTCACTATTTTTAGAATTGCAAATGGTAAAAGATAAATTGATTTATTCTGCAATAAATGCCGATTTAGTATAAAAATAAAATTTATAATAAATTGGTCGAATCCAACCTATGTTGTTCTATTTTATTCTACAAATTAGTAGTCTCTCAGTAATGAGAACCCGAACCCAACCATAAATTATAGGCTGTAACTTTAATTTAGAGTGACAATAGTCCATCTGATATATACCCGTAACCGACACCAATCAAAGAACATCACAGATATGCCTCACAGCCTGCAACAAAATTGTTTGTCTTAGCCTTCAGACTGGACCCAATAATAAGTGCACGAATGTCTGAGAGAAAATAGGTGAAAATGAGCTACTGTTATAGATTTCTAGACAGAAATGAAACCCTGCGACTATTTAGTACCATAATTATAAGGAACTGTCTACGAAGATACCCTATCCCACAAATGTCTAAATTTTACTATATCTATACAAAATTTTGTATCGCATGAGTTAGTTACGTGAATAGAAGCGACAGAATTCAAATTTAATATGAAAATGTAACGGTGAAAGATTGAATTTTGATGCGTCGGTACGAGTCTGTGAGATTTGCCCCGCAGCCGCGGCTGCCCTATTCATGGCCATCCGACCGAAGAGCATGCAGCTAGCCAAAGTCAGAACTAGCCGTTGCTAATATAATAGAATGCATCTAATTTTCACAAAGAGTACGGGGTATAAGAAATTCATGTCTATTTTGTAATATGTGTTCATTTTCATTGGCTTTACCACGCAGGCTGAATGTTATGGCAATACAAATATTTATATTTTTTAAGAAACTGAAGTGACAAACGAACTTACAGTCCACGCGATGGTAAGTGACTACTGCAGCCCATGGAAACCTGCAACCGACTTCAAACAAAGAAGGCTAGACTCGTTGTCAGGTTGTCACCCCTGATTACTGAGATGGAATGGAGAGTTTTGGCGGAAACTTGACCGGCGGCGGTTTGCTGCTCCTGTTTTATTGTTTAAATAATGGTTTGAAGTGGATTTTGATATGTAAAAGTGGTGCGATTTTGTGTATTAAGTGTCTGCGCATTTGAAATATTAGTGGAAACTGTGAAACAAGTGCTCTGATAGTGATGTGATTCTCAAAATAAGGTGCCTGTCTGCTTAGGCGCCTTGAGATACCATCGCCAACCGTCAGCTGTTTGCTGGCTCAATTTGTCGTCAAAATCTCCCAAGGGCTGTACAATGTGACGCATCAACATATTGTGAAGCAGTATACTATGAAGAATAATTATTATAATATAATATTGTAACTTCAGGCTCAGAAGGGCTAGATCCCAGAGCCGTAAAGCCAGTTATTAAGAAGAAGTGAGATGGAATGCCTCACAGTGTGTAATTAATTATACTGGTTCTCTATACTCGTCAGACCGGAACACATCAGTACAATCACTGCTATTTTGCGGCAGAATTAGATAAGATAGTACTTACAGACGTAGACAAGCGTATAGCGTAAGCAAGCAATTAGCGTACCTAGTAAAAAATTGTGTTATATTAAAAGAATCCATCAAACTTTATGAAATATAGCTGTTAATCTATTACGATAGGATTTTATGGGTTTTAATTTTTTTTTTTTGCGTGGAACCCTGATTCCTTTTCTAAAATAAAAATAGGCTAAGTTGTCTTATAACATTAGCTATCTGCCAGTGCAAGTCCCATCAAAATCGGTCCAGCCGTTTCAGAGATTAGCCGGAACACAGAGAGACAGACCACAGAGCACAGAGAGATATACTTCCATATGTATTTAATAAAAAGCTGTTATTTTGACGTTACTAACAGACACTTCAATTTTATTTATTTGTATGTATATTTGTATAGATAGAAAAAAAAACAGTGGATATTTACAAGAGTATACGTGGAATTCTCCTCGTTATTACTGAGTCGACTAAGTAGATCAGTGTACTACCACTGTCTTAGACTTTATATGGTATTCGGATAGTAATCCGTGACATAATATATAGACAGTGATAGATGTATATGACAGTATAGCAATGTTTGAATTAAATATCATTTTTATCATATGTATGCTTGAATCAATTATATGTATGTGACTAATTGTTGAAATGAATGAGATTTCTAATATTATACAAGGTATATTAAAATCACTAAGTTTTATTTAGAGTTGTATTTGATTGTTGGAAACATGGCAATGGCGATCCATCTCTTCATACATTGCACAAATCAAAAAGCGAAAGATCAAACGGTGGCGGCACAGCGGTCGATAATGTAACTATCCCTTGTGGGGCTTGGAGTCTACACGGGATAAAATGATGAACATATAGGTACATTATCGTGTCTCGCTATAATTTTTACCAAGTGATGCATAACTTTTAAAAATACCTAAAAATGGTATGTATTTGTTACACACATTATCTATTCAAAATCTGCAAATCCTTGCGTTTTACTACTATTAGCATTAAGATTGAGGATTTGGAACCCAGTTCACATATTACTGTATTGTCATTAGCACAGAATTTACCCGACATAAGAATTGGCAAAGCTACTTGTTGAATGAAACATAGCAAGGTGTCGCAAGGTTGATATTAGTAATACGAAAGTAAGGAGAAATTTTGATTTTCTAATTAATGGGAAAGGGGGGCTCATTATAAAATAAATATAATTTCGTATGGTGAGTGATGAGAGCCGGATATCTTTATTTAAGACTAGCTATTCCCCGCGACTTTTCCCGCGTTTAATTTAGGATTTTAATTTTTTTTGCGCGGAACCCTAATTCCGTTTCTAAAATAAAAGTAGCCTAAGTTACTCCTTATAACATCATCTATCTGCCAGTGAAAGTCCCGTCAAAATCGGTCCAGTCATTACGGAGATTAGCCGGAAAAAACAGACAGACAGACAGACAAAAATTTTAAAAATTGTGTTTTTATTATAAGTACTGTATACACTTCCATATGTATTTAGTAAATTTTCCATATGTATTGTCTGTTTGTAATATCATTTTGATATTACAAGTAAACACTTATGGAACTACTATGGAACTGGATATTTCAATTTTATTTATTTGTATACTGCTGCTCTACTGCCGTAACCACAAATATCTTTTACTATCTCAGAGAGACTCTGTTCATGATTGTCCAGTTTTCAGCCGTTTTTGTAGATATATTATTATATAATATATAGTAAAAAAAAAAGTATTTTATATTTTTGTTTCAAATACGTTAATACGTCAAATAACCTATTAGTTTTTCTTGAAAGATATTTAATGTTAGGATAAAATTTTACAATTCAAGAACCGGAACTAAAAGATTTTCAAGATTGACATTTATTGTTAGCAATTTAATCCTGGAAATTTTAAACCAACGTATAGTAAGTACCCCACACTATCGCAAAGTCAAAGTCAATTTTGAATCCCATTAAAATGTAGGTCAACTACATAATAATATAAATTTTCAAGCTGTAATACCCTATTTCATCCCCTTAGGGATTGAATTTTCTAAAATTCTTTCTTAGTGGGTGTCTATGTCGAGAAAGAGCATATATTCCAACTCAATCGGGCGTATAATTTTGGAGATAACGTGATGAGTGAGTGAGTCAGAGGTATTTCGCTTATATTTATATACATTAACATTTTATTACTGTATAATTCCTAGTAAAATTATATGAGAACTTTATTTTATATCCGTTTTCTTTCAGAATTTCAACTTTATAGTAAATACCAAATGCTTTTCGAAGTGTGACCCAGTGAGAGTATCCAGGAGTCAGGTGATATAGCGCACCCGCTCACACCGCAAGGCCGTGATAGCATGTCAAGTTCGTAGCACCACGTACATATTTCGCTAAAGCGCCGCTACAGTAACAATAATGGCTCAGTCCCCATTGTTTGGGCCCGTGGCACATTACGCTTTTGTCTCTGCCCTCTCCCGTTCCTCACAATGCGGCCAGGAAACAAGTGAGCCTTTATTTCGCCTCTTTTTGTCTCGGAGTATCGCTGCTTATTGTCTTCATTCGATTGTTCGGAGCTCTTCAGAGGGCACATTGTTGTGGACTCCGTTGTTAGTGCTGAGCTTGCGGATGTGCAATGTTCTAAGTGTCGTTTGAATTTTCATACGGATTGTTATACGTGCGTCTTCTCTACATTTTCTATTTTACTTTCATTGTTATATTGTGTAAAGGAAATACTTTTATTTTATTTAAAGAAATTGGAGCGTAAATATTTGTGGAGGTTTGTCTTCATGTTGCTAACGGCTGCGGATACTCAGATACTTATTGGGACGCGTAATATTCGAGCTGCTTGAGTTTGTCAGAGATAAATGCTTCAATATTTCGCCGCCCACAATTACTTCTAAACGTTGACGTTACTCTCCTCCTGTCTTTATCTGCGAATGATACAAGGTACAGCAGCGTCTTCACTAGTTAGTATTGTTCGCGCGGCTCTATTGTATAGGTTGCTTTGTTCAGGCACGCCCCGTTTTTTCCTTTTCGCTTTCGAAACGATACGATATAGAGCCTGAAAACCAAGGGTTATCACGGCTGTATATTGTGAGTAATTACCTCTTGTATCAGATGTATAATATCCTTCATAAATGCTTTGTTTTATTTTGTAATATTAAATAGAATAAATTGTGTTCAAAGACTACAACATACAACTGCAGAATGTTAAATACGCCACTGTGAGAATTGTTAAATATTCACTAACGCTGAGAGCTCTTTAGAAAATCGCCCCCTCTGCGTGTCCCTTTCCACGAAGCGCCATTCATATTTTCCGCGTTTTCCATACACAATATTGCGACTTTGTGAGGCTGCACGCTTCTCAAGTCTCCAAATAGTCCATTGACGAGCGCCGAGCAAACTCGCTATAGCGAATTAACACTATTCATGAGAAGTTTTGAAAGAGGACTGCTCTCATACAATTTGGTGGCATTCATAAAGATTCACTCCTTAGCCGGCTCGCTGAATAGCTTTATGGAAAATGTTCTATATTTTAGTTGAAGCGCTAGCAAAGATCTAATTTTAAAAGCTAATATTTTCCTAATATAGGAGATTTTGTATTTATATTTTTGATTTATTAATTTATAATAAATAATACTTTTGAAATTATAATATAGTGTTATAAAAATAATTACTGACTAGCTATCAAATAAGCCTTAAAAACTATAATTATCTATATTAATTTACTTCAATATTTTATGAATCCGTGTTCGAAACATAAAACCATACTTATACGTATTAGATGCATGTTTTAACTAAACCAGTCTTTTATTTATAACACCAAATTACTGGGCCATTAGCTAACCCTCGTCTAGATGAGGCAAGGAACAATTACCGCGGCGACAATAGTGCGCTCGCATTGTAAGGCTATCGTTCTAGAAACAGTTGTTCCAGGCGCCACTGAAAGAATACTCAGCGGAGCGGACGGTGGAACAAAAGGTGGCCCAATTGTGTTACCAGTCAGCCACTTTTTGTTTACCGCCAAATAGGAAAATAAGTACAATAGAACGCAGACATTTTTACACGCCGATAAAAATGTTAAGCACGCACGAGCTGGGTAGAAGGGTGCGATGACGTTACTTTCATTGATGTACATACATATAATTTAACAATTTAGTGTAGCATAAAGAAATCTCGATATTAGTTCATTTAAACCAAATATAGACACACATACACACACATAAATCTCAAACGTGTGTGTGCACTCATTTTGAATTGAATTAAGAATTGTGTCAGTCCATAGCAGTTTGTACTTGATTTTAATTAAACTACAAAGTCCACTGCTGGACATTAGGCCCTTTCCAAGTATGGAGGTTCAAAGCATCACACTAGGAAAGCATAATATCGGCATTCGCATATGAGATGCATTCGCATACAGGGCATCCACGAATTTTTCTGCCACCAGGGCGGCGCCACTTTACAATGACGTAAAATATTTGACAGATTTCATACCGAAAATGATAATTTCTTATTTCCGTATTATTATTTATGTTTTATATTAATGAGATTAAAAATGAATAAACCAAACTATAAATATAACTAAAAAAGCAGAAAAATAAAAAAAAAACAGTTATAAAGTGCAAAAATTAAAAATCAAACCACTGACGCATTGCGTTTTGTATTTTATAATATAATAATCTAGATTAGATAAACTATTATTTAAAACTAATGTCTCAATTAACTGACATTGTGTAACAAAAAACTTTACCTCAGTCACAACTAGCGACATCTGGTGAGTGGAAGGTTATTAGCCCTCATTGCAGCTCTCCGTCTCTGGATATTTTAAGAATTCTTTTCATGATCTTTACATTTCCTTTACTTTATTTTCTAAGTTTATAGTTTTGATGTGATACCTTCTAGATCGTGATTTCTATGTTGCACTTACTATCTATAAAATTGTATATGAATATAATATATTGCATATTAAACACATATTAACTACAACAAGTGCATCATGTGAATAGTTCTTTTAACTTAAAACGAAGTTGTATAGCAATACTTGCAACCGAATTTTGTTGTCATCTAAGTATTCAATTAAAGTCTTATTTACTACTGGATTTATACAACTCCCGTGTGAGATTTCATTAGGAGATTTGGGCAATAGATCTGAAATACTATATGGAGAATGTAGAAAACATAAAAATCATCAATCAAAAGGAGGGTGATTTTGTAAAGGCTTCAAATGTTTTCAGTACGCTACTGGTTAACATTGCTCAATGAACGATATTTTCCGTTGACTATAGAAATCACAGAAACTCTTTACAGTACACTCCGAGTATAAAGGCAAAATTTTAACGTCTTCGCTTTATAAAATGCTTGCAATAGATATATAAATCTGGGCGTATTAAAAACATTTGGTAATAAATATTCATAATATTTATTTTATCTAACAACTTTCGAGCCGTAGCAGCAGTAGTTTGTACGTGGTAGAGTTTGTACGTGCAGCTATATTTCGGGTATAGTTGTAGCACGAATGGGTCGGCTCGACCGGGGAAGAACCACGCTCTCACAGAATACCAGCGTAAAATACCAGCTTAATGCTGCTGTGTTTCGTATGGTGAGTGTAGAGAACCGGAGACCCTATATACTTGAAGAGAGGCATTCCATCTTAATCCTCACGGGTGACAACGCGATAGATATAGATGTCTATGGGCTGCAGCAACCACATACCATCAGGTGGACTGTGTGCTCGTTTGTCACCCTATCCTATAAAAAAGTAGTACGCTTATTTTAAGGTTCACAGTAACTCGAGCCATAAGTATTAATTCCTATCAACACCACTTTAATTTTTTAATCACAATTGTAAAAGTTGGTCCACCACATATTTTACTCACCACATTTTGACCTAGATTTTGAGAAACATTTTTATTTCTCAAAGGCATCGCAGGTTGCCTTGCTCTAATGAAAGTCAAGGTGAATTAAACCTTAATCATAATATTTATAGGATTTTTTTTTAATTAAAGAGAGTTACTAGAATTTTCTCCTGTATGGTGAAAGCAGTTTAAATAATATATATTTGTCGGTGCGTTTATAAAATAAAATACCGGATGGATCGAGAGTGAGCGAGTTTGCGTCAGTCTATCACTATATATATACATAGTGTCATATCGATGGTGGCGTGGTAGAATTGAGGGTATATCGAGAAACGCCCACTCGTTTGTGCAGTATGAAGTTCACTGTTCTACGAGTGAAGTCATGCTACGTGTGCTAAGACTTGTAGAATGACAGTATCGTGGTTCTATCCGTTGTAGTAATTATTCTAGTGCAGGCAAGGGAGACGGGGCTGCTAAGAGGCTGCTCTGAGTTACAATGAGATGGGTAGTGTTGTTGAGAGGCGGCTCTATGTTACAATGAGATGGGTAGAGTTGCTGTTGGTTTGCATACTTTGGTGTTATCATGTAATTACATTCCTCATGTCATACTACTGTGTAATTGTGACGACGACATATTACGGTTTGGTCAAACTGTAATTGATCTATACTGAATGTATAGAGCAGTACGCTGTTTTATTATCTGTAATGAGAGAGCAAGTTTAACATCCGCTCTCACACTATTATTATTTTTAACAATTAACTTCTGATGTGTTTCCGATATTTCCGACATATAAATTGGACAAGTACAAATATAAAAACCCGAGAAAATTATTTGTCGTAAATACAAATATTTACTTGTAACGCTTACGTTTTTGAATTCGGTTAAAACCTAAGAAATTTAACTGGTGAGCTACTTATCTATATAAATAAAATTATAGAGATTTGCAGTCGTGCGCGCATCACGGATAAACTACTGTATAGATTTCAAGTAGGTTTTCTAAGTTTTATTTCTAATATACTTGGCCCTTATCTAAAAAAATTATTGCGATATCTTCATTTAGTATAAAGTTATTAAACTTTTAAGAAACAACGATTTTTATAAGCACTACGTGTTCAGTAATGTGTGTTTCTTTGTTAATATATCAAACAACGCGGACGAAGTCGTGGGTATCAGCTAGTTTTACAATAAAACACTGACAAAATAATACTGAATGATTTTATGAAAATTCTTGAACAATGCACCACTGTACTACATAAACTTTTTCTTTATTTACCCTAGAATCCCTACTACCCATAATATAAACGCTATAGTATATGTAGTATACTTCTATATATATATATAGCTGCGTTCCTCACTGAATGGCTATACTTATGTTTTAGGCGAAAAAAACCAAACCTCGTCACTAGCGGCGATGAAAATTCCTTTAGAAACTTCACAAAGTCTCTACAGCAAATGGCACAAACATGAAGTCATCACTTAGGGACTGATATTTGCAACATTTACGCAATTCAGCCACCACTGATGCCGCCGTGGCTCTAAACATGGTTACACGCGTAACATTCCACATAAGGGGTTTGCGTCTCTCCCAAGGGACCAAAGTCATAACATCGGATCTCTTGCCAACGTCTTTAAATATTCCACAAGGCTCTAAAACGGAGGGAACGTTTATAGAGACAACAGCCCTTCGAATAACATAGTTCAGAGAACCGTGACGAAACAAACTACTAACACTTTTGTTAAATGATAGTCCGTGGAGCCCAAACTTGTCGACGCCGCCACAGAATAAATAATAGTAACGCCGCTAACACAAGAGCACTGATGAGGTTGACACAAAAATCTATAAACTAAAACTTAGTGAATGAATACTCTTTGCTGTAAATACATTCAAACGACAGTTGTGAGCAAAGAGAATATAATCACTGTTGTGAAATTGTCATTTCAAATTGTCAAAAGATCCTCAAGTTTAAATGTGTATTACATGGTTAAATTATTATTATATATTTATCTAACAAAATATTTGTCTAGATCTCAGCTAAATGTAATTTAGTGTTTTTTTTTTTATTTATAAATTGCATACTGAAAATATTATACTGGATTTGAAGCGTAATTATATGTTAAAAGATGTGTCATAAGAGTTAAAATAAAATAGATTATAAATGTTTTTGAAAGTGCCAATAATAGATAATTCTATCAAATGCCATATTATGTAAGATCAACGGAAAATAAAGAACCTTGTGCAGTGGAACAAACTGCACAATCGACAAGCTTGAGCATGAAATGTGTTGTGAGTGTAACAGTGCTTGTGGTGATCATTATACTTCAAATTTTTCTTTTTTACTTTTACTTTTGGAAAAGTGACAAAACTTAATTGTATTAATGGTCCGAAAAAGTATATCTTTTAGATCTATCTATTGATTTTCTTTGCAACTGTCAGCACTAAACAAAAGTTTTAACAATGGAAAAAATTTAGGGTTATGTTTAACTAGCGCCTGACTCGCTAGACCAGTGAATGCCCATTTTAGTGGACGAATATTGCTTTTAGTGGCAAGTGGAGTTTTTCTAGTGGTTCATTAGAATTCAGATTCAATTAGTGGAAGATCATTCAACCATTAAGCCACTTGCACGTTTCGAAATAGATTTCAACTTCATTTGAGGAAAAAATGTCGATTTCGATCTCCTGTTAGCTATCTTAGCTCCTCTTAACATATATTCTGAAGTGATTTACTGGTTTCATAGTTACTTGTTTGGTCACCGGCTACGGATACGTGTTAATGATTCATTCTCCTTCTAGTGTATGATCGAAGTGGGTGCACCGCAAGGTGACATGTTACCTCCTCCCCTCTTTTCAATCTTCATAAGTTCGACATGCAGATGATATCCAAGTATATGTATGTGCGTGCAAAAATTGGTGGATTTATCTAAAATATATATATATATATATATATATATATATATATATATATATATATATATATATATATAATAGCCTTATTTAACAAAGATTTTGACTTAATTGTGGATTGGAGGAAAGTCATATGGTCTTAAAGTAAATCCATCAAAAACAAAAGCAATAATAATTGGCAGTCAAAAATTGGATACTCTTATAGAGTTTTCTACTCTACCTGGTATTAATTTTGATGGGATATTCGTGTTATACAGTGACACCGTTAAAAATTTGGTATTACTTTTGACAAATTTTATCTAGGGCTCTACAGGTAAGCGGATATCTCCGTAGATTAAGCAATTTCCTACCCATAGCTACCAAAATTGCGCTTGCGCAATCACTCCATTTACCGATTTTCGATTATGTTGTCACGTGTTATCTCAATTTAAATCAGGAGTTGCTTAATAAACGTGAGCGCATTCAGAACTTTTGTATACGGTCCATATTGGGACTCTGAAAATATGACCATATTAAAAACTCATGGTCATATTTTCAAAACTCAAGAAGTTTCCGATCCGTCTTTGCAGGAATACTCACATTCTTTCTCTTTTAGACTGTTTTCTATTCAATCTCACTTCATTAAAAATAGCAGTTAATTAAATAAGACTTGTTGATTCACTAATTGTATGTTGTGGTAAATCAGTTCGCAACTTAAAATTGCAATTAACAATTTCGTTAGTGTTGGCGGCGATCGAACCCGGGTTGCTCGCGTACTGTGAAATTTACAGCAAGTGATGCCATAATAATGCTCATAAATCACTTTTTATTTTACAATAATTTTTTGTCAGAAAGTAGCTTATTATAGCTTATGTATAAGAAATAGGCATATGGTATCGCGGACTTTTTTTAGAGAGTAAGGATCTATATTTTTGTATAACATAGTATTTACATATCACTAACCATTACACCAGTGCACGGGGATAAGTCATTTCGGAGCGTTTTTCTTCTGACTTGCTTAACAAAAATCAATATTTAAGGTTAGCTGAGAGGTGTAAGCCTAATGCTAGATAGCCTATACTATCCCCATGAATCTGGCTATAATACACACAAAAACGGATCAGATCGGACTGATAGTTTCAGAGATTAGCGTGTTTAAACAAACAAAAAACTAAAAACTCTTCCGCTTTATTTTATATATATAGGAAAACGATACGGATCAAATGTAGCAAAATGATATAAATTTAAGTGCAGGTAACATATTGCTACGTATAATGGCACTTTGTTTGAATTCATGCCTGATTTAGATTAACACTCACAGAAACAATATGACAATATAAAAGGTTACTGGTGTAGTATAATGTTAGGAGTTGAAGTATGAAATTGTCGTAATATATTGTAAAATTCGAACACCTACTTTTCTAAGAAAATATATATTTATTTGATAAAATATTTACCCTTCTTATCTATACCTTTCTGGCATCTTGAGGGAAGATCATTTATGCTTTTGCGATAGAACTTTGGGGATCTGGACTCCACAAAATCTATGAAATATGTAAGAATTATGTTTCTTTCTTCCTGAAAACAATTTTTTTCCTTGCAGAAAACTCCATATCCGATCCAAATAGCGGAAAAAATGGTAATCGGTTGGAGCTACATGTCTAAAAGTCTGCAGATAACGTATGATTTCTAACTGCAGGTCTTGTAATGTTAAAACGGTTTCTCTAGTAGAATCAAGTCTTGCGTTGTCATGGAGTAATAATGGCGAAGATCGATTGAGGAGTCGGGGTTGTTTTTCGGAGAGATTACGAGATTTAGAGATTCGCTTGCGATTATCGTAGAGAATCCAATTTTTATCACACGTCAGAATTCTGTTTAAAATCCCTTAACTTCTGTACCTACTCATCAAAGCAATACAAGCTTCAACGCTTCGTCCTCTATGCACATCAGTTCATCTCATGAATTAGGCATCCATTTCACAAGGTTTTGAAAAAAAAAAAGAATAAAATGATTGTCACATAACAGTTTCTGAGGATGTTTTTGTTATAGGATAACGGTGACAAACGAGCACACAGTCCACCTGATGGTAAGTGGTTGCTGTGGCTCATAGACATCTACATCTATCCCTGATTACGAATCAAAATACAGATGCGTTGTCACCCGTGAGGACTAAGATGGAATGCATCGTTTCCCGTAAAAATGGTCTCCGGTTCTGTACACTCACCATACGAAACACAGCAGCGTTCTGCTGCCATTTTACGCTGGTATTCTGTGTGTAGAAATCATTTTAATATTTTGTTCTTTAAAGTCAACTTTTACTTTTTATTAAAAGTTCAATTTCTTGGTACTATATAGTGACTGCCTCGTTGGTCTAGTGGTTGCAGTAGTGCGACTGCTGATCATGAGGTCCCGGGTTCGAATCCCGGATCGGGCCAAAAAAAATCAGTTATTGAGCTTTTCCATCAAGAAATTCTCAGTAGTTGCCCGGAGTCAGGAAGTTGGCGTTGTCTCACCCCCGTGCCTCGGAAAGCACGTAAAGCCGTTGGTCCTGCGCCTGATCTCTCTCCGGTCGTGTCGGTTTACCATCCCATCGGACTATGAGATTGAGGGAATAGACAGTGGACCTGTGCTTGCGCATACACTTGGGCACTATAATCCTGCCCTGCGCCGATGGCTAGTCTCCGTTGAGACTGACCGCCGTGACCGAAATTCGGTCTGGGGGACATTATTATTATTATTATTATTATTTTTTTATAGAATAGGGGGCAAACGAGCTTGCGGCTCACCTGATGGTAAGTGACTACCGCCGCCCATGAACAACCGCAACACCAGGGGAATTGCAGATGCGTTGCCGGCCTTTTAGAAAGGTGTAAGCTCTTTTCTTGAAGGTTTCTAAGTCGTATCGGTTCGGAAAATTCGCTGGTGGTAATTGATTCCACAAAGAAGTTGTGCGAGGGAGAAAACTTCTTCTAAATCGCACAGTGGTGGACCGCCAATCATCCAGATGGTACGGATGGTAACGCGAGTTTTGTCGTGACGTGCGATGGTGAAATTGAGCGGCTGGAATTAGTCCGAACAATTCCTCAGAGCACTCCCCGTGATAGATGCGATAAAATACGCAAAGAGATGCAACATCTCTACGCAGTGCCAGTGTATCGAGCTGATCGGAAAGAACTCGGTCGTCGACGATTCGAATCGCTCTGCGCTGGATGCGGTCAAGTGGAAGGAGCTGGCACTGGGGTGCCCCGGCCCAGAGATGAGAACAGTATTCCATGTGGGGCCGAACTTGCGCTTTATAAAGTTGCAAGCGATGTGCCGGCATGAAGTACTGTCTCGCTCTGCTGAGCACGCCAAGCTTTTTAGAGGCCAATTTGGCCTTCCCTTCCAAGTGACCACGAAACTGCACGCTATTCGATATGTCGACGCCAAGGATTCCGATACTGGCTGAGGCAGCAAGGGGAGTGCCTTGAAACTGAGGAGATACGACAAAGGGGTTCTTTTTAGCGGTAAACGCGCAAACTTGTGTCTTCTGGGGATTGAACTGGACTAGATTTAGTCGGCCCCAATCCGAGACTTTGTTAAGCAAAGACTCGACTTCAGACACAAGTTTGTCCCGGTACTCGGCGACGTTTTCCCGAGAAATATTGGCACGGCCGGTATATAAGGCATCCCCAGTGCTGTCGTCTGCATAGCAATGAATGCTACCAGTTAGCAACATATCATTGATATGCAGGAGAAACAGCGTTGGTGATAGCACGCAGCCTTGTGGAACACCAGCGTTGATAGGCTTGTAATCAGAGCATGCACCGTCTACTACGACCTTGATGCTCCGATCCGCAAGGAAACTGGTGATCCATTTGCACAATTTCTCGGGAAGCCCATAGGAAGGAAGCTTCGAAAGAAGCGCCTTGTGCCAGACACGATCGAAGGCCTTCGCTATGTCCAAACTAACGGCCAATGCCTCCCCCTTGGACTCTACTGCCTCCGCCCATCTATGAGTTAAGTAAACTAGAAGATCACCCGCTGATCGACCCCGACGAAAACCGTACTGACGGTCACTGATCAGCTGGTGATCTTCAAGGTACCTCATGAGCTGGCAGTTTATAATGGATTCCATTATTTTGGAGAACAAGGAGGTGATAGCGATAGGCCTGTAGTTGGACGGGTCTGAGCGGTCGCCTTTTTTAGGGATCGGGTGGACCAAAGCTGTCTTCCATGAATTCGGGACTACGCCTTGGGAGTAGGAGTACCGGAAAAGACGCGTTAAAACCGGTGCCAACTCCGGAGCACACGTCTTCAGCACAATGGGAGGGACTCCATCGGGCCCACTCGACTTGCTGACGTCCAGGGAGAAGAGTGCTTTGCGAACCGAGCGCTGTGTAAATCGCACATCCGGCATGGAGCACTCACATCGCGGGATGGTCGGCGGTGTGTTCCCCCCGTCATCTAGAGTCGAGTTAGACGCAAAAAGAGAGCACAACAGATCGGCTTTCTCTTTTGCGGCATGGGCCAGTGAGTCGTCCTCTCTGTGCAGAGATGGAAGGGATGGCTGACAGAAGTTCCCTTGGACAGCCTTGGCGAGAGACCAGAATGCACGGGTTCCCGAAGGAAGGCGAACTAGCTTCTCGCCAATTCTGCCGATGTGCTCAGACCTTGCCTTGGCAATGACGCTTTTGAAGGACCTGGAGGCGGAATTATACTTCTTTTTAAGTGCACTGGTGTTTAAATCCCGAGACGTTGATGCATCAGCCCAGGCCCGGTAGCACTCCTGCTTATAGCGTGATGCTATTTTACAGGAGCGACCAAACCATGGCTGGGATCTGCCTCCGATGGGCACCACAGAGGATGGAATAAAAAGTTCCATACCCTGAAGTACCACATCAGCAACAGAATCGGCAATAACGCTGGGATCTTCCGGCGAGAAGCAAACCCGCCCAAGGGTAGGATGCAAAAAAAGACCGCATCCCGTCCCAATCAGCTGACCTATAGTGCCAAACACGGCGGCAAGCTGCAGATCGCAACTGCGATTGGAGCGTGAGTGGCACCGTGCTCCGGATCAGACAATGGTCCGAAGAGCCCAGAGGGGCATCGACGGAGACCTGATATCCGTCCGGATGAGAGGTCAGCAGAAGGTCCAACAGGGAAGGTACATGGTCTTCCACATCTGGGATCCGCGTAGGCGAAGTAACCAGTTGTGTTAGACCATATGCCAAAGCAAAGTCGTACACAGATCTACCCGCATGATCGGTTAAACGAGAACCAAGCCATTCAGCGTGGTGGGCGTTGAAATCACCGAGTATCACGATCTCTGCGGATGGGACCTGTTGTAGCACGGAGTCTGCAGCCATTTGGACGTGGTCGATGAGTCGGTCTGTGTCGGCATTACCGCTATGGGACCTATAGAGGCACCCGTAGATGCGGGGATGATCGTCGCTGTCTACGCGCAGCCATAGGATGGACAGGTCCGTACCTTCAAGGCTGCCGAGGCGTCGAAAACAGATGTCCTCTCTGACGTATACACAAACTCCAGCCCGGGGCACAAAGGAGTGTTCCAATTTGTATCCCGGGTAGGAGAGATATGAAGTATCAGCCGGAGAGGACACCTGAGTCTCGGTTACAAAGAGCAAGGCCGGCTTCGCCGTCTCTAGATGGTAATGGACAGCGTTAAGGTTGGAATGAAGTCCCCTGATGTTGCAAAAATTCACGGATAGCGTGACAGGGGTCGCCTTGGTTGTATTGCTCCGCTTGCCCCGAGCAGCATTAGTCACGAGCGGAATTTTGCCCCCCCCCCCCCCCCCCCCAGAATACGCGGGGCAGCCTGAGCACCCACGCTCAGGAGTGAAGTAGTTTGGTCGTGGATGCTCAGTGAGGGATTCTCCAGGGGTGCTGGTACCCTCCTGGGGTAGTCTTGTATTTAATTCCACTACCATGTTGATGGGGGGGGGAATTGGGCCTCCGGCCACCTGCACTCACCAAGCGCAACGCAGAGGTAAACCTCTACTTCACGCTGGTATTCTGTGAGGTCGTGGTACCACCCCGGTTCGAGCTGGCCCATCCGTGCGACAGCAAAAGCTACCGCTTAGCTCTACTACTGTTAAAATATATTACTAATACTATAAAATATTATTACTATATAGTATAGTCCACTTACAATACATGAAGGAAAAGGAATAGCACAAGCAAATTTATATGGAACCACTCACCATTTCATAAAAATAGAATCACTAAAATCGGTTTACAATTGACGAAGCTATCGCGTACATATAAGAACATACAGTCAAATTGAGAGCCTTTCTTTTTTCGGATTTAGGCAAAAATAAAAAAGAATATTTTTGATAAATAAGTATTTATTATGCAGGGTTAATTTTCAACGAGTGGCCAAAGTTTAACCTTAAGTTAACCGGTTCAGTGTGGATGACACGCCAGGCGTGCCATCGATTATTTTTGTGTGTGGCGTATTGCAGTGCTCGAAACGTCGGGAATATAAAATAAGTTAATATACGCGATATAATCTGTAATATTAGTTTCATTAAAATTATTTAGCTATACCTACTTATATAAATGATTTTTTTATAAAATAAAATTAGTACAAAAGGTTTGTAATCCTTGCATAAAAAAGTCACTTAGTCTCAATTT
This sequence comes from Parnassius mnemosyne, assembly GCA_963668995.1. Taxonomy (NCBI): domain Eukaryota; kingdom Metazoa; phylum Arthropoda; class Insecta; order Lepidoptera; family Papilionidae; genus Parnassius; species Parnassius mnemosyne. The sequence goes on along the minus strand of CAVLGL010000148.1, from coordinate 39,485,034 downwards.
CAAAGAAAACACGTAGAAAAACACGTAGTTACCCACTAAAAACAAGTATCCTTCCTTTTGTAACTGATGTTTTATGTCAACTAAACTTAATTAGGTCTAAACAAGTGAAAAAAGCATAATAAACACAATTATTTTTACACTGGCGATTGACACGCCAGGCGTGTCATGAAATATTTGCTATCGAAAATCGGTGCCGCAACGAATCGGTTAAAATGTATAAATAATGATATACCGTTATTGCCGTTTTTGAAAATACGAGTAAATAAAGCTTCTACTTTTATTTGAAATTATCACGAATTACGGTGTCGAAACGTACGTCGTACGAAAACCTCTTACGGTGTTAGAGCCACGCAGCAGCTTTGCTGTTGCACGTATGGTCCGGCTCAAGCCGGGTTAGTACCACGACCTCACAGAATACCGGCGTGAAGTGGAAGCTCTGCTTCCGCGTTTCGTCTGGTGAGTGCAGGATCCAGACCCGGAACAATTATTTGAAGGCCATACAAATACTTGTTCCGTGCGGGATTCCAACCCGCGGCCCCCAGCGCAGCAACTCATTGCTAAGCCACTGCGCCACGGAGCCGTCAAACTGATCCATCCACCGTGACTTCCGCTACCGCAGCAACCACTTCGTCCGCCGCCACCTCAGCCGCAACCGCCCCCCCCCTCCCCCGCCAGCACCATCGCTCCTTCCGTAACACCATCCGCGGCGACGATGCTAACTGCGGGTGCGAAGGCCAAACAGCTGATGAAGCCGCCCGCAGCCACCAGAGCAACTCGCCGAGAAACAGAAACTTCTACAGTGAAGTGAGCCATAAGAAGCACCGCCGGTCCATCGAAGCAAACTGGACTACAGGAACCCCGCCCGTCCAGCAAGAAGGGAGGAGGAGGGAGATCTACACGCAGTAGAACGAAGCAGTTCAAGCTTGCAAAGGCGAAGGAAGATTTGCTACGCCTTTAAGTGGAATTAGCCGCAGCACGCCTTGCTGCCTTGGAAAGGGAAGACTCAAAAGAGGAGGAGGAAGAAGAAGATGACGCCTCCCTCTACTCGAGATCAGAAGTCAATGAAAGAGTGGACGACTGGTTGGAGAATCAAATGAATCGTCCGGTGTTAACAATCACCAACGAACCTCACCATCACGCAGAAAAACCAACCACCGTCCACGCAGAAGAACCAAGGCAGGAAAAGCATGAAGAAACACGTCAGTCACCGGCGGGAGGTCAACTGACGTAGCCCTCCTGGCTGAAGCCATCACTCGGGCTGTCAGCGCCGCCCAACGACCTAAGTTCGTTGAGTTACCGTTCTTCAGTAGGTCTCATCAGGAATGGCTGCCCTTCCGCGCCACCTACTACGAGATAGAAGCAACATTCAGCGCAGTTGAAACTACGAATCGACTCAGAAGAAACTTGAAAGGGAAGGCCAAGGAAGCAGTTGAAGGCCTACTTATGACCAACACACACCCGGTTGAAGTAATGAAGACTTTGGAGTCAAGATTTGGAAGACCAGAGTCAATAGCCATGCTGGAGATGGAGACGCTTAGAGGTCTGTCGCGCCTTACTGAGTCACCAAGAGACATATGCATATTCGCCACCAAGGTCTCCATCGTAGTGGCGACACTGAAGACTTGGGGTTGTTTTAACTACATGTACAATCCTGAACTCGCGAAGACAATAGTAGACAAACTGACGCCTGCTCTCTCTGCGTTATAGATACTACGACTTCTCAGCCATGCAGCCGCGTGAAGACCCTTGCCTCATCAAGATAGAGAAGTTCTTCAAAAGGGGAGCAGAATTGTGTGGTGTTCGCGCTGCCCGAACACCGAAACCGCCTACTACGCGCTGCCCGAACCGCCTACTACAGCCGCACTACAAAGGAAGACTCAAAGGATCAACAACGTGACTGAGAAGACACATATACCAAGGTGCGTCGTATGTGAAGATACGGGGCACACCAACGCCACAGAATGTGAACAATTCAAGAAGTTAGATGCAAATGCAAGATGGGACATGGCCAAGTCCAAGCGCCTCTGCTTCAGGTGTCTTCGCTATAGGAACAAGACACACCACTGCCGACCCAAGTCATGTAATGTCAACAATTGCAAATACTCCCACCACAAGATGCTGCACTACGAAAAGAAGTCGGAAGATACAGAAGCAAAAAAAAAATCAATGGGCGACAGAGGTCATCAACTTAACTTGGACCGTCAAGAAGCAATCGTATTTAAAAATCCTACCGATCCAGGTCAAAAGACCAAAAGGAGCTGTCAACACCTTTGCGTTGATGGACGACGGCTCAACAGTCACGCTCGTCGACGATAGCATAGTAACAAGCCGCGGAGCAACGGGCCCCATAGACCCACTGAAGATAGAAACCATCAACGACAAGAAAGTATCGGAGTCAGCATCAAGGAGAGTCACCATCAAACTAAAAGGGCTCAACGATCATGAAGAGCAAATACAAGCACGCACAGTGAAGAACCTGCCAGTCTCATTTCAACGGGTTCCACAGGAACTAGTAGAAGAGTGTCAACACCTCTCTGATATCCAAGGACATCTCACATACGCAAACGCAAAGCCACGAGTTCTGATCGGTCAAGATAACTGGCATATTCTGCTGACGTCAGAAGTAAGAAGAGGAGACAAGAACCACCCAGTGGCATCTCTCACGCCACTAGGTTGGGTACTCCACGGAAGCCAGACACGAAGCTTCGGACAGAACATCGATTTCGTGTCACACATCGCAGAGGATCCAGACGAGAATCTAGAAGACCTCGTGAAGCGATACTTCGAGATGGACGCACTCTGCATAAAACCCAAGAGACCGAAGACTGATCCAGAAGAACAAGCACTTTGTATCTTGGAAAGGACCACAACAAAGACAGAAGAAGGAAGATTCCAGACCGGTCTTTTCTGACGCAAAGACGATGTCAAGTTACCAGACAACTACGCAAACGCGCTGAAGAGGCTCTTCAATATAGAAAAGAAGATCGATCGTGACCCCACATTAAAGAAGAAGTACGTGGAACAAATGGACGCTCTCATCGCAAAGGGGTACGCCGAACCTGCCCCAAAACAGAAGACAGCTGACAAGACTTGGTACCTACCTCACTTTGCGGTAGTCAACCGAATGAAACCAGAGAAAATGCGAGTGGTACACGATGCCGCAGCCAAGACCAAAGGGGTGGCACTTAATGACATGCTACTCAAAGGGCCTGACCTACTACAATCACTACCAGGTGTCGTCATGCGCTTCTGGCAACACATGATCGCGGTTACGGCGGACATTAAGGAGATGTTCATGCAAGTCAAGTTGCGAATACAAGACAGGGATGCACTGCGTTACCTGTGGCGTGGGTATCGACGAGACAACCAACCTCCGGAAGAATACAGAATGGTATCTTTAATCTTCGGAGCATCGAGTTCGCCTTGGACAGCAATCTACGTCAAGAACCTGAACGCCAAACAACACGGGGAAACTCACCCAGAAGCCGCAGCTGCCATCATAAAGAAGCATTACATCGACGACTACTTGGACAGCTTCAGAACCCTCGAAGATGCCAAACGCATCATGAAGAGTGTACAAGCCGTGCACATGAAAGCCAGCTTCGAGTTGAAACAGTAGAAATCGAACTCAGCGTCACTCCTAGAGACACTTGGAGAAGATAACCAGACAGAAAACATGGAACCCTACAAAACAGAAGAAAAGACGGAACGAGTTCTGGGTGTTGTCTGGAAGATCAACTCAGACTAACTCACCTTCAACCTCAACTTAGCCAGAATACCCTCAACACTCCTAGAAGGGAAGCACTGAGAATAATGATGTCGCTCTTCGACCCGCTTGGATTCGCCCCGCCCATCACCATCAGGGCAAAACAACTCCAGGAAGTCTGGCGTAGAGGAACAACATGGGTCGACAAGATCGACGTAAACCTGGCAGAGCAGTGGAAAATGTAAATGGAGCATCTGATAGGCCGCCACGAAGTAGCAATCCCGCGGCAGTATCTTCACTACAGCGAAGCGGCCTCCCTAGAACTCCACGTCTTCAGCGATGCCAGCGAGTCAGCCTACTCTGCGGTTCTCTTTTGGAGAGATGTAACAGCAGTAGGCGAAGTCCACCTATCCCTCATTATGGCGAAAGCAAAGGTGGCACCGTTAAAATTGACGTCCATCCCAAGATTGGAGCTACAGGCAGCAGTCTTGGGCACCAGACTCGCAGAAACAGTGGTCGGAGAACACGAGAGGAAACCTGACTGCAAAGTATTCTGGACGGACAGCAAGACAGTACTAACCTGGATAAGGACAGGGTCACGTTCATACAAGCCCTACGTAGCTCATCGTCTAGCCGCAATAGAAGAGAGTTCCAAAGTCAACGACTGGCGCTGGTTTCCGACAAAGCTGAACGTGGCGGACGACGCCACACGAGACGTACCAGCAGCATTTAATAAAGACCATCGATGGTTCAAAGGACCTGACTTCTTATACCTAACAGAAGACTCCTGGCCGACGGAAACCGCAAGAGCAACAGCAGAAGAACCTTCCGACGAAGAAAAGACACATCACGTGAGCAACAAAGGAAGATTGAAGCTTGCAGAAGGTCTACCTGATCAAGCGAAGTTCTCCAACTGGGACCGACTCCGATACTCAACCGCACGTGTTCTACAGTTCATTCAACTCTACAGAACCACCAAACAGAGAGTCAACTACAAAAGAACAAAGAAGAATAAAGAGGCTGATACCACTTGGAAAAAGAACAAAGCTACAGTAAAATATCAGGCGCACACGACGACAAAGAAGCGGTTGCCAGAAGACATAAAGCCGCTAATGGTCACAGCCGAGCTGCTTAAAACAGCTGAAGAACTCCTCCCAAGAAGAATCCTTTGCGGAAGAAATAGACAGCCTAAACAGCGGGAAGCCGATCAACAAAGAGAGCCGCCTTCGCCAGCTCAGTGTCGAGTCAATAAACGGCACACTACGACTTAGAAGCCGTATTCGAGCGGTCTGCGACAAGGAGGAAGAATACAAGAACCAACAAGTTTAGAGTTATACATAAATAAGATATAAGCATTTCATGTTATGTTAAGGAAATAATCATTATAGTTTAGTGTTTATATTTTGTATAGTGGAATTAGCTTTAATGTAATGTAAGAATTTAAAAACAATGTAACGTGACTCAGCAAGGTGGTCACTTAACATCGTCACTTGCTCTGTCGCGCCTCGCGCTGATTGGTCGACGCCATTTGCCCGATACTTACACCGTATCTATTGACCCAGCCGAGGCCAATAGAGGGGCGATTTTCGACACAGTCGGCGGCCAGCTACCTCGGAAGAAACATCGAATATAGAAGAAAGAAAACATCTCAGCGGTTTTATTCCCCACCAACCCAGCACACAGTTGTGCTGCTTAAATAGCAGCTTAACGCTGCTGTGTTTCGTGTGGTGAGTGTAGAGAACCGGAGACCCTTTTTTACTGGCAAAGAGGCATTCCATCTTAGTCCTCACAGGTGACAACGCATCTGCATCTTGAGTCTTTATTGAGGATAGATGTAGATGTCTATGGGTCACAGTAACCACTTACCATCAGGTGGACTGTGTGCTCGTTTGTCACCCTATCCTATAAAAAAAAACAGTTGTGCCTGTAGGGCACAGATACGACTTAGGGACCTTCAAGAAAAGAGCCTACTCCTTTTTAAAAGGCTGGCAACCCATCTGCAATTCCCCTGGTGTTGCGGTTGTTCATGGGCGGCGGTAGTCACTTACCATCAGGTGAGCCGCATGCTCGTGCAAAAAAAAGAATGAATGTAATTTATGAGAAACAACGTTTTTGCCTATTGATCGACCGTTGCAAATGTGTGCGTGCGCAGTAAAATCATTTAAAATAATGCATTACCAGGGGCTTCTACGGTTCCTACGGCGGGTGCCATGATTTGAATTCGTCTATTTTTAGTATTCGAATTTCGAGTATCGATATCTCTGAAACTAAGCGAGCTATCGAAAAATTTTATTCTTACTTTTCGGCGTATCTCGACGAGATTTGTGCGAATCGGCTTTCAACATCGAATGTTTGACGTTTTTTTTTTATTAACTTTTCTTCACCATTTGCCTGTATTACTTATTCTGAACCTTCTCTGCAAATTTGGCCGGTTATTGCAAACAACCCTGTGTATATATAATACATTTTCATGTTATTTAAGCTATTCAAATATATGGTAAATGTATATAAGGTAAACACTTAAATCAAATCAAGTTAGATCTTGAAATTTATATTGAAAGTTTAATTTTGATAACTTACAAACATTTGTAGGAGAAGAATTCACCGCCGCCACCCACATGAATTGCGAATGTCAATAGGCGCGATAGGAAACGTGGGTAAACACCACCCCGGAATCTTCAATTTCACCCTATTCAGTGTATTATCAGTGTAGAATCTTAAATCGTAATCTTAACGAGTGATGTGTCGCTTCAACCTGTTTTTGTTATTCGAATATTTTAGTACTTATCAAAAAAGAATTTGACTCGAGTTCATTTTGAGTTCCGAAATCGGTACTCAGGGACGTTTAGATTATATTAATTTAAATCCAAATTGAAACCATTTTTTTCTTTACATTTATTGCTACTTTGTCCTCTTCTTCAAACATATTTTCTTAAACAGAACCAAGTTCGTATTGAGCATTTTTTCCTCTTGCCACATTACATAAGCCAAAAAACCGTTCAAGCTGTCGAAAGCCGCTGTGAAAAGCCGAAATTCTTATTACTGCCAAAACATAATACATAACGAATAAATAAAATATAACTGTTTCATTCCGGATACATTCAATCAAAATATATTGGATATCTCTAAACTATTCCGCAAATGCAATTTAGTGATGAAACTTTTTTCAATTAAAAACACAAATGATTTCTTATATTTACGCGAACACTACACGTTGAATAAAACTACTTTTACGGATTCTATCGCATTTTAGTAACTTATTTTTATTAATTTCCGACGTTTCAGGTGCTTTACGGCACCCGTGGTCACGGGGGACTGAAGTGATTGACCTCCCGATGTCAGAGTTAATCCGGAATACCTTCAGCTTCTTTGATTATTAATTTTGGTCCGATCTACGCAGAATGAACTTACTGTCTTGAAATCTTGCAGTGGTATGCTTGGATTTAGTTGTAATTTTATTAATTACAGGATCCCAAGCAGGTGGTAGTACCCAGCCTCCCTCTCTATTGAAATTAAGATGTTTTTTAATTTCAATAGCCTAACGTATCATTCTTGGCAGAAATTGATGTTCTTTCGCAAGAATTTGTGGTTTATCAAATCTATGTAATGGCGGGGGCCGTCTAGGTAAGATCACAAACTGCAAACTTCCCGGAACGTTGGTGTTTCACGTTAGTTATGTGTTCGTCGGGAATTAATAAGAATATATTAAGTAAACGCGATAGAATCCGTTAAAGTAGTTTTATTCAATAAATACACAAATGTCAAATTTTATTAGCAAGAATGATTATGGACAAAAGCTCTCGGTAGAGAGTAATAGTGTTCGTTGAGCAAAAATCAGCAAATATAAAAATTGCAAACACTTTATTCATAATTCTCAGCATATTTCAACAAATAAAAAAAGCACATTTCTAATAATAATTAACTTTCTTTAATAAATTAAGAAGCATTCACAAAACATAACTAGAGGTTTCGGTGTTCCGTGTTAATATTAGTTAAACTAAACACTTAAAGAATCAACTCGATGCCGATGTCTGTCAAATGTTTTGATTGTTTAGGTGAAGAGTTTCAATCACCCAAATACATTATAGAAGTAAACATTGTATATTATAATTTTTTATACTATTTGGACTGAATTTAGTCAAAGTCGTCTAAACAATCATAATGAAAAGACCATAATTACCGTGAATTCTGATAAAAAATGTTCCAAACATCAGTGATTCGTGCCACAACCATAATGAATGAAGCCAACACTAAAAATAACAAAAACGTAATAAGCAGATTTTCTATTTTCTGTGATATTAGAGCTGTTAGTGTTTAGGCTAACAACCTTAATTTGTGTCAGAGCAAACAGCCAGTAACATTTTTAAATGGCACATAATTTTTTTATGATTACAAAAAATAATACGACAAAAATATGTACTTGGATATAATACACATATCGCGAACACCATGTTTTTGGAACTCGAATAACTTAATCGAATAGTTAGACTTATTACCCAAGTTGAAAGGGCTACCTCTGTTATACGCCAGCAATGTAAATTCAGCGTTTCGCAATTTCACCGCATTATCGAAATTTTACTGTTCACGATAACCTGTGGACATCCATATTCACATCTACATATACGAGTACAGTGTTTAGTAATTCAACAGACGTATTTGGTAATTCACCAGATTATATAGTAATTCAACGCGGTATGCAATTCTCATTTTTAACATCTTAGTCACGTGAAGATGAGACTATGATTTTTCCCAAAATCGCAACTGCACCTATTTATCATTACAAGACAGTATTTTGACAGATTTAAAATCTATAACAATGCGACACAAAAGGGGATGATTATTTTGATTTAAATACAAAAATAGCAATTATAAAAATTAGTAGTTTTAGAAAAAATATATACAAAAATCACGTAAAAGGATTTTATCAAAACTTAAGGCACACATTTTCAGTGCATTAATAAATTGTATAGGTAACTAAGAGTTAAAAAAATATTATTAATTTAAAAATATTATTTAAAAAATCAATAGTTGAACGAAACATAAGAATTTGGCGTGTAAAATAAAAGTAAGATTAGTTATCTATAAGATAAAATTAAAATGTCTGTGTGTACTTTCGAATTATGAATTTCTATTAAGCTCAGGGGGTTATTTATATGCTATTAAGATATGGATGAATACTATCAATATTTTTGGCCGTCTATCTGTCCGTCTATACGTCTGTCTGTCTGTCTGTCTGTCCGAGCTAATTTGGCTGAACCAATTGTGATGAAACTTGACGAAAAGAAAGATAGCAATTCCAGGAGTAATCTAGGCAGTATTTTATCCGATAAACCACTACACAGGATTATTTTTGTAAAATCCAAAAACTGATAACGTAAATTGTTTTTCGAATATCATTTCTTATAAATCATAAGAAATAAAAAAGTTTAGAATAAAACTTTTTTCTATCCTCTTACTTTATCTTCTATTTTTTAAAGTTTTTAAGCAAATCGATCAACACTATTTTACAACGAAACTATGAGTGTTAGACAGCCTTTTTTATGCAAAATTATTAGATTTTTAATTTTTAGCTTTAAACATTTTACCATATCGCACATAGCTTTCGAGATAGTTGAAAAAGAATTGACTTTACAGTTGTTTTTCGATTATTAAAGTAAACACATAAATCTGCAAATGTTTTCTTTCCTCATTTCGAAGTTTATCACGCAAAGAAACCCTGAGCATAGCTCTCTCCATAGCTCGCTGAGCGACCTTAAGCGTCCTCATACGGCCAGCAGTGAAGGATCATGTCTCAGATCCATAAGTCGTCACTGGCAACACCCACACTGATTGTACAATCTCGTTTTCAGGTTTTGAGGTATACCTGACGATAAGATGTGTATTAATTTCCCGAACGCTGCCCAGCCGAGTTGAATCCGTCGATTGACCTCTCGGTCGATGTTGGACTTACCTAGTCGGACTATTTGTTTCAGGTAAACATACTCGTCAACAACTTCGAGCTTAGTGCTCCCAACATCTACCGACATAGATGTGACAGGGACATTACACATGATCTTTGGAAGACACTATTGGCGTCATTGAGCATAGTGCTTAGGTCCTCCAGCGATTCTGCCATAAGAACTGTATCGTCAGCAAATCGAAGGTGAGTGATGTACTCGCCATTGATGTTAATACCGTATCCTTTCTAGTCCAGTAGCTTAAAAACGTCTTACAATGCAGCGGGGAAGAGTTTTTGGGATATAATATCACTCTGTCTTACACCTCTCTGCAGTTGGATAGGTTTCGTTCTGTACTCGGATAGCCATCGTAGCCCTACTGTACAAACACTTCAGCACTTCGATATACCTACCGTCAACTTAGCACCGCTGGAGTGTCTGCAGTACCACCCAAGTTTCCCTGGAATCAAAGGCTTTTTCATAATCCACATACGCAAGACAAAGTGACAGATTGTACTCTTCGGTCTTCTATACAATTTGTCGAAGGGTATGTATGTGGTCTATGGTACTAAAGCCTTATCGGAAACCGGCTTGCTCGGGAGGCTGGAAGTTGTCGATTCATAATGACTCTCGAAAACAGCATGGACATAGATGCGGCTCAGAAAGGGAAATCGGTCAGTATTTCTTCAATAGAGTGTTTTTCCTTTCTTGAAGAACAAGACCACCGCACTTCTGCTCTACCCTCCGGAGTAGTCCCACCATGGAGGATGGAATTAAAGAGCTTCTGAAGGACTTCAAGTACCGGTTTTCTACCCGCTTTCAGAAGCTGCGCTGTAATTCCAAAACGTTTTTGAAGTGCTGGAGAGCCATTCTAATCTCGCTCAGACTGAGGTTCGGGATATCATCGTAATAGTGTCAGATAAGACTTGCTCTTGGATCGTTATTCACACTTGTGTGTGGCTCCTACGATGACGTGTACAGCTGCCCATAGTACCTCTCAATCTCACTCAAAATCTCAGGTGTCCCGGAAACGATGCTGCCATACTCGGTGTTCAGCTTTAACAGTTGGCTCTTTCTGGCAGACAGATATCTGGCAAAGACTTGGGAGCCTTGGTTCCGCCCAATCGCTTCTTCAATACGAGCTGTATTGAAGTTGCGTAAGTCCTGCCGCATTAATTTGGAGATCTATTTGTTCAGTTGCCTCTATGCTGTCAAATCTGTTGAAGACTGCAGCTTCATTTCCCATCTAATAGCCATGAGATTAAGAGGTTGATCGGAGAGTTTTTGTGTTCTTCTGCGGCAGTTCTTGCAAAATTTAGCTCCGACCGCATGGACAGTTTCCACAAACTTGTCATTCATATCTTCCACAGCATTGCAATCAATATGGATAAACTAATGCCTAATTTTGAAAACAGAATTCCATGTTCTTAAAATAAAACTAATTTGAAATTATAATTCTTAGTCAAACAAAAATTATTTTGATTTGAATTGGCCAGTATTGCAGAACGGTAATTTCATAGGTAAAGACCTATTGTTATTCGACGCGACGCGACAATAATACGACGCATTTTCCTCTAATAATAATTAATATTACATGGCGACGCTTAGCGATCTTAATTTTATGTAGTATCTAATGATCTGATTACTTATAAAATAGATAAAAATAATTAAAAACTTATTAAACTCAAGCTATACCGCCTTTGGAGTATGGTTCAAACCAAAGCCACTGATTTTGCTTGAAGATGTTTGTAGCAATTCTATGTTTGTAGGTGAAACACGTAACAAAATATGATTAATAATAATTAATAATTAAAAATTTTGTACAACCGACTTCAATATAAGTTATTAAGAATAACTCAATAACTGTTGGTCTGACCTTGATCAACCACACGAGAAATATCAGCTTTCAAATAAAAAAAGAATCATCGAAATCGGTTGACCCAGTAAAAAGTTATGAGGTAACACACATAAAAAAAAACATACAGTCGAATTGCGTACCGTCTCCTTTTTGGAAGTCGGCAGAAAAGTGCGGTAACCGTAAAAGTTTACATTTTCAACACAAATTCTTATCCCAATATTTCAATCGCTCCTTTTACACATGGAAGCAAAAAAAGGAGTTGTTGCGTTGTTTTTAAATTCCGCAACGTCAAAGTTCTTTCGTAATTACGAAACAATAACTCTGAACAAAATATAAGTCGAACTGTTAAAATTAAAATGCGAAATTTTACAAAACGTGATTTAGAATATATTTGCTGTTTTCATCTATCATGAATTAATTTAATAAAATTGAGTATTATTAGAAATCAGATAATAATATCAAATTATAAGGTAAGAGGTAACCCTCTCAGAAAATAGAGAAGGCCTGTGTCCAGCCTTGGAAAGCAAATAGGCTTTAAATTCCCTTTACTAAACACCATGGAGTTCTTACTTTTTGTAATACCTAATGTCCTCCAGACCGAATTTCAGTCACGGCGGTCAGCCTCAACGGAGACTAGCTATCGGCGCAGGACAGGATTATAGTGCCCAAGTTTATGCGCAAGCACAGGTCCACTCTATTCCCTCACTCTCATAATTTGATGGGAACTACTGGAGAGAGATCAGGTGCAGAACCAAGGGCTTGACGTCCTTACAGGGACACGGGTTGTCCAACTCGGAGTAGCCAACTCGCGCCGGCCCTACACCACGGACCAGCCAAGGGGTTTCTCTTAGTTCACCGCGGGTAACCAAGCCACGGCTACTAAGCTCTGCCACGACGAGTTGGGGGGGGACCACTAGACCAACGAAGCAGTCAAGGAGATCAAACTTTTTGCAATATACTAATACAATATACATAGTATAATCACTTCACGTCACACATCACGGCAGCATGTCAGCCAAGTTCGAAAAAGAAATAGGCGATGCACTGGCAGTGTGTATATTTACCACAAATCGTTTCGAGCTCCTTTTCGAACACCTGCCCCCTTCCCCTCCCATAGCTCATAAGCTATTGGAACTACATACTTGTAATTTTAAAAAACCCTTAAATACGCAGAATCCCAAATTTCATAAATAAACTTGAATCATTAGATCGATCTAGATCTGAATATAGCCATTTTTATCACTTACTCATAAAAACCTAGGCCATTTCTAGACTACTTAAAAACTTGAAACTTATCATCAAGATCATTAGACGTATAAAATAAATAAAAAGATGTGAGGCAACACACAATAAAAAAAACAGTTGAATTGAATACCTCTTCCTTTTTTAAGCTATTGGAACTACATACTTGTAATTTAAAAAAACCCTTAAATACGCAGAATCCCAAATTTCATAAATAAACTTGAATCATTAGATCGATATAGATCTGAATATAGCCATTTTTATCACTTACTCATAAAAACCTAGGCCATTTCTAGACTACTTAAAAACTTGAAACTTATCATCAAGATCATTAGACGTATAAAATAAATAAAAAGATGTGAGGCAACACACAATAAAAAAAACAGTTGAATTGAATACCTCTTCCTTTTTTAAGCTATTGGAACTACATACTTGTAATTTAAAAAAACCCTTAAATACGCAGAATCCCAAATTTCATAAATAAACTTGAATCATTAGATCGATCTAGATCTGAATATAGCCATTTTTATCACTTACTCATAAAAACCTAGGCCATTTCTAGACTACTTAAAAACTTGAAACTTATCATCAAGATCATTAGACGTATAAAATAAATAAAAAGATGTGAGGCAACACACAATAAAAAAAACAGTTGAATTGAATACCTCTTCCTTTTTAAAGTCGATTAAAAAGTAGAAAAAATTAAGGCCTAATAAAAATCGTAGATAATATGATGGAATCGCATTTATCATTATTAATATTGTTAACAAAGTGTGGCATTGATTAAGTATTTTATATATTTTATAAAGCACGTCAAACAGTTCAACATCCATAAGACTATAAGTCTTTCCCTAAAACACAAATAATCGTTTAAATTATCCAACAAAGGAGTCAAAATAGAGTCTTTATTTCGCCGAGAGAACGACGGTCTGTGGAAATTGTAATTTCTTTGATTCCCAACCATTGTGCAACTGATAAAAGCGACACTTTTCGCTCCCAACTGAATGAATACACCCATTATACCGGCACAAAAGTAGATATTCCAAACAAAAACATCATTGCCATCATAATAGAGCTGTATAAAAACATTTTAGACTAGTGTAAATTAATTTGCCTTAAAATAGCTTACATTTAAATGTGTATTATTTTATCTATGTAGGTATTCGTTGGTATTGCCATTTTGGAATGATGAATGGTGTATACATACATACATACATATAATCACGCCTCTTTCCCGTAGGGGTAGCAGAGACCAGTTCTTTCCACTTGCTACGATCCTTACATACTTGTTTTGCTTCGTCCACTTCCATTATTCCCTTCATACATGCTCTACGGTTTAGGGTACTCTTGACCTGGCCTTTTTTCAAGACGTCCCTGATTTGGTCTAGAAATGTCCGCCTAGGTCTACCCCTCCAACACTTTCATTCACACTCGCCTTATACACTTTATTCGTCAATCGTTCTTCATTCATTCTCTCGACATGGCCAAACCATCTCAGCATACCTTTCTCAATTTTTGTCACTACATTTTTCAAGAAACGTTGTGGTCTGAAAGAAGATGAAAGAAAGAATGGTGTATGATAATCCGAAATGTCTGTCGTAAATAGTTGCACCCAATGGAGACAGTCAAATCATGTCCTAAACGCAAATTGAGTCGAAAGAAGCTGTTTGTGACCGTATGCCCTGAACTTGTGCCGGCATTATATATTAGAGCTCCTTGAGATCGGTCGGCCCCTCAATAAAAGAAATGGAGACATAGTAAAACATACATGAAGTCGATCGATGCAGGTGGCTCAGGACGTGTTTGTAACATTACTTGGGGCAGGCCTATCTATGTTCATGTGTGGCATCGATGGCTGCTTGTGAAGAGCTGTAGTGAATGAGTGCGTTAGAAAGATCTCGCACAAAAGTTACGGGCAGACACTTCTCCTTTCTTCAAAACCTAAATTAGCCAGGTACTTTCGCCGTCAACGTCTAAATCAAAATTGTGGTAATAACTGAATTTTAACAGTGAAACTTACTCACTATTTTAGTAAAACCTTTGGTAATATTAAAAACGTATTAAACATTAAAATTTAAAACACAGTAGAACAGTAATAAATGTAATTAGATTATTATGTTTCAGTTTTGTCTTCGTTTACTCAAAAAATATTAGCAGGTTAATCATTTTTTTACGTGGTAGAGCCATGCTGCAGCTATATTAGTAGTATAGTTGTAGCACGAATGGGTCGGCTCGACCGGAGAAGGAACACGCTCTCACAGTAAACCAGCGTAAAATAGCAGCTTAACGCTGCTGTGTTTCGTATGGTGAGTGTAGAGAACCGGAGACCCTTTTTACTGGCAAAGAGGCATTCCATCATAGTCCTCACGGGTGACAACGCATCTGCATCTTGAGTCTTTATTGCGGATAGATGTAGATGTCTATAGGTCACAGTAACCACTTACCATCAGGTGGACTGTGTGCTCGTTTGTCACTCTATCCTATAAAAAAAAAATGTTAGCAGGTTAGCAAGACAAAGAGACATAATGTTTTTTCTGGACCGATACGACTTAGAGACCTTCAGGAAAGGAGCTTACTCCTTTTTAAAAGGCCGGCAACGCACCTGCAATTCCCCTGGTGTTGCAGTTGTTCATGCGCGGCGGTAGACACCATCAGGTACGCCGAATGCTTGTTAAAAAAAATTGAGCAGTATAGGTAATTGAAATCCAAAAATAAATGAAGCTTAAGTGAGATGAAGAGGAAAAAATTAAATAAAGTAGTTGTTGAAGGAAATAGTGGAATGAAACAGAAGCAAGAATGAAACGGGTCGATTTTTTTCCTCTAAGGAAAACGAAACGATCCCGGCTTTAGTGATAAATGATAATGCCTAATCAACTTAATATTATTTTACTAATTTGAATATTGGATAAAAGTATGTACATGCTCGTAGTTTCGGCAACTGAAGTTCGTAGATGTGCGAAATAGGCCTAAAGTACCTAGGTAGAACTACGTAAAAATACGTAGTTTGCAAAAGACTTTTGTGTAAAACAGTTATTTTTATATAAGTGAAACGAGCATGCGGCTTAGACCTACCTGATGGTAAGCGACTTCCGCCGCTTGGGAATACTAAGGGAATTGGTTTTAAAAAAGTAGTAGGTTCTTTACTTGAAGGGCCCTAAGTCATATCGGTTCGGAAAAATCGTTGATGGTAGCCGGTTCCACAAAGAAGTTGTGCTTGTTCCTTTACTTCATTAGGTAGGCCCGTAGAAGTTCACTGCTGGACATGAGCTTCTAGATTTGCCATAACCCGCTGCTTCCCATCGCCGGTATACATATTTTACTTCTAGCATTAAATGGATCGTAATATCGACATTTTTCGGAAACATCTGAATGACAATAATTATAGCAAATATACCTACTAAAGTTTATACAAGAACCTCTAATTATATTTACAAGAAATTAAATTGAAAAAAATATGAAAATTTCTCTTTCTCGTCATCCATGGAAGCAAGACCTTACCGTGTAGTGGCAGTGTAAGAATATCCTCTATCCCTTATCTTCCCGTGGGTGTCGTAAGTGGCTACAGAAGGAAACTGAGGCAGAAGGTGGACAGCTGTAACTTCCTGACAACAACAACAACTGCGTTGCTGACACAACGTATCGCAAGCAACGCAGTGACGATAATAAATATTATTAGGAAGGAATTAAGTGCGTTTTTGTTGCTATTTTGGCTTTTTCTAAATGCGAATTCCCGACTTTGCGTTGCTGGCGAGACAGAGCTCTGGCAGTTTCTTAGCGTAGTCTTATAATAATAATAGTATAATTTTTTTGTATTCATTCCAATTATTTGAATGAATAGATTATTATTTAAACTAAGTAGATAATAGGTATGCCGACCCTACCATCAATTATGTTTAATAAGAATATCATACTTTTCTCTCCCCATGTAAAGAATCTTGCTCTGTATGTTGATGGTTGCTTAACATGGAAGAAACATAATACCTACCTATATAGGAAGTGAGTCACAAAACCTACGATCCTACTTGTCCAGACACGTAATCTACTAATTATTGATTATGTCGATGTGTGTTGCCCAGACCTGTCTCAACATCGTCTTAATACATTGGATCATCTGCTTAACAACTAATACATTTTTATGGTCTTCGTAAATACGACCATGTAGGTATCTCCTTTTCGTACTCAGCTAAATTGGCTCTTTCCGTCAGCGCAGATATTTTAGAATACTCTGCACCCTTATCACAAATCTGATCGATCCATTGCTCCCGAGTATCTAGAGATTACCTGGGAGATTCTCATAATTGTTCTCTTCGTTCTTCGGCTAATCTCAATTTGTTCACTTCTTTACACCGTACCGGCTACTTTGCTAGATAATGAATTAAGTAAAGCGCCACCTATCGAACCTTAGCATAGTTATGAACCATCGTCTCGACAAAATAATATCAAGTCGTTCAGAAGTTACAAGATCGCACCAACGATTATGTAATTTATTTATAAAAGCTATAGTTTATTAACGCCATCTATGGAACAGTTTGTATAACTACTTTCGTCTATAAAAATATAGATGGCGCTATTTCCCAACCTAGTTCTTTGCTTTGGGTTTGAAAATAGTGTACCTGCAATACGCCAGATGGCAGTTTACATTATGTAAATCAACTTGACAACAAAAGCTAAAAACTTCGCTTTTCTTATTGACCTATAATAACCTATATGTTTACTTTTATGTGTTTACTTTTCAAATCAATGTTTTTACGCTTCCATTTTGTTTATTTATCACGATATTATCTCGCTGTTTTCGTCATCATCACTCTGTTAAATGAGGTTAAAGTTTTACTTGTTTTAATGCAATGTACTGTTTTTGTAACTTACGGATTTAAAAAAAAAGTATATTTAAAATATCAGTACGAAACTTAGTTTCAGTTCTTGTACTATTATTTATTCTGTGGTTTCAGTAAGGGTTCAGTTTCATATAATATACTAGTATATATATATAGTAATCTATCATTCAATATTACAGGTTATCTACATGTCTTAGGTACAGACTACGGACTTTATATTTAGGATTTCCATCCATCCATCAATCATATTGTTTTTGGCCAAAGTAGCTACTATATATTTAAATCTTTGTTTTTGGCACACGAAATGTCTGTCATAGAATTATCTATGGTCTCAGTATTTATACATTTCATTCTTAGGAACCAATGAGGAAATAGAGCCTACTTCTAAGGAAAAGTTAAATAAAATATTAATTAGGTAGGTACATACTGTATTTATAGATATTACCTTACCTTACCTTACCTTAATTTGGATGAATTGGTATTTTCTTTGCTGATATGGATCAAAGGATCAATTGTAAGAACAAAGCGCAAATCAAAGAGTATAATAGATTACCTGTCCTACGTTTCACGGGTTAGCCTACATTTCGGGACAATTCTGAAAGCATTTAAAACATTACTTAAATTATATTTAAAAAAAAATAGATGGTGGCTTCCATCAACCTCCTGAAAGCATTTAAAACATTACTTAAATTATATTTAAAAAAAAATAGATGGTGGCTTCCATCAACCTCCAGCGTCACTTACCTACGTAATGCTCCCTTACATAGGTAAATATAAATCGTACCTAGTAATAACAATTTATTAACGGATACTTACTGGATTCTTTTAGTAAGTGACATAAAAATATAAAGTTATTAAAATAAAAATCTTTGTTAATTGTAATTTCTAAGCGCCCTTGGTGGTAGGTACCTACATAGGTACCTATTATTTAAACATGCTTTTTTAATTCTCTAAAGAAGACCCAAGGATCTGACAAACGAGACACGGTCCACTTAATGGTAAGCGGATGCTGTGGCACTACTTACCTACTATGGTTATACTAGCCATCTTTCACTCAGACAGATCAGAGACTCAGATAAAAACCTCGTTATCAGTACAAAAGGTCTCCGGTCCTTAGTACTCATCATTCGTAACGCACCAAAATTATTCTGCTATGTGACTTAATTTTACGAGAGTATGGTAGGTAGGTAGGGTGGATGCCCCTAATACCAGCCACGCCCCTAATTCCAGCCTTTTCGGCTTTTTACTTCATAAATAAGGTTTGTAGTGGTCTTAACTAGACATTTGTTAACTAAAATATTCTTCGAATCTAGGGGAAAGTTTATTTCAAATATTATAACATAAATTTATCAGTGTTAATTTAAAAATCAAAACACGTACACAACGAAAAACTTTCATTTTCCTAATTTTTTGACAAGTTATGGTCCCGATAAAATTAGGCTTATTTTCTTAGATTATTAATGAGTCATCGCGCGCTCTGACCCCGCGAAGACCTATCAATAATCTAAGCTTTACATTATCTCATCTTCAGGCTTTTTCATTTGTATGAATATGACTATAGACGTAGTAATGCAGTTAATGTTGTATTCAACATTTTCAAGTTTTTTATTATTCTTTTGGTGGAAATTAATGGGGCTGTAATTAGATCTTAGATCATTTATAATAATCTAAGAAATAGATTTACGAAATGTTTGGAGTGCACAATGTCAGCCGTCAGGCTGTTTTTTGATTTGACGTACCTAATAAGAAGTACTTAATTTCAGCCACGTAATAAAAATCAGGGTTGTCATGAACTCGAATTAATATAATTAATTAGGACACAACTTATTTTGAGACTTTAGACGACATCACTAAGTTAAGATCAATTCGTCTATAGTAAAAATTAGTTTTTGAATGGAAAGTTTTGAAAAAGATATATTTACTTTTCTACCAGATATTTGTTGTACAACCCCTTATATTTTCAGTCTTCATTATTTTTTAAGAAAGACTGAAACAGCAAAATCATAATTAATTATAACATTGTGGTACTAATTATAAGTGTAGTGGCTCAGGACTAGACATGCGCGCCGAGCAAGAATTCGGCGGCGGCGGCGCGCCGACCCATTGTGGTCGGCGTGGCGAGGCCGCGCCGGCGCGGCCGTATTTTATTTTAATTTTTATAAACATTTATTTAAAATAAGGTAGTAACAAGTGAAACTTAGACCTGGATAGGAATTCAAATTTAATTTCTCAAAATAAAAACAAACCAAACAAGTTCTAATTAATTATACCTTATAATTTGTGCAAAAACGAAAAAGCACATTTTTTTGTTTCTTGCACAAACTATAGGAAATTAAAATTGTGTTTTTTGCACAATGTATAATTATCATTAATAAAAATAATTTTATTAACGTGTACTGGGCTTAGTCTAGATCTTTTAGCAGTCACAGTTAGTCCCACTATAGAAAAAACGCGCTCACTAGGCGTGCTAGTAGCAAATGTTCTGATCACAGAGTACTTTTTATATACATACTGAAAGTTCTGATACGCGCTCCAGAGACTGTAAAAATTTAATTTGTTCTATTTCCGCCGCTCGCTTCAATTCCGGTAAGCGATACCGAACGATTTTTACGATCTTTTTACATTTTTTTATTGATTTTTGAATTTTTAAATAATTGCATGGTTTTATTGACCCCGCGCCCACGCGCCCGTCCCGCGTTGGTTCACGGCGCGCCGATCGGATTTGTCGGCGCGGCGCGGCGTGGGCAGGGCGCGGCGTGGCGCGGCGGCGCCGGCGCGGCGCGCATGTCTACTCAGGACTCAGGACCTTCGTTTGCAGCGATTTATGGTGCATTGGTATCCATGTTCAGCTCTAGATTTGTGATGCAATGATAGTGATTATTAGAAAACTTGGAAGATTAATTTGATGTGTTTAAGTTTTTTAATTTTTGTATAAAAGATAAATTGAACTTCTTACAATTAAAACACTCAGGCTACAGTAAGATAAGTACGTACTACGTATACATAGTAAAACATATAAATTTAATAATTATTGTTATCTGTCTTAATTCATATTTCATGCATGTGCCATGCATGATTCCAAATAATAGTTGTTTACAGTGCCTATAAACTTATTATTTTAATTATCAAAACTTACCTACAACAACCAAAAACTCAAAGGTCACAACCCTATGCTAGGCTGGCATTAGATACACAAAAGGACGACATTCGGTACAGGGTGACTGGAATTTGAGCCATAACGTCTTTTTTTGCTTATCGTCGTTTTTGAAATTGTTCTCGAAACATTATTGTTCATTACATTTTAATCTATCGATTAAAACCAGTGTTTAAAAATACTGTGCTCTTATCTAAAAAGCACGAATTTTTGAAGTTAAAATTGTCGTTAAAAGGCTGGTAATAGGGGCATCCAACCTACCTACCTACTTGCCCGAAATTTGTGCTGCAATCATAACAGCCGCGGCGTAGAAAACATTTTTATTATTATAATTACCTATATATAGTATGTGTATTTGTTTAGATAGTTTGTTATATTTCCATCAGTCAGTAGCTAACTATTAACATCACCGAAAAACAACGAAACTCCTACGGTCTATATCTCTAAATATAGGTACCGATAAGCTCTAATGGCCCTAGTAAGTTCAACTTGCTGATATACATATTCAAACCTTGTTTTTAATTTATGCTAGTTATTGTAATCATTTGGTCGGGGTCGCGGATTGATCCCGTTTAGAACAAGTTTTTTTATTTATAGGATAAGGGTGACAAACGAGCACACAGTCCACCTGATGGTAAGTGGTTGCTGCGGCCCATAGACATCTAAATCTATCCTCTGTTACAAATCAAAATGTAGATGCGTTGTCACCCGTGAGGACTAAGATGGAATGTCTCATTTCCAGTAAAAAGGGCTTCCGGCCACCTGCACTCACCAAGCGAAACGCAGAGGTAAACCTCTACTTCACGCTGGCTTTCTGTGAGGTCGTGGTACTACCCCGGTTCGAGCCGGGCCATTCGTGCGACAGCAAAAGCTGCCGCGTGGCTCTACCACTGTTAAATGTTTGTATTCATTGATTAATTTCAGCCTTATACAAAAGGATAGGCCTCCCCCCATTGATTGCATTGTATTTCATATTTGATGGATTAGGATTATTTGGAGTTGTTATCAAGAAGATGCTGCAGCATATTTCCTCATGTCACCTCTTACGACACCCAAGTGTTCCGATCTACAATTTGTAAAGGAAGTACCTACTTTCAGGCACAGAATACATAATTAGTACTACGTAGGTACTTCAGGGTATGAAATGTATGAAAAATCGAAACCCATACCTATTGAACCACATGGTTGTCCAATTGTTATGAACCTTGGAGTTGTAAGAAATCTTCAAAGTCAACGTACCTACCTACCTAATCAAACGAATTTTATATAAAATGGACGTGACAAACGAATTTGCAGTCCACCCACGATAGTAAGTGGTTACTGCAGTCCAAAATACCTACGTCAGAAATTATAAACTAGTTAAAAGTTTCGCGATAAAATCCGTAAAATAAGATTTATGCAATCAATTCGTTTCATATTTCTTAGATTGATTTTCTAAGTTTACTCCAGACTTTTTTTTAGAAAACTACATTTGAGACAGTCATTATCGATTGCTAAAATTAGAAGGAATCGTAACATGACCGGCGTGATATTTGTTGCGACTTGCGAGGCTCTATCGCTTGTCGGGCGTATTAACAGGTGATCAAACCAGACGATATCGTTTGCTACAATCAATTTCTGTTTTTGAAGGCCGCTGTGGTGACACTTGCGCCCCGAAATTATACTTGCCAACGCAACAATTCGTGGGGAAAAGTTATATTACATGATTGATAATCCTTGCCCAGTGAATAGACTAATTTTGAATCAATGCAAAGATTTTCATTAATGAATTGTTGTGTGTTAGGTACCTATCAGTAGTTTGCAAAGCCGGTTGCATGCTTCATTTCGATTTAAGTTGCATGTCCACACACCTCTAGGGTTTTAATAAGCACTCTTCATAATCCGAAGCTTGTATCTACGTTCTGCCATATGCAATTAATCGACAGATTTGATGTCATCATTAGCGCCCTTCACAATTCTACTGCTGAACATAGGGCTCCCCCAACGAATGCCACAAAGCACGGTCCTGACCCACCTGCAACCATCGACTTCCTGCATGTCTTACCAAGTCGTCACTGCATCTAGTGGGAGGCCACCCTACACTTGGCCTACCAGTACGAGACTGCCACTCAAGAACCTATTTTCCCCATCGGTTTTGTCAGTTCTTCGAGCTATATAGGAGGCGTATTGCTACTTCAGCTTACTAATCTGTTGGGCTATGTCTGTTACTTTGGTTCTACTGCGGCTATATCCAGATTTAATATTCCGTACTATCAATACACCACAGAGAACGTTTGTACTTAATTTTACAATGTGGCATTGAAGGGTTACAAGTTAAGAAATTTGAGACATTAGAAAAAACCGCTAATACTAGGGGGCAGCTTAGTGTACAAAGCAAGTGCCCTGCCTGCTGTGAGACATATTACTGGCTCTGTAGGTACTTATTTTACACACATACGCCTCTAGATCTTTTTGACTTGTTAGTAAGGAGTAGGCGGCCATGACAAATTGAATTGATGATAAGCTGAATTGTTGCAATTGTATAGTAATAAAAGTAAATGATGTTAACACCGAATACCTACTAAAATAGTTTGATTTATGTACATATCAGTTTCATTTCTGATAGTTTACTGTTCACTGCTGAACATAAAAATTTTAACGTGGTAGAGGCATGCTGCAGCTATATTAATTAGCATAGTTGTAGCACGAATGGGTCGGCTCGACCGGGGAAGGACCACGCTCTCACAGAATACCAGCATAAAAAAGCAGCTTAATGCTGCTGTTTCGTATGGTGAGTGTAGAGAACCGGAGACCTATTTTACTTGAAAAGAGGCATTCTATCTTAGTCCTCACGGCTGACAACGCATCTGCATTTTAATTCGCAAACGAAGTTAGATGTAGATATCTATGGGCCACAAAAACCTCTTACCATCAGGTGGACTGTGTGCTCGTTTGTCACCCTTATTCTATAAAAAATAAATATTATGAAGAATTTTGCCATAGTGGCAACACTTGGCAGACGCAGTTTTTTTTTTGTTATTTACCTAAGTATAGTTGTTATCACGAAGATGCTACTGCCCATATTCGTTTTAATTTCTCTCTGTCTCCTCTTACGGCACATACGACGATATGCAGTAGTGAATATTAGTAAGAATTAATTAATTCGGTTTAAACTGCCACCTAAATTTCCCACAGTACAAAAAAATAATCATGTCTTAAAATCTTTAATAATGATACCTAACACTTAACTCTTCGTTCAGATCAAACATAAAAATCTTCGAAAGAATTATAACAATAAACCTAACCTTGATCCATGTTTTAGATTGAGACGTTTGTATAGTGAATTATTAGAAAGTTTGTATGTAAATGAACTAAACATATTTTGTAACATTGGATGATGCCTATCTTGTTTGTATATATTTTTAATGCAAAACAAATTACATCCAGCTAACATTAGCAGCTAAGAAAAAAAAATGTGTTTCTTACTTTTCCCGACACAATTAACTCACAGGTCTAGAAGTGTAAATACAGATCCTTTTAACCACTATTTAGTTTATCGACATCTTAATTTAGTTTAACTTTATTGTTGGCACTATGCCCTAAACGAATTGTTTTTGCCGCAATACGTGACGATGCGATGTAAAATATCACAAGCAGACAAGGACTAAAAGAATACAATTTTATTTTTGCTCTTGCATAATTAAGAGTTGTTTACAATCACGTAGAAACAGTCACGTGAGTCAGCGTTATTTTTACATAGAGAACATGGAGAACAGGTGGCTAAAAATATCTTCTACTGCGTTAATAATAGAAAAGATTTACATCTACATACCCAAAAAGTAAAAGATAAGCAAAAATAAAATAAAACAATAAAGTACATATAAAAATATTTTATTAAAAACATTTTGGTAACATTTAATAAGAACACTTAGGTAAAAATAAATCGACCTCAAAATTATTTCAAAAGAACAGCCTGGACTGGAAGTTCACGGAGGAAGCCGGAACAGCGAAAACTAAAATAAATAAAAACAATGATAACACTCTAGGCAGACATGTCTAATTGACAACCAGAATTAAGGCATCGCAAGAATAATTATTTAAGTACGATAAAATACCTACGGCTATTATTATAATTACAACAAATAAACGCCTAGTGTTTATCGTTCAGTTGTTTGCGCGCGGACTGAGCGCGCGGCCCTGTACGCAGTCTCTTGGCAGGGAACTTACATCGAGTATTATTGCCACTAACATTATTTCACTTCACTCACGAGACATTTTGCTTGCCACTACGACGTCAATGTACACTACTAAATACTAAAACATCCCAATTATACGAAGCTATGTTAAAATTTTACCTAACTAATAATAATATTAACATCTTCGGCTAATTTTGATACTAGAATGATATAACATCATCTCATATTGTACTCTTAACATTACGCTGGATTAAATAATAAATGAGGAATTAAATGTGTTATACATAATATTGCAAGCATTACTGAGATTGTGCATATTACGTGAATTCATTAAAAAGTAAAATTTGAAAACTTAAGCGTTAAGGAAGAATAGATTGCTTATACTGAAGTCGACAAGGATGGAGGGAGCTCGACTCCGGAGAGCCTGGCTCTTACAAACAGCTATATTAAAGGAACAGTCAAAGATTAAATTACGAGCATTGGCACTTTCAATATTAAATCTTAATTACACTCTCGAAATAGCACTGCATATCAATAACCAACTTAAAAACTAAATTCAGATCAGTCATTTATGATATCACATCAAAATAAACAGGGAAATACATAATGTGATTATCGATTGGATATACTATACAATATATATTATATTCTTTTCAAAAGAGGTATTAATTTTCTTAAGGGTTACTAAAATATTGAGCTGCGCCGAGCGCGACGCACTATATCACCATAATACGAGAACAACATTAAACCAAATAAGTTTTGGTACTTGGAGCTTGTCTCCGAGTTAATTCTATTTCGCTAAACCTACATAATGCTTATCAAATATACCATAATACACACTGGGCCCGCGCCCGCTTACACCGCCGCGGCGTACCTCGACGTTTTCAGCGGACACAATGCCTAGGCAAAAACCCTTCATCCTTATACAATTTTCATTACAAAAATACTGTCATTTGACTACAGTTCAATGAGAAAAAATATTTATTATAAATGTTAATGAACAATAGATGTAATACAACATATATTAATTAGGTATAATATCATGTAAAATGATTTGACTAAACAAAATAAAATGCATAAAATTGAAATGATTAAAACATTATAAAATTACTTAGACACTTAGTAATTGGAAGGTACTAAATTGATTATTTCGGAAAAAATTCATTCAATTAAATAAATAGCACAACAACCAAAATATTTGGCAATGTGGATTTAAAATAACATTAACAACTACTATCCTCCTCTGCTAACTTAAACACAAAACTGGAATGCAAATATTGCATCGCACCTCGGCCTTTCTAGTTCGCACAGGCAGAGGCGGCCGACTATCGGCCGCGGTCACAGGGGCAGACTAAAGTTAGGGACATGTTCACAACAAGAGCTACCTTATAAAACTGTGCGTATCACTCCAAATACTTTCTTTTGAACTACATTCGATCGAAAATTTGTCATATATTAAAGTTAAAAACTAAAAATAATCTGAATGCAACATTGGATTTTCAATAACCATAACAACCATTTTGTGAGTTTGTGTGACTGAGGATATAGCACACTATGTATGCAAATACACTTCTAAACATTTATCAATTGCAGTGTTTAGAAGATATTCCTTTTTTTGAGGCAACAATGGTTAGGGATAGTTGCAATGTATTAATCTTAGCTGCATTCTGAGATCCATGCCATAGGTTCAGTCATGATCCACTGAAACACTACAATAAATATATAAATAATTTTTGTAAAACATTAAATTCATCTAATTGTTATGAGTAAACTACTATGTTCATAGCCAAGTGTATTGATTATTGACAAAACAGAAACTACAATGAAAACTTAGATGAAATGCAAAGTAAATTTAGACCATGATAAAGAAATTGGTATGAAGCTGAATTTTGCTACTGAAAATTATTACAACAGAAATTAATAAAATCAATGAATGGATGTTGGTCCCTTCCAAATTTGCCAAACCTTTAGCGAAGTCCATATCAATATAAAGAAAGTTTTGAAAACTACACTGTATTGTCACATATCAACATTTTTTATAAAAATAACTTTATGGGAAATATGTCAACATTGTGTACAAATACTCCAGTTCCAATTTAAAGCTGATCACAACATAGCAGAACTAAAGTTGCACAAAAGGACAGTATCAATTATTATTATTATTATAGTTAGTATGTTATACATTACTTACACATAATTGAAGAGACTCACACTATTAAATATCTTGACTAAATTAAGAGACCATGGATATTACACTTTAAATATGCATGTACATAGATATATTGCCAGTCTGTTAACGACACTTACTATAATTTCACTACAAGCCCAGTATCTGGGCACATCAATGACTCAAACGTTTTAAAACGGTCTGTAACAACTACTAATACCTTAGAATATCTAATCACTGCAATAATTTGTGATGATATGCACTGATAACCCATTTTTACTGTTATGTATGGGCTTGTCATATAAATAAAATGAGTTATTTAAGCTTTTCATAGAGTTGATAGGAATTTGATTTTTTGGGAAATGTATCAAGATCATACTCTAGATTATGTCATCACTATTATTATGTAATGCTTGGACGGTAAATCCAACGATCATCATAATTAGACCTTAAAATTAACCTATAGCTTGGCTTTAAATTCGTGCCATCTCGTCAAAATCGTAACTTATTATAACATCAGAGAAGCAGCCTTTTGGTTTAAACAATGACGATCCTATTGATAATGACTGTGGAATATATAAAAATCATTATATCTAGAGCCTAATGATTATTATAAAACAATATTTAAATAATAACTATTACATTTAATGGTGGGAAATTTTAACTCATGATGATTAAATAAGTAAATGTCCATAATTTAAATATTGCTTTAAACTTATTTCGGCACAAAATCCAATGATTGAAGTGATCAACCAATTGAATTTTATACTAATTCATATAAATTGTGTAAATCAACAATTTATAGATAATATAATATGAATATTAAAACAAATAGATTCTTTGGATAACAAATCATTAACAATTCTAAAAGGAACTAAGTGTAGTAGCATTATATATTAATATGATGATTTTGTTTTTATAATAATTATTGTTATATCAATGGAAGAGTAAGTTTCAAGTAAGATTTATCCAGTCGTTTTGGAAGGAAAATGCCAAATTCTAGTTAACTGTAATATTATGGCATTGTTTGTATAATATATTAATTAAGCCTAACTGTATCACACAATCAAATAAGTTAAAACAAAAATGAAATTAATTTTATCGTCACACATTTCACAGAATTTTTCTAAAATTGCCTTGTTTAAATTAAGATCACAGTATTAAGTCACATTCAAAATGTAACTCTACGAAATACGTGAGACGATAACCACATTAATATTCCACAGTCATCTGTATTGCTGGGCCACAACAGTGAAATACATAGACAGTAATTGTATTAGAAAAGTCACTAAACCAACAACTTAGATCCATGAGAAGGAACTGTAATGATTTGGTCAAATTATTAGTTTAATATTAATTAAACTATGTCCTAAGTAAAGCAATAATAACTATGTAAATACAAAAATTCCATAATTAGGAAATATTATTATCCTATCATTTTTAAGTTAAATGATGTCATTAAAAGAACTCAAGTCGTTGATTTACTGAATGTGTATGTCAATCTAAGCAACATTATATTACTGATGATAGAAGTCTATATGCACCCTGTTGTGTCCCAGTCATACCCATACAACATTCGTTTGTTCAGAGTTTACGCTGACACATAGTCACTTCAATCTGTGGCGGCCACAACCCATGTGAAGCCACATAAACGGCAAGTGTCTTTTACATACTGTGTGCGTGTTCCAAATGGCCCCAGCCGATGATACTGCGAGCGGTTGGCAAAGAAAAGCGCAGGGTTATTTGGTGGCAGCACTGTAGCACGGTAATTCCATCGAGGATCAGTGAGATTACCCATCAGATTGAGAATATCACGTTGTTCATATTTTACTTTGATATCATCAACCTTCTGCTCTTTAGGACGTGGTTGAGGTTGCAAAAATGATTCAAATATTTTCTGAAATAATAAATGATGAAAGATATCATAAAAGAAAAACAATAGTGTAAAGATAAACATATGTTATATTATAACAGATGTAAAGTATTTAGATAAAATTTAGTAATCTTAGTACATAACAATGTTAATATAAGTTATCTGAGTAAATAAGATCGTAAATAGTCATCATTCATTATTATTAATGTCATCTCAAATTGAATTATAATGATTAACATATTTCAGACCTAGCCTATTGTCTGCGAAATCTTTCCATTATCAAATGTCATAATTTGTACATAATATTGTTAACGTAAGACATTCGCCATTACAGAATATTATGAAAATAGGGAGGTCAAGGCCAAGACAAATGCAAACAAAATAGGCAAAATAAGGATTTATGCTTACCTTCTCAGTTGTTTGAGGACTAGAGGGCAAGGAGTCGCTATTGACCGACTCCGATTTGAGCGAGCCCAGCGAACCGATACCGCTAGATTCACTAGAGACAGATGGACTCGGACTTGTCTGCGATTGAGACAGGCCCGCTATGTCTATGAACGAGCTGAACGAATTAAAATTCTCTGTCTCCAATCCAGTTAGAGGTAGTGCAACACTCAGAGCCATTTCTGCAAATGCAAAACCACAAATGTACTGTAATTACACGTGCATAAACGCCACTTAGTGTTAACATTTATGAGCTATGTTGACAGTATCCAACGCGCCAAATTATTCCGTTCTACACACAAAATATATCCCACTCACCTTTGACTAGAATAGGAATTAAAAATTTCTTAACTACACTGAATAACAATGAATAAAACAATAATTACCGAAAAGCGTAATCTCCAAAAAGTGCAAGCCTCGACGTAGTTAAAAGAGATCGAACATTTATGAAGTGAAGTTAGCTACATTAGTTCGAGTTTGCGTGTGCGTGATGTCTTCTAGCGGCAAGCGGAAATAGATCAATGTCGGTAAAACAGTCTATTACGCAGCAAACAATGAGGAGGTGGCAGAGGTCTAAATAATTACTATTGAATATTTTTGGTGTTAGCAACGTAGATATTTCATTAGCAAAGTTTATATTTCATTATGATAAATAGAATTATATTTTGTAAAAATATGTTGAAGTTTGTATAATATAATTTCTTGTGCTTAGTAGCGCCATCTATCAAAGTGTATTGGTAGTGATATTTTACATTTCTAAAATAAAGCTGCCTACGCGGTATTATAGATAGCAGTATATAAGCACAATTTTTATCGTGATCGTTACAATGATTCATAGATGGCGCTTATAAATATCCACATTATTCTTAGCTCTACGGCGGCGCCCTATAGTCGTCTTAGAATCACAGAATAATAGATGTTGTAGAATTTAGATTATTGTTTTAGTTTCATCTCATAAAATATTTAGTTGTCTTTTGAATATCACTTAACAAATAAAAATAATTCCATCCGTTTCCACAAAGGGTTGTTCAAACAAGGGATTCAAATACTCTATTTGTATCCAGTTTTAAAATATTATATTCGTATGAAAGGTATTCAATTATAATATTATGCGAACGAGCCGATTTCAATGGTGCCGATCACTCACAGACATACCTAAATTTGTACGCCACATATTCCTTGTTTTATAATTTTCGCATAAATGTGAAGCCAAAGACTACAATGTTATATAGGGAATGTGAAGCTTAGGTTAATATGTCATGTTTTTATTTATTTAAGCGTTATTGGTGTGTCTGTAGTGATCGCGTAACTTCTGAAATCTGAACTGAACTGCCCGATCTTTTCCAGTTTTCACAGTTAAGTTAGGATCTGATAGGTGGCGCTGTAATTAAGTTATTAGCAAGTTCTATGTTTTATGGACCAACATAAGTCATAATTACAAGAACTAACTAAGCTGGTGATGCAGTGCCAACAGATCAGTAAGCTGAAGTGGCATCGGTTCGGCCATATAACCAACCCGTTGGCCATATAGTTTGAAGAACCGACAAGCGATGGGGAAGAAAAGGTATTGCAGTCTATTACCAGTAAGTGAAAAGTAGGACAGCCCCCCAATAGATGGAGTGATGACTTAGACATGCTTATATCTACAGGTTTTGTTGCATTCCTTGGGGAACCTGCCGGAGATCCTTTTTTACTGGGCAAGAGGCATTTTATCTTAGTCGGCAGTAGCAGGAGCAGCACAGTAGCAAGAACATTTTGATTCCTAATTGAGGATATAGGTATGTAAATGTTTATGAGCCGCAGCATCTACTTACCATCAGGTGGTCTGTGTGCTCGCTTGTCACCCTTATTCTATAAAAAATATCTATCTCTCCTGCTTATTATATTCACCTAACTCTATCAGAAAAATAAAATTTCGACGTATCTACGGGAAATGATATAAATTAATAAAATATATAATAAGTGTGACACACAGTACTGTGATGTAGTTCGTAGGGATTTTTCTACCTACCAGAAACTACGTTTTTTACGTTAATCAGAATAAAAAATTAAAGTTAGGTACTGCCTACTACGTCCCACAGGTGGGTACAGGCCTCTTTCCATTTCTAAGAGGCTTATTGAGCAATTATTCCGACATGCTAGTCCAGTTTATACCACGTAGTGGCGGTGTAAGAATGTCCATTGTCCACTATCACATATTATCCCGTGGGTGTCGTAAGAGGCGACAGAGGGAAACAAATCAAGAGATGGACAGCAGCGTCATACTAATAACGACTTAAAATTAAATGCAAGCGGTTGCCAACCCGCTAGCCAACCCTGGCAACTATGGCAAATATGCCCCCAATGAGGCAATCTATGGGGGAGGTCTATGTTTCAACAAGAGTGTAGGTAGAGTCAAACTCCACGCAAAATGAAGTTATAGGTGAGTTGTCACTGAGCAGCCTGGGTTCAATCCCCGCGGGCACTAATGAAATTGTTAATTGTTTTAATTTATCACGTACTCGACCATGAAGGATAACATTGGGAGGAAACCTGTATGATGAAACACTGAAAACTAGTCGTTACCGTTACAGCCTATTAAAGTCCACTGTTGAGCATAGGTCCATATAGCCTCTCCCATAGATTGCCTAATAGGGGAATATTTGCCTTAGTTGCCACGCTTGGCAAGCGGGTTGGCAACCGCAGTTTTTTATTTTTAGACGTTATTAATAAATAATATAATATAATAATAAATATTTATTTCATTTCCAATTACATATGTTTACATACAAGTACAAATATAATTACAATTAAATAAAGTAACAATAAGTCTAACAAAAATAACATGCTATGATAAAATTAAAACTATGTGTAGCTTAATAATGTAGAATATACAAAAGAAAAATAGAAAAGTCAAGTTTATAATATTAGCTACCTGCCTGAAATAGGTTGAGTACCTGTGTTTCAGACGTCACTTACACAATGGGTCTTATGATGTAGGACGCTATATTTAAATAATTAAACTATATTAAGTATATAATTTTAATATTAGAAAGACGTAGCTGCTTACGACACCCAGGGTATTGGATATTCGCACATCGCCAGTGTACGGTATTATTTTTATTACATTTATCATACGTAGGTATATTCTCATAACTAGAAAATTATAAAGAATAAAATCAATTTTTAAAATTTGTAGACACTAACTTGCACCTATATAACAGACCACTTATTAAGACTGTAACGACCTAACCAGTTGTGCATTGGTTTCTGGAGAATTGCTGTTATTGTTACACCTGGCAGGCGATTCGCAATCGCAGTAGGTAACCAGACGTCTTGAAATTACTTGATTATCGTATTCCGTTTGAGTAGTTACTATACTATGGATATGGATGATATTCTAGACATTAACAAAAGAACGTGCAGGCTGTCTAAAACGCTTCTCCCTACACCTGTGATATGAGATTGGATGCGATAGTTTCTGTTACCCACAGACAGCCATTTACTAGGTATACTTACATTTTTACACTCCTCGAATGCCAAGCGAGAGAAGCTTCATACTCCACAAGGTCACGTTTATTTTTGATTTACTGAAAAAAAAAAACTAAATATACGTAGTTATTTCGTACTTAGATATACCACATTAGATATATACCTACTTCGCTTACAAATCGTTAGTCGTTTTACACCTACGTTTAATATGAGATCGGTTGATGAATTGCCTTATGTGTAAGACTGTGGCAACGTGAACACTGTAGAGCTCTTGATCACGCTGAACATGACATGCCATTATCAGTGTGGAAGAGCACGTGGGGGGCACGACCACCCTTTTAGTGGCCTCCCCCACCCCCAGGGAAACGTACGCACGTTGAAATATCTAGGCCAAAAACGATGAAATCGAATTTTATAAAAATAAATGAAAGGTAAATAATGGTAAGTAAGTTACTACTAACTTACTAATCTGGACCTGACCACTGTTTTATTCTTCCAAGCAGTAGGTAGATACCTACACGCTCGCTAGACGTTACAAACTTATAAAACCTTATTATTGTTTCAAATGCTAATTTCGTAGAAGTCGTGTTGACATTTTTATATTGTAATTTTTAGTGAGTGAAAGTGTGAAAATATAATAATTAAGAAGATAATCGAAATTATAATTAGATACTATTTTTATAATATTATTATATTTTGTAACGTTTATTATGTTTTCCACTTTATATTAAACGCAAAATCTGTCAAATTGCTTTTCACAAGTCCAACAACGGTGTGATAGCTGTTATCTACATTGTTTGGAAATCCGTAATACTTACGTACCTACAAGTTTAATATTAGGTATAAACGGATATTTATTTGTACCACATAATAACGTTTAACGATGACAAAATTCAGCCTCACCTACATATAGGTACCTATCGACTAATGCTCAGTAAGATGAATACAACTAGTACGCGTGGATCCGACTGAATTAAAAGTTATAAGTGATTGTACTTATAACTTTTAATTCACTCACTGGATACAATCATTGGATTGTGATCTGTATTGAATTAAAAGTTATACAATGATTGTGATATATGATTTTATTGACCGATGGCTTACTTACATCAAAATATTTCGAATTATGTGCCTATATCCATCCATATTATATCTATCAAAACTTAGACCTCTCCCATTGTTTACTCTCATACTGGGATTTTTCCTATAGCTATCACGCTTGGGTTGCAACCCGCAAAGGTTGCAATCAGTTTTTTTTTAAATTATTTTAAGTTATTATCAGAAAGGTGCTGCTCGTCATCTCCTGTTTCAATTTCTTCTGCCACCTCTTAAGACACCCACAGGATGATATGAGGTAGTGGATTCTATTAAGCTGCCAATATCTACATCTTAATTCATGATGAAAAATTAATAAAATATGGTGGAAGAAGAAAGCTATAATACATAGAATATGAAGATATGTAATAAATAGGTTACTTTATAACCATTCTTATTTAAGAGAAACTATTCGGAAGAGTGAAAGTTTAGGTCCTGAAAGATCAGTCTCGGCCGCCGTCAGCCCGAACCATCGCGGCGGTTTCGATTCGCATCCACATAATTTGCAAATCTTATATTGCCACTTAGAGCGTTCGTTCAATAAAATAATAATAGTAAACATCCGTGCAAATGGCCGGCGGGCGGCGCCCGAGCGGCGGGGGCGCGGGGGCGTAGGGAAGGAGGGGGGGGGGAGCGCTTATCGATTCGCGCCCGCGCGACACACTGTATCTATCCTCTCATCGATGCCCGCTCGCTGGCCTCACAAAGAAAGAGATAGGTTTCGCCGACTTTGATCCTTTTGTTTTTGGGCAGCGTCCGGCGATGCGGGCGGGGGCTGAAAAATGTGAAGGGGCGCTGATTGGCCGCGCCGGGCCCGCCCCGCGCCCGCCCGCAGCCTCCGCGAAAGCCTCCGAGCGCGCTCAGTTCAAGGGCGGTTGCGACGCCGCGCGCCTACTTGTTTGGGTTCCCTTCTATTTATAAACCTAATGGGGAAACAATTACCTCAATTGGTAGCCGATTACAGTGATCAATGAGCAGATTATGCGCAGCCTTAACCACTGAAATATACCAAGTTATTTTTTTTTTCAGAAAATTATTTAGACGCCGAACAAGTAATAAGCGATTAGCGTTTTAACTATAAAACTACTGTTATGTTTAATATAACAGATAATCAATATTAAAGAAAAAAACCATATTTAATCTCGCAAATATGAATAAAAAAAAAAACTGTTTTTGTCCATTTTCAAGTTAAGATACGTCTACACATACAATTTAGAGAAATATAAGTCGATTAAAATGCCGTTTTTATAACTCAACTTTCCTTAATTACGAGTGTTAGTTACATTCCATAAACTCGTTCCCCAACAATAAAGCTTAAGAGCCGCTAAGCTCGCCGCAGTACAAATACACGCACGATTTAAGCTCTAATGTACGAATACAGTTAGAACGGTGTCAGAGGTCGTTTGTTCGTGCACTTACCTATCCGCTTTCCTCTAACTATAAATGCATGCTCTATTTGTTATGTAGTGAGTCTAATTTAGATCGAAGTACAGTTTTGAAATTATGTATCTCATTTTTGATTTGAAATGAGAAACAATTTTCATTTGAAACTACAATTTTGATTTAAATATATTTCAAAATTATAATTTTTTATGTTATTATTTAAGATTTCTTTTTAATATTACTTAATAGTTAAAGTATGGGATCGTTGAGAAAAAGTAATAAATTAACTCATAATTTAAAATATTCTTATTTTTAAGGTCTTCGGATTGATTGTTTACAAATGTTGATAATGTATAATGTAATGAACTAAAATTCTTTTGCATATTTTTTTTATAGAATAAGGGTGACAAACGAGCACACAGTCCACCTGGTGGTAAGTG
Source organism: Parnassius mnemosyne (assembly GCA_963668995.1). Classification (NCBI taxonomy): domain Eukaryota; kingdom Metazoa; phylum Arthropoda; class Insecta; order Lepidoptera; family Papilionidae; genus Parnassius; species Parnassius mnemosyne. The sequence continues at coordinate 39,449,255 of CAVLGL010000148.1, read as the reverse complement.
ATTGCTGTGGCCCATAGACGTCTACATCTATCTTCGTTTGCGCATTAAAATGCAGATGCGTTGTCAGCCGTGAGGACTAAGATAGAATGCCTCTTTTCCAGCAAGAAGGGTCTCCGGTTCTCTACACTCACCAAACGAAACACAGCAGTGTTAAGCTGCTATTTTACGCTGGCGTTCTGTGAGAGCATGGTCCTTCCTCGGTCACTTTTATAAAGGTATAAAATTAAGTTTATTTATGTGATTTTTCATAAATAAACAAATTAGTTAGGTATTTCGAAATAATTTAAGTAACGCAAAAAGTAAGTTTAATACTATTTATATTTTTCGTATAATGGCGGTCTAAGAATATCCACTACTCCATGTCGTCCCGTGGGTGTCGTAAGAGGTGATAGAAGGAAACAAATCAGGAGTGGGTAGCAGCATCTTCCTAATAATAACTCAAAATTATAAAAAACTGCTGTTGCCAACCGGGTATTTATGGCTAAATCACTCCTATGATGCAATCTACTTTTATAGGCTGTAATGGATGGCTGTATATTATCTTAATTTACTTTAAAACTCTTTGGAAAATTAAAATTTTATAAAAATCGTGTCACCGTTTTAAATAAGTAATGATAACAAACAAGGAAACATTTATACTAATTATTTAATGGGTGCTATAGACCATAGGCACTTGCAGTTTACAACTATTCTTTATTAAGAATCAAAATGGCGAAGTGTTGCCACCCCTGAGAACTAAGAACGTAGGTAGTTGTCACATTGTGCCGGTAAAAGAAGTCTCCGATTCTGTTCTTGTCATTCACTATAAGAAGCAAAACATTATTATACTGTATTTTAAACTTGTATTCAATCGGGCTTCAGTCATAATAAAACTGACAGGAAGGCTTTATCTACCTACCTAAACATAAGATAGCTAGTACAAATAAATTAACAGTTTTGATATTAATATGTCCCTTTGATGAGGTTAACTCAAGTTGCAATATTTTTACTCAACTACTACAGTAGAAGAGTAATGTTTTTAGTATATGTGATATATAAATAAATATATATATATATATATATATATATATATATATATATATATATATATGTGTGTATATATATATGGTGGATAATCTGGTACGTACGTATTCGGGCGGGGAGGAGGTGGCCTCAGTTCCCTAAAAAAAATTCTATCCCGAACGGTTCACGGTCTACGCCATGTTTTATGAAATTCCGAAAACTGGTAGTTCTGCTCACATTTGCGGTCATCACGTCTTACTGGGACACCCAGTATATATATAATATCTAGATATAATATCAAGAACAACAAAAAGAAAAGAAAGATGACTATGTAGAGAAACTGAAAGAAAGTTTTAAAGGCATAGAAAGAATAGGTGTGATTGAAGATTTGTGGAAGACATTTAAGAAAGGGGTCGTGAATGTTGCTATTGAGGTATGCGGGGTAGCTAAAAGAAAGAAAGGAAGAAAGAATTATAACGTGTGGATGGATAAAGATGTACAAAGGGTTGTGCAAGAAAAGAAGAAAGCGTGGTTGGATTGGTTAGCAACAAAAGCTAACCAAAAAGTTCAAAAGGCAACGGATGACGAGATAAAGGAAGCAAGAACGAAGTATAAAAGATTGAAAACAGCAGCGACAGAAGTTGTGTCTAGAAAGAAAGAAAAAAGAAAGGATGATTTCGATAGGAGGCTCACTGAAGATTTCCAATCAAACATTAAGTTTTTCTGGAAATCCATCAAAACAGCCAGAGGAAAAACTTCTACCTTGGAGCTGAGTACAATCAGGAGTCAAGATGGCTGCATTATAAAAGGAGAAGAATGTGTGTTAAAGAGATGGAAAGGGTATTTTGAAAGTTTGTTTGAAAGAGAGGAAGTGCAGGTACAGCATCCGGCACCTTCCATAGAAACTAATATAAATGTTGATGAAAGTGAGATAAGCATGGATGAAATAGTGAAAGCGTTGAAAAGTATAAGAGTAGGTAAGGCTGCTGCAGGGTATGACAGGATTACCGTCGAGATGCTGAGGGCTGGACAGGGCATAGTGGCTAGTCAGCTGTACCGCCTTTTCAATTTGTGCTGGCGAAATGTGTAAGTACCAGGATACTGGTGCAAAGCCGTAATCGTGCCTTTGTATAAGGTCACGGCAGGACTGCATAAATTACCGCGTTATAAGCCTTCACAGCGTCGTCGGTAAATTGTATGCGAAAGTGTTGATTGAAAGGGTTGTGAATGAAACAGACGAGAAAGTATGGGATGCACAAGCGGGATTTAGAAAGGGAATGGGATGTACGGATCAGGTCTTTTCCTTGCGGTGACTAACCGAAAAGTGTTTGGCTAAAACCAAGAAGGTTTATTGCGCGTTCGTGGACATAGAAAAGGCCTATGATAAAGTGGTGAGGAATGAATTGTGGTCAGCACTGTCCGTGAACGGTGTGAGCAGTATCCTCGTACGAGCATTGCAATCTCTTTTATAGGGATTCTAGTGCTTGTGTAAGGATAAACGGGGCATACACTGAATGGTTTACTCGTAATATCGAAAAAGGTGTTAGACAAGGATGTGTAGCGTCACCGTGGCTGTTTGATCTGTTCATGGACAATTGCTTGACAGATTTAAAAGAGAATGAAAGCGGGTTGAGAATGAAGGAGTTACTGGTCAAATGTTTTCTCTATGCTGATGACCAAGTATTACTTGCGTCTTCGGCCGAGGAGTTGCAGTAGATGGTAACTACTATGAGTGGAGCTTTTGTTAGGAAGGGAATGAAGAGTAAGGAAGACGAAAGTGATGGTGTTTGAAAGAGATGAGGCAGTGACAGACTGCAATATCGTGATTGGAGATGAACAAATTAAACAGGTGAAAGAGTTTGTGTATCTGGGTTCAAAGTTTACAAGAGATGGAAAGTGTGAGAGTGATATCAAAAGAAGAGTGAATGCAGGAAACATGGTGAATTGAGCTTTGTACTCCTTTAGGAACAGTCGGAAGGTGTCAAACAAGGCTCGTTTGGCTGTGCATGAGGGGGTGTTGGTTCCGACACTCATGTACGGAAGTGAAAGTTGGGTATGACAGAAGAAACACGATAGCAGAATAAATGCAGATGAGATGAGTTCGTTAAGAAGTATGATAGGAATTAAACTCAGTGACAGGATAAGAAATAGTGAGATAAGGAAACGTTGTGGTCTGAAAGAAGATGTAGTGACAAAAATTGAGAAAGGTATGCTGAGATGGTTTGGCCATGTCGAGAGAATGAATGAAGAGCGATTGACGCAAGAAGTGTATAAGGCGAGTGTGAATGAAAGTGCTCGAAGGGGTAGACCTAGGCGGACATTTCAAGACCAAATCAGGGACGTCTTGAAAAAAGGCCAGGTCAAGAGCACCCTAAACCGTAGAGCATGTATGAAGAGAATAATGAAAGTGGACGAAGCGAAACAAGTATGTAAGGATCGTAGCAAGTGGAAAGAAGTGGTCTCTGCCTACCCCTACCGAAAGAGGCGTAATTATATGTATGTGTGTATATAATATCTTTATATATAAAAATTACGTGACACGTTGTTTGTCCGCGAAGGACTCTTAAAGTAATGAACTGATTTCAATGAAATTTTGCACACTGTGTCCATTTTGGTACAACTTGAGAGATAGGATAGTTTTTATCCCGCTAAATGACCCTCAAATTTTTTTATTGCGAATTTAAGGATTTTTATAGGAAGGGTCGTTGGAAAGGGTAGAACAATGTCTGCCTGGCGAGCTAGTATATAATATATATATATATATATATATATATATATATATATATATATATATATACATACATATATATATATAATTTATATATATATACATACATACATACACATATATATATATATATATATATATATATATATATATATATATATTATGTATATCTACATGTATATATATTTCTTTGACACGGTTTGTGTCTATTGTGCCTATACGGTTTGATGGATTTTGACACACGTACCTATGATTGTTAGGTTCTCAAAGCAATTACTAGTAATATGTATGTTACTGTAAGGCTAGATTAATCTTAGTTGTCGAATTGCATTTGTACAAGTGACATAGATTTGAATATTAGCACAGTGGTACACCCTTGCCTTAAAACCCTCACTCCGCAATAGTCGAATAGCAGATTAGGATTGATGATGAAGAGTAAGTAGATAAGTAGCTTTGATGTTATGTTCAATGTATTTGGTACCATTGCTACAGTCATAGCCCGAATGGTTAGTAAGATAAAGTTGCAATGGGCAAGCCATATAGCTCGAAGAACAGACAACCGATGTGGAAGAAAGGTTCTCGAGTGGCAATCTCGTACCGATAAGCAAAATGTAGGGCGGCTCCCCACTAGATGGAGTGAAGAATTGGTAAGATATGCAGAAAGTCGATGGATGCAGTTGGCTCAGGATCGCGCTATGTGGCATTCCTTGGGGGAGGCCGACGTTCAGTTCAAAGAAGTTCCCTTTCAAAGAAGCTGCAAACAAATTCGAACAAAGAAGGCTACTGATATAGCGTCACTCCCAAAGAAGGATGAAATAGAACACCTCACAGCCTCTCATTATACTGGCTCTCGTAACTTCGAACCGGAATACACTAGTTGGTGTACTGTTGCTTGGCTGCAGAAACAGATAAAATAGATGCTTCAATCCAGCCCAGATGGACCCCTCGGCAGATAGGGAACTGTACGACCTAGTTCTAATCTAAAAAAAATAATAAAGCTCTATCAAAAAACTAGCCGCCAATCAAATGAAGAAATTGAAAAAGTATTAAGTAGTTTTTTTTTTTACTAAAATCGGAAGAGAATTAAAAATGACTATCAGACAGTTTTCCATAATTATCCAAATGGCAAATAAGCTTATTAGAATTTTGTGTTTAATTCTAATTAGAGTTGAGAGTTTATTAAATATTAGGTACAGGTATCTACTAAGATTTAAATATCTATTACGTTTTTTTTTAATATGGGTGACATACGAGCACGCGGTCTTCCTGATGGTAATTGGATGCTGTGGCCCATAGATACATCTATCCTCGATTAAAAATTCTAAATCCTGATGTACTGTCACCCCTAAGGGCTAAAATGGAATGCTTCGTTTCCAGTAAAACGGATCTCCGGTTATATACAGTCACCATATAAAACACAGTTAGCATTAAGCTGTTATTTTACGCTGTATTCTTTGAGAGCATGGTCCTTCCCCGGTCGTGCCGACCCATTCGTGCTATAATTGTAATACAGCTGCAGCTTGACTACCACGTCATATTGATCCTCAACACTGACATATAGATTGTTAGCCGATGTCTTTTTATATATATGTCTTATTTTAGTTTATGAGCTTTAATGAAAAAGTATAACGCAATTACGGACGTATTTCCACTGGCTACTATTCCTACCAGAGAGTTGGCTTCAAACGAAAAGACAGGTAGATATAGGATATTCTTTTGTCTGTCAGAAGTCTACAAGACAAATCAGATATAATCTTTACCCTGTCACTACACGACAAATCAAAGTCATATAAAATATGTTTAAAATTAAGCATTGTCGACCTTACTTATAAAATCGCTTACTTAAATTAAGTATTAATCTTTTATTAAGTATTTATCTTTACCTGTCTTTTTCTACTTTCATTTCGTGAAAAGAGAAAAAAAGATAGATAGATAGATAGATAGATAGATAGATAGATAGAGAGAGAGAGAGAGAGAGAGAGAGAAACTGTAAGTCTTTTTAAATCGACGTAGATTTTTATGAGTAAGGGTAAGGCCGTTAATATTTAAACGTTAAAAAAGTAAGCATCAAGAAATTACTCTACCTTTAGAGAAAGATTAATTTAAAACTTTTGGGCGACCTTTCAGCGTTTATAAAATATAATTTCATTATTACGAATTTTGACTTTTGCATACCTAACCTTAATTGATACATGCCTTTTGTTTTTCTTTCAATCAATTAATGAATGTCGATCAGCGAGAGCTCAAGGGCGTTCGCCTTAAAAATATTATTACTTGAGCGACTTGAGTTCAACTCCAGAGTTCATTTAGTGTGATCACACAAGTTTTCATCAACATGTAATTACTTATTTAAGAAGTATGACTGGTTCCTCATGTGCCTTTATTTTGTAACAAAGTTAGAGAATCACTAATTTCTATTAGTGCCATAGACTAAGCGAATGAGAGAAGTTGGCGCGCTTTGCTGTGTTAAAACAAGGGTAGGTGTATAACTATAAATTACAAATTAAGTACCTACTTCCCTATATTTGTGGACTTTTGCCAATGTGAGTGAACGATGTATGTCATATTAAATAAGCGGGCTAGTCTAAAAGAGTTAATATTATAGATTAATGATATACATATAGGTATTAAAGCCATTAGTTTTACTTAGAAATCTTGTCTTGAAAAACGACCTAGTTACTCATAAATGCTTCCCGCGAAAAGGAACGTCACTCAAATCAATCATGGTCAGGAATCTACACATACGACACGCATATCGCCATCGCTTCATTCATTGTAAAATACACCTTAAATATGAGAAATAAAGTCGTCGAAGACTGCAAAAATAATTTAAATGACGGCATCATGTCAACGTGTCGCAGTCTCAATTGGTCGCGTTCATTTACCTGTCACGTTGCGAAGACGCCATTTTCACTGGCACGGAATGATAGACGCGTCACGTCGTTTGTTGTGAGAGTCATTCGATATGGACTGTTATCGATTTTAAATGAAAGTCACTCGTTTCATTCTGCCCTTCAACCTGCATGAACTTCTTTTTTGATATAGGTAGATTATATTTCACAAGGTGTTTTTGACGAGTCGATCGTGTAAACGATAAGAATAGAGATGCATTATATTTAAAACCTTATTTAAAATTAAGCGGTGGCAAATCAGAAGCACAAAACTGAGCCTAAATTTTTGGAGTTATTAAAGTTTACTCCTTAAGAATTGTTTCATATATAACGCACGCTATGAAAGATAGGTAGTAAGTAAAATCAAGCGATAAAAAAAGTAAAGCCGTTATGGTTTTCCTCTGCGTATGTAATATAATTGATGTAATATATTTATATCAAATCAATATAAACAAATATGTTGGTTCATTTACTTCATTTGCAACCTATTGTATATATTTTAAGACAATCGTTTTTCATGAGTAAACTCCTGTCACGCGTTGGAACTGACACGCACAATTTTTACACATATACACGACACGATACACGGCTCGAGCAATCTGAATTTGATCTCCGTCACTATCAGCATATAGTGCTGAAATGGATGAATGATAATGAATAAAATTACTACAAAACTGGTATTGTAGTAATTTTAATATCGGTGCAACTTTTACTAATAACCTCCAATATCTCGAAGACAAAAATAACTAGGAATAAATATTATAAAATATATGGCTTAAGAAGAGGTATTTTTTGAAACATTACAAGTTTCTTGAGACATGAGTTTAAATATCAAAAGTTATTCTAAATTCAAAATTACTTAAAAAAAAGTATATAGGTATATTTTACGTGGTAGAGCCACGCTGCAGTTATATTACGGTTGTGGCACAAATGGGTCGGCTCGACGCGACGGGGGTAGGACCACGCTCTCACAGAAATTCAGCGTTAAATAACAGATGTATGCTGCTTTGTTTTGTATGGTAAGTGTAGAGAACGGGAGCCCCTTTTTACTGGAAACGAAATTCCATCATAGTCCCCAAAGGAGAAAATGCATCTTCATTTTGATTCTTAATCGTGGACAAATATAGGTGTCTATGGACCGCAGCATCCATTTGTTATCAGTTGGACTGTGTCCGTATGTTCACCCTTATACTATAAAAAATACTTGTAAATTTATACTGTCATAAAAGATTGTCACACATAACTCTCATTTAGCACGATGACGATAATGGTTCTCTCGGCCACGACGAAAACTCTTGGAAGCTAACAACGGTGCTGGAGATATTAAAGTGCCATAAGGGTTAAGGAGTGCCAGCTCTACACGGCATTTTTTTTCATAGGAGTATGTTGACAAATAAGCACACAGCTTACACGATGGTAAGTGGATGCTGTGGCGTATCGTTATTTACGCGCAGCTCATCCACGTTTATTTTATAAAACTGAAGTGATAAACGAACTTACAATCCACGTGATGGCAAGCCACCTTGAAACAAAGAAGGCTGCAGATGCGTTGTCAGCTCTGAGAACTAAGATGCAATGCCACTCTATACCCTTCAGACATGGGTAAGATGATTTTGTACGTGGTAGAGCCATGCTGCAGCTATATTAATAGTATAGTTGTAGCACGAATGGATCGGCTCGACCGCGGAAGGACCACGCTCTCACAGAATACCAGCGTAAAATAGCAGCTTAATGCTGCTGTGTTTCGTATGGTGAGTGTAGAGAACCGGAGACTCTTTTTACTGGAAACGAAGCATTCTATCTTAGTTCCCACGGGTGACAACGCATCTGCATTTTAATTCGCAAACGAAGATAGATGTAGATGTCTATGGGCCACAGCAACCACTTACCATCAGGTGGACTGTGTGCTCGTTTATCACCCCAATTCTATAAAAAAAAGAGGGTGATACGTATCCAGACGGAATCCTCGTCAGGAAAGAAGTTATAAGTTGTACATGAACAGATAATAAACCGAACCCAAATCCCACAGAGTATTGATGTGGAGCGGATTCGGCTCTGCGAAGATGTCGGCTCTGTACCTAACCAGTCTGCCGAACGTAGTGAGTATAAGCACAGAATAAATAATAGGTATAAGTAAATCTATTACGTTTTAGGTCATGTTTAATCTATGTCAGCGGTGGCATATTTCTTCATATACATCTTCTATCTTTTTCATCAGTCTCTAAAAGTCCACAGCTGGATATGAGCCTCTCTCGTTGTAGGGGAAAATTTTTCTTATCGTCACGTTTAGCAGACCTGTCGTATTTTTGACGCTGCTGCCTGTAGTTGATCTGGGTATTTAGCGTCTGGCGTTGACAAGATGGTTATCCACCATCTATTGGAAGCCATAAGATTTACCTGGCATTTCCAATAGTCGCTTCTTACAACACCCACGTGATGAAAAGGTTTGATAGTTACTCATACATTGCCCCACACGGCAATACTTATGAAGTTTGTAAGACTTCTCTCCACCCTTATAAAATCCTCCCTTAATCCAATCGTCTTCAACGAGAAGTCCGTTCCCGCCTCTCCGAACTTCGAGACCCCGAAAAGAGAAATCTCATGGAGAATATCTCTCCCTCTCATACAGCGTACTATCAGATGGCGAGAGCCCTCCGCATAGACGCTATCATCCATACTCCCCCTCTCTCCCGTCCCGACGGTACTATTGCCTTCGAGGACGAGGAAAAGGCTGAGTGCTTTGCAGACAACATTGCAGTTCAATGCTCTCCTAGCTCTCAACCCACCGACCCCTCCTACATCCAGACAGTGGAGGATGAGGTCCGCTGTCGGAACTCACTCCCCACAGCCTCTGACCCTATCTCTGTGTCCAATGATAAGATCTCAACCCTCATCAAAGGACTGAAGCCCAAAAAGGCTCCGGGCGTGGATGGCATCTCCAACCAAGCCCTTACACATTTTTCTGAACAGGTGTTAACCCTTTTAGCTATTATCTTCAACGCCTGCTTTAACCTTAGTTACTTTCCCACCACGTGGAAAGAGGCAATTGTCATTGGTATCTCCAAGCCAGGAAAGCCTCACAACCTCCCCTCCAATCATCGTCCCATCAACCTCCTCAAGGCTATGGGCAAACTCTTCGAACGAGTCATCCTTACTCGCATGAGGCTACATCTGTTTCCCACAGACGGCGACCCTCTTGTCATCCCCCACCAATTTGGTGTCCGAGCGAAACACTCTTGTCCTCAACAAGTTCACCGTGTTGTGGAATATATCTTCAGTGGTTTCTATCCTCGTCGTCATAAGACCATCGCGGTCTTTTTCGACATAGCAAAAGCGTTTCATAGAGTCTGTGGGAAACATATATATTATTATATCTGTTTCCCACAGACTCTACAAAATAGGTCTCCCTAATTTCATTCGTGAGGCAGATTCCTATGCAGCCCAACTCCCCTCTCGCTATCGAGTCCGAAGACCGAGAAACTCTCTCACGGACCTCCCAAACAAGCTTTTGGCCGGCCTAAACCACCTCCTGGCGGCTCAGGCCGAATCTTCTCCCCGCCCTTAATATGCCTTAGTTAGGTTCCTCTCTCAGCGGCTCCTCGTCGCCTGTGCCCCATTTTCCCTAAAGAGGGTCGCTTTCGATTCGGCAGAAAGGCCACAAAAGCCAATGCCAGTCTCTCAGGTGGTGTTTAGTGGGTAGGCACTTAGGTTAGGTTAGTCGCAGTGAGTCCCAGATAACCACGACAGCCGGCTGTCGTGGTATGCTTAGAGCATTCACCACCTCCCTTCCTCGCATTCCGGAGGGTAGTCCTTTCCATTGCATCTGGGCGCAAAAAAAAAGAAATTATGAAATGAATTAGATTTATTTCTTCGATATAAGAAATGACACTTTCGTTTTTATTTCAATATTATGAAAAAGGTAATGGAGTTTCATAGACTATAATGGAAGACGGTTCCTATGGCCTCAGAAATATCACCGAAAGGTTTTTTCATAGGAGTAAGCCGTGTAATATGCAGGTATACTCATTTTGTATCATTTTTAACGGTCGGTATTATATAGGTATAATTAAAAACTAGATAAAAAGGTGGACTGTGTGTTCGTTAGTTCACCCTACTAAAAATATGAAAAATAATGTAACCATCGGTAACTCAAGGATGTTTAATGATTAACTAAAAAACTGATTTTTCCTGTTTCCTGGAATCGTTTTATGTACTATAAATTGCACTCAGACCACTTATTTGTGGGTTATGCTATAAATATATACTTTGCCGGTGCGGGATTCGAACCTTATTACTGTAACCAGTCATTAACAATGCCCAGATTAAACAATTCTAAAATTAAAAAAAAATACAAAACAGTTTTTTTTAATAAGCATTATTTCTGTCTTGTAAATAACTTAAACTATATAATATACAACCTAAAATCCTAAGAGTATAAAATTAAAATATAATGTACATAGTATCATAACATTATATTAATTTCATCATTAATGACGCACCATAATACATGATGATAATACGTACTCCGCTCTAAACGACAAAATATTTAAATAGGTCTCCAGGATCCATCCGCGGCTATCTTCAGATAAAACGCCCCAATTCACATGCGTGAGCCGCGTGATGGATGAGCCCGACGATCAGACCCTTGCCGCTCCTTCCCCCTCTGAAATTTGCCTTCCTCACCCCCTTATGTCCGACAACGACTTGCCCGGCCTAAGTCCTGTAGGTGATCCATTACACTGGCATTTTTGCGTAATCCCCGTTTATAAATATGAAATTGAAGGAAGACCTAGTGATGCTTAATCGACACGAGGTCGGGGTCAGAGCGTCCCTATGCCGAGAATAATTTATGGCGTTATAAATATTTCTTTGAGGTGAAAAACTTACGTATTACATTTTTCAACGCCTGAAACTAAATCTTAGGTACTACACAAAATGCAAACAAACACATATGCGTTTTATGCAATCAAAGTCACTGTATTAATGCAAATCATAGTAATTTTAATGAATGTTGTGCGTCCACTGATTATAGACGGGGTAAGTTCTGATTATAGATAATTATAGTAGGGGGAGGTACGCCAGCGGTGATGAGCGATTTGGGTATTATTTGCGCTTTATTTGGGTATTTATTGCGCTTGAGTGACGACGCAGATATTATGCGTGGTTATAATACGGCGCGTCCCTTGAGGGCTTTCACCCTACAATGTTGTACCGCGAAGCGGACATTGATTTTATAGAATTTTTTTAATAATTACTATTTAAATTTAGGGATTCAAATGGGGGTATTATATTTTAGCTATATAAATATATTATTAAATTTAATATAAAAACATCTTACTTACCTTTATTAAATTAATTCTATGTTTTATTGTTTTGTGTAAATTTTACATCTATACATTACATCTCGTCACAAGTCTATCGCTGAACATTGTTACAAATGTCCCCCAATAGTAGAGTATCATATTATTTCATAAAGATTCATATTCATTGGCACTGCGAAGAGATGTTGCATCCCTTTGCATTTTCTTTCGCATCTACCATGGGGAGTGCTCTGAGGAATTGTTCGGATTAATCCCAGCCGCCAAATTTCACGAACGCACATCGCGGCAGAACTCCCGATACCATCCACACCATCTGGATGATTGCCGGTCCACCACTGTGCGATTTAGAAGATGTTTTCTTCCTCGCACGACCTCCTTGTGGAATCGATTACCATCAGCGATTTTTCCGGACCGATACGACTTAGGGACCTTCAAGAAAAGAGCGTACTCCTTTTTAAAAGGCCGGCAACGCATCTGCAATTCCCCTGGTGTTGCAGTTGTTCATGGGCGTTGGAAACAAAATTACAGCACCAAAAGGACGATATGAGGTAGTGGTTATTCTTACATCGCCACTACACATTATATAGTAATTAAAATCATATAAAGTAAAAGAAAAATGTTAACCTACGTAGGTACGTCCTACTGCTAAAGACACACATTTTCTCTTTTCTCATAGCGTTATGGAAAACGGAAAAGGATCCCCGTGCTGTTCAATTCCGAAATGGCCGACCTACATCAAAATGTTTTTATTTACTCACACACGCAGGATTTACCTCAATTTTTTTTTAAAAATATAGGTACAAACGTATAGTGTAGATATATGTCGGATTTTATATTTAATTTTAATTTTTTTTTGCTTTTTGATTACCTAATCTCATCGACCAGTATGTACCAATTGTGGGTGAATATATTGATTCCTGAGCTAAATTAAATATTAAAGTTATATATTACATAAATAAGTATGGTAAAAGAAAAAATTATTACAAAGTTAAATATTTCATCCTAAAGTAAACAAAAATATTTTATTTCTTAATATGTACAATCGAAGGTTAAAGATATTGCGGACTGCCGTGTTCGCTGCGAACATAGAGATTACATTAATTCGAATTTGTGTATTATACAACAAAAAATTATAACTTTAGTACTTTAATTACGTGCATTCTCACAAACTATTTGTCATATTGCTATAGTCAATGTGTATTTATGTGAGGAATGATTTGCATTTTATTTTAATTGAAATTTTGTACCGATTCCCTTAAATTATATTAATACTTAATCATTCTTTTAATTTACATTATGAAGAATATCTATGTGTATACTCTTTTGCATATAACAGCTCTACATTTTAGTTAATGCAAGTACCTTTTATGTTCTAGAAAATAAAACCGAATTCGTAAAATTTGTATTATATATATCGTCAAGAAATATTTTTTCAAGTACCTAAATACATAGTTAATTTGTAAACTTTTAATTATGTACTACTTTCAATCTCTTGCTTTTTTTTTAACTCTAACTATATTTAAGTATATTTCTACCATACAAGTATATTTCTAATATAACAATATAGATACGATATATGTACCGTAGTGACCGTTCTTAACCGTGCATGTTATAGTACCTGGGGGCCAAGTATTATATTCATTAGCTGCAAGCCGGAGGCGGGATGCGGCGGCGGGCGCGGGTTTTAGTGCACTGATGTGATGATAAGCGCTTGTTTGGGGTTACCTCAGTTCTTTCGGTGGATTTTAATGCCAATTAGAGTAGACAATATCGCACGACTGAAAGGATTGAGACCTTTATTAGTGTCGGATATTGTTACGGGATCACTCGGTTGGAAATTGTGCGGTGGAAACATATTATGTAGATTAGGTCGGTAATAATAATATAACAACCACCTCGGGTTTTGATACGGTTTGATTGAATAGACGTATTCGTTGTTATTACTTGTAATTAATATTCGAATGTATGTATTGTTATTACTTGATACAACAATGTATGTATTTAAATTTTATAAGTTCCTTAGTAAGTTGATATGCTTATTTTACTTTACTACATTGCCCTAATTTTTTTTATGGGAGGGGGTAAACGAGCATGCTGCTTACCTGATGCTAAGTGACTACCGCCGCCCATGAACAACTGCACTACTACACCAGGGGAATTGCAGATGCGCTATCCTATTATATTATTATATTTTTTGAAAATTGTATAACTGAACTAACTGATATGGTTTTTTTCTGGGGGCATGGCAGACTAAACAATCAAATTTAATATAATATGTATTACCTGAGAGATACATTGCGTTTTCATGCGATGACCAAGTATAAAAATACAAAATATAAAAGATTTTTAGTATTGATGTGGTCACTATAAGATGTTTTTAGGTTAGCTAATTATGTAGTAACTTAAGAAAGAACTTGGTATTACATGGATCTCACAACTTTTTACGGTAGAAGAACTGAGTTGTGAGACTTGTTTTTTTTTACAGTTATGTTGTTGATGGCATTTAGTTTCTCGGGGCAGGTATATTGCTGTATATCCCCTCTCGCCCCTTGTCTGCGTGACGTTGAGTTTCGGGACATGTTGTATATACCTGTTGTAGAACGTGGCAAAATGTATAAGTATACTTAAACACGTTGCCACAATTTTAACGTGTACTTTATAAAAATTTAAATGTATCAATAAATATGTTTAAATACGATTACGAGTGACTAGTGCGGTGATAGCTCAGGAGTTAAGTGCTCGCCGTAAATTTCACAGTACCTACGCAAGCAACCCGGATTCGAATCCTGTCAGCAGCAAAAAATTAATAAATACAATTTTTTTTTAAATAAAATTTGCATTTATCACATGCTGGGCGATAAGAAATGAAGAAACCTGTATGTTTAAGGAATAAAAATAGCAACGTGGTGGACTAATTGCTCAGCTACCCTCAAAAAGTTTATGGATAGTCTAGTTTTGGGCGGTATATAGGCAAATACCTTACTTTTACTAACGTTTACGAGCATCTATATAACGTGTTTCATATCATATCATAGAATAGAACAGAATATTTTTTTTTATTCAATATAGATCACATGTGTAATTCTTTTAACTTTAGCACTGGTTCGAAAAAAATAGATGGGAAGAATCAGCAAGGAACCCGGCGGGACTTTTTTAAAAATAAATTTTACCATAATGGTTGTACAAACTATTTACAAAATTTTAGAAACTGCTTGGAAGCGATCACCTCATTCCCAGGGGTTATTATCAGCCATGTATTCATTTATATTATAATAACCCTTTTTATACAGTTTCAGCTTAATATAACATTTAAACTTGGTAATAGAGAGAGCCTGTACACTTTCCGGGACCTTGTGAATTACTGACTCTGTGGAGTCGAGAAACTGGTATCACTAGCTTGTGTTTGTTCCTAGTGTTTACAGAATGTATATCACTTTTTTTTATTAAAACTACTTTCATTTTCTTGAAAATACATTAAATTTTCGTAAATATATTGAGAGGCCACAGTTAATATATTTATTTCTTTAAATTTATCTCTAAGAGGCTCTCTCGGTTTTAGGTTGTAAATAGCTCTAATGGCCCTCTTCTATAAAACAAAAATAGTTTCTAAATCAGCCGCATTTCCCAATAGCAAAATCCCATAAGAAATTATGCTATGGAAATAACTGAAATAAACTAATCTAGCTGTCTCGACACTAGTGAGACCTCTGATCTTTTTACGGCATAGGCTGCAGAACTTAGTTTTCTTGCTAGTTTGGATATATGGGGGCCCCACTGAAGCATATATATCGTGTGGTGGTAGGGAGAGAATCTAAACTCAATTTCATTCCGTGGGTGTCGAACATATGATTGTCTCATCATTGAAAATCTTATGGCTTTAGATAGATGCCGGTATACCCATCTAGTGGTCGCCAGATGTAAACTAACGAGAACTGCAGTCGAGGCCAATACAATGGAGAACATCTTCCAATCGACGTGGTTTCATTTGCCTGCCAAACCAAGTCTAATAGAAAAGCTCTTTAACTAGATGGCAATACTCCTTTTATGTACTATCGTCAAGGGAGTTATCACTCCTACCAATGTATGCCACCAAACAGCAGTGATTTTACAGTAGTTGATATGTTCAGGTTTGAAGGGTTTGAAGAACCAATATAAATAAAATTGTATTGAATTCCATCTTAGCCCTCAGAGGTGACAACGCCTCTGTAGCCTTATTTGTTTGAAGTTGCTTGCGTGTGTCCTTGAACTACACTAGCCACTTACCATCAGGTGGACTGTAAATGCAATTGTTTTTTCAGTTTTATAAAAAAAACCCTATCTAGAATGAGATAAGCCTATGTACCATGTCCAGCATTGATCTGTTACATGCTAGTAATGAAGAAGGCATCATGCTGCAAACATTTTTTTAAATATGGTTTAAATTAACATTTTCACTGTCCGGTTTTCAGACACAATAGTAAGACAATAGCAAGGACCTATATTATGTAGTCCACGGGACAAGTGTTAAGTTGGTTATTATAATCAAGCAATCAACTTTTTGTGCGACTTTACTAATTTACCTAATTATAATATGTTTCTCAAGGAAATATAATGTTCTCTCTTTCAAATAATATCTCAGATCTAAATGTGATTTGGTTAATAAATTAATCTATCATTACTATTAAACTATTATTTTTACGGAAATAAGTATTAACAGCAAAAAATCTGTATAAGTATTTGTGTTAGTGCTTGGGTACAGAATTTGTAACTAAATAATACGGGAAACAAATGACGAATATATGCAGGGTTTGTGTAATAGTTAACAAAAATAGTTGCTTCCGATTTTCCGCTTTATTAAAATAAATATAATAATATTTATTTTTCAACAATTAAACATGGCCATTTCTGTTCGAAGTAGTCATAGTAAAAGTTAGTTCTTTCTTTTTACAAATGTGATTTTTGTAATTATAAAATTGCAAAGTAAAGATAAAAATCTGATCGAATGATAAAATGTAAAATGAACATTAACGTTTCGAATTTACATAACATCTAGTAACATCTACATCTAATGGTGTTAATACAAATGTACCAACATGCATCAAATCAATTAGCTGATCGTCGTTGTCTGGTTATATTAACGCAATTAGATAGGGATAATGATTGATGTTTGTATAAATTAGCGTTATTAACAGGTTAATGATTAGTGTTTGTATAAATAGTAGGTTTAAACAGCTATCGACGAGTAAGAGTTTGCTTTCAATTTTACAATATTTCTTTTTAATTGTAGATAATACGATGAATTTACTTAACACAAAAATGGTAGGTATGTCTTACAAAATGTTTTGTGAAAAGAATGAAAGTTATTATTACTAAAAGTTCCAGTAGCCTGTTCCAAAATTACATATGTTATCTCGTTGCAAGTTTCTTATAGGAACTGTTTTTATACTGTTTCACGCTGTATCCTCGTTACATCTGGCATGCTCCTTCCTATTCCAGTTGCTGTGGAACTCACGACATGCTTACTGCCAAACTGTAGCACAAATTATATTTTTTTTGTTATCGGCGATGTCTTGGTTTAGCATAGATAGCATAGATATTTATTATTAGTATTTAACGAGAACAAGTGTTACAGATTTTAGCTTTTTTTATCTCAGGTTCCAAACTATTTCAGCCAAGTTTACGAATATTGGTCACTCGTGGAAAAGGAATAGGTATTTCGGTTAAGATACAACAGTTCCAGTCTGTTATTTTTTAAAATCTGTTGTTTCCCTGTTACGAAACATACGCCTCACTCCTACTTGTGGGCACTGGCCTCCTTTCATTACTGTCTGTTTGTCTTATTTTTTTTATTTCACAGGCTTTCTGATTACAATGTTTTCTTTCAATTGAGCAAATGATACAATTTCATTGATGCTAGCGGTGATCGTACTGGGATTCATTGGCCGCAATGGAATTTAAGGCGGGAGCGTTAGCTTAAGTTTGAGCTTTTCTATCCTTTAGAAAATGTTGAACGAAAGTATTCTTTACAAATTTTATGGCAGTTACTTTACTTCTTTTTATAGTATAGTGAATGTAAAAACTAAATTTTTTATATAAAAAAAAATAAGCACGAAAGTAAATTTAACGAGATAAATACCGCAAAAATGAGTTTAGCGTCAACATAAGAAATCGTTACTTAAAAAATGCGATTTAAATCGACGTTTAAATATATTTACATGTGTATATTATTTACTGAATAGCTTCAATCATTTTCTTTCCACAGCACACATGCATGGATACATTAATCTGACGTTTATGATGGATCGTCCGCGGATCTCAATAATATCTCTACCATGCTTCTTGTTTTTTAAGTTACGCCCCCGCAACAGCAAATGCGTTTTTCTCACGATCCGCTTATGAATAAATATGCCATAATTTTTGGTATTAAAATAGGACGTTAGAAAGTATTAATAATAATTGCAGTAATTAATTAGTAAGTAGTAATTATATAAAAACAAATAGAATAAAATAGAATAGTCTATTTAATTAAATATAGATTAAAAGTAATTGTTATTGCAAGTCGTTTTTTACTTTTACCACTGATTTGAAAGAAACTCTATCTTGAGAAGAACCTTGTTATAGAAAAATAATCCGAACCTTAAGCAAGGTGAAGTTTGGCGGATCCTTCTAAGTTTATTCATGCCATGCTGTATGCTTTCAGAAGCTGAAAGCGATAATAACAGCCTTTTTAGGCATTGCGACCACAAGAGACCAAGTTTTCATGTGGCAGCCTCGTACAGATAGACGAAGCATAGGACGTCTCCCCACTAGGTGGAATGACGACCTGGTAAGACATGCAGGAAGTCGATGGTTGCAGGTGGCTGAGGACTGTGCTTTGTGGCATTCCTTGGGAGAGGCCTATGTTCTGCAGTGAAATTGCGAAGGGCTCTCATAATGATGATGATGATGAGACTAAGTTTTGTTTAATTTAGGTAAATTCGTTCAAATACACATATCCAATATAAATAGAAAGAGGAACGTTGACCTTTCTTATATATAGTTACAAGAGATATTAAACAAGCAGAAGTTATCACTATCGCAGTTAAAAGAGTCTTTCCTTTACGAGTACACTTATTTTGGTAGAAAAATATTCGTACACCCACTCCCTATATATCCCTATGTATAAGAAAAGATCAGATGGTAATGTAGGCGGCACTAATCACAACAGGCACATCTATCCCGAAATCGTCGTGATGATTAGGTGAAGGAATTGGAAAAAAATTAAAATGTTAAGGAAGAAAGACGCATTATAATTTTTTTTATCTTGTATTACTATTACAATACATCTAGATTCTTCATCTGTTTCAATCCGTTACTAGATGTAACTTTTTCAAACCATAAGTCATCAGAAACCTTGCAATTTAAACTGGAGACCGTGAGCATTTGCAGAAAACGCTGGTAGGGACACAATTGAGAACAAGAGACACTTTTTACTGGAAACGAGGCATTCCTTTTTTCCAAATTCATTCCATTTATAACGTGGTAGAGCCATGCTGCAGCTATATTAGTAGTATAGTTGTAGCACGAATGGGTCGGCTCGACCGGGGAAGAACCACGCTCTCACAGAATACCAACGTAAAATAGCAGCTTAACGCTCCTGTGTTTCGTATGGTGAGTGTAGAGAACCGGAGACCCTTTTTACCGGAAACGAGGAATTCTATCTTAGTCCTCACGGGTGACAATGCATCTGCATTTTAATTCGCAAACGAAGATAGATGAAGATGTCTACGGGCCACAGCAACCACTTACCATCAGGTGGACTGTGTACTCGTTTATTACCCTTATCCTATAAAAAATCCATCATAACCCTGAGGGGTGATAACGCATTTGCATTCTTAACCGAAGATAGATCTAGATGTCTATGGGCCACAATAACCATTTACCGTCAGATGTACTGTGTAAATGAAAAAAAATGTGCTTTAGACCATAGATTTCTTTGAATAGAAGAATTGTTTTAAGAGAGGTATCATACATGAGACAATAGCTTTTCTCAGAGATCAGTGCATGTAATTTGATTCCCATTCGAAACAACTATTCGAAGAGTTAATATGAGTACCATTTCAGATGATACAATCGTCAAATGGAAGAATGTTAAGGTCAGAGTAGACATGATTATCATGTCAAACATTAAACATTTATTTAAGACGTGTTATTTTGAACCAATCCTGAATTCTTATCTCGTACCTCGTCAAAGAGAAATTCCTACAACCAGGACGATCTTAGAGAAGTGGGTGATTTGGTAGGCTTAGTTATAAAACAGTTTGCGAGATTAATTGCTATATTCCGTGTTAGATAAGTATTAATGGTAACTATCAAGGGGACGCTACCGCGTGCTCTACACCCTTCTATAATTACGGAATCTCGTTTATTATAAGATAAAGCGCGATCATGAATTATAGGATTAATTATTAGCCCACCATGCAGTACGAAAACTGCAAGATGATTTAGGAATCTGAAAGTGTAAACTGAATATAAGTACCTCATAAGATCGATTTATTAAAATAAATACGTTAACATAATCATGGTGTATAGGTCTTTTTATAGAATCAGGGTGACAGAAGAGCACATAGTCCACTTGATGGTAAGTGGATATTATGGCCCATAGACATCTACATCCTCGATTGAAAATCAAAATGCAGATGCGTTGTCACCCCTGAGGACTAAGATGGGATGCCTCGCTACCAGTAAAAAGGGTCTCCGTTTCTCTACACTCACTATTCGAAATACAGCGACATTAAACTACTATTTTAGATTTTAGGTTCGGTTAATAAAATAATATAATCAATATTATATTGGTACTCAACCTGGATTATGCGGTGTATTTGGTTTATGGTGAATTTCATAATGTATGGTTGTAATTTTCCATTTTTAAAATTTAAAATCATGTCACCCATGTAATACAACAGCGGAAAGTGTAGAAATGTAGAGCCATGCTCGAATTAAATCCATCGTAATATAAACTACAAAATGTATAAATAAAATATAAAAAAATAATCCTTGATTCTGATAGTATTAACAAAAATAATTAAAGATGAGTTATCGGTAATTTGTATGCTTTCAAAATGTGAAGAATAATATATTTGTGTGAAAATCGAGAGAAAAAGAAAGACAAAATCCAAGGGAGTTAAAGAGAGAGCCTAAAAATTATATTTAATCAAAACCGCATAAATAATTTTCTTTCAAAATGATGTAACCATAGAAAATATTAAGCAGCTATGCCATGCCTAAAAAGAATAGGAACATGTGAAACCCTTAAGCTTGAAATTTTCTAGATTTAAATCTTACTATTATGAAAAATTTAGGATAATATTTGTTTTGGTCTAATTGAAATTTTTTCAATGAGCACCCAAGCGGATAGTCGCAATCAGAAAAATTTAAGTGCTCCTCTTTTCGCTCGAAAGTCCAACCCATTGTTTCATTGTGCCCCAGTGATATTGTTTATACGAGCATCGTAGTTGCAATCCCCGGTGGAGTAGTCGCCATCGCGACGGTGTCCGCGGGCGAGACATTTCACGAGCGGCTGCCCGCCTGACCTTTCGGCACCGGGGACCACGCGAAATGCCATCCCGTTTTCATTTTTTTCCCAACCGCCTGCTCACTCGACGACATTCGATTAATTTTTCACGGTACGCTTGTCAAAATGTGATTTAATATGGTACGCGAGGGTTGACTTATTCCGCTTTGACGTGTGATGCGTGCAGTCGTACTTGGCGACCGGACCGCACCAAATTCTGTTAGGGTTATGAATTTAGAAAACTTACTGAAACTAAACGATCGTTCACGCGTTATGATTCTGTCGGACAAGTGTGGTGTGTTTGGTTTGTTGATGTCGCATATTTAAGTTACATTCACTTGGCCACTTAATCAGTCAATTATATGAACGAATTAACATACACAAATGATATGCATAGACTATTTTATTAGTAGGTATTTGCAGTATGTATTTTTGGTTAAAAGTATTGAATTTTTATGAAATTTTGGTTCAAAAATACAGTAGTTACAGGTTATATACGTTCTACTCCTGGGTACAGGCCTCTTCTCTTTAGTTCAAGCTCTAAATAAAATTAAAAAAAAACTCTAGTATACTCTAAATGTGTTTATAGAAAAATATGTTAAAGAATGTAAATATAATTAGTATTTGTTATGTTTATGGTGTATCGAATAAAAATGGCCGTTACAGTTT
Source organism: Parnassius mnemosyne (assembly GCA_963668995.1). Classification (NCBI taxonomy): domain Eukaryota; kingdom Metazoa; phylum Arthropoda; class Insecta; order Lepidoptera; family Papilionidae; genus Parnassius; species Parnassius mnemosyne. The sequence continues at coordinate 39,427,112 of CAVLGL010000148.1, read as the reverse complement.
AAATATTATTGTTATTTTCATTATTAGATCAGCTTTAATAACCACTGCTGAGGCAGTCTTGCAGTCATATGAATAGAACTGTTCATAATATTATGAGCGCTTGATTGAAGAAGACTGCAAATATTTACTACCGCAAAAGTTTTTTTCGCACCTTTTTACAACTTGGCGAGTATTACTATATTTATTTGTTTTTGTGATAGACTTGTTTAGGAGATTATTTTAATATTATTGTGTTATATTTTTTAAAAATTTAGTGGCAAACAACACTAACTTGCATTGCTTAATTCTGTCAGCGATGCTATGTTACAAGTGGCGGCATCAATAACGACCAAAAATAGGAACCGAAATTTCCAATTTGCCGTGTCACTCCGGATTCCAATAGGAAGCGGGGATAAATGGAGTCACATTCCAATATGTCACCGAGCGGGGTCCGACCATTTCGCTTTTTGGCATTTGGCATTCGGCATTCGAGATTCGCGGTTACGGATATTCGGGCCGCTCGTACATTCGTAGAATATTGGCGCCAACGTGCATTCCTCACCTACCCTCTAATGAGATTCTAACTGTCTATTCACGGACAACTATTATTACAAATATTCTAATAAAGTAGGTAATTATTATACACATTCTGGTACAAATGGAAGTATCTCAACGTAATAAAATTTGGTTAAATCATTAACAAGGAGACGTTAATAATAGTTTGACACAATATAAATAAATATTAAGTTATGTCAATTTTTATTATAGTAAGACATAATTTTTTATGCGAATCTTGGCCAATTAATTTGTACTTACTTACTTATCTTCACGCACAATCCCTGACGGGGTAGCCAGAGAGAACAGATCGCCAAGTGTCACGATCCTTACATATCTCTTTCGCTTCTTTCAGATTCATTATCTTCTTCATACATGCACGTCTAGGTATCCGAGTACTCTTGACCCTACCCTCTTCGAGCAATTTGCTCACATGGTCTTCGAAAGTTAGTCTCGGTCTACCTCGACACCTTTTAATATTAACTTTCGCGCTATATATTTTCTTCACCATTCGGTCTTCACTCATTCGCTCAACGTGCCCAAACCACCGAAGCACGCCCTTATCAATTAATTTGTAAACCTTTAATTCCGTTTTTTAAATTATATATATATATATAGCATGAATATTATCTTCCTGCTGTTTGCTAGAATAGCAAATAATTTGAGAGATGTACGTTGATACAGTGATAAAAACATGTATATGTTTACAATTAGCCGACATTATATTTAACGGTAAGGGAACAAGAGGCCTTAAACATATTTTATTACCGTCCTACTAGCGATCCGCCCCGGCTTCGCACGGGTGATTTCTGGATCTCGACGACAGCGCCACCTACCGGGCCCAACAATAGCTAAGAACAATCCTGGTGACCCATAAGTACCCCATAAATTTTTATCGAAACTGGTGAAGTTGTTTAGTAGGAGAAGAATTACGAAAATACGCACACCGGAATTTTATGTATAAAGATAAGCGTTATGGTCGCCTAGTGGATAACCGTCCATTAATTCGTCTATTAATTTTATAATACGCAATATATTTATTAAGAACATACTTTTTCAGTGTTATTATAACGTCGATACAAGGTCGATGTCGAAAGAAAGCTCCTGTACTGTACTCAGATAAATTATTCATTGCTACATCTGCTTTTCGAATTATATACGAGTAAATTCTGCAACAAAACGACGCTAGGTTTGTACTTTAATAGTCCTCGTTTCTTAGACACTGCATCTAAACCTGCGCCTTAGATATTATCGCCTAGTTTGATAACAAAATTAGGTTCAATATAAATAAAATGAGAACGTCATCAATGTAATCGAAGTCAATTAAATACGCATTATTTTGAGTTACCCATAATAAAATGAGTCAAATCCTGAGTCAATCCTGATCAAATTAATACCATATGAGAAGCACCACCTTTCAAACAAAAGGAATCATAAAAATAAGTTCACCTAAAAAAAGCAGCATGAATGGCTTGACCATGCTCTGCTATAATTCTGCTATGTTTCGTATGGTGAGCGTAAAGAACCGGCGACCCTTTTTACTGGTAATAAGGCATTCCATCTTAGTCCTCAGTTTTGACAACGAATATGCATTTTGGATCTTAATCGAAAATAAATTTAGGTGTATATGGGCTACAGCATCTTACGGTGGCTGAAGTGGACTGAGTGCTCGTTTATCACCCTAGTTATATATTATAAAAAAAGTAGCCATTTGCACAAATAGACAGAATTATAGCGCACGAGTGTGTGCGTAAGCACAGGTATACTTTCTATTATCTCTGATGGGACGGCTAAGAGATCAGGCGCAGGACCAAAGGCTTTATGTGCTTTCCGAGGCATAGGAGTGAAACATCGTCAACTTTCTGACTCCAGGCTGCCGCAAAATTTCTTGACTGAAAAACCCAATAACTGATTATGGCCCGTCCCGGGATTCGAATCCTGAAACAAATGATCAGCAGACGCGGTAATAACCAGGAAACCAACAAGACAGTCAACAGACAGACAGGATAAGCGCTTGTCTTTAAATTATATAACTGAACGAGACTGAGTTCGATCTCTGCCAGCACCCATAAAATTTTTTGTAATTTATGTGTTGAGATGATGAAACCCATGACAGAGGAATTATTAATATTTCGAGGGCACGTGAAGGCCACGAACATGCTTTGTGACAGTGCAGTTAACTCTTTCCTCCCCTTATCATCCTGATAGAAATTAGAAAAGTTTCGTGCCCGGCAGTGGGACGTTCATAGGCTGTGATAAGTACTTTTTTTAAGCCGCTAAATTCGTTTGGCGATTTGCAGGTATTATTAAAAATTACTCAATAAATACGTGATTAAAATTCGAGATTGCCAAAAGTATATTCTTTGGGAATTAAAAAAAAATATTTTTGGACAGGTCTGGTTATACTTTATAACCGACAAAAACGTCTGGGATTATTTTTTGGAATTATACAAAAATAACAAATATATTTTTTGGATATTTTTTTTGCAAATGTTATGTACTGCGCAGTAACGAAATAACCACAAACGCTTTTCCAGACTCGCGGGGCTGGATTCACCAATTGATGTAATTATATTTTTTCACAATTTCAACTTGCCCAAAGGACCTTTCCAAAATTCGTTGCCAGTTCTCAGACTATTTTATTTTTATTTGTACCAATAATAATTTCTTTCTTGTATGAAGTTAGAGTTGATACTCGTATAAATTATCAGACATCAGGTTACATAGGCTTTCCTTTCACAATCATAAATTTATTTTCAACTTTTGTTTAAAGGCTTGTTTTATGTTTAAAAGCTAAAGTTTTTTTGGCGATAGAGGCACGATAGGATTGGCTTGACTGAGGAAGGACGACGCTCGCATAAAATAATACCAGCGTAAAATAGCAACATACGACATAGAATAGACGAGAACCGGAGACCCTTTTTACTGGTAAAAAGGTGTGTACGGCACATTTGTATTCTGATTCTTAATAGAGGATAGAAATGTTGTTGTCTATATGCTACAGCATCGATTTAGCATCAGATGGACCGTCCGCTCCTTTATAACCTTTACATTTCGTAAAAAAAAGTTTGATCCAAATACCACATGATGTGAACCGGTGAACAGAGTTGTAGATAATGATCTTGAAAAGTTTTATTCTTGATTTTAAAATGTCTATTTTCATTCGTAGTCCCTTTTTTAAAGAATAAATTTGATTAGCCTTCCGAAAAAGTAATTCAAATACCTTTTTACGTAATGCTTACCGGGATCGTTTATTCCTCAAACGTAATATAGCCAATAAATAGGGTGAAAGGCCTAACGCGAGCTTTTCATAAAGACATTAGGCAACCTACACACGGACGGCATGCGCGTCACGTTAGCCGTTATTGCCTGTACAGCGCCGCCTTTGCCCGTTCTGATTTGAAATATTTCCACGAAACCACTCATACGTAGCTCGCAAACACGCGCCTAGTAGATGCTTTAAAAATTTTGATATTTTTTGCATTACCTGGAAATTTCAGATGTATGCCGCTAGTAGTGCATTTTTTATATACCTATTTTGTTCTTTCAACACCATTTTCTTTATTATTTGTCGTTATTATAAAAACAAATAATGTTGGAAACAATACACTGCCAAAGATTGGACTGTTTCAAATAAGATCTTGGGAGGTAAGTGATTGCAGCATTGGGGATTGCGCATTTCTTTGGACCTACAAAGGTCTGGCTTATTCTTAATTTATATTACGCTATCTATTATCCTATTCAATGAAATTTTATTCTATATGTATTGATTCAATGTAAATGGTTTAATATGAGAATAATCATTTAAATAAATGAATTTCTAGATTTTCTATGCTTAGAAAAAATTATATTAGATATCAAAGTATCAAATTCATTCGATCGTCTCTCTTCGTTTCTCGGCAATTCGCGGATTCGCGGTATGCAAGCCTCTCACGCGGCGAGAGGGTAATCGTTTTGTAGTGGCGCGTTTGCACCTCATTGTATGAAGGAAGCAATCGCGACCGCGCAGCATCCTCTCATCCTATTCTAATGCATTATATCGTATTTACGGTTGCCACGTGTCTTAGCCTCGGTCGGAATGTCCTAAGTGTACCTGGTCACAGTTAACCCTAGAAGTATTTTAGACTCTTAAGCGCCTTAATTCTGGCCAAGTGCAACTTCTATTGTCTTTGTGGGATGTCAACTCAGTTTCAAATAACAATAAAGTTTCGATTTCTTCTTTACCCAATACTTTTCTTAATACGTTAATGTTGAACAGTCTAAAACCTTTTTTTTTTTTTTTTTTATAGGAGAGGGGGCAAACGAGCATGCGGCTCACCTGATGGTAAGTGACTACCGCCGCCCATGAACAACCGCAACACCAGGGGAATTGCAGATGCGTTGCCGGCCTTTTAAAAAGGAGTAGGCTCTTTTCTTGAAGGTCCCTAAGTCGTATCGGTCCGGAAAAATCCCTGGTGGTAAACTATTCCACAAGGAAGTTGTGCGAGGAAGAAAACATCTTCTAAATCGCACAGTGGTGGACCGCCAATCATCCAGATGGTGTGGATGGTATCGGGAGTTCTGCCGCGATGTGCGTTCGTGAAATTTGGCGGCTGGGATTAATCCGAACAATTCCTCAGAGCACTCCCCATGGTAGATGCGAAAGAAAATGCAAAGAGATGCAACATCTCTTCGCAGTGCCAATGAATCGAGCCGATCGGAAAGGGCTCGGTCGTCGACGATTCGAGCCGCTCTGCGCTGGATGCGGTCAAGTGGAAGGAGCTGGCACTGGGGAGCCCCTGCCCAGAGATGGGAACAGTATTCTTGTTGTAAGTAAGATTTATATTTAGGTATACTGATTTTTTAACACAGTGAGTACAACTTAAAATTAGTTTTAATGACAAACAAAATATTTGATGACGAGGACAAACATTTATTCTGTGCTGCTATAAAATTTACAGTTTTATAGCAGCTCCACCTTGAATAAAATTATTGTTACGGATTTTACCGCGTTTAAATTACTTATTTTAATTCCCGACATTTCGGGTGATTTACTGCAACCCATGGTCTCCCTCGTGACCATGCGTTACTGTGAAGCACCCAAAATGTCGGGAATTAAAATAAGTCAATTAAACGCGATAAACTCCGTAAAAATAGTTTTATTCAATGTGTAGTGGTCGCGTAAATACAAGAAATCATTATTTAGCTCCACTTTGATGTCTCTTCGAACTAGGTAACATACACCATTCTATTATTGCTTTGGATGCGAATCTTGGAAAGTTTATTTATCTTTAATATGATGACTTTGATTGATTCTATTAATTTATTTTTCATATTAAAAATATTGTGTCCGCAATACAAGGTTTTATGCAAATCAAGTTTATATTCCGATATATTACATAATTCACATATTTTAGATTCAACATAATTATCATCATCATTACAGTACTTCACGAGTACACTGCTGAGAATAGGCTAAGGAATGCCACAAAAATAAATATTATTTTAGATTATTTTGTAATTACTGTAATTATGGAAAAATGAAGGAATAGTTTTGGAGATTTGCAATCGATTTTGAAATGTTTTTTCAAAGATTTTCAATGATTTGCAAATTTGCATCGTGAAATGCAAGAACTCGCTGGATCATCTCGTATTTTATTATTTTCAGTCTTTCAAGTATTTTAAACAGTAGTTAACATAAGTAACTTTAAGCAATTTATAAAGCTAATATTAGGCAATTGCTCTACTATCTAATATACTTAATATTTCATAATAAATTTACGAGTATCATATCTTTATGTTTATTAATGCAATTATATGTTTTTGGACGATTTATAGAAAATTATTAGGTAATTTTAAATAATATTTTGCTACAATTTTTAAAAACCTAAGTTTAAAAAATCGAATTACGCAACACAAACAGCCATCATGTAAACCGCGTAGTGCCTATAGTGGTCGGTACACTTAATGACTAAATCATTGGTCCTGTACCTTGACTCCTAGTGTGAGTCAATATTTATATCTGACATATTATAAATTATAAAAAATATTTTGTTCGTATACCTTCATTTTCGACAGCTAGCAAAATCCCGTTGCGGGTAAGATTTGTCTTAATCGCCACGTTTGATGACGAGTTCCTAGGCGGATTGGTGATTGAAAGACATCTCGCATTTTTACACTGTTTTCCATCTCCAATAGGACTCCATCTGTGGGAAACCATGAGATGAAATATTATTTGTCATGCCCAAAGTCACATTTTATGACAACCATGGGACTAAATGGGGTAAAAGTTTCTATAATATACAAAGTATTGAGAGATTGTTCTCGTGATTTATTTCGGTGAGCAGTTTAGTTTTTTATCATTAGTCTTTGAAAAGTCTACTGAATGACGTTAGTATTAAACAACCGAATGTAGTATTTTCCTGAATATTTGAAAAAGTTTGGAAACCCTTACGTCACGTCTAACAAGCACTCGAAGCAATCGGAATACCTTTCACGTTATTACAAACCCGATTCTTATGGAACATGTTAAGTAGTCGTGCATTGAATAGAATTTTGTGTCATGCGAATAGAGAATTCATTTCGATTTTTAAAAAGATGTTATATGTTTTGAATTGATATTTTTTTTATTTTATGTCACAATTCAATCTTATACATATGTACTGGTTTAGAGAGATTAAATGTTGCTTCTGCATTTTTAGTTAAGTGATTACATCGATCACTAATAAAAAACTAGATACAAAATCAGTGACAAAAAATGTCCTTAACGAATGAGCGCCCACTCGAAAATTTGGGTGCGCTTTTAATTTGTACGTAGCTTTGTGAATACAATTTTAGGTAATGCATTTAGGGTTGAATTTAACGATATTTTAGGTATGATAATAAATGTTATGATTATATTGTTGTTGAATATCCATTATTTTTATTAGTATGTAAATGGCTGAAAATTTTAATAATTTTCCATTGAAAGTTTTGATATTTTCGGAGGCTTCGTTGAAATATTATAAATTTATGTATAAATTATGTTTTTTTTTTTTTTTTTTTTTTTCTCTTTATTTATTTAGGGATTTTTATTTGTTAATATGTCAATCCCATTATAACTAATTTAAAATCTATACATTTATTATTAATCTGCACATACTCAATGCAATATCCGAGGTGGGGGCATGTAGAATGCCTTGCGCAATACCCATATTGTACATATTTATCTTATAGGTCCTTATAAATAATTCCCTTGCCCCTCGGTTCCGCTCACATTCCATTAAAAAATGATGTAAGTCTTCTATCACTCCACACGTTTCACAATTAGGTGAATCAGTTTTTTTCATCAGATAAGAAAATTTTTTTGATGGGATGTGACCTGTTCTTATTCTAAACATTATTTTAATAATATTTCTATTTATTTTTGTATCTATAAACCAGGGTATTCGGGGTGGCTCACTCTGTATCGTTTTGTACCAAATACCTTTAGTTTTGGAGCGTTCATTGAAAAACTCTTTCCATTCGGTATGACATAAATTTCTGAATTTTGGCAGTACTTCTGAGTAACAGGGGTTAATATTATACTCTACACCATTTACACAAGCAGAATTCGCTAATCTATCTGCCTCCTCATTACCCAATAGACCAATGTGTGATGGAATCCATTGCACTTTTGCACAGATATCGCGTAGACTGAACTCATATAGTTGGGAAAGTATGGTATAGGCTATCGAAACACCTCTGATTCCAGAGGCGGATCGAGCCAAGTGTTGGATAGCAGTTTTGCTGTCCGAGTATACAATAATTTTGTCCCAGTTATAGCTTGCGGCATACCTTAGGGCTTCGGATATTGCAATGAGTTCAAGGGTCATAATACAAACGTCATTAGTAACTTTATAACATCTAGAAATTGCTCGAGATGAGTCGAAAAAAGCTGCTCCTTGCAACTTAGCACTCTTTGATCCATCTGTGTAGATTTTATGCCAATCGTGGTATTTATTTTCAAGTTCTTCAATAATATTTAGTTTAAGAGAATTTTTTTCATATAGTTTTTTGGATTGTTTTACAGACTCTAATTTACTTAATAATATATTTTCAATATCAATGCGGGACAACCAAGTGCTAAGCGAAAATGATTCGAGAAAAGGGGATGATTGTATATTCATAATTTTAGTCTTATTATAAGATTTAACTAATAGTGGGATTTTCTTGCGTTGCCAATATCTTGTTTCACAGAAAGTGCTAAGTTGCTTTAAAGAATTAATTGTAACATTATTGGAAAAAGAGCTGGCTTTTAAAACATATTTATAAGCTAGATATAGTCTTCTAATATGAAGTGGAGGTACGCTTAGTTCGCTTTCCATTACATGTATTGGAGAACTTTTGATAAAACCACCAATAACCCTTAACGCTTTATTTTGTATTTTATCTAATTTTGATAAATGGACATTAGCGCAATTATCAAATAAAAAACTACCGTAATCAATTCTACTTCTTATTAACGAAATATACAACTGACGAATATGTTTGGGATGAACTCCCCAAGATGGCCCAGACAATACCATTAGTAGATTTAAAAACTTATTACATTTTTCTGTAATATCATTAATGTGTTTGTTCCAGAGTAGGTTACTATCTAGCCACAACCCCAAGTATTTAAAGCAATTTAGGGAAGTCAATGAGCGTTCGTTAACTGTTACATTAGGCAGAAATCGTCTACGTCCTCGACTAAACAGGCATAACTTTGTTTTGTCAGTTGACAGCTGTAAACCTAGATCGTTTAACATTTCCACTATACAATATAACGCATTATTGATCTTTGACTCACAAATTTTTATATCTTTGTCTTTTATATAAATAACAAAGTCATCAGCATATTGAATAATGTTTACGTTGTGTTGTGATAGTAAATGGCAAATTCTATAAGTCGCTATATTGAATAGGAAAGGGGATATTGGGTCTCCTTGTGCTAATCCTTTATTTGTGCTTCTTTTAAGTACTTTATTTTCAACTTGAGATTTTACCCATAAATGTCTTTCGCTTAGGAATAACCATAAATATGTACAGAACTTACTACCAACTTGCAATTCATCTAATATTTTTAAGACACTATTTATATCAACATTATTATAAGCGTTTTCAATATCTAAAAAGCAAGCTAACGTGGGTATATTTTGTGTAAAACCAGTTTGTATATATGTTACCAAGCGAGACTGACAGTCCAAGCAAGATTGTGATTTCCTAAATCCAACTGTCGATGGCGAAAATACGCAATTTTTTTCAATGAACCATTCTAGTCGCTTTAGCATCATAATGTGGAAAGTTTTACAAAGACATGACATTAAGGAAATTGGTCTCAGTTTATCATCAGAATTAGATGGGCTACTATTTTTTGGTATAGGTATAACCAGCACATTACGCCATTGACTTGGTATATTTCCAGACCTGAACACAAGGTTATAAAGCAATAAAAGAAATCTTTTTGCGATATCGGGAAGATTATAGATCATACTATATGTGATTTTATCATCTCCAGGAGCAGTATCTTTTTTTTTAAGACAACTTTTCAATTCTTCCATTGTAAAATCAGTCTCTAATGAAGAATTTTTAGATATAAATTTTGGACATACGTCGGTTGCAGAATCTGGTGTGAGCGAAAGTAGAAGTTTTTCTTGCTTATCTAACGGAATGAATGATTTTTGTTTACGAATACCTTTTATCCATCGCATGCGCTGCCACATGTTTGATATTGAAATTTTTCCATCAATTGACTCGCAAAAGTTCTGCCAATGAGTACGTTTTGCCTCCGCTATAAGTTTACTGGCTTCTTTAGTTTTTGCTTCTAAGTGAGTTAGATTGTTGGGAGTCGGATTACGTCTAAAATTCCTAAGGGCTAATCTTCTTTGAGCAATTACTCTAGACAGGGCAGGGTTCCAATAATTTCGGGGTTTGAATTTTGTTTCTGGATCAATGCGTACTTTTATAGTAGGTATACTAGCATCGGCCGCTTTATCAAGTTGAGCAAGTAGAAAATTATACATTTCTTGAATACATGTTTTATCATATGTATCAATATCTAATAAATCAACGCTAAAGGATTCTTTAATTTTGTTAGTATAGGCTATCCAATCAATTTTCTTAAAATTACGTTTCTTAATGCTATTATATTGTTTTGGGATATTAGTACTTAATTTAATTAAAAGGTGATCGCTCCCTAGATTTTCATTAAGAACCTTCCACACGAAGTTAATGGCAATATCATTTGATACAAAAGAAATATCTGGGGAAGTTTCTTGTAAAAACCCATTGACAAGTTTAGCTCTCGTTGGCATTCCATTATTAAGAGAAAGATAACCATATTCTATCGATGAGTCTACTAATTGCACCCCTCTTGCATCGGTTTTGTACGACCAATTGCTGTGGTGTCCATTAAAATCACCTGCTATTAATGATTTTTTTGGGAAGAAGGAAAATAGCTCCTCCCAGTCTGATGCTTGAGTTCTAACTGATGATGGACAATAGACTGATATAATATTTTGTAAGAACTCACAATTGTACAATTTAACACACACAATTTCTATGTTTGGGTTAGTTAATCTAATTGTACTTATTACGCTTTGAAGTGAGTTGTGTGTAACGATTGCAACTCCACCATAAGAGTCATATCTGTCCCGTCTATAAATATTATAATCTTTAATATTAATATTATCATCAGTATTTAACCATGTTTCACTTAGTATGGCTATGTGTATTTTTTCTTTTATCAAAAACTCCCCAAGATCTATCAATTTTGGTTTCAAACTTTGTGTATTCCACTGTAATATATTAATAGCGATGTTTTTGTTATTTGTACTATCCATGATTCATATAATTTAAAACTGTTTCATAAATTTTTCGTCCCGATATTAAACTACTCACAAATGTTTTAATTACTTTAAAAATAGCCACGAAAACCGCAAAAACTTTATCCTCATAACTTTTCCTAGAGTACCAAATAGAATGAATTTTTAATAAGAGTCCCTTAAAATCAACTGTTTTTTCACTCATTTCTTCTTCGTCTGAAGTACTTTTTTGGCTTTCTTCTTCCGCTTCCTTAAACTCAATATCATTTTCTATCATATTTATTTTTTTCTTTTCTTTTCTTTGTCTTTGTTTTTTCTTTTCTTTCCTTTCCTTTTTATTTGTTTCTAAAGGTGTTTTTCCTTCCTCTGAGGCTGGTTCTTGATTATTTTCATTATGAACTTGAGCGTCAGCAACAACCTGACTATAACTTCGAGAGCCACGGTTTTCCCATACTTGTGTAGGCTGTTCTGTCATCTCTTGATTGACAAAAGTATTTTTAGAGTGCATATTTAAGTTTTCGCTCATTTCTATTTGACTTTTATTTATAATCATTTGTAGAGCTTTTCTGTAAGTTATATTTTCCTTACTCATAGTGATACGTATTTCTTTTTCTTTGAGATACATAGGGCAACTTTTATCCAAAACGAAATGTAATCCTTTACAATTGAGGCACCTGTATGTTTTTAGATCACAGTTTATGTGTTCTGTACTACCACATTTTGGACATAAGATTTTTTTAGTCGGGCATGCTTTAATAATATGTCCGAATTTCCAGCATCCGGTACATTGTGTTACTGGAAAAGTGTAGTTTTCCACTTTGAAATTATACTCATATGCCGTGACATAAGGAGGTAAAATAGTGCCTTGAAAGCATATCCTTACAGTTTCACTTTCGACCCACTTGCTATTTAAATCTAGTCGTTTAAGTCGTCTTACCGCCAATATTTTGATATCACTTTTCAAAATTGCTAAAATATCTTCCTCAGTAAACTCCAAATCCACACCTCTGATCAATCCATAAGAAACCGTGGTTTCAAACGTTTTTTGACATTTGTACTCTAAATCTTGAAATTTTTTACAACTAATCATTTTTTCCGCATCATTATCACTTTGAAAACAAATCAAAACTTTGAAAGGAGACTTATATTTGATTGTTTCAATATTCTGAATATTCTCACTTCGTAATAATTTAGCTAACGCCATTTGTTTTGGTAATTCTTTAAATGATGTAACACAAACCTCATATTTAGATCCGATTTCTTTCGATGTTGTCTTTTGTCCCTGTCCTGTTGAAATACTTCTTAAGAGTCGTTTCGGTCTTCTTTTCTCAACTGTCACATAATCATCTTCGCTGTTTGTATCTTCTTCACGTGCTTTTCTCTTCTCCGATCTCACTTCAGACTTTCGGGTAGTGAACCCAGAGTTCGCCTGTTCCATTTTAGCCACACGAGTTATTCTTCGATCTTCAATTTGCTTTAGTTCTAATTCACATATACGTATGACTTCCGAATCACTTCCATCACTTCTGTCTATCGATTTATCTTTATCACTATCCATATTTAAACATGAGGGTGGTCTTTTGTTGAAATTACCGATGACAGATGGGGAGGAGTATTTATTTATTTACGTTTATACCAAACCAAATCTAAGAAATGATCGAAATTTTATATTAAAACACTTTCATTATATGTCATAAATTTGACACTGATAAATTATGTTACTGTAGTGTTTGCGGAGGTGTAAAATGTGTTCTGGAAAAAACACAGCCAGCTGCCATAGCGACGGGTAGCCGATAGATTGGCGCGAAATACCTAGAGAGCTGTCATCATTTTAGAAAAAAAAAAAAAAAACGATTAAAATCTTGCGCAAGCCGACAGAGCGTTTTTGTAACGACAGATGTGCGCGTGCGCGCGACTCACCTGTCCCACGTGGGCAAGAATAACGGCCGCTACAAAGGAATTTTAATATGCCATTGTTGTCGTTCTACCGTGCTTTGATTTAGGGAACATGGATACTAAATCACCGATTTCAAATTTTAAGACCGTGTTGACCGTTGTTTTTATTATAGAACAGTGGCTTGGTCTAAGCCGTCGTATATATATACATTTAAATACTATATAAGATATATAAGGTAAAGTAAAAAGTAAAGTTACAGAAATATACGGGATGTATACTGCTGGACATAGGCTTTCTGTGATTTCTGCGAGAACAATTAGTCCCCCATGCTGCTCCAGTGTGTGCTGGCGGAATTCACACGTCTTCAATATTTCTAATTAATTTTTTCGGACATGCAGGTTTTCACAAGATAATTTTTTCTCTCACCGTTCACCAATTAACAATTTCACTGATTTTTTTTGCCGATAGAATGAGGGTGACAAACGAGCTCACAGTTCACCTGATGGTAAGTGGATGCTGTCGCTTATAGACATCTACATCTATCTTTGATTTGTTATCAAAAAGCGTATCTGCTCTCACCCGTGAGAACTGAAATGGGATACTCACCATACGGCACACAGCAGTAAAATTAAGCTGCTATTTTATGGTGGTATTTTGAGAGCGAGTCCCTATCCCGGTAGAGCCGACCCATTCCTGCTTTAATAATAAAGGTAACGGTAATGGAGTAAATAGTCGATCAACAAACATCTACCTCTATCCTCGATTAAGAATCAGAATGTAGATGCGTTGTTACCCCCTAAGAACTAAGATGAAATTCTTCGTTACCAGTAAAAGAGTCTTTGGTTCTCTACAAGCACCATACGTTACATCAGTATTAAGCTGCTATTTTACTCTAGTATCAATGGGCTTACGGCCTAAACTTCTAAATTAAAACACATGCACTTACAGCACGGCCGCTCACTTATTTGGCGTACGCACCGTCACGCTAATAACTCCGCGGGATGAAATTGCTTAGTAACGGATTAGTAAGCTAAAGTGACAATATGCCCGCCATATATCTTGAAAAACCGACAACCGATGGGTAAGAAAGGTTCTCTACAGGTGGGTGAAGTGTAGGGCGGCCCCCTAATAGATGTAGTGATGACCTGGTAAAACATACAGGAAGTCGATGGATGCAGGTGGCTCAGGACCGTACTTGGGGATAGGCCTCCCTTCAGCAGTGGACTTGAAGGGCTGTAATGAATTAATAAAATTACTTATAGTTTTCTTAGCATAGTTTTCCTATATTTTTAACCATGTAATATTTTTTGTGTGTGTATACACATTAATCCAATGCCAGATATAGTCCGTTTAAGAATATGCCAGGTGGCATGCATTGCTTGGAAGATTTGTACCAAGCTGATTGGTGTGTGCAAAGTCGATACTGGCGCTCTGGGTTTCCGGCTATCAGTCGGGCATCAAAGACCTGTTCGTTAATTTACAGCGTACTGCGTGTTAAAAAAGTTAAAGTTAGTCTTGATACATCCCACTGCTGAGCACAGGTCTCCTTTCATTCTGAGAGGGTTTTAGGGCAAGGAAGTGTCTGCCGCGCTGCGTAAATGCGTGTTGTCGGACTTCACATATTTTTGAAAAATATTTTTTTTATTTCTGAGAAATGCAGGGTTCCTCACGAAGTTTTCTTTCACCGCCGGGCACGTGGTAATTCAGCACTTAAAATTGCAACTACCAATTTCATTGATGTCGGGGGGATTGAACACGAGTTGCTCGCGTACTGTGAAATTTACAGCGAGAGTTAAGCCCCTAAGCTACCACGGCTCTACGTCGTACTTCGTGTAGTTAACATTAAAAACAACTGGCACATGTATTTACTATCTCGTAATTGTAAAAGAGTAAGTCAATTAATAAATTACTATTTAACAATATTTAACATCAAATCATGATTTTTGAAGCAAAATTAAAGTATGTTTTTATACAATGTATAATGCCGAAACACTAAAATAACCCAAAGTAGTAAAATTGTCCAAAACTATTAAATCTAAAAGTTCGTTCATGGAGCACGAACAAATAAAAAAACAAACAAATACATTTACTTACCTGATCGTAAAGTGGTGGAAGGGTCTAATGATTTATTAACTGAAAAGAATTCTACTATTTCAAACTTTGTGTGGTTTTGACAAAAAAGGAAGGTTTTAGTGCGTTTAAATGAATGCATTACTATGATAGCCTAGTCTAATAAATGTTCGACAGTTTTGCCTATTGTAGATTCCATTCAAAAAGCTCTTGATATGAATCGTATTTATACGGTGAGTCTTTAAGTATTGTTTTGTTTGTACAAAAAATGTTAAATAATTATTAATATGTATGCATTATACTAGACACTTTTTTTTTCTGAATGATAACTAGACCATTAAGGATTAAGATGGTATGCCAGTAAAAAGTGTGTCCGGTTTTTGCCACTTACCGTACGAAACGCAGCAGGATTATCCTGCTATTTTACTCTGATATTCTGTCCCCAGTCGAACAAAAACGTATATCTGCATAATGAATCTTAATCTAGAATAGATATAGGTCTATATGGGCTACAACATCTTCCTTCTTAGCACATCTAAAAGAGAACATTAAAAATTCCTGGGTCTGCTGTGTCCATTCACTTCTCGCGTGTCACATCATGCAATGACTCTGCACGTCGAGAACATTTCTTTCCCATATATTGTCCGTTCTGAAACGATATTATGAATGCACAAATAAATATGAATACTTAAATTACAATTCATAAGGAAGACAACTTTTATAGTAATAAAACTAACAGTTTTAAATAAAATATTTTTGCTAATCTCTTGTATGAGTCTTGTGATATTTAATCTTTATATATAAAAATTACGTGTCACATTGTTTGTCCGCGATGAACCCCTAAATTACTGAACTGATTTCAATGAAATTTTGCACACTGTGTGCTGTTTGGTCCGACTTGAGAGATAGGATAGCTTTTATCCTGATAAGTGACCCTTAACATTTTTTATTAGGAATTTAAGGATTTTTTTATTGGAGAAAGGGAATCATCTCAGGAAAGGGCAGAACAACGTCTGTCTGGTCAGCTAGTAGCTAGTATGTATAAAGTTACAGCTTATATGACGCACTTTTGGACACAGGCTTATCCTCATTCTGCTCATATCCCCGAATAATGTTATTCCGCCGACATGACAGTTTTCTCACGAAGTTTTCCTTCACCACCGAACACGTGGTAAATCAGCTCTTAAAATTGCAAATAACAATTACATTAGTTCTGGCGGGGATTGAAGCCACGTTGTTCTGATATATTCTACTGTTAGATATTGACTCCTGGGACAGCAGAATCCGGGCATTTCATACGCTAGGCGCTGATCCGTGTCGTTGGTTAAGACATTTTGATCTGGCAATATTTGCGATAGTTCACTGTTCACTAACTGTCATAGCTGATAATAAAGATAAAATAGGCTACGTTGTATTTTAGTACGATGATATTTTTGATTTGATTTGATTTTTGTGGTAGTAAAAGAAATCAGCTCACTTCTCCTAATATTAAAAGTCGATTCAGGGAATATTTTGGGGTAACACTTGGCAGGTCAACTCGCCTGCCAAGTGTGGTAACTACAGCGAACAATGTGTTAAAACACGGGCACGGTAACCGGAATTTGGTATGCGAAGTGTCTGTTGCAGTTGTTTTCCCAGGTGTCGCCGTTGTTCATGAGCATCGGTCGACATTTACCATCGGGTGAATGCAGCTCACAGCTTGTTTGCCTCCTCTTCTATAAAAATGTGTTAAGACAACGAGAAAATCTACGACTACGTCCAGTGGTGTAACTTTGTAATCTTTTAAGAAGTATAAATACTTCTACAATTATAAACGATTTACTAGATTTTTGAAAGAAGTATGATAATATATAACCCATAGATTGATCCTTCGTTTGTTTGCTTTGTGTCTTATTTAATATGCAATAAAAATAGAGAAGTCAATGTTTGTGTGCAAGCGTGTACTGAGGTACGACGCTATCCCCCGCCTACCTGACGGGGTTCTCGCCAACGCCGTAAGCGCTACGCAGAAACACACAATAGATGTCGATTTTTTTCAACGATCCGACTTTAAGCGCAGTTTTTCGGCACAAATTTCAAAGGCACACCTGGTCGGAAACGGCCCCCGGGGGTTCTTGCACTGATTGATAGATGGCCCGTGATTTTCGCATTACAATACCAGAAATATCTACGCTCTGTTCGGTCCGTCCAAAGTCGGCGTCGCAGAGTCTATAAAACAATCAATGATACAGTTTTGTGAATGGACCATGAAACAATGATAGCTTTGTGAATGTTAGGTAGTGGGTGGGCAGAACGTATAGTGAATTATTGAAGTACTCAGCTGGACAATTACACGTCCCCAACTCTTGCTGTGGCCTTACCTAATTTAAGTGCAGTTGCTTTCTTATGTTATTATTTTATTTCATGTAAGAAATAACTGTTTGATTTTTAATTGTATTAACCAAGGTTAAAGTTAAAGGCTTTTATAACGAAAATAATTGATGATTTTGCTAGCAGCGTGAAATTAAGTGGCAATGAGCCTGCTATATAGCCCGAAGAAACTATAACCGATAGGGTAGAAAAATATTCAAGAGGCAACTTCGTATCGATGTAAGTTTTGAATGGCTCCCCACTAGATAAAGTGACGACCTAGTACTTACAGTAAGTTGATATGGTACAGGGGAGTAATTTTTGGGGGTGTTTTAGGTTAAACAGTGAGGCTTTGCGATGGGCTTTAATAGTTGTGATGATTATGGCAGCAAACTCGTATAAAGTACGTTTTTTTATTGTCGTATCTTCTCAGTTTCGGGGCACTTCCCTCGTTGCCTAAGCCAGTATAGGAATCCTTGGTGTCGAGAGACGTACAGCTTCGCAGTCACTTGGAAGGGAAGGCTAAACTGGCATCAAAAAAGTTTTGGTGTGGGTATTTCATGTCAGCCCGCCGCTTGCACCTTTACGAAGCGCAGGTCCGTATTCATATGGAATACTCTTCTCATCTCTGGGTCGGGACACCTCACTATTATCTCCTTCCATATGACCGTATACAACGGAGAGCGGTCCCGCATCGTCGACGATCAAGTTCTTTCCGATCGGCTTGATCCACTGGCATTGTGAAGAGTCATTGCATCTCTATGCATCTTCTACCTCATATACCACGGGAGTGCTCAGAAGAATTGTTGGAATTAATTCCAGCTGCTAAATTCCACCATCGTACACTACGACAGAATTTGAAATTCCATCATCCTTATCTCGATGGCTGGCGGTCCATTACTGTGCGATTTACGCGGAGTTATTAGCCTCGCACGACCTTCGATTTCTTAGGCATCTTCAAGAAAAGAGCCTATCTCCTACAAGGCCGGCACTGCACTTACCATTCCCCTGGTGTTGGAGATGTTCATGGGCGACGGTGATCACTTACCATCAGATGAGCCGCATGTCCGTTTGTCTCCACTTCCTTAAAAAATAGTTTTTGTGCTCGCTTAGTTTTACCGCTTAACTTAGTTGAACTGCTAACCCCTTTCATAGGCGCTAGCCCAAGGAGTAGCCATATTTCACGGACCGCCATTGTAATCGAAGCTCGAAGCACTTTGCACTAGGATTAAATGGAATTCCGAGTCCTCTATTTGTACTTTTGTACAGGTCTAACTTTTTTGAGTTGTTGAAAGAAGTATTTAATTGAAAGAAGCTTTTGCAGCCAAAACATTCTTCCTCATATCATGTAGGAGTCTTGATACCACCTCTTCAACGCAACACGGCCGTACAGTAGCTATACAAATTTATATTGCTATTATTTAGCGAACTCGCACCAATACTACTGTATTCTATTTAATGATAAAATACACATTGTATTGTTGCAAAAGTATAATAATTTACTATTATTTATAGGTAAGTTTATTAAACACATAATTTCTTCATGCATTTGTTTTTAGTTTTTGAATTGACACTGGATTTAAAATTTAAACTTTAATGTTTTTGAACTCTTATAACTACGAACATGTTTTCTAGTCAATAATCGCAGGTGTTTGAAAATTATACCCATTTAGATTGTGCCACAAGATAAATGTGTAAAATATACCGTCCCTAATACACATTAAAATTATTGTAAATACAGCACAGATTACAAATCAGAACAAATTTTTAGTCATTTAATTAATAATCATAATATAATTTTTTACCATATTTATTTTTTGGTCCTTTTGGAAGTGTGAGCTAATTATGTATATTCAAATACCTAAGTCAGTATGGATGTGAAGATTTGCTAACTATGAAATTATTATTCTTAACAGCTGTAACGTACATCATTTATGATGCTGCCTTGCGTTTGTTGGTCGTGAGAGAGAGAATAATACGCGGATTTCTCTGTACGCTCCAGGACATTAATTTGATCGATCTCATTATGAATATGGAGATATGTAAAGATTAGATCCCACAAAATAAAGCAGAGTCCCGGAGGAGTGATTGCCGACATCTACTGCCACTGCCTACATCGGTAGCTGAGCAGATTTTAATCTTAGATAAGTTGAACGGGCTGAGAGCAGTTTACATAAATTTAAAGACAGCATTTTGTCGTAAGCTAAAACGTTCGATTATGATGTTGTTAAGCGCGTTGTTTATATTTCTTAACCGAGTTTTAAAAACAAGAAGGTTCTATATTCGATACGTATTTTTTTATGTATCAATTTCTCGGAGAAGGCTAAATTGAATTTATTGATTATTCTTTAATTGAATGGTGGTATGTCAGAGGTGGTTCTATATATTTTAGGAAAAATACACCTCAGATTTTGGAAAAATAAAAAAATTAAGTTTGAAATGTAACTTTTAGGCAACATAATAGTCGTTACCTAGAACTGTGGTTACTCTAAGTCCACTTAAAATAATAAAATACCACATATACACATACATATAATAGTTATTGAAAATTTGGTGGTCATGTGAAGTCTGCCAACACGCTTTAGAGAGCGCGATTGATTCTTTCCTGTCCGAAATATCTTTTCAAAAACGTAGGACAATGCTTGAGTGCATTATCGAATCAGATATTTTTAGTAAAAACCTGCTGGACATCTTATTGTGCTTATATTCCTGTATATTATTGTCTTCGAATCCTTAAAAATACACTTATTTATTTTGTAATTACATTTTATAAAGTGACAAATGTTTCAAATAAGAGATATTGCTTTCAAATAAGAGTCAATTCTTATAATTTTTATAACTGTTGACATTTACTTTTCACAGCAAGCATAGCTCAATTTAGGTAAGACACATAACTTTTTTACGGAGAATTAACTAAGATCAACTTAGTTAATTAATTTTAACATTTGTAACATAAAACTGTTTATATAATCAAACAATTCCTTAAGTAATATTAAAAAACTCGTATTGCCTTTTCTCCGACCTAAAAATGGATTGAAAAGAAACGTAGACGAGAAGAAATAATGAAATATCTTCATCCAACCCTTCTAATTAATAGCCATCACTGTCTGCTCCACTCTCGAGGGCTGACAACGCTTTCAAGTTTTTTAATATGCTTCCTCACCTCCGTAAAACAGAAAGGATAATTGCTTTTTTCCTCAGCTAAGTTTCAAGTCCTCCCCGGGCGCGAATCTCGCTACAATTAGGAAAGTTGCCGATGTTTTACTGTTGCAAAGTATTCTGACATACACTTCGCGAAATAGGTACCCTTCAAGTTAAATACGCGTGTCTTAAACTGAGAATTTAGACGTTTTACATAAAATATAATGGTTAGCATGCGATTTGTTTTTATCGCCACACTTTTAGTATATTAATAATTTATTAATTTATATTTATAGTTTAATATTACAAGGACTTAAATAAAAGTGCCTTTGTTCAATTTTCTTGATTATTATTAATTTTGATAGGTAGTTCTTTACATTAGTTTATAAAAAGATTCCATAATTCATTCGGTTATCTTGTTTCATTGCATGAGTGAGCGGTACATATTGTAATCAAATTGTAATCGCTTAATACATATTGCAGTATGGTCAAATTGTAATCGCTCTATGCTGAATGCGTGGCGCGTTACGCTGTTTTATTGCTGAAAGTATTTACGTAAGCAAGAAAGCAAGTTGAAAATTCGAAATTAGAATATTATTATTTTTAACAAAAACCTCTTAATGAATTTCCCAACGTCTAACGTACTATACGTCAAAACGCTTTCCCGGTCAAAACTTCTTTTGACCGACGAAAACAGTCAAAAGTATTTTGTTCAAATGTAGTTTACACTGAAAAAGATAGGTAGGTAGTATTGGTCTAGACTGGTGGTAAATATTAATCTAATATAGTTATTTACAAATTTTTTCATTTCGTTTATAAGCCTACTGTCGCTGATATTATTTTTTCGAATATCAGTGATGTGGGTGGGTTGATGTGTGGCTGCTGTTAAAAGTGGTTAAGCCTAGGAAAAACTAGTTTGTCCTAAAATCGGGTTTGACTGGTAACAAAGTGCATTTGACTGCTTTCGTTGGTCAAATGTAGTTTGAACCGGTAAACAATTCTAACTAACATATAATATTGTGTATTTTTAACTAAAGTATTTTATACAACTAAAATATTTTTATATAAGCATTCAGGCCACCTAATGGTAAGTGGATACTGTGGGCCTTATCTATCGATTAACTAGCAAAATGCAGATACGTTATTAACCTTCAGAACTAAGATGCCAATAAAATGAGAGTCCCGCTTTCGTCCCTCATCAAATAGAACACGGTGATTTATGCTGCTATTTTGCGCTGCTATTTAAAGGCCGGCAACGCATCTGCGATTCCCTTTCTGGTGTTGCAGCTGTTCGTGGGCGGCGGTAGTCACTTACCATCAGGTGAGCCGCATGCTCGTTTGCCCCCTCTCCTATAAAAAAAAATATGCTGAGCGAGCGTAGTCATTTACCGATCGAGCTGATCTATTTATGTTGCAGCCATAATTCGGTGAAATTTTTAAATTATTTTAATCTTGTATAAGTGTATAAACAATGACTCTGACACTGGTCTACGTTCCTGATTACCGAGTCGCATGTCCAGGGTTTGTGGAATAGAATAGGATAGAATAGAATAGAATAATTTTTATTCAATATAGATTACAGTACATAATAATTATTGAAAATAATTTTTTTTTCGCAAAAAAACCTCTGTCCTGAGAAGAACCAGCAAAAACCTGGCAGGACTTTAAAAAAAAAAGCACAATTTACAATATAATATTTTATAGAATTGTTATGAAAACATTTAGAAAGAGCACGGTAGCGATCACCTCATTCCCAAGGGTTATTATCAGTTATGTACTTTTTAGTAGTACGCTTACTAGACAATTTTTGCTTAAATTATTTTATGTAAAATTTGACTTATGTATTTAATTAATTAATAAATTTGATGTAAAAATAGAAAGAAATTAATGACAATTGGATATGTAACATTATTTAATTATTGACATAAGAATAATAATTAATATATGACATTGACCTATAATAATAATCTTACTTGACATAATAATACTTACTTATATATTTGATGGCATTTTCTGACACTGTGGCATAATAAATTAATTATCAAATCAACTAAATAATATTAAATAATTTTATATTTTGTTAAATTAATATATGTTATTAAATTCGATAAGTGTTGTTGTTTAGGTTACTTGACCATTAATATTTGCACACCACTAAGGTAGAATATGTAGAACGAATTATACTCAAACACCATTGTACAACCATATTCTTGCAAATAAAGATTATTATTATTATTATTAATAAATAATTTAAACCCTTTGATTGATAAGATCTGTATATTTTCTGGGACTTTGTTGTAAAAGCGTATACATTGCTCCGTGAAGGAATTACTGACTCTTTGGAGTCGACGAGTAACTGGTGTAACTAAGTTTAAACGTAACGGGTATAACTAACTTATAATGTATCCAGTCGGAGTAAGCATTTGTGGAAAAAATAAAGTGTTGGTTTTTCGATTTAAATGTGCTGAGATTGTACCCATAACTTTATCATGGCATCCCAGTCTTTCTCAGATCTTATCGCATACCTAAAACTTAATCGGATCACTTGAGGGTAGGGCGTGAGAGTGCTTCTTATGTACAAAATACTTACAGTATCATAATATACCCTGTACAGAAGACACCTTCAGATAAAACTTGGTACTTACAAACCGTGTCACAGTCAGAAAAACATCGTCATCTTAATATAAGACATATAAGCAATATTAACAGCAATATTATTGCTTATACAATTTTACTATTAACCGCTTGTAGTGGATCAGCGATATGATATAAAAAAAAAAAAAACGTAAGACGTGGACAATCCTTTGGGTTGGAAATTGAATAGTTGGATTACGCGACCTACAGGGCTCGCTGGCTGGGTTAGGGTTGCTTAAAGTCGATTTAATATGCGATTTTATATTTGCATTGTTTTTTGAAACTACTATTTTATTCACATTCAATTTTTTTCTACTTTATTGATTAAACAATATTGGGAACACTTTAAAAAAGGATTTTAAAATGATAAGAAGTAATAATTTACTTCTCATCATTTTAAAATGTGGCAGTAATAAGGTTTAATAGAAATATGAAACTAAGCAATATTAATAAATTAGTTACTTATCTGGTGTTTTTTTTTTTATAATGACACGTCAAATAAAATTGGTTTTGAGTCAAAATCATTATTTGTACTTCAGTTATTACAACGAGATGAAAAAGTTCCCTACATACGAACGTATGAAAGTAAACGAGACTGTGGATATATATTATTATAGAAAATGAACCATTAAAACAGCTTCCAAATTGAAAGCAACAACAAATAATAAATTATATAAATAAAAATTGAAATATAATCGTTCCTTAAAATATGATTTTGATTTTGAAAGAATATGTATGTTAAATATTTAGTTATTTAGTTAACATCGAAAGAGCTAAAATTTCATTTGAGGGATAAGTGGTAATTGTATATATATGCAAACAAATTAAAACAAAGAACTTCAGATGTGTTGTCACGTCTAGGACGAAGACAGAATCGCTCACTGTATGTAATTTGTATTAAACTGTTGTATTTTTTAACTTCAATATTAGTTCGAAGACAAATCGCAGCCCTGAATATAAGCTCAGGTATATTGTTGGACGTTCAGGACATGATTACGCGTGCCATTGTGTCGCAGACGTAGAGCGCAATTAAGTATTAGGCTTGGTCTATAGCTAGCTAGATGCTTGCGGGGAACCATTTTCTAAGTGAGTTTGTTTGTTTTATTGTAAGTATCAGATAAAAGACGTAAGAAATTATTGTGAAATATATAACTAATTTTTGGATTTGATTACTACGTAATTACAATATGACAAATGTGGTTATTATCCACTGATAATTGTAATGATATATTTGCCTCAGAACCTTGCTCTCTGGCATTTTTTGGGGTAGGCTTATGTGTTTTTAAACGTGGTAGAGCGATGCTGCAGCTATATTAGTAGTATAATTGAAGCACGAATGAGTCGGCTGGACCGGGGAAAAACACACTCACAGAATACCAGCGTAAATAGCAGCTTAACACTGCTGTGTTTCGTATGGTGAGTGTAGAGAACCGTAGACCCTTTTTACTGAAAAAGAGGCATTCCATCTTAGTCCTCAGGGGTAACAACGCATCTGCATTTTGATTCTTAATCGAGGATAGGTGTAGATGTTTATGGGTCACAGAAACCACTTACCATCAGGTGGACTTTGTTCTCGTTTATCACCCTATCCTATAAAAAAAATGTTCAGCAGTGGACCGTGTAGTGCCGGTGTAAGAATATCCACTACCCCATATCTGTAAGAGACTGTAAGAGGCGACAGAGGGATACTAAAACCGAAGATGTGCGGCAACATATTTCTAATAATAATTCAAAATATTAAAAAACTGCGGTTGCCAAACGATATGTCAAGTGTGGCAAATATCACGAAATCCTCCTTATGAGGCAGTCTATGGGAGTAGCCTATGTTCAGCGGTGGACTTTTATAGTCTGTTATGGGTTTATGAGTGGACTATTGAAGGGCTGTAATGGATGGAATGATATAGTTGATGGCCACGTCTATGCGTATTCATGACTACTAGTACATGAACAATCTAACAAGTTGTTTTAAAGTATCATGCTCACTGTAAATATTTAATTATAAAAACATAAACCTACATAATAAAGGCACATATACTACTTATACATTTGCTTTCATTATTTAGGTATTTACAATAAAAAATACATACATAATAAAACAACAGCTTGATGCAGCTGTGTTTCGTATGGTGAGTATAGAGAACCGGAGACCCTTTTTTCTGGAAAGGAGGCATTCCATCTTAGTCCTCACGGGTGACAACGCATCTGCATTTTGATTCGTAATTGAGGATAAATGTAGATGTTTATGGGCCACAGCAACCACTTACTATCAGGTGGACTGTGTGCTCGTTTGTCACCCATACCCTATAAAAAAAAAATATGTACTTACTTATATATACCGTCGATGTGTCCGATTTTATTGAGTTAAACCTCGACATCAGAAGTTATTATGGAGAAATTCTTTTAATTTTTGGTATGTGTGTTTGTATGTGTCTATATATATATTATATTATGATATGTATGGTATCAATACACATAGGACATTAAGAAATAGAAAAATGAAAAGTAAAACAACATTTTCCTGCCATTATTCAATTGTTTTTCTGTTCGCCGAAACTAGTGAATCTAACGAAGAAATTCGAAACATTCTGAAGTTTTATTACAAAAATAGGAAAAATACGACTCAAGCCGCGAAAAAAAATTTGTGACGTTTATGGACCCAATGCAGTGTCAATAAAAGTAGCAAAAAGTTGGTTCTAGCGTTATCAATCCGGGAATATGACGTCAAAGATGCAGCTCGCTTTGGTCGCCCTCATACGGATAAAGTGGATGCCCTTTTTGAAAAAAAAATGGAGCTAGATCAGTATATAAGTATTTACGAGATAGCCAAGCATTGAGGATTGACCACAAAACAGTTCAGGCCCATTTGAAAAAGTCTGTCTATACAAAAAAGCTTGCGATTCTCTATTGAAACGTAAGTGAAGCTCCACAGACTGTAGCGATATCTGGATTAACACGCAATAAGGTGATGCTGTGTGAATGGTGGGATTGGAAGGGCAACGTTTATTATGAGTTCTTACCGCCGCGTAACACCATCGATTCAACTGCCAACAACTAATGAGATTCAAGCAAGAAATTGAGAAAAAACGGGCGGAATTGATCATCAGAAATGGAGTGGTCTTTCTCCATGATAACGTCGGACTACATACGTTGCTATATATATATATATATATATATATATATATATAATTGTATGTCTAAGTAATACATATTCTTTGTTAATTTTCACATAAATAAAATTGAAGTGTCTGTTTGTAATGTCAAAATTAAAGTTTTTCACTAAATGCATATGAAAGTAAATACGGTACTTATAACTAAAGTACAAGTTTTAAAATTTTTGTTTGTTTGTCTGTCTGTCTGTCTGTTTGTTCCGGGTAATCTTTGAAACGGCTGGACCGATTTTGACGGGACTTTCACTGGCAGATAGCTGATTTCATAAGGAGTAACTTAGGTTACTTTTATTTTAGAAAAAGTATTAGGGTTTTGCGTAAAAACATAAAAACCCTAACACGCAAGCGAAGTCGCGGGGAACAGCTAGTCATACTTATACCTCACCGGCACGGAAACTTGGCCACTCGTGAATTTGCTGATTATTTGCACTGAAACGTTTTTTTAACAGTAAATTAAGGGTAGATGCATTCAATAAGTGTCTCTAATGGTCTTAGAACGTAGAAATTTAATGTTTACTTCACTGAAATTTTTCTTTTCAAGATAACATGTTTTCACTAAAATTAACATCTTTCCATTGTCACTTTAAAAACACTACAAAGTTAAAAATTAAGTCTGTTTATTTATTGTCTATCAGTTTTAATATCGGGTGTTTCCTCCTCTAGCCCTGATAACCGCTTGCATTCGATCTGGCATGCTTTGAATGATGTTTCTGACATCAACTTGCGGTATGCTGTCCCAAGCGGCCAGCGCTGCATTTCGGAGCTCATTTAGAGTTTGTGGCGGTTTGGAGCTGGACTTTATCTTTCTTTTGAACATACCCCATACATGCTCAATTGGATTTAAGTCCGGGCTACGAGCTGGCCACTGTAATTTTTGTATTCCAACCTCTTCCAGATATTCCTCTACACAATGTGCGACGTGCGGGCGTGCATTATCGTGCATGAGGAGGAATTGGTCGTGTCCAATGAATCCCGAATAAGGCATTACGTGCTCCTGAAGAACTTCCTTGATGTATCGAGTAGCTGTAAGCCGATTATCGACGATGACCAACTCTGTACGTGCGTCGGAACTTACACCTCCCCATACCATTATTGAGCCTCCATGGAAACTCACAGTTTGGGTGGTGGTAATGGGTAGAAACCTCTCTCCTCTTTTTCTCCACACTCGTTCTCGACCGTCTGGAGCACGTAAAGCTATTCGACACTCATCTGTGAACAACACTCTAGCCCATTGCTCGTGGGTCCAATTGACATGTTCTCTTGCGAACTGAAGTCGGGCTACTCGGTGCTGTCTGAGAAGTTCTGGACCTCGTGCTGGTTTACGAGCTTTTAAATTCACTTCCTCCATTCGTCTTCTCACCGTACGCTCACTAACATTAACGCCTCTTGCGATTTGGAGCCGCTGGCGTATCTCAACAGCGGTCAGGTAGCGGTTTCTCAAAATCTCCATAACAATAAAACGATCGTCCCGGGCCGATGTGCACTTTACGCCCCCACTGCCTGGCCTGCGGGTGTAGCGTCCTGTCTCCTGGTATCGTTTCAGTGAATACTGCATTGAGGACCGTGGTACGTTAAGCACAATAGCAACTTCACGCTGTGTCAGCCCTTGGTCAATTAATGCTACTGCTTGTGCAACTTGTGCTGGTGTTAATGGCATTTTTATTGGCTTTAAAGCACCTTTAGTTATTGAATTAAGACACAAGATCACAATAATTGAATAACCTTACAGTAAACTTTTCACAACACACAAATTTAAAATGTGAACTTAGTCGCTCAAATGACCCGATTCAACTAAAAATTAAAGAATTCGTCATGGTGCACTTAAACATAATGAATTACCCTCTTGAACTTGAGAGCAAACATTTTTTGACATACCTGCATAACAAACATTCATCAGAAACACTTAAAGCTTTTGCTATCGCGAGATAACCGCTTGGCCAAGATTCCGTGCCGCTGAGTATTTGTCGTTCTTTAAATCTTTCTCTTACAAATCATATTGCACTTCCAAGGTAATGTTCTCTGCTTAGTTATAGGTTGATTGGTTAATTAGGTCTTTGTACATTTTTGTGCAACGAACCTTAAATAAATAAATGATTTCAAGCTCCGAGAATATTCCTAAAATTACTCAATCTTTTAGTCATCTTCGCTTTTTTGGTATTTAAAATGTAAATTAGTACGACAAGTACACCTCCTCTGCCTCGAGTGCCAACTTTGCCTTCACGTGGTGATTTCTAGCGGACGAGGCCGTAGCGACAGACTGGCGATGAGAAGCAGCATTACTGGGAAGGTAAAACCACTGTGCTGACCAACCCACCTGCTCGTTGTGATGAAGTAGAAAAAATGTCATCTATAGATGTTAACAATACACACAAAACTAAAAATAATTCTGTGATGAAAAAATATTTGTAGTTTAGATATTCGTAGGCAGAACACGAAAATAATAAGTACGCCTGCCGTTGAGCAAGAAGGTCAGAGATTTTTGTTTTAATGTCATTCATATTTAATACAATGGCTTGAAATTATCTTTGTATATACCTACTTATAATAATAAAGATACTCTATTGCGAAATATAAAATTGGATTGCATTAAAAGATAAACAATATGAGCTAGTCGTCGTATACAAAACTTGGCAAAACTCGCTAAGTAATTGCAGACTAGTTAACAAGTGCGGTGGCATTGCACGCCACTTAAGTGGTAAATTCGAGGAAGCTGTCATCTGAACACAACTCGTTGCAATCGTTGAAGTGGTCTGCTAACGAACACGCGTGTCAAAGCGAAACACTTCATTAGGTGAGCGACGCTCTTCGTCCGCCCGCCGCTCCGCTACGACCCTCGCTGTCGCCCCCGCGCCCGCTTCACCCTCCGCTCCTACCTCCAACCTCTATTTAGTGGGCGTCTTACCGACTCCGCTGCGCTAATTAGACGACGCCGACTCTCCTCTCATTAGTGTTGAAATTATGCAGTTTGCTGGAATTCGGGTTAAATGTGAGGTCGAGGAGTCGATTTTTGAGAAAAATGTACTATATTCTGTGCTATCTGTGCGACGTATTTTCATATTAATCAATGAAATGTATATTTAATTGATAATCTACGTGGTAGAGCCATGCTGCAGCTATATTAGTGGTATAGATGTAGCACGAATGGGTCGGCTCGAACGGGGAAGGACCATGCTCTCACAGAAAACCAGCGTAAAATAGCAGCTTAACGCTGCTGTGTTTCGTATGGTGAGTGTAGAGAACCGGAGACCCTTTTTACTGGCAAAGAGGCATTCCATCTTAGTCCTCACGGGTGACAACGCATCGGTCGCAGTGGCCACTTACCATCAGGTGGACTGTGTGCTCGTTTGTTACCCTATCCTATAAAAAAAAAAACTTATATTGTAACTCCTTCTATGAGTTGTTGATATCAAAATTATGTTATAAATCTAATGTAAAAAGATAAATATCATTATAAGTCATTAAATCATTTATTTTCTTTATAAGTAAGCAAAGAGAAGTGGCTAATTAAATACCGGAATCAAAAAAATGTGTCGAGAAACGTGAACGATAAAATTCCCTCCTCATTTAGGTAAGCGGGCGAAAACCGGTATATTTGTAAGTAGGGAAACGTCCTCTCGGGCAAACAACGTTTATCTACAGCACATTGGGTTAATGAATGGGGGAGGAAGACTGAGAAGTAGGCATTATTTTAATTAGAAAAATTGCTGGTGAATTTCACTCGGGGGCTCGGGTACACTTCATTTACACAAGCATTGCTATATAAATGAACTAGGCACAGTATTCGACAAACAGTTTGCATTTTGTGAATGTTCACCGTAATTTGTGTTTGATGTCAATTACCTTAAAGAAATATTGGACGTTTCATTAAACTGGATATTCCATTTACCGCACTCCGGACCTTTGACCTGAAAATACAAAAGGGAATTGTAACAATAAAGCATAAATCGTTAGCGAGTATTTCGCGCTACTGTAACCTGTCCATTAGGTAATAAATAAACACAACAGAATGAAGAATTTGGCTGCGTTAACGTCGATCCACCCAACTCCCAACAAAGCAGATAGATCGCAAGGTTGCGAACGAAAAAACGCCGCATCATAGTTAAATCATTTACGAAATATTGACAACAATAAATTATTGCTATACGACGAGGACTTTAAAAAATTTCGGTTATTAATATTTGTTTTCTTTGTCCCGGACCACGTGTCCCCACACCTGAACTCTGCGAATGACGCTGCCAAAAAAATTGCAAAAAATATACGAGGCTAGGCGAAAAAGAGCACAGGCGCAAACAGACAACAGCCAGTTTGAATGATTGCTTCCCTGGAAGAGCGGCAAGTCCATTTTTCACAAGTGCCATTCACCGCTTTCATGTTTCGTAGGTACTGTGTATATTATGTATATTTTTTATTTATCGTACCACCCCACCCCCCTGCGCGGCCCTCAGCCAAATTGATATTCGTCGAATGCGAATTTACGGCGTCCAATTCCTCACTGTTTTATTCATTTAGTGATTTCGCGATGGTAAACACGCAGGTAGATGTGTTTAATTTCGAAATGAATGTTTATTGCCGCGTTTCCGTTTTGTTTTCAATTATGTTGCGCCACTATTTGTTTAATGTGAATTTACCTATTTTTGATATGATACTATAAGTTTATTAACTTTAAAATTTCATATATCATCAACCTGTTAAAGGATGTGTGTATGTGTGTGTGTGTGTGTGTGTGTGTGTGTGTGTGCCATTTTTTAATACACTACTATTTTATTCGTATCTCTTTAACCAAAACCAAGGTACCAGATTGTAAAAGGTTATCTAGGCTCTTAGACACTTTTAGAGGTTGGTGGTTGGTTATTATATAGCATAAAGTGTTATGACGTATAAATATGGTAATTGTTAGATTATTATTTTCTTCACTTAATATACGAAACAGAAGCGACTTGAATATTCTCCTGTTACATGAAGGCGTTTTACAAATATAAAATGCACAAAGAATAACCCCGCGGCCTGCAGTGACGCAGCCAAAAATTTAGCCACTGCGCTACCGAGCCGTTTTATTGTCATTTATACATTCTGTGAAAACACAAGCTTTTGAAGAAGAGCTGATAACCTTACATACTCTTCTTTATCTTCACTTTTAATAAAAGTGTAACATCACTCCGGGAATTTCTTCTGCACTGTGGAGACATTTTACATATATGAATAGCATTTGGTCGAACATCCTTACCTGGAATTCATTTGTGGGCCGTACAAATAGATGTTCCGTGCTGGATTCAAACTCGCGATCCGCAGCGCGGTAAAACTTTTAGGCACTGCGCTACCGAATTGTGGTCCACTAAAGATAGTAGCTGATTCTTCTCAGAGTTTTTTCAATCTTTTTATAACACCATTAAATTATTTTAGGTTAGGTCTAGAATAGGTATAACTGCGCGGGATATTTAAATAAACATGTATGAAGAGAACACAAATAAGTGAAATTAAAAATTTTATACAACCGACTTCAAAATAAATTATTAAGGATAACTCAAAAACTACTGGTCAGGCCTTGATCGAATTTATATGGGACGACATGAATATTTTAATGTCTTAATGATAACTTAAAAGTATATATTAATATGTTTACTTCGTTACAAACAGGTAGGTACTTCTTGTTATAATAGAATAGAATAATTTTTTATTCAATATTGATTACAAGTAATTCTTATTGAAACTCATTTTTTACTTTGCCACTGGTTCGAAAAAAATTCTCTGGGAAGAACCAGCAAGAAACCTAGCGGGACTTTTTTAAATAAATTTTACAATATATATGATAACAAACTATTTACAAAAGTTATTTTAGAAAGAGCTTGGAAGCGACCGCCTCATTCCCAGGGGTTATTATCAACCATGTAGTCATTTATATTATAATAGCCCTTTTTATACAGTTCTTGTTTAATTAAATATTTAAACTTTTTAATAGAGATAGCTTGTATATTTTCTGGGACTTTGTTGTAATAGCGTATACATTGCCCCAAAAATGAATTACTGACTCTGTGGAGTCGAGAGACCGGTATCACTAGCTTGTGTTTGTTCCTAGTACTTACAGAGTGTATATCACTTTTTTTACTAAAACTATCTTTGTGTTTGTGATTTTTCATAAATATATACTGAGAGACCAAAGTTAATATATTTATTTCTTTTTCTCTAAGACACTCTGTCGGTTTAAGGTTACAAGTAGCTCTATGGCCCTCTTCTGCATAACTAAAATAGTTTCTAAATCAGCCGTATTTCCCCATAGTAAAATCCCATAAGACATTATGCTATGGAAATAACTGAAATAAACTAATCTAGATGTCTCGACACTAGGGAGATCTCTAATATTTTTTACAGCATAAGCTGCAGAGCTTTAGTCTGCTTGCTAATTTGGATATATGGGGGCCTCACTGAAGCGTTGCGTCGAGAGTGATGCGAAGAAAAACAGAGGATTCAACAGGGCTCATTTCTGCCCCATTTAAAAACATATTAGTATTCAGATTATTAGAATTCGTAATAAGTTTCCTGTTTATTACATCTTCGACAGGCTTCCCTTTTAAGGTAAATTTAATGAAGAGCAACTACGACAAGAGCACTTTAATTGCGTAAATGGGAGTGAAATGGTTTTAATATATTATAGAATATAAAAAAGAAAAATTTTAATTGAAATTGCAAAATTTTTAATGATTTCTTTAAGACTATAATAACTCAAAGACTATCGATCAGACCTTGATCAAATTTATATGGAACTACATGAGAAGCACCAGTTTTCAAATAAAATAAGAATCATCGAAATCGGTTCACCTAGAAAAAAGTAATGACGTACACACATAAAAAACATACAGTCGAATTGAGTACCTCCTCCTTTTTGAAGTCGGTTAAAAAACAAGTGCGCTCTCGATATTCAATGTTACTGGGAACTGATAGTTAAAGATGACTGAGTGTCGTGTTTTCAGATAATCTACGTGAAAGCGGAGGTTGTGCAGGGAATTTTAATAGCTAGCCATCTTTATGATGATTATTCTCGTCAGGTATACCTCAAAACTTGAAAACAAGATTATACCACCAATGCGTGTTGCCAGTGATGACATGTGGATCTGAGACGTGATCTGAGACTGCTGGCCGTATGAGGAAGCTCAAGGTCACTCAGCGAGCTATGTGGAGGACTATGCTCGGAGTTTCTAAGCGTGAGCGTGTGAGTTTTTACGCAATATACTAAGAAATGAGGATATCCGCAGTAAAACCAGAGTCACCGACATAGCGAGATATCTGAGATTACCGACATATCTGAGGTCATGCATAAGATCGGTGTTTCCTTGATTGAGTCGAGCATAGATCTCAATCTATAGGAAAGCAAGCTCAAAACCTCCCTGTGCGTTAATCCTATACAAACTAGCCTCCTGGTCTAAGTAAAGACCAAGGGGCGTTAGGCCTAGAAGTGCATTAAGAGCCGCTCCAGGCGATGATCGCATCGCTACAGATGCCACTATGCAGGCAGTCCTTTGTTGACTATCTTGTCTGTTCGCAGTCGTCTTTTGAAGAATCGGCCTCACTATACTGCTTTACAGCCATAGGATCATACTGGGACGCAAGCCCCAGTTGTTCTCGACACAAAGAGCTATTTCTTTATCCGCCAGCGCTTTTTCGACCCTGTCAATAACACTGATCAGGGCTGTTTCCGTAGATTTGCCTCTGCGGTAAGCATGCTGGTTGTAGTGTATAGGTCTCGTAGCTAGAACTAAATCCCTAATATATCTACATATAACCTTTTCCAATGTCTTAAGAAGAAAGGAAGAAAGGCTTATAGGTCTAAAGGACTTTGGTAAAGCGTAGTCCGTTCTACGAGTCTTAGGTATGAATAGAACTTTGACAATCGTTCATCGTTCTAAAATATATCCCTATGCAAAACTTGCTCTGAAGATTTTTACGAGACAAGGAAGGATATCGATACCCCTCTGTAGATGGATGGACATTATTCTATCCTCCCCACTTGTCTTATATGGTTTAAAGGAGTCTACAGCCCACTGCACCAGGTTTGGCCTTATTATCTTTGTAGCCCTACACCAGTCCTCATTAAAAGACATTCGTAGGGCTCTGAAAGAGTTCAAGGCCAGAGTCATATATGACCCTGGGAAATGGGTTGACGCTAGTAGCTCCAGTGTTTCCTTTTCAATATTCACTATTAGTGAAGTCACCATCAGGCTTTTTAGCCGATCTGATTAGGTTTAGCTTTCGATAGCATTTTGTGTAGTCTTGCACTGCGAGGCAAAGACTCAAATTCCTCGCATAGCTTCCTCCACGATGCTCTCTTAGCTTTCTTAATTTCTTTATTATAATCGGTTAGGACTGCTCTATAAATATCTCATTCTTTGTTTTTTTAGCCCTATTGAATAGTTTCCTGGTCTTTTCCCTAAGATGCTTTAGCTTAATGTTCTACCAAGGAACTTTTCGTGTTGAGGTCTCGGTTTTGACAGGACAACTGCCTTTGAAGGCTTCATGGATACCTACGGTTACCGTCTCCGCGGCTAACTCCAGACCTTCAATCGTTTTTATGCTTTTAGGAAACGTTTTCAAATTCCTCCTTAGGCTATCTCTATAGACATCCCTGGAGGTCATAAGTAGGTATCCGGTATCAGTAATCCGGCCTTGGGTCACTGTCACTCTCGCTGATGTCGTTCTAGTCTCACTCCTCGAGGTGGGGTAGTTCAGGCTCAATTGCCGCGTCAGAGCCTCCCCTGACCTTAAAAGTTATCATTTTAAAGCCAAGGACGACTCTGCCGCCTGCCACTCGGAGAGCCTCCGCCGATGGGTCGATCAGAGAATAGTGTACTAGAAACACATTCTCCTTGTCCCTACATTGGGGATTTTCCAGAGCTCGGTATGGAGCCCTTCATTTTGTGCCCTCAACAGCACAGCCACCTACTCTGGAGAGTCAGCTTCGCTGCGGGGCAGAAAGGTAATGTCCAGTTGAGTCTTAGGCGGTTTGCTCTCTGTATTATGAGAGCTTTGCCTCCGGCCAGGGTTTCAGTTTTCCGAGCTCACCCACAATCCAGTCCTGGCTTGCCTTATTCAGGCACGCTACCAGAATCCGACCTGGCTTATGGATGAAACCCGAAAGTTTTGGTCCCATCCCGGCTGCACTCCACAGGCTGTCTTAGCAATAGCCTGCGTTAGTGCCCGGTGGACCAGCCGTATCTGCTCCAAGCTCATAGGATTCGAATTGCAAATTCCTACACGCGCGGAGCCAGCTACGGCACTGAAACTGAGCTTTTTCTCCCCCGTTGCCAGCTTCACAAATTTCCTGCGCTGGTTTTTGGGGGACTTCTTCTCAGACCGACTCAGTTTTTTCAGGTACTCAGGTTTGGGCAGAGGAATTTCGTCCCAGGGCTTCTGGCAGAGAGAGAGAGGGCCTCTTCGGCTCCTATCTCAGCTGCTATCAGCCTTCGGTACCTATTCCGTGCTGCCCCAATAAGCTTATAAGTCCTAGTGAGTCCATTTTGGTCCTACGAGTAGCTAGGGAAAAATTCGATCACCCCCGGCAAAGCCCCGCATGCCGGGGGAAGGGCTAAAATACTACCCAAATTACCCTGGTCTCGGGTAGGCACAGTTTGAGACTGGACTCCTCCCCAGCCACGCATTCATCGGCACGCTACGCTTAACACCTTCGATTGGGTTAAAATAGGAGAATGGGGGCGGGATAAAAAGAAAAGAAAATGAGGATCGTCTGAGTGTTTCTGTTCTGTCTGTTTCCTGTTGAACCAGACCAAATAACAGACGGTAACCACGTGAAGGAAGAACTCCTCAGACTTGCCCTGGGCATCAACACGACCTGCGCTCTCCCCCAGAGCCATTCGCCAAACTTCTAGGGAGTCCAGTAGTCTTAGGAAATTCAAAATAACTCTTTGACGAACTGACAGACACCGAAGTGACTCTAAAAGTGATCGAATTTCGCTAAATTTGGCACGGATTTTAATGATGTTTCTAAATTGAAGACCACGCGAGCGAAGCCGCAGGTAAAAAGCTAGTTATAAGTATAAAAACTGTTTGTTATATCGATGTATTATTAAATGAATTAAATTAATAACTCTCCCTTATCATGTCACTCACCTAGACTAATCGATTTAGCATAACCGCCGTAACTCCCACTGATATAGGTATAGCCCTATGTCTAATGACGTAAAAAGTACATCCCCGCTGTACAATGTCGGACAGAACGTAAAAAGATTATACACAAGGGTTGAAACAGAAGTACCATTTTTAGGTAAAAGCTTTTTTTTATATTTTTGGTATATATTGCTTCAATTTTTATGCTAAAGTATCTAATTTATATAATTTTAACGCGAGATAAAAAGAGGAAATATAGGGTTAATTACAATATGTGACAAGTCCCAAATATCTTATAGATAATAACGTAACATACAATTTAGGTTAGTAGTATTTTCTTAATTTCAATCTTAATCAAATAATTTATTTATATTTAGAAATTTATTATGTGATTAATTAACTTAATTACTCACATTGTAAATTTCTATAGATAGATACAGATTTCATAAGTGAATAATATGTTACAATTTATGTGCTAATTTATATTATATTTAACTACTATTTAATAAATATATATGTCCTCATAGAGGTTTTTTAGTGTTAGGTAAAAATATTGTAGACCATTGATAATTTAATCGCGCCTCTAAGCAAACTAGGGGTCACAAAACCACGTCGTCATCGGATGGTAATTTGAATGCGGCCGCTTAGCCGAGTGACGGCCGCTATGACTGATGAGGGAAGGGTGAAGATAGTATGATCACAGCCTGTCATCGGCCTTGTGTACAATTTTACATGTCGCCTTAAAGGAGTTGCGTTGTCATTTCATGTGTTGTAATTCAGGTGGAAACATTTGGTTAAAATGTGACTTGTTTGTATATAATAAAAAAAATGTTTCGTATACGTCATGGCCGTTTTGACATCAATAAGTTGGTTAAGTAAAAAATTCTTGCAAACCAAATTATTATCTCAATGATTATGTAACTTAAAAACTTGTTACTCTTTTATAAAGTGGCAAACGAACTAACAGTACACCTGATTCTTGATGGTAAGTGTGGCCGTAACAGTCCATGACACCTGCAATCAACTTCAAACCAAGAAGGTTGTAGATGCGTTGTCACCTCTGAGGACAAAGATTGAATGTCTGATAGCCTGTGAATAATCACACACTGACTCTGACCTTTCATATTATAAACCGCAATACCGGCACTCTTACTTCACGGCAGAAATAGTTAACAGTGTGGTATTATTTTTTATGGAAGGTAGGCAAACGAGCATAGGGCTCGCCTGATGGTTAGTGATCACCGTCGCCCATGAACATCTGCAAAACCAGGGGAATCGTAGTTGCTTTGCCGACCATTCATACCCAGGCGGACTTGCATCTTTGACTTTACGTTACTGGTTTGGGTATTTTGAGTCTGGTGTAAAAAAACTAGGATTCTTATATCGTCATCTGACGGAAGCTGTAAGATCTATTTGGCATTTCCTCTCCCGTTGCCTCTTACGATACTAAGGAGACGGAGTAAGCTGATGAATTTTTTACTCATATACATAGCTGCTGCGGGAATAAAATTCGTTAATTTAAAAATGTTTTATTTGGTTATATAAGTATAAGTATTTTAATAACAGTTAAAGTATATAATTCGATCATGTAATGAAAGTAATAATATATTTAATGACACAATATATTATTCTGTATTAATATGAAATGTTGGTGCACTATAATGCCCATTACCTATGGTAACAGAACAACCCAGTTCTAAATTCAAATTACGTAAGGAATACATTAACCGGGCGTCAGGCGGGCCAGCAGGCGACGCCGACGCCGCCAATGGCCCGTGAATGAATGCGAATTGGCGTCGCCGCAAACGGCCTCTGCCCGATTGTCGACGCCCGAACGCCACGACTCATTGCCAATGCAACAGTAAGCCTCCAAATTCAGCCCGTGCCATGTATTTGAGGCCAATCTTTGCGACGATTGTGAGTTGGACGTGGTCGGTGATTTTTCGCGGCCGATTGAATATTTCTGGGACGCAACCTCAAATTTACATAATGGCAACAAATTATTAAAATTATTTTTAACAATAAATCTTATGTTCTATAAATTTAAAAAGATTAAATGTACTTAATTTAATTTTTTATATTTCCTTGCACCAAAAATTTGAATAAAATTCTTTGTCTAATCTGATTTCCACCATGTAGTGGCGGTGTAAGAATATCCACTACCCCATATTGTACCGTCGACGTCGTAAGAGGCAACAGAGATAAATAACCAGCAAATAAAACTGCGGTTGCCAACCCGCTTGCCAAGCGTGGCAACTATGGCAAATATTTCCCGTAGGAGGCAATTTATGGGGAGGCCATATGTTCGAGGCATAGGTTGAATGTTCAGCAGTGAACTTTGATAGGCTGTAATTAATAAATTTAAATTAAAAATAATTAATAAATTCAAAACTTGGTGATAATTAATTAATTTGGTGATAGTTTTGAAATAAGTACATGTACTTATACTATTTAGTTGCTATAAATTTATAATATCTTGATACCGAAGTTCTAAATAAAGGAACAAAACCCCGTTTTGAAGTTAACATACTGCTAATTAAAAAAAATGTGCATGTAACGTTTCTGCGCGGTTGAAGTAAAACTTTTTAATATTAATACTAATAAATATTAATATTTAGTTAACTTATATATATATATATATATATATACACATATTTGTTTTATTGTTATTATTTTTAGTTTATATGTACAAGGTTTTACTTATTAATATTAATATTTTTTATCAAGAAAATAATAATAATTATTATTTTTTGCAAGTGGGACATTATTTGACTGCCTCTTCTGGGTTATTGAATATTACACAAGATCCAAATTTTTTCCAAAATTTACAATACGATTCGGAATCCTCTCATTTGTAAGCCGATTCGACAAATTAAGGCAAGCTTCGACGCAAGTTTATTGTGGTTCTTCAGCAAGTTCACAAACCACCCACCTTCTGAGCTTATTTTGACGCAAATGGGTCATACAATTAATTCTTTTTTAATCGATATCAATATATTTCGATGTTAGAATTTCAATTCTATTGCCAGATATCATCTTTAAGCTATACAATAACGGTAAACGGCAATTTTATAGGTAAGAACCGAATACTAAACTTTATCATGCTTCACACGCATTTCATTTCATTGAATGTGTAAGCTTGTGCTTGTAGATTTGCTTCTGTGAAAAATTTCTTAACGTTGTAGGCCCGCCTTTTCAGGTGAATAACTAATTTAATAATTTACTTTCTACTAAAAGAAGTTAAATTGTCTAACACTCGGCGTTAACATACTTCAAAGTATTCATTATCATCATCATCATTACATTACATTACAACCTATTAAAGTCGACTGCTGAACGTAGGTCTTTCCCATAGATTGCTTCATTAGTGGGGCATCGCCATAGTTGTCAAGCTTGGCAAGCGTGGCAATAGCAGAATTTAACTATGTTGCGTTGTTATCAGGAAGATGCTGCTGTCTTGCTTCATTTACATCTGTCACCTCTGACGTTACGAGCTACGAAATGATAGATAGTGTGTTTTCTTACACAGTAACTACACGGCGAATCTTTATATATAAATATGCAATGAAATTTTGCACACTGAGTGCAGTTTGGTCTAACTTGATAGATAGGATAGTTTTGATCCCTATAAGTGACCCTAAATTTTTTTATTAAGAATTCTATAGGACACAGGGTCGTCGGAGAGGGCAGAACAACGTCTGTCTGGCCAGCTAGTTGTCTTCTAAGGAGGTATTATCATTATTTAATTAGTGAAAATCTACATAAACTAGTGCAGTTGTATATGATCTGATTGTTGCAACATTACTTTATCGTAAATGAAAGGAAGGAAAATTTTTAATCAACACGTGAAACCTTTTACGGAGCTGTGGTAGCTCAGGTGTTTGCTCTTCTTCTCAGCAACCCGAGTTCGACTGCCGCTGGCATCCCTAAAATTATTAATCGAAATTTTGACTACTGATACTCATGTACTAGGCGGTGAAGTAGACATCGTTAAGAAACTTAAAAATAATAGATGGCTGTGAAAAAAAAATTAAGGACATGTAAAGGTGTATTCTAATCTCACTACCATGTTACACGTTTCTAAATGTTTTCATAATAATTGTATAAAATACTATATTGTAAATTGTGCTTTTAAAAACAAGTCCCGCTGAGTTTCTTGCTGGTTCTTCCCAGGACAGAGGTTTTTTTTTGCGAACCAGTGGTAAAGTAAAAAATGACTGTCATTTAGTATTATGTACTATTATCTATATTGAATAAAAATGATTGTATTCTATTCTCCACGGAAAGTTTTTTTAAGGATTGGGTAGAACATGACCATTTTTTTCAACTGCTAATCTCACCTGTTGTCGCACATGTTCTCTCCTATTGATTAATAAATAAGCCTTTGATAACCGACTGTTGACAGAAAATACAACCTTTATGCAGAGATATATACCCACTGGTGTAGAGAATATTGACATCCGTGAGTCATAACACTATTTCCATGTTAAGTTGAGCCACATGGTTTTTTTAATTGCTCTTGACGCTTTTATGGTCTTCTTTATACATAAAAAATAAGCTAACTTATTACTTCAGCAAACTTTTTTAGAAAATTAGTTTTCAAATATTGTAACACACAGATTATTTTAGCAATAATTAATAACGTTAGGGGTTATTCAATGGGAAAATACGACTAACTTAAAAGGTATTTTACAGATAAGTGCCATAAAAGATATACTTTATAATCCAGGCTCAGGAGAGCATATTTGAGAACTGTGGGAAAGAAAGTAAAAAATCAAAGTAGAATTGAGAAAAACAAAGACAAAGCTAGTTTACACGGTCGGTACGAAGCGAAGGAAATCATAACTGCGAGTACATCGTCCGTGTTATGATCTAGCTAAATATTATTATAGCCCGCAATTTTCCATGAAAATAAATTAAAAACGCAACAACAAGCTTGTAACGAGCGTTGAACAAAGCCGTCCAATAAATCAAGACGGGCAGGTGAGGCGGGAGAGTGCTGTTTGTGCATTAAGAAGGCCCCGTTTTCCGGCGGCCTTTCTTGGCCCTTTCTTCAGGTTTTAAAAAGGAGTCGACGCCCGATATTTTCGCGTAGTCATCGGCATCACATAAATATTGGAAATGGGGCGGCCCCTTTCTTGTCTCGGTCGAATAATTAATGCGGCATCGTTTCGTTGTCGCTTGTTTTGTTGCCGAAAACGATCGTTGCCGGCGAAGAAATTGGCTAGCGCGGGACGTGTTGATTTTTATTGGTTTAAGGAATTCGATCATGCATATTATATTATAAAGTCTTAATAATTGCTCGTTTTTTAATAAAAAATTA
Organism: Parnassius mnemosyne; assembly: GCA_963668995.1. Taxonomy (NCBI): domain Eukaryota; kingdom Metazoa; phylum Arthropoda; class Insecta; order Lepidoptera; family Papilionidae; genus Parnassius; species Parnassius mnemosyne. The sequence continues at coordinate 39,385,082 of CAVLGL010000148.1, read as the reverse complement.
CTTATCCTATATCAACTTGCAACAGTCCATCGTTAGGTTCTCGAGTAGTAATCTCGTACCGATAAGCGAAGTGTAGGGCGGCCTACCACAGTGACGACCTGGTAAGAAATACAAAAAGTCGATGGATGCTAGTGGGTCAGGATTTTTTTTTGGATTTCTTGGGGGACGCCCATTTCAGCAGTGGACATGTGATGGACGGCAATGATGACCAGTCCATTGGTAGACATGGACCTTTCCTTTGATAGCAAGGAATTGCCGCAGTAGCTCAACTTGCCTTACGGATCGACGAACGCATTACCAGACGTCTCCCGCTCCTTTACGCTGTGCCTTGTCGCCAATTTAGGTATTTTACATGTGCCATATATGTGATAGAATACCGCCATTTAAATCCTTTAGGTCTTTTTAACTTTTCTACAGATGCCAGATGATATAATACCCATGGGACAAAAATACATAGTTTCATATTTAAATTACATAGATTCACAGCCACTTCACACCCGTAAAATTCGAGGGAATAAGTAGAGTGCAAAGAGCTGGACCACACTTAACCCAAAGAATAGGTTTTAATGGAAAATTGTGACAAAAATAATTTAGCCCATCGCCTACACAATCACAAGCCTAATATCTTATTAATCCCTTTTACGATGTACTAGAAAAGTATAATCGCTCACACGTTCTTTTTTCTTATAAGTCCCACATAAACATGGGATCTATATGTCTCGAAGCAACACGAGATAAATAAGTATATATAAATTATTCAACAAAATATTACAGTCTCATAAAATCTTGCGCAAATACAAGATTTTATAAGACTATAATAGGTAGGTAGTCAAATTATACCATATCTATCTATAAGACCATGCGAGATAATAGAATTCTCTTCCGCTGGTATTACGAAGCAAGTAACAAATATATTTAAATTTAATGTTTTGTTGCTTATTGTTTACTGTGTGATGACGTGGAGAAGAATCCGCTACCCCTTAGCGTCCCGTGGCTACCGTATAAGGTGACTATGAATACTGAAAGCCCCTATACTCTTCGATAGAACCCCGTGTATGCCACATGTAAAATATCCTCTTTTGTGTATTTCCCTTTTGACGTTAATGAGATGATATACAGGGATTAGAAAACAAATAAGTCTTGTGATTAAATATTGAAAGCTGCTTGAATTTGAACACGATATGGTACAAGACTAAGCATGAAGGTCAGTCTAGTAACCGTCCATCCATCAAATAATATGACTACATTATTAATTATATTTATTTTATAATGTAATGTTTGTCTATTTACCGGAATGCGGTGGAGCTGTAAATTAGTTTGATATTTTTCGCTGATTAATATACGCAAATATCCCCCTTATGAGGCAACTATCGGGGAAGCCTATGTTCAGTAGTGGACTTTGATAGGCTGCAATGAAATATATACGTATGTTTGTTCGTTTATTTATTCGCTCACAACTAATATAGTTGTCACATTTTGGCAAATATTTCTTTATTTATACATAGATAGATATAAGGGTAACAAACGAGCACACAGACCACCTGACAGTTAGTAGATGCTGTGGCTTATAGACATCTACATTTTATCCTCGATTAAGAATCAAAATGCACATGCGTTGTTACCCCTGAGTATTAATTAAAAATATTCTCCGGATGTAGAGAACATTCACCATACGAAATACAACAACATTAACACCCTGGTTGTCACTCCCTGTTCGAGCCGACCTATTCGTTCTTGAACAGCTCTTCAATCGATTTGTTATGGTATTTTGTGTAACATAATATGTATATCTTGACCTTAAAATAAATATAGTGAAACTGTCAAAAACATGCTACCCAAGACATGTATCGTGGTAATGATATCATATGAATGGTTTAATCGAGGTGTTAATGATCATTTGTTAAATATATATGTATACATATATGTATAGTGTGTATTTGAAATATATCTTATTTATTAATTAGATCGCATCAATCAGGTTCTTTGTTTTAATAAATATTTATTTAATTGTAAATATATTTTACACTCGTATTTTATATTTTATAAATTTGCTCAAATATGCTCGTTAAAACTCAGATAAACTTATAACAAACTAAGTGTTGATACTCGTGTCCGAGTAGCGTATCTGAACATGAAACGAACATTAAAATAAGTTAACGTCAGATAGAGCAAAGTTTGTTTGATGAAACTCTCTCATCAACAAATTTAAGCTTTTATTTATTAGTAATAAATATAGTGTATATCCCTGGTATGTTCTGTTAGGTGTATAGCATTACCTCGTGATAGATATTTACTATATAACGTCAACTTCTATTTTAGATTGAATGATAGACATCGGGGTGACGAATACGCTTGTATTTAAAAGTTAAAATGACACTTAGTTTATTAAAGAAAGCGATGAAAGCAAAAACGCCAGCACCGAAATATCTCGTCTTGCTTAACAAAAAAATGAGCTTATCTCACACACGCAATTTGCGACGGCAATTTTCGTCGCTTCCTCTCATTACCCTGCTGTGATATATTTGCGTGTTTATTACTGCAATTACTTAGAGTAAATCTCACGTCCTTCCTCGCTTCATCCCCGCGCACCCCTGCCTTGGGAGGGTCGCGCCCTCTACCGCCATTTTACCCTCCTTCCGGCCAGCCCTGCCCTTAAGTCTTATGTACCTCGTAAGTTTCTTAGCGGACTTGGTAACCGGATTCAAATTGGGGCGAATTTAGTAGCAATTAATTATGGAGCTGTGTAAACTCTGCCTCGGCGTTCCAAGACCTTGGCTACAGTTATTGACATAACTTAGTACAACTTCCTTGTTTTTAGCATGTTCGTATTCGGATAAGTATGTTCACAATCGTTTAAATACGTATTTTGTATTTAATAGAAAATACTATGTTTGAAATAGTATGTTACCAGATTAAATAAAAATCGTATTATTGCACTTTTTATATATCAAGTAATAGTTTGGATGTAAGTAGGTAATTAGGAAATTATATTTTAATAAAAATATGACTTTATGTATTTTATTACGTGTGGAAATTAAAGTAGTTTTACATGCATATTTTAAAGAACAATCATTATATAGCTTTCAGTGCAAATTTAAACTGGCACATAGCGCTATGTAAGCCAGTACCCTCGGCAGTCGACTTGGCTGTAATTAATTAACGAGCTTAGTTTAAAAGCAGGGCCGTAAGACTTGGCTCGGGTGGAAATCCACCCCCTAAAGTCGCGGGGGGCATTCTTCGCGCCAAGAAACAGGAGGGGGTCCAAGAAGAAATTCGGGGGAAAGTTTATCATATTTAGGCGCAAAATGGCGAATCCAGCGCTCGGATGCCGCCGAGAGATTAATATCAGAGTTTAACTCGCTGCGATGAATTTTGTTGTGAATAATGCTGATGTAACTTTACAGTTTTAATCATGAATATGCTAAATGCTTACTGAAAGTGGTGTCTTTGTTCATACACATCGTTCTTTGAATAGACGTGTGCATATAAAATTAAATCCATTATTTTTAAATGTTTGTTTAAGATCAGGGCAAAGGTTTTCATTATCATTGAAATCAGCAGTGGTAGTTAAATGTTATGAATAAAAAGTTTTTATTTTGAGAAAAGTAATGTGTGGAAAAGGAATAAAATTGATAACCTTATTACATATAATAATTGCCGCAAGTAGTACAAATATCAAGATAATGTAGCAAGCCCGGCAAATGGTAAATATAACTATTTCCATACCCAGACTGATCAGAATGATGAAAAATAAAATTGTTGATTAATGTAGGCTCCTTCCTTGGTTTATGTAGATTATTGCCTTCTGATTTTCGATTTATAAGTTTAACTCAGCGTGAAGAAGCGGGTTAAGAATATCCACTACCGCATTTCATCCCGTGGGTGTCGTAAGAGGCGACAGAAGGAAACTGAAACAGGAGATGAGCATCGGAGACCCTTTTTACTGGAAAAGAGGCATTCATCTTAGTCCTCACAGGTGACAACGCATTTGCATTTTGATTCGCAAACGAGGATAAATGTAGATGTCTATGGGCCACAGCAACCACTTACCATCAGGTGGACTGTGTGCTCGTTTGTCACCCTATCCTATAAAAAAAATCAGCAGAATTAAAAAACTGCGGTTGACAACCCGCATGCCAAGCGAGGCAATTATGTCAAATATCCTTTCTATGAGGTAATTTATGGGGAGGCCTATGTTTAGCAGTGGAAATTAGATGGGCAGTAATGGTAAAAAAAGTTTAACTGAAATAAAAAGACACTTAAATTTTAATTGCAATAGTTGTAAAACCGCGTTGTGCACGAACGAATATGTTAAGTTCGTGTATAAGAAATATCATCATTCTAAAAGATTTTTCTTTATAGAGACTTATTAAAATATTTTAATGCATCTTATTTAAAAAGCCGTCTAACTCTTAATTTTAACTATTTTCTTATGAACTCTTAGACTTATATACTCTACACCGAATAAGTATATATCACTAATTAAATAATCTTAAATAACCTTTACTTGCTGTCTTTAGACACTTAACGTGCCGTCTTTAAATATGCGCCTTCTAAGCTTGTTAAGTATCTTGGCATATAGTTGTTTTAGTCTTTTAAGATTGTAAGGATCGTCATACATTAGAAGGGATAAAGAAAATCTCAAGAAATATGTGATACTTAATACACGTTTCAATTTAAATTTTATGCTACTGCTTGAAAATAATGGTGTCTATTTCATTTTATAAATTAAGATAAATTAACATTTTATGCGTTGTACCTACATATTTTTTTGCAAATGTTTTAATAGAATATATATGTTATTCAGTGTTTGCCGTGTAGTGGCAGTAAGAGTATCCACAAGCCATATCATCACATGGGTGTCATAAAATGCAACAGAGGGAAATAAGTCAGGTGGACAGCAGTGTCTTCCTAATGACGAATGAAAAATAAAAAAACTGCGGTTGCCAACCCGCTTGCTAAGCGTGACAAATAAGGCAACCTATGGGGGAGGCCTATGTTCAGTAGTGGACTTTAATAGGCTGTAACGGTATACGTTATTCAGTATATATAAGTGGTTATAGTATGAATGAGTAATTAATTAAAATTTAAACTTTTGAAAAACAATTATCTTATTTATTAAACTTGGTCAACTGCTACACCAAATTTACCTTAAAAATTAATTTAACAAAGTTTTTAACTATTATGTTTTATAAACTGTTCTATTATGTTCATAAATGTTCATTGTGTACAAAATACAACACAGAACGCAAAAATAAAAAAAAATCATTTTAAATTTAAGGGCATTTTATAATAATATCTCAACACTTATGAAACATGAGTGTTCGTAATTACCTCGCCGATCGCAAAGTTCCCGATTTAATGTGAAGCCGGTGGCGTTTGGTACAGGAATGTTTTCAGCTTGTACTACGATCGAGAACACATATAGCGTAGTATATACCTTATATCGTTAATATAAAAGCGATTTTCGAATGTTTTTGTTATACATGATTTACAGCAGATTCAGCGTAAGCGGCAGAGAAACACAAGTTACACGCGTCATGTCGACACCTCGTCACGGGACTCGCGGCACTTGCTTTGTGTGGGTAGCTTTATTAAGTCAGCCTTTCAGAATTGTAGATATAAAGTGTTAGATAATTATTAGGTGAGCTATATTAAATAATTCCTACGTCAATACAATAGCTCACAAAAAATGTTGTAATACCAAACTTCACAAAGAAATTATCTTATAAAATATCAAGCAATTGCATGTACTAAAACTAATTGAAAGATCTCTTATATACACACATGTGAAGAACTTCAACTGCTAGCTCTACTTTCTTTTTTTTTAAACGTTACCCCCACACTAGGATTTTCTCCTGTATCGTGGAGGCAGTTTACAAACATAGATTGCACGAGGACAAACATCAATTATTGTTCCGTGTGGGATTAGAAACCGCGGCCCCCAGCGCAACAACTTATTGCTAAGCCACTGCGCCACGGAGCCGTCTAGTAGTTCTACTGCAGTATTTATTAACAATTCATCCTGCTTTATATGACTTCCTCGTTGGTCTAGTGATCGTAAGCGTGACTACTAATCAAGTGGTCCCGGGCTCGAATTTCGGGTCATATATGGAACATCTCAGTAGCAATCCAGAGTCGGGAAGTTGGCGATGTTTCACCCTCTCGTGCCTTGGAAAGCACGTAAAGCACGCGAGATGCTGCTCATACATCTCTGTTGACACTGGCCGCTGTGACCGAAATTATGTCTAGAGGACTATTTTATTATCATTCATCCAATTCATTCTTCAAATTGCAATTAAAAACTTAGGTTACTTACTCGTACATTTTTTTTATAGGATAGGGTAAAAAACGAGCACACAGTCCACCTGATGGTAAGTTGTTGCTGTGACCCATAGACATCTACATTTATCCTCAATAAAGAATCAAAATGCAAATGCGTCGTTACCCGTGAGGACTAAGATGGAATGCTTCTTTTTCCAGTAAAATGGGTATCCGGCTCTCTACACTCACCATACTAAAACACAGCAGTATCAAGCTGCCATTTTACGCTGGTATTCTGTGAGGGCGTAGTCCTTCCCCGGTCGAGCCGACCCATTTGTGCTACAACTATATTAGTAATATAGCTGCAGCATGGCTCTAACACGTATAAAGCGTACATACTATAAAACGTCTCATTAGCCCCTGAGCGTTAGCGGTTTCCCATTCTATTTTAAGTCCTATTTTACAACGTGTTAGGCGGTTATAGAAATTATTGTGATACCAGCAGATCCAAAGAATTAAGCATTTGGAGGATACGGACATGTGGAGTTAGCCAACACAGACGAATTGCTCCATAACCGTCTTAGAAAGGAAAGAAACACTTTACTTTTTAATCTACATTTAATTTGTTATTGAAGAACCTTTTATAATGATAAGCAAAATACTAAGTTTTTAGCTTGTCAGTATTCATTACGTGCATCCGACTCATATGTTCCGCCCAATTCCATTTTAATATAGAAAACATACAAACAGGAAGAAATATACATAATATACAAACAGAACCCGAGTTCGAACCCCGCCGGCACCAATGAAATTATTAGTTGCAATTTTAAGTGCTGATTTACCACGTGCTCGGCGGTGAAGGAAACATCGTGAGGAAACCTGCATGTATGAGTAATAAGAAAAAAAAGTATTTCGAAGACGTGTGAAGTTCGCCAACACGCATTGGCGCAGCGTGGCGGACACTTCCTTACCCTAAAACCCTCACAGAAATGAGAGGTGCCCAGCAGTGGGACCTAAATAGGCTGTAACTTTAACTTTAACTTTATACAAAACATATCAATTTAGACTTTAGAAACAGGCACTTCCGTATATTCAGTCCCAAATGTATTTGCTGTTGGACATGGACTTCCTCCGTAAAACGAGGGATTCGCCATAATAACCATGCTTGGTAGACAGCTTGAACCTTAGATGCTGTTTCCCGTGGCCGGTCTGAGTATTTTATATTTGGTATAAATAAGAGTTGGTTATACCCCCATCTGTTAGAGACTAAATGGTCTTATAGGGTCTTTGAAAAACTGAAAGTTGAGAGGACCTAAATCAAGCAGTAGATCTAGAGAAGCTGGTGCAGTAAATAAGACATTCGAAGTAAAATGTGCACTGTGATTGACGACATTTATTTCCTTTGTATAGTGAGAAGACAGTTATAGAATACTTGTCAGAGCTATGGTTTGGGTTTTGGGTTCAAGTCTAGTCAAAGCTAAGATTTGTGGCACTGGTGGCTCGTAAGTGGGTTAGTATGTCCTTGGATAGAGAAAACTTCCTCAGAATGCTATTATGAAATGGCTATACGACACTAATTTATGAATAACAAGACATTAAAAGTAATTGCTGCTAAGAATACACTCCACTTGGATTAAGGATGGACTCAAGTGTTCACGCGTTACAGTGCCCACTTACCATCAGATAGGATGTTAGTCCGCTTCTATTAATTTCTAAAATCAAAATTAATAACATCGTGAAAGTACCAAGGAAGCATTTAAAATACTATATTTACTAAATAAGGTTACGTTTTGCATTACGACAGAAATTTAAAGTAACATTTTCTATATTAATTTTCAAATAATATCTAATACATCGCTGAAATAGAAATTATGTCTAGTACTTACTCGAGTCCACTACGGCGTAGCAGCTCTACGACATACTACGTAGTCGTAGCAACGCCGGCGGGCGTCTACGGTTAAAATATGAAATATCTAGAGAGATTACAACACTGTGCCCTCGGGCGCGAGGCAGCGCCTACGCCGTGTTATTTTATTTTTCGCTCTCTTGAACGTAAATCGCATTAGTATTTTGTTTTTTACCGGTTTACGAGTTGTTAGGTTTAGTATGTAGAACTAAGCTACATGAATGGTTATAAATTAACGGTTTAAATGGCAATTGAAATATGTTTTGTCACCTTTTTTTAATTAAAATCTGAAAATATATTATTCCATGAAATCTGTCTTTCCCTTATTGCACGAGTGTTACTATTCTAATCGCTAGATGAATGATCCGCGGCGCGGGTTCGAATCCCGCACGAAATGAGTATTTTGTATGGTCTACAAGTACATAACTGTTATATGATGGGTATAACTGGGTATAGATGTTTGTCCTTGTGCAATTTATGTTTGTAAACTACTTCCACGATACTGGAGCAAAACTTAGTGCGGGGGATAAAACGTTTAAAAAAACAAAAAAGACTTACAATATGGGTGTATTCAAGGCAAGAGTGAATAGACTATTGTTAAACTAAGTCAGTGCGTTACCATCTACGATTTCATCACCACTTACCATTAGGTGGGAAAGTATTCAAGCACTGGCTAAAATTAGTTAAACAAAAACAATTAAAATAACTGAATCCACAACACTTGAAAGCATATTCTTATATCCTTTATTAGATTTCATCTCTATGTTGTGTATCTCACGGAGATCGAACAATAAAATCACATGACAGTTGTACGTAAATAATTCATAAGCGAACATGGATCTACTTTTTCATTTCGCTTAGTTGAAATTACAATTTGAATAATAATAATTATCGCGAACGGCGGCTTAATGACACGTCACGTAACTTTAAATGAAACGGTCTTTCGTCTACAAAGTTCTTCCAGAGGAAATTATGAGTTGGGCGACGAATGGATTTTCTGTCAGAGCTCTGTGCGTATTTAAGGGTTCCGTTTGAGGTGTTTAGATATGGATGTTTACGTTTGTTTCAAGTTTAGACATGTTTGTATATTATTTATGTAATATTTAAGAGGCACAATAAAATATACGTATTACTATCAGTAAAATTTTTCTGATAGTAGTTTATCTACCAAAATTCGAACATTACTTTATTTGAAATTTTTAAGTATTTTTAGAAAAGGTGATAAACAAGCGCTCTGTTCTTACGGTGACAAATGAGCACACGGCACAAACATCTGAAGTTAAGTGGCTTGTGTGGCGCGAATCACGATTATAGATGTAGATCTCTTGCTATACCTATATCTATCTTCGATTAAGAATCAAAATGCAGATACTTTGTCACCTTTGAGTACTAATATACAATGCATCGTTACTAGTAACAATGGTCTCCAGTTCTTGTCATTAACCATATGAAATAAAGCATTATTTTGCAGCAATTTCAGAATAATAATCCATGTGAGCGTGGCCCCCGATCGAGTCGACCTATTCCTACTGCAGTAATAATACAGTACATCATCGGTCTGCCCTATATAAAAATATATTATCAATATTTGATAATATTATAATTGTTAGGAAATGTTTCAATATTGGTAGTATTAGTAGGTAGGTCATATTTTAGAAGAAGCTTATGTAGTTTGTTTTTAATTGTGAAAAAATTTTGTAATATAATCCACAGAGATTGCGTTCCACATCGCGCAACGTCGTATCGCACGCGCTTCGTTTCCGTTGCGTGTCGGACGCGTAGTCTGGGACCCGGACGGGGTTCGGATGGAGACCGGACGCCGGCTCAGGAAACCTATTACGCCCAAATGAATTCCCCGCCGTTTCCGGGCCACGACAAATCCGCCCGCCGCGCCCGTTCGCCCACACCCAAGGCCTTTCTTGGCTTGCAAGGGTGTTCCTCTTAAAATTTTTTTGGGTTTCTCCAGTTGATAGTTAATTTAATTATTTCATTCGAACAAATATGATATAAAGATCTTTTTGTCATATCTTTATATCATATATGACGACTATATCATTTGGTTTCTGTGTTGATGGCGAAGAAGATAAATAGAAGATCCTTGAATTGTGGGTGTATTAAAAAGTGACCGCGGCACTTTAGCTTCACATGCTAATTATGAAGTTTAAGAGCGTTTGGTCGCCGAATTACGACAACGTGTTCTTTGTTTATATTGGGTAAGGGTGACGAACTGTCACCCTTACCCAATATAAGTGGACGAACAGTCCACCTGAAGGTAAATGGTTGCTGTGGGCCATAGACATCTACATCTATCCTCGACTATGAATCAAAATGCGGATGCGTTGACACTAGTGAGGGTATCCTTTTTTCTACACTCACCATACGTAACAAAGCAGCGTTAAGCTGCTATTTTATGCTAGTATTCTGTGAGAGCGTGGTCCTCTCCCGATTGAGCCGACCTATTCGTATTACAACTTTACTACTAATATAGCTGTAGTATGGCTCTACCACGTAAAATTTTAAATACGCTATACTAACCTAGTTTACAGGTTGGACAGTAAAATGTCTTTCACTCAGTTCAGTGTACTACTTTATATCGCATGATTAATTGTAATTATGTATTTACAAATAAAATATAAAATAAATTTTATTTAGTTTCTTCTTTGAACAATGAAGTAAAATTTAGTAACAATGAAATTACTTATTTGTAAGCTTCACATTAATTGACTTAAATTCTTAACAATGCAAGGTAACAACACAATGCTTGGTTGTTTCTATATAGATTCTTCCATATGATTTTTTATTCGACAGTATGTAGAATTATATAATCGTATGGAGGCTATATATATTTGGAATAAGCCACAGAATGTAGCTTACAATTTACAAACTTACATACAGTCCGTTTCTTTCTTTGTAATTAATAAATTGAACGTCATTACAATCTTTAGGGGCATCCCTGTAGAATCATCTTTGGATTTGACGAAGCGGAATTTTAATGAAATTTCTAGATATCGTTTTCTCATTTTTTGTTGTATTATACATCAAATTATAACTTATAATACACACGTCGTAACGAATTATTCCTAAATTCCATATCCATCTCAGGAGCCAAGTGTTCGCCGTAAATTTCAGAGTACATGAGGAGCTTGGGCTATGAATCGAGCCGCCACCAATTGAAATGGTTAATTGCAATTTTAAGTGTTGATTAACCGCGTGCTTGACTGTAAAGGAAAACATAGTAAGGATTCCTATACGTGTAATAAATAAAAAAATCTTTCGAGGACGTGTCTGAAGTTCACCAACACGTAAGCAATTTAGCGCGGCGAACATTTTATTGTCCCTCTCGTTTTGTTTCTCGTGTTTCGTGTTATTTAAACTTATTCCGTGAAAATTTTATTAAGCCTGACTCAATAAATCCCAGTCATGTTACAGTGATTATGCTTAAGCTTAATGACTTTCACTAAAAGCTTATGCGTTTTCTGTTCTAACTAATAGAGAAGCTATTTAATAAGGATGACAATAGTGAATATTATATATAAATATATATCTTTCCTCGATTTACAATAATATTGCAAATGCGTTGTCACCCCTGGAAACTAAGATCGAATGCCTCGATGAGTGGGTAAAATTCGAATGTTAATATCTTGTTTAAATCAATAGTTATTGAATTTTCTACACATTTCATTAATTTTCTGCCAACTTCCAAAAAGGAGACGGTACTCAATTCGACTGTATGTTTTTTTTATGTGTGTTACCTCATAACTTTATACTGGGTGAACCGATGATTGTTTTTTTATTTAAAAGCTGGTACTTCTCGTGTGGTCCCATATGAATTTGATCAAGGTTATGCCAATAGTTTTTGAGTTATTCTTAATAACTTATATTGAAGTCGGCTGTACAAATTTTTTAATTTTTAATTATTTATTCACTGTGTGAAGGCGGCGTAAGAGATTCCACCACCCCATACAATATATTGTAGGTATTGTAAAAGGCGACAGAGAGAAATGAAACAGGACATGGGCAACAAAATCTTTCTCACAACTACTCAAAAATAAGAAAAACCAAAGTGCGTTTACATAGCATAGCAACTATGGTAAATATCCACTCTATTAGATAATTTATGAGGGACGGCTGTGTTCAGCAGTGGACTTTTGAAAGGCTGTAATGAACGAATGAATGAATTGAAGCGAAAGAGTATCTACCACCCCATATCCTCGAGTGAGTGTTGGAAGAGACGGCAAAGTAAATTATTGAAATGGCTGGTAGAACTACCGTCTCATTAAATATTTCCCACTAGGGGAACACCCATGTCTACCAGTAGACTGTTTACTGGCTTAAATTTAATGAAATATTTATTATAAATTACTAGATAGAGTTTGTAAGATTTAATGTACTTATGCTGTACTCAAGCGAGTTACGAGGCCGTCTGTGCGCGGGCGAAGACCGCGACGCCGCGTGACGTCACGCTATTGTCAAGCCGTCCCGTCATTGCTCACAAATCAAAAGCGTTTCCCTTTCGCCGGCCGTCGCATCAATCTCGCCGATATGATTTATCGGCCGGTACTGCTAAAATATGGCAGTTCTCTTATTGAGCGCACCCAACAGGTAAAAACGTCAATCGTTGGAAGCTATATTATTGACGATTGCGTTGTTAAGGGTTCTTATTTGATTCGGATAACTTTTTATTTTAACAACGAGAACGATTCATTTTAGGCGCATTCAGACTAGGATGATGCGGTTGCTATAGAAACGGAGGGGAAGCTTTGTGAGTCGTAAAATTTTGATATGTATTTATGATAGCTAACGCCCAGCATGGAAATAATATCTGACCGACTTTGAAAAGGAGAAAGTTAAAAATTTCTTTGTATTTTAAAGTATTTAACCTAATATATCTGAGGTTAGTTAATTTTATTATTATATTGTGGGCTGGTTATACTAAATAACTGTTTAGGGTATAACATCTTTTCCCATCTTTGTCTTGTTTGTCTGTGTTTGTTGTGGATTCATTAAGTTTAATGGTGGTATTAACTGAACTGAACTGTAAGTGAATTGCAGAAATAAAAAAAAATGGACAGGTTTCTTGATTTGACTTTATATTTGACCCTTTCATTAGTTAATATCGCTAGTAAAAATTTACAGTAAATAAAAAACATGCGTGAGTGTCGTGGAACACTCGGTTGGAACGAAGTTCCTTTCGTAGTATAATATTATTGATAAGCGTATTATATTATTGATTAACAAATACAAATAAATGAACTACTGGTGTCTATTAAAATAAAACGTCATTTATAACAAAATAATATTTCTTTTATGGCAAGATAAGAAAAAGTGCGAGGGAGAAGCATATTATTTCATCTCGCTTGCTTATAACCGCCAAAGCCGTCTACACTACGTCATAAGTGGTCGTGACGGAAAAGCCTTACACTTTTTGTCGCCTAGCCCCCTTCCGCCAAATCCGTACCGTCCGAAAAAGAACTTCGTTCCAAAAATTACAATCTTAAGATTAATTTAACATGTAATAAAGGAGTAGCATATTATATCACATAGAATTGTATTAAATATCATACGTGTAGACCACGATGTGTCCTTACACCCCATCGATATAGGTAGTAAACTTTACTATGGTTCTAACGCGCGTTAGTTTTTGAAAGTAAAATAAGTGAATAAATGTTTGGGTAACATTCACAACTTTTATATTTGTAGATCTCTAAACGTTGACTTGACATTTTAATATAATGTTACAAGGTATTCAATACCGGGGTTTAATAGAAAAACTTCAAACACAAGCTACTAAGCGATTTCCATAAGCGTATTCAGCAGCGATCGACAGGTGACAGAAAAATAAATAGCTCTAATATTTCCCAAAGTAAATTGACAGTTTGTAATTTGTTCTCTATCACCAAGTGAAAATACCAAATGAGTGGATACGGTGCGACGCGATTGGATCGAACCTTTTCATGCGGGCAAATTGGTTTTCTTTTTTGGCTCCCGTCGTTGCCTCGACTGACGAGGTGCTGACTATATATTTCCCGGTTGTATTTCTTTTCACGTAGCTCTCTCGTTTTATGGGTCATGCGACTATGTGCGACTATTTTAATGGACGTGTCGAGTTTTCATTTTCTACTGGTGATAAATTGACTCCACACTGTGATGGATGATCATCCACACGAAACCGTTGCTTCTTCTCGATTTAATTATTTTTATTAACATTTTATATACATAATAAAAATGTTTTGAATGTTACTCAATTTTATTACCTGATAGAACATAGGCCTCGCCCAAGGAATACCAAAAAGCAAGCCATGCTTCCAATATATTACAGATGTAGCACAAAAGGGTTAGCACGACCGAGGAAGGACAACGCGCTCACAGAATACCAGCGTGAAATAACAGCTAATGCTGCTGTGTTTCGTAAGGTGCGTGGGAAGAACCAAATATCCTTTTAATTGGAAAGGAAGCAATGCCTCTTATTTCTCAGGGGTGACAATGCATCTGCATTTTGATTCTTAATCGAGTGCATATGTATATATACCTATGTGCCACTTTAATGAAAGTAAATGTGGCAGTACGTAGACTGTACTTATTTGTCACGCTTTTTCTGTAAAAAAAAAGAAACTTGACATTACAACAAACATTTACATATTCCGCCGACTCTGTCACGATTTTATACTTAATTGATATGCAGTCCGGCATAGTTGTCATCCGTATGCGCCGGCGCTTCCTTCCGATTTATTAGTTTAGAGCGAAGTGATTGGACTTTCGAACCACTCGCTAGAGGGACGTGACATGACTAGCAACGGGGTGGCTGGGCGGACTCGTAATGTTATCAGCGTTCATAGAATCCTCCCGATTAGGTTCTTTTTTCGATTGAAATAAATATTTTTGTATGTATTTAAATGCAACTCCTAATAAAAAAAATCATTTTCATCAAATATGTTGGATAGTGGTGTGTTATTACGCTTAAAGACTTTGATTGTCAAAACTACATATTTTTTTAAATGAACTGGAGCTGCAACATGTCATTTTTGGTCAAAATCACATGTTTCATTAATATAAAACATCACTTAATCTATAATTATGTTATTTAAAGGAGACAAACGAACTTACTTAAGAAAAGTATAAGTTTAATACCATTGAGTACAGACGAACAATTCGCTGTGTATAGTCGGTGTAATAGAATCCACTACCCCATGTCTTCCCGTGGGTATATTAAAAGGGAGACTGAAGCTCCTATGAGACCATTCATTGGGGGGGGGGGCTATGTTCAGCAGTGAACTATTGATGGACTGTAATGATGATGATGATGATGATATACTAATCGTCTGTTTTTTTAATACCGTTACCCTTACAGCCTATTAATGTCCACTGTCTCTCCCATAAATTGTCTCATAGAGGGGATATTTGTCATAGTTGTCACGTTTGGTAAGCGGCTTGGCAACCGCAATTTTTTATTTTTAGTCGTTTTTAGGAAGACGCTGCTGCCCACCTCCTGATTTTTTTCCCTCTGTTGTCTCTTACGACACCCACGGGATGATATGGGGTAGGAGATATTCTTACACTGCCACTAGACGGTTTTTAATACAATAACTTTTAATACAGCCGATAAAATTATAGGATTTATATTAGATTTCAATTTAAACATGCTTAAGCTTGATTTTAATCGTCTATGTATAAATAGGTAACTTTATAAGGCGAATGAGCAGATAATTATTTGTAACAATTAATAATAATAACACTTATGTTTTTTTATAAGATTGGGTGACAAACGAGCACACAGTCCACCTGATGGTAAGTGGTTACTGACCCATAGACATCTACATCTATACTCAATAAAGACTCAAAATGCAGATGCGTTGTCACCCGTGAGGACTAAGATGGAATGCCTCTTTTCCAGTAAAAAGGGTCTCCGGTTCTCTACACTCACCATACGAAACACAGCAGCATTAAGCTGCTATTTTACGCTGGTATTCTGTGAGAGTGTGGTCCTTCCCCGGTCGAGCCGACCCATTCGTGCTATAACTATACCACTAATATAGCTGCAGCATGGCTTTACCACGTACAACAATGTTATATTTTTATTTGACAATGAATGTGTATTTTTAAGCAACACGGGAAAACTTTTATTAAAATTCTACATATAAATAAACTAAGTGGGTCTGCTATTTTAAAATATATATTTTTTACTTTTTATTTTTCCCTTTTTTTCTTTAACTTGTAAATAGATATACATACATTAAAAGGTTGAGGATTTTTAACTATTATAAGCCAGTGCTTGATCTGAAAGAGTGAATAGGCTTTTGAAGTTTACAAAAGCCTGTTCACTTTTGCCTTGAAGGCATTGTAATCGTATGGAAAGACAGATGATGGCAAGTTATTTCACTCCATTGCTATACACATTACAAACACCGAAGCAAACTGTTTACTTAAAATACATGTTGTTTGACAATAAAAGAACTGCTTTGAGTTTAGATACTAAAAAATTTCAACCCCCAAAAACTGAAGGAGGGCGATGTATTCCAATAATGATGAAAGAAGAAGCCAAAATCAACTGACTCTTTCTTTGCGGTGAAGAGACAGGCTTGTATTTTGGAGTCGTTGAATTATAGATTTGCATCACCCCATTTGGAGGCTGTCTTCTGTGCTCATCCATAGATTCTATTTCGGACTGGATTTGATTCTGACCGACCCGAGCACTCGGCTGGTATCTTTTTACAACCGCGCAGTAATTTTTGTACCCATAGACGCTAGGCTCAAGCAGGTTATTGATATGTATCAGTAAAGGAGTTGCGGGGAGAATAGATGTCTAACGAATTTCTGGATTGGTTGTTATAGTTTGTTCTTCGATCGGGGAAACCGTTAACTCAATAAATTCTTCACCGAGACGATCAGATGCGGAGAAAGAGTTGCTGCGTTTGGGGGCGCGGGTTCGAATCCCGCACGGAACAAGTATTTGTATGGCCAACAAATGTTTGTCCTTGTGCAATTTGTATTTGTTAACTGCCACGATACAGGAGAAAATCCTAGTGTGGGAGTAACGTTCTTTAAAATTCTTTTCTAACTGTTCTTTAAAAAAAAAAACAACTTTTTTATAGGTGAACCGATTTTGATGATTCCTTTTAGGTTTCTGTAATCGAAGGGTAACCAACCAACCGTCCGTCCGTCCGTTCGTCCGTTGGTCCGTCGGTCCGTCGGTCCGTCCGTCTGTCTGTCTGTCAGTGGGTTGTTGCTCATGATCTGTAATAGGTAGACAGTTGAAATTTTTACAGAATGTGGTATTTTTATTGCCGCTAGAAAAAAATAATAATAATTAAAACTGGCTCTACTAATACTAGAAACGTGTTGTTTTACCTACATACTTTTAAATCTTCTACGCTGGTACGAAATCCTTCATGCGCGAGTGCGACTTGCATTTGGCCGGTTTTTTTTTATTTGACAGCTGGTCCTTTTCATGTGATAAGATCATAAGAGTTTGATTATTTTTTCAATATCTGACCAGTAGTTTTTGAGTTATCCTTAATTACAAATTATGAAAACATTGATGCTGTTCTCATTTTATTTATATATTAAAGTCGGTTGTATAAAATTTTTAATTTTATTACTTGTTTGGGTACCAGCTGTACAT
This sequence comes from Parnassius mnemosyne, assembly GCA_963668995.1. NCBI lineage: Eukaryota > Metazoa > Arthropoda > Insecta > Lepidoptera > Papilionidae > Parnassius > Parnassius mnemosyne. The sequence goes on along the minus strand of CAVLGL010000148.1, from coordinate 39,367,293 downwards.
TGGTTTTAGGATTTAGTCACATTTCCAGTTTCCAGTCTAAATAAAATAATAAAACTCAGATGTACGAGGAGAGAGAGAGAGAGAGAGAGAGAGAGAGGAGAGAGAGAGAGAGAGCATATTCAATCATTTCTTAAATTGTCGTCGATTTTTATAAGTAAGGCCGTAGTAATGTTATTATTTTTTTTTGTTATTATATTGTCTAATTGAAGTCATTTTGATTTCTTATCTTTATGCGAACACTAAACATTGAATAAAAATATTTTTATGGATTTTATCGCGTTTAATTTTACTTATTTTTGATTCCCGACCTTTCGGTTGTTTTGCAGCTCTCATGTCCCTACCTCCCCTCCCCCGTCCCAGTGTCCATTGGTGCTAAGAATCGTTTCCTTAATATCAATAATATCATTTTCTAAAACAGTTTATTGATAAAAATTGCTTTGTATTCTTATTTATAAAAAGTGAAACGTTCTAAGAATTGAACTGTACTACTAAAAATAAAATTTTACGAATCGAGTTATTTAATAAAGCTGCTGGCATGGATGAAATACAAGAGATGTTTTACCCGATATCAATTGTTAGAGACGCTCGCTATCTCAAGTATCATGTCCTGCAAATTGATAAGATCAAGTACTCGAGGGAAGGAAGGGTCGCATTACGAGCCCCGCTGCTTTATGCCACCATTAGACGTAGTCGCATCCGGCTCAGCGATTTGTAAGTCGTTTGTACAACTGTCTTGAGTCAGCCTACAGCTCGCAAACTTCGTAGTGTTATGGCAAATTTATGTCAGGTATTAATAATTTACGTTAGTTGTAGCTCGGTAAGTTTGGTCTTGAGTTGCGCCCTCGTTAGATGTTCGACTTCGAAACATGGTAGTGACGGTTTCTTCGCTCCGTTTAAATATTTATTCGAGTTTCAAAAGTAGCTCAATGCGAAGTTGTCAACGTAACTTCTCAGTCAGGCGTGTTTTAGAGGAAGTCTTTGTTATGTTCGAATATTTAACAAGATATATATTCGTCCAATACAAACGTTCAATAATCACATATGAGGAAGTTTGTCGTGCTTCGTTTAAATTTTAGATTATTTACTAAAAAGATTTTATTGAAGATTATTTACTAAAAAACGAAGTTTTAGTAAATAATTAACCAAATTACCACATAATGGTAATAAGGAGCATTATTACCAGTGCGAGTGTATCAGCCCTCCGTACACAAACCAGCTTGCATAGTAATATTGCGTAAAATATTAAAAGACGTATTATTTGTAAAGCCTATATCTAAGGGCCTTTATTAACATGGGCATTGCCTACGCATATCCGCCTCGCAGGGGCTAGGACGGGTTATGATGGACTCGCGTTGACTAAAACCCCATGGTGTTCCACCTTCGTCGCATATTGGCAGGGCCACGGGAAAATTTTCGCACACATCCGCGGCCCCACCATCGCTGGATGCCCCATGGCGGCCTCTCCTTGGGAGAGGACTACGCCTCCCCTATCTCCTTCTCAGGTAAGGCGCACCAGAACACATGGCGCGCCTTCCTTCGCAGCCTTCAACTTCACATATGCAACGGACGATTCCGTGTCCAATGCACGAAGGCCATCGGGCCAAGAAAAACTAGCTCTCAGAAGCACCAGCCATCCTGACCCCAGCTGCGGATCTGGTCTATGGCTCCGCCGTCAACCAAAATTCGGCTGCGGAGGATAGGGCGAGTGGCGCATCGCAATACCAATACTCCTCTTCCTCCGCGACTCCACCTCGGGTGCAGCGGTAGGGGGAGAGGACACCACTCTCGCCGCAGCCATATCTAAGTGCCTATTGGTACGAGGCTGCCACTCGAAAATCATTTCTTGGGGGAGGTCTATGTTCTGCAGTGTACTTGTGTAGGGCTGTAGTGATGATGATGATGATGATGATAATGATACCTAAGTGCACGGTCTGTGCTTTGGCAAACTGGTCCTAACCACCGTTTACCAAATTTATAATTTGATAATTCGTGTATCATGATACCTTTGATGTGTAAAATAACATGGTATTTACACATGTTAGAACCTTTAGTACCTTATGTGCTTGCCTTAATTCTCATAATACACCTAAAATTTAAGTTAAACACCGCCGGGCTCTCTCGAATAATCACTTTCAATTTTAAGTGCTGATTTACCATGTGCTCGGAGACGAATGAAAACAACGCAAAAATCCAACTAGGTGCTACTTTCTACTCCGGAAATTCCTCAGGCTCCTTTTTCTGTCTAGGAGTCCGTCCGGTTATTTACCACTATTTTACCTACTCCTGTCCTTAAAAAGCAGTGCTGTGTTCCACTCTGAATGTTACGGAGAGCTCGTATAACTACAGGCTGTAAGGCATTCAATCTTAGCCCTCAGAGGTAATTGCTGTAGTCTTCTTTGTTTGAACTTGACTCCAGGTGTCCGTGGACTGCAGTAAATACCATCAGATAGACTTTAAGTCCGTTTGTCACTACAGTTTTATAAAAAGAATAACATGTATGAATACGAAATTAGAAACTAAAATATTTTTAAGGAGATAATAAGAGGTACGCTTACACGTATTGGGGCAATGTAGCAGACTTTTCTTTGCTATAAAACCCTATTAGAAATTAGAGGTCTGTGTCCAGCAGGAGCCTGTATTTAGGCTATTACTTTTCTTTGCTTATACATATTGCTTTATACACTACTAGCTGGCCAGACAGACCTTGTTCTGCCCTTTCCGACGACCCTTTCTACAAAAAATCCTTATTTCGCAATAAAAAATATTGAAGGTCACTTATCGGGATGAAAAGTATCCTATCTCTCAAGTTGGATCAAACTGCACACAGTGTGCGAAATTTCATTGAAATCAGTTCTGAAGTTTAGGAGTTCATCGCGGACAAACAATGTGATACGTAATTTTTATATATAAAGATTTTATTGCAAAAATTTAAATAGTATAGGGATTTAATATAAAAACACAAACATTAGTAACCACATGTTTTAAGATTTTTTTTTCATTAATTCTAATAATTCTTTTAAAAGAAAATTTTAAATTCATGCGTATTGTAAAAAGCGGATCTTCAAACAAGAACATCTTCCCAAGGTACCTACAAGGGATAAATCTCACCCGACTAGAGCGGAGGGTTATTAGCTAAATAAATTTGCTCACCCAATATGCTCGGTAACTCGATTTAATGGCGATAGAATTGATTCATTCAATTATAAGGAATTTTTAGTGCCCCAGCGAGCGGGAATAACTTTGTTTTAGGGGTGCACGCTGTGGATGTAGCGGGGGATAGTTTTCTCACGGAACATGCATCCCTTTTATTGATTTCTAATCGTCTCTTATTTGTTTATACATTAAATGTTACTGTCATATTAAATATTCGGGGCTTGGCTAGACTTATTCGGTTTGATATTACTTCTTGTCAAGAAACAAAGTATTGTTTTTATGTTAAATATAATTATATTTCTGTTATATGTTATCCTGGTTCGGGATCCCATGGTTATGGGGACTTATAACAAAAAAAATTGCCATCAGTGTTACTTGCTTAGCATATCGTAAAAGGCGACTGACAGGATATTGGGTTTGACTGTGGAGGCGATGTGCTAGCCTATTTAAATAACGTGGTTCGAATAGCGTGCTGCTTTTTGGACTCTGCCTGCTTTGCAGATAGAAGTTAGTTGAAGGTGTCTATGGGCTACAGTAACCACTAACCACCAGGTTGACTGTAAGTTTGTTTTTACTAGATAATAAAAAACTTGAGTCCGGTATTAGTTTTTTTTTCATCTTTTCATTAATTTTCAACAAGGAATTTGAAACAAGGAATATTATTGTAGATAATATGAAATTAGTCAAAACAGCAGCTAAAGTACTGTCAGACAAAAATAATCAATGGTTCAATCACCCAATATATACAATGGTATTTAGCATTACAGAAGACGTACCTGTACACGTATACACATACCTACCTTGTCGACAACCTTTGAAATCTTTTTAACTTCATCTGCTCGCCGCATTTCGCTGCTGGACATGGGTGCTTTTTAATTGATTGATTGGATCTGCCGTAGCTGCTACTTTTACAGGCGGATTGGTGAATAGAAAATTCGACTTTTGGACTTTAATGCTGCCTCCTGTCGCATATACAAAATAATGCAAAACATATTCAAAATGGATTACCACCATCTACAGCGCGCTACGCGAACTTTCTGGTTTTTCGCACAGTATCTTTTTAGGATATATATATGAGACAAAATGAGACGAATCGTTTATTTCAGTTATTGTTTTAGTGAATTGCGTTATTGATATACTCCAGTAAACTTTCTTTATATAATATTCTAAAAGATATATGTAAGGTAACATGGGTTTAACACCTCTATGGGTTAGGCATCATGCGTTCTAAATTTGACACGAATTTATGTGTAGACGTCACCGTCCGTGGCCATTAGCACTGCTAATGCTCCCATTACCGGGTGTGGGAGGGGGCGGCCCCCTGCGGCATCTGCCGCTTGTTTTAGGTAATTTATGGGCTGCGTCAACAAGGCCCGACCACCCGGGAAAGGTGAGTGTAAGTAGCTATGTATTATACAAGTTAACATGATAGTGTTGAATTAATATAATGCTATCACTTTACCTTTCTAATGATAAGGTGTTGTATCTTAAGGGAACACAATTCTAAACATGTATTACTAACAAATTATGGGTCAAGGTTTGAAATAAAAGAATTATTTTATATTATAAACACAATTTCATCTTTAAATAGTACTGCATAATATAATAATAATCTTTACGTATGAGAATTAATGACTAAACGCGACAGCTAAGGTGTATCTAAATTACCAATCTGTGTCCGTGGTCCGTATATCTAAATTACCAATAATTTGTAGTGTTATACTACTTACGTATCATTTTACATTATTTTAAATTCATTTTTCCATTCTGTTTCGATTTTCTGCATTCACCTCAAAACTGGATATTTTACATCACCTTTATTTCCATAGGATCCTGTAACGATTTTAAACCATAAGAACACAATAACAAATCATTTCTACTTCGTATTTTCACATTGTCAGCACTTTTAAATTGGTGTCAATGGAGTCTACCTTTCCTATGGAAATAAAGGTGATGTAAAATATCCAGTTTTGAGGTGAATGCAGAAAATCGAAACAGAATGGAAAAATGAATTTAAAATAATGTAAAATGATATGTAAGTAGCATAACACTACAAATTAATATTAGGAAAGTTGCTTATACTCACATGTCTATGTATTTATTTAAAAATGTGAAATTACTTGAAGGATTTCTTATGACATTTACATCACCATTTAAAAATTGAGGAATGTTCTCGTGAATAATAAGCGCATATTTTATTTAAGGATAGTAGAGTAAGTGTTTGACCGTGTAGTGGCGGTGTAAGAATATTCACAACCCCATATTGTTCCGTGGGTGTTATAAGAGGCGACAAGGGAAACAAGCCAGGAGATGGGCAGCAGCCTCTTCCTGATGACAACTCAAAATTATAAAAACTGCGGATGCCAACCCGCCTGCCAAGCGTGGCAACTTTGGCAAAATCTACCCTATAAGGCAATCTACGGGTGATGCTTATGTTTGGCAGTTTTTTTACAGAATAAGGGTGATAAACGAGCACACAGTCCACCTGATGGTAAGTGGTTGCTGTGGTATCTTCGTTTGCGAATTAAAATGCAGATGCATTGTCAGCCGTGAGGACTAAGATGGAATGCCTCTTTTCCAGTAAATAGGGTCTCCGGTTCTCTACACCCACCATACGAAACAGAGCAGCATTAAGCTGTTGTTGCTATTTTACGCTGGTATTCTGTGAGAGCGTGGTCTTTTCCCGGTCGAGCCGAACTTTTCGTGCTACAACTATACTATTAATATAGCGGCAGTATGGCTCTATCACGTACAAATGTAGATTGAAAAAAATAAAAAATCTAGATTTTTCAAAGATCTAAAAGTAGATAATATGTCTCCTCATATTTTAAAATACTTGATTCAGGATATCAATATTATAATATTTGACATAACACGAATTCCTTTGCTACTATCAATGATTATTGATATAGACTCCAATGAGTTACTTAAACAAGTTGTAGTTTTTGTGCTCAGGCGTTTGTCACAAAGAAAACAACTACTTGCGTCGTTCAGAACCGCAGGGCCGTACTTAGATACGTTTTATTTTTCAATTGCAATTGTTAACGGCATAATCACGAGGTATCGTGTACGCAGCGGGCAAGACTAATCCAGATTTATATGAACAGGGCCGGATTAAGGTGGCGTGAATTACACATTTATAGGCCATAAAGAGTGATCCGTTGGCGTGCAAGTACCTATCCTGGTTGGATATAGTTATGATTTGAATTTGCAAAGTTCACATATACAGGTTGGTGAAAACCGGTGTACAAGGACTTGTTCTTAATTTTATTTATACAACACATTGCTTTAAACTATTCCCAATGAAAAGTTACACTGTACCTATTCTAGAACTCGCCGTTTCTTCATGGAGTTAGTATAACTTAGAGCTAGCCATACTTATAACGTATGATGTTAGTAAGCAAAGTTTGTCTCAGTTATCAAGGTATTTTTCAGGGTATGTTGGCGGACATTAAATGTTCTCGGTCTAAGTTTTCCTCACAAATAAAGTTACATGTATAATGTAGTAATTAATTATTATATTGATAGCACTTAAACCTGCAACTAACTATTTAATTGGTGCCAACGGGGATCAAATCTGGGTTGCAAGCATATTGATATTTAAGCCGAGCGCTTAGCTCTTGAGCTACGTAGGCTCTAACGATTTAATCAGTGTATTTACAATTACTATATCAATATAATTTAGTTACAGATTGTTACAGAGTGCTGAATACAATCAGAGTTATTACATTAATTCTGATGATTCACAAGGAAAAAGCATCAGCCTGTGTAATCCAGTGTCGGTAGTTAGCCGTGGCGTGCATGCGTCTTGTTGCGCGCGAGTTATGGCTTACTCCCACGCTGCTTAAGAGTGGAGCGTGCACCACACTGCGCCAGGAACTCTCCCCTCCTGTACTTCACACCGCAGATGAATTGCCCATTCAATCAAGTAGATTTGTGGCAACAGTTTGCGAAACACTCGAAAACGTTAGGCTAACAAGTTGTTACTGGAATTAGAAAGGTGAAAAATTGCTTTTTATATTATTAAAATTATTACATAAATTATTACAATCTCAAACACGCATTTCAACCCTTCAAAGTTAATATGAAATACCTCATACAAAATAACTAAACGGGCCCATTTACTCTACAAATCAGAACATTACCTCATCACAATCAGTCAAATAAGTGATGTTAACACTGATGCTGTGCGATAATGTTCTGATTTGTGTACCGAGCATCAGTGCAATTAGCAAAGATGCCCGGTGGTAGAAAAAAGTATTAGAGAGGTACCAACTCAGACAGACTCCTGCGCCTTTCATTACTGCCTATAAAACTACTAAATATAGGCCTCCCCCATACATTGCCTCAAAGGAGGGATATTAACCATAGTTGTCACGCTTGGCAGGCTGGTTGGCAACCGCAGTTTTTTATTATTTTTAATTTCCTCATCCGTTTCTTAATACATTCATGGGATGATATTGAGAATAGGATATTCTTACAGTGTTACTACACGGTTAATTGTAATACCATCTATTATAGTAAGCTTAGTGGAATTCTTGATACTTTACGTACGAAATAGATATATTTTGAGTACAATTTTTTTTGGAAATATTTTGACCGTAATACTTTTGCTCTTTTATTACTATAAATAATATTTTTGTCTTTTTACTAGCGACCTGCCCCGGCATCGTCTGGGCTCTATTAGTGTGTAGTTATTTATATTTATGACAGTTAAAGACCATTTATTTTATCAATTTAAGCAGCAGCTAAATCACTGCTGTCATTGCTCTCTATCAGTTCCTGGAGTTTCATTACAATCGGTTCAGCTATTCCGAAGATTAGCCCGGACAAACGGACAGACAGAAAGACAGACAGACAAAGTTTTAAAATTGATTATTCATTTCATAATAGATGTGTACAATGTTACTCGTTAGCACTTGTATTAGATTATAAGATAAATTTTACTTCTGTTTAAATTTAAACAATAAGATATATATATATATATATAAATATATATATATATATCAAAAAAAAAATTAATACTCATCTTACGGTTTAACTAGAATTTGCTATTTTTTTCATAGCATTACGGTGACGAACGAGCACACAGTCCATCAGATGGTAAGTGAATGCTGTGGCCCCTAAATATCTACATTTCTCCTCGATTAAGAATCAAAATGCAGATGCGTTGTCACCCATGAGGACTACTCGTAATATGGAATGCCTCGTTTCCAGTAAAAAAAGTTTTCGGTTCTTTACACTCACCATTCGAAACACAGCAGCATATTAAGCTGCTATTTTACGCTGACCAATTTTTTATATTAAAATTTCAGCTTGCCAGACCTTTTACGTTTAACAGTGAACAGTTACCGTATCTACAATTCTCATATAAACATCACAGCAGATAATGCAAAATATTTTAAAAAACATTTAACTTAATCTTGTTGCCATATCGGACATCCGTGGGAGGGGACCAAGTAGCACAAATCTCGAGGCAAAAAGGAAAAATAAAGAAGTAAAAATGACAAGACGTTATTTGCATCCCGCTAATGGCCGCCGTCAACGTAATGCGGGGGTAGATGAACAAATATTGCTTTATCCAGTCGTACAATTTATTCTTACTCGGCTTTATTCGCCATTCCAGCGACAGAAGTCGGGAGGGAAGTCGAGAAACGGTGCCATTTGGATTTTTTAAGTGATTCGCAAATCATTCCGCTTAATCGAATGACCTTATTTGTTCGACGACGAGTCCTGTTTTTTTTTTGTTATTTTTAACACGCTTTTAGCTAATTATTTTATTTTATAGTTTATTCTAGCTTAAAGTTTCTTTAAATAAAACTAGTTCTACGGATTTTATCGTGTGTATTAACTTACTTTATATTCCCAACGTTTTTATTAGATTTGACAGACCACAAAATCTCGCTAAAGAACACCAATTCCGTCCAAGGATGATTCCATTGAAATCAAGAAACATCTTAATTTCAGTAAAGATGGCTGGGTGCTACCATCTGCTTGGGATCCTAATTAACTCTGACATTGGGACTATGCACTCCTAAGTCCCGTCACTATTGGTGCTGTAAAGTCTAGAAACCTCGGAAATATAAAATAAGTTAATATACGCGATAAAACCCGTAAAAATAGTTTTATTTAAATGTGTAGTGTTCGTGTAAACATAAAAAGACATTAAAGTTTCTTGTTCAGTTTATTCTTGGGCTCATTTTTAAAAGCGAATTTTGTTGTGTAATCATCATTTATATAACAAAAGATTCAAGGATCAATGCAACATCAGCATGTTGTTCATTGTTTATATACTTACTACCGATTCACTCTGGCTTCGCACGGGTGATTTCTGGATCTTGACAACATCACCACATACCGGGTCCAATTGTGAATCTAAACCATTCTAGAATCAACTTAATCACATACACAAAACTTCATCAAAATCAGTCCAGCCATTTAGGAGGAGCTCAGTCACATACACACGGACAGAAGGATTATATATAAAGATAAATTATTCTATCTGCATCCACCAATTCTGAGATATCTTGTCCCTCAGTGTGTTTAGTGAGGAATCTACTTAGATTTAATTAGAGGTTGTCGCTTGTAAACTTTTCTTGCCCCAAACTTCTTAGTTATATATTATTTATATATAAGTAGGATAATAAAAGTGTCCGTCTGTAATATTAATATATTATTGTAATTGACTTCTGTTAAGCTCAGGGAGTTATTTGCATGCTATTAAGACACAAACAACCATTTTAAAACTTTTTGTCTGTCTTTTAGGCTAATCTTCGGAATAGTATACTAGTACAAACGAGTAGAGTAGTGTCAGACGGGATCTAGGCTATATTACACATATATGAAAAACTTGAAGGCTATTTGAAAAAAAAAAAGAAAAGTTGATTAATTAAATGGCTTTTGTTTATCTCAAATTTAAAAAATATTAATAGCTCCTATTCAGGTGAACCCGAAGCGGGTCGCTCCAGCTTCGCTATTTTATATATTATGTGACGTATAAATAATAAAGACTAATAATGACTTTTTAAATCAATATCACATTAAATAAACGAATTTTACGGGTTTTTTCGTCTTTCATTTTAATATATTGTGAAATCCCGAGCAATCTTAAGTGTTGGTTTACCGCGTACTCGGTGGTGAAGCAAAACTACGTGAGAAAACTGTGAAAGTATTTCGATAAATTAAAAGTTGTAAAAATTCCGCCATCACGAACCGGCTGATTAAATGTCCCATAACCCTCTCAAAATTAGTAGGACGTTAAAAGGCTATGACCACAGAACACAGAAAAAAAACTTTATTTTGAAGCTTGAGACGAGACGAGAAATAAATACACTTTTTAAATAATATCGGTTTTGAAATATTTATATAAGTTACTATTTAATACCAGCGATACGCCCCGGCTTCCCATGAGTGAATTCTGGATCTTGACAACAACGCCACCTACCGGGTCCAATTCTGAATCTAAACCATTCAGGGACTCACTCAAACAAACACAAAAAAAGTTCGCTACAATCAGTCCAGCCATTTTTGAGTTTTAAGTAGACTAACGGACAGCAATTGATGTTTATATATACAGATATTATTGTGTTCATATGTCAATTTGTAAGTTTGTCCTTAGTTTTAAAGATAACTTAAGAAATTTAGCTTGAAGAAATTTAGGTGTAGGGGTAGAAATCATGAGTATGTTCTTATCTAAATAGCGTGACCGGCATTACCCGCTCCTCACCTGCTGACTTTATGCGTTTCCTGAAGACGTATCGCGCCGCATACAAAAATGTCAACCCTCGTCTTAGGCCACAGCACTGTCGTAAAAATTTCATGTGGAAATACTTTGTGCCTTTTCTATAGCAGTGATAAGATCCAGTTTTTTCGGAATCATACGAAAAAATGCAAATTAAAATAACTCAAATCCCAACCCAACCGTGTCGGGGCTTAATCCGCGAAGTGACAACGGCATTCTGACGAGGCGCCGGAGCTGGGAATTATTAAAACGAACGCCAACTTTTTCACTAAGCCCCGTCGCAAAGCCGTTTCAATTGCGCTGCGCTGAAGATAATTCCGACTGACGTCATCTTTTTTTCGAATTCTCGACTCGGCTGCGTTTCTCTGTGTAGCAATTATAACATTTCCACCGACTAGGAAAACAGAAACACGTGAGAAAGAGAGAGCGTGCGCGTCGAATCGTACTGTTCGTAATTTAAATTTAGATGGAAATTTAATGATGCATTCACAAAGGGCGCTCGTAAAGTCGGTTGCGAGATATTTTTTACGAGGATCTCGCGAACTATTGCGCGCTTAACGACTCCGAAGCAAGATCGCCCTCTGCTTTAATGAGCGCCCGATAAACGTGTTAACTGCCGCGACCTTATTTTTATGCCGATGTAAAACTGCTGAAAAACGGATTCATTACCGTGTGCGGTCGACATTATCTCATATGATTTAGAACAAACATTGTGAGATAAATTTGTTATTATGTTTTGTAATAAAATTACGATTTTAAGGAGATATATACGGAGGTATGTATGGACGCCGTTAAAGAGGTGAGGTAGACTTGGTCATGTTTAATATATGAGGGTAGGCGACGCAGCGTCGGTAAACACAGCCCAACCTTCGCTCCTGTTGGCCACTGTTTGCTCACCGTTCTAGTCTCAAGAGAAAATATGTTTGCTTTGCATACGTGGGCAACTGCAGCTTGTATAAAGCCCGTATACGCCTGTTTTCTTTGACGTATTTTTTAGATATTGTTCAAACATGTGAGGCTAAGGAAACTAATATCACCTTAAAATATCTTAGATCACGTTCACTTTAACTAAGGTTTAATGTATTTTGCGCTATAACAAGGTAAATGTAAGTTATAATCGTTTTTTTATGATTTAAAGCCTAAAGAGTCGCCGCGACAAAAATTTAAGGAAATTGATATAGTAACTTTGGTCTCTCAATACATTTATGAAAATGTAATGTACGTACACAAAAATAAAAGTAGTTTTACAAAAATAAGTGATATTCATTCTGTAAATACTAGGAACAGACAAGCTAGTAGTACCTGTTACTCGACTCCATCGAGTCAGTAATTCATTTTTGGGGCGATGTATACGTTTTTACAACAAAATTCCAGAAAATATACAAAATTTGACCTGCTCAAAGTTCAAAAACTTTATTAAACTAAGTTTGTATAAAAAGGGTTATTATAATATTAATGAATTTATAGATGATAATAACCCCTGGAAATGAGGTGATCGCTACCAAGCTATTTCTAATTTGTTGATTATAAGCTGTTATTTAAAAAAAAGTCCCGCTGGGTTTCTTGCTGGTTCTTCCCAGGACAGAGGTTTTTTTTTCGAACCAGTGGTAATCATACAAAAGAGTGACTTTCAATAAGTATTATTTATAATCTATATTGAATAAAAACGTTTCTGTTTCTGTTTCTGTTTGCAATGAAAATGCGGGGTCCATCCTCGGTTGAGCAGACTTATTTGTGCAGCAGCATTTGCAAATAATTGTTAACGGTCTGGATGTTTGTTCTTGTAAAATTTATGTATGTAAACTGCTCCCACGATACAAGAGAAAATCCTGGTGTGGAGGTAACGTTTCTTAAAATAAGAAAAACATTTAAAGCATTTAAGAAAGAAAAGCAAAGCAGCTGAAATACAACTGCATGGTGGCCCTACTATGAAATGGTTCAATAATTTAACTTTAGGTTATTATTTTTCTTTCCATTTCATCTTAAACATTCACATCCATTCACAAAATAGAACACATAGTTAAATTCACAATGACCTATTGAAGAACGACGATTTATTAATAAATTCATAATATTCATGTAAACACTTGACTAATCGTCAAAATTTTTTCTAAAGGATTTTTCACTTTTCTTTCGTATGTTTCGTACTTTCTACCTTCCTATTGTGTTAGTCTTAAACTTCCTTAACCTAACCTATTCCTGCACAATTAGTGAACCAGACCCCAAATAAATTATAATTTTTTATTTTAAAGATTTATAATAGAGAACTGAGAAAGGAACTGACGCCCTCGTACTGTAATACTGCTTCCTATCTCCTGCCTGTGGAATTCGGGTTTGGAATATTTAAAAGTAAAAACCGCCATATGTTTGTTGCCAGAGCCTTGCTTGAAATTATTATGGCACATGACTTGCAGGAAAGGTTGACATTTAGATATGTTGTTACACCATAATGCTCTAAAGTACTCAAAAGGTTGGCAAAATAGAAATAGGCTAATAAAGTGCTATGAAATCTGAAATCTGTAAAAACTGTAGAATCTGTAACAACTAGTTTTATTCAACATTGTTACACTGCCTTCTTTTTCTATTTCTTCTGTACCAGAACATAGTTTGCTGACGTATTTTGAAATTTACAGCGGGCGTTGAGCCTTTGTGCTATCACATCTACTTATTAATAGAATTAGGGTAGCAAACGAGCACATAGTTCATCTGATGATAAGTATATGCTGTGAGCCTTAGACATCTACATCGATTTTCCATTAAGAACAAAATGCCATCCCTGAGGACTAACACTGAATGCCTCGTTTCCAGTAAAAAGCGGCTCCAGTACCATACACTCACCATGCGAAACAGAAGAATTAAGCTGTTATTTTACCCTGGTATTTTGTGAGAGCTTGTTCTTTACCTGGTCGAACTGACCCTTTCATGCCACAAACATAATATAGCTTCACCATGGCTCTACTATGTAAATGTTCTTTTCCTTCATCAGTTCGTAAACGTCTGCTGCTAGATATGGATCTCTACTGTTGTATTTTCATCAGTCAACCCATGGAGTGGTGAAAATTTGACGTATATGTAGCATTAAACAACAAATAACAACAATTACGCAACAAAATAAAAATGATAATTAACTAAGTAATTTAAACATTTTACCGAGAAATAAACTATACAAATATTAGCGATCCGCCCCAGCCTAGCACGGGTGATTTTTGGATGTCGAAAGCAACCTACCGGATCCAATCGTGAATCTAAACCATTCCCGAATTAACTTATAACTATAACACACAAAATTTCATCAAAAACGGTCCAGCCGTTTGTGGGAAGTTCAGTCACCTACACAGAAACGGAAGAATTTTATATATGACAACAACCTATACACACATACTCGTATTATAATAATTAGTACACACAAATAACTATCAACATATACGTCTGTTTAGCAATATATGTATAAGACATGGATGATTCATGTAAGAAGCTTTGTCTTTCATAGATGATTACATACCAACTTTTTAGAAGCATAGTATTTAACTTTTTTTTTGACTATCATCGGTCTGTAGGTATATTTATTTGTTTTTTTTTTCTTACGGATCCTTTTTATAGGTAGGAAAGGATTCTATAACCCTCGTGCTGGGCAAGCAGTTGCTAGGCAGAATATAAATCGCAATACTTGACCTTTTCAACCATTGACGCTACTTTTTATATATCGGTGCTGTCGCCGTGCCCAATGTGATACGGACCGAAGCCTATATCAGGCTTATAAAGTTTTTAAACGACTCCAAAATATATCGGAATATAATATATACTTCAAAATACATCCGATTGTTACCCACACCTCGTGCTAAAGACCTTGTTCGGCTGGAGAACTCCCCTTTTTTCGCAACGGGCAATGTGGCGACTACTCGACATGATGTTAACACGCAACCTGCAATCTTTAGAAGCTTTCGTCATTGTCCTTATGAAATCCTTCCCTTTTCCCATAAGTAAACATCATCTGCAATCTTCAGTCCCAGCAAGCCATCCCAGCTTTACAAGGGTTTAAGTGTTTTTTTTATTTATGGTAAACATTTACTAAAATATATTACTTCTTTTAGAGAAAAAAAAATAGAGTATCAATTTTCAATTTTCCCTTAGAGTATCAATTTTCAATAACTCTCCAAGTTTGAATCATCAGAAACAAAATCATATCTCGATGGCATTCAAAGCGGCTAGCTAGTCGTTAAAATTCTGCGATCGATATTAGAAATCATAACCGATGTTTGTTGAAGTGCTGAGCTCCCGAGGCTATAATCCTCTCGGCCGCCGTACAACTCCACTTAACAAACGTATAAATAATATTCAAGGCGAGGGAACATATTCGAGGGTACGCTTACGAGGGTAGTTTGACGGCGTAACGAATCGAAAAACCAAATCATCGAGTAGCACCCCTACTGTAGACCGCTACATGATAGTTTTTAGCGTACGCTATGGAGCTTCCATCAGAGATAAAGTATTCAATTTTTATTTGAATAAATTGTAATATGAGCAATATAATAACTATCAGGCGTATAAATAATTAATAGTTTTACATAGTTCTTATAAGTTTGTGGAAAATTTTCACCTTAAATAAGCTTGAACTAAAATATGGACAATTGATCTTTAAATTATAATCAATTGTTATATGTACGTGCTTTTTTCGGAAACTTTTGTCATTACCTTATTATACCAAAATAGTTTATCGCTATAAAATTAACAGGTTTATAGCAGCAGGGTATTTTCGAGAGTGTACAGTTTGAAAGACATGGCCAATAATGACCACAAAAGTGAGCAAACACAGGTGAGCGCAATAACTAGAATAAAATTTGCTTCTCCCATCTACGTGGATTTTCTACGTATTTTCGAATCGTTATAAGGTTACGTTAACTGTATAATGTCCGAAGGTAGATATGATGATAATAATATATATAAATAAAAATGCTCAGTGCTTACTATATTTGTTTTGATATGAATAGAATAAAATAAAATATGTAGTAACAATGAACACTCTATGCTTGCCTATAGGGTTAAATCTTTAGGGCTGCCCTCAGCGGTCTGTTGAGAGTGCTCGACGCAGTTTTTTATATATTTTAATTTTCATTTCATATCGGGCGCTAATGGCGGGGCCACAGCCCTGCGTGCCGAATCGCGTTGAACCAAATGTATTCATGGAGTAATAAAACTTAATGTAGCGAGTGAACTAATATTGTCTTACTCAATATTTAATTTTGAAATTTCAATTGGGCAAATTTTTGCGATTCATAAATTTTAATTTTATGTTATTAAACCCATAGGCGATTATTTAGTACAGTATCATTTTTATTTTAGAAATGTTTCAGAATTCGATGTCCTTTTCTAAGCGTACCCTTAGCGGACTTACTTGTTTAACCCGCTATTACGCTGTTACGTAATTGTAAAAAGAGGGTTATCTGTTAAGGTTAATTCCAGTATTTGAGTCAGTCTTTTCTTTTATTAGTAGTTTTTTTTTTTTATTAGTAGTTTGAGGCAGTCTTTTCTGTCTCTGTGCTTCTGAGACACTACATTATTGATGTGCCAGTAAAATATTTAAAAGTCTTTCATCAACTTTAGCAACTGAACAATCCATTGGATTCGCAAGCACAAACTGTTTGCCGTACCGTGGGCACGCACCATTGCGCACGGCAACTTGCCTGTTCCCCGTGTCATTACATCGCTCATCACTCTCTGGGATATATCGGAATCGCCGAAAGTCTGTGAGTGAAAAGAAAGACTAATTTTATCTTCAATTAATGTGATTGTTCATACAATTTTATTTTAAGTAAAAATAATTACCTATATTTTATACCTATAATTACCTTCTCATTAATTAGATTTTCTGTGATGTAACTGCTGTTAGTCTATGTGGCTCTTGCAGCTTCATCTGACACAGGCACACAGGGCTATTAAAAGCTATTTAAAAAAGGGACAGGCAATGATGGGGATGAGGATGATGTTGGTTTATGATTTGGTATTGTTACCAAACATCAAGTCCCCACTGTTGAGGTTTTCTTAAACTATCTAACCGATGAGCTACCATACACAGCGACAACGGCAATTCTCGTAATTTCTTTAAGCTAGATGGTGTAATTCTTACACCACTTACACTATAGTACCACTACATCATAATATCGTCCCATGGGCGTCGTTAGAGACGACGGGGAGAAATGAACCAAGAGATGGTGAAAAACGTCTTTCTAATGACAACTTGAAAACAAAAAAGCTGCGATTGCAAACTACCAACCAAGGGTGGCAACTTTTTTTTTACAGAATAAGGTTGACAAACGAGCACACAGTCCACCTGATGTTAAGTGGATGCTGTGACCCATAGACGTCTACATCTATCCTTGATTAAGAATCAAAATGCAGATGCGTTGTTACCCCTGCAGAATAAGAGGGAATGTCTCGTTTGCAGTAAAATAGTTCTCAGGTTCTCTCCACTCATTATACAAAACACAGCAGCATTGAACTGTTATTTTTCTGTGAGAGCGTGGTCTTTCCCCTGTCGAGTTGACTTGTTCGTGCTACAACCGTAATATAGCTGCAGCTTGGGACTACCACATGCATACTATGGTAAACATCCCCCTTATAAAGCAGTCTATGGTTTGGAGGTCTATGTTCAGCAGCGGGCTTTGATAGGTTGTAATGAATGATGGTAATTAATAAATCGTCGAGTAGTGGCGACATAAGAGAATCTACTACTCATATCATCACGTGGGCGTCGTAAGTGACGATAGAGGGAAACTGAAGTAGGAGATGGGTAGCAGCATTTTCCTGATAACATCATAAAATAATAAAAAAACTGCGGCTGCCTATCCACCTGCAAAGCGTAGAAACTATGGCATATATCCCTTTTGATGCAAACTATGGAGGATGCCTACGCTCACTAGTATACTCTGATACACTGTAATGATGATGATGATGATGACGGTAATTAATGATGAGTGTATCTTACCATCATAAACCTTTAAGCCTTAGCCTTTTTAAATTCACAAATTGATGTAAAGGCCTTTTCAAGATTATTCCAGCATGCATTACTGGGAAGATTTGCTCATATTCGTTCAGAGATTGGTGAGCACAGACCAGATATACCCTCGTTATGGTAATGCTGCACTCCACTGGTAACGCTGCTCCCAATAACAAATCTAATGGATTTGGGTTTGGCATAATTGTATGGTTTTCCGACATAATTCGGTCGTTTCTCTACACTTCACTTACCGGTGCGAGGGTGCTACTAGAGACCTTCAGGCGGCTGCCCCTTACTAGATAGAGTATCGACGGAGTAAGACATACTGGGAGTTGATGGATACAGCTGGAACAAGAATATAGGCCTACGCCAAGGAATACCACACGTGTACGTGCGTTGTAGGTGGTAGAGCCATGCTGCAGCTATATTAGTATTATAGTTGTAGCACGAATGGGTCATCAGAATATCAGCGTAAAATAGCAGCTCCACACTGCTATGTTTCGTATGGTGAGTGTAGAGAACCGGAGACCCTTTTTACTGGACATGAGGCATTCCCATTAGTCCTCACGGGTGACAACGCATCTGCATTTTGATTTATAATAGAGGATAGATGTAGATGTCTATGGGCCGCAGCAACCACTTACCATCAGGTGGTCTGTGTGCTCGTTCGTCACCTTTAGCCTATAAAAAAAATTAAGTATTCCTTGGGGAGGCCTTTACTCAGCTGTAAACTTGTGAAGGAGGGTATTGATGTTGACGACGATGTTGGAGACGATGATTTGAGCGCTAGAGTTTGTTAGTCAATTAAAAGGATGCATGATGACGTAGGCAATTAGTAATTTTTTTGAAGAGGAAATAAACGAGTCCATGAACACCTTCAACAACGAAGGAATTGCAAGTGTGTTGTCAGTTATTCAGGAAAAATTTAGATTTTTACAAATTTGGAAAAATCACTGGCGACATTAAATTATCTAGTGTGGTTGTGTGTATATTGTATATTTCTTTCTACACTTCATGAAAGATAAAGTGCTTAAAACGTATTTAAAGTTAATAACGTAACGTTTGCTACATCGAAAACTTAAATCAGTTTTCGATGTAGCGAACTCATTTCGTGTGTGTACCCAACGATATCTGTCCGATACTGTTTCAAACAGCTCTAAGCCGTCACCCCACACGCTGTACAAACAGTAGCGAAGTCAAATCAGCGCCAAGTTAATCCGTTTAGGTGCGCGAACCCACTTGATTAAGTTTAATTTATTTTAAAAATCAGCGCGAGCGCGCCACCTCCGGCGAGCCGTCCCTTCAAAATACATTATTCAGTGTTTTAGAATAATTTTCAAATTCGATTACATAGGGCCGACCCTCGGTGAGTGGGTGGGCCGGGCGCGGTGCGGGCGGCGTATTTAGCCAACACGGGGGTCCGCCGCGTGCGATTCTGATTTGAATATGCCCCGCACGTGGCCTCCCGCGCCCCCGGGACCGCTCCGATCATATTTCAAACGTCACCGGCGATGTCTCACTCAGATACTATCGGCCGATAAACGAGATACAGGCAAGGGTGGAAATAGTTCGCCGACGTCGCGTCGGTGCGCTGGCAATTTTTTACACCGCGATTATCGCCTGCAGTTGACACCTAGATATTACTTTTAGCTGTGTTGCTTTCAAAAAGCTTTTTGCGGTCGCGAGGACCCTTAACTTTATTGCCGTGATGCTTTTCAAATGCTTATAATAGAGTTAATAATCGCAGTAAGTTCAAGAGGTAAAAATAGGAATCTGAAAGGGTAAAAGAAATTTGGTAGGCACTCGTTTGTGAAATAAATAACCAAGTGCACTTTCGGACGATTTTACGACGTTTAAATTATTGAGTTATAGATTGAAAATTATTTGTCTCATTATACAAAACCCACCTAATGCTTAAATGCACATTTGTTTATCAATAAATAAAGTTAAAATCAAAGAAAAGAATTTACTATGGAGAACTAAAATTCAATAACACGTTTTATAATAATTCTCACGTGCTAGTAGCTTATAATCGGTGGGAGTGTGGAGCGTGCGCAGACGCAAGTCGCGTGGCGGCGGAGAGTGACGTACGCCGGCGAGCGGCACTCCATTACCGCGACATCATCGGTTCTGTAACGATGTGCCAAAACATTCTCAAAGACTAAGGCTTGCAGTCAGATAATACTTTTTACCTAAATTTAATATAAAATTCAAATCAAATTTGATTAAAGCATGTAATGAGCAGGAAACGAAGTATATATTTATACATTCACCAGAAACAGTACACTGCAAGACTTTCCTTCATTGTCTTCTTGGGAAGCGATTGCAATTTTAGTGGTTGTTTTATGCTTTTAACTGATCATTGTTGTAGGTGACATATTTTAAATTAATATTGCGTTATCTATTAGGTAAAGCAAGACTTAAATTGAAATAAGTGAGTCACGCAGAGCCACAGATGGAAAGTGGAATTTGTTGTCTTACTGTCAAACAACTTTTCTCCGTCTATCCTATACCAGACGATCCAATATTTACCAATAAGAGTCTAGATAATCTAAAATTAAAAATTTTGTACAACTGACTTCAATATAAATTATTAAGAATAACTCAAAAACTATTGGTCAGACCTTGATGAATTTATACGAGACAATATGAGAAGTACCAGCTTTCAAATAAAAAATCGGTTCATCGAAAGAATCATCGAAATTGGTTCACCCAGAAAAAAGTTATGAGGTAACACATATAACCCGACTTCATGGAGAAAAAGGGACTCTCTATGATGAACTCTTTCTTCCAGAAGCGGCCCCACAGCAAGTGGACCTGGTCGAGCCCTGATGGTTCGACAAAAAAATGAGATTGACTTCATTATGACGACCAGACGACAACTGTTCTTTAAACTTTCAACTTGTGTGAAAACTGGTAGCGATCACCGAATGGTTAGAGGCACACTGAACTAAGTTGGAGAAGCCTCGTCTAATGAAGTCAACGCCCCGTCTCCCTCGTGCTCTAGTCCAAAGTCCGGAAACCTTTCAGCTTGAGTTACAAAATCGTTTTCAGTGCCTAGAAGACTGTAATGAAATGGACGATATGATAAGCTCGTGGAAACTGTCCATGCGGTCGGAGCTAAGTTCTGCAAGACCTGCCGCAGAAGAACACAAAAACTCTCCGATCACACTCTTAATCTTATGGCTGTTAGACGGGAAATGAACAGATTTGACAGCATACAGGCAACTGAACAGACAGATCTCCAAATGCATTAGATTTTTATACGTGGTAGAGCCATGCTGCAGCAGCTATATTATGGTTGTAGCACGAATGGGTCGGCTCGACCGGGGAAGGACCACGCTCTCACAGAACACCAGCGTTAAATAGCAGCTTAACGCTGCTGTGTTTCGTATGGTGAGTGTAGAGAACCGAAGACCCTTTTTACTGGAAACGAGGCATTCCATCTTAGTCCTTACGGGTGACAACGCATCTGCATTTTCATTCGTAATCGAAGATAGATGTCTATGGGCCACAGCAACCACTTACCATCAGGTGGACTGTTTGCTCGTTTGTCACCCTTATCCTATAAAAAAAATGCATGCAGCGAGACTTACGCAACTTCAATACAGCTTGTATTGAAGAAGCGATCGAGCGGAACCAAGGCTCCAAAGTCTTTGCCAGAGATCTGTCTGTCAGAAAGAGCCAACTGTCAAAGCTGAAAACCGAGTGTGGCAGCATTGTTTCCGAGACACCTGAGATTTTGAGTGAGATTGAGAGGTTCTATGGGCAGCTGTACACGTCATCGTTGGAGCCACACGCAAGTGTGAGTAACGATCCAAGAGTGAGTCTTATCCGACACTATTTCGAAGATATTCCGGACGTTAGTCTGAGCGAGATTAGAATGGCTCTCCAGCACCTTAAAAACGGCAAGGCCCCAGGTAAGGATAGAATTACAGTGGAGCTTCTGAAAGCGGGTGGAAAACCGGTACTTGAAGTCGTTCAGAAGCTCTTTAATTCCGTCTTCCATGGTAGCACTACTCAGGAGGCGTGGAGCAGAAGTGCGGTGGTCTTGTCTTCAAGAAAGGCGACAACGCTCTCTTGAAGAACTATAGACCGATTTTCCTTCTGAGCTGCGTCTATGTGCTGTTTACGAGATTCATTACGAATCATCTCGCACGCAGACTCGAATCAGCCGGTTTCCGAAAAGGTTTTAGTACCATAGACCACATACACACTTTTCGGCAAATTATACAGAAGACAGAAGAGTACAATATGCCACTTTGCCATGTGAACTATGAGAAAATCTTTGATTCCGTCGAAATTTTGGTGGTTCTACAGTCCCTTCAGCGGTGCCAAGTTGACTGTCGGTATATCAAAGTGCTGAAGTGTTTGTACAGTAGGGCTACGATGGCTATCCGAGTACAGAACCAGAGTACGAAACCTATCCAATTGCAGAGAGGTGTAAGACAGGGTGACGTCATATCCCCGAAACTCTTCACCGCTGCATTGGAAGACGTTTTCAAGCTTCTGGACTGGAAAGGATACGCTATTAACATCAATTGCGAATACATCACTCACCTTCGATTTGCCGACGATATAGTTCTTATGGCAGAATCGCTGGAGGACATAAGTACCATGCCAAATGACCTCAATACTGTCTCCCAACGGATAGGTCTTAAGATAAACATGGACAAAACAAAGATCATGTTTAATGTCCATGTCACACCTATGTCGGTAGCTGTTGGGAGCACTAAGCTCGAAGTTGTTGACGAGTATGTTTACCTGGGACAAATAGTCCGACTAGGTAAGTCCAACTTCGACCGAGAGGTCAATCGACGGATTCAACTCGGCTGGGCAGCATTCGGGAAACTACGACACATCTTCTCTTCAGGTATATATACCTTAAAATCTGAAAACGAGATTGTACAACCAGTGCATGTTGCCAGTGATGATTATGGATCTGAGACGTGGTCCTTCACTGCTGGTCGTATGAGGGCACTCAAGGTTGCTCAGCTAGCTATGAAGAGCGCTATGCTCGAGGTTTCTCTGCATGATAAACTTAGAAATGAGGATATCCGCAGTAAAACCAGATTAACCGACATAGCCTAAAGGCTTAGTACGCACTACAGTTCGCCTGCCGGTACGAGGCTGTCACTCGAGAACCTTGCTTTCCCATCGGTTGTCGGTTCTTCGAGGTATATGGCCGGCCCATTGCCACTTCAACTTAGTAACCCGTTGGGCTATATAGGTTACTCTGCTTCTACTTCGGATATCGTCGTTTTTAACTCTATCTTTGACTTTGAGCTTCCTCATACGGCCAGCAGTGAAGGACCACGTCTCAGATCCATAGATCATCACTGGTAACACGCACTGGTTATACAATCTAGTTTTGCGGTTTTGAGGTATGCCTGACGAGAAGATGTGTCGTAGTTTCCCGAACGCTGCCTAGCCAAGTTCAATCCGTCGATTTATCTCTCGATCGAAGTTGGACTTACCTAGTTGGACTATTTGTCCCAGGTAAATATACCGTCAACAACATCGAGCTTAGTGCTCCCAACAACTACCGGCATAGGTGTGACTTGCACGTAACATATATCGGTAGGTCTTAATACGAACATGACAAGAAAAAAATCACGTACCTAATACAAATTGTTCGGCCAGGTAAGTCAAATTTCGACTGAGAGGTTAATAGGTGGATTACACTCGGCTGTGGAGTGTTCGGGAGATTACGACTTATCTTTTCATCACGTATTTCTCAAAACTTGAATAGAAAAGTTTATTACTGGTAAGTGTTGCCAGTGACGACATATTATGGATCTGAGACGTAGCCCTACACTGCTGTCCGTATGAGGAAGCTCAAGGTTAAACAGTGAACTATCAAGAGAGGGTTATGCTCGCAGTTGCTCTGCGTCATAGAACTTGTAATAAAGATATCTGTAGTAGATCCAGAATAACAGCTATTGCTTAAAAAATCAGTAACCTGTTGTGACAATAGGCCGGATATATAGGTCGAAGAACCGATGACCGATGCAAAAGTGAGGTTCTGGAGTGGCAGTACCGGACTGGTAAGCGAAGTAGATGACCTCTCCAGATAGATTGACGACATTGTAAGACAAGTAGTCGAAAGATACTGGTGACTCAGGACCGCGTTTTGTAGTATTCCTTAAAGGACGCTCATGTTCAGCAGTGGACTTGTAAAGGGCTTTAATGATAATGATAATGAAAATACAATAACAATATAATATATTACGAATCTAGAGCCGTATAAAAAGTAATAACTGTATAAAACAAATATTCACGAAGTTTTTCTGTTCTGCTTTTACATAATCTATGTCATATGAGGCAGTTTTAATAGGATTGAAATAATACAGCACTAGTAAATCGCCTCATAATCCGCTATTTCTATTGGAAATCAAGATAATTATAATTAATAATTAATTTCAGTAGTATGTTGCTTTAATTGAAATGTTGATTTAGTGTCATCGTTAATAGAATATAAAAAAGCATTTCAAGCTTTACGCGTTAAGGATAAGTTTTTCGTGAATAAATTGAAAAATAATAAATATTCAAATTGCGTCATAAAATCAAAAAGTTATATTTTCATACACATAGAGTACGTATTAATTTATCATGACATCTTCTGAATATGCCAGAAGCTATCAGTTGGACAGAGGATATTATACTGTATAAAGACTGCAACACTCGATGTATCTTACCTCCCATGCTATTACATGGGGACATAGGGACAATCATAATACAAACAGTTTCGGATCAGGTGTTGTGGACTAAAATGTGCCTTTAGGCTCGAGCTGAGATTCAAATTCAGGATCGGTGTCTTTAAACGCTACAAAGCATATGTTGCTTTTTTGTTGGAAGTTGGTAAGCTTTCATTATACCTTTATTAATATTGTGCAACAAACAACATTAGGGAAAATCAATCAATAATATTAAGAAATTCAATAACCGTCCGCAATTCGTTGGATTATCACCCCATCACGCGGAATTTTTCAAACCTTTATTATGAGTTCATAGTATACGGTTGTAGTATACTATGAACGTTGTATAAGGTGTATAAGGTTCATTTTTGAACAAAAATTAAAAATCAAACGACAAATAATATGTTTGATCGCACGTAGTACCTACAAGTTCCGAGATTGAGTGCGGGACACCGCGCAGTGAGGGTTCGATTATTACTCGAGTCTCGATCTTGATACAGTACTCGATGCATCGCGGGGGAGCTGCATTACACCGACTAGTGCTGTAGTGTTAGGTGTTGTTCTTTCTATTCGATTTGTTGACGGATCAGTCGAGTATGCGCATTTTTAAAATTTAGTTATTTAAGCAAATTTTGTTAACCTCCTTTTAAGTTGTGTGTAAGCATATTGAGATTGTGGCCTGGAAAAACTATGCTTTAGATGAAGACATAACTTGTTATTGCTTTTTAAATTTATTACGAATCGCCCATAATGTAATATTAATTTGAAAACAATAGAATTTTATTTCAATGTAAAATTCCCAACTCATAACATTTAAGTATCAAAATCAATGTTTATGCTTAATGGTATTTTGAATATATTAAACTAATATTGTCCGAAACAAGTAATGTGCAGTATTTTATGAAAAATAAACCATTTAATAAACAAGTCTGTTCATAAATACGTGAATTCTTCGACCCCTTAACCTAGTGGTGTGCAAATCCGAGTTTCTGTCTTGGGCCATATGTTGCATGGAATTTATTATTTTATTATATTATTATTTACTATCGGCGGGACGAGTGTTTAAGCCGACATTTATGATATTCTCCTGTGGTTTGCAACAGAGGGGTGAAGTTGCGTTGATGCGCTATTGTTTCATTCTTCACCCTTGTTGTGTCAAGTTGATTCAACGCGAAAGTTATTTTATAAATCGTCTGTCAAATATAGATTAAGGTTATATAATATAAAATGTGAAGAATGGGCCGTATTATCAATTTAATTTGAGAAAAATGAATCAAGTTGTTACAAAAAATGTTTCTTGTAGTTTCTTCGGAAATTTGCGTTTTGCTCTATTTGAAATGTTTCATGCAATATTTTAAATCGCTTTCCATTGTCGATTTTGCTACGGATGAAAATACTCTTAAGTGCAACCAGTACTCTCCAATGATCCGTGCTTGGTGCGATATTATTTCCATCGGCACAAAGTGCGACCCATCAAATCAAGTCGCTACCCGATCTGGAGCCCTCGTTCACAAAATTAAAATCAATATAGCCGTTGCTGTTATAACATTGCGGTGGTTGTATGCAGTTTTTCTTTTCGAAGAAAAAAAAAAGATGCATTACCATATTCTTCGATATACTCGTATAAACAATGTTTTTGTTTATTCTAGCTTCCTTTTAGTGTAGATTGAGAGCACTACGAAACCAAGTATTCCTTTTTAGGTGTATCTAAAGTTTATTAAGTTGATGAATTTTTCTTTACTTAGTTTGTCCAATTTACAATTTTTAGCTCTTTTCTAAATCACTAGGTATGGATGGCAATCTCAAATAAACTTTAATAACAGAACTAGCGTAATTTAACTAAAAGCAAACGTTTATATAATTTTTGGTATTTACACCTAGTGTAATGTGCTGCTACGTAGCTGAGCGTATTATGCTCTGCTCAAGGATGCAAAAGGATTTTTTTAGTATGAAACGTTTCATTTTATTGCCTCCGCAATGTAGTAGTAGAATCGCTGAGAGAAGAGAACCTTGAGAGAGATCTTTTATTTTATTTTTTATTTAATCTTTATTATTATCAAATTTGTATCTTTTTTTTAAATAAATGAACACTAAAAAGATCCTTAATTTATTTTTTCAAATATTTATTGTGTTTGATAGTAACAATAATATGTTTTAGTCCTACATTAAATTGTTTAATGCTTTAATTCATATTAATAATAATAATAATGATAATTTTACCTTAACGGAGACTAGGAATCGGTGCAGGACAGGATTATAGTGCCAAAGTGTGTGCTTGCACAGGTGCACTCTCTATTCCCTCACTCTCACAGCTCAGGCGCGGGACCAACGGCTTTACGTGCTTTCCGACACTCGGGGGCCAGACACTGTTAACTTCCTGACTCAGGCCAGCTATTGAGAATTTCTTGACGGAAAAACTCAATGACTGACTTTATTGGCCCGACCCGTGATTCGAACCCGGGACCTCAAGATCAGCAGTTGCATTTACAACCACTAAACCAACGAGGCAGTCATACTATAAATACCTATAAACCTATACCAACCTATAAATTAATCGAAAAGCATTATAATAAAAAAAAACTGAAACTGTCACAGAGCAAATATTTATTCATAACGCTGATTGATACGGTCATGTGTTTGAGAAGCCCAGCGGGGCACCAAGGGATTGATGGTACAACGGTCGACTCCCCATCAACCCGCCTAGTTTCGCCACAGATTGGGGTACGATATTTCAATTGAATTGCACAGTGGTGACAACACCATGGACCTACTTAATTTGAATGATCAAATTGTACCTACTGAATTTTTTGTAATCATTTTTATTTAATGCTTTTTACGTCTAGCACTAATTAGGTATGTATTTAACATATATTTTGACAACTTCTTGCATACTTGTGTATATTATTAGGTGATTTGAGTGACAAACGAGCTAAGACTCCAATTTATAGTAAATATCTACAACAATCCATGGAGACCGGTAACTAACTTAAAACACCGAGAGCTACAGACGTGATATTATCGCGTCAATGGCTTTCTTTCTTCTTAGGTCTAAATATCTTACGACCTATAACTGTACCGGCTCCTTTATTATTCAAACCAATGCACAGCACAGCTTTATTACTACTTGGCGGTAGAAATAGATGAGAGGTTGATACCAAGTCAAAAGGAATCATTGGTGGAAGGGAAAGAGCCAGACAACTAAGTGATGCCCCAGTGATATTGTGACCCGGCAGATACGATGATTTCAAAACGATTATACTGCGAGTATATGCTGGATACAATAGTGAAATTAATACGGTAATACGTTTAAGTGTAGTCGAATACTGCAAGATACTGTTACAATACATTATTTTATCTCACGCTAAATGTATGAAATAAACACAATAATGTGAAGAACACTTTTTTATAGCATAGGGTGACAAACGAGCACACAGTCAACCTGATAGTAAGTGGATATAGTGGCCCATAGACATCTACATTTATCTTCAATTAAGAATCAAAATGCAGATGCGTTGCCACCCCTGAGGACTATGATGGAATGCCTCTTTTCCTGTAAAAAGAGTCTCCGGTTCTCTACACTCATCATACGAAACACAGCAGCATTAAGCTGCTATTTTACGCTGGTATTCTGTGTGAGCGTGGTCCTTCCTCGGTCGAACCGACCCATTCGTGCTACAACTGTACAATTAATATAGCTGCAGCATGGCTCTAACGCGTGTAAAACGTGTAAATGTATTAATCAGTATCTCTTATTTTCACGTTCTATAAAGCTAATATAACGGTAATATGAAGTTCATTATTTAGTAATTAAGAAACTGAGATTTCATTTGATTACCTTAAAAATCTTTTAGTGTGCACAGCAGTATGGGTTACCAGGGGTAGCGATACGGAGGGTCTTTACAGATGGAAGTGATAGATAATGGGACATGTCGCGATGGGGTACGTTAATAGATGAAGCCTTATTTGAATATTGTCCCCGATTGGCGGGGGGTAGTCAAAATTAAATTGCTAGGTGCCTACTGTGCAGGTATGGTGTGCAATATTGTGATTGGGACATCTGTATACGGTGTTGTTTTAAGGGATGACTGATTTTAATTTTGCAAAATTAAATTTTATGTAGTAATAATATTTTAAAATAATATGCAATCACTGTATAGTTAAGTAATATACAGTGATTGCATATTATTTTATATAGATACTATTGATATATTTTAACGTCAGTTTATACTAAATCTATGATAGATACAGTAAATTTTGTAGCAAGTTGTGTAATCTCAAATCATCGATGTGAGGTAACAAAGATCCAATACTCAGTGTTGTAAGTATCGATGAGAATTTTTGAATGTGTAATATATAATTAAACCTGTAATGCTAAACAGACACCATTATTCTTCACTAATTTAGCATAGTCTAGGCTAGTGCTAGCATAGGGATGCTGTGTTTAATCGAGTAAAGAGAGTACGCGTCATATATAGAACATATTCAACTTTTATGTACGTACATTGATTTCTCGGAAACGGATCTAAATTTCTCTTTTTCTAAATAAATAGGCTGTTCAGGAGTGAAGAATAGAAAAATAGAAGATGAAAATTGTAAAATATTTATTTAGACGACACATTCTAGTTACCTTGAACTTGTGATATTTGTTAGACCACTCAAAAGGGTAAAATAATTCAATTTTTAATTATTTTCCATGTAAACTCGAAAAATATTTAAGGGTTGTCATACACCGTCGAAAATTATTTAAGGGTGTATGACAGAATAACTATCTTAAAGTTATTGATAATTAAAATATGGTTATGACAAGAAGGAGACCAAAGAGGCGCATGTATTCAGTATTGATTGGACTGTGTACATATTCGGTAATGATGGTAGAAAATAATTTCTAAATGTTGGCATTCCAATTACTTTGTTCTTTGATAAACAATTTCTACTGAATACTTCTCTCTTTTTTTATCTTTTATCTTTTTAAAAACGTTACCCCCACACCAGGATTTTCTCCTGTATCGTGGAAGCAGTTTACAAACACAAATTGCACAAGGACAAACATCCAGACCCGGAACAATTATTTGCAGGTCATACAAATACTTGTTCCGTGCGGGATTCGAACCCGCGGCCCCCAGCGCAGCAACTCATTGTTAAGCCACTGCGCCACGGAGCCGTCAATCTCTACGTCTTCTCTATCTCTAAGTAGTGAGTTGAAGAGGATTTACTTACTTTATTTCCATTGGCATGTAGCATTTAGAACTTTTACAGAATATTCACAGGTTTTGTTAATTACTTACTTTCAAATTATTACTTTCAATTATTTTTAATTGCATGATTTCAAAGCGCTTTTGTAGTAAAAAATAAATAAAGCAAACAAAAACAAAAAAATATTTTAAATGATACTCAGACCGTTGCATGCACGACGAAGTTGTTGATGGTCCTCATATTGCGGCCAGATTCAGCGCGTAGCGTGAAAAATGAGCGGCTCGCGGCGATAGCGACCGCGCTGCCGCCCGCCTAATGAACCAGAACTGCGATAGCGCACCCCGTGTGCACGCGCCTTTACTTCTCGTACGTACAGTAACTGGTTAGAGTTTTAGTTATGTTTTTGATACCGAATAAATATAACAAATAATTTTTGTGATTCCCATGATTATAGGAATCGAAGGTTTTAATTTAATGCTGAAAAGATGTTTATTGTATCATCATACCAATTTAAGTTCTTATATGACCCACTTTGGATCCCTTACTGTATTGGACCAATTTGAATAAGAATTCCTAAAGTTAAAAATACAGGGGAGTTTGAATGGACTCGTAAGGATAGCGCAGTCCGGCATTCATTCGCTAAGTGAGCTTCTAAAAATTGCTTTGATGGAGATCGCGTTTAGCTAAGTAGTCGATTCAGGGCTCGAAAAGGTAAGCTTTTGTAAACACACGTGCATTCGTCATCTGTAATGTGATTTTGTGCAAAAACAATTTAAATTGTGTTTATAAAATTATTAAAGGACGAATTTGTATTTTTTTATAGGATAGGGTGACAAACGAGCACACAGTCCACCTGATGGTAATTGGTCGCTGTAACCAATAGACATCTACATCTATCCGCAATAAATAATCAAAATGCAGATGCGTTGTCACCCGTGAGGACTAAGATGGAATGTCTCTTCTCCAGTAAAAAGGGTCTCCGGATCTCTACACTCACCATACGAAACACAGCAGTGTTAAGCTGCTATTTTACCCTGGTATTCTGTGAGAGCATGGGCCTTCCCCGGTCGAACCGACCCGTTCGTGCTACAACTATACAATTAATATAGCTGCACCATGGCTCTACTACCTGTAAAATTCTATAAAATCATCATCATAATTCCACTGCTTCCCTTCACAATTCCATTACTGAACATAAGACTCTCTCAAGGAACGCTACGAAACATGGTCCTGAACTACCTATCCGAGCATATTAGCAGAGCCGTCCTAAGGTAATTTTTGGATAGAATGAAATTCAATTATGGCGGCCACCTTGCTTGTCAGTTATGCGTGCAAGCATGGAATTTTGAAGATCTTTAAAAAATCTTAAGCCTCTGTGAAAACACGCGCGCCGACGCGCGTTTCAACAAATAAACTCATTCAAACTTTGATTGGGAGAATGTGCGACATTCTTGCAATCAAAGTTTTGAAAAGTGAAATAAAGATTTTTTTCCTGTTCGACCAACGAGTCTTCCCGTGAGATTTTGCGCCTGCAGCGGTCACACAATTATTTATTTCAGGAGATAATAAAGAATGATAATTCTAGGATTATTAATAGTCTAATTCACTTAAATCTGTTATAGCTACTAGACTACAATACTCTGGCTGTTAAAGTATTATTCTCTCACAAAGAGTATCAATACGAATTATTAATTGATTTTGCCTAGTGGACTCTAAATGGAAGGATGAGTAATTAACTTCTTTTTCAATTTCCACATAACTAATATATGTAGTAAGGCGACACATGGAAGGGTGTGCAATGGTGCATTGGCTCGGTCACAGAGCTCAGTGATGTGTTGAGTGACGCTTCATCACGTGCCGATGAACATTAGCCTTTAGGCTAATATTATTTATATACTAAAATTAGATTATTTCCCTCTAAAAAGTAATTATTATAATACGTCAGTAATAAAAGTAAAACTTCCGACATGTTAACGCATCAACACGGTATTTTAACAACATATGAATTCCATGTGTCAATATTTTTAAGACACGTATAATATATTCAAGAAAACTTTATTTAGTAATCTACTATTTTTTCACATAAACATTGAGTTTTATGCAGAGAAAAAAAACGCAAATATGAAAACATGAAACAACTGTACAACGTGAAAATTTAAATTTTTAAATCAAGAAATGAGGTAAATTAAATACATTTTAAGGGCGGATATTAATTAAAAGTCAATAATCAGCAAATGCACCCATGTATTCATAACGCATCTGCATTGGTTGAGCATACGATAGAACATATAGATTTAGGAATGAGGTTGTCAATAGTCTGTTGAGCAATATTGTCCCGGGTCCTACTGACATACGTAAACAGTTGTTCTTCTGTAAGTAAATTTTCAGGAAAATCGCTCACAGTTCTTCTTTGCAGCTCCAAAGTATGCTCAATAGCAAATAAATCTGGGGATCGCGCTGGTCATTCTCGGGTCGTGACATCATGTTCGTGCATTATCAGGCTGCTACTACCCTGGCCGTATGTGAACGGGCATTGTCGTGGATAAGCAGGCAATTTTGACCATTTGAGTTCGTTGTAGCAAGAGTATTCGTTCCAGCACCTCATTACGTTATTTTTCAACCGTCATAGTGCCTGAGGTCCATTCTTCCACCAAAACTAATTTCTGCCCACTCCATAACTCCTTGGTATAGATGAACTTCTTCAGAGGTTTCTAGTTCACATGTTCTCTAGTTCTCATTGCAGTCTTCGTCCAGGATTTTTTCTTCTTAGAGCTGGAACCCGAAGTAGTCCAAGAGCACATTTTCTCTAGTTCTCATTGCAGTCTTCGTCCAGGATTTTTCTTCTTAGAGCTGGAACCCGAAGTGGTACAAGACCATGAAGGTTGGCTTCGTGTAGTATCCTCCTCACAGTTTGGTCACTCACAGGCACCTGGTGTTCAGACTCCGGGTGTTTAGATTTTGAATTAATTGCATCGCCGGAACATTTGGTTACCTTTTCGCAGCAATTTGGAAAAAACGGTTTTATTTGGGTGTAGTAATGCGGCTTGGTCCTGGATGTTTCTCTCTCACTTTCTCCGTGGAAGGATAGCGTGACCACAAACTTGAAATCACATTTTGCCTGGTGCCTATTGTCGCAGTGGCATTACGACATACATTACATACATAACATCTCTTTTCCAGTTAAATATTGACGTTGCATTGCAAAAAATTGCGAATTATCACAATCAACCCAAGCAAAGGGCCGTTGGAGAGGGCAGAACAACGTCTGTCTGGCCAGCTAGTTTAATATAAGATCTGATTATAAACCGAATAGGTAAGTCCAACTTTGACCAAGAGAAATTCCAACTTGGTTGTGCAGCGTTCAGAAGATTAAAGCATACCTTTTTTCTCTTATAATACCTCAAAACTTGAAATAAGAATATACAATCGTTATATGTTACCCGTGAATATATACTTCTTAATGAGGATATCCGCTGTAGAATACTCTAGTTCTCCTGGCACATATATCTATTAACTGTTGGTTCTTCAAACTACATGGCCGGTCAATTGCCCCTTTTCAGTTTAAAGAAAAACGTCGAGCGAAGCTTTCTACATAATCGATAACTCCATAGTGTAGTGGCTAAGCGTTTGTCTGCGGCATTGCACGATTGAACCCCGCACGGATTTTGTGTTTTAAGACCCATAAATAATTGTTCCGAGTTTGGATGTTTATTATGTACAATTCAAGGTAACCCCGAGCATAGCCCTCCATAGCCCGCTGAGCGACCTTGAGCTTCCTTATACGGCCAGCAGTGAAGGACGACTCGAGCTGGTGAGCGCAACTGCATTTGGTCTCGGGAAAAGCATAAGTGAGGCGCGTCACGCCACTAGTTCTGGGGGCGGAACACTTAAGAGTTCATTTTTACAGTTTGATACTCGTAGTTTTTGTGTATGATTTATCACCATTATGTTAGAAGTTTGATTACGGCTACTTTTTTGTCGCTTTTCAAAGAACATTTCCAGCCTTGATGTTAAATAAATTATGTTCAGTTCTTTTTTAACATCCACATAATAAAAACTAATCACGTCAGAAATTATCCGTTAGACTCACGACGAGCAGAGTAACATTGGAGGAAAATTCGGGAGTTTTTCCTCAATGCTCGGCACTTGATTAACTCTCGTCGATCGTAATTATTTCCCCGGCCTCGTTCGGCCGCGGGGGATTTGTATAATCCTGATTGGGTACGTATTGCGATTCGATGGAGTGTACT
Source organism: Parnassius mnemosyne (assembly GCA_963668995.1). Taxonomy (NCBI): domain Eukaryota; kingdom Metazoa; phylum Arthropoda; class Insecta; order Lepidoptera; family Papilionidae; genus Parnassius; species Parnassius mnemosyne. Next base: position 39,333,264 of record CAVLGL010000148.1, on the reverse strand, counting down.
GGCGCACGTGTCCGTCTATTATATCGCTTTTACGTTGCAACACAGTGGTTGCTTATTATAGAAGTTAGGCTAGAGTAGTTTTAGAAAAAAATGGACTGACGTTTGACATACTTACATAAATTGTTTATCAAATCTTCTATAATATAAAAATGATTCGCTGAATGTGTTGCTAAGCGCAAATGTCGAGTACAGCTGAACCGATTTCGCTAACATTCCTTGAAGTACGAAGATAGTTCTTAAGGAGACAAAAATTTAAAAAAAATCCTGAAAGAGTCTAAAAACAACACTTTTCTATATTCCCATACAAAAGATTCGTAATAATACTTAAAAGTCAATTTGAACTTTAATACCATACCATAAAGTTTAAGTATTAGTGGAGGGGTTCCGGGAAGGCAAAACAATTTAGTGACGTTAGTATCGTATCGTTAGTATGTCAATATTTGTCAATATTTATACACACTGGCAGATAGCTGATGTTGTAAGGAGTAACTTGGGCTGCTTTTATTTTAGGGTTCAGCGAAAATAACTCCACGCAGGCGAAGTCGCGGGGAACAGCTAGTGCAAAATAAAAGTAACACTTGGTAGGTATGTATTTAAGGTCAAGCTATATTTGCACAATTTTGTTGTGTCATCAGCCCCACGTGTAAATATTTAGAATAATTAAATATATAGTAAGAATTAACTGCGCTAGTCAAATTTTGCTATACCAATATTTAAAGCCGTTAAGTATTTGCAGGAGTCGTGGTAACTCAGGCGCTTAGCGCTCGTAAATTTCACAGTACGCGAGCAACCCGGTTCGATCCCCGCCGGCACCAATGAAATTGATAATTGCAATTTTAACTGCTTTAGTGAGGAAACTTGCAACGAAAGTACATATCTGAAAAATAAAATAAAAATATTTCGAAGACATGTGAAGTCCGACACGCATTGGGGCAGCGCGGCGGACACTTCCTTGCCCTAAAACTCTCTCAGAAGTGAAAGGAGTCCAGTGCCCAGCAATGGGACGCGTATAGGCTGTAAGTTTACTTTAATATTTAAACTTCATTTTACAACTGTTTTGATGGGTCATGTTGTTTTTCAGGATTTTCTAAAGTTGAATTAGCGATCGCAAACCAGACGCTTAAAAGCTTATTTGTCTTATTACAAAACTTGGTTTATTGATAGTTTCGGATATAAACTATATCACAGTCTTTGTGATATTTGATATTTACTGTAAAATTTCATACATTTTAGTTCGCATATTTTCCACAACACTTCTTCTTTGAAAGAGACTTGTCTATAACTGGAAGTAATTATATACTAATAAAACGGTATAGATCTAATCAATATTTATAAATAAGTTCATTTGCAGTTTACGTATGTCAAACGCCTTCACGATACAGGAATTTTTTTTGTTTTTTTTATGGAATAAGAGTGACAAGCGAGCACACAGCCTACCTGATGGTAAGTGGATGCTGTAGCCTATAAACATCTACATCTATCCTTGATTAAGATCCGAAAATGCAGATGTGTTTTAAAAAATGAAGAATAGTCCTCATTTTTGAAAAAGCAAGGAGCCTCGTATCCAGTAAAACTGTCTCCGGTTCTCAATACTCACCATACGAAACACAGTAACATTAAGCTGCTATTTTACACTAGTATTCTGTGAAGGTGTGGTCCTACCACGTATTGTGGTAGTTATATTTTGTTTTAAATAAGGAATAATATTTGTCACTATTTTCAAATTTTAATAAAAAGTTTGTACATTCTAACACCTACCTTAGTAAACTCTACAGTAATGCCTAGATCGAATTAAAAATTCACCTAGCATAAGGGAATTAAAGTTTGCTACCAACATTCCGGCCGGGCTGGGTCGGCGACTGGGGCATGCCGATAACGCGACAATAGGAATTTACCGTTCGCACCGACTGCCCGCGCTGTTTAACCTAATTACCACTTAGTTCCTTTACCGATAAGGGTTATTATAAAATGCGTTTTAAGTGATGTAAAGCCGAATGCGTTATACTTAGAGTAACTTACATGTTCGGTTTATGTTTCCTTAAAAACCTTCACACTTGTTTATAACGAGATACAAAAGTAAATTTGGCGCTATTCTTATATGTGACGTAAATATTAATTAAAGAAAATTCTTAAAAATCTAGTGACTATTGATATTCAATGACATTTAAGATGAGTAAGTGATTAATTACCTAGATCGGTTACCTGGAGTAGAGTCTATGTCCAAGAATGCCCAATTGTTCCAAATTGAGAAAAGAGTAAATCCGGTATTGTACCTATTGTACACAGGCTCATCAATCACTGATTAAATAATTAGAAACATCCCAATAGTTGTTTAAGTACTGATTTACCGTGTGCTCGGCGGTGAAGGAAAACATCGTGAGGAAACCTGCATGTCAGAGAAATAAGAAAAAAAATATTTTGAAGACATGTGAAGTTCGTCAACACGCATTGGGGCAGCGCGGCGGACATTTCCTTGCCCTAAAACCCTCTCAGAAATGAGAGGAGGCCTGTGCCCAGCAGTGGGACGTAAATAAGCTGCAACTTTACTTTTTTTTTACTCAATAGTTGTCATATTTCGATGGTATTATTGACTGCAACTGATACCATACGTAAAATAAAATAAAGACACCCTTTCTCAATTCATTCAAGTGCGACAGAATCGATTTATTTTTCCTTGTTTTGGCCAGGACAGTTTCTTATTTATCTTTCGTAACATATATTGGTGATTAATATATTTTTTTATTAAAACCAGTAGGTTTGATATTACGTTTAGTTTATTTGCTTGTTTGTGTTGGTACTTTGTATTTACTAAAATTACAGCCTATATCCATTCTACTGCTGAGCATTAATCTCCTCTCGTTTATATAAGGCTATTATAATTAACCCACCAATCTTCTCTAGGGCGTGTTGGTAGACTTCGCATATCCTCAAAATATTTTATTCCTCAGATGTTTCCTTACGATATTTTCATTCATCGTGGAAAATCAGCACTTAAATTTGCAATTTACAAATTTATTGGTGGTGTGACATACACGTTCACGACTACGCTTAATCTTTAGTAAGATAACACGGCTCTTCTTTTTAACCGACTTCAAAAAGTAGGGGGTACTCAATTCGATTGTATGTTTTCTTAATGTTTGTTACCACATAACTTTTCTCTAGTTGAACCAATTTCGATGATTTTTGTTTGAAAGCTGGTGCTTTTCATGTGGTCCCATATAAGTTTGATCAATATCTGACCAGTAGTTATTGAGTTATCCTTAATAATTTATATTGAAGACGGTTGTACAAAATTTTTAATTTTACCACTTGTTACCAAATATGTTCAGCAACAATGATATCCAATCTGTGATGATAATACAAATTAATGAATATTATCGTGAATCTCATTATAGCTTAAAATTCAAAAGATTGTAGATTGTTGTAGTTATAGTTTTTAAAAACTTTAATTTTACTTACTTTAACATCACTTTATAATCCACTGCTTGAAATAGGCCTTTAAGAGAATAGAACATTTATTAAAAACCTTTAAAACATTTCCGGTGGATGACGGTATAACCATATTGTTTAAGGCAGGTGTAAAATACTCAGAATAGCGACGACAGTAGCGTCAAAGTTGCGAGACGTTCGGTACCGCGTTCGTCAATCCAGAAATCATAAATTCTCTCTACTACCGGAGTGGTGTATGTCAGCAGTGGATTTCTATGGGTTGGTAAAAAATAAGAAGAAGAACAAGAGAAGAAGTCATGTGGAATGGACAACTTAAGAAATATGTCCATACCCTTAAGCTCACAACTCCGGGACTATGGGTATGAGCTGGTGAGCGTATCATTGACCCTCACACTGGTAAAATTACCAATCTGTGGGATTTAGAGATCAAGTGTTTGGAAGAAAGAGAGAAACTTTATTTGTTAGCTACAAAAGAATACACAGACATGAAATGTATAGGATAGGAGACACGCTCGAACAGAGTAACAGCGTGAAACAGTAGAATAATGCTGCTATGTTTCGTACGTTAAGTGTAGAGAACAAGAGACCCTTTTTATTTGTATCTTCATTTGTATTCTTAATCGAGGATAAATGTAGATCTTATGAGTCACAGCATCCACTTACAATCTGGTGGACTGTGTGCTAGCTTGTCACCCTTATTTTATAAATAAAAATAAGATTGAAAAAATTCTTCATTAGCCCGTAAAAGTCGAGATCGAAATCGAGATTACGATTCCCAGCAGAGCTACACAATCGTATTGCTGGCCTATTTCTAACAGGGCTACAGCTTTAAAATCATATACGAAGCGAACAATTGTACAGGACATAATATATAGTAGTATTGGCACTATATTTTTACGTGCAATTCTAATGAGACTCATTAGTCATAACCTACTGAAATACATTATATAGAATTTTAACATCCCGAAAAACTGATTGAGAAATTAATTAATCGTCAAGTGCCCCCAGGCGACCAGTAAAATGTTTTCTCATTAACGTCTCCACTAAGATTATTTCGCCATAAGCCCCCACCGTATTACTAATCACCGCTTCAAACACTCGGCGGTGCCCCTCGCGGCCGTCGAGCGCACTAACCCACCCTCTGTGGATGAATTGAAAATGTGTAGCTTCACACACGGGACCACCGATATCAAAGGCGGGTAGACGTAAACAAAGTAAGACCTACATATCAATTTGATATGCGAACACCCAACCGTAGTTCTGATTTGGACGAAAGAACAAATCATCATTATTGACTGTTTAATTATGTATATATGTATGAGACTAAGAATGAATATCACTAAGCGATTTACAGAACAGTAACTGATACGTTCAGTATTACGAGTATAAAGCATGTATTATGAAGAAATCAGTCAAAGAAATAAGCCTTAGGAATAAATACACTTAAATTTAGCTAGGAACTATTTACATCATTCGCAGTAATAACTCCATTGAATCGGATATACACAGGAGTTACAATGTTCTTCTTCTTCAGGACGTTAATTCCACTGTTGGACATGGGTTTCTCCCGTTCGGAAGTTTAAGATTTGCCTCAATCGCCACGCTTGGGAGGCGAATTGGCAATCTCAATCAATCCATTAGTAACTGCTAGCTCATGCGGTATCTTGATGATCACCAGCTGATTAGTGACCGCCAATACGGTTTTCGTCGGGGTCAATAAGCTAGTGATCTTCTGGTCTACCTGACCCATAGATGGGCGGAGGCAGTAGAGTCCAAGGGGGAGGCGTTGGCCGTTAGTTTGGACATTGCGAAGGCCTTCGATCGGGTTTGGCACAAAGCGCTTCTTTCGAAGCTCCCTTCCTATGGGCTTCCCGAGAAATTGTGCGATTGGATCACCAGCTTCCTTGCCGATCGGAGCATCAAGGTCGTAGTAGACGGTGCATGCTCCGACTACAAGCCTATTAACGCTGGTGTTCCACAAGGCTGTGTGCTATCACCAACGCTGTTTCTTCTGCATATCAATGATATGTTGCTAACTAGTAACATTCATTGCTATGCGGATGACAGCACTGGTGATGCTCTATACACCGACCGTGCCAATATTTCTCGGGAAAACGTCACCGAGTACCGGAACAAAGTTGTGTCTGAAGTAGAGTCTTTCCTGAACAAAGTCTCGGATTGAGGGCGACTAAATCTAGTCCAGTTTAATCCTCAGAAGACACAAGTTTGCGCGTTTACCGCTAAAAAGAACCCCCTTGTCGTATCTCCTCAGTTTCAGGGCACTCCCCTTCTTGCCTCAGCCAGTATCGGAATCCTCGGAGTCGACATATCGAGTAACGTGCAGTTTCGTGGTCACTTGGAAGAGAAGGCCAAATTGGCCTCTAAAAAGCTTGGCGTGCTCAGCAGAGTGGGACAGTATTTCATGCCGGCACACCGCCTGCAACTTTACAAGGCGCAGGTTCGGCCTCACATGGAATACTGTTCCCATCTCTGGGCAGGGGCTCCCCAGTGCCAGCTGATTCCACTTGACCGCATCCAGCGCAGAGCGGCTCGCATCGTCGACGACCGAGTCCTTTCCGATCGGCTCGATTCATTGGCATTGCGAAGAGATGTTGCATCCCTTTGCATTTTCTTTCGCATCTACCACGGGGAGTGCTCTGAGGAATTGTTCGGATTAATCCCAGCCGCCAAATTTCACGAACGCACATCGCGGTAGAACGCCCGAAACCGTCCGTACCATCTGGATGATTGGCGGTCCACCACTGTGCTATTTAGAAGATGTTTTCTTCCTCGCACGACTTCCTTGTGGAATCGATTACCATCAGCAATTTTTCCGGACCGATACGACTTAGGGACCTTCAAAAAAAGAGCGTACTCCTTTTTAAAAGGCCGGCAACGCATGTGCAATTCCCTCCCTGATGTTGCAGTTGTTCATGGGCGGCGGTAGTCACTTACCATCAGGTGAGCCGCATGCTCGTTTGAAATTACCCTCTCCTATAAAGAAAATCTCAGTATCAGACGTTTCAAACCCTTAAGCCTGCTCTCCGTCGCTTTACTATAAGACAGTTATATCGCCATTCGTTGTTCATATCGTCATAATTCATAAGATTTCTCTGACATTTTTACACTCTTCTCTTACGATTTTTTCACGTCTACAAATATTGCAGAGATCAGAATTATTATATTGTTAACGATTCTGACCTTTCAATTGTGTCTTGAATTTAAGGAAATTTTATGATTTTGTTTAAATATAAATGAAGTAAAGAAAATATATATATTCCTTAATTTATGCTTTTGGATGATAATATCTGCATAAAATAGTGCCGAGTACTGGAGACAGATGGCGTAGCTTTCAATCAAGCCTTTATTTTTCGTCATTAAGTTTTATTTTATGTAATACTGAATGAATTTTGTTTTTTAAAAAACGTTACCCCCACATTTAGGATTAGGATTAGGTTAGGATTTTCTTCTGTCTCGTGGAGGTAGTTTACAAACATAAATTGCACAAGGACAAACATCCAGACCCGGAACAATTATTTTTAGGCCATACAAATACTTGTTCCGTGCGGGATTCGGACCCGCGGCCCCCAGCGCAACAACTGATTGCTAAGCCACTGCGCCACGGAGCCGTCTGCCACGTAGTTTATTTGTTTTTATCGTCTAATTTTGCAAATTAACGTTCTTTCTTATTTCAATTGACATTTCTAATACAGCTTCAATAATTTTGCCATGTAATACCAATATTTAAATTTTCGTTCGACTTTGGTTTTTATTTTCTACTTTCTTAAGAATCAAACAGTATGGAAGCAGAGATTCTGATTTTATTGCCATCGGTGGAGTATACGTAGGTAACTGTTTTTGTAGCAATAATCTGTTTTAGTGTAAAAAATGTCAAAGAGATCTTACAAATTACGACGATATGAACGACGAATGGCGATATAACTGTTTTTTAGTAAAGCGACGGAGAGCAGGTTTAAGTGTGTGTAAACGTCTGATACTGAGATTGCCGATTCGCCTCCCAAGCGTGACAATTGAGGCAAATCTTAAACTTCCGAACAGGAGAAACCCATGTCCAACAGTGAAATTAACTTCCTGAAGAAGAAGAAAATTGTAACTCCTGTTTAAATCCGATTCAATGGAGTTATTACTGCGAATGATATAAATAGTTCCTAGCTAAAGTTTAGTGTATTTATTCCAAAGGCTTAGTTTTTTGACCAATTTCTTCATAAAACATGCTTTATAATACTGAACGTATCGGTTACTGTTCTGTAAATCGCTTAGTGATATCCATTCTTAGTCTCATACATATATACATAATTAAACAGTCAATAATGATGATTCGTTCTTTCGTCCAAATCATAACTACGGTTGGGTGTTCGCATATCAAATTGATATGTAGGTCTTACTTTGTTTACGTCTACCCGCCTTTGATATCGGTGGTCCCGTGTGTGAAGCTACACATTTTCAATCCGTCCGTCCAGACCAGTGTGCAAATACTCATTTCCTAAGTTGAATATAATCGGTGATTTTAATCCTGCTATTTATGTTGTTTGATTGTGGTATTTTTTTTTTTCGTTTCCAGAAAATAACTTTATTTTAGACGTGTTGGCAAGCCCGAATCATGTGACATTTATCATTTTATTATTTGTTTGTATTACAATCATCAGTCCCCCATAACTATTTTCGAAAAATTCATCCATCAGGATGATGGATGAATTTTTCATCTAATAAATTGGACTAATCATCCTAATGATTGTGATAGTTACTGACCTCCATATATACTAGTACGATGGACTGGCTATACCCTACTAAACCTTTGTGCTGATTTGAAGCGCCACCATTGAGTGTACCGGAGACTAATATGCAAATGACCGTTATTTTGCGCAAAACGTCTAAGAGTATTATAAAGTTATAAACGAGAACAAGAGTGTGTGTTGTGTAGTTCGGTTATGTTTCATGTCAATAATATAATAAAAGTTTTTTTAACAACAAAAATAATGTAAAATTCGTTACCATAAGGGAAGTGTGGTAACATTCCACAAGTAAGGCATTTAAAGTTATATAAATAAATTAAAATTATTTGATAGTAGAGGCTCTTAAAAATCTGTCACTTATATTATTAAATGTAATTGCTAACATGTTTGGCTTTTATGTTATACAAAAAAAATTCAATAGAGTTGCCGAGTTCCCTGGCGATAATACTTATTACTGTTTTTTTTCTAACTATATGTTAAAAGTCCCTGTGAACAGATAATTATCAAATATTTATTAATTTACAGATTTTCAACTGACTCTATACTAAACTGTAACTAAAAAGCATAAAACTTGTGAATTGGCATCCGAAGTAAATTGATTATAACGTCAATTATTTGTGGTATGGTATCATTTAATGTAACTCAAAGTTTGTAAAGTTCTAATTGTACATATAGATATTGTTAAAATAGGTATAATATTTGGCAGCTTCTTGATTTTGTCCATTACAAGGACTAAATGAATGGTTAACAATAAACTCTTTACAAAATTATAGTGTTTTTGTAATTATCTACTCCAGTTTTTCCCACTCATGGAACCTTTTTAAACCACTCGAATTAACCATACATACCCAATGCTGAAACCCGGAACAAAACCCGTTATATTTTAAGTTTATATTTAACTTGATATCCTCCCATTTAGTGTGGTGTATAACTTCATATTGCATCCTTAAATGAGCAACGGTTTTCGGCCATTTGTTATTTTACTTTTGTAAAGTTAAAGCGCATAGTATACAAGTGTGTAAGAGGTAACAGATATCCAGTGTCATTATTTGTTCTAAGGTGGCAATAGTCTTGCTCTAAGTCGTTTATCTTGTTATGGATATTCTAATTTCTTATTATGTATTCTTTTTCAATCATAATAATTTGCACTATATTATTTTAATTAAAAATAATATTTTTTTCACTAGAGGAAAAGTATAATAATTTTTCATCTAATGTATACTAAATATCTACAAAGCAACTACTGACTATTGTCTTATAAATCTGTATAAATATATCGATGGTAATAAGTAGGTCTACTATCCATCGATTTTGATTTTATATATTTTTTTGATATTTCATTATCAAATACATCGTCTAATTTATGACCTTTTGTAAATATAATATTACACTAATTATTTAAACTTCAAAGAACTAAAAGCAGCAAATTAGGGCAAATGAATGCTGGAGTTTCGAACATTTCTTTATGATTGAACTTAACATTCAATAGATATTTCTTATTTTTATTCGTTTCGGAAAGCGAGCTAACAGAATTACACGAACTATTTGCAATCGAAACTACGTACAAGACGTTTTCAATAAAAGTGAACGGGGGTGCTTGGAAACATTTTCTTTCGTTTGTTTCCTTTCATATTATCGTAAAAGGGGATGAGGCAGGTCCGACTGAACGTACGGGCTTCGCATTTAAAAGCGATATAAAAAAACTTGGGCCTTTATTTCGCAGGATGACCTAAGTGGCCGGTCGGGCCGTACAAAAACCCCTCTTCGACTTACCTGTATTTTTCCACTTATTTATCCAGCGTTTTTTACATTCGCAGTGTTTGTTAGTACTGCTCGCTTTGTCTGTTCAGGAAGATCCTGTTTTTTAACGAGTACTTAGAGTCTAATTAAAAGGAAAGCTCCGCACGGACAGTCGAGACCTTTTGAAGCCTGCTGTTATTACTTTTCGTGTATGAATTTAATTTGCTTGGATGGAGTGGTGAGTGCTCTTTTATCTCTTTTTAATTTTTAAAGGTATAGGAAATTTTGCGATATTTGGTTGTAATTTATTGTCAGATTTAAGCATCTTTTTATTAGAGCTATCAGTATAAAAGTATAAATATTAATATTTATCAAGTACCATATATATCACATCATGGCATATTTTATATTAGAAGTAGGCTGTATACAAAAATGACATTATATAACCATTAGAAAAAAATTGCGTTATGCGTGTGCGTTGAAACGCCTGTATTTCAATTTCGTAAGAGTAATTGTTGTATCAAAGCCAAAATAAAAAAAAATGTTTGGTAACAGCAAAAGAAAGTTTGCATTATTGGCTGTACTCACTACACCTTCCGTATTAAAACTTTAAGACTATACTTACACATTAATTACTTTTCTATGGATTGATATTTTCGAGATCAGTTTAATTACAGCTATTCTACCGGTCGTATGTTTTTGGTTATAATTCTAACAGCCACATAGTATAATGTATGTATCATTGTATACTTTATTTTTAATAGGTATTTATCTATGAAATTGCCGTTCTGCAGTACTGGCCATTTCAAATCAAAATCATTTTTCTTTGGCTAAGAATTCTAATTTCGAATGAAATTTATTTTAAGAACGTGGAATTATTTTTTCATAATTAGTCATTTGCTTATTGATTAGCGTTATGTTTTCATCGCATTTAAATCGTTTTATCATTATTTATTTGTTAAAAATTCGAGTATTTATGGAATATGAGTACCGTCGTGGCAGCAACACTGCATGCAACATCAACGACATTTACAAGCGAACGCACCACCTGTTATTGGTTTGCCCGCTTCTGTTCTGGAAATTTCGACCTGAAAAATTAACCCCGTTTTCGTCCGAAAACTTTGATCGACAATGACGAATTAAAGGCGATTGTGGAAGCTGATGATATTAAATCTACGACTCAATTAGCAGCAGCTTTCGATGTTATCATCAAAACAATATTGGTCCATTTGCGTCAAATTGGCAAGGTAAATAGCTTGACAAATGGGTGCCTCACGAACTCAATCACCTCCAGCGCAAAGTACGCGTCGAGACGTGACTTGCACTATTGAACAGGCACACAAACGAAGGAATTTTCAACCGCATTGTTTGTTACCTGCGCCGAAAAATGAATTCTGTTTGACAATCGCAAGTGCTCAGCAAGTTGGTTGGATCCTGGTTCAGCACCTAAACAATGCTGTAAAAGAAAACTTACCCGTAGAAAAGTGATGGTCACTGGTCTAGCGCCGGTGTGATTCATCACGGCTTCTTACCAAACGGGATGAGTATTACTGCAGATGTGTACTGTGAAGAATTGAACACAATGATGGAGAAGCTCGCACGTCTCCAACCAGCTTTGGTCAATCGGTCATCCCCGCTGTCCTTGCAAGACAACGCGCGGACTCATACTGCACAACAGACGATCTTCAAATTAACAAGAGCTGGGATTGGAAGCTCTTCGTCATCCGCTGTACTCACAACTTTCAACTTTTTCCAGAATTTGGATAACTTTTGTACGTGGTGGCGTTTTGGCCGCAGCTATATTAGTAGTATAGTTGTAGCACGAATGGGTCGGCTCGACCGGGGAAGGACCACGCTCTCACAGAATACCAGCGTAAAATGGCAGCTTGACACTGCTGTGTTTCGTATGGTGAGTGTAGAGTACCGGAGACCCTTTTTACTGGAAAAGAGTCATTCCATCTTAGTCCTCACGGGTAACGACGCATCTGCATTTTGATTCTTTATTGAGGATAAATGTAGATATCTATGGGTCATAGCAACCACTTACCATCAGGTAGACCGAGAGGCAGTACAAATGCCTTTAAAGAATTTGTTGCCGCCTGACCAGCTGATTTATTCATGAAGGGTATCAATAAACTGCCACTGCATTGGCATAGATGCATTGATTGCATGGGTGATTACTTTGATTAATAGAAATAATACTCGTAAATATAGAAAAATAAATACGTTAACTTATTTCATAAAAAAAAACAATTTAATAGGTAAAGACGTAATATATAATAATTGTTGAGTTTAATAGAGCCTACTGTGAAGGACCACTATTCCATTGATTGTCCCTAGCAGTACTGGTTATACACTATTGTTTTCATGTTTTAAGGATTACGGATTAGAAGATATATAATTTCCCGCGTAGGAATATTCCGCTTATAGATTCAACTTTTTTCTTAATAACTCTTGAAGTTTAAAATTTATAAACCATTGATAGTATTTCACACTGGGCATTAGCTCCTGTGTAAGTACACTGTTCATAAGCGGTACGAGCATCAAAAATATATTTATACCTGTTGAACTATGTAACAGCTAAACAAGTGATGTAGCTTGTAACCATTTTTATGTCTATTATTTTATTCAAATATACTAAAAGGACCCTTATTTTGTTTTATACGGCACAGATGCCATTATATTTCAGAGAAGTCATAGGCACTGAGAAAAAAGAGCACTAGCCAGTGAAGATTTAAGAGTCTATTAAAATAAAATAATAAATAATTATAGAAAATGGCTGAGTGCCATGATTTGCATGGGATTCGGGCTATTTTTGCGTAAATTAGGGCAAATTTTAATAATGAAAAGTTTAAAGGAATTTTGGTTTACCATGTCCTTAGGACGTTGAACATCCCAGCAAGTGCGAAATAAGTATTTATTAAACGCCATAAAGGTAATAAAATTTACTTTTATAAATATAATATATAATAATATAAATAAATATAATAATAAATTTAAGAATTTTTACGTAACTATAATATTATTGGCATATTATAGCTAGTAGGATTCTTTTTTTTAGTTAACTGGGACTTAGTTCAACCCAGACCTTAAGCCAAGTATTTTATCCGGAACGGATGAGAATGCCAGTCCGTGTGCGCACATCGTCACGCTGGATTAGACGTACAGTTCACTAAAACACAGGTTTCAGAGAAATAACGAATGACATATCATTGGTTTGTATTTATTGGTAGCTTTTGACCCTCATTAAATATAAGAATAAAATGGGCTGCAAATCAAGGAAACGCGTGGCATTACCGTAAGAGGCATCTTTAAATTTGACACGTAATAAATCCAATGTCAAGATGGTAATGAGGAAAACACCATTGCTTATGGCATTAACAGTAACTTTTGCTCCATCGACAGTAAATGTCAGTGCGGGAATGACGTCGAACGCCAGTGTAGACTCCTGCGCGGCGTCCATTACAAATTTTATCTTCTATATGACAGATGGAGCTATAAAATTTATTTATTTAAAATCCGGGAACGAACCAGGAATGGTTTCGAATAATGAGCGAGCACGTGTCCTATGGGGTCATTATAGCAGAGAATTGAACGATTCGGGCCGAGATAGCTCTTTGATTTACTGCTTGACTTTCGAACGCACTAAATCATTTTTGTATAGAACTTGAGAAAACTATTAACTATTATTATTGGCAAACTACGAGAGCCCTTTGTGTGGCCTGTTCCCGACTTACGTCTCATTTTTATGTGGTGAATTACTAGTTTTTTTACGTTTGTGCGACTAAAGTTGGTCTTAAGCTATCGCAAACAGTTGTTTATATTTATTTAGGTAAGTATATATGTAATATAGTTTATGTATTAAGACTTTTAATTTAAAGTTAAAGGTTTCGGAAATTTAATAGATTTGTAATTTATCTATACTAAATATCATTACTTATACTGCATAGTAATAGCATCAGGTAACCGCTATACTGTTAAATCTCGTGGGCTTGATTTTCTAGCAAACAAAGAGAATTTCTGGAAAGATATCTGTAATGAGAGTTATTTAAGATGAGAGCGATATTGAGAAATATGGTCATATTTATAAAGACTGAAAAAATATCTGATTCAACTATTAAAGACGTTCTAGCTTGGTAAAAAGATATAAAGAAATTACTATTGGCTTATATCTGGGTATCACATTAATCAATAATCGGTAGTACCTATAATTAACTGTACAAGCGTGTAAAGTGATCGTAAAAGCAATCGATAATAAATGGAAGGTAGCGTCGCGGCATCAATTCTAGCAAATATCCTTGAGCTAACTGTAATCATCATTTGGTATTTTATAATTGACAGTAACTCCGAAGCTTATAGACCGAGAATCATGGACTGAGTTGTGATAGGAATTTTTATTGTTTGTCAATCGCATTATGAATTTCACCGATGTTTGATATATAATACACACATGTAGTTGCATACAGATGATATGAACAATCATCATTTGATGTTACAAAGTTGAATTTATTATTCATGTGATAGTTTTAATAAAAACAGGGAAAGATAAGGGCAGCATTTACCGCCTTTGTTATGCCAGAATCAAGGTCAAACCACAGTTACGATTTTTGCTTCACGTGGACGGACTGAGTACGTCCCGTAAAGATAATATGAAAAGTATATATGGTACTACAGGAGGTAGTTTATCTAAGACGGGAAAGGATTGATAGAAATATGTCATAGTCTGCTGCCTTAAAGCATTAGTCATCGACCATAACTGTAACGTTCTTGTTTTCCATAACTTTTCTTATATTATTAACTTTTATATTTTTTATTACTTATTTAAAATAAATAAAGCAGGTATTTGTGTTGTGACCAGATGAAACAAAGACTTTGATTTGACTTTGATTATGTGATTTTAAAAGATTATTAGTACAAGGTAGGAAGTAATTCTTAGCGTGTGAATCTAATCTAGGATTTGATGTAACCCCACGATATAGTGTGAGAGATGTAAGATTTAGTGATTATTAAAATATGTATTTTTGGAAGAAGTGCAACTTTCGCAATGGATATTTTACCAGCATCTGTTAAATATCAACGTGTTTTAAGTTGAACTCACTTATACTTCATTTGTTTTGGTTCAATGGTTATTTTTTTACAAACATGAATTGTTTTTCATTTAATTTTTAAAGTCGATTTTATAATGTTCGCTAAAAATTAAACTTACAGCCTATATGCGTCCTACTGCTGGCCTGCTATGGTGTATGTCAGTAGGCTGCTCCAGTGTGTATTTACGTAACTTCAGATTAATATAAAGTATTATACCTAATACATAATATACATAACAGTTTCAAGAATAACAAGATCAACTATATACATAATATAACAATAAAAGTGTTTATAGATGTACCTACAGATGTTTAGTCTTCCCTGAGAACTAATATACCTACTCGTAGTTTGGCCCACACCTTGTAATTTTATAAACCATCCTACTTGTCTAATTGCAACACAATATTGGGTACTTATGCATGGCTGTAGATAATGTTTTCTTTATATAGAACTAGCTGGTACCCGGCACGTTGCAGCCGCAGAAGAAATAATTGTGGAAATATCGTTTTAAATTTGGAAGAGTTAAATTATTAGGAATGACAATGCATTCATTGAAGTTGAATGATATATAACTTCCCGGAACCCCTCCACTAACACTTAAACTTTATGGTATGGTATTAAAGTTCAAATTGACTTTTAAGTATTATTACGAATCTTTTGTATGGGAATATAGAAAAGTGTTGCTTTTAGACGTTTTCAGGCAATTTTTTTAATTTTTCTCTCCGTAAGAACCATCTTCGTACTTCAAGGAATATTATAAAATAAGAATTGGCGTGTTGCAGCTATATATAGCTCGCATAGTTGCAGTGTGGCTCTATCACGTAAAAATATAACCACAATAATAATATGGATACACCTACATAGACGGACAGCTAAATAGAAAAAATAAAAAATGATGAATAAAAATGAAATACACTACTTGCAAGCAAATAATATATATGCGTTTAAAAGGTTCTAATCATATGTTATAACACTGAAATCACTTTATTAACAATGAGCTACGATAGCGTATCCTTGAATGTAATAATGAAAATAAAAACAAACCATTAAACTATTTTGTATGTGAATCTCTAACAAGGACGCTTCCCTTAACCGGATCGGGAGCACACCTGGGTACTCGAAATTTGCCCATAAAGGTCCCAAACGACAATTGATTTAATATTGAAATGGCGTATACATTCATTAACACATAGAATATTGAATTTTATTTTATACAGAATATGATTGTAAACTGATTGTTAATGTACGATCGCATTGGTAGTGATTGGACATAAGTCGTTCCGGAAGCAAGGAGTACGGAGATGGTAGATTTTAAAAATGGAACGTTTGATTTGCATTTGAATAAGTGTCCCCGGCGACCCAGGTGCGCTGGTACAGGCGGAGTCCGAATGTTTTTTTGATATTTTTTATTGCGAGTTAGCGAAAATAAATATGGATGACCAGTTTTAATTAAAATTAATATTTGAAATTATTGTTATATCACTTTTGTATGATTCAATCTTAGAGTATACATTATGTAATATGTGTACACTAAGGATACAATTATTTAAATCACATTTGCATTAAGACATAAAGGTTTTAATAAAGTAAAAAAAAATCTGCTAATATATTTAATTGATTATTTCTACCTGCAAAATTTAGATATGTAACATGTTCTGTTGATACCAAAACAGACGATGCAGTTTTTTCTACATATCCTATCCAGTGGGTTATCGTTCAGTTTATAACGAGGATCATTATACATATAAAGAGTAAATTTTGATGAAGGTCTAAAAAAATAATTAGCTGATATGAACAGTGTGAAAAAATATTATTACCAAGCTGTGCATTGAAGCAATTTTATTTATTTATGGTGTAAATAGTACCGTACCCGTAGATCTGATTATCTAACAAAATGTTATTTTATCAACCGACTTCAAAAAAGGAGGAGGTTATAAATTCGTCGGAATCTTTTTTGATGTATGTTCACCGATTACTCGAAGACGCCTGAACCGATTTAGAAAATTCTTTTTTTTTTTTGTTTCAAAGGGTATACTTCTCAGGTCAGGTCCCATTTAAATTTTATCGAAATCGGTCGAGCGGTTTTAAAAAACCAACTATAAATTATTTATATTGAAGTCGGTTGTACAAACATTTTATTTATACCACTTGTTTAGGTAAGCAGTTCTTGTATAAGATAAAATATTATATTCACTCATAACAGCCTATCTACATTGATCATAAGCCTCCCCATAGCTTGCTGGGTACTTTTTCCATAGAAAAGTTGAAAGTAAAATCAGATTCTTCGGGCAGTACAACGTCTGCCAAACAAGTCGCCTCTCACGACACTCACGAGACGATAATAAGGGGTTAGATATTCTTACGCCGCCAAACTGCTCCGTAAACAAGCTTAATGGCCGATTGAAAATAAGACCAATTATACCAAAGAACTTTGGTCACCGTTTTATTATAAGTTTTGATATTTTAAGTGAGAATGGTTGCTTACCAACTTTAATCGTCATAGATCCTGAATGGTCATTCAAACTGAAAAATCTAAACCTTATTTTTAGAATTTTATTTTATAGAAAAAGGGTGACAAACGAGTACGCAGTCCACCTGATGGTAAGTGGTTGCTGTGGCCCATAGACATCCACATCTATCCTCGTTTACGAATCAAAATGCAGATGCGTTGTCACCCGTGAGGACCAAGTTGGAATGTCTCTATTCCAGTAAAATGGGTCGCCGTTTCTCTACACTCACCATACGAAACACAGCAGCATTAAGCTGCTATTTTACGCTGGTGTTCTGTGAGAGCGTGGTCCTTCCCCGGTCGAGCCGACCCAGTCGTGCTACAACTATACTACTAATATAACTGCAGCATGGCTCTACCACGTAAAGATGATTCTAGATTCTGTGATGTTAATGCTGTTAGCTTATTTTTAGATGATTTTCAAAGACCTATTCTATTATACCCCACTTGACATAGTCCGTCGTCTTTAATTTTTTACATTCTTACAATATGGCGTCTGGTTGTCGCCATGTTGTTTTTTTAATTACAAGTATGTCTTTAGTGACACTCATAAGATTAAGACAAATAGATGCAAGAATCATCAAAATCGGTCTATGCTGTTAGTCTCTTGAACACCACAAAGGAACGACATACATACATAATAGGCCGATAAACACATTACCCTCATTTGCTTCACGTTGTCTGGTAATAATAAATGTAAATAAAAGTAAACATGATTAAAAAATCAACGTCATTACAAACCATGTATTTAATAGATAATACACTTTTTTAAAGGTGTAATTACGAAGTATTTTAAATTATTTTTAAACACGCCTGTTTTGTGTGAAATCAAAATAAGAACCAGTCCACTACACGTGATATATTTTTTGTATCTCAAGTAGGGCGTGTTTGAGGCAACAACTCGGTCTTGTTCAGACCTCATTGTTTGAGTTTTTATTATTATCTTCGACAAAGAGCTTGTAAACGGTAGCATGAACGTTATCGGTGCTTGTGATCAACCTTACACTACAATTTTTTTTATAATTATTTCTTTGAATGAAAACCAAGATGCGTTTGTGCGGGAGCGATACGCGATACCTACGATGCGAGGGAGTTGATTTTTTCGCGTTTTAAGCTCCAATATTGAGTGACGTAACTTCTTTTTGAAAAAAATGTTTGTGAGTCGTGGGAAGTGGGAACGTTATATTTTAATTTGAATTTGATTTGAGATTTCAAATTGAAATTTGATTCAAGCGATCTCGTTATATTTTAATTTCAATTTGAAATCTCTTCTATTAGGACAAATTAAAAGTTCCTGATATGAATAAAAGTTAAAAGTTAAAGTTACAGACTATATACGTCCCACTGCTGGGCACAGGCCTCCTCTCATTTCTGAGAGGGGTTTAGGACAGAGAAGTATCCGCCGCACTGCTTTTATGTGTGTTGGCGAACTTCACATGTCTTCGAAATAAATTTTTTTCCTATTTCTCAGACATGCACGTTTCCTCACGATGTTTCCTTTCACCGTAGAGCACGTGGTAAATCAGCACTTGAAATTGCTATTAACAATTTCATTGGCGCCGGCGGGGATCGAACCCGGATTGCACATGTAGGTACGGTGAAATTTACCGCGAGTGCTAACCATGTGAACCACCACGGCTCTGATATGGATAAATAGTTTGAAATTGGTTGTTGTTTTGTGTATCATAGTCATCTCATATCAAAAATAAAATAATATTAGAATAGTAGTAAAACACTTTACTATCACTACCACTACAACCCATCAAAAGTCCACTGCTGAACTGCTGGCCTCCCTTGCATCATCCATGTATGTTTTATCAGGTAGTAATTCCGTCTGGTGGAGGTTCGCCCAGCACTGCGCTTGTCAGTACGGGGCTGCCGCTCGAGATTATTTTGCCGGTTGTCAGTACTTCGAGCTACACGGCTTGCCCATTGCCACTTCAGCCCACCGATCTGAAGAGCTATGACAGGTACTCTTGTTCAATGGGATATTCCAGAAGATCTTATGGCCTTCGATAGATGATGGTATAACGAAATTGCTTATTCCACACGTAAACAAAACCTTTACAATTACACCTTTACATAAACCTTTGACGGGGAGCAGCGTCGAATTGCTCCCACTTCAATGAGAGTGGCCCATGCCCATAACTTTTATGGGCTGTTGAAGAACAAGAACAAGAAAAAGAAAAATATGGTTAACGCTTATAAAGTATAAACTGTTTTAATCCTTAATAACTAAACCTTAGGGCCAATTATTTATAAGACATAACAATATACATATATATATATATATATATATATTTTGTCCAAAAGTAGAACCCGCGGCTCGCATCACAGCAGCTAAATGGTTAGCCAATGCCAATTCGACGGCTCCGTGGCGCAGTGGCTTAGCAATAAGTTGATGCGCTGGGGACCGCGGGTTCGAATCCCGCACGGAACAAGTATTTGTATGGCCTACAAATAATTGTTCCGGGTCTGGATGTTTGTCTTTGTGCAATTTGTGTTTGTAAACTACCTCTGCGATACAGGAGAAAATCCTAGTGTAGGGGTAACGTTTTTTTAAAAGAAAAAAAAAAGAATGCGCTGCCAAACCGCGTGAATCGTTTAAATACAATGATTATTAATTTCGCAGCTATTCTTTTTAAGACTGCCAAATCTCAAAGCTCAAAATACCAGAGTTTTCTTTTATTTATTTACAATTCACGAGTAGAAATGTAGTTTTTAATGGTGTAGTGTCGTTAAAAATAACAGCAGAAAGTCTCTTACCAAAAATCCCAGCGCTATATATCTCATTAAATATTTTATATATATCGCTACATACAATACGAGGCAAGTCTTAGAATAACAAACGTGCGCAAGCAGTTACCGGCGCGCCGCGAGCCGTTAACAGCGCTCAACTATTGACCTCGTTAGCTCGAACAAAACACCACCACCGCACGTAAAACAACCGCGCCACTCGTCGTTCGCCTTTTCCTCTCAAAAATGACTCATCTCGGGCTTTTCACGAGGTGTCATTAAGTCGGGCTGGCTTTGTGTCGCGCCCGCTACCGCGCCCGCTTTGCTCCACGCTCCGTGCGGTAATGACGCGCCACTCGACGTAGACGTTTTTTTACCTCATTAACAAAATGCTTCTCGCGATTAATGTTTGCGCTGCGATTACGGTGGTTTCGCGTATTGTGGGTCGATGAGTATCTATCTACATGCCGGCGTAAAATTAATTTTTGAAAAAAAAAAACAGTTGTAAAGATTAACAAACATTGCAGTAATTTGTTTTGCGCAAGGGAATGTGGTTTATATTCGTTTTCTACGTTCAACGTGTCAATTTAAGCTTGTAATTAATTGTGCGCGCTACACACATGCGACATTTTGCCTTTTATGCTGTTATGATAAATACAAATTTAAAATTTTATTTGCATTGAGAATTAGTCCAAATACAATTGCATAATGTGCGAACAATAATTTTTGATTTATGGAGGAGCAGCCCTCTAGGCGACCTCCGTTCTTTTAATTACTGCGGCCGGGACGGCGCTTCGAGAAAATAT
Source organism: Parnassius mnemosyne (assembly GCA_963668995.1). NCBI lineage: Eukaryota > Metazoa > Arthropoda > Insecta > Lepidoptera > Papilionidae > Parnassius > Parnassius mnemosyne. Next base: position 39,312,181 of record CAVLGL010000148.1, on the reverse strand, counting down.
TTAGCAACGCGTCCGTCGCAGCCCTCCGTAATTACTAATGAGCTTATAAATAACTATATATTATGAAGTGGATATACGACATATTATTATTTGTATTTAATTGTAAACAATATTGTTCAATATATTATTACCAAGTAATTAACGTTCATGCATATTTACAAATTATACTGGAGTGAACCGGTAACGAAATTAAATCGCTTTCAATATTTATTTTTAAATTAAGTGGAAGTATTAAAGGCTTGCGATACATACGTTTTTATTGAATTTAAATTTATAAATAAATTTATAATGTTGGCGTAAGTATACTAATTGTATATATATTTGAAAGATTAAAGTAAAGTAGCAGCCTATCTAAATTTCTCTGGTGAGCACAGCCTCCTTTGATTTCTGAGAGGGTTTTTAGAGCAAATTGAGTACACCGCGATGTTACAATGCATATTGAAGGACTTAATACATACATACATATAATCACGCCTCTTTCCCGTAGGGGTAGGCAGAGACCAGTTCTTTCCACTTGCTACGATCCTTACATACTTGTTTTGCTTCGTCCACTTTCATTATTCCCTTCATACATGCTCTACGGTTTAGGGTACTTGACCTGGCCTTTTTTCAAGACGTCCCTGATTTGGTCTAGAAATGTCCGCCTAGGTCTACCCCTTCCAACACTTTCATTCACACTCGCCTTATACACTTTTTTCGTCAATCGTTCTTCATTCATTCTCTCGACATGGCCAAACCATCTCAGCATACCTTTCTCAATTTTTGTCACTACATCTTCTTTCAGACCACAACGTTTCCTTACCTCACTATTTCTTAGCCTGTCACTCAGTTTAACTCCTATCATACTTCTTAATGCTCTCATCTCAACTGCATTTATTCTGCTTTCATGTTTCTTCTGCCATACCCAAGTTTCACTTCCGTACATGAGTGTCGGAACCATCACCCCCTCATGCATATGAAGTAGTAGTTTTTATAACTTTTTTATATTTTTGAAGCAAGTGTTCATGTAAAAAAAAATATATATGTACAAAAAAGCATCAAGCAAGCAAGGTATATTTGCGCAACACTCGAAAATCAAATAGAATAGTTTTAGAACGTATACCTAAAACTGCATTTTATCATAATGACTGTTACGTGATGAGTGTAAAGATTTATAATAAACTTCCGGTAAGCATTAAAGAAGAGACAGTCTGGTAAAGGAGACTGATACGCTTTCACACATTCTTGGACCCAGATTGTAAAAAGATTAAAGTGGTGTCAATTAATAGCTTATATATTATAAAAAAATCACTGAAAATTCTGCGAACTTTGGCAATCTGAGAGCAGAATTATAAGAGATTTAGTAAAAGTGAGGTCATACAACAAGTTGACGAAAGATGTGGTAAACATGTAGGCCATGTACAACATGCAATCATTGTCACCTCTAATGTACTTACCATGTTTAAGTAAATAAACGATATTATTATTATATATATTTATAGCATATAAATCTAGTCTCTTTTAATATTTATTATTAAATTATAGATTAGGTATTAATGCTATTAGTGCGTATTTTAAATTAGTTTTGTTTAAATAAATGAATTTATTACTATTTATATAATTATATGATATTTGTAATTACATTAAAATGAACAAACGTTATGTTACCGTACAGTATTTCATTCATTTCAAGTAGTGTAAGATGGCATCTCTGTTGGGGAGGCGACGAAGGAATAAGAGGAAATACTCCGAGAGCAAATTAGAGACCGGCGTGCCTCCGTAATAAGAGTGGACCCTGGGACTTCCCTATTAACGGAGGCCCATATTGTTGTATTATTTTTTCATTCAAACAAGCTTCGTGCAGATGTTTATTTTTTCATTTCATTTGTTCTTCGCCATTCGGAAAATATAACGAAAAATGTAGCTATTGGATTTGTTTCTCGAATGGGATGCCGACATTAAACAAATAATAATTGATTTGTTATTTTAAAATCCAATCAAAATTTTAATTGATATTATGATCTATAACTTTTTTAGGCGCGAAATGAGTATAGCTAAGATCTTATTTCGGAGGGAAGTATCATTCCGTCTAATTTACATAGATAATAGTCCGTTTATGAAGTTTCCGCATTTCGAAGGCAGTGACTGACAATGAAGTACTATATATTTCGTCAGAGTATGTGTATATTATAAGACACATAATATATGCAATTTTCAGATATAATAATTTTTATTCTATTTGTTTATTTATTTATTGGAAAACGACCGGGGAAGGACCACGCTCTCACAGAATACCAGCGTCAAATAGCAGCTAAGCGTGTTTTGTATGGTGAGTGTAGAGAACCGGATACACTTTTTACTGGAAACGAGGCATTCCATCTTAGTCCTCGTGGGTGAGAACACGTCAGCATTTTGATTTGTAATCGAGGATAGAAGTAAATGTCTATGGGCCACACCAACCACTTACCATCAGGTGGACTATGTGCTCGTTTGTCACCCTATCCTTTAAAAAACACACACAGGGTACATTCATTAATTATTGTCCGATATACAGACATAAGAAAAGACGTAACTTTTAGATAAATATAGGCATATCAATCTGACAATATCTATATCGCTAAATCTAGTTTATTACAAACCACTTTACATTTATTAGCATATTGAAGGATCTTCTATTCAATGGATTAATATAAGTATGATTCAATAATGAATTGGTGAAAAAGAGCCAGGGATCCGTTTTGGAATCGTAGCGCAATCGCGACGGGATTGCAGTAAATCAAGTTCGCACAATGCCGGCAGGTGGTGGCGGCTGCCGCGATAATGCTCGCGTTTAATTACGTGGAATAATTAGTGAACGGAATATTTTCCGGGCCCTAACTATCTCCGCCGTCTTCCGGCGATAACTAGGCGGTAATTGCGGATTAACCTCGCATTCAGAATTTAATAGGTGCTCGAATAGACGCCCATACTCACGCCATTCAAGCCCCCAATAAAGCTATTTATTTATTGGTATAGAATTAATCATAACGCTGAAAGTATTCAACGTTCGATTGTGTTATACGTGGCTATACTGTGGTACATAGATATTCCATTTATTTGATCAATAAATCAAGATTTATGGAAAGACAAGATGTAATGCTTCATTGATAGTACCTGATCCACTGGTAATATATGAAACTATTATACACTTATTTGTTAGGGACATATAAAATTTTCTTCTAATGTTAACCTCATATACATCTAGTTATGTCGTACATGGCAGAAGCCCGCATAAAAACAGCAATAATAAGCTAAAAATAGTTAATTTGATCAGATACTATTAATAGTTTTTGTTCTTTTTTAAGGTTTTTTTTTACAATAACTTTTTAAATCTTATTCATTTTGGTAAACATTTTGTATGTATGATAATAATAAAGAACTATATCGTATTCATCTTTATTTATTTTATATATTATCTAACTTGTTAGCGATTAGCCATTGAAAAGTCTATTTATTACTCCTGATGATGCCTCGGTTAGAGGCGAAGCACATATCATATAATATTTTATACGTGGTAGAGCCATGCTGCAGCTATATTAGTATCTAGTATAGTTGTAGCACGAATGGGTCGACGCGACCGTATGAGGAGTATCATAATCATCATCATTACAGCCCCTCACAAGTCCACTGCTGAATATAGGCCTCTCCTAAGGAATGCCACAAAACACGGTCCTGAGCCTATGCTCTCACAGAATGTCAGCGTAAAATAGCAGCTTAACACTGCTGTGTTTTTCGTATGGTGAGTGTAGAGAACCGGAGACCCTTTTTACTGGAAAATAGGCATTCCATCTTAGTCCTCACGGGTGACAACGCATCCGCATTTTGATTCTTTATTGAGGATAGATGTAGATGTCTATGGGTCACAGTAACCACTTACCATCAGGTGGGCTTGTCACCCTGTCCTATAAAAAATCATATTAATGACGGTGGAGCGTATCTCTAAATGTTAATTATATAGTGGTGTTTGAAGGAATGGGTGTTGTCGTGTTGATGGTATTTGCTTACGCGATGATGGGAGAGAAGGAGGTGCTTTTTAAACTTTTATTTTTGTACGTGGATTTTAGCAAATAAATTTTTCTTTAATTTTTCTAGGAGTTGGAACTCCTTTCTTGCTAGGGTTTCCATGTGGGTAGGTTAACCACCCTTTTATCTATTTCAGCCACCAAACTGCAGTGCATGGAACCCTTGTATTCCGTTCTAAAGCGTATGGAGAGCCATTATAATCAAGTTAGTTTTAGATGTCCATGGTCTGCACTACACTTACCATCAGGTGGACTGCAATTTCGTCTGTCATTATAATTTTATGTAAAAAAATTGTATGATATAGCAACTGCTACACAATGTTTCATTATTATGAATTGGTATACTTTTATCAAGATCTCACCTGAGGGATAGCGCTAAAAGTGCCTTTTAATGAAATTCCTCCCAATAAAGTTCACCCATTTCAAAAAACAACACCATGTGTTATGCAGCTCAATTATGAAAGTTTAGAATCAATGATAATTCAATAAATGTGAATCATAGATGTATTAATATCACGTGGGTCGTATGTTTATAATTTATTTATCGGCTTCCAGTGGCGATTGTTTCAGACGGAAAACCCATGGGAGGATGCTCGCAATATTGCAGACGTCACGGCACGTGCTGCCTATGTAATTTGCGCTTTATGGCACGTGAATAATTCGCGATAATCCCTCTCCCCTTCCACCCCACACTCCCTCCGGGCGATGTCGCCACGACAACGTTTGATCTCCGTAATCGAAGGTGAAAAAATAATAATATAAGCGAATTTGCCGCTCACCTGCGACAATTCGTCCGTCGCGTAGTTATTGCCGACCTCCTGGGGTGGCTAGTTGAGCGTGAACTTTTGATATCGGCGCGAAATATTAATTTCTCAACATCAATAAACAGCGAAGCGTACGTAATGCTGGCAAATTAAGCTGAGTGCCTTTAATATTATTCTGTCGGAAATTTTAATTATGGATCGGCATTAGCTGCGATGAAAATTGTTTTAAATCATTCCGTTTTGAATGCCGCTGCCGCGTGCCTAGACTTGTTAATTATCTTAATTGAAAATTTAAGCCCGACCTTTCGGCTGCCCTTCCTTATTTTTCATACAAGTGAAATCGATAAATCTAGAGTAGAATCATTCAAATAATAATGTTGGTTTGACAACGTCGGCATAGCTTTAGAACCTCTAGAAGTCACAATTTGTATTACACTATATATATATTATAACATGTGGGTATATCAATGAAATTCGTTAAGAATATGGAAATAAAGGCTGAAATGTTTGGTACCTACTACTGTGTCCCATAGCTTAAGAAAATTGTATAAGAAAGCAATAACAATCAATTTTAACAATTTTCTATTAAGATTATATTAAATATATATATATATATATATATATATATATATATATATATATATATATACATATATATATATATATATATATTTAGTATAATCTTAATAGAAAATTGATTAAAAGTCAACATTTACGAATAATTACGAACAATAAAGGTCAAATATATGGCACAAAACTATTATTGCGAAGCAATTACCAATATTACTTAGTAGTTGGGCTTTGAGCGAGTGCGCCAGATGGCGCTGGGGTTGATCATTTAAAAATCACTGCACATTGTTCCGAGCGCAACTAATTGCAGGGAAAGTGGGGTGAATGGACTCCCGGACAAAATCATTTTCTAATTGAACCATGTTGCTTTAGAAAGTTAATATTATTATTACTTCGTTTTTTTAAACAAAATGTAAACTTATTGATAAAGAATCTATAAATAAAATACATTTTTAGTTTAAACCCATTTTGCACAAAATCAGAATAAGAATGATATATCGGTTTTTAGTTTTTTCCCGAAATGAGTAATGAGATAGATATTTAAAATTGTAGGATGTAAAGTTACCAAGAAGAAGTTTGTCTTTTCGAAACCTTATCTATTCGAACCCCGGCAAAGAAGAGAAGTGGATGGTGGGAGACTACTGACAATGACTTCTTGACAGTGAACTAAGTGTCCATATGGGTGGCCTTAGCTGGAGGATGCTCGAGGTAGCAGCTTTGTAAAATCATACTTTGTTTGGTATGGTGGGTTCATATTGAATTCGGCTGCAATGAACTAAGAACTTAGTTGGAATGTTTCTCCAGACCGACTTTCGGTCATAGTGGCCAGTCTCCACGGAGACAAGTCATGCGCGTAGAAAATAAAGTGCATTAGTGTGTGCTCAAAATAGGTACATCTCGATTTCCATACTCTTGTAGTCCGATATTACGGCAATCCAACACAACCAGAGAGAGATCAGGCGCATCACCAGTGGCTTTATGTGCTTGAAGCACGGGTATGAGATACCGCTAACTTCCTGACTCCGGGCTGGTACTAGGAACTTCTTGACATTAAAAAGCCAATAACCGATTTTTGTCCTGACCTGGGACTACATGTAAGAGACTAAGTAATGTTCTTCAGACCGAATTTCATTAACGACGCCCAGTCACTACAGACACTAGTCATCTGCGTAGGACAGGGTTATAGTGCCCAAGTAAATGCACAATCACAGGTGCACTCTCTATTCCCTCACTCTCATATTCCTATACGACGGTAATCCGATACGACGGGAGAGAGATCAGGCGCAGGACCAACGGCTTTAGATGCTTACCGTGGCACGTGGTGAAACATCGTCAACTTACTGACTTCGGATTGTTACTGCGGACTTCTTAACAAAAAAATCCAATAACTGGTATTCAGCCCGACTCGGGCGTGTTTAGACCAACGAGGCAACTACATAGACAGGCCTATAAACTTAAACAGATACGAAGGATTTTTTTTTATAAAATCAAGTTGACAAACGAGCAAACAGTCCACTTGATGGTAAGTGGTTACTGTGGCCCATAGACATCTACATCTATCCTCGATTACGAATCAAAATGCAGATAAGACTAAGATGGAATGCGTGATTTCCAGTAAAAAAAGTCTCCAGTTCTCACCATACGAAACACAGCAGCATTAAGCTGCTATTTTACGCTTTTATTCTGTGAGAGCGTGGTCCTTCCCCGGTCGAGCCGACCCATTCGTGCTACAACTATACCAGTAATATAGCTGCACCATGGCTCTACCACGTGTACTAAGGATAAAGGTGCTGCGAAATTACTTTCCTTTATCCTTTGATAAAGAGGACCTACCTTTTTTTAAATGGTATATTAAAGTATTAGATTAGAAGAAATAGAAAAAGATTCAGGTTTGCATTACTGTTTGCCAAACGATTCACAAACGAAACGAAGCAACACTGCACTGCTTTTACGGTTCTGCAAAAATATTGTAAATAATTTCTCGGACAATTTTTACATGGCCGATATTCAGCTGCAGTGTGGGTCAGTTGTCTTAATATAAAAATAATGTCTGCTCTAGAGTTAATTTTTCAGTAATTTCTCTTACTATCATATATTTTTTATATACAAAAATAAATTTTTGTTTGTTCATATTTTATGCGCTGCCATGCAGTTCATCAGATTGCGCTAAAACTATGTAAACTTATTGCTTGCACTTGTGAGCAGGTTATAGGCATATTACAACTAACTGACAATAGGTGGCGCGCGTATCGTACCGACAAATTTATTTGAAAGTTATACATCATTCAACTTTAAGGAATATAGTATCATTCCTAACTAAACCATAGATTTAGCAGCTAACTAACGTAATTAAACAATAGAACTCTTCCAATTTTAAAATTCGACATTTCGACAATTTTTTTTAGTGTGGCAGCAATGCGCCGGGTACCAGCTAGTAGTAGATAAAATGTAGTGGAATCTCATTACCGTGGAAAATTTATAGGACGAGAACTAAAGAGCCGTGGTAGCTCAGAGGCTACGCTTTAACTGTTAACACAGAACGCGAGCAACTCGGGTTCAAACCCCGCCACAATGCAGCTGTAGTATGGCTCTACCACGTAAAGAATTTTTTCACGTGGTAGAGCCATACTGCAGCTCGTTTATCACCCTTATCTTATATAAAAAAAGAATAAAATCAATAAAACTTGCAATTAACAACTTTATTGGCGCCGACAGGTATCGAACTTGGATTGCTTGCGTACTGTGTAAAAATTAATTATAAGTAAATTTATGGTGAGCTTTTATTGATTCAATATTTTTATGCAACAAATGGTAAAATTAAAAACTTTGTACAACCGACTTCAATATAAATAAAATGAGAACATCATCAATATAGTCGAAGTCAATTAAATACGCATTATTAAGAATAGTTCCAAAACTACTGGTCAGATCTTGATCAAATTTTTGAAGAAGCACCAAACCACAGCTTTAAATAAAAACTGAAAATACATAAAATATACATACAGTTGAATTGAGAACCTCCTCCTTTTTTTAAATCGGTTGAAAATATAATAGTGTATAGATCTTACTTTAACCAACTTCTAGTAAAGAAGGCTACTGGTATGTTGTCACCTTTGAGGACTAAGATAAAATGCCTGACGGTCTATATTCATACAGGCTTACCGTGCCCTTCACCGGAACACATTGTTGATACACCTATAAATACTCCTATTTGTCTATTTTCACTAAACATTTATTTTTATTTTTCAGATAAATTGGATATAACTGAAATGAATTGAACCACAGTTGTAAGTATACGTCTTTATATTATATTTCTATAGCAAAGTAAATCTGTACGATTGTGTATCTGTATTATTTTGCTAGAATTGAGAACTTAGCAAATATTACTTACGTTGTAAAAAGTAATTTTTCCTTGTTTTAACAGTTTAGAATTGTTTTTTTATCACTATACTAGCACTGGCGTGGCATTGGACATTACGGCAATTTTATTTATAGTAGTGGAATGAGTGAAAATTAATATTAATTTACATATATGGTGCTAAAATTAAAGAACACAATGTTCACGTTTACGTTACTATAAAAATAAACTAAATTAAAAATTTTCACATACGCTATTAAGTACAAATCGTACTCATAGGTAAAACACTAGTCGTTAAGTTATACACATTTTTTTTCTGTGCGTCCCATCGTGTCGAAATTAAGTGGACCAAACTAGCTCAAGGACACTCGGCTACATCAAATGCAATTGACGAATTAAAAGAGTGTGTCACCAAAAAGTATATTGATAAATGAACATCACCGAGTAAAAAGGAAATGAGTCTGAAGCACAGGAAATAGGACATTGATACAATTGGGAATGCTGCCATCGGCATTGATCCGTTACGATCGGTTTGATAGTTATAAGTAGCTTATTATGCTTGGCAGTATAAACTACAAAAGCCGCCAACTAACTTCTATTTTTGTAGAATGGTTAGTCTTGATCTTCAGGAATATTTCTACTAACATGACAGACAGGATAGCTGACCTCTGGAAACGACCATCGTAAAATCACAATTCCGTGATTGAATAAATAATGGAAGAAATTTTTAAAAAGATGGAAAATAGAAAAAAAAACATTTGATATTTACGTACGTCTGCAATGATAATATATCTTTTAATGAAAGTGAAAGCCACTGCATTGAGAACATGATGAAAATGCTATCATCATCATCATCATTACACCCTTCACAAGTTCACTGCTGAACATACGCCTCCTCCAAGGAATGCTACAAATTACGGTCCTGAGCCATCTGCATCCATCGACTTCCTGCATGTTTTACCAGGTCGTTACTCCATCTGACGTGTGGGGGGTTGCCCTACACGTACGTATGAGTCTGACACTCGAGAACCTTTTTTCCCCATCGTTTGTCGGTTCTTCGAGCTATATGGCCGGCCCATTATCACTTCAGCTTACTAATCCGTTGCTGAAAATGTAAAAAGGTGTAATGTAGAAAAGGGTGTTAATGAGAGGAGAGTCGTGTTAATCTGTTTAGGACTTTAACTAAACTACACCTCCCACCGACAGAAAATACATCTTTTTTAATAAACTTATAAAAATATTATATCTAAAAATAATATAAATTATAAAAATCGAGATAGGTATATTCTATGGGTATGTCGGGTGGCCAAATCATTCTGCCGCATAGTAATTCGAGTTCCAATCGATCAATGAAATTCACTATCTTGATGTGATATTACTGCAGTCGCGCTGCAAAGCGGCTTGTTGTCACCTTTACTCTTTTCCATTTTTTGCCGACTTCCAAAAAGGAGACGGTACTCAATTAGACTGTATGTTTTTTTATGTGTGTTACCGAGTGAACCGATTTCGATGATTCTTTTTATATTTGCAAGCTGGTTCTTCTCGTGTGGTCCCATATGAATTTGATCAAGGTCGGACCAATAGGTTTTGAGTTATTCTTAATAACTTATATTGAAGTCGGCTGTACAAAATTTTTAATTTTAAATTATCATTAATTCAATCACTCATAAAATATCTTCTCTCTACCACATGTATGTGGATGGTGTCTAGATTTACACCCAGTCAATTCTTGAGAATTTGCCGAATGCAATCGCTACATTGAATAAGGATCTAAATATTCATGAGTGGAGTAAATCATATGGCCTAAGTGTCAATCCTAAAAAGTCTCAGGCTATCGTTATTGTAGCCAGAGCTTTATCTCAAGAATTGAATGGTTTTCCGTACGACCTATCGTATTCGATGGAGTTGTAATCCCTTACTTTGACAATGTCAAAAGTGTTAATATTTATAATGACAATTCCTTAAATTGGATACGCTAACTGAATGAGGTAAGTAAGAGAACCTTTGTCGCTCTTTGTTCACTGCGCCGCCTTCGATCATTTCTTCCCATTCCTACAAAAATAATGCTTGCACAGTCTCTTCTCCTTCCGATCCTCGGCTATGCTGACGCAAGCTATGTAGACATAACTGAGGACCAGCTAAATAAGCTTGAGAGACTTCAAAATACTAGTATTCGGTTCATATTTGTATTGCGCAAATATGACCATATTTCCCAATTTCGCTCACGTCTCAAGTGGTTACCTATCCGACTTCGCCGGAACATGCATATTCTTTCTATTCTGTTCTGTATTATTTCACCCTTCTGCTCCTCACTATCTAAAGGAGAAATTTAATTTTGTAGGGCTTCCGTGGGAACCTCTACGCTCTTCTAGAAAATCCATTTTAAGGGTACCAACTCACAAAACATCATTTTTTAATAAATCTTTTACTGTCCAGTCTTTAATAGGCTCTGGAATGCCCGCCCTACCTTTGCATATACGTGAAACACAAACGATTGTATTCTTTAAGCGACTACTTAAAGAGCATTACTTGTCTCAATCGTTCGGACACTGTTAGAATAAATTATGTGATTATGTATTTATTGTATTTATCAGCTTTATATTATTGTTTGAGGAATTTTGTAATTTATTTATGTATTTTTGGGTAGATATGTAAGTTTGTTTATATGTTTATACATATGTATCTATGTATATGTATATATTATATGCTTTACGGTATCTTTCATTGTGGTATCAGTAATTTATATTATTTCATGTATTAGTTATTTATATGTTCTTTTATTTTATTTATTGTCTATATATCGCATGTATTCATATTATATTTTGTATATTTATATTGCACGACCTACCTATTATTCATTGTTTATTCCTTTACACCTTTGGTTGCCTGGAAGAGATCGCTATGTAGCGATAAGGCCGCCAAATTGTATATACATTTATAATCTGCCTTTGGTTATGTCATTTGTATATTTTTTGTGGTGTACAATAAAGTATATTCATTCATTCATTCATACATATTTGACATAATAAGGTAATACATAATATGTTAGGAATTCGCGAACATCTAGTATAATTTTACAGGCATTTATATTTGAAAATACTCTTCCGTTATTTATAAATTTATTCACATTTATTTAACGTGGTATAGCCATGCTGCAGCTGTATTAATTGTAAAGTTGTAGCACGAATGGGTCGGCTCGACCGGGGAAGGACCACGCTATCACAGAATACCAGCGTAAAATAGCAGCTTAACTCTGCTGTGTTTCGTATGGTGAGTGTAGAGAACCGGAGACCCTTTTTACTGGAAAAGAGGCAGTACAACTCAGTCCTCACGGGTGACAACGCATCTGAATTTTGATTCTTTATTGAGGATAAATGTAGATGTCTATGGGCCGCAGCAACCACTTACCATCAGGTGGACTGTGTGCTCGTTTGTCATCTTATCCTATTAAAAAAAATTATATGTACACCGCTCGAGTACATACATGATACCCAATAACAATAGATAGAACTCATTTCGTGTTTTATCGCACTCGAAAAAAAATTAAAAATTAATCGGTTATTAGGTTATCCAAACTCTCAGCTGATCAGGCTGATTGTATGTGGATATGTTAGCCTCCGACAATTACCTTACTCTCACACCTACACACTATGAAAAATTTTCATTTATAATTACGTATACCGTAACTTAGCCATAAATTTACTTACGTCTTTTGCAAATTTATATTATATAACTAGTCTCATATAAATAGTATTTAGGTATATTATATTGCCAGGAATGATGCTCACAATATAAGCACAACAAAATTTAAATAAATTAATTATATGCATATTATGAATTTCAAAATCGTTTATACGAAGGAATTATTTTGGAAATCTACAAAAACAAGTTAGATGTTACAACTCGAAAATAATGATTTATATAAATTAATAGCTTATGATTTGGAAGTTCAATCAATATTAAACCGAAAATCAATAATTATATTTCATATTATTTAATTCCTCAGGAAGGAGATGATTCTATTAGAAGGTAATTATTAAAAATCTATATTATTAATAGTTTAATTTATTCACACTGTTAATAACATTATTTTTATAGAACAATGTTGAAAACGGATTAAAGTTGAAAATAGTTATTTTCAGTTGAACATTTTCAACTAAAAAGAACTATTTTATTTATAAGACAATAAAAAATTAACTAACATTTAAATATAATATATTGCCCATTACCATTTGATGCAACAAAAGTTGCAATTTTAAATGTAAATTATAATTTTCCAAAAAATTCCTTTAGTTATGGGCGTTGGCGAAAAACTTCATATACTATTTTATTACGCTGTAAAAAGTTATCGTTCCACTCGGCAGAACAAAACCCGCTGTAAGTATCCATAAGCCAACCATCTCAAGATTATCTCGACCGTAGTGAGAAATTTCCACTCGGCTTCCGCACCATCACCAACCAAATGCTTTTTTATCCAAAAAGCTTTATCACTTCCGTGGGGACACGAACTACGTAGGCACCGTCGTGGATTCAAGGCAATGTAATACTAGATAAGACTTATCGTTAGAATTTTTTTGAAAATAAAATGCATACATGTTTTACTTGTCATTTCACTTTATCTAGTGAAGGGTTTATATATACTCGTTTTATTTGTCTATAAGCTCTTGTCTTGTCTATAAGTTTCTAAAATAAATTTTGTAAATAGTTCGTAATAATTTATATTGTAAAATTTATTTAAAAAAAAAGTCCCGCTGGGTTTCTTGCTGGTTCTTCCCAGGACAGAGGGTTTTTTTTCGAACCAGTGGTAAAGTAAAAAATGACTTTCAATAAGAATTGCACGTGTAATGTATATTGAATAAAAATTATTCTATTCTGTTCTATAAAAATATAATTAAAAATTAAAAAATTTGTACAGCCGACTTCAATATAAGTTATTAAGAATAACTCAAAAACTACTGGTCTGACCTTGATAAAATTCATATGGGATGAGAAGTGTACACATGAGAAGTACCAGCTTTCAAATAAAAAAAAAAGAATCATCAAAATTGATTCATCCAGTAAAAAGTTATGAGGTAACACACATAATAAAAAACATACAGTCGAATTGAGTACCGTCTCCTTTTTCAAAGTTGGCAGAAAAAATAAATAAAAGGAAAACGACTATCTATCAATGAATTTTATATGAATAAGAAATATCTAATAATATATAATATTTGTGGCATTCCTTGGGGCAGACCTATGTTCATCAGAGGTGGAGTGGACTTGTGTAATTGTGAAGTGGGCTGTAATGATAATGGGAAGAAATATCTTATTTACCCAAACAAATAATAGACAATCTTAGTTTATTTTTAATTTTATTATTAATCGCTTTTTGTTTTAGTCATTTGATGTGAATTTCAGTTATTAGATAATATTAAAACATTAATATTGTATAACATAACCGTTTAGTTATTAAAGACCTGTAAGAGAAGAAAAAGAATATCTGTGAAAGTGATTACTTTAAGCTAACCAATACTTGAAATAAAACATTTAAGCTTAAGAGACATTTCCAGTGCTATATTATACAATGGCGCCGGGCAGCGGGCAACGCTGCAGAATGCAGGCAGTGGATCACTTTTATAGCCGGATGCCGTAAAATAAATGTCGCGGTCCATCGCTGGCCCCGCCTAATGATACCGTACATATTACAACATATATTGTAGTTAAGATCTGCAAACTGTGATAGATTGGGTCATGTTAGTTTGAATTTTAGATCTAGACACAAATGGTATCTAAATATATTAATACTTCAATGCAAATAACCATTTTTTGTTTTTGTCTGTAATAGACGATACTGAAAATTAAAATATTTCGATATTCCCAGAAAGTTTTGAGAATTTACAAAGTAAGCTATGTTTTCCTGCTTTGAAATATATATATAAATTGACATTGTCAAATATTTTTACGTTTTTTTTTGTATAGGATAGAGTGACAAACGAGCACACAGTCCACCTGATGATGAGTGGTTGCTGTGACCCATAGACATCTACATATATCCTCAATAAAGAATCAAAATGCAGATGCGTTGGCACCGGTGAGTACTAAGATGGAATGCCTCTTTTCCAGGAAAAAGAGTCTCCGGTTCTCTACACTCACAATACGAAACACAGCAGTGTTAAACAACCGCTATTTTACGCTGGTATTCTGTGAGAGCGTGGTCCTTCCCCGGTCGAACCGACCCATTCGTGCCACAACTATACTACTAATAAAGTTGCAGCATGTCTCTACCAAGTATAAAACGAAAAATATATAACAGCCCATTATGGAATTTATACTGAAATACGTTATTAAGACAGCAATTTTTCAGTAAAAATATTAATGTATATTTTAAATATTATCTTACTTGGACACTATATTATCATAGTTACAAAATATTTTATTCAAGACCTTTTTCGATCATTTTCTAATAAAACTAGAATATTTACGACGTCCTGAAGACATAAACTGGAGTTCCTTATCAGAGCGGTTATTTACGCGCCCGGTCGGTCGGAGCGGGCGGGCGACGGCCGTTGGCGTTCGCAATATATTGTCGATTTCCGGCCACCGCTGGCGAGTAATACGCTTCCGGAACGCCCTGCGGAACGCCCTCGGTCAGTAACGGAATGCGTCCTGCAAGCAGACATGAAGCTAGACGGGAAGATATAGGATCACACAAATATGAATACGTTGCGAGTAATAGTCATTGTGAATCACAGTAGTCATACGTTCCGGCACATATTGTAAAATTTTGTACTATGTTTTGTTGCACATAAATTACTGTCGGTGTTACTCAATTATTTGGAAAATACTGGCCTCTACTTCTCTACTTTATTGAATAAATGCGATTAAGGAAGGAATTCAGTGTAAAGTTGGAGAGACAGTCATTTACAATATACAAAAAGAAACAACAATAATTTGCGACTGTATTTTTGTAAAATTAAGGAACTCTAATCAAAGAAGACTGCAGATGCGTTGTCAACTCTGAGGACTGAGATGGAATGCCTTACAGCCTGTTTTCACGCTGGCTCTCTATATCATTCAGCCCGGAACACAACAGCGCACACACTTTACGTGGTAGAGCCATGCTGCAGCTATATTATGGTTGTAGCACGAATGGGTCGGCTCGACCGGGGAAGAACCACGCTCTCACAGAAAACCAGCGTAAAATAGCAGCTTAACGCTGCTGTGTTTCGTATGGTGAGTGTAGAGAACCGGAGACCCTTTTTACTGGCAAAGAGGCATTACATCTTAGTCCTCACGGGTGACAACGCATCTGCATCTTGAGTCTTTATTGAGGATAAATGTAGATGTCTATGGGTCACAGTAACCACTTACATCAGGTGGACTGTGTGCTCGTTTGTCACCCGATCCTATAAAAAAAACTGCTGCTTCATGGTGGAAATAATTAAGAGAGTGTTACCTACTTACACAAGGAGACCTAACACTTACAAAAATTTACAATTGACAAGCTTATATATATATAGTTTATGTAACAAAGAATGTATTTAAATTTAGCACCGACCGTCAACAGAAGTCCTAAATCACGAATGGACAACATAAATCACGAATGTGAATATTTCAAGCCAACGGTCATTTTTCACTGGACACATTAAGGCTTACGACATACGTCGCCGGAACCCTAAATAAATACATTCCACGGTTAATCGACGGTGAATTGGCAGCATTGAGGGGTCATTAACTGCCTAATATTTGTAAGTACTCAAGGAAACAAAATATGTGATGTTAAACCGTGGGAGCTATTAAATCTCTTGGTGGACTTACAAAGATTAAAGCTATTTTTGAGTGAGAATAAGAGTAAAACGTACTTAAAATGTCATAGGTAACAAGTGGTGACTCAGTAATGTGTTTTGTAGCATTCCATTGGGGAGGTCTATATTCAGCAGCGATTCAGGAGTGGGCTTTAAAAGATATTTAACAGTCGCTTTAAGAATATATTAAAATAAACAAACTCCAAATTAAACATAATCATCAACCGACTTTAAAAAAGTAGGAGGTTGAGAACCTCCGACTGTATTTTTATGTGTGTTATCTCAGAACTTTTTTCTACTTGAACCAATTTTGATGATTTTTTTTTTATTTGAAAATGGTGCTTTTCATTTGATCCCATATATAGTGAAATATCAATCATTGATCAAGATTTGAACAGTAGTTTTTGAGTTATCTTTAATGATGAGTATTTAATTGACTTCGACTAAATTGTTGATGTACTCATTTTATTTATATTGAAGTCGGTTGCAAAAAAAATTTAAGTTTACCACTTCTTTTTAATTTATTTTTATGTTTATAGCGCATATAAAACCCATCAGCCCGTAAACAGGTCAGCTCTGAACCGATGCTTCCCCTATAGTAGGTAAGATTTCCTTAATCACCACGCTTGGCAGGCGTATTGGTGATTAGAGTAGCAAACGTCTCGTACTTTTAACGCTGCGAATCGGTTATCCGTGTATGTTCCAGGCATTTCATTTAATCGACTCTAATGACACCCACAAGTCAAGACATAAATTATAGCTTATTACAAAATTTTGGATTTATTAATTAGATTAATTTGCTTAAAACATGGACAGATAAGGGATGGGACAATTAATAAAGCACGAAATGTTTTGCTATGTGATTGTAAATAGCATGTAAATTTACATTGATAACACATACAAGTGAAATTCCAAGTGAAACTAAAAAAATTAATATGTAGGTAACTGATGTCATATTTTCATTGAGATTATCCAACAATTATTTTCGAAATTAATTATTAATATGCGATTATGGTTAAAGAGCTTTTACTATACATGTTTGATCGCGGTACATCACCTAATACAAGTGTACTTGCATTTCTTTTTTGTCATAAGTTCATATCATATACTTTTCTTTACAACATCGTTTATTTATTTGTTTATAATGGCGTAGCGTTATATTCCCGAAACTTTACCGCTGTATTGGAAGACGTTAATAAGCTACTGGACTGGAAATAATACGGTATTAACATCAATGGCGACTATGTCCCTGTTCTTCGATTTACGACTCTACTGTCAACGATATAGTCCTTATGGTATAATCGCTGGAAGGACCTCAGCGCAATGTTCAATGACCTCAATAATGTATCCCAACGGATAGTTCTTAAAATGAACATGGACAAAACAAAGGTCACGTCTTTGTAATACCAATGCCGATAGTTGTTGGGAGCTCTATGCCCGAAAATGTTGATAAGTATGTTTACCTAAGATAAATAGTAGCAAATCCAACTTTGACCGAGAGGCCAATCGACGACTTCAACTCGGGTGGGCAGCGTTCGGGAAATTACGATATATCTTCTCGTCACGTATAACTCAAAATTTTTAAAAACAAGATTGTACAACCAGTGCATATTGCCAGTGACGACTTATGAATTTCAGACGTAGTGCTTTACTGGCTATGTTATAGAGAGGGCGGTCCCCACTAACATCATCAATACAGCCCTTCACAAGTCCACTGCTGAACATGGGCCTCCCCCAAGGAATTCCACAAAGCACGGTCCTAGATCACCTGCATCCATCAACTTCCTGCATGTCTTACCAGGTCATCACTCCATCTGGTGGGAGACGCCCTACACATCGCCTACCGGTACGAGGCTGCCACTCGAGAAACTTTCTTCCAAATCGATTGTCGGTTCTTCAAGCTATATGGCTGGCCCTTTACCACTTCAGCTAAATAATCCGTTGGGTTATGTCGGTTACTGTGGTTCTACTGCGGATATCCTCGTTTTTAATTCTATCACGCAGAAAAATCCGAACGTAACCCTCTCCATAACTCACTGAGCGACTTCGGTTTTCTCATACGGCCAGCAGTGTAGGACCACGACTCAGATCCATATGTCATCACTGGCAACTGGCACTGGCTGGTTGGGAAATTTTGTTTTCAGATTTTGTGGTATTCCTGACGAGAAGACGTGTCGTAATCATCAAAACCCTGCCCAGCAAAGGGGAATCCGTCGATTGAACTCTCGGTCGGAGTTGTATTTACCTAGTTGGACTATTTCTCTCTACTGTTAACTACTCGTCATCAACATCGATCATAGTGCTCCCAACAACTACTGGCATAGGTGTAACATGGACATTACACACAACCTTTGATAAGTCCATGTTCATTTTAAGAACTATCCGTTGGGAGACACTATTGAGGTCATTTATCATAGTGCTTAGGTTTTCCAGCAATTCTGCCATTAGGACTATATTGTCGGCAAATAGAAGGTGAGTGGTGTACTCGCCATTGATGTTAAATATCGTATCATTTCCAGTCCAATAGCTTGAAAACGTTTTCCAATGCAGCGGTGAAGACTTTCGGGGATATTACGTCATTTTGTCTTACACCTCTCTACAGTTGAATATGTTTCGTAATCTGGTTCTGTACTCGGATAGTCATCGTAGCCCTACTGTATAAAGATTCAGCACCTCGATATACCGACAGTCAACTTGGCACTGCTGGATGGACTGCAGCACCGCCTATATTTCGATGAAAGCAAAGGCTTTTTTATAGTCCGCATACGCAAGACAAAGTGGCAGAATGTACTCTTCGGTCTTCTGTACAATTTGCGGAAGGGTATGTATGTGATCTATGGTGCTAAAGCGCTTTCGGAAACCGGCTTGTTCGGGAGGCTGGAAGTCTCTCTCGAAAACAGCACGTAGACGCGGCTTAGAAGGGAAATTGATTTGTTCTTCAAGAGAGCGTTGTCGCCTTTTCGACGATCAAGACCACCGAAAATCTTCTCCACGCCCCTGGTGTAGTGCCACAATGGAGGGCGAAATTAAAGAGCTTCTGAAGGACATCAAGTACTGGTTTCCCATCTGTTTTCAGAAGCTCCGCTGTAATTCAATCCTTGCCCGGTGACTTGCCGTTTTTAAAGTGCTGGAGAGCCATTCTAATCTCTCTCAGACTGATGTCTGGAATACGAGTATCATCGGAATAGTGTCGGATAAGATTCACTCTTGGATCGTTACTCACACTTGCATGTGGCTCCAACGATGATGTGTGCTGCTCATAGAACCTCTCAATTTTACTCAAAATCTCAGGTGTCCCGGAAACGATGCTGCCACACTCGGTCTTCAGCTTCGACAGTTGGCTCTTTCTGGCAGACAGATCTCTAGCAAAGACTTTGGAGCCCTGGTTAAACTCGATCGCTTTTTCAATATGTCTTCTAGGCACTGAAAACGATTTTGTAACTCGAGCTAAAAGTTTTCTGGCCTTTGGATTAAAGCAAGGGGGGGACGGTTACAGTTTAGGTTCTGTGTGCCTCTCACCATTCGGTGATTGATGCTAGTTTTCACCCTCGCGATCACTGAGACATCCTGAATAGTAGCCGTCTAGTCGTCATAATGAAGTCACTCACACACACAATTACACGTGGAACCGTCGGGCCTCGACCAGGTCCACTTTTTGTGGGGCCGCTTCTGGAAGAAAAAGTTCACCATAAAAAGCCCCTCTTTCGCCATAAAGTCGGCCAGATGCTGGCCCCTTAGATTTCGTTGCCCTACTCCGAATTTCTCCACCTTCAGCGCACCGTTCTCTCTTGTGCCTAGTCTTTCGTTAAAGTCTTCTAGTAACACCGTATAGTGGAATTTGGATGAATGCATGGCCCTAGAGATATTCTTATACATTTCCTCCACCTCCTCATCGGGATGTGCCAAAGTTGGTGCGTAAACCTGTATGACGTTCAGCAAATATAGTTTGGTGATTCTGAGTAGAAGGTACGCAACCCTCATCGACACCCTCCAAATCTTTACAACGTTGTTAATGAGAGACTTATGGACGATAAATTCGACACCTCCTTGGGACAGACGGTCGCCCTCCCGGTGATAGAACAAGTTGCCGGATTAGAGGATTACCGTGTCCTCCCCCTCTCTTCGGAACTCAATTATCTTATAATATCTCAGCGCAACTTGTTTATCTCTTCTTGCAGCTCCAGGATCTTCTCGTCATTCCTCAGGGAGTTGAATGTTTCGCCATGGGGGTTATATCAGCGTGATGGTCTCATTAGATGGAGTGTATAGTATAAATACAAAACTCGTCGTATTTTCCTGAATTGCAAGAATTATAGTTTGTTTACATTTTCAAAATAATCACTTCAAGTTAAAATATATATCTTTGTAATTATATAACAGTAGTAAAGTAAGTAGAATTGCCATAAAAAGTATTGCCGAAAATGTATGAGGGTCGACATTTTTCTTAAAGAAACTTGCAGTCAGACATATTTTGCCAAGGAGGTCGATCAGGATTGATTTACGAAGTGCCTGTGTGTGTGAACACATACAAATAAAGACTGTAGATGCGTGATCAGACTCTATGGACTAAAACGAAATTCCTCAGATCATGTATAATATACTGGTTATCTGTACCCTTCATTTTGAAGATAGCTTTTAAAAAGAACCCCAGATCATTTTTTTATTGTTTATTTAATTTTGTATTTAAGTACTAGCTTGGCTACAAAACATTAAACTTATTAATATTTTACTATGGCAACGTAGAGACGATAACAATAAATAAATAAATAAAACAAATACTAAACATGGTTTGCTTAAAGGAAGGTTTGGTGTCACGTCGTACCTTGAACATGACTCGCGTCACCTCACAGCTATTATTCTCTGTGCGATTAATCATTTAGTTGACGGAGTATTTCTTTTCCATTACTCCTCATTTTCATTAGCCAATCTATTTATTTGTATTAAACGCATTTGAATATAACATTCGATTTAATTGTAATGATATACTTTATACATACAATTTTGATATACTTAGTACGTGGGCCACTCTGAATGTCATGCGAAACTAAAAAAGTAAAATGGTTAAGGTCTTTAATATTAAATACTAGTTGGTTCCCCGGCACGTTGCTGCCACAGAAAAAATAATTATCAAAATATCATTTTAAGTTTGAAAGAGTTATATTGTTTAACTAGCTGTTCCCCGCGACTTCGCTCGCGTGTTAGGGTTTTTATGTTTTTGGGCGGAACCCTCATTCTTTATCTAAAATAAAAGTAGCCTAAGTTACTCCTTATAAAATCAGCTACCTGCCAGTGAAAGTCCCGTCAAAATCGGTCCAGCCGTTTGGGAGATTAGCCGGAACAAACAGACAGACAGACAAAAATTTAAAAAATTGTATTTTTATATTGTATAAGTACCGTATATACTTTTATATTATGCAATTAGTAAAAAGCTATAATTTTGACATTACAAACAGACACTTCAATTTTATTTATTTGTATAGATTAGGAATGATAATACGAGTACATTCATTGAAGTTGAGTGATGTATAACTTTCAAATAAATTTATCGGTACGATACGCGCGCCACCTATTGTCAGTTAATTGTAATATGCCTATAACTTTCTCACAAGTGCAAGCAATAAGTTGATAAAGTTTTAGCGCAATCTGATGAACGGTATGGCAGCGCATAAAATACGAACAAACAAAAATAAATTTTTATATATTCGATTTACAAAAAAGTCTCCATCACCATCTATTCAAAATTTTATAGCTTAAATTCATTTTCTGCCGACTTCAAAAAGGAGACGGTACTCAATTCCACTGTATTTTTTATGTGTGTTACCTCATAACTTTTTACTGGGTGAACCGATTTCGATGATTCTTTTTTTATTTGAAAGCAGGTACTTCACGTGTGGTCGCATATGAATTTGATCAAGATCAGACCAATATTTTTTGAGTTATTCTTAATAATTTATATTGAAGTCGGCTGTACAATTTTTTTAATTTTTAATTATATTTTTATGGAATAAAATAGAATAGAATAATTTTTATTAAATATACATTACATGTGCAATTCTTATTGAAAGTCATTTTTTAGATCGTACTCATACATTCAAGATTTATACTTGTCATGATAATGTAAACGCGTTGAGATGACCCTTCTTTAAGTTTAGTAATCATGTCAAGGCACCATTCCTCGCAGGCCTGCTTCTGAGCTTTGATAAGGTTGAGGCTTACGCGAAGGTAATATATAATAATCTCTTCGCATAATTCCTATACCTTTCAATACAAAATTTCTATGCTACACTTTACCTTTATAGTTATATACCTCTCAAAGTTAGTCGACCGTGCTGAAATTTGTTATACCAACGGTACACGGGCGGTTGTCTTAGGAGGGCCTTTACCCCGAATGCCATTTGAAGTTGAAACGCATTTTCCGATTTACGATTTGATTTCAAATATTTTACGATTTCAAATGCTTAGGAGGCATTTGAAATGGTTTGAAATGGCTACTTTAAAAAATTTAGGTATAATCATGTTATACGTAATTTTTGCACAATTGGATTTATCAATTATCAAGTTTTATTTTACCCTATGATTAACTTTTCTATGATGATTAAAAAATCAGGCCTGAAACAAATACACTTATATTTTTTAAAGAAACATTCGTATGAATCAAGAAAGGAAGAATATGTCACACTGGATAATTACCCCTTAACGTGTTGACATTATTTATTATAACTGCTTTATCTTATTTCGTTATTTTGACTGCCTCGTTTGTCTAGTAGTCGTAGTGGTCGTTACGGGTACGAATGCTGGGTTTTTCAGTCAAGACATTTGTTTCAACCCGCGGAAAGTATGACACGCCGTTGGTCTTCGTTCTATCTCCGTTCGTGTCAGATTCCCATCGGAATATGAGAGTGCATCTGTACTGTATACCTTTACCACATCACTGGAAAAAGCGTAATTGTGAGCCTCGTGCCCTCGTTAAAGCTCGTTGTGTTTCTTTAAGTTTCTTCATAATAATTAAATATTGCAGTGGCTTTTGTATTCTAATAACTGTTATTAAAATTTGATTTATATTTATTAAATATATATATGTTCTAATAAGCGATAAAAGTGAGGTACAATTAGCGGGTGCGTGGGGCGGGCGGCGGCACGCGCGCCCTCAAGAACACTCGGCGGCCACCGCCCGCGGTCGTTAATTGCCTATTGATTGCCGGTTGCAGTGGCTCCTGCTGCTGCTTCTGCTGCTGGAGTGTGTATGTTTGCCACAGTTATAAAGACAAGGTGGAAAAGAAATGGATTTAATTCAATTGAAAATAGATTAGTTTTTCTCCAGCGAATTTTTTTTGTCATCTTTTCTATAAAAAAGGTATACAATTATCTGTTACCAATCTTGAATCTTAAACTTTCATTTAGTAGAAATTAGCATCGTCAAGTCTCTCAGAGCTACATTTTTAATTCAAAAGTACAAATATAATTACGTAGTTACTTGAAAATTAGACCAAATGAAATATTATATATTGTTTATCTATGTCATGTTATTTTATCATGCTATCAGTTTTTTTTCAAATAATTTTCAACCAATATTTTCATTTTGATTAACAGTGTAGCAAAGTTTATTGCTCTTGGAAAATTAAAAAAAGATTTCATTCGAACGTAACCCAAATAGGAATCGAAAATCGCTTCGAAGCTTTTTCGATCATCAAAATTAAAGCTTCCCCGTGCATATCCGAACGGGGGATGTGGGAATGAAAGTGTTGCCAACCGTACAGACGATTCGTAACGGTTCAAGAACAAAACCCAAAAACGAATGCGCCGTGGCTTTCGAGTAGATATGTACGTTAGGATGATTGATCGCGCGCGGTATGATAGCGGCGAACTCAGCCGATGGACACAAAAACCTCACTTCCTACTAATGACAGGCTTTTAAAAATATACTATGCGATACTCGTCACCTCGGCGGGCTAATGGCGTCGATACGTTACACACATCAATCCTCCATTCCATTCTGCTCGCGTCTCACGTCTGCGCCGCGGGATCTAATTAATTATGGTAATTAAACAGCTCGATGTTGTTGCGGACGTGTTAGTTTACTAGGAATTTCAAATCTCATGTCATATTGTAGGTATTTGTTTTATTGTTTCTAATTATTATTGTTATAGAATAAAAGATGTATTTTATTGTTTGGATTGTTACCATGCTGAAATCGAATTTTTTTTTTTCGATTTCAGCATGGTAACAATCATTTACAATAATTTTGCATGGGTTGCTTCTCATTTCTTTGAGAGTTTTAAAGCAGGGAAGAGTCCACCGCCCTACTGTATTGGATTTCTTAAGTCTTAAATTTTTATCAATTTCTCCGATAGGTCATTCACCTCCTGATGTATAAATATAAGTTTATATTAAATTTAAAAGAAAGGAAGAATAAGATAAAACATAAAGTAAATTACATAACCAAATTTTTGATATTTTTATAAAAGGGAAAATATCTTTTAAATATTACTGAAAATTAGTACAGCTTAAAAAGTCCTATGAACTGAACCGTACTAAGAATTGAATCGACTGTTGATGTAATATTAAAATATAAATTTTCTTATAGAATATGTCTACTTGTACAACATTCTTCATCTTCTAATTGGTTTTGTAGCAAGTGAAAAATGGAGAAATAAATTATGATATTGGCAATATCTCTATATATAAGTTACTAACCTTAATAGCTAGAAATTCGCTTTTGATAGGCTTAAATAATTATAATATAGTAAAATTATAACTAAAGAGTGAAGTGGTTATCTCGTTTGATTTTAATATCTTTAGAGCTTCGGAGCTTAAATATTTCAATTTAGTCTCTGTACCAGGAATTCCGTATTTAAGTGAGTTCCGCCTCCTCAGTTCACTACTTACGATATATTATTTTGTAAAGCTGTAAGAAGCTTTTTATAATAACAGGTTTCTATGACATTTTGAAATCTTAATATAACATTTTAAATATTAATACTGTTCATAAAATTGCCATATCATGTAAAATATGTGTATCTAATGTGTTTCATGAAAACTGTCTCAGTGTTTTAAATTAAAATTCAGTGAAAATTTTGTCTATATTTTATTATTAATACAGGACTTATATTAGCTTTTTCGCTGATTCGGATTTTCATCGGATTAGTCGAGGTGATGTTTGTTAGGGACCACCGTTGTGATAGAGTTATTAAAATTTTATATTTACGCCGAAAATACTAAAAAGCCTGGAGTGAATTTATTACGGATCGCCGTAATGCCGTGCGAAAAATGGAATAAAACGCGCTGGTCTTGCTTTTAACTGGAGGCAAGCGGCGGTGAGGAGGAACTTGTACTTTTTCTTTTCTTGCTGGTGCCTTTTCGGTGGCTGGAGAGCGACTGCTGACCCTAGCGGCCGGCCCGTCTTTTATATGATTTGGCCGCTGCTGGCCAGCGGACCCTTGCCTCACCCCCGCGCCTATCTTTATTTATTTAATAACCTTACAAACTAATAAACATAATTCACTATATAATATTCTTATAACTACTTGTTAGACTAGGGTGTACATATCAATATTTTTACTTATTTACAGGTTTACATTATAATTTTCAGCTGCTTTAGGCGGAGAATCCTTCCCCCCGCCTCAGCACTATAAATATAAAACGTCGTGGCGCGGTGCGCGTGGCTTCATTTGCTCCTCGGCCGCGTCACGATAACATGCTCTTTGGTTACACTATTACTATTTTTTTTATGTGCCTAACGGCCTAATATATTTATTATATAATAAAGTAAACATTTATTATATTTAACAATTATAGTTTTCATTAGAAGACTATGCTAACTCTCCCTGTTCATACGGTGCCTTTATTTGGGAGAGCTATTGCACAGTTACAACTCAACCTTAAACTTAGTTATAATACAATCATTATTTTTTATCGTTCGATACAAGTAATACAATTATTTACACAAATTATAATTTAAATTCAACATAAGGTTGCGCTAGTTCCGCCGTATAACCCTTGCTAGTTGTCGAACCAGAGGCGTGGCCTGATAATTACACCGTCGTCATGGCCCCGCCCACCGCTCCTAGGTTGTTCAACTAGCGCCGGTTACAATAAGCATTTTCTTTCGTTTGTTTAATATTGTTGCGTCGTGCACATTCTCCCGCCGTCGCCACGCTGCGATCCCTCTGGTAGCACGACGATCTTCTTCGTTGGTCTTCTTAGTATGTGCCCACTGCCGGTGGTTACGTCCACTACTCGTACCTCTCCGTCGACGCCAGGATATACCTTACTTATTTTCCCTCTGGACCAGGTGTTGCGTGGTAGATTGGAGTCACAAATGATGACTAGGTCTCCAATCTTCGGCGATACTCCTACGCTGCTGGGCTCCCGCCGGTGTTGGAGTAGGGGCAGGTATTCTTTAACCCATCTTCTCCAAAACACGTCGGCTAGGGCTTGAGCTCGTTTCCATTGCTGGCGGGCCGTCACGTCATTCTTGCTGAAGTGTCCCGGCGCAGGTACGTGCGAGTTGGGACCGATGAGGATGTGATTCGGCGTGATGGCTTCAGGGTCTCCTGGGTCGACTGAGACGTGTGTGAGAGGTCTGGAGTTTACAGTATTTTCGACCTCGGCGAGCAGGGTCCCCAATGTTTCGTCGCTGGGATAGCGCTCGTTGAGGGTGACGCGTAGGGCTTCTTTTACGGAGCGAACCATTCGCTCCCATACGCCGCCCATGAACGGTGCTGATGGCGGTATGTACTTCCACACAATCTGTTGACACGTGGTTTCGTGCTCGAGGGCTGCGAGTGCTGCTTCGGCCATCTCCTTGTCTGCTGCCTTGAAGCACGTAGCGTTGTCACTCCATATTTCTTTTGGGCATCCTCTTCTGCTCATAAAACGCCTAAGTGCCGACACGGCTGAGTCTGCGCTCAACGAGTGGGCTACTTCTATGTGTATTGCTCGCGACGTCATGCAGGTAAATAACGCGCCATAGCGCTTTTCGCGATGTCGTCCCACTGTGACTTCTATTGGCCCGAAGTAGTCTAGTCCGGTGTATGTGAACGGACGTGCGTGATGAGCGAGGCGTGCGGACGGCAGGTTTCCTGTAGACGGTGATGCAGGCTTGGCTTTTCTTAGACGGCACGGCAGGCATCCTTTGACGACAGTTTTCACTACTGGACGTATTTTTCTTACGTACAATCTCTGTC
Source organism: Parnassius mnemosyne (assembly GCA_963668995.1). Lineage (NCBI taxonomy): Eukaryota > Metazoa > Arthropoda > Insecta > Lepidoptera > Papilionidae > Parnassius > Parnassius mnemosyne. The sequence continues at coordinate 39,284,476 of CAVLGL010000148.1, read as the reverse complement.
TTAATTCATTCACAACTGTTTCCACGCCTCCGTGATGCAGCCTCTCGTGTACGTGTGCTATGTACAGGCGAGTGTATGCGTGCTTCCCGTCTAATATGGGAGGGTCATACATGTCGTCCTCCACTTCTGATGCCGCTTTTATTCGACCTCTGAGGCGTAGGGTCCCCTCTTCATCAATGTATGTGCTCAGGTGGCCTAGTTTGTCGTCGCCTCCCGGAACACTTCCGCTGGTGATTCTCTTGAGCTCCTTCGTGAAGCTTTCCCGCTGACTGGCTTGCACCCACAGTTGTTCGGCTCTCATATGATAAGCGGCCGGTATTCCTACAAGCGATGAGGCAGTAGGAGTCGCCTTTTTCTCCTTGGCGGGGGTGTTGCGTTTGTTTGTTCTCTGCCAGCCAGGGTCGCTACCTTGTCTTGCTTTGTTGCGTTTACGCCCAGCCTTCACTACGTGCTTGTTTGGTCTGCACATGTCGATGAATAGGAGGACTCTCGCTGTCGCCCTTATGAGGCGAATCCATTTAGAAAATCTTCCTATCTGTGGAAGATGTGTTGTTGTCGAGTCTTCACTTTTAACAGCGATGTTACATATTTCTCGCTCTTCCCCGGTGTCATATTGTGTCGTTTTCTCTTCCTGCGGCCATTCTGCCGGTGGACGCTGCAGAAACGGGGGCCCTCGGAACCATCGGTGCGACTCGTCGAACCCTTCTGGTGTGGCTCGGGTTGCGTCGTCTGCCACGTTTTCTTTAGACGGTAGCCAACGCCATTCGTTCTTTTTGGTCGTATCTTCTATCTCCGCCAGGCGATGAGCGACGAAAGCTTTGTACGCGCGAGGCTCCGATCTTATCCACACCAGTGCAGTACGGGAGTCGCACCAGTATGTCTTGCCTGCTATGTCGCCATCGTGTTCATCGATCACGGTCTGCGCAAGACGAGCTCCCAGCAGTGCCGCTTGTAACTCGAGCCGTGGTATGGAAACTGGTTTCAGTGGTGTTACGCGGCTCTTGGCGGCGGCCAATGATATGTTAACGCTGCCGTCTGCTCGCTCCGTTCTCCAATACACTGCTGCTGCGTAGGCCTCCTCGCTTGCGTCGACGAATGTGTGTAGTTGGCGCGTCGACACCGGGTTGTAATCGTAGCATCGCGGTATTCTTAGTTGTTCTATGGCGTTAAGTGAAGTAATCCAGCCTTCCCATTTTTCTTTTAATTCTGTTGGCAGAGGGTCGTCCCAGTCCGCCTTGTAACGCCATGTGTCTTGAAATATTCTCTTCGCTGGGGTGGTCACCGGTGATATTAACCCCAGCGGATCAAATAATGCCATTATGACGCTCAACGCTTCTCGTTTAGTTGGCAAGCGTTGTTTTTCTTTTACGTCGGCAGGCATCTTCATATTGTTAGTATTGAATCCAATATGATCGCTTTGTACATGCCAGAGCAGCCCTAGCGTCTTCTCAGTTTCTTTTCCGCCCAGGCACACGGTCGCGTCGTGTTGTCTATGCTCTGTCGTTATTTCTTCTATTGTTTTTTCTTCGTTCGATGTCCACCCGCTGAGTACGAATCCCGCTTGTTTGTGGACGTGATCGACTGCTTTTACTGTTTGCTGAGCTTCCGTGACAGAGTGGAAGCTCTGCAAGTAGTCGTCCATATAATGGTTTCTTTTTATGGCGACCGCAGCTTCTGGGTACGCTTCTGCATGTTCTTCAGCATTTTTATTTTTGATGTATAATGCTGTGCATGGTGATGATGTCGCTCCAAAGATGATTGACGTCATCCTATATTCCTCCGGTTGGTCCTCCCGCCGCTTGCCTCTCCACAAGAAACGTAAAACGTCTCTATCTTCTTTGCGCACTTTAATCTGCATGAACATTTCTTTTATATCGGCGCTCACTGCATACGGATACTGTCGGAACCTCATGATCACTCCGGGCAGTGATTGTAATAAGTCGGGCCCCGAGTGAAGCATATCGTTGAGACATATTCCGGCTGTCTTCGCTGCGGCGTCGTGTACCAATCTCGGCGGCTTGTTCGGTTTCGCAGGGTTGATGACTGGGAAGTGTGGCAGATACCATGTCCTTCCTTGCGGCGGTGGCATTGGCGCGCGCTCTGCGTAACCCGAGTTGAAGAAGTTCTCGATGCGTTCTTCGTACTGTAGCTTGAGATTGCTGTCTCGGTCGAGCCTCTTCTCTAAGGTGTGCAGGCGCCTTTCCGCTTCCTTATAATTATTTGGTATTTGGAAGTCCTTTTGTTTCCACAACAACCCTGTCTCGAATCTGCCGTCCGCTGACCTCTGGCTGGTTTCGTCCAATATTTGCATGGCTCGCTGCTCGGGATCTTCTTTCGGTCTTCTCGGCTCGATGCACAGCGACTCCAATTTGAAATAATTTTTTATTTCTTCTTCTATCGGTGGTGCATCTTCCCTCTGATGTAGTCTGCCGCAGAAGGTGACCGTCGACGTCAATGAGCTATGACAGCCATGCAGAACCCAGCCCAGGTTGGTGTATGAGGCGACTGGTTGGTCTCGACGGCCGACGCGCAGTTTTCTAGACACTATGAGGTGCCAGTTATCTTGCCCGATTAGTACTTTCGGTGAGGCGCGTTCTTAGGTGATATCCTCTTTGATATCCAACAGATGTGGGCAATTCCCCAAGTGATCTTCATTCACGGATTCTGGCGCGAAGTCCAACCGCTCTACAGTACGCGCTGCTTCTATGTTGTGTTCTTCTTGCGCGTACGTTCCTCTTATTTTAAAGCTGACGATCTTGCTCTTCTCGTGTTTCACCTCCGAGCCGACCCCTTGTATCCACATTGTGTGGGCTGGGCCGTCGGCGCCGATGACGTCGGCGATTGAGGCATCGACTAAGGTGACCGTGCTCCCTTCATCCAATAATGCGTATGTTTCGACGCAGCTTAGCGGCCCCCTTATTGTTACGGGCGCAATCTTTAGGTTAGCGCGGCGGTGCTTGTACGGTCGAGTCGCTGTGTTGACCTCCTTTGCCGATGTTGCGGTTTCCATAGCGGGTTCTTTTTCCATTACTGCTGTTCTGTCGTGATGCAACAATTTATGGTGTTTCATCATGCATCTGCCTTTTCCGCACGGTGGAGCTTTGCACAGTAATCGACGATGTTTGCCTCGCAGACAGCGGTAGCAGATATTGTACTTCTTTGCTACTTCCCATCTGTCATTTGTGGACAGAGCGGCGTATGACTTGCAATCGGGCAGTTTGTGTTCTTGTTTGCATTGAGGGCAGCGTTCTTCATATGGTTTCTTGCTTGTGGCGAAGGCACGTTCTATTTTTCTCGGTCTTCGCTCTCTCGTTTCGCTGTCCTCTGCGATGAACTCCGGCAAGGCATACGCGCTGCATTTATCCGCTTCTTCGTTTAAGAACATTGATATCTTCTTAAGCTCTGGGATATCTTCTTTCTTTCTGGCTGCATAGTCGTACCATTTGCTTTTCAATATGGGCGTGAGTTTGTCTGTGATAACTCGCGTCATTTCTGGACTATGCAGATAGTGTGCTTTCTTGAGTGCTTCCACGGTGCCCACTACGTTCGCTATGCGATTTGCGAATATGCATAGCTCCCTGGGATTGTCCGTAACTTTGTTCAGCAGCTTCAGCTTCTCTATTTCCAAGTGAATTAACGCTTCTGGTCGTCCGAATCTCCTTTCCAAAGCTTCTATTATAATTCTGGGATCTGGTTGGCTTATAAGTAGGCAACCTGCGGCTTCTTTTGCTGTCCCTTTTAAGCTTCGGCGTATTCTCGCTATGTTTTCGTTCGCCGTGAAGTACTTTGAAGATTCTTCGTACATTGTCTTGAAGCTGAGCCACTCCTTGCTGCTACCATTGAATGAGGGCAGCTCTTGTATATATTTCGGCGGCTCCCTTGTGCTTCGTACTGCTTGTGATAGAGCAGCGGCTAAGGTAGCGACGTCGATTTGCTGCTGCGCCTGTCCATAGTCTTCTTTCTGCGGCGTGGTATGTTGCGGAGCGTATTGCGGCGCACACTGTTGAAGTACGGGTGGTGCGATCTGCAGTGCTGGTTGCGGCGTGAAGTACGACGTGGGTTGCGGCGCAGGCTGCGGCGCGGATTGTGGCGCGGGCTGAGGCGCGGGTTGCGATGTAGGTTTTTCTTGCAACCATGTACTAATGCGCACTGATGCCAAATCGTCTTCTATTTCTTCATCTTCATCGGTTGATCCGGCTTCTGCTTGTAGTCGCTGCACGCGTATTTCTTGCAATTCTGTTCTTGCTTGCAACTGAGCCTGCTCGAGCTTGAGTTCGGCTAACCGCTCTTTCGCCTCTAACTCCGCGAGGAGTCTCTTGCGTGAGGCTACGGAGCGGCGTGACCTAGTCCCGCCGGGCTTCAATGTGCACTGCGATCTTTGATCACCCTCTTGCTGGGTTTCTTCCGTTGCGGTTGTTCTATCGGTTGCAGAGGTAGCGGTCGTATCGCTGACCGTTGTGGTTTCGCTAGTGGTGTTTGTTGAACCACTAGCGGCTGAGTCGCCCCCGGAGGCCTCTTCTGTGGCCCCCTGGGTTGTTTGTTCATCCTTGCGACGCTTCGATGATTCTCCGTTGTTACTACGCGTAATCACCATTTTTCTTCACAATAATATTTTTTCGTTCTTGCGGTTTGCTTCTTTCTTCCGGCAATACCAAGACCGATATTGTCTTTTTCTTCTAGTAATCCGGCTTCTCGAAGGACCATTAATATTACGGATCGCCGTAATGCCGTGCGAAAAATGGAATAAAACGCGCTGGTCTTGCTTTTAACTGGAGGCAAGCGGCGGTGAGGAGGAACTTGTACTTTTTCTTTTCTTGCTGGTGCCTTTTCGGTGGCTGGAGAGCGACTGCTGACCCTAGCGGCCGGCCCGTCTTTTATATGATTTGGCCGCTGCTGGCCAGCGGACCCTTGCCTCACCCCCGCGCCTATCTTTATTTATTTAATAACCTTACAAACTAATAAACATAATTCACTATATAATATTCTTATAACTACTTGTTAGACTAGGGTGTACATATCAATATTTTTACTTATTTACAGGTTTACATTATAATTTTCAGCTGCTTTAGGCGGAGAATCCTTCCCCCCGCCTCAGCACTATAAATATAAAACGTCGTGGCGCGGTGCGCGTGGCTTCATTTGCTCCTCGGCCGCGTCACGATAACATGCTCTTTGGTTACACTATTACTATTTTTTTATGTGCCTAACGGCCTAATATATTTATTATATAATAAAGTAAACATTTATTATATTTAACAATTATAGTTTTCATTAGAAGACTATGCTAACTCTCCCTGTTCATACGGTGCCTTTATTTGGGAGAGCTATTGCACAGTTACAACTCAACCTTAAACTTAGTTATAATACAATCATTATTTTTTATCGTTCGATACAAGTAATACAATTATTTACACAAATTATAATTTAAATTCAACATAAGGTTGCGCTAGTTCCGCCGTATAACCCTTGCTAGTTGTCGAACCAGAGGCGTGGCCTGATAATTACACCGTCGTCATGGCCCCGCCCACCGCTCCTAGGTTGTTCAACTAGCGCCGGTTACAATAAGCATTTTCTTTCGTTTGTTTAATATTGTTGCGTCGTGCACAGAATTTGTAATAAAATTATTCGTGTCTCCGATCAGAAAGACCAAAACGTCTGCGGGCCAGCTATATTATTCACTGCGCCAAAAATTATCGGTTGTCATATTCTGATTAATGCTAGGTAAATACGAAATTTGTAACCAGATGTTGAATAAAATTTGCTTGAGGCTATTTTCTAAATATTAATTAATTAGCTATTTTGTTACCGCCGCAGCAAATCTATAAAAATAAGTTTTTAAAAAGAGTTTACTAGAACTTGAATAAATAAAACTTGGATTTCTAAATAATAAAATATTTGGACCAGATTTATCCACTGTGTACAATTTGAAACCACCTAAAATTGTATATAAATGTATTGGAGTGGTTTGATCTAATCAATGATTGTTAATAGAATTGAATTAAAATACGTGTTTTGATTTCGTACAATTCATCTTATTACAAAAATCGCTGAGTTTCTATCGCATGTACCATATAAACACATTCCTGACGAAGAATGATGCTTTCGGCTCCTCGCGAGTAGGTAGTGCTTTGTTCGAGTGATTAAGTGCCTCGGGACGGCGTTCCTAAGCCCTTCAGCTAATGAGTTGAGAGTCGGTATTAATCATGAGGAGTCGGACGACTGGCTGACTGACGAGTGCCGCCCGTGGGTGGTTGCTGCGTTGATGGCTTTTAACTTGAGATGTTTACGTAAAAAAGTGGTGATGATAGTGGAATTATCTAGTCGCTAGTTAAATTTAAGTATTCAATTTGAAACTTCACGCTTGGACGTGTTGGACATCATCTGTCTTGTAAATTGATAATTTAATTGTTTTACTCTTCGAGAATATAGGTGCTTGAATTGTGAGTTATTTACAAATATGTCAAAGATGGAATCGTATTGAATCAGAAACAAAAAATAGCGCACCACCATTCCATATTTACTATATTACGTATGTTACTTTTATAAAATTTAACTTGTGTTTAGATCTACCATTATAATGTAATTTTAATAATAATATATTTTCTAAAGGTTTTATATGGCAATTTAAAAAACTTAGTAATAATCGTTAGCTTATTAAAATGTTTTCTATTTTACTTGTCTTGTATAATGCCCCTAATTTGCAATGCCTGAAAGAGGCCATTAAGTTATAAGTACATATGATATTGCTACTTTTTGAGGTCTTAATACCACGTAATAGCAAATGAATTATTTGAAAAAAAAATCGAGGGCCCTGACAGAGCTCAAGGACCAGAATCAAACCTTCATTAGTTCACATGTCGAGAGTTAACTAAATGCGGTAAAGTACGCGTTCAATGTGTCGAGACGTGTTGTTCGCCGAGACACGCGGATGACTGATCCGTCGCGCAAACTAATGTTCTTTTTTTAAATCCATCCTTTTTTATTTTTTAAAGCGCACAAAAGCCGAAGACGCATGAGTTATGCCGACTTGTAGTTTTTACGATACACTCAACTTGGATTAAATGTTTATGCATTTTTATTTCTTAGCGACGTAGCTCAACTGAGGTACGTGATGGCATGTGACATTAAAATGACAAATTGACTAATTATTCTTAATCCGACTGAATACTTTGATCGTGTACAGTTGTTTGATGGGCTTTCAAGCCACATCGAATTGATATTGTGTTCAATATGTGTGTTAATTTGATACCTACTTTGAAGTTCAATGCCACGAATAAATGTTTGGGGAAATTTTTGCCAAGCCATACATTAAGCGTTTTTACAAATATAATATGTTATTTTACTATATTGAGCTAGAAATATTAATTTATGCTTTTCTTTTCTCTACTTCATTATTTATTTAATTCTATATTGTGATATATTTTAACAATGAATGATAACGGAAAATTTAAATTCGTTCTTTTATATCATACTAGCGGCCCGCCCAAGCTTTGCCCGCGTTTAACTATTATCCATCTTCAAATTATGATTGCCTCGTTAACCTAGTGCGACTGCCAATCATGAGGTCTTAGATTCAAATCCCGGGTCAAGCAAAAAAATATCAGTTGTTGAGTTTTACCGTCAAGAAATTCTCAGTAGCTAACTGGAGTCTGGAAGTTGGCGGTGTTTCACCCGCGTGCCTCGGAAAGCACGTAAAGCGGTTGGTCCTGCACCTAATCTCTCTCCGGTCGTGTCGGTTTACCGTTCCATCAGAATATGAGAATGAGGGATTGGAGAGTGCACCTGTGCTTGCGCATACACTTGGGTACTATAAACCAGTCCTGTGACGATGGCTAGTCTCCGTTCAGGCTGGCCGCCGTGACCGAAATTCGGTCTGGAGGACATTATTATTATTGCTATTATTATCTTCAATCATAGCTAGGTATAATTTATTTTAAAACTTTATGATATACAAAATTTATTGCTTAATTTTTCTGGGTTTTATAAATTGATTCTTCACTTTTCCTGACCCATAGATACCAACAAGCCACTCATTACAGAATTAATGAATGAATATTTTGCTTACGTAAAACAGGAGATAGGCAGCAACAATATCCTGGTAACAACTAAAATAAATGAAAACTGCGGTAATCAACCCGCCTCCCAAGCGTGGCTATTGTGGCTAATATATCATAAATAGATATTTTTCATATTACATCATAAATAAATATTATTGGTTATTTAAAAGTTATTAGCTTATTCCTAGATTATAATAATATAATAATAATATTTTATTCAAACTCAGTCCATAGAGATGTTAGTATAACAATAATAATAATTAAAAAATTAAGACTAGTGTTAGTATTTAACTTCTTTTTCTTTATATTTAACTCTTCTTTATATACTCGTACTACCTTCGTTTGCAAAATTAAGAAACATTCGTACATTGAAATGATGCAGGCAATACTGTTTTGCAATATTTGATCAAAATAAAAAAAAAAAAGTTAAATGATTTGTACATTTATAAATAAAATAGTAGGTACTATTTAAATGGCAGATATTATTAAACTTACTTCAGTCCACTATACAAACTCAGGTTGGCTCATTGAAAAATTACGGAACGAAATGCAGAGCTATTCATAAATATGAACGTAACATAAAACTGGGACAAGACATAGTTTTTCACTTCGTTTATTAAAAACTTTGAACATCATTAACAATGTGCCAGGTATGGTTGTTCGTTCGTATGCGGTGAAAAGCGTCGCGTGCGTAAAATTGTTGGTTTGTTGAAAAATTTTTCGGCGATGTCAATGTGGAGCACGTTATTATGATAATAACGAGCGACATTACCCGTTTAGCCTGCAACGGATGCGCTTATTTTTCGCTGCAACCGAACTGAGGGCGAACGGAGGGCATCTACTGCGACCGAGATGTCTTTGTGTTTTTATTATAAATAATGACTGTTTTAAAAAACACATTTCCATTGTCAGGCATTATGCGTTTTTCGGTGCAATACCTTTTTTTTTCAATTTTCAGCTCTTCAGTCCAAATATTTTTTATTGTAATATTTTAAACTATTTACTTTGATAAACAATGTATGTTAACAAAACTAAATATGCCTATTATACATCATCATCATCATTACAGCCCTTCAGAAGTCCACTACTGAACATAGGCATCCGCCAAGTACCTAATGCACGGTCCTGAGTTACCTGCATCCACTAAATATTATTATAATTAATTATTATGTTTTATTTAAACACATCAAAGTTATAAAAATATAACAAATTAGTGTAACACAGTAAAACTAGCAGCAAAATTATTGCTGTGTTTCGTGTTATGAATGTTAAGAACTGGGGACCATTTTTATCGGTATCGAGGTATCGTAGTTATCAGAGGTGTAAACAATGTTAATACTTTAAACATGCTCAAAACAGTAATTTAAAAATAAATAAAACGTAAAGTATCAAACTTACGAACTCCGTCTGAGCTCACACAATAGACAGGTACAAACGTCGAAACTGTCGAGGAGAATCTACGCCATCTCGGGAAGCCAGCCGCCCGCGCCCCGGAAAACCCTGCGAGTATGAATATAACCCGACGACTCTGGATATAAATTAAAGTGACTAGCTGTTGACGAGCCCCTGGGGAGCAATGACGCTGCTAATAGTTAGCTTTATAAATAAAGTACGTGGGTATATTATATTCGCCATTTTTATAGCTTCCGTTTGTACTAAGAGATTAAGTAGTTTTATTATTATGTGTAAGAAGGTTTTTTATTTTTTACTGTGGTGATTTATAAACATGACAAACTTATAGGAAACAACGTAAACATAACAACCCTGGGTGTGAAAGATAAATATCGGCAAGCGCAAAATATCTGAATGAATATATATAGAACTAGCTGATACCCGAGACTTTGTCCGCGTTACTTATACACGTCACTAAACACGTAGTGCTTTTAAAAATCGTTGTTTATTAAAAATTTATTAATTTTTATGTTACATGAATTTATCGCAATATTTTTTTAGATAAGGGACAAGTGTCTGAAAAATAAAACACAGAAAACCTAATTGAAATCTATCCAGTAGTTTTTTTCCGTAATGCGCAGACAACTACAAACCTTTATCAATTTATTTATATAGATAAGAAAGAATAAGGTTGATAAACGAGCACACAGACCACCTGCGGTTAAGTTGATGCTGTGGTCCATAGACATATACATATATTTTCGATACAGAATCAAAATCCAGATGTATTGTAACTCCTGAGATGGAATCACTCGTTGCCAGCAGAAAGGTTCAATGGTTCGTTACACTCACCATACGAAACGCAGCAGCATTAAGCTGCTTATTTACGCTGGTATTCTGTGAGAACGTGGTCCTTCCCCGGTCGAGTCGATCCATTCGTGCTATGACTGACTATTTACGTGTTAAATGTCAATGAATATTTTTTTTTATTTATTGAAATAGGGTGACAAACGAGCACACAGTCCACATGATGGTAAATGGTTGCTTTGGCTGATAGACATCTACATCTATCCTCGATTACGAATCAAAATGCAGATGCGTTGTCACTCGTGAGAATTAAGATAGAATGCCTATTTTCTAGTAAAAAGGATCTCCAGTTCTCTACACTCACCATACGAAACACAGCAGCATTAAGCTGCTATTTTACGCTAGTATTCTGTGAGAGCGTGATCCTTCCCCGGTCGAGCTGACCCATTCGTGCTACAACTATACTATAGATATAGCTGCAGCATGGCTCTACCACGTATAAAATAAGTATATGTATTATAAATTAATATGAATGAAAATCCAACGCTCACAATCATGTTTATTGGCATTAATAGAGCATATAATTTCAGGGCATTACTGTTTAAAAATCTATGTAATTCTATATATAAATGGAAATATAAATAATATATAATTTTTATACATGTATTTATACACACACACACACCTACAAATATATTATACACTAGTGACCCGTTTTTTATAGAAATAGGGTGACAAACGAGCACACAGTCAACCTGATGGTAAGTGGTTGCTGTGGCCCATAGACATCTACATCTATCCTCGATTACGAATCAAAATGCAGATGCGTTGTCACCCGTGATAATTAAGATAGAATGCCTCTTTTCGAATACGACACGCAGCAGCATTAAGCTGCTAATTTACGCTGGTATTCTGTGAGAGCGTGATTATTTCCCGGCCGAGCTGACCCATTCGTGCTACATCTATACTATAAATATAGCTGCAGCATGGCTCTACCACGTATAAAATATATGTATTAAAAATAAATATGAATGAAAATCCAACGCTCAGGATCATGTTTATTGGCATTAATAGCGTATATAATTTTAGGGCATTCATGTTTAAGAATCTATGTAATTCTATATATAAATGGAAATATAAATAATATATAATTTTATATATGTATTTATACACACACACACACTTACAAATATATTATACACTAGTGACCCTTTTTTTATAGAAATAGGGTGACAAACGAACACACAGTCCACCTGATGGTAAGTGGTTGCTGTGGCCCATAGACGTCTACATCTATCTTCGTTTGCGAATCAAAATGCAGATGCGTTGTCAGCCTTGAGGACTAAGATGGCTATAGGATAGGATAAGATTTTTATTTAGACAGACGCAATAAATTAGAAATAACACGAAAGTTTCACTTTATAGGTACTTTTGCAAGTAAGAAGCTGAATTGCAGCTGAATATCTCAGTAGAGTGGGTAATTTTGTCACAGAAATACAGTTTGTTGTATACATGCGAGGTTTCTATTGAGTTCGGCCATTCACCAGTCACTGGCCAGGACAAAGCATTGTGCGCCAAGATCAATGTCTTCAATACCTACACGCGCGCTCAAAGTTACCTACGTGCTATACAGCGGGCGTTGTGCAATCAAAGCCAATAATGTTACGAGGTGCATAATATTTTGGACATAGGTAATACTACATCGATATCCCTTTGTGTTATTGACCGTTCGTGTTGGCACTTGTATTGTGTAATTAGCATGGAGCGATTAATTAATAGGTAATGCAAGTCTGGAGGGAATTTATATTGCTCTGTTATATATTATGTTCACTACACTATTATTGCAGTTTAGATTTCAATTTCATTCTCTCTTTACCTAATTAATAAAAATAATTTTACTCATTTACTGGCTTAATATTAAGTTATTCAAAATGTTTTAGACGATTCGTTGTATAAAATATTTTAAATAGAATCTCATTCATTTTCCTTAGCTCCATGGTAGCTTAGGAATTAAAAAATAAATAAAATTTACAATACATACTTTTGTTGCTGCCATCCCTATCTTCACGAATGAAATTGATTGATTACAATTTTAATTGCTAATTTACCTTGTGCTCGGCAGTGAAGGAAAATATCGTGAGGATATTGTTATTTCTGAGTAATAAAATGCAGGCGCTTACCCCAATCATAGCCTAGCACTATGGCTCCTCTCGTTAATCTGAAGATAGCATAGTTATAGGTGCTGCAAGGAGGGAGATGAAGATCTACGCAGCCTATCGCCCTCGCGGTGAAAAATTATGACCTTACGATATCCAGACGATATTTAATGAAGATTATTCCACGCTGATCGCAAAGGATTTGAACGCGTAATACCCAGCGTGGGGTTCGAACTTCATTAACCCAGTTGGGAGACTATTGATCAATGATGCTGACAGTGGGTGATTACTCAGAGAACCAAAGATCCCACACATATCCCCTCTCTTCCGCGTTATCGTCTGGCTGTATTGGACATCGCACTATGCAAGAGTATAGATAATCCAGTTGTGCTATATGATATGGATATGTCGCACATCCCCATATTGATTACCTACTCTTGGCCTCAACGCCGCTGCAATGATGCCTAGAGCTATCCGGACGAGGACGAATTGGGACGCATTTTTTAGGGAGCTGCATCGTACGTTGAAAATCGTGAAGCTGAAATCGCCGGACGGTATAGAGGCTGAACAACAAACAGAGAATTAGAATTTAATTAATTAATTTAATTTTATAGATAGTACAAACAATATAATATCAAACCCATGTACTACAATCACTTTAATATAAATAAAGTTATTATTATTATTATTATTAGATAGAGTCATGAAACGCATAGAGTCGCCTCTACATCTGTGAGCTAACGCCCTATAGAGAGGATCTAACCTCACACCATAAGCATTAAATTGAAGCGAATAAGAGCGCTTAGATAGCTTTTAGTACGTTCCTGCTGTCCACGGGTAAACCAAATTCAGCTTCCGGTTCAATCTGTTGAAGGAGCTATCAGTTGACATCGAGTTCCCACTGAGGAGCTATCTGGGAGAAACTAATCAATAAGGTGGGTGATAACTAAATGTCACTTTATCATCTAAACCGATAGAAGAAAGAAGTAAAATCCCCTGTCTGCCCCCTTACTAGCCAAGCTGGCAGACTAAGATTCAAGGCCATGGAGGGCGCGTTTAAATTCTTGCAGAGTATTTGGAGGGACAGTTCACTCCAAATCCTGTGAAAGAGAACGTCGTAGAAGCGAATACACGTATACAAGACTGCGTACGGGACTCGGGAACGAATCAATTCGCCCGCGATTGATTGGTTTTCCATCAAGTGACTCGCCATTCGGCGGGTGATAATCCGCTACGGAGAAAACGATCGTCAGGGTCTGGCACATGTGTTTGACAATCGAGCTCCTCATTGATATTACCATACCATCTGCAATTGTGCGGCTAGTGGTGGATTTTCTAGAACATCGAAGATTCTACGTTAACACAGAGAATAAAGAACCCACTATTCGTCCTAATAGCTAGATATCATAGCATACATAGCATATGGTCCACGATATCAGTCTCTTGCTATTCCTGTAGCTGGCAAATACCAATAATATTCCAACTCTGGTAGGTTGCCTCCAAGAGTGGGAAGACAATGTCTTACTCCTGTTGTTTGTAGATGACAGCGTTTATTTCAGATTGACCCGTCGGGGCCACATCGCAGCTGGAAAGATGAAGACATTGCTGGACCTGCCGCCACCATAGCTGAATGAGTGGAGGATACCTTCAATGTCAAGATGATGCACGGGATCTGAAAATAGAGACAATCAAGGAATTCGTAATACGTTTATCGAGGCCTGTGCCTAGCTGTAGGATGTATATAGGCTGTGCTATGTATGTAATATTTTTCATATTTAAACATCGAAATTGTCAGAAATTGTCAATCTGCCTGCCAAATGTATTAATGCACGTTATAATGATTTATTAATGCACACTGAAACTATTCCAATAACAACATAATATTTAATAAATAAAATATACCTATAAATACAGTTCTGTCCTGAGTTTTATGTTTTTAAAGGCAGTTTTTATCGTTACTATTTCGGCGATGAATAGTGTATTAAAATTACATATCATCTTTTCTTTGTTCAAAATATATTTCTGGGTATCTCGATTTAAGTTTAATACCTAAGTGGATATCCGGGTGGTGTTTAGTCAATACAAACGTATTCCTCTGTTTTCCGTTAAAATTAAATAACAATATACAGGCAAGCCAAGTTTTGGAGCAGGAAACACTGAATGATGATGTCGTCAATTTCACATAGGTCCGAGCTGCAGTTATTTCTCTCGGTTGCCTAGCTCAATCGTTCGAGCACACTGCGACAGCAATAGATACCTATTCTTTAAATTTATTGAAGACCAGATATCCTCATAACCTTCGTGGCCATTCTCTATTATTTATTATTCTTTCATACACCGCTCCTAATTCACGTTATTATTTGAACCATATTTGAATTAAATGCACAAAATAAACCTCAATTTCTTTTTTATATAGAAAAGTGAATGTAAATGCCGTATAAACTGCAGAGGATTCGACACGACTCATAGCACGAGTCGCAAAGGGCGTTAATTCAGCGGAGACACCCAAACAAACGCTTTGTGAGATTCACCTGTTGGCTCAATAGGTCAATGTTACAGCACACAAGGAGTTTAGCGAAACAGACTTTTGTGGTGGTTGAATGGCACGCAGAGCCGGGCGCGCCGCCATTGTGAGCGCGGACAAAGGAACATATATGCGCGATTGAATCGTTTGGATGCGACTTGCGAATTGAAATTGAGAGTGCCACCGAGTCGTATTCCGATGGTGAATCGATTGTTCTAGTTCATAGGTATCTTTTGCACTTTGAAGACGTTCTATAATCTTTTTTATGGTATAGTGCTTTTAATTGTCATAATGCTTTATGCTGCAAAATAAGAATGCTTTCCTATACCTAATATACCTATTGCAGCACACAATTTTGTGATGCATATTTTGTAATTATAATATGTGTAATTTAGGAGTATTTTTACAAATTTACAATCACAGTATATGGTTTTATTTAAAAAGGTTCATAGACTATATTCCCTCACCTGTGGAATTTCCGTTTCCTAATTCAATATTTCGCCTTTGACTTGAATATTATTGATATTGCTTAAAATGAGATATACATTTGTTTACCGTTGTTTTATTTTATATTGCTGTATCTGGGACCAGGAAAAAATTTTAAATGAATTTTATTTTTGAATATGAGTTCCATAGTCGCATTTTTAAAACACAGGCGACAAGCAATATCAACTGTATGGATGGAGCAAGTAGTGCAAATGAACGAATGTTGTATATTTTTTCGTGTTATCGCTTTGTCTTTATCATTTATATTTTAATAAAATGTAAAATTTCTATAAAGACTTGTTTTAATTTGTACGTGAAAGAGTCACGCTGCAGCTATACTGATAATGAGAATGGTTGTAGCACGAAAGGGTCAGCTCGACCAGGGAAGGACCATCCTCTCACAGAATAGCAGAGTAAAATAGCAGCTTAATACTGCTATATTTTCTATGGTGCGTATATATTTTTTATGGAAACGAGGCACTCCATCTTGATGCTCAGGCGTGATAACAAATTTGCATTTTGATTCTTAATCGAGGACAATATCTATGGACTCAGCATTCACTTACTATCAGGTGGAGTTCGATCGAGAGGCTCAGCATACACTTAATATCAGTCCCACTGGTTTTATTGCTGGCTATTCCAAGGACAGAGCGTTTTTTCCGAACCATTGGTAATTAAACAAAAGAGTGACTTTCAATCTATATTGAATAAAAAAGTTTCTGTTTCTGTTTCTGAGTATGTACTCGTTTGTCATCCTAATTTTATAAAAACATTAATAATAATATGAAACGGCTAGTTCATATGATCTAATATAAAATTCTCACTTCTATTGGCTATTTATATAATTTCTTTTATACTTACCTATGCAAGAACTTCATTATTTTTATTATTAAAATAAAGACATTGGTTATAGAAACGTAGAAATCCTATAAAAATAGAAAAATATTTATATAAGAATTAAAAATCTTCAGCTGCGAATTTTTATCAAAACATACACCAATGTTATGCTCGGCTTATATCAATAAATATAAAGGTGTACCAAATCAAAAGTTTACCTTGAATACATGCTACTGGTTGCACGGACAATAGTCGTGAGGTTTTATTTCAACCACTTAACATGGGACTGACAGGTTAGTTCAGCAACCATTATACACCCCGCGGCTGGCAATTCAAGTAGATTTTTTTTAAAATATTTTTCTGATTTCTACGTTTACACCAAGTGAGGAATTCTCACGGTGGTAAATTTGCTGTTATTATCGACTGCACTTCGTACGTTTGGAAGCGATTAACCGGCACAAATATTTACAATAGAGGTCTATTACGAATTCATGAAAATGGATGTTCCTGATAACAAACAAATCCAGACCACTTTAGCATTACCGTTAGTGAAGTGAAAACAAGTCAAAAACTTTATATTCCAATGGTGATTTTTAATGTATTTTATGATTCGAAATGAAATTTCATCATTTATAAAATATGAAATTAAATAGATATTATTTATTTCTGCCGCCAAGGAGCAGTGCTTCACTGTAGTTAGTTTGTAATGTATGGGGAGCGAAGTCATACTCAATTTTAAAATATCGTTAAGTCTCGTACTGTCACAGTCACTTTGATTTAAAGTGACAGAGACAGCACGACTTCCTGCATGTCTTACCAGGTCGTCACTCCATCTCGTGGGGGGACGCCCTACACTTCGCCTACCGGTACGAGGCTGCCACTCGAGAACCTTTCTTCCCCATCGGTTGTCGGTTCTTCGAGCTATATGGCCGGCCCACTGCCACTTCAGCTTACTAATCCGTTGGGCTATGTCGGTCACTCTGGTTCTACTGCGGATATCCTCATTCCTAAGTTTATCACGCAGAGAAACTCCGAGCATAGCCCTCTCTATAGCTCGCTGAGCGACCTTGAGCTTCCTCATACGGCCAGCAGTGAAGGACCACGTCTCAGTTCCGTAAGTCATCACTGGCAACACGCACTGGTTGTACAATTTCGTTTTAAGGTTTTGAGGTATGTCTGACGAGAAGATGTGTCGTAGCTTCCCGAACGCTGCCCAGCCGAGTTGAATCCGTCGATTGACCTCTCGGTCGAAGTTGGACTTACCCAGTCGGACTATTTGTCCCAGGTAAACATACTCGTCAACAACTTCGAGCTTAGTGTTCCCAACAACTATCGGCATAGGTGTGACATGGACATTAAACATGATCTTAGTGCAGGTGGCTCAGGACCGTGTTTTGTGGCATTCTTTGGGGGAGGCCTATGTTCAGCAGTGGACTTGTGAAGGGCTGTAATGATGATGATGATGATGAAGACAGCACGAGATTCGGCATCTTAAAAATTGAGTGGCGTTTGAGTGTTTGGCCATTTAGTGATATAATTGCTATATACATAGATTCGTTAAGTAAATATTTATTGGAACATTACAACATTATTGTTTGTTTCGTTTCCTCACGCTTAAATTATGATTGGCGGGTTACTTTTATTTATATAGAGTCACCTATACAACGTTTATCTCTTGGTAACAATTAATTAAAAATCGAATTAACAAAACTTGTAAATCTTTTTATTAATATTAAGACTTTTTTATTGGGAACCAGTCAGAACATACTTCAATATTTTCGATTCATAAATTGGAAAAAGTGACCACTCTATACTAGTAGTTGTGTCTAGTATTGAGCTGTAAAAGTAAAGTAAAGTAACATTCTGTATGAGACGTATAAAGGCTGGCCTTCAACGAGGTAGTCGTTGGTTAAGTGGTCGCAAATGCGTTTGCTGATCATAAGGTCCCGGGATTGAATCCTGGGTCGGATCAAATAAAATAAATTATTGCATTTTTCTGTCAAGAAAGCAACCCGGAACAAAGAAGTTGGGTATGTTTTACACCCGTGCCTCGGAAAGTACATAAAGCCGTTGGTCCTGCACGTGATCTCTCTCTGGTTGTGTTGGTTTGTTGTCCTATCGGACTGTGAGAATGAGGTAATAGAGAGTGCACCTGTGCTCGCGCATACACTCGGCCACTATAATCCTGCCCTGTGTAGGCGTGTGTATGGCTGGATTCCGTGAAGACTGGCTGTGGTGACCGAAATTTGGTCAGGAGGACACTATTATTAATTTTCCTTTTCAAATTCAAATTCAAATTCAAATTCAAATTCTTTATTCAGTATCTTAAATTTAAATACATTAACTAGGCTGGGGTCTCCTTTTAAGTATATCAATACCTGTGTTAGGGGACCCCGCTCTTCCATAACAATTTTTTGTTGATACTTATAAGATAATAAAGATTAAATGTGTGTGCGCGTGCATGTGTGTGTGTGTGTGTGTGTGTGTGTGTGTGTGTGTGTGTGTGTGTGTGTGTGTGTATGTGTGTGTGTGTGCCTGTGTTTGCTTGTGTATTATAGTATTTGTTGTAAGGTTTTATGCCATGGTGTACATTGATCTACTTATTTTAATAAATTTTCAGCTTCATCATACTCTATTGTCTTTAACCACATTGTAACGTGTTTTTTCACATTGTACTGGGTCATTGAATATATATTTAAATGTTTATTGATGTAGTTATAGAGATAAGCAGACTGACTTTTAAATTGCCTTCTGGCAAAACTCGTTTTCATAGGAACTATTTTAGCCACAGCATGTCTTCTTCTACTGTCGCAATTTCTGGGGTTGTATGTCAGTGTCTTGTGTAATCTTAACACAGAGTTAAGGATATACAGCCTCCTGACTGAAAGGTGGTCACATAGAGAGTACAGATCTTTAGTAGGGAATCTATAGGGCTTAAAGTGCATCACCTTTAGTAACAATCTCTGTACTCTTTCCAGTTCCAGAAACTTCATTTTAGTAGCCCCACCCCAAACCGGGATACAGTATGTCAAGATGGATTGAGCTAATGAAACATATATTTGGCTCAGTAAGTTCTTATCTGTGATATGTCTAAGTGTTTTAAAAATCCATATGAGTTTTCTTATCCTTGTCATCATCAGTTCCAGATGTGCATGCCAGGATAGACGCTGGTCAATTATTACTCCTAAATATTTTGTTTTGCTTACTTTTGATATTTTGTTACAAATACAGTCTGAGTTTGAGAATTCAGAACATGTATGAATTTTGATTTCAAAGTTGGTTTCCGGTTGTGAGTTATTATAATTTGAAAATGCTATATAATTCGTTTTGGTGGTATTGAGAGTTAAGAGATTAGAATTTAACCAGCTGGCTATCTCGGTGAGACCTTTCTCTGCCATTAAACGAACATCATCCCAGTTGCGCCCCTTAAAAACAACAGCCGTGTCATCCGCGTAAGAAAATATCTGTCCACCTCTGATTTTCATACAACATAGATTGTTAATATATATTAGGAAATGGGTCGGACCAAGTACACTACCCTGGGGAACGCCAAAAGTTACATCACAGTGCTCACTCACATAGGGTCCAATTCTAACGTATTGTTCACGCCCAGTGAGATAGTCAACAAAAAGTTTTAAAGGGATCCCCCTTATACCTAAGTCTTCGAGCCTTCGTACCAAGGCAGGAACCGACACGGTATCAAAGGCTTTTTTCAAGTCTAAAAATACAGTTAGGCATTTGTTACCTTTGTCCACATTATCTACGATAAGAGAAGTCAGTGCAGTAACAGCATATTCGGTGGAAAGCCCTTTTCTAAATCCGAATTGCTGGTCAGAAAGCAACTTGTATGTAATTAAGTAAGATATTAACCGATTATTTAAAAGTTTTTCTAGGACCTTTGAGATGGTCGGTAAAACAGAGATAGGTCTATAGTTTGAGGTATCTTCCATGTCACCAGACTTATATACTGGTGTTATTATTGCTCGCTTTAGGGCAGTTGGAAAAATACCCTGACTAAAGCAAAGATTTGCTAAATGAGCTATCACAGGAGCTACATGTTCCTTAGCGAGTTTCAAGAATCGTGTTGATATAGCATCCCACCCTGCGGCACTCTCAGATTTAAGATTCATAAGTAAAGCACCTATCTCTTTTGAATCAGTTTCCAAAAGTACGAACGATGAGGCTTTTGAGTTAAGTGGTACACTAATATTATGCTGTTGTGAGTATTTCAAAGTGATGTTTTCAGCTAGCGTTTTACCAATATTTGCAAAATAGTGGTTCACGTAATTTGTCGATTCTTGGGGAGATGATTTTATCTCTAAAAGTTTAATATTTTGTGTCTTATTTTTATTTCGCTGTGTTATATTGTTAATTATTTTCCATAGTGCTTTAGGATCTCTTTTACTCTTAGAAAGCTGATGAAGCTGAGCCTTTGTCCACTAAGTCTCCGTTTGTTTTCGCCTCCGCTGCAAATGTTTTTGATTTTCGAAACAAGAAAATGTTCGTCGCGATGCCCCAATGCGTGGTGCTTCACATTTCTTCGAAATATTATTTTTTAAATCTTTCTGACATACAAGATAACATCGTTGGGGAACCTTCACGATATTATCTTTTAACGCCGAGCACGTGGAAAATCAGCACTTAAAATTGCAATTGACAATTTCATTGGTGCCGGTAAGTTTCAAGCACGTGTGTCGCGTGCTGTGAAATATACAGTGAGTGTTTAACCTGTTACGCCCCTGTTAATGTAATGATAATATAGTATAATGTAAAATAGAGTTTAATATTGTATAATGATTAATTATCTTAATTTAATAGTGCAAAGTACAAATTGTACAAGTACGACAAGAAGCAAGATATTTTCAAATTTCTAATGGGTCTGTTATGAAAATTAGGAAGCAAAAATAAATTGGACGAAATGAAAAAAAAATTTACAAATTTTCTTGTCGAATTAAGCTGCTAATCTCAAAAGACTCTCGAGACTTTTATTTTCTTTTGTCTCTTGTTCTAATAAATAATGAGGATGAATGAACTAAACCGATTTCGGGTTACTAAAATCTAGGGCAGTATTGATAGTCACGGGTCGAGATTAAGTACACTTTCTTGTGGTATGAGTTATAGTGAGATGATAGTTGTACAACACACCAGTTCTACAAGATCTTTCATGTTTCTTTCTAAGCCATGTCAATACATACCTACTACTGTAACTAGTACTAATTATAGTAAGACCATGACATTTCATGTATCATGTGTTTCGTTTATGCCACGTATATATCAATTACACACAATAATCTTTCAAAATTAGAATAGATAGGTAATATTTTTTCTTGCAAATTTGAAAACGAGGTAAGAATACTACTAACTTCTTTTTATTACTTAACCAGCGTAACAAAAGTCAAAAGAATGTCAAAAGTTCAAACAAAAGAGTAACGCAATAAAATCGTCGTAATCAGAAACAAATAAGTTACGAGTCGCCACAAAAACGTTTTCAGTAGCTTAGGGAAACGCAGCCCTTGTGAAATCCGTCGCGACGTCACGCCGGCTAATCGATCGGCAGAACAATGTGACGTAATAGGGGGGTGAGGAACGGACCTAAAGGGTGCGGGGATACGCACAGTCGGCAGTCCAAATATTTACCCTGGCATATGTTTGGTTTCTTTTCCTACGCTTCATATATTTTTGCTTTGATGGCGTAATGGGGCCCGGAGGTGCTCTCGATTCGGCCGAGATTAATTTCTTTCGTCTCCCGAATCTGACACAATCTAATGTTTGTATAAATCTTATATTAAATGAGGAGTTTACTTTTGTAAATTTGATTAGCATTTTAAACAACATATCTATACAAATAAATAAAATTGAAGTGTATGTTTGTAATGTTAAAATAACAGTTTTTTACTAAATGCATATGAAAGTATATACGGTACTAACAACAAAAAACAATTTTAAATATTTTTGTCTGTCTGTCTGTCTGTTTGTTCCGGCGAACCTCCGAAAGAGCTAGACCGATTTAGATGAGACTTTCACTGACACTGGCATCTGATGTTATAAGGAGTAACTTAGGATACTGTTATTTTAGAAAAATAATTAGGGTTTATTTATTTATTTATTTATTTATTCACAAATTGCGTTACATGTGACTTAGAGACTAAACAAAACATGCAAGTTCTAACAATCACATGCACCTCGAAAGGCATAGCAATGAACAGGAGAGGGGCAGACACTTAAAAATTCTTTTCCTCCATTTGTATTCATTAATTGATTAATAACTTTTTTTCCCGTGCAAAACAATTAAAACTAGTAAATTCCACGTGGGCGAGACCGCTAGTTATATAATACATTTCTTTGTCACTATTTTAAACTGATATTACATGAGGGAATTTCAATTTCTTATGAATATATTTGTATAATAATTTCTTCTATTTCTTCTTTATCAGCCGATAACATTCCACTGCCTGGCACGGGCCTCTTCCAAGGTAGGGAAAATTTGCCATAATCGGCATGCTTGGCAGTCGAATTTGCGATTTTAGTACCACAATTCTCGTCAGTACCTCAGACGCTCTCCATTGCCGGTCTGGGTATTTGGTACCGGCATTTTTAGATGATAACACCGCTATTAATCGAGGCAATGTTATCTTCTCGTTATTTCTAATAGTCGTCTTTGACACCCACGGGACGAAATACCACCACAAGACAATTAATTAAAAAAATATTAATTGCTATATAATTATATATACCTAGTAACATATGTTTTGACACAACCAAAAACACAACAGTGACTGTGAATGGTCAAAACATTATAAACGAATAATCGGGTACAAGTACATACGTTTAGTAATTTTTTTTATTTGTAATCCTTCAAGCAAATTTTGTTGGCGAATCTATAAGTGATTTAAGCTATCATAAAAACGGGAAATCAATAAAAGTGGTAAAATTACAATAAAATTTAATTTCTACGAGGAAAAATTAAAGCTCACTTTTTACGATAGGTCTTATTAAAAGTAACATAATTAAATAACTTATAAAGGCGAACCTTAAAAGTTACCATAAAAATAAAAAAATACATGAAATTTTTGAATTTAGAATTTATGTGATGGATTATCGTAATAATAAAATAAAATTGGGAAGCACGACAATAGAACCCACGAGGGTGAGGGCTGCGCGCACTTCAATTGCACGTTTAATGAATTGCATTAATATTGCATTAACCGGTAACTAGCTGCCCGCCCATAGTAAACAATTGTTAAGAGGACTCGGAAAGGATGCAGCGCTGCACTGCTGCTGTTTGCTATTCTAGATTTGTTTGCGAATACAAATTGACGTTAAGATGTTTTGTGTTTATTATTGTAACATGGTACGAGTAGGTACCTACTTTCTTTTCCTTTTCTTACTTCGCTTCAGTTTATTTAGAATTTGACAAAGCAGTTTTGAACCATTTCTTATTATAGATAATTCATTATATATTTAATCATTTCTTATTTCTACGCAAAAACTACATTACACATCGACGAAAATTTTTTTTGGATTTTATAGCGTCACTTATTTTGCTCCAAACTTAGTTGCTGAAAAGTACTTGAAACGGCCCTAAAACTTAGTTTTTTTTAAAGTGTAATCTGTATTTTTCCATTATGTACTTACTTGTAATCTAAAAACCTTAATTGCTTTATTTTTTGTTCGCACACTGTAATCCTTTTAGATCACAAGTTTTCGTCAGTGTAATATGTACTAACAGTTTCTAGAAAGCATACAAAACGTGCGGTCTATTCAGGTGTGCAAATATGTTGGTTAATTCCCGAGCGACGCACGTTGTCTGACCAACTATTGCAGACCGTCGCTACCGGAAAATTGGACATCGCCGTATGTCCAATCACATGCGACACTCAATGTAGATTAGCAAGCTCGACCACTGTCCAGTTTATTTTCCACACAAGCCTCCGTAAATTCACACTCGTCCGCTTTCCTTTGAACAAATCCCACATCTTGTAACATTTTCCATCGTTGACAGAATGGTAAGAGTAAGATAAAGACATCTACTAGATATCTGACGTTGAACTATATACACCTTTCCGTTCCGTAAAGTTATCCGACTGATTGTTCATGAAAACTTTCTTTTATTAGTCATCGAAGGATTTGTACAGGGAATGTTTCTAAATGCATCAAAGTACAGTCAAATTCCATAATAATTACTATTTCATAAGATTATATAATAAGCAGCTTAACGGAGTGAGAATAATCTCTCTTTTTTACGATTTTAACACTGTGGACTCACAAATGTGTTTACAAGTAGGTATATTATGTTCGAATAACACTATGTTTGAATTATTTTTAGGGAAAAATTTATCTTCCTGAAGTACATGAAACGTTATGTTTATAATAATTTGTATTTAATATACAACTAAAATGCATCCCGAAGCTTATTAAACCATTACGGAGTGAAAGGAAGTCTTTAAGCACGTACGACTTTTAAATTTCAAAAAAAATCTTCGCAGACGTGACACAGCTAAGTCTTCATCGAGTCACGGTGAGCGTTGCGAGCCATACTAATCTTTACTTAGCATTCTAAGTATTGTCGGCGGCTTTAATTTTTTAGGCTCACTACGACGCCCATACCGTATTCAACTCGCGTTCCCACCACATTTACAGATATGTACCTAGCTAATGGTGGACCGTGTAGAGCTACACGACCTCTTGATACATATCAGAGTTTTTTAAGCTAATTTGTACTTTTTGAACTCATATTAAAGTTTATAGTTGTTTGCAGGGATTCAGGATATATGTTCTTTTGTCATGATTTAGCGTTCGGAGAAGTAGTTTGCATAGTTATGTGCGCGTTTATCTAAGCTGTATCGGTCCGTACAGGCGTCGACGATGTAGGCTTGGCGGGTTGGGTTGACGGTTTTATTGAGCTTTATTAAATGTCTAAAACAGTGGATTGGCTTAATATTATTAACACGGGTCTATGTAAATATTACAAAACATTATTTAGTTTGTTTGTAGTTCTAAAATCTATAATCCTTTTTATTTCAGTAAATACTTTTTACTTCTTCTTAATGTTAATTTATTGCAATAAAAATATGTTTGTAAAATTTATCATTGAGATAATTTTATAGACACATTTTATTAAAATAAATAAATAATTGTTAGGAGATGTGTAATACCAATTTATGCAGATTTGCAGATTTTTAATATTTATAATATTTTTATAGTAACCTTTTACGACACCCACGCGATGAAATGGGGAGTTGAGTTCTTCAAACCTCCATACAATTTGGCAATAGATATGTACCGAAACAGATTATTATACGCTTTATGAAAATTCAAGCAAATCAAATTGAAAAATTTTAGCTTGTTTATATAAAGAACAAAATTACGGTGTACCAACATGGCAATAATAGCACACAGGAATATGTTCCGACGTGTTCAACATCCAGTACAAATCGCAGAGTCCGTTGTATTTACTCCATTACCCGGCGAGGCCGTGGCTCGTATCAACTATTTATAGTGTTTGAGGCGCTTCATAAATATGCAGCGGTAGGCGCTCGCCTTGCCGACACTAGCTATTCAGCTCGTGCTGAAGACTTGACCCAAGTATGAAGCGGCTAGCGTTTAGCGATTCAATAAAATTATTGGCGCCAGTGCATTTCGTCTACGCTCAGTTTTAACAGGTTTCAATAGGTCAAATAGATAGTAATCTAGACCTGTACTTATTTTAGTATGATTACCTTAATTTTTTAATTGCGTTCATACATAATGTTTGTATTACATAATGCAGTTTACATCCACTTCCAAACGATTGCATAATATCAAATTTAGCAAAAGTATTAAGAAACAAAACAATACAATAGGGGTATGACTATGACCTAGTATTCTGACTAGATACATCACATCTCATAATCAATGTATTTTTTAAAACATTTAAAGCACTAATTTCATTTTTATTCATTTATTTTGAATACGTGCATAAGATAGACGAGCTTGCTGCAACCTTACGGAACATGACTACCCTATGGACTGGTGAAGGTTACGGGTGCGTTGTCATATTCGAGTAATAAGATGGAATCATTTAAACTAGTACAACAACAAGTATTGTATTGCTTATCGGAAGAAAAAGGTAGAAGATGGTGGCTACCCATATAGATTCATAGAGCCATCGTTTTTATACTTACTAGCGATCAACTCGGGCTCCGCACGGGTGATTTCTGGATCTCGACAACAGCGCCACCTACCGAGTCCAATTGTGAATCTAAACTACTCTTGAAACAACTTAATCACGCACACAAAATTTCATCAAAATCGGTCCAGCCGTTTAGAAAGATTTCAGTCACATACACACTAACAGAAGAATTATTAAATTCTTCTTCTTTATTGGATCGTTATAGTCCACTGCTGGATAAGGGCTTCCGTTGGCTTGAATTTTTTTATTTGTTAGCTTAAAAAAACGTTACCTCCACACTAGCATTTTCTCCTGTATCGTGGGGGCAGCTTCCAACATATATTTCACAAAGACAAACATCCAGACTCGGAATAAATATTTGTAGGCCCATACAAATACTTGTTCCGTGCGAGATTCGAACTCGCGGCCCTTAGCGCTGCGCTCATTGCTGAGCAACTAAGTCACGGAGCCGTCGATTAGTCTTAATTATCACACTTGTCAGTGACAATTGCAATGCAGATATCTCGCACCTCTGACGCTGCTGCTTATCGGCGATCTGGATATTATAAGACTCACGTAAATGAGATGGTTAT
Source organism: Parnassius mnemosyne (assembly GCA_963668995.1). Classification (NCBI taxonomy): domain Eukaryota; kingdom Metazoa; phylum Arthropoda; class Insecta; order Lepidoptera; family Papilionidae; genus Parnassius; species Parnassius mnemosyne. The sequence goes on along the minus strand of CAVLGL010000148.1, from coordinate 39,257,474 downwards.
ACCGCCTTCTATTTTAGACATTCGAATTTTCTAGTATTTCCAATAGTCGTCTCCTGCAACACCCATGAGTTGAAATGGAAAAGCCATCATGGACTCTCTTACGCCGCCACTACATAAAAAAGGTAAAGGTAAAGCATAAATACAGCCTATATATGTCTCACTGCTGGACCTCCTCTCATTTCTGAGAGGATTTTAGGGCAAGGTCGCGCGTCAAACTGCCGCGCTGCCCCAGAGCGTGTTGTCAAAGTCACCCGCCACTACATACCTCACCATATTTATTTTACTAATTAACTTTATGTGAGGTTTTGAGCCCTAGAAATAAAACGCGAAAACATATTTAGGGTAATTGTAATACAGGCGTGAAACAAGGCAAATGCAAATATATAAAAGATAATTATATGTTTGTTTTTATCTTTTTTCAATAGATACTTGAACTAATATGTATTATAAATAAATACACTCATTATTTGTGCTCGATGTATACTCAAAATACGAGGTGGAGATTGAGGAATTTAAAAATTAAAAAGTTAAGAAGTAGTAATTTTTTTTTATAGGATAAGGGTGACAAACGAGCACACAGTCCACCTGATGGTAAGTGGTTGCTGCGGCCCATCTACATCTATCTTCGATTACGAATCAAAATGCAGATGCGTTGTCACTCGTGAGGACTAAGATGGAATGCCTCATTTCCAGTAAAAAGGGTCTCCGGTTCTCTACACTCACCATACGAAACACAGCAGCGTTATGCTGCTATTCTTTATGCTTTTTACCTTTTTGAAAGTATTTGGTGAAGTTTATTAAAACTTAAATTAGATTTTATACAACTAAATCCCTAATCTGCAGACCCTACTCATTCTTAAATCCTAAAGCTATGATTCAATTTATATTATCACTGCAATGTAAAATATATAACAACTAACAACAATATAAACCTTTTGATAGTGATTTAAGGGCTAAACCGTTTTCACTAAACATAGATACATGAGCAAAATTTTCGTTAAAATTCACTTTTAAACACCGCATAAATTATAAATTTTTCTGCTTCAGGGTTCGAAAAATATTTAACAAGCTCAGTTTGACTTCTACTCTACTTACTACTTTACTATTTTTTAATTATTGGTCACTTGACAGATTGCGGAAATGTTATAAAATCTATCCTCGTGGGTTTCTGCACTTGAACCACGTCCTCAGCTCTACGGTTGGTTAGTTGCAACGCTCCGTGCGTTACCTCACTTTCAACGGAAACTTCACGATGTATTTTCCACTGCATTTTTTAGAGTATCGCTTTTGTAGGTCCCACTTGTTTTAATACTGAAGTAGTGTGAGATTTTCTCGATCCTATTTTAGTTAACTGCGGCATTATACTGCCTTCTATACTGCAACGATTGGAACATATATTGCATGTTTATAAAGAATAAATTCTTAGAATAATTGTTTTTCTTTGTGGGAACAGAAATATTTCTTTCATATAGAACATCCTTAATTTGGCTTGGTTTAGATATCTGACTATCCAGTGACGGATTTTGAGTTCGAGTTGTCTATGTATATTTATTCGAAAATAAAAAATGTTGGATTCCGGCTCTGTATCATTTGTTATTATGATTGTCAGAGACGTGCACCGCGTGTAGGAGTTGATGTTTAGAGAAAAAGTTCGCATTTTCCCCTCAAAAATCGCTAAATTTTTATAGGCATTGGTTTAAGTCACAACCATTTATGGCCTCGACAGTGAATCAATCCTGGGACCAGTTTCTACCTATCTCTGTAAACTGCTCTATGTGTTTTTATTTTCAACCGACTTCAAAAAAGGAAGAGGTTCTCAATTCGTCGGACTGTTTTAATGTATATTCACCGATTACTCGAAGACGCCTAGACTGATTTGGAAAATCCTTTTTTTCTTTCAAAGGGTACTTCCCAAGTGGTCCCATTTAAATGAAGCAAATTTTTACGAACTTTATCGCGTTTAATTTAACTTTTTAATTCCCGACGTTTCGGGTGCTTTAAAGCACCCATGGTCACGGGCGGGAGTCAGACAGGCAGTCACTCCCGTGACCATGGGTGCTTTAAAGCAACCGAAATGTCGGGAATTAAAAAGTTAAATTAAACGCAACAAAATTCGTAAACATTAGTTTCATTTAATGTGTAATGTTCGCGTAAGTATAAGAAATCATTATGGTCCCATTTAAATTTTTATCGAAATCGGTCGAGCGGTTTTAAAAAAAATCAACCATAAATTATATTTATATTGAAGTCGTCTGAACAAAATTTTTAATTTTACCACTTGTTCAAAAAAATATCTTACATTTATCACACGCTCGATGGCCTAAAATATAAAACTCTACATGTATTTACTAAAGTACAAAGAAAGTTAACAAACGCAAGCTATCTTATCGTGCCACCTTACTTAAAAATACACAACTATTGAAGCCAACGTCATACTATTCATGCGGTTGACATCTCACCTGTCAGTAACCTCAGGCCTTTTAACGATAATCATCGTAAAACCCATTCAAAAGCCACCGATTGTTCGATTCTCAAAAGACCGCCCCCGATATGTAAAGGGTTGATAAACATATCAAAGAGTTTTTTCCCGATGCAGTTTAGGCCTAAATTTTAGTCATACTACACCTGTTTGTTGTATCCAACAATGGGAGTCACCAGCTCTATTGTGCTTGTACAATTGAGCACAAATATCGATAATCAACATCACATATCGATTCATTGTACCTATTTATCTAACTATAAAGACCTCCTGTGTGTTTGAACTCTTTAGGTATAAATATAAAGAGCGATCTAAAGACGGGCACCCAAGAACAGAAATACTAAAAGAAATCAATAATCCATATTTCTATTATTGTCCTTTTTAGAACAATGCCTTGTTGCTAGCGCGATGGAGCGAACACAATTGTCTTACGAACAGTTTTATAACTTCGCCTAATAATTCATATAAAAAGTTAAAAGGCGGTTTATTTCAGCACAGTGGCGTACACGTCAAAATACTTTAATCCAATAAACTTGTTTCTAAATGTAGAACTCAATTAAAAGTTTAAAAATACGGACCGTTCACGTGAATCGTTTAGTTACATAACGTGCTTAATTTTGATTAGGTAAGTTTCGTTTAGGCAATACTTACTTAGGATTAAGTTTTGCTACTCTCTTATATTAACCGTCAAGTTTGACATCTTCTTTTTAATTTCAGTTTTGATAGCTTATGAATGCTTGTAGATGTTCGTGATTAATAATGTTTGACTTATACTTTAGCGTTTCGCAATGGATTAAATAAGGTTACTTTGGTATTTAGTATATTGGCTTAACGATGGGTAATTTATATTAGTCTTTGCGTTTATAATAGTCAAATTATGGTGCAATGTCTAAGAAACATCACCTTTGATGGCTACTTTAGTGGACTTGTTAACAGGTGCTGCTAGTGAAGTTTGATCTGCTTAAGTTTGCTATGCAATGATTAGCTTCAAATTTTTGAGTTTATTTTTTGAGTTCATCATACATCTTCGTTACTGATGACTCTGTTGTTGCTTTCCTTCCATATTATATCATTTATATTATTGCAATATTAAGTTAAAAATGACAAAAAGGAGGATAACCGCTGAGCTTTTGCTGTTTCTTCTTCGGTCATAGGAACCTCATTTCGGAACGGTAGAAATTTAGTAGATTTACAAAAAATTACATTCGACAAATGGAATTTTATTTTCTTTACTATTACTTGCTTACGTCGAATAAATAAATATACTTTATTTTATTTCATTTTATTATAAGAAACATAACGAATGTTTTGTTTGAACAAGAATCGTTTCAAACGTTTATTTGTAACCACTATAAACATATCACAGACATGGTACTAATATTCCATGGGTTATATATAAAGTACATTTATATAATATTATAAATCAAGTTAAACATTTTTGCAATTTTATACACATAAGCATAAACACAACTATTACGGCTGTCACAAACAGGGATAGAAGATACTCCTATTCTATGTCCATTTGGCACGAACGATCCCGACATACCTCTCTCGCTTCTTACTATCTACGTATACAACATGCTTGTCATAAATGACATGTGAAGTACGCCAACCGGCATTGGGGCAGCGTGGTGAACACTTTCTTGCCCTAAAACTGAGAGAGCTTTTTTTAATACAAGAGCAAGCTTAATACAAAAGTTGTTGTAGTTCAGGGTGGAAAGTAAATTTCATAATACGCCAGCACCCTAGGTTCGAACTTCAGTGATACCAATGAAATTGTTAGTTCCAAATTAGGTGTTGAATTAACACATTCTCGGAGGTGAAGGAAGGAGCCGTGAGGAAAACTGTATGTTTGAAAAAAATATTATTTCGTAAACATTTGAAGCCTGCCAACACGCACTTTCTTGCCTTAAATCCCTCTCAGATATAAAAAGAGGCCTGTGCTCTGCAGTGAGACATATATAAGATGTAACTTCAGCTTTTTAACTTTTATACCCAATAAACAACAGCATTTCATTTGTGTACACTATATATATATTTTTTTTTATATAGGATAAGGGTGACAATCTAGCACACGGTCCACCTGATGGTAAGTGGTTGCTGTGGCCCATAGACATCTGCATCTATCCTCGATTACGAATCAAAATGCAGATGCGTTGTCACCCGTGAGGACTAAGATGGAATGCCTCTTTTCCAGTAAAAAGGGTCTCCGGTTCTTTACACTCACCATACGAAACACAACAGCATTAAGCTGCTATTTTACGCTAGTATTCTGTGAGAGCTATAGTATACTATAGCTATACTATATTAGTAGGACGAGTAGATCATTCATAAACATGTATGCGCGTATGAAATCGCGGGCACAGCTAGTCTTAAATATAACTGCGCATTAAGTATAGATATAATAAACAAATGAGAAAACGCAGAGCTACGTAGGAAAATTATTCTAAGGACACGTTTGGTAGTCTCTCAAAATTCCGATGTTTCAAAATGCGTGGGCACCACGCAGCGGGACACGTGGCGGCCGTCTGCGCGTGACATCGACGTGATAGAGTGCCGATTAGCCACCCACTGCCTGCTCCCGGCCACATCAGATCGGGTTCGTCAGCATTGCTTATCTTCTCATCTGCTTGTTCTACCATATTTGATTTAGCTTGTAGAATTTTAAACGTCAGAAATATATAGGTAGTTACATATTATTAGTAGCAACGCATCTGTATTTTGTTTCTTAATCGCGGATAAATTTAGATGTCTATGTGCCACAGAATTCACTTACCATCAGGTGGACTGCCCTTTACACTTGTATTTTAAAAATCATAATTAATTTAAATTTCCGCAAGCCGGCTCTTATTTACATATTTATTACGGGTCGTACAATTTTATTAAAGAACTAGCTCTTCCCCGCGACTTTATTCGCGTGGAATATTTTTTGCGTAGAGCACTCATTCTTTTTCAAAAATAAAAGTAGTCTAAGTTGGTCCTTACAACATCAGCTACCTGCCAATGAAAATGCCGTCAAAATCGGCTCAGCAATTTCAAAGATTAGCTGGAACAAACAAACAGATGTAAATGTTTATTTCTAGTACTTATGTTGTAATCAAAATACGATAATTTAAAATTAAAAATTTTGTAATACCGACTTCAATTTAATTTATTAAGAATAACTCAAAAACTATAGGTCTGACCTTGATCAAATTCATATGAGACCACATGAGAAGTACTAGATTTCAAATAAAAAAATAATCATTGAAATCGGTTCACCCAGTAAAAAGTAATGAGGTAACACACATAAAAAAACATACAGTCGAATTGAGTACCGTCTCCTTTTTGGAAGTCGGCAGAAAAATGTGAAATGGTTTCGTAACATTGGTGAATGTTTGTTTTTAACAACCTCTCATAAAACCTAATTCTAAAACTTAAGCCACAACGTTTATGTCTCGAACGTGTTCCCTATGGCATCGCAATTAGGCGGCAGCCATTCAACGCGTTCCATAAACAATATCGCGCCGCTGGATCGACGGCTGCGGCAGACAGCCGCGATAAGTGGCGGTTGGTCGATCGCTGCCTCGCGATCACGTTGCATCGTTTAGCCAATGTTTTACATGCTTATTTTTATTATAAAAGAGAGTTTTCTTTTTACCATAGGATGGCATCATATATTTTATGTTTGTTGATTTAAAAATTTAGTAAACATTACATTAATATTATGATCCTCGACAAATATTATTTAAAAAAAAATATTAAGATGCACGATAAATAATATTGTGTAGGGCTATTTTATGTGCACTAAACTAAGTTTTGATAGTGTGGTAGGTACAATATAGTTTTCGCTATGGTCAAATTCGTTCAAGCAAACATCGTATTTAGATAAAACGTAATTTAATAAAACTAATGTTTACCGACTCTCGTTTGGATTTTAAATTTCTAAATGCATGTGACATGGGGATTATGGAAACTTTCTTTTCTATAAAATGATGTATATAATGGATAGGGTCACGTGCTGACGACAAAGTAGAAAATTAATAATAATATGTGTGTAGGAATTAAACTTATGTTAGCAATACGGTGTAATGTTTTAAGTCCTTCAGATCGAATTTCGGTCACGGTGGCGAGTTTCAACAGATACTAGGCATATGTGCTGGATAGACAGGATTAAATTGGACGAGTGTATGTGCAAGTATTTGAAAGGGACGAAGAGAGAACGAAGTGTGAAATATGGGTAAATCAGGAAGCATAAAAGCAAGTTGAATGCAGTGGAGATGCGATCTCTTCGTAAAATGTGCGGCGTTACCATGGCCGACCGAAAGCAAAACTAAGAGATTCGCAATATGGCAGGTTTGAAAGATGACCTTATCACAAAAATTGATAAGGGCGTGCTTCGATGGTTTGGGCACGTTGAGCGAATGAGTGAAGACCGAATGGTGAAGAAAATATATAGCGCGAAAGTTAATATTAAAAGGTGACGAGGTAGACCGAGACTAACTTTAGAAGACCATGTGAGCAAATTGCTCGAAGAGGGGAGGGTCAAGAGTACTCGGATACCTACCTAGACGTGCATGTATGAAGAAGATAATGAATCTGAAAGAAGCGAAAGAGGTATGTAAGGATCGTGACACTTGGCGATCTGTTCTCTCTGGCTACCCCGTCAGGGATTGTACATGAAGATAAAAAAAAAAACATAGCCCGATGGGACGTCAATCCGACATGCCCGAAGAAAGACAGGCGCATAAGCAAATGTTTTAGCTTTCCAAGGGACGGAAACACCACAGACATCTTCCCGAATCAGGACTGCTACTATTTTTATGTTAGAAATTCTTGACAGAAAAACACAATAATTAATTTTGGTTCGAACCGGGATTCGTACCTGGGGCACATGATCAACAGTTGCGCATAGATACGATAACTAGACGAACGAAGCGGTTAGATGATGTTTACAATAAATACAATTATTAAAAAAATATTATTAAAATGACGGCTCCGTGGCGCAGTGGCTTAGCAATGAGTTGCTGCGCTGGGGGCCGCGGGTTCGAATCCCGCACGGAACAAGTATTTGTATGACCTACAAATAATGGTCCCGGGTCTAGATGTTTGTCCTTGTGCAATTACGTTACGGTAACGTTTTTTTAAAGAAAAAAATAGAAATATATTGTACATGTAGTCTTTTATAAGTTGTGGTGATCTGTAAGGGAGTCTTCGAGTATACTTAGTTGATTTAATAAGAATTAACATAAAATCGATTTCTGTTAGGTACTTTTATTATACTCAAGTTTGCTTTAACCTATTACAAACCACGAAATAATTCGAACATAACCCAATAAAGTCGAACATCGACTCGTTCAACTTCGAAAACAATTTGAAAACTCACTGGAGGAAACTTTCGCAATAGTTTATCTTAGCGCAGTGCCGCGCAAACACAGTGAACAGGCGAAACAAGGGACTCGCGTCACCTACCTAATGTCTTATACACAGAGATCCGTATCCGTAACTACACGTTTCACCGTAGCTGCGTCTCTCTCGCGCTAAGAAAATGAAACGGACCAATGAGGGGGTGGGGTGATACGCATTTCCGGGGCCGGCTCCAATCAGCTGCTAGAACAAAGGAGTTGCGATAGCTACTTGCCTATAAGTAGTTACAGACGAGGGGCGATTATAAGTACAGTCGCGCTCCAGTGTTCACACACGTGCGTCCGATATACACTAGCGTTTTTTTTTTACCTGAGGACGTGTTTTTGTGGGCGTAACACTCGTTTGTGTTGCGTTTCTTTGGGTAATCACTTAGCTAAATTTACTCTAGTCATATTACAACTAAAGCATTTCTTCGTTATTTTTTCTGTTTTTTTTTTTATTTACTAAAATGTATAAAAATGTTTATCATAAACCTCAACGTCATCAGCCTAACATTACCCTGAAAGACCTAGACTTTTTCTCAATTAGAAAGAGAGGACGTTGTATTGTCATTTCCTATTCATATAATAATGCGACGCATCTTTTCCTAATTTAAATGTGAGTGTTTTTTTTTAAATTTATTATTTAAAGTTAAAGTTACAGCCTGTTATGACGTCGCACTGCTGGGCACAGGCCTCCTCTCATTTCTGTGAGGGTTTCAGGGCAAGGAAATATCCACCACGCTGCCCCATTGCGTGTTGGCAAATTTCACATGTCTTCGAAATAATTTTTTCCTATTTCTCATACATGCAGGTTGCAGACGATGTTTTCCTTGGTTTTACGTGATAAATCAGCACTTAAAATTGCAATTAACAATTTCATTGGTGCCGGCGGGGATCGAACCCGCGTTGCTCGCGTACTGTGAAATTTACAGCGAGCGCTAACCGTCTGAGCTACCACGGCTTTATTTAAAATTTAGATTTATATTTGTTATTTAGATTAGATTATATAAGAAAAAATATGTTGTTAAAATTTTACTTGTAGGTATGTTATTTTACTGAATGCACGCATTTTTACAATCAGATGAAAATAAAATAAAACGAAAGAGGTTTTATCCTAAATGACATCCTGTTACAGCTTATTTCTTCTCTCAACTCCCAGAATCCTCACGTCGTCGTTAAAGGTACATTTTTCTTTTGCAGTCCTCATGTTACGTACTTGCAATATCCTGAGGGCCCTTCTTCTGTTTGTCTTAATGCAAATGAAACTCTATACTCCGGGGACACAGTTGTAAATGAAATAATTTAATACCAACACGCCCTGTAAGACTACAATTTGACTATCGCGAATTTCCTGCGTCTCTGCGGCTATGAAATGTTTGATGATATGGCTTTTTTATAATGGAAATTGCTGCTAGTGTTTTGTTACAGAAGGTTTATTTTTGTTTGTGATACGTGAAAGCAGTGAGAAACAAATCTGCGTAAGGTACAGGGTGTCGAGTAACTCGTGTTCTTACCCTCTCTCCTTTGTTCGGGCCGGAAGAGTGCGCTAGAATTACATGCTCGAGTCTGATGTGCGCTTATTTTTTACGGCCCTATATCGTGCTTCCAGCGTTTCGTATAGTTACGCAGTTCAACGACTGAAGAAACGAGAGGGTGGTTGAGTACGTAAACAAAACTTGTTTGCAGTTTAGATTAAGAAGAAGTTGAGGACAAGAGCAAACATAAATTTAAGAATTAGTAAAAGGAAAAAGACAAGGAAGTTTTGAATGAATCTTTGGGCTATATCATTAAGAACAAAATTACGCACTTTATTTCGATGTGTTTAGAAACACAATTAATAATGAACCTTATTCTAAATGCTCTTAATTCTTGATTAATCTGATTTGTAATTATTCTTATTTTATATTAAAAGGTACTCAGTTTATAAAATTATTGGAAATTCATAAATATTTGAAAGGAAAATAATATTTTTGTACAACAGTGTTTAGTTTATATCAGTGTTGAGTGACAATTTTTTTCTTCACTTTTCTTGATGACCTGACCTCTATTTTCAAAAACGGAATTGTTTCTGAAAATAGACCACATTTTTTTTCTCCAAAATCATTCAGACATTGATTTTCGCCTCTCGTCTTGGAACGCTACCTCGCATACTGATATCTGGATTAAATTACTCAGCCAACTATTTTACACAAAACCAGGGGCTATAATTAAAGTCCGGGTAAAATGGGGAGAATCAAACGTCTTATCTGACCAGCGAGAAATAGCGTTTCTTAGTTGAATAGTTTCCACAGAGTCGGGCGGCGAGTGAGCGGAATAAATAATTATTGCGGTAATCTAAAGTTAGCGCTAGTTGCGATGCGGAAGGCACCTCAGTTTCCTTGGAGATATCTAATGAACATAGTTTCTATTGGGAATGGCTTTTGCGATTCTACTGAATGATAAATGCTATGTTCTGCGTATTTGGTATCTTACAAAAGTGTTAAATAATAAAAGTATACATATATTAAATAAGATTATAATTTCTTTATTTATATTTAATAATAATTGAACTGATACAATATGTCCAATATATATCAATGGATCAGTACACTGAAGTGGCAATGGGTCGGCTATATAGCACGAATAACCGACACCGATGGGGAAGAAAGATTCTCAAGGGGCAGCCACGTACCGGTAGTGTAGGGCGGCCCCCTACTAGATGGAGTGAAGACCTGTTAAAGGATACAGGTAGTCGATGCATTAAGGTGGCTTAGTACCGCGCTTCGTGGCATAGCTTGGGGGAGGCCTATGTTCTGCAGTGACTGTAATGATGATGATCATCATGATTATCAATACAATTACACAGTATGTTACACAATTGAAGAGAATAGTGTAAAGTGTAAAAGCCACTTATAAGTAAATAATGCATGCACGTTAAAATTAAAAAAAGCGTCCCTTAAAAATAATTAAACCCTAAATTTAAAACATACAAACATTTATTTTTTATTGATCTTAAGTACCAAATTCTCTTTTTAAGTGTTTAAGTGAGGCATTACATACTGTGTATATCAAACACGACGATCGCTGCATCCATTTAAAATTGCGCAATATATTAGTTAGGGTTGCCAAGAATTATTTTTTTAAAATTATTATAAGCTTGTGCTTGACCACGATCCTACTGGTGGTAGGTGGCGATGCAGCCTTAGATGATAAATCGCACTGTCTTAGCGTAACAAAAGCCTATTCACTCTTGTCTTGAAGACCACCAGATTGTATTCGGACGGAAAGATTATTCCACTCCTTTGCTGTACGCACTACAAAAGACGAAGCAAGCCATTTGGTTCTAATGCGTGGAATATCGACAACAAAGGGATGAAGTCCCGCCGACCGCGTGGTTGTCCGATGGTAGAAAAGAGAGGGAAGAAAAGAAAAGAAAGCGTGTAATTCCGGCGCACACTCACCGAAATGCATATCTACTATAGAATACCGAGAGACTAGCTAATCTGCGCTGGCTCGAGGCTGACAAGATTGATTTCAACCAAATCAAGGAGCCTCTTAGCACGTCTCTTCACTAAGTCCAACGCTGCCAGGTGGCATTTTCCAGCACTAGCCCATATGTTACAGCAGAACTCCAAGGACAACCGGACTTGCGCTTTATATAAGGTAAGAAGTTGCCCCGACGTGAATTACCGCCACATCCTTGCAAGGACACCAAGTTTCCTTGCGGCTGCTTTGGCTCTGGACTCAATGAACCGCCCATAGTTTAGGTTCGGAGGAAATTCAACCCCTAACAACTGAAGGCGGTCAGTGTATTCCAAGGATACATTCCGGAAAGTAGGAGCCACGGTGAGGGGGCTCCTTTTAGCGGTGAAAAAACGCTTTTGTTTTGGAGGCGTTGAATCTCACGAGATTGTCATCGCCCCATTCAGAGAATGCCTGTAGTGTGAGATTCACACGCTCGACCATAGCCTCTCTTTCTGACTGGATTTGATCCAGACTGGCCCGGGAATTTGGTTGGTATCTCTTCACAACTGTGCTGTCGTCTGCATACCTATAGGTACTGGGAATGAGCAGATCATTAATATGCAGCAGGAAGAGAGTTGCGGAGAGAACGGACCCTGAGGAATACCGGCGTTAGTCGCTACAGTATTGGATGAGCAGCCATCGACGACGACCCGGAGAGACCGTTCACTCAAAAAGTCCTTCACCCAGGCCATCAGGCCAGGGGATAAGCCGTACGCTGAAAGCTTGCCTAATAGACTAGCGTGCCAAACCCTGTCAAAAGCCTTCGAAACATCGATGGAAACAGCAAGTGCTTGGTGATGGTCCTCAATGAGAGGCGGAACAAGCATGTCAACACAGGGGACAACTTAGTGTCACAGACCTTTAGAACTATAGCTGGTATACCATCAGGTCCACTAGCTATATTCACGTCTAGAATTCGCAAGGTTTTAAGAACCTCCTTGTTGGTGATAGGGACCTCTGACATAGAGTTACCGCAAGGAGGTAATTGAGATGGTACGCTGTTGCTACTGTCCAGACGTGAATCGCAAGCAAAAATAGAAGCAAATCAGTTCGCTTTCTCCTTAGACGCATGTCAGTGAGCCATCTGGTTTTACTAGTGGAGGCAGTGTAGAGTGACAGAAATTTGTCTCAAACGCTTTGGTTAGAGACCAAAAAGCTCTACTGCTAGATGGTTTGACAGAGAGCTTTGTACCGATGCGTTTAATACGGTCGAAACTTTCTTGACGTAATGCCTTTTTGCAGGACTTGGCGGCTCGGTTAAAGGCTCTCTTCTTAAGGCTAACATCCGGAGCTTTATGGTCTCAAGCATCGACCCAGGATAATACGCCATATGCTTGTGTTTTTCAGCACGAGTGCACGCGGCGTTAAGCCATGGGCGAGCTTTACCACCAATGGGCACGTCAGCAAAGGGGATGAAATACTTCATCGCTTGACGTATCACATTGGTTGTGGCATCCGCCCAGCTCGAAGGGTCTTCAGAGGAGAAGCAGACTTGCCGCCAAGGATAAGATGCAAAGAAATACCGCATCTCATTCCAATCTGCTGACTTGTATCGCCACGCTCGCCACACACCGTGGAAATCGTAGTTAGCTGGAGAATATAACGACACAGATTTCACCAGACAGTGGTCAGAAGTTCCCAAGGGTGAGGTAACCTGAACATAGTACCTGTCTGGATCGGTCATCAGCAGAAGGTCGAGGCAGTTGGCTATGTGCCCATCCCAGGTACCCTAGTCGTTTGTTGTACCAGCTAGGACAGCCCCAGTAACAAATCAAAATTCAACGCCTCCCTCCCAGCGTGGTCGGTCTTCTGGTATGGGAACAGCCAGTCCTGACGACAGGCATTAAAGTCCCCCAGAGAAACCAACTGTTCATTAGGGCACTGATTTAGAGCCACATCAGAGGCTTCACTGAGATGTTCAAACAGCCTAGTTTTCTCCTGGGCACCGCTATGCAATCGGTAGACACAAGAAAAAATAATTTTATCTATTCCTGTGTCTATCAATACCCAAATTAATATGATACCGTTTGGATTTATTAATTTATTTTATTAGTTTTTGACGCAGGTACGTTATTGAAACTGGACCATTTAAAAAGGAAAATCAGAGGGAACAGGTAACCATAAACTATTACAAATGTTTACAAAATCATGCACATTAGTTTTAGAAGGTTTGTCTAATCTTTAAATAAAATAATTGATTATGGTTATTTCTTACCTTACTATGGCTTTATTCACTTTTTTATAAGCATTTTTTTGCCGAGAACGGACCTTCTCTTATTTCTAAGAAGACTTTTTGAGAAGCAAAGAGTTACCACGGTGGCGGATTGTATGTGGAATGTTGACGAAGGTCTTCATATGTCTTTGAAATATAATATATTTTTAAACATGTTTGCGTAAGACGTGAGACTATGAAATTTAAGACAAGGGCTTATTTCCTTAACTATCACTGTTACTTTTTATTTATCAAGGTGAAATAGACTTGTATATATTATAAGTAAATGGAAAAATAAATCATAAATGATATACCTTTTTGAAGTAGTAGTTATATTCACCGAAATTTTTTTTTCGGATTCTATTACATCCCCGTATTCCCATTATCAAATACCAAGGTCAAATTTTGGACAGAAAAAAAGATTAGAGACAGAGACAAGTTTAGACAGAATAAATTCATACTTGTAAAATTAATAATATTTTGTCTCATTTTAACAACTTACGCACGGCTTTAAAATCAATAGCATAAGGAAATACAATTCACTTTCACGGTATCTCAAATAAAGCATTCTTCGCGTTGAAAGGGGAATAATCTCGCAACAGCAGCGGGGGCTTAATCAAAATCTGTGATTTGCTTTAAATCGAGGAAAACGCAGGAAATATCCTTTGTGGCAGCAATTTCCCTACATGCGTGGGGCTAATGCGCTATCGGCGCGTAATGACTTCCTTAATTAATTCGCAATATTGCCGCAACGCTTCGTCTGTCTTGGCTTACTGAATCGAGTGTTTATGACCATTATTCATCATTCATGTAAGTCTTATCAAAGAAAATCTATCAAGATTTTTTTTAAATTAACGTTACCATCGCAATATGTATCGTACATATCTGTGGAAAGCCAGTAACATATTATATACAGGGATATTTTTCAGAGTAGCCAAATTTCAAACTTAAGTTTAAATATATAAATAATGATATACCGTTATTGCAGTTTTTAAAATTACGAGTAAATAAGACTTCTAATTTTATTTGAAATTATCCCAAATTGAATGTGATTTATGGGCAACAACGTTTTTGCCTATCGATCGACCCTTACGAATGTGTGCGTGTGCAGTAAAATCAGTTAAAATAATTTAGCATTCCCACGCATTTTGAATTTAAAAGATAAAAAGGATTTTTCTTCACCATTTGCCTATATTACTTACTCTTAAGTTTCTCTGCAAATTTGGCTGGTTATTGCAAAATAACCCTGTATACATGAGTCCTTTTGATCAATCTGTTGTTTTATTTTTTGAGTGATTTTGGTTGAGCAAGGAAAATAAATGCGTCGATAAACGGTGTAATAGTAAATTAAAATATTTCTGTTATTTACATTATCCTCATCATAAAACGATAATCAATTAAATTTTTATTGGTGCTAGATATAATTCGTAACCATTAGTAATTGTTAAAGTTAATAATATCTCCGTGTTTCTACTTAAAATAATTGAAGATAGTATCAAAGTTGTCCTACGAGTATCAAGAATTTGTGATCTATTTTGACTCAGGGATGGCTGATGGCTCTTGATAAATGCTGACTTAAAAATTATTTTGTAAAATAATTTTGGCTAATCTTCTTAACTTTGGTTGGTTGACTCTAGCGATTATAAGGATATTTAAACAATAATTTATAGGAAATAGTATAAGGTCTCACTCAGATGATCTAAAACAGCACTTTCAAAATGCTTTGACATTACACTTTGTCCGCAAAAGTCTTGTGTTTGTAAATAACAAAATGTAAAGGCAAGAAATTGAAATACTTATATAAAATTAACAAAAGAACAGAAAGTAAGAATATAATAACGAGTTGAATGTAAATTCAAGAAAAACAACTTCCTTCTGTGTGAATCCCATATCTCTGGTGCCCTTTGACCTACAGGACCCAAATTCAAACTCGACCGAGCTACTACCTCAAGGTATCCACATACCAAATTTAAAGTCAATCGGTCGAGTGGAACGAAAGTTATCGTGTCGGCATACAGACTAACAGACTGCCAGCTAAAACCATTAACTTCCTTTCAATGCTACGCAGAAGGAAGTTAATAAGAAAGGTAAGCCGTTAGATCCGTCTATAAACTAGGCCGTGTACATGCGTAGATTGCGTATACATGACATGTAAAAAAAGTGACTCGAAATAAGAACGCACGATTCATTTGGTAGATATGCTAACCACTATGCTACAAGGTATATCCATCATGTTACTTTTCAAGATGAGTTTATGAGGGGCGTTGGAGTAAGGGACCAACTTTTTCTTAAATGCCAAACTCAATTACACGCGTAACCCTGTTGATTAGCGAGGCTCTGGCTCCAGCTCTGAAACTAGCAAGTTATGCATGTCAGCACTACGTGGTAGGATTTCCCTGCTATTTGTGATATAACTATACCAGTAATATAGCTGCAACATAGCTCTACCACGTATAAAATTAGTTATAGTTTAACAACGCTTCAGCATTTTAATTCGTAATCGAAGATAGATGTAGATGTCTATGGGCCACAGTAACCACTTACCATCAGTTTGACTGTGTGCTCGTTTGTCACCCTTATATTCTATAAAAAAGGAAGATGTCTATGAACTGCTGTAGTCTCTTATCGCCAAGTGGACTGTAAAAGTTCGTTTGTCACTTAAGTTTTATAAAATAATCATGCACATGTCTATCTTTTTCAAGAACTAACGTTAACTCAATAAGCACTTCAAAATCAGAAACACGGTTTTAAAATATGATGTAAGCAATAACATTCCTAAATTATTTATTTACATAAGGCTGTCTACATAGAGGGCACGAGCTCACCAATACCCGATCGAAGAAGCAAGACTAGGGGTGCTCGTCGCTATGACACCGGAGGCACTAAGAAGTTATTTTAGGGGAATATTACGCGACATCAGAGGCTTATCTTTATAGCAGGTGCTCCTCCCTCCCAGCAGCGACAAATTTACCAAATGTGTTTAGACTTATGCGGATCACTCCTAACGATCGTTTACGATTTTCCAGTTTATGATGCAGCTTTTTTCACTCAGTTTTTCGAGGTCTTTCATTGTATTGAAGATTTGACTGTCATGCTTAAAAAAAAGAAAATTACATTCACATAAATGAGAAAGTAAATATACTTAATTAAAACGAAATAACAACATTATGTTGGCGGTAGTAATATCGTTGCTTATAGATAAACATATGGAGTATTATAGTGAGTTTAAGATTTTCAATAAAATATTAAAACGTTTGATTACATAAAAATATAAAAAAATATATAAGTTGGTCTTAAACAAAAATCAGCAAAAGCAAACAGTGGGTAGTTTCAAATAAATTTGAACTCAATCCTTAAATAGTATTTTGTTATCACTTAACGCGAAATAACACAGAACAAACCTATATTTTGGTATATAAATGTATACTAAACTGAAGTAAAACTATTACTCCATGTAACTCCAAAGGAGTAATGTATAAACATTACTCTTTCCAAAAAATTCTATTCCAAAAGAGTAATGTTTTGCCATAGTCTGTGCATGATCATTTTTACTTTGTTATTAAATTCCATACTGCTTTTTTTGTATTATTTTATGTTTACGTCACCATATAAATAAAATTGTGTGTAATACCGAAATAACTGTCATTTATTGAGCTCAGGGTGTTATTTGCAAGCCATTAAAACATAAATGCCTAACCTTTTTCGATTTTTCCGTTTGTCTGTCTGTTTGTTTGTCCGGACTAACATTCGGAATGGCTGAATCGATTGTGATGAAACTTCACTAACTAATATAGAGCAATCAATCATCCGGACTAAATCGGTATAGTTTTGGCAACCCTACCTCTGTTGTATGTGTTATTAATTTATTAAAAAAAAATATTTGGTAAATAATGCCTAAATATGTTCACAAGTCCACTGAAGTTACAATTACAATAAGAAGGTACATTAAGAAGTAAAATTATTCTTAATGGTTTTATGTAAAACGTTATAATTAGTACATGTGTAAGATTTTGACACACATGTCGTGTTCTGCCGCCGCGATCAAAGCCAAGAGAGTTTCTCATTAACACACATCGATACACATGTTAGCGGAGTCAGAACGTGAATAATCAATTAAACAGGTTAATTATTATATTTACGCTATTTTGCCACCTCGCGATTGAGCTTACGCTACTTCAGATTTCAATAAGTCTTTGATCTTAAGAAGCTCTTCAAAGAATCGATTTGTGATCATTGTTTGTCAGTTCCGAGACACTAAGAGTCAACTGCTCGATTGTTTTATGAATTGCTTAACTCCACAAACGCTTACGATCGTGTTAATTATGAATTGTTATAATAATTTTAATGTTTATTACGCTACAGATGGATTATTTATTCTCAAATTTAAAGAAAACGGTTATATGCATGTAA
This sequence comes from Parnassius mnemosyne, assembly GCA_963668995.1. Lineage (NCBI taxonomy): Eukaryota > Metazoa > Arthropoda > Insecta > Lepidoptera > Papilionidae > Parnassius > Parnassius mnemosyne. Next base: position 39,239,482 of record CAVLGL010000148.1, on the reverse strand, counting down.
TACTTGCGTAATAACTGTTTGTATACTATTGGATCTCACATAAGTTATTAAATAATTACGCGCTTATATAATTTTTCTAATTAGAAAATTTGGTTACAATGTTTCAAACCTATTTTTTTTAAATATTTATAATGACTTTATTTCATTTTTCTGAACGATCCTTTGAAAAATTTTCCTTTATCTCAAAAATGACATTTCTAATCAATACCTCATTAGTTGTAAACGTAATTTTATTAATAAATTTTTTTGAGTGATAATATTAGATACGGTAATAGATAACAATTTTGTGACGCATTTTCAACTCAATTTTATAGTATTCTAATTAATCTCTACAAATAAATAAAATTGAAGTCATCATCATCATTACATCCCTTCAACTCCACTGCTGAACATAGGCTTCCACAAGGAATACCACAAAGCACGGTCCTGAGCCACCTGCATCCATCGACTTCTTGCATATCTTATCAGGTCGTCACTTCATCTCGTGGGGGGACGCCCTACACTTCGTGCGCCGGTAGGAGGCCGCCACTCGAGAACCTTTTTTCCCCATCGGCTGTCGATTGTTCGAGCTATATGGCCGGCCCATTGCCACTTCAGCTTACTAATTCATTGGGCTACGTCGATTACTCTGGTTCTACTGCTGATATCCTCATTTCTAAGTTTATCACGCAGAGAAACTCCAAGCATAGCCCTCTCCATAGCTCGCTGAGCTACCTTGAGCTTCCTCATCCGGCCAGTAGTGAAGGACCACGTCTCAATACCATAGGTCATCACTGGCAACACGCTCTGGTTGTACAGTCTTGTTATCAAGTTTTGAGGTATACCTGACGAGAAGATGTGCCGTAATTTCCCGAATACTGCCCAACCGATTTGAATCCGTCGATTGACCTCTCGGTCGAAGTCGGACTTACCTAGTCGGACTATTTGTCCCAGGTAAACATACTCGTCAACAACTTCAAGCTTAGTGCTCCCAACAACTACCGGCATAGGTGTGACATGGACATTAAACATGATCTTTGTTTTGTTCATGTTCATCTTAAGACCAGAAGAAACACTATTGAGGTCATTGAGCATAGTGCTTAGGTCCTCCAGCAATTCTGCCATAAGAACTATATCGTCGACAAATAGAAGGTGAGTGATGTACTCACCATCGATGTTAATACCGTATCCTTTCCAGTCCAGAAGCTTGAAAACGTCTTCCAATGCAGCGGTTAAGAGTTTCGGGGATATAACGTCACCCTGTCTTACACCTCTCTACAATTGGAGAGGTTTCGTACTCTGGTTCTGTACTCAGATAGCCATCGTAGCCCTACTGTACAAGCACTTCAGCACTTCGTATAAGGACAGTCAACTTGGCATCGCTGAAGGGACTGCAGCACCGCCCAAATTTCGACGGAATCAAAGGCTTTCTCATAGTCCACATACGCCAGACATAGTGGCAAATTGTACTCCTCGAACTTCTGTACAATTTGCCGAAGGCCACATACATATGTATGTGGTCTATGGTGCTAAAGCCTTTTCGGAAACCGGCTTGTTCGGGAGGCTGTAAGTCGTCAAGTCTGCACGCGAGACAATTCGTAATGACTCTCGAAAACAGCACGTAGACTCGGCTCAGAAGGGAAATCGGTCTGTAGTTCTTCAAGAGAGCGTTGTCACCTTTCTTGAAGAATAAGACCACCGCACTTCTGCTCCACGCCTCCGGTGTAGTGCCACCATGGAGGACGGAATTAAAGAGCTTCTGAGGGACTTCAAGTACCAGTTTTCCACCCGCTTTCAGGAGCTCCGCTGTAATTCCATCCTCGCCTGGGGCCTTGCCGTTTTTAAGGTGCTGGAGAGTCATTCTAATTGCGCTCAGACTGACCTCCGGGATATGATCGGAATAGTGTCGGATAAGACTCGCTCTTGGATCGTTACTCACACTTACGTGCGGCTCCAACGATGATGTGTACAGCTGCCCATAGAACCTCTCAAACTCACTCAAAATCTCAGGTGTTCCGGAAACGACGCTGCCACACTCGGTCTTCAGCTTCGACAGTTGGCTCTTTCTGGCAGACAGATCTCTAGCAAAGACTTTGGAGCCCTGATTCCGCTCGATCGCTTCTTTAATTTATTTTTTATTTTTTTATTTTATATGAGAGGGGGCAAACGAGCATGCGGCTCACCTGATGGTAAGTGACTACCGCCGCCCATGAACAATTGCAACACCAGGGAGGGAATTGCAGATGCGTTGCCGGCCTTTTAAAAAGGAGTACGCTCTTTTCTTGAAGGTCCCTAAGTCGTATCGGTCCGGAAAAATCGCTGGTTGTAATTGATTCCACAATGAAGTTGTGCGAGGGAGAAAACTTCTTCTAAATTGCACAGTAGTGGACCGCCAATCATCCATGTAGTATGGATGGTAACGCGAGTTTTGTCGCTATGTGCGATGGTGAAATTGAGCGGCTGGAATTAGTCCGAACAATTCCTCAGAGCACTCCCCGTGATAGATGCGATAAAATACGCAAAGAGATGCAACATCTCTTCGCAGTGCCAATTAGTCCGAGCCGATCGGAAAGGACTCGGTTGTCGACGATTCGAGCCACTCTGCGCTGGATGCGGTCAAGTGGAAGGAGCTGGCACTGGGGAGCCCCTGCCCAGAGATGGGAACAGTATTCCATGTGAGGCCGAACCTGCGCCTTGTAAAGTTGCAGGCGGTGTGCCGGCATGAAATACTGTCCCACTCTGCTGAGCACGCCAAGCTTTTTAGAGGCCAATTTGGCCTTCTCTTCCAAGTGAACATGAAACTGAACATCACTCGATATGTCGACTCCGAGGATTCCGATACTGGCTGAGGCAAGAAGGGGAGTGCCTTGAAACTGAGGAGATACGACAAAGGGGTTCTTTTTAGCGGTAAACGCGCAAACTTGTGTCTTCTGAGGATTAAACAGGACTAGATTTAATCACCCCCAATCCGAGACTTTGTTCAGCAAAGACTCGACTTCAGACACAAGATTGGTCCGGTACTTGGCGACATTTTCCCGAGAAATATTGGCACGGTCGGTGTATAGAGCATCACCAGTGCTGTCATCCGCATAGCAATTAATGTTACCAGTTAGCAACATATCATTGATACGCAGAAGAAGCAGCGTTTGTGATAGCAGGTGATAGCAGCCTTGTGGAACACCAGCGTCAATAGGCTTGTAGTCGGAGTATGCATCGTCTACAACGACCTTGATGCTCCGATCTGCAAGGAAGTTAGTGATCCAATTGCACAATTTCTCGGGAAGCCCATAAGAAGAGAGCTTCGAAAGAAGCGCTTTGTGCCAAACCCGATCGAAGGCCTTCGCAATGTCCAAATTAACGGCCAACGCCTCCCCCTTGGACTCTACTGCCTCCGCCCATCTATGGGTCAGGTAAACCAGAAGATCACCAGCTAATCAACCCCGACGAAAACCGTATTGGCGGTCACTAATCAGCTGGTGATCCTCAAGGTACCGCATGAGCTGGCAGTTAATAATTGATTCCATTATTTTGGAGAACAAGGAGATGATCGCGATAGGCCTATAGTTGGACGGGTCTGAGCGGTCGCCTTTTTTAGGGATCGGGTGGACAAAAGCTGTCTTCTATGAATTCGGGACTACGCCTAGGAAGTAGGAGTACCGAAAAAGACGCGTTAGGACCAGTGCCAACTCCGGAGCACACGTCCTCAGCACAATTGCGGGAATTCCGTCAGGCCCACTCGACTTCTGGATGTCCAGGGAGAGGAGTGCTTTGCGAACCGAGCGCTGTGAGAACAGCACATCCGGCATGGAGCACTCACACCGCGGGTTGGTCGGCGGTGTGAGTCCCCCCGTCATCAAGAGTCGAGTTGGACGCAAAAAGGGAGCCTAAAAGGTCGGCTTTGTCTTTTGCGTCTTGGACCAGTGAGTCTCCTCCCTGTGCAGAGATGGAAGTGATGGCTTACAGAAATTCCTTTGGATAGCCTTGGCGAGAGACCAGAATGCACGGGTTCCGGAAGGAAAGCGAACTAGTTTCTCGCCAACTCTGCCTATGTGCTCTGACTTTGCCTTGGCAATAACTCTTTTGAAGGACCTGGAGGCGAAGTTATACTTCGTTTTAAGTGTGCTGGTGTTTACATCCCGAGTCGCCGAAGCCGCAGCCCAGGCTTGATAACACTCCTGCTTACTGCGTATTGCAGTCTTACAGGAGCGACCAAACCAAGGCTGAGATCTGCCACCGATGGGTACCACAGATGATGGAATAAATAGTTCCATTCCCTGTAGCACCACATCAGTGACAGAGTCAGCAACAGCGCTGGGATCATCTGGCGAGAAGTAAGCCCGCCCCAATGGGTAACATGCAAAGAAAGACCGCATTCCGTCCCAATCCGCCGACCTGTAATGCCAAACACGGCGGCAACCTGCAGATCGCAACCGTGAGGGGAGCGTGAGTGGCACCACATTCGGGATCAGACAATGGTCCGAAGAGCCAAGACCTGATATCCGTCCGGATGAGAGGTCAGGAGAAGGTTGAACAGGGAAGGTGTATGATCCTCCAAATCTGGAATCCGCGTAGGCGAAGTAACCAGTTGTGTCAGACCATATGCCAAAGCAAAGTCATAAACAGATCTCCCCGCATGAACGGTCAAACGTGAACCGAGCCATTCAGCGTGGTGGGCGTTAAAATCGCCAAGGATCACGATCTCTGCGGATGGGACCTGTTGTAGCAAATAATCTGTAGCCATTTCATAGCCAATCGGGTAGGAGGTCAGCCGGAGAGGAAACCTGCGTCTCGGTCAGAAAGAGCAAGGCCGGCTTCACCATCTCGAGATGGTAGTGGACGGCGTTTAGGTTCGAGTGAAGTCCCCTGATGTTGCAAAAATTCACGGATAGCGTGGCAGGGGTCACCTTGGTCTTGTTGCTCAGTTTGCCCCGAGCAGTTATGTTTTTGAGCGGAATTTTGCCCCCCCCCCCCAGAATACGCGGGGCAGCCTGAGCACCCACGCTCAGGAGTAGAATAACATGGTCGTGGATGCTCAGCGAGGGATTCTCCAGGGGTGCTAGCCCCTTGGGTTCCGTTGCCCTATTCCAAATTTCCCTACTTTTAGCTCACCGTTCTCTCTAGTGCCTAGCTTTGCATTGAAGTCTTCCATTAACACCGTATATTGGGTTTTGGAGGAATGCATGGCTCTAGAGATATCCTCATACATTTCCTCCACCTCCTCATCGGGGTATGCCGAGGTTGGTGCGTAAATTTGTATGACCTTCAGCGAATACCGTTTGGTAATTCTGAGTAGAAGGTACGCAACCCTCGTCGACACACTCTCAATCTTTACAACGTTGTTAACGAGAGACTTGTGGACGATAAATCCGACACCTCCTTGGGACAGATGGTCGCCCTCCCGGTGATAGAACAAATTGTCGGGTTCGAGGATTACCGTGTCCTTCCCCTCTCTTCAGACTTCTGATATACTGAGTGTTGGCAACCGCAATTTTTTTATTGTTGTTTTGCTGTTATCAGAAAGATGCTGCTGCCTATCTTCTGTCTCAGGTTCCTTCTGTCGCCTTTTACGACACCCACTGGAAGATATGGGGTAGTGAGTATTCTTACCCGCCACTACACGGGACAAAAATTGAAGTGTCTGTTTGTAATATCAAAATAACAGATATTTTACTAAATACATGTGAAAGTGTATACGGTACTTAAAACAAATACTGTCTGTCTGTCTGTCCATCTGTCTGTCTGTCTGTCTGTTTGTTCCGGCTAATCTCCGAAGTGGCTGGACCGATTTTGACGGGACTTTCACTGGCATATAGCTGATGTTATAAGGAGTAACTAAGGCTACTTTTATCTTAGAAAAAGTATTAGGGTTCCGCGCAAAAAAATTAAAACCCTAAATTGAACGCGGGCGAAGTCGCGGGGCACAGCTAGTATTAAATAAAATCAGACAATATAAAATTGATTTCAAAGATGTTTTTTCAAAACTCCGTGGAACTATCTAAGGGTCTGCTTGTGAGAGACAGACTTAGGTGATTTTATACCTATTCGGTTTTGCTAATTATGGCAACGAAGTCATAATTATTAAAAACCGAATAGGTAAAACTTACACTTACATTAAAGCAAAGTTTCTATAAGAAAAAAATTACATAGTTTAAATGTATTTAATTTTCTTATAAGAACTTATTTATTTTCCGTGTTTAAAGATAAGCTCAACTGTTTCATTTGTTTCATCTGTTTCTGTTTATAAACGTGGTTGAGCCACGCTCCAACATATTACAACACTAACAGGTTGACTCGACCGGAGAAAGACTATATTTGCACAGAATAGCGTTCCATAGCAGAATAATACTGTTGTATTTTGTACGGTGAGTAAAAGGGTCTCCGGTTATGGACACTCACCGTACGAAACATAGCAGCAATAGAAACATAGCTTCGGAATGAATAATACAGAACAGCAGCTTGTATTTAACGCTGGAGGAAGCCGGTCCATTTGTGCTGCTGACATAATAGAGCTGCAGCTTAGCTCTACCATTTCAATTCCTAAAATTAGGTACAGATGTAGATATTTTTTTTTTGTTTTTATAGGATAGGGTGACAAACGAGCACACCTGATGTTAAGTGGTTACTGTGACCCATAGACATCTACATCTATCATCAATAAAGACTTAAGATGCAGATGCGTTGTCACCCGTGAGGACTAAGATGGAATTTTGCCAGTGAAAAGGGTGTCCAGTTCTCCACCCTCACCATACGAAACATAGCAGCGTTAAGCTGCTATTTTACGCTGGTATTCTGTGAGAGCGTGGTCCTTCCCCGGTCGAGTCGACCCATTCGTGCTATATCTATACTACTAATATAGCTGCAGCATGGCTCTACCACGTAAAAAAATCTATGAGCCATAGATTATATCTACTATCAGTGATCGTTTGTTGCCCGGACTTCTATAAAAATATAACATCTTTATCCACATTCGATAAATAATCCTGTAAGTCAAAAATACTTACATATTGACTCGTAACTGAAGTAAAAGTTTGCGAGTTGAAATATGAGTTTTTTTTTTAATAAGGTCTAATGCTTTTTTTATATAAGCAGATATCCTCGTTATTTAATCATAGCATAGCCCTTTCCATAGTTTGCTAAATGACTTTGATCTTCCTCATACGACCATTAATGGAGGTCCAAGTCTTTGTTCTAGAAGTCACCACTGGCACCGGTTGTACATTTTATTTTCATATCCTGAGGGATAAAGACTCTGTCTACTCCCCTCTGGGTAAGAGGCGTGAGTGTTTATGTATGTATTATGTTTTTAATTGTTCTTTCATTTATATATAAATTTGTGACAAAAAAAATTAATGCAACTTCTCTATTGGATATTCTGTCTCAAGTACACATACTTGGTGACAACTTCGAAAGTAGTATTCCCAACAACTACCGCCATAGGCGTGATATGAAGGATTGGTACCATCTTAATCAGTGTGCATCTTAAGACCTACCCTTTAGGACACATTATTGAGGTCATTGACCATAATTCTAAGGTACTCCGCTGATTCTGCCATAAAGACTAACTATGTCATCGATCAATTGAAGGTAATATTTTCCAGTGCCGAATGTCCCATACTTCTAGAATACCTTAACTTTTTTGTTTGGAGAGCTGAAAATTGCCGATTTTGCGTGCGAGACAATTTGTAATGACAAAACAGTAGCAAAAACAAAGAAATCATGTATGCGTACACTATTTTGGCTTAATCACAATGCAAACATGATATATTGTATAATGTCTAATTACGTTAAATTTGATATAGCATTCTATTACCTAAACAAACATCAAAACATTATGAGAGCTAAACATTCACAAATAAACTGTTGCGCGCGTCAGTTAAATAAAAATTACGACAGAAAAGTCCCGAGGGAGCGGTCTTATTGTTAGGCCACAATGAGCGCGCTTGATTGGCGGAAGGATGTTCTCACTAAATAAAAAATATCGACGCGTCATTTCGCGCAATTTTCGTCGAATTTTCAAACGATAAAACCTGTCATTTCGCTGTTGACGCGCCTATAAAATATTCATGCAGATGGGCGAGAGATGAGCGATTTTTTCTTCGATTTACGCGTCGAAATAAGATGTCATTTTCCGTATCATTAGCGGCGACTCGGAACGTCGCGACGCCACTATTTATACGCAAATACGTTAAAAATGACGCCCGGCCGATCGGCTGCTTGACGCACCATTGATAAATTGCGCTCTTTTCAAATTCTTTACCAATATTTGTGGTTTCACATTTCTGATGGCATCATTATTATTTGTATTGTATCATTTATTTTTATGTTTTGTATGGGTATAATTTTAAGCAACAACCAATATTTTTTTATCAATTACATAATATAAACAAAAATAATTAATTATCGCATAGTATAATATTTTTGTGAAGTGTGTGTATTTTATATTTTGCAGGCGGTTTTTTTATACTGATGAGTGGGCAAACGAGCATGCGGCTCACCTAATGGTAACTGACTACCGCCGCCCATGAAGACGAGCAACACCAGGGAAATTGCCGACATTTCAGAGGTGGCAGAGGGAAACAACCCAGGAAATGAGTAACGGCGTCTTCCTCATAACAACTAGCATCCAACTTATGATGCAATATATGCAGAGGCCTGTATTAAGTAGTTGGTAGGGTCTAATGGAATTAAGGTGACATGCCTCGAAGAAACATATTATGTGCGTGCTAATATGTAGGTATAGTATAAACTTGTTATAATGTAATTAGATTTTTGTCATACTATACTTTAAATTTACAGCGTTAGACCCGAATTCTAGAGATCTGAAGACGTGGGGATATTTAAAAATTTGGACTTCAATTAATTGAAACCATTAGAACAACTTTCAAATGTGAAGATAAAAACCTTAGAAATAAAAAAAATCTCCCTTGTATAAATCTAGTCCTTAACCATTTCCACTTGCACATGGAACCTTTATATTCATCAAACTTACTTGCAGGATAAATTCGATCGGAATAAAACTCAATTCCGCTACTGGAAGCCGCTGAGCTCTCTCTTTGCTACGAATTCGTGCGGAGTAGTTTATCTCACCCGTTCACTTGCTTCTACGATACACTTTATAAAGGAACCAAGTGCGATTATCTGTTGATACCTCTGACAAGTGTTGATTTCGATATAATGTTTCGTATACTAAAATATAAAATGCTCGTGAATTGCCTTTTTTAAATTTCAATAAACAGAATGTAATATTTAAAAAAGAAGCAAATGTAGGCTTAATTGCAAGTTTGATTGTGAAAGTAGTTTTTCTTACCAAAAGTTTCTTACGAACCTGCATAAAAGAATATATGGCTGATGTAAAGTACAGACGCTTCGGGAAGTCTGCAGTATGTCAACATGATCGGGATCGTCCCAACTATTTCATCAGATAGACCACAAATCCTCACAAAGGAATACCGTTTGCTACCAAGGATGATTGGAAATTGAAAAACTTGCTAATTTCAATAGGGAAGATGACTGGGTGCTGCCATGTGCCCGTGATCCTATAATTAATAAAATTAAATGCATGATATTGTAAGCTCATTCTGTGTAGATGGAAATAAAAAATTTTAAATGTTGAAGGTAGCTTTCGCTTACTGTACTCCCCCCACCCCACCTTGTGACCATGTGTTAGTTTCCAATGGCGTGATTATGTGAAACGATCTATTTTAGTGTAGCACATCTATTAAAATTAAGATGAAAACATGTATTTATTACGCACTTTATATTTCTTAGAAATATTTTAAGAAATTGTTTAAACACAGCGTTAATTTAAGGCACATTTAATTTTTGATTAAATTGGAAATTATTCAAAGAATTAAAAATGGGCTAAGAAGAACTTTTTTTTAACATTTTATTACAATGATTGCCAAAAATATTGGGAGCAAAAGTAGTAGACGGGCAAGCGGCTTACGCAGCCCCACGATGGGCGCCAGGCGACAATATTGCGCTGCCCGTGTCCCGGACTAATCCCCGGATTCATTTATTTTTGACAACGCAATACGATTTTATCTCACGGCTTCTGATGCTGTTTGCCTTCTGTTATTATACTCCTACCATATTCGGGCTGCTTATTTATTTACTTAATCACCCCTTATAGGGGTGATATGACTTTTAATGTGCCACATTTAGTGTGTAGTTTAATTTAGTGTAATTCAATTTTGAATTTGGAACTATAAACATAAATTAATAAAAAAAAACTGAATTTGATATATACATTAGGTCAAGAATATCAATCGCTATGTCACTTGGGATTTTCTTCAACTATCAATCATTAGCATTTTCACAACTGAAGTATGAATTAATTTTATGTTTTACTTCTATTGCTATAAGATCTCGTATTTAATTTTAAAATTAACCGCCAAAAATCGTGTTGAGTTACTTGCAGGGTGGGGTAATGTTATGCCCATTTTCTCTGATATTTTAAGCGAGGTTAGTAATGCATTATTTCCGAGGTTATCAATAATGCAACATTCCTAGTTTTTTAGCAGTGTATACTTTAACATAGGTTTTGATTGGTTTACGTTTGGTTTGTAAATGATCAAGTTATATAAAGTTTAAATAATATAATAGAGCCATGGTAGCCATTTAACTATGTACCGGCGATAAGTGCCCGCAATTGGGTTTTGCAAAGTGTTGACTTTAAATTTTTTTGCGGCTTCGAAGGCTGGACCCAATAATTATCAATCTAGATGCTCTGATAACTAAGCCATGAGTTAACTGAATATTTATCATTACAGTACTTTTTTCGAAAGTACTTCAATCGTCTAACATAAAAGAATCAACTTTTTTTGTATTCAAAATATTGAATATTTTTCATAAACTTGATGAAACAGATCCCCGCGTGCTATAAATTTGCATATCTTATTAAAAACCTCGATGTCTCAAATGAAAATGAGACACGTTAAAGAGAGAAAAATAAACGGAGATACGGAGAGAGGACAATGGTTATTTTGGGAGATACGAAAAAAGGAAGTTCTTATAATGGAAATTTGGGAAACACTTTGCATTTTCTTTATTTCCCCTGTCTCTCGGCAAGAAAATCTGTTTTCTTAATTACCTTGTTTGGTAATTAGTTTCTAGCAACGATCTCTTTTTCCCTTTGCGAAAACAACTTGTCTCCGTTAATGAGATAATTTATAGTCTAAATAGAGCGGTATTTATTGTATTGTTTTATCTCAAGCTCTTTTAAAAATCTCGAAGTTTTATTATTATTTGAAAGATTTGTTTGTTTGTTATTTTTAAAACATATTTCTGTACTTATGTTGCAGTCGAAAATAAACTGACCAGGTGCATGTTATACACAAGTAGTGTCATGTGCTAGTTAATTATATATTCATGATTTCTTTTAGATTGTGATAATAATTGATACCTTAACGCGATTTACAATTTTTTTTTAAATTTACAAGTTCTGTTTATCTCTCAAAGGTAATCCCTAAAGTCTAAAATAGAAATTATTGAAGAAAAAAAAACTTCCGAATTAATTCTTTTTTTTTTTATAGGATAAGGGTGACAAACGAGCACACAGTCCACCTGATGGTAAGTGGTCGCTGTGGCCCATAGACATCTACATCTATCTTCGATTAAGAGTCAAAATGCAGATGCGTTGTCACCCGTGAGGACTAAGATGGAATGCCTCGTTTCCAGTAAAAAGGGTCTCCGGTTCTCTACACTCACCATACGAAACACAGCAGCGTTAAGCTGCTATTTTACGCTGGTATTCTGTGAGAGCGTGGTCCTTCCCCGGTCGAGCCGACCCATTCGTGCTACAACCATAATATAGATGCAGCATGGCTCTACCACGTAAGAATATTAATATAATTCGGTAAAAATTCGAAAAATATCCGATTCTAAGGCATAAGCGTTAGTTTTAGTCGCTTAAATATTTGCAGATTTTTATTTATATATCCGGGATGTAGTTAATAAAAAACCTTTTTGAAGTGGTTAAGTGAATTGCAGAGACATTTATCAGGATTCGTGGCTTTATACTCCCCTAACGACACACTCATGCATTGAATTGTATTAATTGAAGCCAAATAAGTATATATAAGTACGTGGAGAAGCCTATTAGAAGTTAACATTGCAAGATTTGATGTTCATCATGTTTATAGATTTATTTTTTATCGGTGAAATAACAGCCTATTCGTACGATCATTCCACAATTAACTCGGAACACTGAAAAAGATCCCGTGTTTTTTTTATAGGGTTAGGGTGACAAACGAGCACACAGTCCACCTGATGGTAAGTGGCTGCTGTTGTCCATAGACATCTACATCTATCCTCGTTTGCGATTCAAAATGCAGATGCGTCGTCACCCATGAGGACTAAGATGGAATGCCTCGTTTCCAGTAAAAAGGGCCTCCGGTTCTCTACACTCACCATACGAAACACAGTAGCAGTACGCTACTGTGTTTCGTATGGCGCTACTATTTTACGCTGGTATTCTGTGAGAGCGTAGTCCTTCCCCGGTTGAGCCGACCCATTCGTGGTACAACTATACCAGTAATATAGCAGCAGCGTGGCTCTACCACGTAAAAAAATTCTCAGTCTGTCATTTCTGCCGAACGTTTCAACATCTCGCTGCACATGCGACACTGAATTTCTTGAATTTCTTCAGTAGTAGCAGGTATATTCTCATGTGGTGTGGAAAAAAAATGTGGTGGTTGGTGAAACTCGCTCCTTTGTTATGTATAAATTAGCGTTACATCGTTATTTACAATTTTAAATGACATGACATATTCTATAAAAAATTAGATTTCCCTAAGTTAGAGGCAAGCACTTAAAGAAGTTAGATAATAATAAGCATTAAGATTTTATAATTCATAATTCAAAAAAAACTCTAAATTAACATAAGAGGTCTGCCGTACAAAATAATACTAATTATTTTAATAATATGTTTTTAAATAGGTAATTATTTTAATATATTAATATAAACGTGATATCTTCCCAACTTGATTTGAATATTTTATATTAGAACTTTATCACACAGTGACATAAGTAATTGCGCTCTCAAGAGCTGTAACAGATGTGTAATACAAGTCTCAAAACGATGTAGAGGACACGTTAGTCAATTGAAACCGGTGCTTCCCTCTTGTTTTTTACGGAGGGTTCTCACTAATCCGTGAGACGAAAGGACGCTTATGATGCAAAGTAATTTTGCGACCCGAGGATATTTACGTATGGTATTTCAGACACAAAGTTAAATATAAACTTGGAATGTTTAAATGATTCGCCATAAAATAATTTGGTAATAAAATTGCTTTGCTTGGTAGGGATTAGTTTTATTAACGCTTGATTTCTTTAAATATATTTTAGAAGGTAAATACCTATACAAATATTTTAGAAACGTATTTATCTATGCTTGAAATCTTAAAATCACATTTACATGGCGCAACTGCGATATCGCCACGAATGAAGGAAATTAAAATTCTCAAACAGAGGGCAGTTACATTGAATCACGACACTAAAACCTATATATATTCCAGTGAATGTTGTAAAAAATCATTGCCTCCGTCTACCCTCGGCCCTCAGCGAGGGGAAAAATCTAATCTGTGCATTTTTTGCGGGACCGCGATGCCACAAAGAATTTCATTTCCCACTGTTCATCTATCTCTATTTCACTGACGGCTCTTGTTCTTGGGCCTCCACCCTCCGCCGCTCTCTCGACCCCCTCCAGCTCCACGGCCGTTTTTTAGACTTCCTCGATTGAAGATAAGGTTAAGCGAGGTCTTCCTATTAGTGGTTTTGTACGCGACATTCTCAGTCTCATTTTAATTATTGACGCACCAAGATTACATTTCAATTTTTTGTAAGTCTAATTAAATTTCAACTGTTTAGTGAGAAAAATGACTGATTTAAAAAAAAACACGAAAATGGATTCATAATATCATAAGCGGAAATAAAGATTAAGGTTTAAATTAATATACAATACCGAATGTCGTGTTTATCATAATAATAAACACGACAAAGAAATCCAACGGGCGAAAGTCAACGTATAATTGTGTAACTAGTGCTACAATCAAAACGAGCCTACACGAAAACAGTATTACACAATTGTGTACAATTGACATTCAAATCCGTGGTCATTGTCGCTTTGTGCTTTTATTGCCACTTATTGATTCGTAATTGTCAATAAATTTCTACGGGATCGGAGTTTAATGTGGGTTTGGGTGAAAAAAGTTATGTTTTATTAATATTTTTACGAGAGCGTTTAGGAAGAGCGATAAGATCTGTTGCTTGGGAAGTTTTTTTCTTTCAATTTCCGTCACGATTTGTAAGCTCATTATTGGTGCGTCGATGGGGGCGATAGGGGCAGTGGTCGCATGCTATCGAGAGTGCGATGTTATCGTATCTCTTAGCGACTTTCATCGGGGCTTTCGGTTGTCGCCGGCCTCCCCCCTCTTGTGAAACGTGTTTTCAATAAGGCAACCAGTCGTTATGATTTATTTCCGAATGCTTATTATATATACGATTCATTTTTTAATATTAGTTGGACGTAGGTGCGACTTCTCTGTTAATAACCTTGACAAAAAAATGGCTTAGTGCTGTCTGACGATCGGAAAACTTTTCATTTTTTTATATAATTATATATAATAGTTTTAATTTATTATATAATAAATTAATATTAACATTTTTTAGTAATAATATAATTTAATTACCTCATATATTTCCCCTCCCCGCTGAAGAAAGGCTGCATGCTGATATCATTTAAGTTGTCGTTATTTTCAATAATTTTGTCTGAATTATTTGACGACTCCGCAGCGTAGTGGCTTAGCAATGAGTTTCAGCGCTGCGGGCTACGAGTACGAATCTCGCACGAAATAACTATTTGTATGGTCTACAATTAATTGTTCCGAGTCTGGATGTTTGTCCTTGTGCACTTTACGTATGTAAACTGTTTCCACGATACAGTAGGTCTTAGTGTGTGGGTAAATAAAGAAAAAATAATATTGCCATCTGTAATTTGTAAAATGTCGTGTGTAATTTGGTTACAACACCCGTGAGAAGAAATAGCGTGAGAAATTATTATGCAGTAACCATAAATAATAGATTCCAGTAGCTCTCAGTTATCCTGAGAGTGTCGACTATGAGAAGAGCTAAAAAATCTTATGGCTTCAGACACATGACAATATAACCATCTCTTTTACGTCAGACCAGCAGTGGACAGCAACGTCAAGAGTGCGAGACTTCTGGCACTGCGGTCGTCACTTCACCTTTCAAGAGTGACGACGATAAATCTTGCCTACAGCGGGAGAGGTCCATGTCCAGCTCTGGACTTGTGCGGACCGATTAGGAAGAAGAAGGTCGCGTATTTGTTACTAGTACCTAAATCTTACAAGTGGTTAAATTAAAAATTTTGTATAACCGACTTCTATATAAATAAAATAATTTATTGTTAATTAGCTGTTCTCCGCGACTTAGCCCGCGTGATAGGGTTTTCATGTTTTTGTTCGGAACCCTTATTCTTTTTCTAAAATAAAAGTAGCCTAAGTTACTCCTTATGAAATCAGCTATCTACCAGTGAAAGTCACGTTAAAATCGGTTCAGCCGTTTCGGAGATTAGCTG
Source organism: Parnassius mnemosyne (assembly GCA_963668995.1). Lineage (NCBI taxonomy): Eukaryota > Metazoa > Arthropoda > Insecta > Lepidoptera > Papilionidae > Parnassius > Parnassius mnemosyne. Next base: position 39,223,905 of record CAVLGL010000148.1, on the reverse strand, counting down.
GAACAAACAGACAGACCGACAAACAGACAAAAATTTAAAAAAATTGTATTTTAGTTAAAATTGCCGTATTTACTTTCATATTCATTTTTTTACTAAATGTAATAACTGTTATTTTGACATTACAAACAGACATTTCAATTTTATTTATTTGTACAGATTTTTTAAAAACCGCTCGACCGATTTCGATAAAAATCAAATGGGACCACCTGAGAAGTACCTACATATATATAAGACCCCTTTGAAACAAAAAATAATTTTCCAAATCAGCTCATAAAAAAATACCGACGAATTCAGAACCTCCTCCCCCTTTTTTGAATCGATTAAAAATTATTTTCAAAAACGGTTCAGTCGTCTTCGAGTAATCGGTGAACAGACATAAAAAAAGATACCAACGAACTGAGAACCTCCTCCGCCGTTTTGAAATCGATTAAAATGACAGTAGCAGCAGTACAAAGAGTAAAAGTGAGGATAAATTTTATTTTGCATGGAGTTAATTTTAGACCAGCGCAAAGTTATTCATTGAAATATGAGTTCATCATCGTCAATTTTTGCATTCACTTTTATGAAAGACTGTCTAAATATAATACACTTCATATGTCTTGATGTACATATATATTTGTAGCTGACAGCGCATTGTTGTGTTGTTATATGGAGGGATTAATTCAGGGCACGTCGTCGTCTGATATCTGATCTTGGGGTCCTGCAGGGGCTTACTTCGATACGGTGTTTATTATTTTCTGAAGTAAACGTCATTTTTGAAAATAATGAAAAATAAATAGGTAAATTTTTATACGTGGTAGAGCCATGCTGCAGCTATATTAATTTTATAGTTGTAGCATTAATGGGTCGGCTTGAACGGGGAAGAACCACGCTTTCGCAGAATACCAGCGTAAAATAGCAAATTAATGCTGCTGTGTTTCGTATGGTGAGTGTTGAGAACCGGAGACCCTTTTTACTGCAAAAGAGGCATTCTATCTTAGTCCTCACGGTTGACAACGCATCTGCATTTTGATTCGCAAACGAGGATAGTTGCAGATGTCTATGGGCCACAGCAACCACTTACCACCAGGTGGACTGTGTGTTCGCTTGTCTATCCTATAAAAAAAGATATATTACTTTACTCTTACTCTTACTTTTATTTATATCTGAAAAAATTTATGAAAAATCTCGCCTTAATGCCTGACTGCCCCAGACGGAAGGTAATGTTTTCCGAGAGTATGTATGTATGTCAATTTTTTTTGTCACGCTCTGCAGCTTGGTGGCTTTTATCAAGTGTCGTCAGATTCGTCTTAATTGTGAGAGTGAAATAGGCTATATAATATTTATATATTGCACCTGTAAATACAATAAAAGGAAAGAAAATGTTTTTTCAGTAAACTTTTAAACTAAGTCCGGTTTTTAGTGCATATCTGTTCCAATCCAATCTGTAAGGATATAAAAACCGGCCTCGGGTTCCGAACAAATCCGTAGGTATATAAGTTTAAAATTATTAAAAATATTTTTATTACATGATGTAACTAAAAATTTATGCTTTTCGCAATTTTCCCTTTATCTGTGCTATAATAATACGTTGCTTCGTACCAAATTTTAAGATTATAAGTTCACAGGAAGTACCGTGTAGGTTTTGATTCCCTTGCGAATGTCGAAAATTTGCGGCATAAACGGCTGTATCTTTTGATTGTGTTGGCTTAGAGGTTTGAGTTTTTCATAGCTCCAAGGTACAATAGACTTGAGTATTTGATATGAATTTCAGCTTGATACCTCCATGCGTTCCTGAGAAAAAGGGTCTTGACAGACAGACAAACAGACAGACGGACAATAAAGTGATCCTCTAAAGGTTCCGTTTTTTCCTTTCGAGGTACGGAACCCAAATAGGTATTATATTATATCAGTTTTTAATTTGTAAACATAATATGTAAATTATAACGTGTTGTAGATATAAACAATTTTTTTTCTTTAGTTTCGTGATAGATTAAATTGTAAAAGACAATATATATTAATTACCAAGAAATAAATTCCAGGAAATCTGAAAACGGGTGCTGCTATTTTATTTCGAATTTTATTTCGATTTATACCTATAATCGTAGCAAAGAACAAAACAAGATAACGCTTATTAAACACGTCGCTCAATGCGCTGACATTATCTACCCTCAATCGGCGCGCCTTGGGCATGGACTGAGATAGAAAAATGGTAAAATGTCATTACACGTGTTACGCTTGATTAGGGGAAATGTGGTTATACATTTAACTTTTAAAAGCGGAGATTATTTTCCAAAGAAAAAAAAACTAACGCATCAGTCCCGTGTATCTAAATATCTTTTACTATTTATTATCTATCATTGTAAAGCTAAAATCATGTTGTATTGTTGTATTCACGTATTCCATACTGTATCTAAAACGCAACAAAAACTAGCACTTAATAATTCACAAACACATATTAGGCTGTTATTAATGACTATTATAATAAATAAACTGTTTTACTAAAGGCTATATTCGCTCGGCTAATATGTGACTCCATTCATCATTCTATTTTTTTTTAAATCTTTAACTGCTATTGGAGTTTCTATATACGAGTCTCGGTAACATTTCTGAAATTATGTAGAATTATTATTTACAAATTAAAAACTAACAACTTGTTTCGGTGTCACATGGATGCGATTTACCACTGTCGCGTTTTTTACGACTTGATTACAAAAATCCACTATTTCTCCACAACCTTTACATAATTTATGCATGACTTTTGTACGAAATGTTCTCTGATAAAAATATCTTCTTATTCTGAAAGAAGCATTAAGATCCATTTAGTTGTTTTAAAGTTTAATACGAATAGACATTTAAAAGAGTACTGTAACCTTATAATAAATCAATTGTGGGTTGGTAATTATAATTATTATATAAAAATAAAATTAAAATAACGGCCTATATACGACCCAGTGTCTTATATATTTATTTATTTTATTTTATTTAACATTTTTTGTTTTGGTACAACTTTTTTTGTGCCAATTATTACGCAGCGCTGGGCGAACTTTACGACCTCAGACATGCTGGTTTTCTCACGATATTTTCTTTCATCACCGAGCACGTGGTAAATCAGCGCTTACAGTTGCAATTAACAATTTCATAGCTGCTGGCGGAGATCGAATCCGATTTGCTCGCTAACTGCGAAATTTATGACGTGCACTTAGCACCTGAGCTACCACGGTTCGGTACACCATACGGTATATTGCACATGAGTTAGAACTGATTATACTCGTACGTTTTGATATGCTATGCGCTTAGATTTGCTAAAAAAAGGTTAGTCTTGTTTTAATAATAATATTTTAAATAATTAAGGTTTCATTTTCAGTTTTCGAGTCAGACATACATAATAAGAAAGACGAAGCGCGCCATACATTTAAATTAACGTAAATACCAAGCGAAACCATGCTCACCTTATTGTGCTAACACGCAGTCACGTACACATGTGCATCTAAAATAATTTGCTACCAACAAAATGATTGTAAGTGCATACGTGTGTATACAGCAGTAAAATTTACCGGCTGATAAAGAAAGAAAAAACCGGCCGAATGCGAGTCGGACTCGCGCACCGAGGGTTCCGAACAAATCCGTAGATATATAAGTTTAAAATTATTAAATATATTTTGATTATATGATGTAACTAAAAATTTATATTTTTCGCAATTTTTCCTTAATCTGTGCTATATTACGTTGCTTCGTACCAAATTTTAAGATTCTGAGTTCACGGGAAGTACCCTGTAGGTTTTGATTCCCTTGCGAATGTCGAAAATTTGGGGCATAAACAGCTGTATCTTTTGATTGCGTTGGCTTAGAAGTTTGTTTCTTTTCACAGCTCCAAGGGACAGTAGACATGAGTATTTGATGTGAATTTTAGCTGGATACCTCCACGCGTTCCTGAGAAAAAGGGTCTTGACAGACAGACAGACGGACAACAAAGTGATCCTATAAGGGTTCCTTTTTTTCCTTTTTAGGTACGGAACCCTAAAAAGAGAGATGCGTGCGCGAATGCGTGTCAAAAAGTTGAGCATGGTTTCCGCATCACTTGAAATTACAAAGCTCCGTCTATTTTTCTTTATTGATTTGAGTTTGATCAGTAATAATATTTCTGTTGTTACTGTATAGGTGTTAACCAAAAGCTATATTTATTATACTGTGGCTATATGGTGTCATCGTAAAAAACAAAACATTACCGTTCTCTGTTGTGGGCTAGTAGAAGCGAAAGATTCGGGAGAAGACAATCTAGCAACCACCTCAAATGTACGTTATGCTAGACCCTCAAATGGCCACATGAGTAGGAAAAAGCGGCTGTGATGTATGGGTGTAAGTTAATTATCATCATCATCATTGCATCCCTTAACAAGTCTACTGCTGAACAAAGGCAACCCTCAAGGAATACCACAAAGCACGGTCTTGAGCCACATGCATGCATCAACTTCCTGCGTGTCTGTAGCGCATCATTGCATCTGTAGTTGCAATGGGCTAGCTATGTAGCTCAAAGACCCGACAACCGATAGGGAAGAAAGGTTCTCGAGTGGCAGCCTCGTGTGTAGGCGATGTGTAGTTAATTATATACGATTTAAATTAGAATATTATATAAATAATGACAAACAAGCACACAGTCTACCTGATGGTAAGAGGTTGCTGTGGCCCATAGACATATACATCTATCTTCGAATACGAGTCAAAATGCAGACGCGTTGTCACCCGTGAGAAGTATGATGGAATACCTCGTTTCCAGTAAAATGTGTTTCCGGTTCTCCACACTCACCATACGAAACACAGCAGCTTTCAACTGCTGTGTTTCTGTGTATACATATATTATTTTATTATAATTATCATTTGTGCATTTACTATACGTTATTAAATCAGCATGTTACGAAACGAATGCGACTATATCAGCTAGTTTGTAAAGAAGCACGCCTGAAGGACGTCTCTTGTATCGAATAGCGGGAAGCCGGTGACATCAAAAAGTCCGCGCCTGTTTTTTTTTTTGCAATCATCAAATTGATCTGTCCGCGCGCCATCTGGCCCGTGAGTAAAACGCTTTCGGGCTCTCTCAACCGAGGAATTAATTCATATAAAACACACATCGTTTCGTAGAGAGCCTCGAATCAGTGTCGTTCGATATAAAACTTATTGCTACATCAGTAGTTAAGCATACTACATTTCGTTTTATTTATATAATAAATAAATCTATATGATGGAATAGTTATATGATTTGCTTAATATTTTAGGACAAACACTTGAAGCTGACGTTTCTTATGCAAAACCTAGCTTTTTCGAACTATTAGGATTTAAGAATACATCCCTGCATCTACTACTAAATAAAGCTGTTTAGATAAAAGCGGGTACCGGCGAATTTAGATAGATTGATAAGTTTATATTAAAAAGGTGTAAAATTACTAAAATACCTCAAATATTATGAAGTATTAAGTTAAAGTAAATGAAAATGCGCAGTATGTAGTCGTAATCTCATAATGCAGTCCCGGCACAATAGAATTCAATACCTCATATGAAAAAAAAAACTATAGTGGCCAACCCGACTGCCAAGCGTGGAAATTATGGCGAATATCCTACCAATCTATGGGGGAGGCTTATGTTCACACTCAGATCATAGATGAAGTTCAGCAGTAACTTTCTAATCCTGTCAATATTAACTACTTAATTTATATTACATTTGACATCTTAACAGAATAAAAAGCTACGAATAATATTATTTTGAACAAAACGTTTTTCATTAGTGTGTTGGTTAAACTGCCAGTTTATTTTCATATTAGCAAAAAGCAGCCATTACTTCCCCTACCTTAGTTACGAATATGGTCAAAATGCTCTATGAAAAGTTATTGTGCGTGAAAATGGTACTTTTAGTAAACATATTTTTACAAAACATTTTCATATTTCAGCTGAAAATTGTTACTCTTTCCCGGCGCTACTCGGCGAGCGTCTGGCGTAGGGCGGGTATACACGTGCGCTCATCAACTAATGGTCCGTGCGCGGCATTTGAACCGAGCCTACACTCCACACAAAACAACCGCCTGCCTGTAGTCGCAGGCCCGCTTTCGGCGCAAAATTATAACGTGTAAAACACGGCCTCTCCTTGCATTCCGCGCACGGGATTTTTATGAATGGTGCGATTATTATTCGCATTTTAAACTCGAATACGGCGCTATTCTCCCCGAGACTTATATAGCAATATTCGTAACGAGTTTTCTCAACGCTGCTACCTAATTTCAGGTCGAAGGTAATGAATTTGGATTAAGGTAAGTTATGTAGTGTTAAGCTAGGCTTAGGTTAGGTAGTTAAGTTGAGCTCAGGTCAAATTTAGATGTGAGACAGTACTTAGTAAAAACAGTAGCGCGACTGTTGGCAATATGTATCGAACGCGATTGCACATTTATTAGCGGACAGTCGCCGCCGGTCCGCGGCCGCATGTACGCGCAGTTGTTTTTACTCTTCGTCTATTTTTTTCTCGACGAGGCTCGGCTCTCCCCTTTTGTTCTCAAGTGGACCAGCTGTCATTATACGCCATGTTACTGTTATTTTTTTCGACGTTTTTATAGAGTTTTGCGTCGAGAGGGCGTTCCGTTCGGAAAAATGTTCGTTTTGCGTGCGTTCTGGAGTTTGCGTGTCGAGTGATGTCGATGTGGCCGATTGAAAATGAGTTATGGAATTTTATTTCAGATTTCACTCATGTTGTTTCCGTTCGAGGGTCCTTCGTCTAGTTATTACAATGATTAACATGACCCCATACGCTTTAATTTCATTAAGTGAATAAGCGTCTGTATATTTGTTTCAGAATATCCACAATTGTAATTTGTAAAACTTTTCTTTTAAATAAATCTATTATTCTGTTTGCAACAACCACAACACACCCGAAATGTTGACATGTGTCATTTAAGTTTTCAAGTGGATTCTGTTTGATAATTTAAGCGAACCCTTTTAACTGTGAGATCCTTTAATTTATTTTCCCTACTGCCATTTGTCTGAAACTGTATATGTTAAGACATATTGTGCATTGAAATTGCGTTTTGATACCTAATTATAATTCATTTAGCTAAGTAGAATTTATAGGTACCTACTGCACCAGTATTTATACAAATAATGGTGATATGTCAAATAAATTATCGACGGCTCCATGGCGCAGTGACTTAGCATTAAGTTTAAACGCTGAGAACTGCGGGTTCGTATCCCGCACGGAACAAATATTTATATAGCCTACAAATAATTGTTCCAGGTCTGAATATTTCTCTTTATGCAATCTACGTATGTAAGCTGCCTCCAGAGTACGGAAAAAATCCTAGTCTGGGGTAACGATTTGTTTTAAATTCATAAAAAAAAGAAAATAAAGTATTATTATTATTAGAATGTGTGTTGTATAATATATTAATACTAAAAAATTCGACGACATTCTGACTGTCTTGAAGTGCCTAAAGCCTAAATTGTATGCCATAGCAAGGTTACATTTATTGTGTTGAAGACAGCACTACTCTTATTGTGTTTAGAATTGTGGTTGATTTTCTATTATGATTCGTAGATATTGATACTAAGTACCTACGAATTTAATAATTTTCTTTAAAACAATCGTCTCAAGATCGTCTTATTGGAAGAAATATGAATTCTAACAATGTTTCGATATTAATATTGGCCAGATAAATCTCTTCGAGGGGCCTTATTGAGGATCTCAGCGTTCAACATGCAATAATGCTGCGACGAGCCCTAGACTTAGTACAATGGAGCTTGAACATTTTATAATATCGCATACACGTACATCTTTGTTTAAGGTACCGTGGATGACTATTTGCAAATTGTTTTCTTAAGGAGTAGCAGCGTAAGATTATTCGCTACTCCATAACATCCCATGGTTGGCGTAAGAAGCGACAGACGGAAACTGAAACAGCAGGTGGCTCGAATCTAAATACTCAAAAACTACGGTTGCCAACCCGCAAAGTGTGGCAACAATGGCAAATATTCTCGGTATGATATAATCTGTAGGAAGGCCTATGTTCAGCTGTAGGCTGCAATGAATAAATGAATCGTAAGATTAGTAAGACAACTACTTTCGACGGCTCCGTGGCGCAGTGGTTTAGCAATGAGTTGTTGCGCTGGGAGCCGCGGGTTCGAATCCCGCATGGAACAAGTATTTGTATGGTCTATAAATAATTGGTCCGGGTCATGATGTTTATCCTCGTGCAATATATGTTTGTAAACTGCCTCCACGATAAATCCTAGTGTGGGGGTAACGTTTATTTAAAAAAAGACTTGAAAACCTTATGTTTCACAAACAATTTCCGGCTTGGTAGGGCTCTATAAAGAGAAAAAAATTTTCATTGGTAATTGTTACTGCCATTATGTAGACAATAGTTACGATACGTACATATAAAATTTAAATAAGGTGCGTGCAATCACTCTGGGAGCTCGTAGCAAACGTGCGCCCAACGTGTGGACACGACGGCCAATACTCTGCCACAACCCTTTGATCTTTTGCAAAAAACCGACACCACACGGATCTCGTGCCAACTTGTGGGCCATCGTTCCAATACATATCAACGTAGCTTAAACACCCGCTCTACACGATGGCCATCGTAGTTGGCCAACACATTCGCCAGTATGTTGGCCAACGTGTAGAGCCGCCGTAAGGTATAAATTATATGTTTTCAAAACCACAAATAATTTCCTTTTTAGATCTGGATGTATATATGTATTTGTGTATATGTTTTAAAAATTTACTAGTATAATAGTAGCACCGGATAGGGCAAGGTCAGGATATACATTATACTGTGACTATTCCTGTGTTAGCCTTGAACATCCGACACTGTAATACGTACAACCACCGAACTATACTTATATACTTCATAATATCTGCTTGTAAAATCGGATTTCGGAATAGGTATATTGAAATAAAAATAAAAAATCGTGTTTTAACTATATTATAGGCAACCAAATGCATGCCCAGAAATTGCGACAATAACACACATCATAATTATACTTTATTAATTGGTTTGGCACCACAAGCGAACTGCATAGTGTGGTTCCGCATTTTTTAAGAATGGTAATATTTAGATATATGAAAGGAAATGTCTTTATATTATGTCATTATACTTTAATTAGTAAAAAAAGTAACTTGTAAACATTTAAATGAAGAATCACATCTTTTTAATAATTTTTCTTAATATTTTAGAATACTTAAATCAGTCAGTCTCTGCTTGTGGCAGCCGCGTTGTGAGCTCGTGAGACGGATCGTCCATAAAGATACCTTAAATTAAACTTCATAATAATTGGAATGTTTATAGAAATCAGAAAATCGGAGAGAATACAATACCTGTATACTTCAGTCCATGCTTGGTATAAATATTTATCCTATTAAAATCAATAAACCAAATAGGATATACTCAGCAAACAGCAAATTGGAAAGATAAAAGGCGCGCAGGCAATCAGCTTTAAGATCGCTGTTAGGCAATGCTCTGCATCGCTAATCTTAATATTTTAGGTATTAAAACAGGGATCTGGCATTTTCAAAATAGTTATTTTATAATCTGTATACACCAAAACATAACCCTAATATTTCCATTCTCCTCCTCTAATCAGTCCACTGCTGGACAAGAACCACTGTCATATTAGATAAGATTTGCCGGCATCACAACTCTTTCCAGGTGCGTAGCCAAAAGCGCAATACCAAACGCCTCGCATCTTTAATGTTGCTACTTATCGACGGTCTGGATATTTAATATTAATATGAATAAAATATAGATGTATGGCCATCTGTTGAACGCCACACTAGATCTTCCGAGTATTTCCATAAGTTGCCTCTAATGGAGCAATGAAAACATATTCTATACAGTTGTATAATGAGAAGAAAGTGTGGTATGCAACGCTATGATAAGACCCTCTGGGTGACGAGCGTGAGAGTAGAGAGTTATGTATACATGTATGTAATGTAATAGTATGTAAAATATGTAATAGTATGTAACATACTATTACATATTTTAATGTTGTCAAAATTGCCAGGCAGAAGAAAATTACTAGTCAAATGCTTAACATTTTAATCTGCGAAGAAACTCTAAGTGACATTACAGCCTCTTAGATCACATCGGTCGCTGTAATAAACTAAATTGAGGGTCGACCCCGTGAAAACTACTCAAATTTATCCGAACAGCTACCTGCCCCGTCTCAATCCAATGCATTTTAGGAAATTATTTCTCTATCGTATTTCGGACGTATTGGTGTGCCGCCGAGCGCGCCCTCTGCCAGTGCGTGAGGGTATTTGGAAACGTAGGAGGCCTCCCTTCACCCTTCCTCCGTCTTCCCAGACAAGGCTTTGAGCAATAGTGTCACTCATCGCTTCGAGTAGCTCGAGTACATTTTCCTCCTACAGATTGCATTTACGTTCCGTTCAAAGACGGAATAGGATTCTCATATTTATTGTAGAGCAAAGGGTTTCAATTACTTCATATTAAACGAAAATAGACTATACATAATACAGACAAACCTGTATTACATCGAAATCTCGTAATCATTCAAACAAAAATTTTTTTAGACACCTTTCTCGACTGTCTTAATTCGTAGAGGGGAAAACATGTACTTAAATTATTATTACTACGTACAAATGATCTTTTTACACTTAAGATTTAAATTGCCATTTATTGTTGAATAAGTATCAATGACTATAATATTAATATTAATATATATTTAAAATCGAAAAAGGTAGGTCCATTATTCACTAATAAAATGATACGTTCCTTAAAAATACGCTTAAAGCAAATTACATATTGTTTTTAAGCGTTGTATTGGTGTTTTTACTACAAAATGTAGCCGATGACACTTTGAAGATTAAAATGAATGCGAAAACAATTTGCTTTTCACAGGAGTGAAACACAAAGGAACTGGCATACATACATTCATTAGCCATAAGCTTGTCCTGGAAGAGATCGCTCTTTAACGATATGACGAGTTTATTGTACCTTCCTCTTGAATTTTTCTTTCTGTAATCTGTATTTTTGTGTGTTTGTGGTGTATAATAATAAACGTGTATAAATTATAAATATGACATACATCATAATCATACTACATACATGCATGCACTTTTAAACATTACCCTTTTTTCGAGGCATCTGGTGAAAAACCGTGATATTTTATCCGACATGTGTACAAAATTAAGTCAATGACTGATATATCTCCATAATGAAATAATATGAATACCTAAATGTGAAACAGTCGCATATGTTATCCCGGAGAGAATTAAGTATTTCTAAAGACTTATACTCAATTGACGTATGGTAGTGAATTAAGAGAATCAATAAACCCATTTCGTACTGTACGTGTCTTAAAATTACAGCCTATATACGTCCCACTGCTGGGCACAGGCCTCCTCTTATTTCTGAGAGGGTTTTTGGGGCAAGGAAATTTCCGCCGCGCTGCCCCAATGCGTGTTGGCGAACTTCACATACATATCTTCAAAATTTTTTGTTTCTTATTTCTCAGACATGCCATGTTTCCTCACGATGTTTTCCTTCACCGCCGAGCACGTGGTAAATCAGCACTTAAAATTGGAATTGACAATTTCATTGGTGCCGGCGGTAATCGAACCCGGGTTGTTCGTGTACTGTGAAATTTACAGTGAGTGCTAACCATCTGAGCTACCACGGCTCTTGTAGGTGTCTTATAAGGCGACTATATGA